>OY728155.1:940025426-942525426 GCA_963277665.1 Viscum album | reverse complement strand
AATACTATTTGGTAATGATAATATTGATGGAAAATTAAGGTTTTATTCATGAATAACTTAATTTTTGTAGAATTTCGATATGTTTTTAGGGAGATAAAATGTTAATTATTTCATTGGTAATAATACTTATTTCAATAGGGATTGTATTTTATTTTTAAAATATGATTAATTAATCTCTATCATTAATTTTCATTGAATTTTTTTTGATTGTGATATTTGATTTTTTGAATGATTTTTGAATTTATCACTTTAGGTCTTTATGTTTTTTAATGTCGGTTTTGTTGAGAAGTCATATTTGAAACCTATATATTTTATCCATAAAGAATTGAGTTATATATAGAATAAATTAATATTATAAATAGTCTAAATATCTTTGAATTTAGCTAGAACTCACAATAGGGCCATATTTGGATGTACTAAATGGGATTCATACGTGGGAATATGTTAAAATATGGATTAAAAGAATTTTATTTTTGATTTTTCTAAAAAAAATTATTGAAACAAATATATAATTTCATATTTGTAGAGGGTTTCAATGGGAATGTAACAATTCAGTGTTTTCTATTAGTTTTCGAAAATCGGTATGTTTCTCATAATCAAGAATAATTTCTTTTAATATATGATTTTTAAAGATAAATGACTATTTTTAGTGAATTATCTAAAATTTTCTTCCAGGGTAAATAATTTAATGAAATTGAACACCACCTATATTTACACATTATATGATATATATACATGATTATCCATGAATTCATTGAATGGATAAAAATATTCATCATTATTGATGAGTAATAATTCAATTTTTGACTTATCGAGGAGAAGATGCGAGATTTAAGTTAAAGAATTTATTTATTAATTTACCTATAAGAAATTTTTTTATTATTATGCAAACCTTAACTATGTTGGTACATTAATATTTTTTTCATTTATATGTATAAAATTAAATCAATTTTTTTAGTATAATTTATTTTTAGATCATTGTGTATATTTTATTTTATTTATGGTAAATAACTGACCATAATTTTTATGTATTTCGTAATATGTTAATATCTTTTGATTCTCTATGAATGCAGTTATGGCTATGTGGCATCATATAATTAGTCTTAGGACGATGGATTCTTTGTCAATGTGATATAATGAGGATACCATATTATTATTACTATATCTGTTCCCAGTTGTTCACATCAATTTCCTTGTTTATAATTTTTTGAGTCTTAGGTGTTTGGTTATGTTATTAAAGGCTCTTGAATAGAGAGTATATACAATGTATAATCGAGAATAAAGTGAAAAAATATACAAAAATATTTCATTTATATTCAATTTATTATATAAATTGTATATTTATTAATTAAGTAATATGAAATGAATTATATTAATTTAGAAATATGTATACTAAAATATTATATGTCTTAAACCAAAAAATTTTTGTTTGGATTGGTTAAAATTTTAAATGAATTAGTATATTCTGAAATTTTAGGTGGAGTAGGTTTCCTTTATATTTATATGATCCAATTTATATAGTACCCAAAAATCTGATATTCCCATCTTTGTTAAGAAGGCATTCATATGCCCAACCTTTGAGTATCGAATGATGTATTGTTTATATATTTATTATATAATATCAAACCTAATAGATACAACAAACATTTAGTGTTGGTCACCTACACTAGTGGTCTAGGGATGCATTTGAATCATTACGATGAACACAACCCATGTATTATGTTACAACTAAATAAGTATCGTCAAAATTACCTTATTGTGGAATTTATATAAAATATAAGATGAATATATTTTTTATAAACGTGATTCCATGTATACCTATTTTATCCAAAACTAATAACATTTAGAGTACTCTTTTTATTCCCATTTATTAAATATTTAGTGATTTAATATATTTCATATTATTATTGATTTACTTATTTACAAAATAATATTCTTCTCTGAGATATATAGGATATATACAGTTGATTTTAATGAATTTTTATTATTATTGGCACATTGAAGTCAGTATATAAGATCTATTGAAATAAAATCCATTTAAATGTTATACCTTTATGTAAGGCCATTAATTATGCATTATTGTTCTTCTATTATGTTAGACATTATTTTTCTTTTAATCCACATCATTACATTTAATGTTAAAATATTTTACAAAATAATAAATACTTTTATTACATTTGGGTTAACATCAAAATCAATTAATTTTCCATATATCTTTATTTTAACAACAAATTGATATAATATTTTTAGAATTATGGAAATCGTATTTATTTTCAAATTTTATTTCCTAAAATCCAGTTCCATTATTCATGTAATAACAATGTCAATTTTTACATTGTAATAAAATATTTGAATTAAATAATAAAGTATGTAATTATTTTTATATATTTATTTTATTTTAAGAATATGTACATTCTATTATTGTCCAATTTATATTCACAGTATACTATAGTAAATTAAAATGTTGAATTCGACTATCATTTTAATTTTCTATTATTATTTGGGATTCAAAAAGGAATTGAAAATGATTGGTTGAAAATTAAAATTATCTTATTATATCTTAATGAGACATTTTTGAAATATGGGAAATAGAACCATTTATAAATTTTAAATTTTAAATTATTATTGATATATTTTATTATGTACATATTTATGTCCTCATATGATCACCTACAAAAAAATTATTTATTTATTAATTATTTATTTGATATAGTTATCTAGATATTAATATTATTTGGTATTAATATTTTTAAAAGATATATCTTGACAGTTCATACGAAACTTTATTTATAAGATCAGGATATCTGACATGATGTGAACCAAAAAGATTAAAAATATTAAATATAATGCATTATAGATATAAAAAAATATATCATATTTAAATAGACTATGAAGAAAAATCATTATCTATTACCCAAAATAGATGATCTGTTTGTCTAGTATTTTTAGGAAAAGATAATCACAATGATTATTTAAGGATTATGATACTATCACGACCCCTCTGCCGAGGCCCATGCCGTAACTACCCCAAACATACCATCCATAGGCCAGGGGTACGAGAATAACACTGGAATGAAGTATCCCTAAAACGGGAAGGCTTTTCCTTTAAAACAGTATAAATACATAGTCCACGAACAAAACAAGGTGCAACCATAAAGTAAAACTACAGTAGTAAATGTATGAACTGAATGTAAAGGGGCTGGAATATAATCCCAACTAAAAGATAAAATACAATAGAAAATAGAAAACAACTCCAGAGATCATCCTATAATTATCCTACATGAAGGGTAGGTGAAACCCATCTTCACAGCTCTCCACGTCAACATGTCACCTCTGTGTACCGCCTGGTCCTAGCTACTATCTTCTTAGTCAACTTGTTAACCGTCTGCACAAGACACAACAAGGGGCTCATGATTCTTGTGTAGGGGGGAGTCTAGCAGTACTCAGTAGGGACCCCAAGACCCCCAAAGGTATCTCAGAATTTCCAAAAATGAAAAACCACAATGTATTATCTAAATCACACAGCAAAAATAAAAAGACTCAACTCAAACCAGGTATAAGTTAAGTAAGAAATTACAGATGAATAGTCATAAATCTATATGATATTATTCTGTCAAGAGTTCTGCTCGGGATCCACATAGGATTTCTAGGTGCTGATCGGTACATGATAATTGGGTAATGATCCTCATAGGATCACAGGGTGTTGAACCACACATGATCACTCTGTGCTGATCCACACATGATCGCTAGGTGCTGATCAAAACAGGATAGCTATTCGTTATTCATCTCTATTCCAGCCATTGGATTCACGTACATAGTGAGCATGATTCTAGGATGATTTTCTCCTCAATACATCAATAACATTTCATCCAGCACAATGTCCTACAAAGAAGTAACCCATTGATATGACATTTCATAAGGGTTCCAACTTAATAGATGATGTGTCATTGGGAATCCTGATCAGGGAATTATTGGCATTTTAGTGTCGGGGGATCGATTGGATTCGGGTACAATCCTACCTAGACATATTTTAACATTCTCCAAAACTCAAGTGGATTATCTCAATGAACTATCTCATCCCATGTATTCCAACTCTATAGACGGTTCATCAAACAAAAGTCTCGTTTGTGAGATAAAGTCTTTTTAGCATATCTGGGCCAAGCTGGGTACGAGTCCAGCCAGACCAGGTTGGGCCGACACGACCCGACCCTGCTAGGGCATACCTGACCCGGTTCGGGTCCACCTGACCTCATTTGGGTCCGACCCAGCCCAACCCATACCAGCTGGGCCGTAGACTGGCCTGACCCGAACGAGCTGGGCTGGGCCGTGGCGGGCTCAGCACTCTGGCACTGGACTGGCCTAGCCCGCCAGATCGCACAACTTGTGCGATGGGTCGTGGGGGCCCTCCTTCTCAAATGAATAAAAGTGTCGTTTGGCTCTATATCTGGTAGTTCGACATGGAGCCACCATGATATCTGCGAGACTCGTAGGGAGAAGGTCCCCCACCGTCGTGGCCTCTACCTGCGGCGCTCGATGACATGCATCCCATCCACAAATGCGGTTGGCCGAGAGATGGCCACCCTACGCTCATTCGTAGTGTCATGCTGCACAACCCCATTCTGTGGCACATGAGCTCTAGTCGCCAGTGCCACCTCACCGGGGATTCTTTCACTACGCTCTGGTGACGCTCCGAAGCATCTTTTTCACTCTCGTCTATGCCTATGGGCCTCCCGGATTGTCGTCGTCATAGCTCCACCCAATAATTCATGTTGCCATGAAACTCAGAATTCTCTCGAGAAGAACACAACATAAAAATCATGGGGTGGAAGGTCCTGGACTTGTTCATTTACATGTACCTTTTTCATTAGCGTCATTGTAACACCCCAAGCTTCTACGGTACGCTTCTCTTTGAATAATGTGATAGCGTGTGTTGTACGCAACACTGAATTCTAACACACCATAACCAATCAAAATAGCCATTATGAATAGTAATACCTACTTTTTGAAATTATATATATTTTATATTTCAAAATGGGCGTCATTTTTGGATTCGGAATATCGAATTTATCCTATGGTGAAATTTTGGTATTTTTCGGATAACTTTAATATTTTGATGAATATTGAAAATTACTAAATTTTAATTAAAAACAACTTTTTTAATAAAAATAATTAATAGTGATAAATTGTGAATTTGAGAGGTTTTAAAGTATATTTAGAATATAGATTTACCATTTAATACAATGTTGGTCATTGGACATACTTTTACAATTAAACCAGACATAACCAACTGTCAATCTTTTGATAGTTATTATCTCTTAGAAACACGCTTTTTGTTTTAACAACGGGAAATGATTTAAAATTAATTTCTGCCACTTCTGTGTTTTGAATTTGGAAAAAGGGATTCCATATTTGGAATCAGGATGTTCAAATTGTATAAATAGGTAACATTTATTTTTAGTCATTTTGAATAATTAATGTGGTAAATATTTTATTTACCATGGTTAAGGGTAAATCCGGGAACTAAGGGTTAAAAAATAATATTATAATAATACTAAATTACCCTAAAACGTGTCCTAACCTTATTAGTTGATACATGTTCGACCATAGGCATATTTGGGTCGATTTTGGGACCCCATGGAGCCACTTGTAGGTGATGGGGACACTTTATTTTAAGTAAGTTAAAATGAATACAAAAATGACACAAGCATATATCTTTTAGCAAAAAAATTGTTACATAGGGATATATATGTTGTATTTTCAACTATAAATATTAATTAGAAAACTAAAACGATTTAATACATAATGATATTTTATTTATAATTTTTAGACATTATATAATTTAATTTATTTATGACACAATGATGATGCAGTAATTACCATAATAGTGAAAATTAAAACTAATTGATATTATAAATACAAAAATAAATAGATTTTGAGACTTTTTATGAATTAAAATAATTTTATAAGTTAATATGAAATGTTAGTAATGATTTAATTAAATTTTTTCGAAGTAATCATTCTATTATGAGATTCAGAAAAATCAACTATTGAATAGTGTCAAAATTGACATAAAAGAGTTTTTAAAACAAATATTATATTATTAATTGATATTAAATTCCTAAAAATCTAAGGTTTGTCCAAGAGACTTATATCATGATAGGTGTATCATTAATGGACCACTTGGGGGTATCTTGTATGTATATAGTTAGTTTACTGACCATATTATATAAAAATACAAAGAGACATTGTAAAAGTGAAACTAATTAACTAAGAGTTAATACTTAAAGATAAGGTTAATATAAGTACCCAAACCTGTCTAAATTATATTGGTTGAGTGTTTTTAGACTCATCCCCACCTTAAAATTTAAATAATAAACTTTTGAGACATTATAAACCGAATATGAATTTATTATAAATTAATATTTCTAGCTTTTCCAATGGTTCCCCTCACCCCTCTTATAAAAGGGAACTCCTCTTTCTCATATCTTCACACCTTCAAAGCCATTTGGTTCGGCCAAACTCTGCCCAAATACTCTCCCAAATTCCCTAAATACAACCTAGAGGCCTTAGTTTGATCAGAAAGCCAACCTAAGGAGCCATTTTGATCAAATCAAAAGGAAGAACCCGAAAAAGAGGTAATGATTTCACCACCCTTTTCCAAGTTACTTTCTTCTTCAACTTATTCTTCCTTTGTTGTTACCATTGTAAAATAATAACTCCAGTATCATATATATACTATGATGTTATTATAAATATGGTACAACCATAATCAGTATTCTATCCACCTTTTGAATAACATTTCACCATACGAGCGTACGTACGGCTTACCGTCTGCACGTCGTGGTGTAATTGTTATTCAATATATTATTATTTGTATGGATATAATAATGATGTGTAACTCATGTAAATAATAAATATAACATTTTAATGATTCTGTATATATGATATAACATCCATTTATATATTATTTTTAATATCAAAAGAATGATATTGTCGCTCGTGCGTACGTATGGACTACTGTCTCTATGAACGCGATGAGATTCATTCTCCATCGTATCCATTCAAGTATAAGTCTCATTTGATGGTTAATAATAGTATCTAAGGACATGATATCATTATGTATATGATTAATATACAACCTATCCATTACAAACATGGCTTACGTAACAAAACATATAAAATAAAACAAGTAAGTTAACATCCGAAACAACGATAATACTAAGATATTATTAACAAAGCAATGTTAAAAGATCATATATGATATCATATGAATGTATATGAATCTTGTATAATTTAATAACAATTATTTAACTATTATACATGAGGTTAACCTACCCCAACCAAGGAAAAGTACAATGGTAAGGGTTATTTCACAATCTCTTCATTATCCGAGGTTGTTTATACGTAATAATCTACTGCATCTCTTTATCATCCACATCCATGTTTCTTAAAAATTTATTTCAAAAAATTATTACTATTTAAAATAATATGGGTTAATGTAATTTATACCCTTGTTTGACTTTTATAAGAGTTTTGTAAAGGAATCATTCTTTCGTTTTCCAAACAAGGTTCTTTTAACCTTTTCGACAGAATTTAGTTAAGAATGTTTTTTCTAACTTATACAGCGGGTGCGGTAATTTCGGCTGTTATAAAATCATTGAAGCTTCCATTACAATCTTATTAGAATATTTTCAAAGAAAATGTTTTAATAAATGATTTCAAAAATTGAAAGAGATATTTCTCTAAAAAGAGTTTTGATTTCATTTATGTCAACATCCTTTGATGGATTTTACGCTTATTTCAAGTTGATTTATTATGATACAAAACTTTTATATTGTATTGAAGGTTTTGTGATATGTTAGACTGTGGATGTGCTATTTTTATACCATTAATAGTTTATGATGAATGTATTGACATTTCGTAGGCTTGTTTTAATACGAATGTTTATGTTATATTTAATCCTTTTCATATGGGAATGCATTGGACTTAATATGTGACGGGTGGAGCCCGCTATAGCTCCTCGATGCATCGGTAGGTCTCCTGAGACAAACTAGTGTCTTGGAATAAGGCCTTGGCAACATCTTATTTGTAGTCTTGTCATGAGGCCATGGCTATGTGGTTATGATAGTCTGGCATTATGCATTCCATCATTATGAAAGTGGTTATTGATATTGCATGTGATTATTCGATTAGTAGAATATCCATGTGAATAAGTAAATGGAATTATTTCATTTTACTTTTGCCATACTATGTTTAAGTTCATGTTTAAAAGGCTTTTGTTTTAGAAATGCATTTCCTTAAATGTTTATGCTTATTTTTGAAAGATTCCGCTATATTGTTATCCTTACTGGGCATTTGAGCTCACCCCTTTTCTATGTTTTATTTTTCCCAGGATGTGAAGAAGTAAGTTATGAATGACCTGCAGGGATATTATGAGGGGATAATAGTGTGGACTATGGAGACATTATGTTGTTGTAGTAGTTTTTCACTTTATGATGTAATGTAAAACTTTATAGAAATATCTAGTGTTTCCAAGGCTACTAAACCAATCGGTCTTTCGAGGTTTGATCTTTCTTGTGATCATGCCAATGTTATGTAATAATGCACTGACTCTAGGTAACTGGGGTCAGGGCCTTACAGTTGGTATCAGAGGAAGTTTAGTACAAAACATGGAAGCTAGATTTAGATAAACTCTGATTAGGGAACGTAGACCTAAGATGAACTTTGAGGATTAGTATAGAAGAACTTCCTAGAATTTTGGTATTGTAGAGATTTTGTGAGTTTTCCAAGCAATACATCCCTGCCTGGATACGAGCAGGTAGAGGCGGCTCTGGCACAGATGTACCTAGCGGTAAAACCCGAAAACACCGCTTTGAGCAAGACTCGAATGAGAACTAGTGCACGACAACGGGCCTTGCTGCACTCTTGGTTACGACACTCCCGGGGGATATGCTTAGGATAACATTCATTTTATTTACAAATCTTTATGAAGGGTTTATGAGTATATACTTCCTCAAAGAAAACATTTTTATGATTATGTATTATATCCGTAAATAGTTCAATTTATGTTAAGTGTTTTATAAGTATGGAATTATGTATTTTGATTCATAAACTGATCTAGTTTATGCCATTGTTTAAAAATGGAGCCTAGTGGAAGAAATAGAAACCGTATCAATTCACGCACTCCATGTAGGGATTTCCCTCTTGCTCAAGATAATTATAGTGGAGCTAGTGATGCAACTGGTACCGATCAGCTAATCACCATACTGGGACAACTCACTCAGGTTATGAATAATAACCTTACCTGTATGGAGCACCCTGATCCACAGCGTGGAGGATCAATGTTAGATCGATTAATGAGGCAAAAACCACCAACGTTCAATGGGAGTACAAATCCCTTAGTAGCTGAGAAATGGATAAATTACCCAGAGAAAATATTTCAGGCTTTGGGGAGTAGTGAAAGGGAAAAAGTTATCATGGCAGTTTACCGCCTCACTGGAGATGCTGATCAATGGTGGTCATTGATTCAAAACACGAAGGAAGATGATGAAGTATCAAATATGGAATGGAGGGAGTTCAAAGATCTGTTTTTAGAAAAATACTTTCCTCGCGACCATTGAGAAGATATGGAAAGGCAATTTCTGAGTCTGAGACAAAAGGAGGATGAGAATGTCGCAAAGTGTGAGGCTAACTTTACATGGTTAGCAAGGTATGCTGGAGATTATATATGTAACCCAAGAAGTAAGATTTATTGTTTATTTGATGGGTTAAAACAATTTCTCCGAAGAGCATTAGTCTCACAATCCTTTTCTTTGTACAAAGACATTGTCTCATGTGCTATCAAGACCGAAAATGAATTCTCAAAGTCTTATTACTTTAAAGAAAATCAAGAGAAAAAGAGGCATGCTGATCAATCTGGGAATGGAAATAAGGGGAAGAAGGGAAAGGTTGAATATCCATCCTGTGGTAAATGTGGGAAGAAACACCCTGGTACTTGCTTGATGGGAACATGAGTCTGTTACAAGTGTGGTGAAAAAGGCCACCAAGCTCGTGATTGCATGGGGAAGATGGAAGCCACCAACATTCAGTGCTACAATTGCAGGGAGATGGGGAATTATGCAAATGAATGTCCTAAATCAGGAGAACTTATCTCTGAAAAGGCCAAGGGATCAAGGCCAAGATTATGCTATCACTACTGCTGAGGTAGAAGTTCCGAAAGACGTGGTGGCAGGTAATTTAATGGTTTCATCAAGTTGAGAAAATGCATTATTTGATTCTGGATTATCGCATTGTTTCATATCTTCCCAGTCTGCAAAGAAAATTAGATATTTTCAATTTGATTTAACAAGGGAGTTTTCAGTTAAAACTCCTAAGGGAAGTATCATTGCAACAAAGTTTTCTGAATCAGTCCCCATTAGAGCACATAAATTTTCTTTATCTTCTGATCTCATCGTCATACCTATGATTGAGTTTCATATAATCCTTGGTATGGACTGGCTTTCGGACTATGATGCGAAGATTTATTGTAAGAAGAAAGAGGTTACGATTCTTGATAATAATGATAAGAAACACCTTATCTTTAGAGAAAAATCGTCACCACCTAATTCTTATTTAGATACGCCCCCAGTAGCTCAAATAAATTAAATTATTGGAGAGGAAGAGAATGAAATAACTGTGGGTGAGGAAAGTAATGTTCAATGAGAGGATGCACCTATTGTGAAAGAATTTGTAGATGTATTTCTGGATGATTTACCTGGACATCCTCCAGAATGAGAAGTTGAGTTTTCCATCGATTTAATTCCTGGATCAAGGACTATATTGAAGACCCCTTATATAATGTCCACTGTAGAATTAGTCGAACTAAAGAAAAAACTAGAGGAATTGAGTAATAAAGTATTTATTCGCCCTAGTGTTTCCCCATGGGGAGCCCCTGTTCATTTTGTTAAAAAGAAAGATGGATCTATGAGGTTATGTATCGACTACAGGGAGATCAATGATATAACGATAAAGAACAAGTATCCCCTACCTCGCATTGATGATTTATTTTACCAACTGCATGGAGCTCAATACTTTTCAAAGATTGACCTTCAGTCTGGATACCATCAGTTGTGTGTGAAGAAGGAAGACATTCCGAAGATAGCATTTCGAACCAGGTATGGGCATTACGAGTTTACTGTAATGCCTTTTGGTTTGACTAATGCACCCTCTGTATTCATGGATCTGATGAATAAGGTTTTCAAGGACTATCTTGATGAAATTTTGGTGGTATTTATTGATGATATCTTGCTATACTCCAAAAGCTAAGAAGATCATGAAAATCACTTGTGCATTATCATGCAGACTCTGAGAAGACCTGAATTATATGGGAAGTTTAGCAAGTTTGAATTATGGCTTCATGAGATTTCTTTTCTTGGCCATATTGTCTATAATGATTGAATCTCTGTTGATCCTTCTAAGACTAAGGCAATCCAAGAATGGACAACACCGACGAGTATAACTGAGGTACATAGTTTTATTGGTTTGTCAGGTTATTATCGACGATTCGTCCAGAATTTTGCCCGATTGACTAACCCATTAACGAAGCTCACACGCAAAGGGGTTAATTTTTTTTGGACAAAAGAGTGTGAAGAATGTTTCAAAGAACTGAAGAGAAGATTAGTCAATGCTCCTATATTGACTCTACCATCGGGGAATGAGGGGTTCGTTATTTATAGTGATGCATCGAAGAAAGGACTTGGTTGTGTCCTTATGAAGAATGATAGGGTTATTGCCTATGCATCACGACAGTTGAAAATTCATGAACAAAACTATCCTACTCATGATCTCGAGTTAGCAGCTGTGATCTTTGATTTGAAGATATGGAGGAACTACCTATATGGTAAAAAATGTGAGATTTATACTAATCACAAGAGTTTGAAATATATTTTCTCACAAAAAGAACTCAACATGAGGAAAAGGAGATGGCTTGAATTACTCAAGGATTATGATTGCACGATACACTACCAGCCGGGGAAGGCAAACAAGGTGGTAGATGCATAGAGTAGAAAACATCATGGAGTTTTGAACAATATGAGAATTGAAAGGGATCCAATTTTCATGGATCTAGTGAAGATGGATATGGGAATAACCCGGGAAGGAGAAACATCAATGCTTTTTCAAATGGTTGCCAAACCATCTTTACTAGAAAGGATTAAGAGTTCTCAGACCGATGATGAAGAATTTCAAAAGAAGATTAAAGTTGTGAATGATGGGAGATTGAGAGATTTTGTGTATGAAAATGGAATTTTGAAATTCGGAAAGAGGCTTTGTGTTCCCGATATACCTAATCTAAAAAGGGAATTACTAGATGATGCTCATAGTTCCAATTTCTCTATACACCCTAGGAGCACCAAAATGTATAGAGATTTGAAGGAAAATTTTGGTGGGGCAACATGAAGAGGGATATTTCTGATTTTGTGTCAAGATGTATGGTTTGTCAACAAGTGAAAGCTGGAAGGCAACAGCCTGGAGGATTCATGCAACCTCTTCCCATACCGTAGTGGAAATGGGACAATATTACGATGGACGTTGTCATGGGGCTACCAAAGACTCCAAGAAGGAACGATGAAATATGGTTTACTGTTGATCATCTTACCAAGTCAGCACATATACGTGCTATGAGAGAAGATCTACCCCTGGAACATCTAGCAAGACAATATATTAATGAATTTGTGAGACATCATGGAGTACCCCTATCGATTGTTTCTGATCGTGATCCCCGTTTTACTTCAAGATTCTGGAAAAGTGTTCAGAAATCCCTGGATACTAAACATCATTTGAGCACTGCTTACCACCCTCACACAAATGGAAAATCAGAACGGACTATTCTAACTTTATAAGACATGTTGAGATCTTGCTCACTTACTTTCAGGGTATGTGGGATCAATATTTACCTCTGGTAGAATTTTCCTTTAACAATAGCTTCCATTCAAGTATTCAGATGGCACCATATGAAGCGTTATACGGAAAGAGATGTCGTACACCAACCTGTTGGGATGAAGTTGGTGATTGAAAACTTGTAGGCCCAGAACTGGTGGAGGAAACAGTGGAAAAGATGAAGGTAATCCAAAATCACATCAAAGCAGCTCAAAGTAGGTAGAAGAGCTATGCCGATAATCGAAGGAAGGGTTTGGAAATTCATGTCGGTGATCATGTTTTCCTCAAGGTATCTCCATGGAAGGGAGTCATATGTTTTGGTAAGAAAGGTAAATTGAGTCCCAGGTACATCGGACCTTTCGAAATTCTAGAACAATTTGGGGCTGTAGCTTATCGATTGGCAATGCCGCCAAGTCTCTCCAAAGTTCACGATGTGTTCCACGTATCTCTGTTGAGGAAATACATGCCTGACCCAATGCATGTACTCACCTATGAAGAATTAGAACTGGAACCTGATCTGTCTTATTGCGAAGAGGCCATTAGGATTCTTGATACGAGAGAACAAGTACTGAGAAACCGGATGACGCGTTTGGTAAAAGTCTTGTGGAGAAACCATAAGATGGAAGAGGCAACGTGGGAACCGGAGGAACTTATGATGAAGAACCACCCATGTCTTTTCACGTGATAGGTATTCTAGAAATTTTGAGGACTAAATTATTTTAAGTAGGGGAGAATTTAACACCCCAAGCTTCTACGGTACGCTTCTCTTTGAATAATGTGATAGTGTGTGTTGTACTAAACACCGAGTTCTAACACACCATAACCAATCAAACTAGCCATTATGAATAGTAATACCTACTTTTTGAAATTATATATATTTTATATTTCAAAATAGACTTCATTTTTGGATTCGGAATATTAAATTTATCCTAAGGTGAAATTTTGGTACTTTTCGGATAACTTTAATATTTTGATGAATAGTGAAAATTACTAAATTTTAATTAAAAAAAACTTTTTTAATCAAAATAATTAGTAGTGATAAATTATGAATTTGAGAGGTTTTAAAGTATATTTATAATATATTTTTACCATTTAATACAATGTTGGTCATTGGACATACTTTTACAATTAAACCAGACATAAACAAGTGTCAATCTTTTGATAGTTATTATCTCTTAAAAACACGCTTTTTGTTTTAACAACGAGAATTAATTTTAAATTAACTTCTTCCACTTCTGTGTTTTGAATTTAGAAAAATGGATTCTATATTTGGAATCAGGATGTTCAAATTGTGTAAATAGTTAACATTTATTTTTAGACATTTTGAATAATTACTGTGGTAAATATTTTATTTACCATGGTTAAGGGTAAATCCGGTAAATAAGGGTTAAAAAATAATATTATAATAATACAAAATTACCCTAAAACGTGTCCTAATATTATTGGTTGATAAATGTTCGACCATAGCCTACTTTGGGTCGATTTTGGGTCCCCATGGAGCCACTTGTAGGTGATAGGGACACTTTATTTTAATTAAGTTAAAATGAATACAAAAATGACACAAGCATATATCTTTTAGCAAAAAAATTGTTACATAGGGTTATATATGTTTTATTTTAGACTATAAATATAAATTATAAAGCTAAAACGATTTACTACATAATGATATTTTATTTATAATTTTTATACATTAAATAATTTAATTTATGTATGACACAATGATGACATAGTAATTACCATAATAGTGAACAATTAACATAATTGATATTATAAATATACAAATAAATAGAATTTGAGACTTTTTATGAATTACAGTAATTTTATAAGTTAATATGACATGTTTGGAATTATTTAATTAAATGTTTTCGAACTAATAATTCTGTTATGAGTTTCAAAAAAATCAACTATTGAATAGTGTCATAATTGACATAAAATAGTTTTTAAAACAAATATTATATTATTAATTGATATTAAATTCCTAAAAATCTAAGGTTCTTCCAAGAGACATATATAATAATAGTTGTATCATTAATGTACCACTTGGGGGTCGCTTGGATGTATATTGTATGTTTATTATCCATATTATATAAAAATACAAAGAGACATTGTAAAAGTGAAACTAATTAACTAAGAGTTAATACTTAAAGATAAGGTTAATATAAGTACCCAAACCTGTCTAAATTCTATTGGTAGAGTGGTTTTAGACCCATCCCCACCTTAAAATTTATATAATAAACTTTGGATCCATTAGAAACCGAATATGAATTTATTATAAATTAATATTTCTAGCTTTTCCAAAGGCGCCACTCACCCCTCTTATAAAAGGGAACTCCTCCTTCTCATTTATTCACACCTTCAATGCCTTTTGGATCGGCCAAACTCTTCCCAAATACCCTCCCAACTTCCCTCACTACAACCTAGATGCCTTAGTTTGATTAGAAAGGCAACCTAAGGAGCCCTTTTGATCAAATCAAAAGGAAGAACTCGAAGAAGAGATAATGAGTTCACCACCCTTTTCCAAGTTCCTTTCTTCTTCCACTTCTTCTTCTTTTGTAGTTACGATTGTAAAATAATATCTCAAGTATCATATATATACTGTGATGTTATTATAAATATGGTACAACCATAATCAGTATTCTATCCACCCTTTGAATAACATGTCCCCATACGTGCGTACGTACGGCTTACTGTCTCCACGTCATAGTGTAATTGTTATTCAATATATTATTATTTGTATGGATATAATAATGATGTGTAACTCATGTAAATAATAAATATAACATGTTAATGATTCTGTATATATGATATAACATCCATTTATATATTATTTTTAATATCAAAAGAATCGTATTTTCGCTCGTGCGTACGTACGGACTACCGTCTCCACCAACGAGATGAGATTCATTCTCCATCGTATCCAGTCAAGTATAAGTCTCATTTGATGGTTAATAATATTATATAAGGACTTGATATCATTCTATATATGATTAGGATACAACCTATCCATTACAAAAATGGCTTATGTAACAAAACATATAAAAGAAAACAAGTAAGTTAACACCCGAAACAACGATAATACTAAGATATTATTAACAAAGCAACGTTAAATGATCATATATGATATCATATGAATGTATATGATTCTTGTATAATATAATAACAATTATTTCACTATTATAAAGGAGGTTAACCTACCCCAACCAAGTAAAAGTACAATGGTAAGGGTTATTTCACAATCTCTTCATTATCTGAGGTTGTTTATACGTAATAATCTACTAGGATCTCTTTATCATCCACATCCATGTTTCTTAAAAATTTATTTCAAAACATTATTACTATTTAAAATAATATGGGTTAAATTAATTTATACCCTTTTTTGACTTTTATAAGAGTTTTGTAAAGGAATCTTTCTATCATTTTCCAAACAAGGTGCTTTTAACCTTTTCGACAGAATTTAGTTAAGAATGTTTTTTCTAACTTATACAGCGGGTGGGGTAATTTCGGCTGTTATAAAATCATCGAAGCATCCATTACAATCATATTAGAATATTTTCAAAGAAAATGATTTATTAAATGATTTCAAAAATAGAAAGAGATATTTCTCTAAAAATATTTTTGATTTCATTTATGTCAACATCCTTTGATTGATGTTACGCTTATTTGAAGTTGATTTATTATGATACAAAACTTCTATATTATATTGAAGGTTTTGTGATATGTTTGACTGTGGATGTGCTATTTTTATACAATTCATAGTTTATGATGAAAGTATTGACATTTCTTATGCTAGTTTTAATACGAATGTCTATGTTATGTTTAAACCTTTTCATATGGGAATTCATTAGACTTAATATGTGATCGGTGGAGCCCGCTATAGCTCCTCGATGCATCGGTAGGTCTCATGAGACAAACTAGTGTCTTGGCACAAGGCCTTGGAAAAATCTTAATTGTATTTTTGGCAAGAGGCATTGGCTATGTGGTTATGATAGTCTGGCATTATGCATTACATCATTATGAAAGTGGTTATTGATATTGCATTTATTATTCGATTAGTAGAATATCCATGTGAATAAGTAAATGTAATTATTTCATTTTACATTTTCCATACTATGTTTAAGTTCAAGTTTAAAAGGCTTTTGTTTTAGAAATTCATTTCCTTAAATGTTTATGCTTATTTTTGAAAGTTTCCTCTATATTTTTATCCTTACTGGGCATTTGAGCTCACCCCTTTTCTATGTTTTATTTTTCCCAGAATGTGATGAAGTAAGTTATGAATGACCTGCAGGGATATTATGAGGGGATAATAGTGTGGACTATGGAGACATTATGTTTATGTAGTAGTTTTTCACTTTATGATGTAAAGTAAAACTTTATGAATATATATAGTGTTGCCAAGTCTACGAAACCAATCGGTCTTTTGAGATTTGATCTTTCTTGTGATCATGCCAATGTTATGTAATAATGCACCGACTCTAGGTAACTGGGGTCAGGGCGTGACAGTCATAACCAAGGGGTGTTGTAAAATTTTATCAAAGGCCAATAAATCCACATTCAAAAACCCCACAACATCCCACAATTCTGTATGAAATGCTGATCAACTCATTTTTCTTAATCCACATTCGTTATTTTTTTATGACCATGGAAAAGACAAATAATTCACTTGAATTAAAGATCAAAATCCCCTACCTCGAGATCTGTTTGTTGATGCTGCAGGTCTGGTGGTAGAAGATTCCCTATTTGATGATGTCGTCGGGGTTCGTCGATCCCAAATCGGTGTCGCCCACGCATCCATCTTCCGTTGGTGGAAGTTATCGCAGTAATTTGCTAGAGGTTCCTCACAACCGTCCCAAAAACCCCATCCCTATCCTCAATTAAGTATAACAGGAAAAGACGTTAATGAAACTAATGATTAATGAGGTTCATTAATAAATGATCCTCTTAATCTCTCAATGGTGTGGTTAAAAACTGAAGAGTCAATCCATTAAATGGCTTGACAACCAAGCGATCCCACCACTGCTGCTCAACAGGATGTATAATAATAAAATAAATTTTTTTATGTTATTTTAATATTTCCTTAAAATTCACAAAAACAATCCTTTTCACCCATCCTACTATGGTTGAAGTTAAGAATTCGCTAAGTGAATCTCAGCACTGCGGATTGAACGGTGCCCTCAGATTTTTAATCAGAACACCATTTTAAAAGATAGAAAATGATTCCTACATGTTTACCGAATGTACCATAAAAAAGACCAAAAACCCATTCTAGGAATACCAAGCCACATAAATAAGTGCCCTCAATTTTTGAAAACTCGTAATAATACAAAATAATTTAAATAAAATTTATATGGAATTTTTGGGTCTTTACATTCTCTACACCTTATGTCATTCTTTCACTAAAAGCTACAACAAAACAAGGAGAAAATGGGGGTAATGAAGACATATCTCAGACTCCCACTTCTATGTACTCTCATGGAGATTCTCATGCTGCCAATGAACTTGTACTAGAGGAATTGACTTCCCATGAATTACCTACTCCTGTCGATCTTCAATCGCCACTAGGAACACCAAAAAAATCACCCCACCATTGATGTACAGCTCGCCCAAGTCTTTAATGTGCAATTGATTAGGCAAACACTTCCTCAGCTACACCACATGTAAAACAATATGCACCTGACACATCTGTGTGGGAATAACTAGACGGTACGCCACCTCGCCAACTCTGCTAATGATATGGAAAGGTATGAAGAACCTCAGAGAAAGCTTGTCGTCCCAGCCAAACTTCGGTAATCATTGTCCTGATGAGAACTATAGGAAGGTATGGTCTCCTCCTAAAATTACAAGGGACTCTATCTCATGTTGTCTCCATGCATTCTACATCCTTTCCTAGATAATATGCACCTTCTTCGTGGTAGCATGTACTAACACTGGTCGCATAAGTGCGGACTCCCCTTGGGTCTGTCCAATATAGTGATGACCTGAAAGGTCTACTGTTCAAGGAATCAATCAGTGCCAGGATGATGGTGGAGTGATAACTATTGTTGTTTGTGGACTTCACCAGTGGTAGGTGGTCCTCCAAACTACAACCAAAATATTGGACATAATCACAAAGCATGTCCTTGGGTGTCTGTATGGACCACTCCGTCTGGACTTCTATCTGAGGGTGAAAGCCAATGCTCAAGCATACCTGAGTCTTGAATGCCTCCAGAAACCCATTCCCCAAGAGGGATGTGAAATTTGGGTCATGATTATAGATGATCATCGATGGAACCCCGTGAAGCTGTACAATCTCCTGTACATAGAGTCATCCCAAGATCTCTATTGATCCATGCTTTCATATGGGTAGAATGTGGGACAACTTGGTGAGTCAGTCAAAAATCACCTAGATGGAATCATGGCCCCTAGACGTACATGGTATCCCCTTCACGATGTCCATGGATATACCATACCACTTCCACTCTAGTTCCTCATGTGGCTGAGTTAATCCTTATAGTACCTCTTTCCTAAACTTCAATTGATGACATGTGAGGCATCATGATACAAACTCTGCCACTGCTTTCTTCATCCCTGGCCACCAATACTGATGCCATAGGGTTTGTTACATCATTTATGGATCCACTACAACTCCAACCTTTGAGATAACATTCCACATTAAGTTAACATCTCGTATACCGAACTGGGACTTCAAGAGATTAACATAAATGTTTTCTCTCAAAGTGTGTCCAGAACTATCTGTAGGTGTGTGGCATGCTCCTCCTATGATGCTGAGTATTTCAAGATTTAGTTAATGAAGACCATCACGAAGTGATTGAGGTATGGATGGAAGATCATGTTCATGATCTACATGAACTCTACTAGATCATTGGTCATGCCAAAGGGCATAACTATGAACTTCTAATGGTCATACCGACATCTGAAGGCTGTCTTCGGTACATCCTCCTCCCATACCCTAATTTGGCAATAGCCTGATCTAAGTTCTATCTTATAAAACCATCTAACTCCATTTACCTAGTTAAAGAGATCATCAATACAATGGAATGGATACTGGTTCTTCACAGTCACCTGGTTGGGGCACTTCTATTCCACACAAAGACTCTTACTCATATCTGCCTTCTCAGCGAACAAAATCAAGGCTTCTTAAGAAGAAACGCCATTCCTTACAAAACCCTTACTCTATATGTCTTCCAAATGTTCCCTCATCTCAGGATGCTCTAATAGAGACATATGATATGATATGTAGATATCAATGTCTTCTCGGGGAACTCGTCGATGTAATAGTCTACCTCTCTGCGAGGAGGTAATCCCAGAACATCATCAAGATAGTCATCAGCATACTGGTCCCCAACTATAGGATAACACGGACTCCTCACGTCACCTTCTCCATGGCAGAGACAAGTGATTGGGTTCACCCTCCATCAGGAGAGTACATCCTATGATAAAAAGGTTTTCTTATCAACGGTGAAGGAAAAAATAATCCCATCCTCACGAACACCCAACACATTGCGCCTAAAATAGTAAATATACGCATTAATTGTGGATAGCCAGTACATAACAAAGATAACTTCATAAATACTCAAAGCCGCTACTAGTAGATCCTACAAAAATCTCTCACCTCCTAGAATGAGCTCACACTATCAACAGTAGTGTGTAATTGTCAAACCATCTCTTGCATGAGTCTTTAATCGTAAGGATTTAGCCGACAGCTCCATCAGAATCTCTGATCTCTGAAAGAGTTTCGTGGAAAATAAAAGAGTGACTGGTACCTATGTCTCTAAGAACTACAAAAAGGTTGTAATATACAAAAATCATATTTATAATCATCACTGGAGTGCTATGTTCATAGGCATCTGCTACCTAATGCTGAGATCTCTAATGTCCACATACTCACTGTGGTCAAGGTGGACCCTCAGGGGGAGGTGGTGTTAGATCATCAAACCATTTTCCACCACCTTCTGCATGACCTAGTCCACTACCATGTCTGCCACCCTACGGACCTCCTCGTTCAAACCTCAGTTGATGCATCTGCGGTACCTCGGTCATATGATGATCGTCTATTCTAGAATTAAGTTAGTCCTGAGCCATGTGTCCATTTCCACCACAAAAGTAATTGGCTTTGGTATTCATAAGACCTACTCTGCCTCATGAGCTCTGCACCTCTAACCCCGCGTCCTGGGGTCCTCCACCAGATGGTCTGGTCGACATGGACCTCTGCATCATCTTCCCACTATCAACTCCAGATGACTCAGCTACCTGTTGTCCGATGGTGGCTCTCACCATTGGTGCCTTCTTAGCTAAGAATATGTCCACCAATAATTCTCATTCGAGCACTCTAGCCTGCTTCTAAATATTTATTGATTTAATTGATGCTATGATCTCCTGCCAGAGACCCATCTCAATGGTCCTAGCCCTGAATAATGGGTCCCACACCATGTTTGTGTAGTAGTGTGAGAGGTCAGTGAATCTCTACTAGTACGAGGACACTGATATGACTCCCTACGTAATGTGAAACAGCTCTTATATACACACTATGTGTAAATTATCTGGTACAAACTCCGCCCTAAATAGAGTTTCAAAGTCCAACTAAGAAAGTTTCAACTTGTCATTCATCTGGAGCATCAGACTCCACCATATACATACTTTTATCTAGAAGAGGCTATCATCTAGGATGACCATCTTATTTGATTGAGTCTAAACTATGAAAAACACCCATGCCACAAAATCCAGCCAATCCTAATCTTCCTGGGGATCTACCTCGCTAGGATGCCTTAGTGGCCTCTATCTCTGGAACTCGTGTAATGCGCACAGTCGACGTGCATGGTCTGCCAATGGGAATGGTAGAAACTACAGTACATCGGGATGCAGTATTGCTGGTACACCACTCGAAGGTTCCATCATAGTAATAAGGCCTTGTACTGAAGCCTTTTCTCTATGTGGGACATCATCATGTACTCTCTATGGAATCCTAGATGGCTCCCTACACTGAAACATCCATAAAAGATTCATGTGATACGCAGTCAAAAAGCTATACCTAGTGAGTTGACTCAAAAGAGATAAAATGAATACGATTTCCAAAAACACACACAATCAGTGTTTTCGTGAACCTAGTGAAAAATTTGAATTCAGGGTCCTTGTGTATTGATACATCGGCCACCGCACCAACACTGGACTCCCTGAACTGAAAACCAGACTCGAAACACATAACACTATTGGCCCATTGGAAAGATCAGAGTCTTGTTTCTTCTATAAAATTTACTCCTCTAATACCACATTGTCAGGACCCATCCCCCAGGTCCCATGTTGTGACTACCCCATACCAACCTTCCATAAGCAAGAGGTTGGGGACTAGCACTAGAATGGTGTATCCCTAAAACGGGAAGGTTTTTCCTTTAACCTGTAAAAACACACATTCCAAGAACAAAACATTGTGCAGCCATGAAGTAATAATGCAATAATAAAAGTGTGTACTGAATGTAATTGGGTATAAATAAAGACCAACTATAAGATACAATACAATAGAAAATTGAAAATAGTTTCAGAAATCATCTTCCAAGGATCCTACCTGTAGGGAATGTATATCTCGTCTTCACTTCTCTCCACATGAACTTGCACCTCCATGTATTGCTTGGTTCTAAATCCTATAGTCTCAGCCGAGCTTCTGATCCTCTACAGAAGACACAACAAGGTGCTAGAAAATATTGTACAGGAGTGAGTGTAACAATACTCAATAGGGACCCCGAGAACCCTGAAGGTCTCTCAAAACATCCACAAAGGAACAAAACAATGAATGATCTCAATCACAAAGAATAAAACAAAACACTCAAGTAAAACTAGGTATAATTTATGTACAGAAGTACATAGGATTAGTTGTAATTTTATATCATCTTATTACGTCAAGAGGTGTGCTACTGATCCAAATAGGATTGCTCGGTGCTGATCCACATAGGATCCCTAGGTGCTGATCCAAACAAGTTGGCTAGATGCTGATCCACACTATGTCACTCGGTGCTGATCCACACAGAATCACTCCTTGCTGATCCACACAGGATCTCTAGGTGTTGATCCACATAGTATTGTTATTCATTCTTCACATTTCAGTCATCCACTAGAATCTTGTACCTAGTGCGGTTGACTCTAGGAGGATAATCTCCTTAATAAATCAGTAATATTTTAACCATCCTGAAGTCCCACGAAGAAGTAACCCAATGATCTGTCATGTCATAAGGGTTTCAACAAAACAAATGGTGTGTTATTAGAACACACAGTCTGAGAATTATAGGCATTTTTGTATCGAGGGCCCGGTTGGATTCAGGTATGATCCAACCTGACCATACTCCAAATTTATCCAAAACACATTTGGAGTATGTCAAACAGATATTCTTATCCCAAGTATTACAACACCATATAAGGTTCTCCAAGAAGACTTCGGGTTTGTGAGATACACTCTTTTTAGTGTATCGAGGCCCAAATGGGTCTGGGTCCAGTCCGACCCAGCTTGGGCCGACCCGACCACAGCCGAATAGGATAGGCCGTAGACTATCCCAGATCGGACCAACCCGACTAGGTGGGGGCAAGCTGGGATCGGCCCACTAGGTAGTGGACCTACCTGGTACACTAGCGGGCATGAGCCGCATGAGGGGTCGCACGACCCATCATTCCTGAATGGCTCAAAGAGTCATTCAACTCATTATCTGTTGGCACCACATGGCACTGCCTTGCTGTCTGCGGGATCTAAATGAAGAAGGTAACCCTCCTTCGTAGCTTTGATGTCATGACCTCCTCCCACGACACGTGCCGACGCATCACCCATCCCCCAAATCATCCTAACAAGACCCGGCCACCCCTTCGATCCACCGCAGTTCCATACACCTATACTCCTTCTATAGATAGTGGCACCGGTTATCGGCGCCGCGTCATCACTTCTTCTGTAGGGCCCAGACGATTCTCCAGAGCCCAATTTTCACTCTTGTCTATTCCTACGGGCCTCCTGGAATGCCTCCATTACAGCGTGACCCTCTGATTAGTGTTTCCATGAAATTAAATATTTTCCAGGGAATAATACAAAAAAAATGAAGGGGAAAAGGGTCCAGGGCATGTGCATTTAGCCCTTTCCCTTCGTGTTATCAGCATAACCAAGGGGTTATTGTAGAAAGTTACCGAAAGAAAATAAAACCTCATTCCAAAAACCCCACAACGTCAAGAAATTACATACAAATCACAGATCAACTTGTTTTGTATGATCAACGTTCATCACATTTTCAAGAATGAGTAAAAGAAAAAAAATCACTTGAATTAAAGAAAAAAATACACTACATCGAGATTCATTGGATGATGTTGCCGTTTTGGCAGGAGAAGACTTCTCGTTGGATGAAGTTTTCAGCATTCTTCGATCCTGGATCGTTGTCACCCAAGCTATCATCCTCCTCCTATGAACGATGCTGCAGTACTTCGCCAGAGGATCTTCATAGCTATTCCAAAAAATCCAAACCAGGCATTATTTAAACAGAGGGGGAATGGAGGTTAACACAACAAGAGATTAAGGAGGTTCATTAATGATTGAACCTCTTAATCTCACAATGGTGTGGTTTCAAACTAAATAGTCACGAAATTAAATGGATTGAAAACCCATCGATCCCACCACCACTACTCAACAGGATGTAGGAAAATAAAATAACAATTTTTATGTTATTTTATGATTTCTTTAAATATAAAAAAAACATTTTTAACCAGCATACTACGGTTGATGTTAAGCCTCCCCTAATTTAATATTTGTGATGAAGATTCAACGGTGCTCTATATTCATAATCTGATCACCAATTAAAAAGATATAAAATGTTTCCCTTGAATTTACTAAACATACCTTTAAAAAAGTTCAAAAAAACCATTCAGGGCACACTGGGCCTCATATTTAGTCATCGTTAATTTTTTCATACTTGTTATAATCCAAAACAATTTAAATAAAATTTATATGGAATTAATAGGTCTTTACAGAAACCATATTATTTTATGAGAAAAATAGAATAAGAGAAAATTGGATATCAAATTATTAAAATGAACTAAGATTATTTAGACTTCAATTTTTTGAGAGCTATTTTGCATAAAGTAGTAAAATATTTTTTGAAAAATGTTACACATCATATGCTAGTTTCCCTTTTCACTATACATAGTGATGTAGTTTTTTTCATCTATTAATGTAGGATTGTGAATTATAGTTATTTATTGATAGTTCTTAAGAACCTTGAAGATAATTATTTAAAGGAAAAGTGATTAAATTTTTTTGTTTAACATATGGGAGGATGTGTTATAAAATATGTTACTTTGGGGATAAAAGATATATTACATTGTAAATTAAAATTTTCCATGATAATAGAATTGAATTAGAAAAACTTCATGTATTTTTTTCTTATCATTAGAAATAAATTATTATTTTTTTTGTTTTATTTTTTTTATTTCATTCCATACAAAAATCCAATAGGGTGTGACGTTCACTTGGTATAATAAATCAGTGAAGGCTTTTTTTGGAGTCGAACTAGGGTTGACTGCAACTCCTATTATCATATTATATAATATTGTAAATAGAAATAATTTGGTTTCGATTCACTATATATATGGATATGTTTTATTAATATATATATGTATTTTATGGTTTCCTATATATATAATTACAAGTGATAGAGAAAAATTCAATTATCGTTCTTAATGTATTTATGTATTCAAAATTTTATGTGGAGGACATTTCAAATGTAAGGAAGATTTCAAAAAATATATTAAGATGGTATAGAGAAACATCTAGTGAGGAAATATTCCATTTCACCACACCGTACGCAACCCAATGGATGGTGATAAGATGAATTTTGTCTCTATACTTTTTAGGTTACCCATGAAGCATTACATTTGGTTATGTTGGAAGGATCAAAAATTATTTTCAATAATAGAAAAACAATGCATCCCTGATGATTGGGTTATATATGATGAAATACACTATTTACGTAGCCACCCCAGATCAAATTTATCCTTGACCAAGGTGTATGATATGCATTGGTTAAAATATTGAAATACCATAGTAAAGGGTTGAACCATAGTTCAATGAACTGTAAAAGATGGCTTGATGACCCTCTAGGTAGAGCATTAGTAAGAGGCTTGAATTGTAAAATGTAGCATGTTTTTTTAAGAAATGTGGCATAATGATGAGTTGTTTATGTTGAAAAGTAGAATATATATTCCACACCAAGAGATATGCATCCAAGAGACTTATAAATGATGAGGTTCATTTTTTAATCACTCAAATATTTGAGGATAATGTGTTGTGGAATGACTTTTACACTACATTGATTTTTAACGTGAAGATGTTCACACCGTTGAATTTTTTTCACTATTTTTGAACAAATTTTAATATAAAATAAGAATATGGTCATCAAGTTTCTACAAGAGTAAACATCATGGAATGATCGGTCATTCATCAATAGGTAAAGAGACATATATTTCCTTGAAGAGAATGTTCAGTGACTCAAAATATCTAAAAAGGATGTTATTTGGGAGAGAATTGTATGCCAATTCAAATTCATGTGGAAACACTTTAGATACATATAAATATTTTAATAACATATGTTTTACCATTAAAACATCATAGAATAATGATTCATGTCATGGAGAATTAGTTGATGATTATGGCCCACTATAAAATCAGAGATGACATCACAGTCAAAAATGTTACATAAATATCAAAAGATTCATAGATAAAAAAACTTAGATATTGATTAAGTATTAAGAGTTTTATCAACACTAAATGGGTATATTAATTTGTGTGGGAAAACTACTATGATCATGGTGGAATAAAAAAGTGGTTATTAATCCTATTCATTAAATTACGGGTTGATTTCTAAAAAAAATATATAAAAGGCTGGTAGTTGTTTTGAATATGAAATTGAAATGATAGAGAAATATATTCAGATATTAGTAAAGATATTTCTATGAATTTTGGAATGAAGAAGGTGAAAATAATGGTGTAAATTTCAGTATTCCTGCCACAATAGATATTCACAGGACATTCATTTATGTTAAATAATATTAAACATGTATTCCCTAAACTAAATTTCAAGGAGAATAAGATTATAAAAGAGGGAGTAGATTGCTTCTCTCTATAGATATGAGTGGAGATTTTATTGATTATAATATGTGAATAATAAATATGTAGGGTTATTTAGTCCATGATATTTTCATTCATGGTAAAATTTGGGTGTTTAGTTTCTTTGGAGGATCAATATACTTTTCATCTATAGCTCCTACAATGATCCCGGTTTAGATGAACGAACAAAATATAACTGATCCATATTACCTATTTACTCAATCAGATGTAACATTGGGATCTTGAAGAGTGTTACTCAAAATAGAGCGAAATATAATTATAGATTTTAATTTTTTAAATTGAAATACTAGATTCACCCTCCCTCCCCTAACTCAAGATATATAACATGATTATGAATAGAAATTGGTATCTATGAAATAGTTTTTTGGTGTAATTATCAATTAAATCAACATAAATATTTTTTAATCATAAATAAATACATATTATTTAATTCAAAAATCATTAATCATTAGAAAATTTTGTTCCACATTACATTTTTATAATGGGAATGGATTTTTTCATGGAATCTGATTATGTAATATCATTTATAATGGAAAATGACACATTATCAAAAAGATATCACAAATATATGGATGCTAATTCTATAAAAATAAATATAATATAACTATAACATAAATTATGATTTTTATCATAAGAATAGTCTAATGGTTTCAATACATACAATAGGGGGTGAATTGTTGTTTACAAAAAAAAATAATAATATTAAGCCCAACAATACCCACAACGTATTTATTATGCTATTGGACTCATAACTAAGTCTAATAAACAAATTCAAATAATTAGAATCTACGTATGTTTGATTATATCAAAGTAAAAATCATAATCACTATGGATTCAATTTATAAGAGTGTATTTATTATCTTAACCAGAATAGTAATGATAAATCAAAAATAGTATAATGTTGAATACAATGATCAACATCCTATTTCATGATGTACAATATTAAATTGTAAATAAAAAATTAATATAAAAGAGAAAAAATGTAATAATGACTTACCAACTCTTATTAAAAAGACAATTATTTGGTAATTAATATAAATGTAGTCAATAAACTCGAATAAAGGTATGTACTATTTTTTATTTATGGAAAATTCATTCATTATATACTAGTAAATCCCTTTATATGAAGATTATATTGTCTATGTCTTCTAATCCCTAAAATCCCTTGATATTATGAAAAGATCTATCATATATTCCCCGTAATCCCATGATTTAATGTAGAAAATCATATGTGTTTCTATCCCTAGAATCCCTTTATTGTGTCAACGATTGGATGCTGTTATAATATCAAAAGATTATAAGGAGAAAACCTGATAAGGTTTCCATAGAACAACTCTATATAAATAATTACAAAGGACAATGAACGAGTTGTTCATGCTATGTAACCTTTATAAAATTCAAGAGTGAATGTAATAACCTTGATTATAACTCCTTAAATGACTTGGTATTTATACCCATACTCCCTATGGTCATATTTTATGAGTTTTTTACTATCAATTGGAACACCTAGAACTTAACAAATCATCTTAAAAAATTGTATGAAGAAGTTTTTAATAAAAGCAATGAATTTTTTTAAATGTTTTCAATACATTATAATTAAGACATTATATTATGACTATAAACATATTCAGTCTAATGGACTTCTAAAATAATGGCAATATGAATCTCGTTATGAGTATTATGTTAATGTCTATCAGCACTGGTGTATGTATTACAATTAAGACATTGTCGATATGAAGAAAAAGAAATAAATTCAAAATTATAGTTATGATTAAGATGATTTTGGTGAAAAATTAAATAATCATTATGATAATAATAATAATAAATAATTTAAATTTATATCCATAATACTTTATAACCTATTCTATGTGTGGAAAATTGTAATATTTTCAAAGAAAAAAATTATAAAAACACATAGGCTATAAAAATTTAGTAAATATGTTTTTATGAATAATATTCCGATTTCTAAAATAAAAGGAAGGGAAAAGTAAGATATAGATCTTCTCGCTCAACAATCGCTCTTTTTTTGAATGAAAAACTCCCAAAATATAAAAGAAAAATAAGTTTGATAAACAAAAAATCCATGTTATTTTAAAAAGTTCGCATTTATATTTATTTATTAATACATAAGCCCCATTAAATTTATAACTATTCTTAACAATATTATGAATATTAAATATTTTTAGAATAGATAATTCATGTAAAAAGTTCTATTAATTAGGAAATATTATCCCCCCTGAGGATCATATTTTCTCAAATAATGAAATGAATATTTTTTCTCAAATAACTCCCCCTTTATATAATCAACATCCCATTTACTAATTTCTATCCAATAATTTTTCCCAAATTTTTTATTTTAAAAAGTTATTAGTAAATGTGTGGAGTTTCATGAAATGTTAGAGGAAAATTATTATACAAAACAATATGATGAATTAAATAATCATCCAAAAATTTATTAAAGAACATTTAATTAGTCATAATTGTAAAAAATTCAGAATGTTTTACATAAATAATACAATGACATTTTAAAAAAAGTAAAAAATTATTTTCCTTCTTCATTTAATCCCACACAAAGGACTACATTTTTTTGAACTACATTCAATTATTTTACATGTTGTCTACTATTTATTCGAAAGAACATTTATTATAGACATCCTCGAAATTTTATTTATTATCCTCTTTGAAAAATAAAAAATAAAATTCAATTTATTGTTGACTGGTCATCTCAGGCTATATATATCAGATCTTCTAGATTACAGCTTCAAATTCATCAGTTATTTTAGTAGATGCATCTCGAAATTAAACTCTAAATTTTACACTATTAGACATATGAGATGACAACTCATTGAAAAAAACTTCTAATTATACAAAATGCACATTTATTACATCAAACCGATCGTTCTACGTATAAGCATGTATATCAAAATTATGAGACCATTAAACCATTTTATAATATGGATTTTTAAGAGACTGTTCAATTTTTTTGAAAAAAAATTAATTATTCCTCATTTTGAATCACCATATATATTGAAATCTTTAAGGATTGTGATTTCATATCGAGATTTTCCTGAATTAACTACCCCTTTATTCAATCCTGTCAGAATAATGAATTGGTCATTTTAGTCTAATTAAAACATGAATAATATAATAAAATCCTACTAGTGAAATTGTTCTAGGATATTTTGACTGATATTGGTTAGGTTGAGGAGGATTTGTCCTACTAGTTATGAAATATTATTTTATTCCTTCCTCTTTTCATCTATGAAACAACATTATAATATTTCATAGAAACAATATTTTTAACAACATTCATATCATTAGGAAACTCAAGGATATCGACAACCTTATCAAATCTAGCATTCTAAGTAACATTTGTTTTAGAATTCTGATCTTCATCATCATTCATCATTGATGATTCATCTTCATCTTGTTGTGTTTATTCCTCTTCAATATAAATCATTTATTTTTTTATCTTTATAATTCTTGTATGGTAGATCCGATGATGATGATGAATCCGATGATCCTTTTTTAGGTCATGTTTTATTAACTACCATATCATTCAGTTATTTCTTGTCCCTAATTCTATTATTCTTCTTCATTTAAAAGTTTTTCTATTATGGTTTCAAATTTGTTTAATTATACTATTTCTTAATCATATCATTATATATCTTCAGCTTCATTCCAATCAATTTCTTCATTAAATTCACTATCAATTACATCACATTGTTTTCTAGTAGTTTTCAACCCACTATTTCAAACACGTTCTAATATAAATGATTTTAAAGAAGGATAATGAACGAATCTTTATAAAAGATGTGTTATTTTCATTTTTCTATGACTGAAGAAACATATTTAATTATTAAATAAGGTTCTATAAAAGACTATTTTGTATCCCAAATTCGCATGATATATCTAAGAATTTGGTAAAAAAATATTCTGAGATTCCATTTCTCTTCCATTGAAATGCTTCTCACAAATATGAGCTTAAGTCATTATTATATTTTTACTCCTCTTCTAGGATTCTACATTATGACTTTGAGAATCATGAACCACTAATTATTTAACTTATACTTGGTAAATTATTATTTATGGATCCCCTAGTTTCTTTTCATATTTATCATCTGCCCAATTTTCAAAAAAAAAATATGGAACATAATTTTTTTTTCTATTCTTTCTTCGGTTGGGAGGTCTTAACATTCCTCTTTTTATTATTCTCATATTTTTCGGACTTTTTTATGGCTATACTTATAAAAAAACTCCATCTAAATTTTTGAAAATGTTTTTGTATTTATGTAAAATTCCAATATCTTCTAATTCATCTTGTCAAACATATAATTTTCTTTTCTCTTTGTATAATATTTAGTGGGAACATTAAAAATACCAATATAATTTACATCAATTATTATTATAAAATCATAATACATGACGATTTTAGAAATTAATTAATAAATATTAATATTAATCAGTATGCAAATGGAAAATATCACATGATATATCATTCTCATGCTCACTAAATAGTCTTACATGAAAATATCTAAAAATTATTAGGTTTATTGTTCCCCCTTCCTCGAAATTAGTAATCCATGAATACACAAGGCAATAACCCGATAATAAAATGTCAGGTTTGATATCTTATGAACATTTCCATAGTGATAAAATAATAATTATTCTTAATTATTCTTATTAAACAATCCATGATCATTAGGAACTTTGTGAGAAGGAATGTATACTACACTATAAAATGTTATTCTAACAAAACAAGCTAGATTTTAATATGAAAACATATAACTTCTTTGATATAAATAAAAGGCAATATTTTCTTTCACGTCTTCTTTAAAAAACTGAACTAACAGATAAAACACATAAACTATATTTGGAAAGAGAAAATTGAAATGTTTATTGGGTTATTCCTTTTATAATAATTCTTTAAATCACCCCAAGACATTACCATATTTCCTATTTACAATAAATTTAATTTTTTTAAAATATATTCAATACACAACAACAACTAAATTAAACAAAACAATTTTATTTTTTATATTAATTTCCAATTAAATGATAAATCTTTTACCAGTTTTATATAGTGTAATTATAAACTATATCTTGAAATTAATATTTTGGAAGTCAAACAATATATTTGATAGGGATAATATATGAATCAATATTTTTATCCATAAAATATGATATTTTTATAAAAGAAATTTTACATCCTTTACAGGGAGTATCTATTTTTAAATCTCTATTATGGAATGTTTATTTAATTTATTTATTCTAATAAAATTTATATTTTAAAATTAAACATTAAATTTATCTTAGGGTGGTTGTTTTCAATTTTTCTGTGAAGTTTCAATTTTGAATGAATATTAAAATATACTGAATTTTAACTCCAATCTAGTTTTTTCAAATATATTTACATAGAAAAACTATAATTTAATAAATTTTTAAATTTAATTAGATTAATTTGTTATCAATAAATCCATTTTTTATTCACTATAATTAATTTCAATTTTAAATTGACTATAATTATTTTTAAAACCACAAAACTATTTTACATTATAAACCAATATTGTCGTTTCGTCTGCTCGATTAAATTTAAATTAATATTTTCAATATAGTTGATTGGAATTTTGGAAAATGGATTATATATTTCGAATCATCATAATTAATATTGTATACTAATGTCAATTTAGATTTTACAAAAAATATTTCGGAAAGTGATTAAAAATAATTACGATGACTTAGAGAAAAATTATCTTAAAAAGGGACTAAACCTTAATATTAGGGGGCCAAAATTCCTATATACTTGGCCAAAACCCAGAACCTAGACATATATTGACCTTATCCTATGATGGTTCTAATTTTGAAAATTATTGGTGCTGCTTGATATGGTTAAATCTTCGGTGGAATTCCATTACCCAAAATATAAATGAGTACCACTCCCCATCCCCTGTAAAAAGGATTCTAATCCTCACACTTCCTCAAACCTCTCAAGACACATTGGAAAAGCCAATATCTACTAAAATATATTCTAAAAAATCCTTCCCGTTATCCTATAATTATATCCTTTGGATGAAATCTATCCAAAGAAGCGCTTTGATGAAAACCAAAAGGCGTTACCCAAAGAAGATGTAACATAATTCCTCAATCTCTTTAGTTTAATTCCCTTTATCCACCGCAAAATATCTTCTCATTCCATACCTATATAAAAAATAATAAATATACTAGTATTTATTTATGTTATGTTTTTAACTAAACTTTCACAAACATCCATCAAATGCGAAATAAACAAACCATTCTTGTTCACACTGAACAATAGCCTCACCAAGTGATGTTGTTCGTTTTTCATTTACCGCCTATCAAGGTGACAATTTTTATGGAAATTAAGTCTATTTAAAAAATATATATGATATTTATTTTTTCCTTTATTATTATTTAATTATTTTAAAACACATTCCACTACACTTTCCTTTTTTTTAAATATGTTAACATCTTTTGTGGAAGTGTAGACTACCAGATCATCAAAGTGATGTGATTGATTCAAGATAATAATGGATTGTATTTGGGATTATATTAATAAAATAATGTAAAATATATTACATATATATGAAACATTATTTATTATATACATATAATTTTTTTTATTTTCATTATGTTATGATGATAATGAAATGAAAGTAGTGTTTATGTGTGTGCACAATATACCATCGTAATGAAAGATTAATTTCATTTAATATCCCCAAACATTATAGATTATTATAAATTATTATGATATGAATATATTGGATAATTAAATCAGGTTTTACATTATAGAGATGATGAAATTGTGATCTAATTAATATGAACAACAGATAACAAGTGGAAACATTCTGAAGAAAACTAGAAAATTAACACCTAAATATATAAAATAATAAATAGTTATTAAAAAAAATATAATAATATTTTATAATAAGTTAAAATATTATATTATTAAAATGAATATTGTTCTACTATAAGTTAGTAAAATATTTTAAACCAATATAAATAATGATAATGTTAGTAAAAAATAGAATAATAAGGTAAGGGATTCATTCTCAATTTAAATTCGTTAAGACATTTGGTAAGGTTGTTCACCTAGTTTTATTAACATGTTGTATTTTATTCAATTTGACATGTTGTATCATGAATTCATTCATCTTATGGATATAATAATATTATTTATGTTATTAATTCATGTTAATTATGATTTAAAGGAAAAAAAGTGTCATAGGACACAATGGGATGTTTAATGGTTATTTCCCTCAAGAATATTTTTGTTTTTAAGGGTATTTATTTTAATTAATGCCAAGAATCATTTTTATTATTTATCCTAAAATGGGGGATAATTGATAAATCCGTAATATTAATTCACTAGGGATATTTTATATGGAATTTTTTTTGTTTCCACTATAATATATGGGGAATGATTTGTACCAGAAATGACGGTTGAGACCTGACCATTATATAGCACCATAACGCATCTATAGAGGCATGAAACAAATTAGTTGGTAAAATTTAATGAGATTATATCAATAGTTTTAATATTCTTGTTAAATTTTATTAAAATATTGGTTTCTTTGTGACTTTGACATGATTTCCTATAATTAAGCATTTCCAAAATTTTGAATAATTATTACTTTTCCATGAGATTTTACTTCAATGTATTTATGGAAGAATTTTAGTCAAAGGTTATTAATTAAATGGAATGTGTTGAAGATTACAACATGCCCATGTACATTTATCTTTATACGGTTATTTGAGTGTAATACGTTATTAACTATTTACCATTCTATATTGATTTATTCCCATTGATGCATTTTTCAATCCTCTTTACTAACCCTTATCGAAAATTTATACACACCCTTATTATGATTCTTTTTCAAATGCTATGAAGAAGAAATATTTGAATAAGAAATCATGGATGTAGATTTTTTCATTTTATTTTTTATCATGAATTTATATTATCTTTTACATTGTACTATAGGCATCATGTATGTAATATATCTTTACAATAAAAAACAATTGACCATCCCGTTTTTATTTAATCCCTTGTAACCATGAAAATAAAATAAATTAATTTAGAGGCACCAGGAATATGGTTTTGGGGTGTTACAGTTGGTATTAAATGAATTTTATAAGAAAACCATGGAAAATAAATGTATAAAACATATATTGGGTAACATGCCCCTTATATAATCATTGAGGATATGTATATAATATCTTCTGAGAATTTTGTTATGTTTGGGATTATGTGTGTATTCTTAGAAATGAATCACTACCTAGATACTACTAGTGGTCATGGTTACGACATATATGTTATTAGGAGTAACATCTCTAACATTGTGTATCAGGCTTGAATCAATGTATCCAAGTGCACGAAAATGGAATTAAAGCACAAATAAATTAATAGTCTCATAGGATATGATTACAATAATTCATATTTTCATTACAAGAAACTATGAATGATTTAAAAGTAATGATGTCCCCAAAGATACTGGAGTTTTTTATTATAATATATAAGATGTATAAATTTATGTTAGGTCTCATCCCATATTATTAGTTATACTTTATGATTTTATAATCTAATACAGTATATTCCAATGTATAAAATGTATATTTGCAAGGAATAGTGGTATCAACTATAAGGCCCCAGCCTTAAAACATACTTAATCTTGAGTTATTACAAGATTACACATTGAGGATCTTTTCAGGTTTAGAGTTTAGATAATTAGATCATAAAACATGCATTACATTCCACATTTAAACAAAGTGGTTACATAAAAGATAGTATTCATTTTTCCCATCAACGGAAACATATTTAAAATAAAACATGGATTCTTTCTTGACACTTCCTTGACACTATCATCATATCATGTACCCTTCACTTGACCTGTGAAAAACATTTAAAAAACATGGGATGAGCATAAAAAGCACAGTAAGGGATATAAAAATATGTAAAGGAAACTTGAGTACATGTATACATAAGAATGAAATCATACTTTACCCATAAAACATAAGCACTTTAACATACCTCTTAAAATCATGAATAAATCATAGAAATCATAATACGTAAAGGTAAATTGAGGCATTCATAACATTCTTACGTAGGGAGTAACCCTCTTGGTTACGTTTGGAATACCCACCACAGTATATTCCTTAAATCTCTTAGGATAAACCTTAACGTTTAATCCCTTTGCATTACCCAATGAATTGGAGAGATATATCGGGCTCACCCGCCCTTAGATTATCACGGAACAAGCCATCTTCATAATAATTCCCAAGAACCTCAACATAATCGTATCACATAAAACATGCATAAAGGAAACATAACATTTCCACCTTTCAATCACAAGATATCAATACAACACATTGGTAGAAAAACATTATTATAACGACCCATACTTTACAAACATTGTTAATACTTCAAAATTGAAGCACACTTATTACAACATATGACAAAACCACAAAGGACCGCATAGGTATAGTGTCTTTAGAAACTGGGAAACATAAACAACTGGTTCATAAATCTTCTACAGCATCTCCCATTTATTTCATCATATCTAGGGTCCCTTTTAGCAGATTCTACTTAATATCCATCTTCCTGACCTGGGGAAAAGAAAACATAAAAGGGTGAGCTCAAATGCTCAGCAAGGGCAAATAAAGGAAATAAAAATCTTATCATATATTTTTGAAAATCATAACCTGCAAAAGAGATCATAATATCTTAACATGGAATAAATCATAGAAGTGAAAATGAGATCCCCATAATAATAAAAAATGAAACTTGAAACTTTGTGGCATGCACACATAATCATGGAAAATCATTTCTTGTTAGTCATGACTCATTGCCAAGACTATCTTAGTGGACAAAGTCCCTTTCTGAATCGAGTAACCCTCGTTTCAGTCCTGTTTCTCTGAACCGGTATAACCTACCGTTCCAGCCCTTTCTATCTCATGAGATATAAAATCTTTACCCAATGCATTGGAGGGAGATATAGGTCCCACCCATCTTATAATTAATACTTTCTTATGTGTGCCACATAATCATAAATCATACATCATTGCATAACCCATGTAATACAAATTGGAATCTTAAACATCATGACATCATAAAACAATTCATACACGATAAAGGAATTCATAAAAATAATTCAATCACAACATGATCAAATCAATATAATAATAGGGATAAAAACAGAACCCATTATTATCTTAGATGGAAAATAATTTTGATAAAACACTTGAACTCCATTCTTGAGGAAAATATCCTTTATTCTTCAAAAAAACATTTTTCCTTTCATAACATGTCATACGACTTTAAAATAAAAGAAGTTGATTAAAAATAAACTTGAAAACTTGTAAAGGAATCTTCTTGGAAATAATGTTTTAAAAATCCATACATTCCGTATAAGTTAAAAAAAACATTCTTCGTACCTTTGTCGGAAAAGTCAAAAAGTACCTCGTACGAAAAAGAACGACAAAATATTCCTTTCATATTCTTTACTAAAAACTCACCGAAGGGTAAAATTGGATTTAAACTATTGTAAGTGGATGGAAACAATATTACATATTGAGGGAACATGGATGTGGATGATAAAATACACCCCAGTAAATACTTACGAATAAACAATCTCGGATAAAAATGAGATTGTGGTATTTTCCCTTACCTTAGGTCTGATTTTCTTTGTATCTGTCCGAAGCTCCTGTATAATGGTTTAAATAATGTTATTGACTTATTCCAGAATCATACATATTGATATGATATCATATATGGTCATATTCTTAGTAATATTTCATTGTTACTTGTTACTCGGGTCTTTATTGCCTTTTGTTCTTATGCGTGTTTTGTAGAATAAATTCTTATTATTATTTTAAGGTTATAGATACCTTATATCCAGAATGGTATTAGTGTAACATATATCATATTTATTCATTCAATTCATTTATATAATTACTATGTAATGATGATCATGTAGAACGAGTCACATCACATCGTGGAGACGGTATTCCGTACGTACGCACGAGTGATGATATCGTTCCTATGATCGTGGAACTGTATTGGAGTATATATATATTATTTCAGTATCAATATTACTTTCTAATAATCATAAATAGTTACTCATTACACCATTATACCCATCCTTGTAATGTGATGGTGGAAAAATAGATTACACCACGGCGTGGAGACGGTATTCGGTACGTACGCACGCGCGGTGATTTCATTTTTCCGTGGGATGGATAGAAGGTGAATTAGGGTTGTTTCATATTTATAATAACATATCAGTATGTAAGTAATACTGATGTTATTACTTTATCATGAATCAACTAAAGAAGAAGAAGTTGAAGAAGAAAGAAATTGAAAAGATCGGTAATGGATATTACCTCTTCTTTGGAACACCTCTTTGAATCCTCCACTTAGGGAACTAATATTGGTCTTTTAAGAAGACCAGGACCTCTCGGATTATTCTAGGGAAGTGGAGAGGAGAAAATTTCAGGGGTTGGCCGAGCTTGAGTGCTCAATTTGGTGTGAGGAGGAGGGGGAGGAGGTGCCCTTTTATAAGGGAGGAGAGGGGCACCTTAGGAATATCTCAAAATATTATTTTATATTAAAGTCAAAATCGGTTTATAATGGTTCCAAAGGGTCTTATTTCGAAGCTAATGTGGGGATGGGTCGAAATCCTATCAACCAATAATATTTAGACAAGTTTAGGATATTATTTTAACCTTATCAATTAGATTTAACTCTATGTTAAATAATTTAACTTTTACCATGTCTTTTTGTTTTCTTTCACTATATGGTTAATACACTTACTATAACATGCCGAACGAACCCCAAATTGTTTATTATTAATATAAATATCCTTATCTAAGTCATTTGGCCGATCCTTAGATTTTTAGGAAGAAAATAACAATTAATAATATAATATTTGATTTAAAAACTATTTTGTGTCAATTTTGACACTATTTGATATATGATTTTTGTGAAAGTCATAACAGAATTATATGTTTGAAACAAGTTGATTAAATCAACACTAATATATCATATTAACCTAGAAAATTTTTGTAATTCACAAAAAGTCTCAAATTACATTTATTTTGGTGTTTATAACATCAATTATGTCAATATTTCATAAATAAGATAATTACTACATCATCTTTCTGTCATAATAAATTAAATTATTTAATGTCTAAAAATTATAAATAAAATACAATTATGTAGGAAATATTTTTAGATTTCTAATGAATATTTATAGTCGAATTTATCTTATGTATAACCCCATATTAAAAATGATTTACTTATTAAACATTGATTTTAACTATTTTAACCCTTCTTTAATTAAATTAATAATAAATGTCCTAATCTAACCCAAGTGGGCCTAAATGGTCATATTTTATTCCTAAGGTTGTTTTTGGTCGAATTACACTTTCCAATAGAATTAGGACATGTGTTAGGGTAATAGTAATATCATATTTACCCTTAGTTACCCTATTTACTATTAACCGCGGTAAAAAAAAGTAAAATGTTATTATTCACCAAAAAATTATTTTTATCTCATTGAACCACATTTTACTTACTGATATCAACCGTGTCTGTCGGATTTTCGAAATTCCATTCACAGAAGCGGTAAAATTAAGTTTTATGCAAAATTTAGTTTTTAACCTACCACTTAGTGGTTTCACTGTTCATCAAAAATTGAAAGTTTTCAGAAAAATACCAAAATTTCACCCTAGGCTAATTTCGGTATTCAGAATCGAAAAATTAAGTCCATTTTAAAAAATAAAATTTATAAAATTTCAAAAAGTGGTTATTACTATTCATAACGGCTAGTTTTAATAGCATATTGTTGTTTAGTGAAACTCAGTATTGCGTACGACGCAAGCTATCGAGGAAGGTCGCGATTGCGTGTAAAGAAATCCAAGCAAGTGTTGTGTAGAAAAAGATTCCTTTGATGATTTATATAACATAAAAGTCTCGGGTGTTACATTCTACCCCCCTTAAAAAGAATTTCGCCCTCGAAATTCATCACTTTGTAACAAACAGATGAGGATACTTCTCCCTCATCATATCCTCAAGCTCCCATGTAGCTTCTTCAAGTTGGTGGTTCCTCCATAAAACATTCACCAATCAAGTGGTCTTGTTTCGTAGGACCTTTTCGCTACGATCCAGAATCTCTATCGGCTGTTCTTCATAAGAAAGATCTTGCTCCAGCGGTACAAATTCTGAGCTGAGTACATGTGAAGGATCAGGTATGTACTTTCTCAGGAGAGATACATGGAACACATCGTGAACTTGAGAGAGATTCGGTGGAAGCTCCAATCGGTAAGCTACCTTCCCAACACGATCCAGTATTTTGAAAGGACCGATATATCTAGGGCTCAACTTCCCCTTCTTTCCAAATCTCATAACCCTCTTCCAGGGAGATATTCGCAAGAACACTTTATCACCCACTTCAAACTCTAGGTCTTTTATTCGGTTGTCGGCATAACTTTTCTGTCGACTCTGAGCTGCTCTTATGTGTTGTTGAATACATCTAACCTTTTCTGCCATTTCATCAACGAGATCAGGTCTTACTGCTTTCTTTCCCCAACTTCATCCAAGCAAGTTGGAGTCCTGCATTTCTTTCCATAGAGAGCTTCATAAGGAGCCATCTGAATACTGGAGTGAAAGCTATTATTATAAGAATATTCCACCAAAGGTAGGTGTTGATCCCAACCTCCTTTGAAATCCATAGAGCAAGCTCTCAACAAATATTCTAGGGTTTGAATTGTTCTCTCAGACTGACCGTCTGTCTGGGGATGATAAGCAGTGCTGAAACTCAACTCTGTATCCAGAGTATGTTGAAGACTTCGCCAGAACATCGAGGTAAATCTCGGATCCCGATCTGATATAATAGAAAGTGGTACTCCATGCAATCTTACCACTTCCTTTACATATATCCTAGCAAGCTGATCTAGAGAGAAATTCTCTCTAATAGAAATGAAGTGTGAAGACTTTGTAAGATGATCAACTATGACCCAAATAGCATTATTGCCTTTGGATGTTTTAGGAAGTCCTGTGACAAAGTCCATAGTGATGTTTTCCCATTTCCATTCGGGTATGGGTAATGGTTGTAACATCCCCTTAGACTTCTGTCTCTCAGATTTAACTTGTTGACAAACCAAGCATCGAGAGACATATTCAGCAAATTCTCTTTTCATGCCATCCCACCATAAGTACTCTTTCAGGTCCCTATACATCTTCGTGCTTCCAGGATGAATAGAGAATGATGAACTATGAGCCTCATCCAGCAGCTCCTTCTTTAATTCGGGGATGGGAGGAACACAAACCCGATTCCTGAACTTTATTATCCCATCACAATCAAGGTTGAATTCAGGAACATTTCTCACCTTCTTTTGTAACTCGACATCTTCTTTCTGTGCCTCTTTAATCTTCACATGTATAGATGGTTGAACATTCATTTGAGAAAGATAAGATTTTTCCCCTTCCATTATAATTCCAAGATCCATACTTTATAAATCCATAAATATTGGATCTTTTGTGATCCTCATCATGAATAAACTAGCATGTTCTTGTCAACTTAATGCATCTGCCACCTTGTTTTCTTTCCCAGGGTGGTCATGGATTGAGCAGTCGTAATCCATAATCATCTCCAACCATCTTCTTTGACGCATATTCAACTCCTTTTGTGTGAAAATATACTTTAAAATTTTATGATCAGTATAAATATCACACCTTTCACCATAAGGGTAATGCCTCCAAATCTTTAATGCAAAGATTACCACAGCCAACTCCAAATCATGAGTTGGGTAATTTTGCTCATGGATTTTCAACTGTCGTGAGGCATAAGCTATCACCATATAATTTTGCATAAGAACACACCCCAATCCCTTCTTGGATGCATCACTGTAGATCACAAACCTTTCTCCACTACAAGGCAGTGTGAGCACAAGTGCAATGGATAAACTTCTATTCAACTCCTTGAAATTCTCTTCACATTCCTCTGTCCAAACAAACTTAACTCCTTTCCGAGTCAACTTGGTGAGTGGATTAGATAATCGTGAAAAATCTTTTACAAAACTTCGATAATATCCAGCCAAACCAAGAAAACTTTGAATCTTAGTTACTGTTGTTGGTCTCGACCATCTTTCTATAACCTCTGTTTTTGCTGGATCCACAGATATCCCCTCTTTTGAGATTATGTAACCCAAAAATGCAACTTTTTGAAGACAAAATGCACACTTGGTAAATTTGGCATAAATCTTCTCCTTTCTTAGCGTCTTCAATATAATTCTCAAGTGATCTTCATGCTCTTCATTTCTCTTTGAATAGACAAGAATATCGTCTATAAAGACTACCACAAATTGATCAAGATAGTCTCTAAAGACTCTATTCATTAGATCCATGAAGATATCAGGGGCATTAGTAAGACCAAATGGCATCACTATAAATTCATAGTGTCCATACCTTGTACGGAAAGCCATCTTTGTTATATCCTCCCTTTTGACCCTTAATTGATGATACCCTGAACGAAGATCAATCTTGGAAAAGTATTGAGCTCCGCGTAGTTGGTCAAATAAGTCATCAATGCGTGGGAGAGGATATTTGTTCTTGATAGTGATCTTGTTAAGTTCTCGATAATAAATGCAGAGTCTCATTGATCCATATTTCTTCATAACAAATAGAACAGGTGCTCCCCAAGGTGATGCACTAGGGCGTATTAATCCCTTATCAAGATTCTCTTGGAGTTGCTTCTTCAATTCCTGCAACTCAATTGGGGCCATTCTATAAGGTGTCTTTGAAATTGGCAAAGCACTCGACACGAGTTCTATTGAAAACTCAACTTCACGATTTGGTGGAAGACCCGGTAATTCCTCTGGAAATACATCATCAAACTCCCGTACAATGGGCATATTCTTAATCGTGAGTTTCTCACCAACCATTTGAGATAAATAACCTTCATTTAGTGGAATCAATACCCATAAGATGGAAGAAATTTCCACTGGAAGGTTATGTTCATCCTTGCATTGATAGATGATCGTAGATTGATCTGGAATATGAAATGTGACTTCCCTTCTTTGGCAATTGATATGAGCTCCATGTAGAGAAATCCAATCCATGCCAAGAATCACATCAAATTCCACTAAAGGAAGGATCACAAGATTTGCTGGAAGCACTTTCCCACAAACTTCGATCGGAGAAGAATTATAAACTTTTGATGCGACTGTTGTGCCATTAGGTGTTGTCACAGCTAACTCAACATCTAATTGTTGAGGTGGTATGGTGATACCCTTAGAAAATTTTTCAGAAATAAAAGAGTGGGTAGATCCAGAATCAAATAAAACATTTGCTACTTTAGAGTGGATGGTAAGTGTACCTTTCACCACTTCGTTATCGTAATCCACATCGCTGATAGAAATTGCATGTGACTTTCCTTTGTCTTTAGCCTTAAGATTTTGTTGACGTCGACCATCATCGTCAACCCTTGGATTTGGTCATTGATTGGCATAATTCCCCATCTCCTTGCACTTGAAACATTGAAGTGTAGTAGGTTCATTCTGTGTATCCCTTCCTTTGTTTGCATCATTAGACATCTTCTTCTCATTATCGCGGCATTCAAATGCCCGATGACCTTCCTTTCCACATTTGAAACATTTACTTGTCCCTTTAAGACAACTACCTCCATGTTTCTTTCCACACTTTGAGCATAAGGGAAAGATCATCTTCTTTTCAGTGTGCTCTTTAGATTTTCCATTGAATTCCATCTTCCTCTTCTTATCAAACCGATGTGACTGATGGGTTACTCCAATCTCCATCTAGACTTTGAGAGCACATCGAACGATTTCCTCGTAGCTATTGAAGTCCCTTATTGATAACGCCCTTCGAAGACTTGGTTTTAAGCCACTAAAGAATCGATCAATCTTACTCTCAGGTTGGATAATAATACTAGAAGCGTACCTTGCAAGTCTTGTAAAATTTGCTTCATAGGTACCAACAGATTCATCATCCCTTTGCTTCAGTTCAAGGAACTCTTTCTCCATCTTTGTTCGGAGAATACGAGGGAAGTACTTATTGAAAAATAAGTTCTTGAACTCGTCCCATTCCATAGACTCAATTTCATCCCTTTGCCTCGTATTCTTAATAAGATTCCACCATTGATCAGCATCTCCTTCAAAACGATACACTGCTAGGATGACTTTATCATGTTCATAACATTGAAGAACTGAAAATATCTTTTCAGTAGTACTAATCCAATGTTCAGCAACTAATGGATCAGTAGACCCACTGAAAGAAGGCGGACGCTGCCTCATGAAGGATTCAACAGAATGTTGCTCCTTCCTTTGCTCGTTTGGAAGTCCTGCATGATTCATAGCTTGAGAAAGTTGTGTGAGCATGGCTACAAGATTTTTCATTCCAGCACCCATATCGTTTGGTTGCTCAGGGGGACAATCATTGCATTTCCCATCGCATTCCGCATTAACACGGTTCCTCCGGGTTCCAGCTATTGACTAAAAACAAGACGAATAGTGTGAGAAACACTAATTATAATAGGAAAACCACATAATTCAAGAATAAAATTTTCATGCTTAAGGTCTTATCCTAGGTTATTCAAGGCCATTTCTAAAACATTAAGATTGTGTTCTATTCTTAGACTTATCCTTAGGGTTCTTACTAAGGCTTTCACATCCTAGTTTCCAAAGGTTGACTATACCTTTCCACTGATACCAACTATAATGACCCATAATTTACATACATTGTTAATACTTCAAAATGGAATCACACTTATTACAACATATGACAAAACCACAAAGGACCGCATAGGTATAGTGTCTTTAGAAACTGGGAAAAATAAACAATTGGTTCATAAATCTTCTACAGTGTCTCCCATTTATTTCATCATATCTAGGGTCCCTTTTAGCATATTCTACTTAATATCCATCTTCCTGACCTGGGGAAAAGAAAACATAAAAGGGTGAGCTCAAATGCTCAGCAAGGGAAAATAAAGGAAATAAAAATCATATCATATATTTTTGAAAATCATAACCTGCAAAAGAGATCATAATATCTTAACATGGAATAAATCATAGAAGTGAAAATGAGATCCCCATAATCATAAAAAATTAAACTTCAAACGTTGGGGCATGCACACATAATCATGGAAAATCATTTCTTGTTAGTCATGACTCATTTCCAAGACTATCTTAGTGGACAAAGTCCCTTTCTGAATCGAGTAACCCTCGTTTCAGTCCTATTTCTCTGAACCGGTATAACCTACCATTCCAGCCCTGTCTATCTCATGAGATATAAAATCTTTACCCAATGCATTGGAGGGAGATATAGGTCCCACTTATCTTATAATGAATCCTTTCTTATGTGTTCCACATAATCATAAATCATACATCATTGCATAACCCATGTAATACAAATTGGAATCTTAAACATCATGACATCATAAAACAATTCATACAAGATAAAGGAATTCATAAAAATAAATCAATCACAACATGATCAAATCAATGTAATAATAGGGATAAAAACAGAACCCTTTATTATCTTAGATGGAAAATAATTTTGATAAAACACTTGAACTCCATTCTTGAGGAAAATATCCTTTCTTCTTCAAAAAAACATTTTTCCTTTCATAACATGTCATACGACTTTAAAATAAAATAAGTTGATTAAAAATAAACTTGAAAACTTGTAAAGGAATCATCTTGGAAATAATGTTTTAAAAATCCATACATTCCGTATAAGTTAAAAAAAACATTCTTCATACCTTTGTCGGAAAAGTCAAAAAGTACCTCGTACGAAAAAAAACGACAAAAGATTCCTTTCATATTCTTTACTAAAAACTCACCGAAGGGTAAAATTGGATTTAAACTATTGTAAGTGGATGCAAAATTATATTACATATTGAGGGAACACGGATGTGGATGATAAAATACACCCCAGTAAATACTTACTAATAAACAATCTCGGATAAAAATGAGATTGTGGTATTTTCCTTTACCTTAGGTCCGATTTGCTTTGTACGTGTCTGAAGCTCTAGTATAATGGTTTAAATAATGTTATTGACTTATTCCAGAATCATACATATTGATATGATATCATATATGGTCATATTCTTTGTAATATTTCATTGTTACTTGTTACTTGGGTCTTTATTGCCTTTTGTTCTTATGCGTGTTTTGCCAAATAAATTCTTATTCTTCTTTTAAGGTTATAGATAACTTATATCCAGAATGGTATTAGTGTAACATATATCATATTTATTTATTCAATTCATTTATATAATTACTATGTAATGATGATCATGTAGAACGAGTCGCATCACATCGTGGAGACGGTATTCCGTACGTACGCACGAGTGATGATATCATTCCTATGATCGTGGAATTGTATTGGAGTATATATATATTATTTCAGTATCTATATTACTTTATAATAATCATAAATATTTACTCATTACACCATTATACCCTTCCTTGTAATGTGATGGTGGAAAAATAGATTACACCACGGCGTGGAGACGGTATTCCGTACGTACGCACGCGCGGTGATTTCATTTTTCCGTGGGATGGATAGAAGGTGAATTAGGGTTGTTTCATATTTATAATAACATATCAGTATGTAAGTAATACTGATGTTATTACTTTATCATGAATCAACTAAAGAAGAAGAAGTTGAAGAAGAAAGAAATTGAAAAGATCGGTAATGGATATTCTCTCTTCTTTGGAATGCCTCTTTGAATCCTCCACTTAGGGAACTATGATTGGTCTTTGAAGAATACCAGGAACTCTAGGATTATTCTAGGGAAGTGGAGAGGAGAAAATGGCAGGGGTTGGCCGAGCTTGAGTGCTCAATTTGGTCTGAGGAGGAGGGGGAGGAGGTGCCCTTTTATAAGGGAGGAGAGGGGCACCTTAGGAATATCTCAAAATATTATTTTATATTAAAGTCAAAATCGGTTTATAATGGTTCCAAAGGGTCTTATTTCGAAGCTAAAGTGTGGATGGGTCGAAATCCTATCAACCAATAAGATTTAGACATGTTTAGGATATTATTTTAACCTTATCAATTAGATTTAACTCTAAGTTAAATAATTTAACTTTTACCAAGTCTTTTTGTTTTCGTTCACTATATGGTTAATACACTTACTATAACATGCCAAACGAACCCCAAATTGTTTATTATTAATATACATATCCTTATCTAAGTCATTTGGCCGAACCTTAGATTTTTAGGAATACAATAACAATTAATAATATAATATTTGATTTAAAAACTATTTTGTGTCAATTTTGACACTATTTGATATATGATTTTTTTGAAAGTCATAACAGAATTATATGTTCGAACCAAGTTGATTAAATCAACAATAATATATCATAGTAACCTAGAAAATTTGTGTAATTCATAAAAAGTCTCAAATTACATTTATTTTGGTGTTTATAACATCAATTATGTCAATATTTCATAAATAAGATAATTACTACATCATCTTTATGTCATAATAAATTAAATTATTTAATGTCTAAAAATTATAAATAAAATACAATTATGTAGGAAATATTTTTAGATTTATAATGAATATTTATAGTCGATTTTATCTTATGTATAACCCCATATTAAAAATGATTTACTTATTAAACATTGATTTTAACTATTTTAACCCTTCTTTAAATAAATTAATAATAAATGTCCTAATCTAACCCAAGTGGGCCTAAATGGTCATATTTTATTCCTAAGGTTGTTTTTGGTCGAATTACACTTATCCAATAGAATTAGGACATGTGTTAGGGTAATAGTAATATCATATTTACCCTTAGTTACCCTATTTACTATTAACCGCGGTAAAAAAAAAGTAAAATGTTATTAATCACCAAAAAATTATTTTTATCTCATTGAACCACATTTTACTTACTGATATCAACCGTGTCTGTCGGATTTTCGAAATTCCATTCACAGAAGCGGTAAAATTATGTTTTATGCAAAATTCAGTTTTTAACCTACCACTTAGTGGTTTCACTATTCATCAAAAATTGAAAGTTTTCAGAAAAATACCAAAATGTCACCCAAGGCTAATTTCGGTATTCAGAATCCAAAAATGAAGTCCATTTTAAAAAATAAAATTTATAAAATTTCAAAAAGTGGTTATTACTATTCATAACGGCTAGTTTTAATAGCATATTGTTGTTTAGTGAAACTCGGTATTGCGTACGACGCAAGCTATCGAGGAAGGTCGTGATTGCGTGTAAAGAAAGCCAAGCAAGTGTTGTGTAGAAAAAGATTCCTTTGATGATTTATATAACATAAAAGTCTCGGGTGTTACAATTATGAAAACCATTTTCAATACCAAATTAAATGAAAAGTAAAACATGGTATTTATTTTTCTTTTAAAAAAATGTATGGCTTGTAGAGGAAGCCGAAACTCAAATAATAGTCACGGCGACAGAGAAGTCATTGTCGCCACATACGTACGAAAAAAACATTCCCTTTTTTCGTTTAGTAAATGATTCGTATAAAAATGATTCCTTTTCAATAAATGTAAAAGTTAAAGGGGTTTATACACTTTATAAAAGAAGATTGTGTATAAAACAAAATATGCCTCAATGAAAGGATATTGAGACGAAGTCCCATACAATGACGGTATCCTTGGATTAAGGATAAATCAATTACATAATTATGTGTGACAAACTAATACACCAAATATAAGTGGATATTAAGTGTAAAACAATCATAGTTTATTCACAAATATTCATAGAACGGTATATTCAAGGAGTACAAGCTTATCCTGAAAAAATCAAAATTGGGTTAAGAAGTTCCCTTGCAAAGATATGACAGCCTAACGACTTCACTACAAAATTCAGAAAATCAATTGATGTGAGAGTGAATGGTATATCATCACTTGGACATAAAATTTACATCAATAAGGATATAGAAGAACATATCCCAACATAATAAGATGTAAATTAAAAGACATAACAAAAGAAGTCTTTTAAAAAGAGGAGGGTGAAAGGTTCCCTTACCGATTTGGGCAACTTTCGAAACGTACAACCCATGAAAGAAGGGTCATACAACATTGATGTAAATACTCATAAAAGAAATTATATTACACAAAGTGTAGAATAATGGATAGTAAATACACCACTCAAAAGGAAATTGTGGCAAATGTAGCATAAATCTCACGAGAATAAAAGTTAGATGAAAAATCCCTTACGAAAACTCGGCATCCTAACGACACCACTTAAAACTTCCAAAAATGGATTGATGATATCAAATAGGGTCTCTAATTATATTACAATAAAATTTACAGAAATAGGAATATAAAAGAACATCCCCCATCATAATAAATATGAGCTTAAAATATGTGAGATAAAGGATAGTACTTAAAAAGAAAGAGAGAGGTTAGATCTCTTACGAAAATTCGGCAGCCTAACGGCGCCACTCAAAACCTCCAGAATGGATTGATGAGAGAAAATAGGTTCTCTCATCATATGAAAATAAAACATAAAGTAGAAGTAATATAAAATAACATCCCAATCACAATAAATATGAGCTTAAAAGGAATGACATAAGGGAGTGTACTTAAAAAAAAGAGGAGTAGGATCCCATACCTCGGGTCCGACTTGACTCGAGCATTCTTTAACGTCCTGAATAATAAACTTGAGTAAATTTATAATTTCTGAAGAACCTTTTTCAAGTTAATTATTACTTTTATATCACTTATTTACATGTTATAAACATTATGTAATCATTTATGTTAATAATGTTTGTTTTGTCGATATTTGGTTCTTAAGTCGAAAGTGGACTTCTTACAATTACATGTTGTTCCTGTGGTCAAAGGATCATTATATCTAGAATGATATTAATTATTTGGATATCATATATATCATATATATCCATAATATACATGTATTTAAATATTACATAATCATTTATAGGTAAGAAATGAAACGCACCGTTCATGGAGACGGTAAGCCGTACGTACGCATGAACGCTACTTTCATTTCTATGTCATATTAATGGAATTAAAACTAAATGAGAGGTATGTATATTTTAATTACATAATTATATTCATCATTTATATGTAACATAAATCATATATAATAACTTTAAATACATCTTTTATACATCCAATATATGGCATTAACAAATCAAGTCACTTTGAGGGGGTTGTAGTCCGCACTTCCTAAAATGAAATTATCGTGTTTACCCACAATGGAAACAATAGAGGAATGCCACAAAAGAAAAATAAAGAATCTTAAGTAAAACATAAACATATTATATTTCACATATATATATAGTGACATCTTAATGGCCACCTTTTAAGTGTTATATGAGTGTAGAACAATCATCGTTTCGTGAGGCAGAAATTCGCCATCCACAGAAACAGTATGTTATTTAACCATATGATGTAGGTGTGTGTAATTGTAGCTCAAATTATTATTATAACAACATCCTAGTATATTGAAGACACTGGATTTGTTAAAAAAGAAATGAATAAAAAGAGTTTAGGGGGTTGGAGAATCAAAATAAAACAAAAGAACACAATTGAAGACATTACCTTAAAATCGGGTTACTCTTTTTTATTTTTTCTCAAAGGCTTCCTTGGGAAGACTTATGCCAAAATGGATTCTTATAGGAGTAATAGAGGGATGTGGAGAGCCAAAATGAGCAGGGGTTGGCTGAGTCAAATGCTTTGGAAGTGTAGGTAAGGAGGTTGGGGTGAGGGCCTTTTATAAGAGGAGTGGAGGGGCACTCTTGGAAAGTAAAGAAATGTTACTTTATTTGAAAATTAGTTTCGGATTTAAAAGGTACCAAATTGATATAATTTGAGGATAAGATGATAAGGTTTATAAATCCATCAATACAATAGGTTTTGGAAATGTGTAGGTCATTGATTTTACATTATCGTTTCATTTAACTTAAATCCTTTATTAATGAGGTAATCGCTACATCATTTTTATGTAATAAATAATTTTATTTATATAATGTCTAAAAATTAAAAAAAATTATAATAATGTAGGAAATCGTTTTAGCTTTCCAATGACTATTTATAGTCAAAAAGATGACTTTTATAACCCCATGTAAAAATTGTTTTAGTAAAACAACTCATGTTTGTGTCATTTTCTCTTTTACATTAAATAAAAAGGTATTTATGTCATTTTCCAACCAAAGTGCATCCATGGGGTCCCCAAGTTGAATCATGGATTTTATTTGTCGGCCATGAAACATCCAATAAGTGTAGGACATGTGTCAAGGTCATCTCATATTATTAAAACATTATTTTTACCTTAAACTACACTAATTACCTCTAATCGCGATTAAAAACTTAAAAGTTACTATTCACCAAAAAAATTATTTTAATTACATTGAACCACATTTTACTTCTTAATGACAACCATGTATGTTGGATTTTTTAAATTCGAAACACAGAGCTGGAAAAGTTTCATTTAAACGAAAAATCAGTTTCTTTAACTACCACTTAGTGGTTTCACTATTCATCAAAAATTGATGTTTTTCAGAAAAATACCAAAAATTCACCATAAGCTATATTTGATATTCCGAACTCAAAAATGATGTCTATTTTAAAAAATTCAAAACATATAAGTTGCATTAATTAATTTAATAATTAATTCCCGCTTTCAAAACAAATAGTGTGTTTTTAAGAAACAATATCTATTAAAAGATTTACACTAGTCTAAGTCCAATTTCAAATTGAAATTAATTACAATGACCATTATTGGATTAAATTGTAAAAATATATTCTAATTTTACTTCTAAAACAATTCAAAAGATAATATAATCATATAAATAAATTAGATTAAAAAGAGGTTTTGAATTAAAATACAACATTTTTCACTATTCATAAAAAATGAACTTTATCGGAAAGATACCAAAAATTTACACAAATTAAATTTTGATGTCTCGATTCTAAAGAAGAATTTTATTTTGTCAAATATAACACATAAAATTTTCAAAAAGTGTATTTAGATGAGGTTCTCCATCAAAAGGCGGTTAATTGACCTTCTAAAGATTATTAGAATGTTTACGCTTAAAATTGAATTCATTCACATTTTTAATCCTCTAACATTTATTTTAAAAAGTAAAAATATTTGACAAACATATATAATAATTTTTTAGTTAGTTCTATTCATTACCTCCATTACAACAACTATGCGTTAACTACCATTTAAGATAATATTATTTTATTATTATAGTGCAACGTAAGATTTCAAAGAATCTCGTTGTTGCATATTGGGTAAGCCATCAAGCATAGCGTTCCCTTTAAATTAATATTAAAATTTTATTCATAAATAGGGATAAATATAAAAATTTAATATTCTTTATTTACCTGGGGTGTTACATCCTTCCCCCCTTTTGGAAATTGCATCCTCGCAATTTTAAAATTGGGCTCAGAAACTTCATTGAAAGTCCCACATCAGAACAAGAGTCGGTAAAAAAATCACTTTAAAAGAAAGAAAGAGGAGTACAGAGGTCAACCGAGTTAACCCATAATAGGATTCAATGTATTAAAATATGGACATGGAGGAAAAACAAAGGGTCATGTTCTAAGGGAGACTGATAGTAAACATGTCTAGGAGAAAGTTAACCACAAGAAAATCAAAAACTTGTGATGGGTTAAACGGTATTCGATTACCCAGTAGGAAAAGTTAATAGACAACATTTTTTTTTAAGATTATTTTTATTGAGGAATTTATTCATAAGGAAACATAATCACTTATCATGTTGAATTCCAACTTTTATTATATTTCTTACAAAAACTCATATTTTCTCCAATAGACGAGTATTTAGGAAGACTTGTTCACATTAAGAGTACTATAATAAACTTCTATACAATCACCTAATCCACAAAAGAGAACTATATACTTCCCATTTCTTTAGACTTTAACCAAAACCAAAACCAAAATGGTTAGTACAAGATCATATAATCCAGAAAAGGATAACCCTTTATAAAAAGAAAAGCTATTCTTAATCTCCAAAATTTTTCCAACAAAACCCAAAGTTAAATGAGGACCATTTGATAAAAAATTTGTCCATAAAATTCTTCAAAGTAAACCAAACTAAGATTGAGACCCAAATATTTGAAGGATTTAGTCACATAGTCTTCCAAGGTAAAAATTAACTTTTATCTCCAAATAACATCAATTTCTCTTAAATTCTCATATTGAAAAGTAATTAACCTAATCACATATCCTCGATGATAGTTTAATCATTTCCATAGATAAGCCAATATAAAATTACTCTTGATTCCTAAAATCATCTAGCTAAAAAGAATTAGTCAAACTAACTAGGGACTTTACATAGTCCAGTGGTAGGTGATAAATACCAGTCGCACTTTGGTTGTGGGTTCGATTCCCACAGCTTTGTCCGACGCGACGGGTTGTCACACAGTCTGCGTGTTGTCCTTTTTCCAAAACTATATAATTCGAAAAACATTCCCCAAAACGAGATAAAATCTTCAAAAATGATCATAACATATTTTAACCTCAAGTTTACCTCATTCCTTTCATTTTCCATCATAACATATAATAACCCATAGATACCTCAAAAGTAAGGATCATATAAACTCTAATGCTTACCTTTATAATTATTACCTGAACATCTACATTGATTGGTCATCTCGTACATGATGCATTACAGATCATACCAAGGTTCAAGTGGTTGATCATGAATCCTTGATAGTTGGTTTAGAACAACCACGAGTTTCCTCATTGAATCCCCCATAGTATCTAGTATCTTAATCAGAGAACCACACAGTTTCCTTCAAACCTGTTTTCTCTTTGGTGCCTTCTAGATCCATCCATTCACTAAAAATAGAAATTTAAGTGAGAGTATATCAACAAAACCATAATGTACTAAAGAGGAAGGTAGTCACTTAGATATACTTACTCATTCACTTTATCTAAAACTAGGACTCTTTCTAAAATCCTAACCATTATGGTAATGTCACTTGTGCTTAGAGAATACCCTAACCTCTAAAGTTATCTAAACCTCCATTTGATACCAACTATAAGGCCCCAACCTTAAACCTTACTTAATCTTGAGTTATTACATGCTTACACATTGAGGATCTTTTCAAGTTTATATTTTTAGAAAATTAGATCATAAAACTTTCATTACATTCCACATTTAAACAAAGTGGTTACATAAAAGATAGTATTCATTTTCCCATCAACGGAAACATATTTAAAATAAAACATTGATTCTTCCTTGACACTTACTTGAAACTATCATCATATCATGTACCCTCCCCTTGACCTGTGAAAAAAATTTCAAAAACATTTGATGAGCATAAAAAGCTCAGTAAGGGATATAAGAATATGGAAAGGAAACATGAGTACATGTGTACATAAGAATGGAATCATACTTTACCCATAAAACATAATCAATTTAACATACCTCATAAAATCATGAATAAATCATATAAATCATAAGACATAACGGTAAATTGTGGCATTCATAACATTCTTACGTTTGGAGTAACCCTCTTGGTTACGTTTGGAAAAACCATCACAGTATATTCCCTAAATCTCTTCGGAGAAACCTTAACGTTTACCCCCATCGCGTTACCCAATGCATTGGAGAGCTATATCAGGCTCACCCACCCTTAGTTTATCACAGAACCACCCGTCTTCATAATAATTCCCAAGAACCTCAACATAATCGTATCACACAAAACATGCATAAAGAAAACTTAACATTTCCACCTTTCAATCACAATATATAAATACAACACATTGATATAAAAACATTATGAAAACCATTTTCAATACCAAAATATAATAAAATTAAAACATGGTATTTCTTTTTCTTTTAAAAAATGGTATGGCTTGTAGAGGAAGCTGAAACTCAAATAATGGTCACGGCGGCGGAGAGGTCATTGTCGCCGCATATGTACGACAAAAACATTCCATTTTTTCATTTAGTAAATACTTCATATAAAAAGTATTCCATTTCAATAAACATAAAAGTAAAAGGGGTTTATACACCATATAAAAGGAGGGTGTGTATAAAACAAAATTTGCCTCAATGAAAGGAGATTGAGACGAAGTCCCATACAAAGACGATATCCTTAGATTAAGGATAAATCAGTTACATAATTATGTGTGACAAATGAATACATGAAATATAAGTGGGTATTAAGTGTAAAACAATCAGAGGACATCCAGAAATAATCATAGAATGACATATTAATGGTGTACAGGTTTATCCCAAATAATCAAAATTAGGTTAAGAAGTTCTCTTGCAAGAATTCGACAGCCTAACGGCGTCACTTCCAAATTCAGAAAAAGAGTTGATGAGAGATACAAAGGGTATTTCATCACTTGGTCATACAATTTACATAAATAAGGATATACAATAACATATACCAACAAAATAGTATGTGAATAAAAATACATAACAAATGAAGTCTTTTAAAAAGAGGAGGGTGAAAGGTTCCCTTACCGATTTGAGAACTTTCGAAACGTACACCCCATGAAAGAAGGGTCATTCAAAATTGATGTAAATACTCATAAAAGAAAGTATATTATACAAAGAGTATAATAATGGATAGTAAATACACCACTCAAAGGAAACTGTGGCAAATGTAGCATAAATTTCACAGGAATAAAAGTGAGATGAAAAATCCCTTACGAAAACTCGGCAGCCTAATGGCGCCACTTAAAACTTCCAAAAATGGATTGATGATATAAAATAGGGTCTCTAATCATACTAAAATAAAATTTACAGTTATAGGAATATAAAATAACATCCCCCATCATAACAAAGAGGAGCATAAAAGAAGTGACATAAAGGAGAGTACTTAAAAAGAAAGAGATAGGTTAGATCTCTTACGAAAATTCGACAGCCCAACGACGCCACTCAAAACATCCAAAATGGATATATGAGAGAAAATAGGGTCTCTCATCATATGAACATAAAAATTAAAGTAGTAGTAATATAAAACAACATCCAAATCACAAGAAAGATGAGCTTAAAAGGAATGACATAAAAGAGTGTACTTAAAAAGAAAGAGAGGAGTAGGATCCCTTACCTCGGGTCTGACTTGACTCGATCATTATTTAACGTCTAGAATAATAAACTTGAGTTAATTTATACTTGCATAAAAAAAATTTTCAATTTCATTATTCCTTTTATATTACTTATTTCCATGTTATAAACATTATGTAATCATTTAAGTTAATAATGTTTGTTTTGACAATATTTGGTTCTTAAGTCGAAAATGGACTTCTTACAATTACATGTTGTTCGTGTGGTCCAAGGTTCATTATATCCAGAATGATATTCATGATTTGGATATCATATATATCATATATATCCACAATATACATGTATTTATAATATTACATAATCATTTAGAGGTAAGAAATGAAATGCACCGTTCATGGAGACGGTAAGTCGTACGTACGCATGAACGCTACTTTCATTTCTATGTCATATTAATGGAATTAAAACAAAATGAGAGGAATGTATATTTTAATTCAAGAATTATATTCATCATTTATATGTAACATACATCATATATAATAACTTTAAATACATCCTTTATTCATCCCACATATGGCATTAATGAATCAAATCACTTTGAGGGGGCGGTAGTCCGCACTTCCTAAAATGATAATTATAGAGTTTACCCACAATGGAAACCATAAAGGTGTGACACAAAAGAAAAATACAGAAGCTTAAGTAAAACATAAACATATTATATATCATATATAAATATAGTGACATCTTAATGTCCACCTTTTAATGTGTTATATGAGTTTTGAACAATCATCGTTTCGTGAGGTAGAAATTCTCCATACACAGAAACAATATGTTCTTTAACCATTTGATATAGGTGTGTGTAATTGTAGCTCGAATTCTTCATATAAAAACATCCTAGTATATTGAAGATACTTGATTTGTTACAAAGGAAATGAATAAAAAAGTTTAGGGGGTTGGTGAAGAAAAATAAAACAAAATAACACAAGTGAAGACATTACCTTAAAATTGGGTAACTCTTTTTGATTTGAGCTGAAAGGCTTACTTGGGAAGACTTATGCCCAAAGTGAGGATTCATGGAGTAATATAGGGATGTGTAGAGGCAAAATTAGCAGGGTTTGGCCGAGCCAAATGCTTTGGAAGTGTGGTTAAGGAGGTAGAGGTGGGTGCCTTTTATAATAGGAGAGGAGGGACACTCTTGGAAAGTAAAGAAATGTTACTTTATTTGAAAATGAGTTTCGGATTTAAAAGGTCCCAAATTTATATAATTCTAGGATAAGGTGATAAGGTTTCTAGATACACCAATCCAATAGGTTTTGGACATGTGTAGGTTATATATTTTACATTATCTTTTCATTTTATTTTAATCCATTATTAATGAGGTAATGGCTGCATCATTATTATGTCATAAATAATTTTATTTATTTAATGTCTAAAAATTATAAACAAATTTTCATAATGTAGTAAATCTTTTTATATTTCCAATGACTATTTATAGTCAAAAATATGACTTTTATAATCCCATGTAAAAATTGTTTTAGTAAAACAACTCATGTTTGTGTCATTTTTACTTTTACATTAAATAAAAAGGAATTTATGTCATTTTCCTACCAAAGTGGCTCCATGGGGTCCCCAAGTAGACCCATGGATTGTCTTTGTCAGCCATGACACATCCAATAAGGTTAATACATGTGTCGATCTCATCTCATATTATTAAAACATTATTTTTACATTAAACTACACTAATTACCTCTAATCGCGATTAAAAGCTTAAAAGTTACTATTCACCAAAAAATTATTTTAATTCCATTGAACCAAATTTTTCTTCATAATTACAACCATGTATGTCGGATTTTTGAAATTCAAAAGACAGAGCTGGCAATGTTTCATTTAAATGAAAAATCAGTTTCTTTAACAACCACTTAGTGGTTTCACTATTCATCAAAAATTGATGTTTTTCAGAAAAATAACAAAAATTCACCCTAATCTATATTTGATATTCTGAAATCAAAAATGATTTCTATTTTACAAAATTAAAAAAATATAAGTTGCATTAATTAATTTAATAATTAATTCCCGCTATCAAAACAAATAGCGTGTTTTTAAGAAACAATATCTATTAAAAGATTGACACTAGTTTAAGTCCAATTTCAAATTGAAATTAATTCCAATGACCATTATTGGATTAAATGGTAAAAATATGTACTAATTTTACTTTTAAAACAATTCAAAAGATAATCTAATCAAATAAATAAATTAGATTAAAAAGAGGTTTTGAATTAAAATACAACATTTTTCACTATTCATAAAAAAATGAACTTTATCGGAAAGATACCAAAAATTTACACAAAGTAAATTTTGATGTGTCGATTCTAAAGAAGAATTTTATTTTGTCAAATATAACACATAAAATTGTCAAAAAGTATATTTAAAAGAGGTTCTCCATCAAAAGTCGGTTAATCGACCTTCAAAATAATATTAGAATGTTTACGCTTAAAATTGAATTCATTCACATTTTTAATCCTCTAACATTTATTGTAAAAAGTAAAAATATTTGACAAACATATATAATCATTTTTTAGTTAGTTCTATTCATTCCCTCAATTACAACGACTAGGCGTTAACTACCATTTAAGATAATATTATTTTATTATTATAGTGCAACATAAGATTTCAAAGAAACTCGTTGTTGCATATTGGGTAAGCCATCAAGAATAGCGTTCCATTTAAATTAATATTAACATTTTATTCACAAATAGGGATAAATATAAAAATGTCATATTCTTTATTTACCTGGGGTTTTACATCATCACTTTGGTGGAATGTAGATATTTCCCTATTGAAGAAACCAATACAACTACTATTAAAACGGAGAAAACTATTGAAATATTTTTTAATAATAATCAGCTTAGGAAAAATAAACATTCCCTAATGGAGAAACATATTATACAGAGAGAATCTCTTATGATATATCACTTTATGTGAAAAAATTCCCCATGGTTTAATGGGTCTACTAATCCAATTTTAGTTGGGAAATGTATTCTATATCTGGAGAAGATATTTTTGGGCATGAGATTTAATGAAATAAAAAAAATTACAGTTGTGGCCTATTTACTCAAAGGGGATACTAATCAATGGTGGAAAATTATCCCAAATACTATGGTAGAATATTAAATATAACTCATTTAATTGAGATCAATTAAGGAGATATTCTTTGATAAATACATCCCTCAAGATCAAAATATTGAGATGAAGATAATGTTCCATATCTTAAAAAAACATCAAGACTCCGTTTTTAATAATGAATCCACATTTACAATATTATCGTAGTGTGTTCTATATTAGAAACACATCATAGAGTGCAATATTTTTCACTTTTTTGAAGGGATTAAAAAAAGTCTCAGAAGGGCACTAGTCTCCAAATAATTTTCATCCTATGATGGAATAGTTTTATGTTACATTATGATAAATAATTAATTTCCTAGTATCAATATATTCAACGGATCCTGAGATTAGAAGAGGATATCTAAGATCTATGAAAAATGGGAAAAACTAATGAAGAATAATAAGTTTTATTGATTTCTATATTTGGAAAACTATGGGGAAATCACCATGGTAATTATTTTATGTTATTGGTAGTTTTAAATAGATATGGAGACATGGGTCACTAGGCTCATGATTGGAAAGGAAAGATGATGATAAATAATTTCATGTTATATAGTTATAAATTTATGGGATACTACAAGAATTATTTCCCCATGAATTATAGGAGTCCACCATAAAAGAGGCTGAGGGGAGATAATGATGTTTATGTGATCACTAGAATAGAAATATAACCACATAATGATGTGGTGGATAGTATATTAATATTATCTTCAAATCTGGCTAATGCATTATTTCTTTTTAGATTATATCACTCTTTTTTATCTACCCATTTTCTACTAAAATGTCTATTTTAATATTGATTTAATAAGATAGTTTCTGGTCAAAAATCATACGAGATGTATCATTGCAAAAAATGGTTTGTGTAGTCCTTACTGTGAATCATAAAAATAATTTTGGTGGAAAATTATAATCATACCTATGGTTGACTTCAACATAATCCTCTATATGGAATGGTTCTCAAAAATTGATGCAATGATTTATTTTATAAAGAAAAAAAATTAAAATTTATGAGGAAGATATAGAATCACATAGCTTTAGAGTAGAACCTTCCACACCTAATTCCTATTTATATGCTCCCTCAATAGCTCTAATGAATTAAATTCATGGAAAATAATAACAAATGAACCATATTTCAGAATAATGTAATCATAAAATTGAATATATTCCTATTTTGAAAAAATACATTAATGTATTTCATGATCATTTACCTGGACATCCCCTTGATCATAAAGTTGAATTTCCCATTGATTTAATCCCTGATACAAGTCCAATATCAATGACTAACTATAGAGTGACCTTGGTGGAATTATTAGAGATGAAGGAAAAACTAGAGGATTTGTGTAATAAGGTATTTATTCACCCTAGTGATTTACAATGGAGTGCCATCGTCCTCTTTGTTATTGAAAATTCTCAATCCCTGAGGTTTTTCATTGATTATAGAGAAATCAATTCAATTAAAATAAAAAATATTAATCCCCTACATTCATGTTGATGAATTTTTTGATCAACATTATATAGATTTATTTTTATAGAATATTGATCTTCATTCATGGTGTCACCAATTGTGAGTGAAGAAGGAATAAACTGCAAAGATATCTTTTCAGATGAAGTATGAAAGTTTTGAGTATAAAGTAACACCATTTTGATTGACTAATTCACCCTTTGTTTTTATGGAAATAATGAGAAGATTATTCATGGAATATCATGATAAATTTTTTGTTGTATTCCACCAATGTATTATTTTATTAAAATATGCAAGGGATAAAAATCTTATAAGAGAAACAATTAAGGAGGTCTAATGTAATAAATTCCAATAGGATATTCTCAAAAAATGTTTGTTCCATCCTAAATAAATGATCAAGGATTAGAAAAGATAATAATATTATTATTTTGATATTAATTTGTAGAAATATAATCCACCACAACATTCCCCTTTGTCCAGGTATAGTGAATAGTCATGTGGTCATTCATAAGACCCTTACAGTGCATGATAGTTTATTCTATGAACCAAGGGGTAGGACCCTTACCTGAGATATAAGTATAGATCCCTAGTTAATTAGTCTCAATCTCTTGGATAATTCTTCTCCTATGATTACAATACAAGAGTCTCGAGTGAATGGAAATGGATTCCTCTTGAAGAGAATCACCATTTCCAATGAAAACTGAGAAAGCATCAACCACTGATCTGTTGTAATCTCTGATAACTCCTCCCCTGTAAAAAAGTTCCCATGAAACACCAACCATTCATATTCAGATTTTACCATGTGAGATGAGGCATCCATCTACCCTATGTTCCCCATGCTAATGTAATCGAGATAGGGGAGGTATTCCATGGAAGAAGAGGAGTGATTGATAAAATAATCAATAAATCTTTATAAATTTGTAGAAGTCAAAAATTTCATTCATAATTTTGAATATATTACATAAAGTGGATGGTGAGAGGCTTTGATGATGCATGTTATTTCTGGATGTCCAGAAAATCCAATACACTACTATGAAGATTAATGATTTGGACCTTTATGCTAGATTTTGTATGACCTCCACAGAGAACCACTACTTTATGAACATATCCAAAGATAAAATATGATCATATCATGATGTTAGATATACGAATGAACTAAATATTACCTTCTCCCATTCAATATTGAAGAATAAGTGCTTTTCAGATTCCGATTTTGACTTCATTTAGTAGTATCACATTGAATCAAAACTAATTCCTCATTAATGAACATTTTCATTAGAAGGAAAGAAATAATTCCCAACTCACAAAACCATAAAACAAAATTTGGAAGGGATATGCATGAACCATATAATTTCACCCCACTGGTCATGAGATAATGAAACATTTTTTATTTTAAGAATGTATTTGATAGAGAAGGTACCTTCCACTGAACATGTGGAAACACACATATCTAGATCAGTAGTTTAAAAAATGTTGTCAAAGAGTGTTTTCTGGTTTCCATCCGAGGTTGTATGAATAAGGATGGGGTAGTCAATTTACTCTCCGAAAGATATATTCACTGAAGGGTAACTTGGGAAGCCAAGGATTGACCTCGACCGGTTATGATTCCAGAAGTTGAGGCCCTATTTTCCAAGAATAATTTTAAAATAATTATTAATTCTCATAAATTGAATGATTTATATATGAAATTATATATGTGAATTTTTGGGCTTCATGATATTTCTTTTATTTTCAATAATATCATAAATGAAGGAATATTTGTTGATTTTACAATGAAAAAGGTAGTTGTAGAATACCTATGCCAATAAGAATAACAAAGGAACATAGTTTCATAGGTTTTTTAGGTTACTATCGGTGATTCAATCATAATTTTTCCCAATTAACTAAATCATTAACAAATATTACCAGTTAATTGATTATTTTTGGCTGGTTGAAGTAACGGGATGAATCTGTTGATGAACTATGGAAATGAATAATCAATACTCTAATTTTGACTCTACTATCTAGGAGTTATTGGTTTGACATATAAAGTGAGGTATTAAAGAATGGACATGGTTATTTCCTAATGAAAAAATGTTGAAGTTAATGTGTTTGTATCAAAGTAGTTGAAGTCCCACAAACTGAATGATACCACCCATTATCTTGAGTTACTGACTGTAATCATAACATCGATAATATGGATACATTATATCAATGTAGAATGATGTTTGATTTATAAAGATCATAAAATTCGGAAATACTTCTTCTCACAAAAAGAGTTGAATATGAGATAAAGGAGATGGATTGAGTTACATAATGATTATTATTTCTCAGTACACTACCACCCATTGAATGAAAATTAGGTGTAAGATGCTTGGAGTATAAATGATCATGGAGTTCTAACACATATGAAAATTGAGAACGGTCTTATATTTATGGATCAAGTAAACGTGGATATGAAAATTTATAATGAATGGGTGTCAACTATAATATTGGAAATGATTGAAAAAAATCAATATTAGAGAGGTAAAATAATTCCCAATCTGATGATGAGTACTTTTATAAGATGATCATAGTTGTGGATGATGGAATATTAGAAGACTTTGTTTTTGAATATGGGGTTCTAAAAATTGGAATAAGGTTGTTCATTCCTTCTATACATCAGAATGAAATAGAATAGTTCTTCAATGAGAATAGCTCAAATTTCCCAATAATGCATAGGGAGAACAATGATTTATAGGGACTTGAATAAACATTTTTTAAGGAATTTCATGAAGCATAAAATTTTGGATTATGTGTCTAGGTATTTGGTTTACCATCAAGTGATGTTTGTGCGGTAGAATCTTTAATGTTTTTTGAAACTTCATCCTATTACTGTGTGGGAAGGGGCTGATATTACTATTTAATTGGTCCCATGACTACCAATTACTCCTAGAAGGACTGACACAATATGGGTTATAGGTAATTTCCTAACCAAATATTCTCGTTTCAGTGTAATATGAGAATAAAAACCACTTGAGAACCTCAAATTGATCAATATTAATGAATGTTTTAATGAATGATATATATGAATTGTTTCTAAATGATATCCTCAATTTAAATGAAAATTATAGAAATGTATTCAGCTGGATCTCAATACTGAGCTTATTTTTAGAAATATTTACCATCCTCAAACTGATGGAGAATCTATAAGAAATATTCCCTAAATGGATGACATTTTGATTTCATGATCACTTGAATTACATTGTTCATGGGAATAATATTTACCTTATGTAGTGTTTTCCTATAATAATAGATTCCCTTATAATCTTCAAATGCTTCCATATAAAGCATCATATGGAAAGAGATGTTGTAATCCAACATGTCTGGATGATATTGGTGAGAGGAAAATCATTGTCCATGATGTTGTTGAAGAGACAACAACAAATGTAAAGTCTATTCAATCTCATTTAAAATCAGCTAAATGTAGGAAAAATATGTATTCCCAATATCAAGGGAAAGATCAGTGTTCCATGTGAGAGATAATGGTTCCATGAAATTACCTCCATGGATGTGTGTTATTTGGTTTACTAATAAATTGAAATTTACTCCTAGGCATATCGAGCCATTTGAAATTCTTGGAAGAGTTAGAGTCATTGGTTATCACTTATCAATGCCACCAAATCTGTCAATGGTACCCGATGTGTTCTATTTATGAATTCTGAGGAGTTACATTCTAGAACCAATACATTTTCTTGTCACCACTAAGATAGAGTTAAAACCTAACATTTCATATTATGAATAATCCATCTAGATTCGTGATATCAAAGTGTCAGTACTGAGGAATTAGATGAGTCATCTAGAAAATGTACTACCGAGAAACCATACAATGGATGAAGTAAGAAGGGAATAAGAGGATTATATGAAGGATAACTAACCACATATTTTAAAAGGTAAAATACTACAAATTTATAGGAAAAAAATTTTGTATAAGGAAATAATTTTTCACCTTATACATTGACAAATATTCCATTTATAATAAATTTATTATGGGTGACTATTTTGTAGTACACACAACACCCTATTAAAAACAATACACTATTTAGTCATGTTTTTAAAAGTTATTTGAATTATAACACTTTTACATGGTGTATAATGTATATTTATATATTATATATCCAAAACAATATTTCAACACTCATCCAGTATATATTATAGTCATATGATAAAAATAAACTAAATTACATGTATAAAATACAATACGTTTTTTATGAAAATTTTACCACCATTTAATAGAGAGACTAATTTAAAAAAATTTGGAAACTTTTATATATTTTCTAAGTCAAAATAAATGTCTTATTTGGAATAAAAAAAAAATATTTTAAGGTTAATATTTGAAATTTTTCTATGAAGATTAATATTTAAACGAATAGTAAAAAATACAGAATTCTAACTCAAAATAGCTTTTTCGAGTAATTTATTTAAGAGGATAAATTTTAATTGTATATTTTTTAAATTTTTTATTATATTAATAGTTTTTCTATTTATCCAATTTTGTTCATTTTGATCAATTCCACTATGAAATTTGATATAAAAACATAGGAAACATTTGAACAATTTTACTTAAAAACCCTACATTGGAATCTCGTCTGAAGGATTAAATATAAATTATTTTCCCCAAATTAGGTTGTTGAAATTCATAAAAATGGATTCCATATATTGAGACATAATAATTTATAATGACTAATATGGCCAAATTACATTGGATAAAAAAGATTACTGAGAATGAATAAAATTAATTATATTGATTAAGAAACAAATTATCCTAATAAAGGATAAAACCATATTATTAAGGGCTAAATGACCTAGAAACTAATAAAAAGTACATTGGCTGTCCATATTTATAGCATATTATCCCATTTCACTAATTTGAACCATTATTAGAGACAAATTAAATTGTAACACATTGGTGGAATTCTATTTTCAATGATTTGCAAGAGTTCCACTCCCCATAAACTATAAACGGCCTCCTCTCCTCCCACTTCATCACAGTACTGAAGAATATTATTCTAAACCAAGATATATCTAGATAACTCTTAAAAATCCCTCCTCTATCCACTATGATTCACCTAGTCCCAAAATCAATCCAAGGATTCCATTTGATAAAACCCAAAATGGGTTACTCGGAAAAGATGTAACATATATCCTCAAGCACATCATTTTAATTTCACTTCACACAACCATAAACTATTGTTATTTCATGATTACATAAAACATAGTATAATAAATATACTAGGATGTATTATGTTATGTTTTCAACATACACATACACTGACTAAGTGAATTTTTTTTTCACATAAATCCCCTTTTAAGGGATGACAGGGAATACAACCAAAAATGACGAATCAAGAAACAATCAATCCTCCAAAATTAGTTCCAGGACAAAAAAATAATTCAAAACATCAAATTTGGGATCCTAACCAGCATCATAACCATGAAGAACTTCATCCACCTACTCATCAACACTCGAAATGTTGTAACATACATGATTTCATGGGCCTTGTACCGATAGCATTGTCAAACCCTACCAAATGTATGAATCCAAATAGAAATTCCATGTGATTTTTTTTATTTGAACCACCTATGGGGAACCTCTTTGTAGGTGAACAAGTTGAAATTTCTCTTCAATGAAACCACAGGGCCATAGTGAAATCATCTCCACAAAAGCAGTCCCTGAAGAAAAAAATTCACATACATTGCAAAAAAACCCATTACAAAACAAAGTCACAGATTACAGATCCTTCACAACACCAGATCACATATCACAGATCCTCCACCTTCTACCTGTAAAAAACAAAATTAAACTTCAGAAAAAAATAGGAATCCAAAAAATAGTCACAAAATAACACATTCAAGATTCCAGTTTCATCAAACCTCATTATGAAAAATCAAATGTTCGACATAGCATAACGTTAAAATCATAACCTTCACACAAAAACACAATCACTGCTCCTCCCTAACACACTTCACGAATGAAACACCATATAAGAAACATCTTAATCAATCGACAACCTATCCTCTATCCAGCACCGAAAAGGATCTAACAAGGGGATTCCTTGGTGGTCCGATAATGGTGAAACCACAAAAAATTTCAGACCACCAAACATCAATTCATTAGTACTCCCAAACTACCACGAAGAACATCAAACTCCAAGAAAACATCTCCGTAAGATGGATATCCATATATTGTAGATTCCATGAGAACCACCCACAAATACCACAACATATTGTCTCTCTTACTCCATGCTGGTAGATAATAAAGAAACAACCCTCTGATCATAGAGGTTGTGACTCGACTGTTAAAGATGCACTACACCTCCAGATGAAACCATAACCCACAAGGAGAAAGTAGAAGAATATGCCTTCAAATGATATTATTTTATAATATCATCAATCCCATATGTTCGTCGATGATTACACTAGACAAGGAACCACACACCATAAGATCATTGTGAAGGAGTGCATAGAGGAGAAGCTGAGTCGACCCATGGTGAAGATGAATGGAAGTGACAGGGGGAATCCTTGGAGAATGGAACCCTTATGGGACTTTATTTTTCTTAGTTATTTGAGATTTAATTGAACAACACTTAAAAAATTTCTTTTTAATGGGTAATAAACGTACCATTCTTTTGAAGGGGTAACTACTACCTCACGAAGCGAAGATTTCACTTTTACATTACCGCCTCTTATAGGGGACATTATGATAGAATATATATTTATATATTTATATATGATTTTTCAATATCATTATTATTATGAAATTATTTTATAACACATTCCACTAAATTTTTTATTTTGTTTCAATGCGATAAAATCATTTGTTGAAGTGTGGTCTAACACCTCATCAAAGCGATGTGATTCATTCACACTATACGTTGAACTATTATGAGAGATTTCAATAAACCTATATAACATATATCACAATCATATTATGTTGGAATTATAATATACATATATATAACTTCCATTCATTCTTTTAATATGAAAAATAAATGAAAAAAGCTTTTATGGGTACATACGGCCTACCATCTCCATGAACAGTTCATTTTATTTAATATTTCAAAACATTATATATTATTATAAATAAATATATTCTGAATATCTATCAACATTAAATAATGGTTTAAATTATCAATATTATTAACTCATTATTTAAATAATAGAAAAAAATAACATATCAAAACTAACTCGAGAAACATAGGCAATTAACACAAAAATTAATAAAAATAATGAATGTATATTAAGATAAAGGTAAAAGGATATTATAATATTTTATTAAAAGATATTATTAAAATTATTATTTATCTAGTAAAAGTTAGAAACAAATATTATACCAATATATTAGAGGCTAGAGACCACACAATGAAAAGTATGAATACGGTAATGGATTCTGTCTCAATTTTATTTCATTGATATATTTTGTAATGTTATTCATATAGTTTCTTTTATATTGTGTATATAATTCCATTTGAAATGTGGTATCATGAAATTAATCATTTTCATGTTATTAAATGATTCTTTAATTTTGTTTCATCATGATTATTATGATTCAAATGTTTTAAATTATAATGAGACAGTTTGTAATGTTTTAAGATAATTTCCCCAATGATTGTTTTGATATTCATCGGTGTTTTCGTCATCAATATCGACAATCATTATAATTATTTATACAAAACTATGGAATAATTTCTAAATAAATAATATTTAATTGTTATATGTATTCAATAATGAATCTCATTTATTTTTAATAATCAATATAACGAGTTCTATAGACTAGCAGTAATGGGTGGTGCCACAACATTATATGGACCCTAGATGCATCAATAGTTTCACATGTGATGAATAAGATGGCCAAATTAAATGTGTTTATATCCATATTTTAATCCTTATTGTGAATGGTATTGATGATATAGGTTTTAATGTGCCTTAGGCATGACATAAAATAATTATAAAATTTCTTTAATGTGATTTAGTTATTACATATCAAAGACAATTTATATTGATATATCTACAGATACATTATATTCTGTGTTTACTTTTTAAATTTAATGTGTTTCATTTTCATAAAATTCCATATAAATTTTTCCTCATATAATTATTTTTATTTCAATCGCGGTTAGAAATTTACTATGCCATGTATATTTATTCTAATTGATTCAACATTGCCTCTATTTTACAATCCCTTTTTGATTATTTTAGCTCAACCTTATTATGTTTCCTTTCCCAAGGTTTTAAATAATTAATATATGATTATGTATTCAAGGATGTAGTTTATTCTTTTTATTATGTATCATGTTATAATTCTCAATTTCCCATTATATTATGGGTATCACATATGTAATATGTATTTCCAAGACTCCTAAACCAATCAGTCCTTCAGGTTTGGATTTCTTATTATTATGCCAATGAAATAAAATAATTCAACGAGACCAAGCTTCTAGGGTCGGTGTGTTACAATCCAATACATGGATTGAAATTATCATATTCAAATTAAAACCATACTATTAGTAAAAATATTATTCAACTAACCTATCAATAAATATGAACCATTTGTTATAGTCTTCAGTAGTTTCCCTCAAAAATAAAATTTCAATTGAAGATCATAAGAAAAGATAAAATTTCAGAGTAGAAAACATAAAGAGAACAACAATTCCATGTTAAAAATATAGAGCACCTAATATCTGACATGACGGGTTCTTACCTTTATACAAGAAAGCGTTTTGATGATTTATCTTGTAAATAAAAAACCAAAACATTAGATGAAAACCCTAATATGATAATTGAAATTGATATGAAGAAATATTTAATGAATTTTTTAACACTAGAGGGTTTAAAAAATTGATCAGAATATAAATAAATTTGATAAGTAAATCTTTTCAAAATTTCAGAAACAAAATAATACATTTTTATAAAAACCAAAATTACAAAAATTATAAATAATGAACCAACATGTTTAAATAGTGTAAAAAAATAAGGAATTACCATTTGGAGTGAATTGTTCCCTCAGTTTGGCTAACCAATTCTTCTTGGTATTTTGAACTAAATTGATTATAAATGTTTAAAATAATTTATGAATATGACTATTTCAGCATATATTTATCTTATTTAATAGATTGATTTGGAAATCAAATAGGGACAATTTTTTTAATATAATTTTTCCATATCATAATTTCAGTCCTAAAATTTTATGAAATTTTTAGAGTCGGAATACCCTTTCAGGAAATCTAATTTTGAGAAAAAATAATTTAGAAAAATTAGTATCATAAACAAATTACGATAAATTTAAGTATAATTATAATATTTTTATAATATATAAAATCTCTAAAAAACATAAAACAAATGTGATACATCTAGGAATAAGAGTATCATATTGTGAGGAGATAGGTAAATAGTAACTAGATATGAAAGATTACATTATATTGATCATTACTATATTGTATTTAATTAATGAAAATCTATCTAAAAGAGGAGGTTTTGTTAAAATATCACCTAGATGAGCATACCATCCAATGAATTATAATATTAAATCTCATTTATTTGTGTGATCCTAATGGATGTGGTTTTTTATATCTATCGTATTATAACATGAGTGATGTTATGAATTATTACTTATGTTAATGGAACTTGTGTTATAAAAAATCATTTGAGTTTTAGAAAAAAACATTCCATAGTTAGTGAATGTGTGTTACAACCACAACACTTGAGCACAAAAACATCCATATGACACATATTTAGCTTTAGTAATGGAATTTGATACTGAGTTTTGTTTCATATATGACCAAGAAACTGATGAATATCTTATGAAATAACAATTTCATAATGTACTTTTCCTATCTATTCTACATCTATCAAAGGCATTATCATAATAAAATTAATTTAAAAAGATTTATATAATAATAGAGAAGTACTAAATTTATTTTTCCCTTATAATAACAGAATACAAATTTTAAAACGTTTAAATGGGATTCATTTATATTTTTCTTGATATATTTCTATTAAACAAACATAAAATATTAAATATTTATGACTAGAAGTTATGTAATGTAAACTTCAAATCATACCTCTAAAAATATATTGATCAATTGAATTCACAGCCTCATAAATATCTAAAGTATTTTAGGTATCAATATAGAACTAATACTTTTTGTATGTTCATAACCAAAATTCCAAATAAGATATTTTATATACTTATTTTGAGATATAAATGTTTCTTATGTTTTTTTATTTCTAAACCCATGAAGATATCTTAACTCAGCAATCATAATAATTTCAAAATTAGATTTCATAAGATCTATAATGGAATTTTTTATATATGATTGATTTTATCTGAATATAATTTCATTAGAATTTTCTTTTACAATCTTAATATTTTTATAAACATATTTTATGATAATATTTGGATATGCAGATCCCATAATAAAATTTTTCTGAAACAGAAATCATGTTAATCAATAATACCAATCTCTTGGAGCTTTTGTAATTCCATATAATTTTTTTTACATTTATAAACATATTTAATAGGTTCTGTATCATCAAACCAAATATTTTTTTTTCAATAAAAACTTTTTCCGTAACATATCTATTATGAAAATAATAGTTTACATCCAATAATAAATGTTTGAAATTTAGAAATATTTAAAACTCTAGAAGTATTTAGATAACATCATGTATTACTACCGGTGAATATGATTGATCATAATATACACCTTCCTGTTTGTTTTATCCTTTTAAAAAAGCCTATCTTTATTCCTAATGATTATTCCATTCTCCTAAAATTTATTTTTGCAGATCATTAATTAACAAACATTTTCTCAATAGAGATTACCATTTTAAAATTATTTACTATTTTTTAAACCAAATATAATCACATTGAAAACATTTTAAAAACATTATAAATTAATAATTATTTAAATAAGAGATATTTATAGAAATTAATAACCATATACTGATAGAATAGTAACTGAACCTATGTAATAGTAATGTGACCATTAGGAATAGTAAATTTAAGGTTTAATTGTAACCTCACCATTGAATGTTTATATAAAATATTTTATCTTATAAGTTAATATATATTATATTTATATCTCAGTATAAGTAAATAAATAGTTGAGAAATTATAAATTAAGTGTTGGAATTTTTTAAAATATTAAATGTTTATTTATAATATTATAGTAATATAATTTTTTAAAAATAATAATCTTTCAAAAAATGGATTCATAAATTAATATTTTTTTCATATGATTATAAGAAAATTTTATGAGGCCTTAAGTATGTTTTTAATGTATCAAGAAATCAGTTATAATTTTGAAATCAGTATTTTTTGAGTAAATGATGATTTCATTTAAAAATGTAATTTCTAACATAAATATTTGATTATTTTCAAAATATGGAATTCATATTTGAATTTTATGAGCCCATATATATGTTTTTAAAGTATAAATCCAAATACTGTAAGGAGGTTTTCAAGGAAAACAATTCAAGAGGTAATATCCTCTTTCAATTTCTTCAAATTTCTATTCAAGTTATTTTATTTTCTAACTCTCTCCTTATCGACTGTCATCCTATTGGCATTAATAATCTAGTATATTTTTTATACAATAATATTATTATGTTTCTATAATAATCTATCATCATACCTCTTCCCCTCTACCTTTTATTCTGAAAATGAAAATATTGTCCATGAGGCATTGATTTATCACCTTAAAGGATGATAAGTTTTCATTTTCCATTACTACCATCATGGAAAGTCATAAATACATTATATTGGTGGAAAAATATTTTAAAATATATATTATTACATTTCTTATTTTTGGTACTAACATATATGCATAATAATAAATCAAAAAGAGATCATTGTAAATGAAAACTAAAAAATAATCTAAATATATATCTTTAACATTTTTTCTATTTATTCAACCAAATATTTGGAAGAAAATTAATTTTTAAGACGAATTATAGTTCTATAGGTTACTTAATAAAATATAAATTCAATTATATATAATTATCCCAATTTTAGATGATCTCACACACATTTATATAAGTGAAATGATCATGAAAACCAAGAAAACAAGCATTCCCAAATGAAGAAGTTGAACATTTTAACTCATCAAAATAGACATAAACAAACGTAATAAAAGTATAATTAATAAAATATATTTATAATAGGTTCCAATATTATTATGTAATGAATTTAAATTTATTATACTGTATATTAATGTTAAAATACAATTCAGACATAAGGTAAAAAGATTGAGGAACCAAGTTTTATTTATGGGTGTTATTCCACTTTCATTAAAAATTTATGTTTGGATGTTTTTTTAATATTTTGAAAATATAATTTCATAGTTATCAAATTTTCAATATTAGGATACACATGAATCTAATTTTATTTAATGAAAAATGAAATGATTTATCCAAAAGATATATTATATAGACCCAAATCATGATGTACATGGACATTACATTACTTTTGAGGAATACTTAATACATAACAAAAACAAACACCCAAGGACTGTAATAGTTTAGTGTCTTTGGAAACATGGAAAAAAATCACTTAATCGTGTTGAAAGATCTTCCACATCTCCCACAATGATCTTCCCCTTTTTTTCTTACCTAAAACATTTATTTAAATCCTGGGGAAAAGAAAACATATAAAGGGTGAGCTCAAATGCATAGTAAGGGTAAAAATAGAGAACAGAAAACAATCCATAAACATTTTAAGGAAAAAACATGAACATAAAATCTAAACATCAAAATCATGAGCAACGACATAAATATTGGAAGTACACAAGGCATAGATCATAAAGGAACATTAATCCTGGTAAACTAGAATGGGAATAAAACATGTAATTGTGGCAACCATTATGCACATGTTATGATTTCCATAGTATCCAATTCATTGTTTCCAAGACCATCTTAGTGGACAAAGTCCCATTCTGAATCGAGTGCACTCCTCGTTCCAGTCCCATAACCCTTATCCGGATTAACATACCATTCCTGCCATGTCTATCTCTTGAGATATAAATCTGTACCCAATGCATTGGAGGGAGATATAGGTCCCACCCATCTCATAATGGAATCATTTTTACTTGTGCCACAAAATAAACATACATCATTCATAATAACCCAATGAATAAAATGGGTTTCATAAACATCATCCAATCATCACACAATCCATATAAAAGAAATGGATATCATTTCATAATAAGAAAATTGAAACCATGTAAATCATAGATACATTATACTTGAAAAATACACATATGAAATAATGTCATCTTAGATTGAAAATGGTTTTGATAAAACACTTGAAATGAATTCTTGAAGAAATATCCATTATTATTTAAAATCATTTTATTTTCAAAAAATGTCATGAAATTTTAAAAGTAAAGTTTATTTTTTGAAAATTTTCATGAAATATATTCGAGGAAGCTTCATGAAAATAAGGCTTTATTAAACTGTAAAAATCCTTTCATGCCGTATAAGTTAAAAAACATTCTTCTCATACTTTTTCCGAAAAAGTAAGTACCTTTTATGGTAAAAATAGAATGATTCCATACATACCATGTAGTAATAGTAAAAAATGGGTAAAAATTACTTTAAACATACATGAAACCATTTTTAGAAAAAAAGGACATGGATGATAAATATAACCCCAGTAAATACTTACGAATAATCAATCTCAGATAAAAACTAGATTGGAAAATTTATCCCTTACCTTATGTCCAATTTCATCTGTATGTGTCCGTGAAACATATATAGTGTGTTTAAAAATATTATTTACTTATAACAGAACCATAATAATATTTATGATATCATATATGATTCACTTATGACTTTATATTACCCGTTCTTTTTAAAATTCCTTGTTAAAGTAGCGTTTTGGGTAAAATCGTTTCATTTATCATCCGTGTTTGCACTTGTAATTATTAATATGATTACATAGATCATGATTAATTAATTCCAGATATAAAACATGATATATATAATATATATTCAGAATATACATTTATATAATAGATTGATAAATGGAATGAAATACAACGTTCATGGAGACGGTAGGCTGTACGTACGCATGAACACTGTTTTTGTTTCCTTATTGAATTTAATGGAATTATCTAGATGAAATACATACATATACATAAATAAAGTATCATTGTTATGTCATATATTTCATAATTACTTATTATATATATTTTATAATCATTCTTGAGTTGTTAACATGGAAAATAAATCTCATCGCGTCGTGGAGACGGTAATCCGTACGTACGCATGAGCCATGATATCATTCCCATATTTATTGAATGGAATTCGAGTGAATGATATAATATCTTAGAATCAATATGATGTTATAATAACCATATATAGTTATTTTTTACACCATTATACCCATCCATTTATGGTGGTGTTGGAAAAATAGATTACACCACGGCGTGGAGACGGTATTATGTACGTACGCATGCGCGGTGATTTCATTTTCCGTAGGATGGATAGAAGCTAAAATAGGGTTGTTTTATATTTATAATAACATATCATTATATAATTAATACTGATGTTATTAGTTTATCATGACGCAACTAAAGAAGAAGAGTTTGAAGACGAAAGAAACTTGAATGAATTGGTAGAAGAGATTACCTCTTCTTCGACACACCTCCTTTAAACGTCTTCGTAGGGAACTAGAGATTGTCTTTTGAGAAGACCATAACATATATGATATAACTAGAGATGTTTTTAAGAGTAATTGGAAGGGGTTGGACAAGATTCAAGTCTCAAAAGGGTGTGAATAGAAGACAGAATGGGTGCCCTTTTTATAAGGGAGGAGAGGGGTACCTTTGGAAACATAAGAAATATTAATTTATAATAAATTCAAAACCATGTAAAAACCTTTCAAAATTTCTCATATCCTAATATTAGACGGTATAGGGTTTTAATATCATCAAATAATAAAATTTATATATGTTGGGAATTTATTTTAAACATTATCAACTTGATTTATCCTTATTTAATCTATTTAATTTTATTTGTGGGAATTAGTATCTAAATTTTAAATTGATATAAATAAATACTTATGTATTTTGAATTTTTTTAATTGGATAATTTATGACCTTTTAGACCATATAAATTTTAATTTATAATTTTTTAATATTTTTGTGATTTTAAAACCATTTTATAATATGTAATTTTTATAAAATAATAATAGTTTAAATTTTGATGCTATTCATTTATTTGAATTTAAATAAAATCTACATAGAGTATATATTCGAAATAAAATATTTAATAGCTTCCTAACATGTCATAGTAATCTATAAAATTCGTGGATCATATTAAATAGTTCATATAATATTTTTTTAAATATTTTTAAAACCATTTATTTGATATTTCAATCAATAAAATAATTTCAACATCACTATTGTGTCCCATTTAATGATAGTTATTTAATCCCTAAAAATTCCAAATAAATTCACACGATGTGTATAATTTTATTTGATTTCTGTATACTATTAATTTTCTAAGTTTTATGAAGTTTATCACTAAATTAAAATTATTATACTTATAATATTTAAGATAGTGAAATGTTGTCACTTTCCTTGGTTTTAATAATAATTAAATTATTTTCTGGGAAAATGTCCATCAATTGAATCTAATATGACCCTTGGGTTATATGGGTCAACTTTTAGTCATCCAATTGGATTTTAGAATGTGTTAGGGTAATTTTATAATTTTACATTTACCGCTAATTACCCGATTTACCTTTAACTATGGTAAATAAAATTTATCGTAGTTACTATTCATAATGACTAAAAATAAAAAGTAGCTTATTAACATAATTTGGACCTAATGATTCCAAATATGAAATCCATTATTCCAAATTAAAAACAAAAAAGTTGCAGTATTTAATTTAAAATTAATCCCACTGTTGAGAAAATAGGTTTTTAAAAGTTAAAACATTGCAAAAGATTTAAAATGATTTTACCTATGAATTCAATGTAAAATCAATGATAATGATATAAAATATATTAAATGGTAGAAATTTATTCTATTTATACTTTTAGACCAATAAATATTATAATTTAACCATATAAATTATTATGATGAAAAAAGTTGTTTTTTATTAAAATATAGCGTGTTTTTACAATTCATTAAAATATGAAAGTTATCAGAATAATATGAAAATTTTATCCAATGTAAATTTTTATATCCTTATTCCAAAGAAGAATTTTATTTTGACCAATTGAACTTATAATCATGTAAAAAACTATATTTAAAGTTGGTGCACCATCAAAAGTTGGCAAAACTGCATTTTTTGAAAAATACTTCTTTTAACAGAAAAATATATTTTGTTCTCATACCATGTTCTAGAAAATTTGTAAGATGAAAAATAATGTTATAAAATTAAAAATTTATTTAATAATATTCATAACGGCTAGTTTATAATATTATAATAATATATCATTGTTTGGTGAAATTCGGTATTGCAAACTACACACGCTATCGAGAAAGGTCGTGATTGCGTGTAATGCAAACCAATAATAGTGTTTGCATATAATAAAAGATAAGAAGTTGTTGAGTATAGTACAATATAATTTCGGTGTGGCTTACAACACAAGACATCAATGAAATTACAAGTATATTTTTCATAAAATCTCGGGGTGTTACATTCTACCCCCCTTAAAATGAATTTCATTGTCGAAATTTGTCGGGGTTATAAATGGTTTACTACTTGAAATTTTCTTCAATAGAAACCCACATCGTAAAATGGGAATAAAAAAACCTATCTTTAAAAACTGATGTATGAAAAGTAACGGTTACCCTAATTAACTAATCACTAGGTTTCCACATAAGAGAACATAGGTGAAAATATGGATATGGAAGAAAAATATAACTATCAAGTTATGATGGAGAGTAGTAGAGAACATGGCAATGAAAAATCCACCAATCACAAAGCCATAATACTGTGATGATCTAAGGTACAATCTAATTCATTAGATATAAGAGCATTAGGACAACATTTTTGGTTTTCAAAATCATTTCCCTAAAGTTGAAAATTTTGAAACAGAAGAAATAATTACTTGATTTTGGTATAATTTCACTATTGTTTGTGCCTTGAACAATTTCCACTTCACCTATTAAAGAAATGTAATTGAATTTGTCTTCCGTGAAGTGTTAGCAGATCATGCGATAAAATGATAGGTCATTCCATCTGTCTCAAACATAAAGTTCGCACAAGTTATATACATAAGTCCATCTATGGTGAGGTTAATCCTATATGATTCCAAAAATGAACTTATACTTCATCTATCATAACACTTAATAAAATAAAACTAGTTTCTACTTACCAGGGACTTTTTGTAGGACAGTGGTAGGTGATGAAGGCCTGTCGTACATTGGTTGTGGTTTCGATTCCCGCAACCTTGTCCGATGTGATGGGATGTCGCTCATCCTGCAGGTTGTCCTTTTTCAAAAACTACACTATCATAACATTTCAGAAATAAAAATAAAATGTTATAGCCTTAAGAAATAATGTATGATGTCCATTCCTACCTTGAGGATTATCAAAAATACATCTGTCCAATCACTAGAAATTCCATCTACCGAGCATGTGAATTCGTTCATTTGTCCCCCATATATCATAAGATATATCTTGTTGTTGTTCAATTTCCAAACATGTGAATACCTTAATCATGAATTCTCTTGAATAATGAATACCCATTGAAATTTAGTGAAAACATGAATGTTGTCAAAAGTTAACTCTTTCCACATACCAAAATCCCAAAATTTTGATATAATCAAACCATGATATTCACTTTTTCCTTATATCCGTCATGATCTCATGAATACTATCATACATATTATTTTCTTCTTATCCCTTCATTATGCGCATATCATCTACTTTCCAAAAATATTTCAATCACTTTTCATGGTTACCGTTACAATAAAATTTTTGAAAACCACAATAGACCAATACAAAAATATTCCAATATTCCATGATACTACAAAATTAATTTGGAATCCCATTACATAATCACTTTATCATTCCACCGCAACATTTTCATATTCAACATCACCAATAGTGATTGCATGTGACTTCCCTTTGTCCTTTTCCTTAAGAGGTTGTTGATTTAGATCATTATAAACCCTTGGATTAGGGCATTTATTAGCATAATGACCCATTTCCTTGCAATTGTAGCATTGATGTGTTGGTGGTGCGTTATACACAGTCTTTTCTTTATTCACGTCATTAGAAACCCTTTTTATGGTACTTCAACACTCAGTTGTTCGATGAACTTATTTTCCACACTTAAAACATTTTCTAGAACCTTTTAGACAATCTCTTCCATGCTTCTTTCCACACTTTGAGCATGAAGAAACATTCACCTTCTTTTAACCATTGTTCTGAGATTTTTCATTGAACTCCATCTTTCGTTTCTTGTCAAAAAAATGAGATGGATATGTAACACCAACTTCCATTTCTACCTTGATACCACAACACACAATTTCTTCATATCTACTGAAGTCTCTTATTGCTAATGCCTTTCGATGAATTGGTTTTAAGCCACAGAAGAATCGATCAACTTTACTTTCAGGTTGAATGATAAAGCCAGATGCATACCTTGCAATCCTTGTCAAATTCAGTTCATATATACCAACAGATTTATCATCCTTTTGCTTAATCTCAAGTAAATACTTTTAGATCTTTGTTCGAAGAATATAAGGGAAGTACTTATTGAAAAATAAGTTCATGAACTCTTCCCATTCCATTGATTCAATTTCATCTTGGGGCCTTGTATTATTAATTAGACTCCACCACTGGCCTACTACACCTTCAAAACGGTAAACAAACAGAATGACTTTTTCATGTTCTAAACAGTGAAGTATGGAAAATATCTTTTCAATGGTACTGATCAATTGTTCAGTAAAAAGTGGATTAGAATACCCATTGCAAGAAGGTGGACGTTGCCTCATGAAGGACTCAATAGAATATTGTTCTCTTCTCTACTCATTTGGAAGTCCAGAATGATTCATTTCATGTATAAGTATAGCAATAAGATTTTTCACTCCATATGACATAACACTGGTTTGTTTAGAAGGACAATCATTGCATTTTCCATTACATTGATCAACACGGTTCCTTTGTGTTCCATCCATCGTCTAAAACCCAAAAAGAATAGCGTGAGAGGCAAAAATCATGCTAGGGAAAACAACATAATAAAGGGGGAGTTCCTTTAATATCTAACAAATTAGGTTTAATTATAATATCATTAACCTAATTATAAGACTATAAATTATACTTATACTTAACCTTAGGGACATCCCTAGACATACCTTAGAAATATATCAAGGAATCTCACAAAATTTTTTGCATCCTTGTTTCCAAAGGATGACTAAACCTTTCCTATGATACCAACTATAGCGGTCTATAATTAATTCCATTGGACTATAATTGATACCAATTAGGGAACTCCATGGGCGGTTACACCCCCTGGGCGGGACACACCACCATCCTCAGTGGTAGGAATTTCTTCATGAAGCTCTTGGGCGGAGAGCCATGATTCGTCCAACGCTCACATGTGAGAGTTCCCAAGGATCAGATTCATTCCTACCTCATTTTCCTCTGATACCAAGTTTAGAGACCCAAAACATGATGTACATGGACATTACATTACTTTTATGGAATACTTAATATATAACAAAAACCAACACTCATGGACCGTAATAGTTTAGTGTCTTTGGAAACTTGAAAAAAAAATCTTCTAATCATGGGGAAAGATCTTCAACATCTCCCAGAATGATCTTCCCCTTTTGTTTTCTTACATAAAACATTTCTTTAAATCCTGGGGAAAAGAAAACATATAAAGGGTGAGCTCAAATTATTAGTAAGGGTAAGCATAGAGAACATAAGACAATCCATAAACATTTGAAGGCAAAACGTGAACATAAAATCTAAACATCAAAATCATGAGCAACGACATAAATCTTGAATGTACACAAGGAATAGATCATAAAGGAACATTTATCATGATAAACTAGAATGGGAATAAAACATGTAATTTTGGCATCCATTAATCACATGTTATGATTTCTATTGTATTTAAGGCATTTCTTCCAGGACCATCTTAGTGGACAAAGTCCCATTCTGAATCAAGTTCACTCCTCGTTCTAGTCCTATAACACTGAACTAGATTAATTTACTATTACAGCCATGTCTATCTCTGAGGTATGAATCATTACCCAATTAATTGGAGGTAGACATAGGTCCCACCAATCTCATAATTAAATCATTCTTACTTGTGCAAAAGAATAAACTTACATCATTCATAATAACCCAAAGAATAAAATGGGTTTCTTAAACCTAATCCTATAATCACATAATCCATAAAAATGAAATGGGTATCAATTCATAATAAGAAAAGTGAAACCATGTAAATCATAGAGATATTTTACTTTATACATACACATATGAAATAATGTCATCTTAGATGGAAAATGGTTTTGATAAAACACATGAAATGAATTCATGAAGAAAATATCCTTTCGTCTTTAAAATCATTTTCTTTTCACAAAATGTCATGAAATTTTAAAATAAAAGGATTTTGTTTAAAATAATTATGAAATATTTTGGAGGAAGCTTCATGAAAATATGGCTTTATAAAACTGTAAAAATTCTTTCATGCCGTATAAGTTAAAAAAAACATTCTTCGTGTACTTTTTCCGGAAAAGTCAAAAAGTACCTCATATTGTATAAAAAAATATTCCATACATACCTTGTAGTAAAATTAAAAAATGGTTAAAAGTAATTTAAACATACATGAAACCATTGTTAGAAAACATGGACATGGATGATAAATATTACCCAAGTAAATACTTATGAATAAACAGTCTCGGATAAAACGAGACTGGAAAAGTTATCCCTTACCTCCTGTACAATTGATTTCATATGTGTCCGAGATTCATGTATAGTGTATTTAAAAATATTATTAACTTGTAATAGAACCATAATAATATTTATTATATCATATATGATTCACTTAAAACTTTATATTAACCGTTCTTTTGCGAATTCCTTGTTAAAGCAGCGTTTTGGGTAAAATCGGTTCATTTATCCTCCGTGTTTTGACTTGTAATTATTAATATGATTACATAGATCATGATTACTTAATTACAGAATGTAAAACATGATTTATATATAATATATATTCAGAATATACATATATATAATAGATCGATAAATGGAAAGAAATACACCGTTCATGTAGACAGAAGGTCGTACATACACTTGCACGCTGTTTTCGTTTCCTTATTGAATTGAATGGAATTAAGTAGATGAAATACATATATATAAATAAATCCACTATCATTATTATGTCATATATTTCATGATTACATATTATATATACTATATAATCATTCTTGAATTGTAAACACGTAAAATGAATCTCATCGCGTCGTGGAGACGGTAATCCGTACGTACGCACGAGCGATTATATCATTCCCATATTTATTGAATGGAATTGGAGTGAATGATATAATATCTTAGAATCAGTATGATGTTATAATAACCAAATATAATTATTCTTTACACCATTATACCCAACCAAGTATGGTGGTGGTGGAAGAACAGATTACACCACGGCATGGAGACGGTATTCCGTACGTACGCCCGAGCGGTGATTTCGTTTTCTGTAGGATGGATAGAAGGTGAAATAAGGTTTTTTTTCATATTTATATTAACATATCAGTATATAATTAATACTGATGTTATTATTTTATCATGAATCAACTAAATAAGAAGAAGTTTAAGAAGAAAGAAACATGAAAGAATCGGTAGAAGAGATTACCTCTTCTTCGACGGACCTCATTTAAAATTCTTCTTAGGGCACTTGAGTTTGACTTTTGAAAAGAACAGAAACTCTATGATATAACTAAAGAGGTTTAGAAGAGTAATTTGTAGGTTTTGGCCGATATTCAAGGCTCAAAATGGTGTGAATAGAAGAGCGTAGGGGTGCCCTTTTTATAAGGGAGGAGAGGGGTACCTTTGAAAACATAAGAAATAATAATTTATAATAAATTCAAACCCACATAAAAACCTTCCAAAATGGATCAAATCTGAATATTAGATGATATTGGGTTGTAATATCATTAACCAATAAATGTTAGACATGTTGGGAATTTATTTTAAACATTATCAACTTGATTTATCCTTATTTAATCTATTTAATTTTATTTGTTGTTATAAGATTCTAAATTTTAAATTATTAAAAATAAAAACTTATGTATTGTGAATTTTTCATAATTGGAAAATTTAAGACCTTGTGGACCATATAAATTTTAATTTATAATTTATAAATATTTTTGTGATTCTAGAACCATTTTATGATATGTTATTTTTATAAAATAACAATAGTGTCAATTTTGACACTATTAATTTATTTGAATTTAAATAAAATCTACATAGAGGATATATTCGAAATAAAATATTTAATAGCTTCATAAAATATCATAGTAATAAATAAAATTTGTGGATAATATTAAATACTTCATATAATATTTCTTTTAATATTTTTAAAACCATAAATTTGATATTTCAATCAATAAAATAATTTCAACATCACTATTGTGTCCAATTTAATGATAATTATTTAATCGCTAAAAATTTGAAATAAATTCACATGATGTAGATATATTAATTATATTTCTGTAGAAGATTCATTTTCGAAGTTTAATTTTGTTTATCACTAAATTAAAATTATTATACTTATAAGATTTAAGATAGTGACATGTTGTCACTTTCTTTGGTTTTAATAATAATTAAATTATTTTAATGAAAAATAGTCCATAAATTGAATATAATACGACCCTTATGTGATATAGGTCTACGTTTAGTCATCCAATAGGATTTTGGGAGGTGTTAGGGTAATTTTATAATATTTTATTTACCCCAAATTTCCAGATTTACCTTTAAATATAGTAAATAAAATTTACCGTAGTTACTATTCATAATGCCTAAAAATAAAAAGTGGCTTATTAACATAATTTGGACCGACTAATTACAAATATGAAATCAATTTTTCCAAATTCAAAATACAAAAGTTTCATTATTTAATTTAAAATTAATCCTACCATTGAGAAAACATGTTTTTAAAAGTTAAAACGTTGAAAAAGATTAAAATGATTTTACTTATGAATTCAATGTAAAATCAATGATAATGACATAAATTATATACTATGGTAAAAATATATTCTATTTATACTTTAAAACCAATAATTATTATAATTTAACCATATAAAGTATTACGATTAAAAAAGTTGTTTTTAATTAAAATATAGCGTGTTTTTACTATTCATTAAAATATGAAAGTTATCGGAATAATATGAAAATTTTATCCAAAGTAAATTTTTATTTCCTGATTCCATTGAAGAATTTTATTTTGTCAGATTGAACTTATAAACATGTCAAAAACTAGAATTAATGTGGGTGCGCCCTCAAAAGGTGGCAAAACTGCATTTTTTTAAAAATACTTATTTTAGTGGAAAATTTTATTTTGTTCTCATACCATGTTATAGAAAATGTGTAAGATGAAAAATAATGTTATAAAATTAAAAATTTAGTTAATACTATTCATAACAGCTATTTTATAATATTATCATAATATATCATTGTTTGGTGAAATTCAGTATTGCGTAATACACACGTAATCAAGGAAGGTCGTGATTGCATGTAATGCATGCCAAGAATAGTGTTTGCATATAATAAAAGATAATACAATGTTGCGTATAGTACAATCTAATTTTGGTGTGGCGTACAACTCAACACATAAATGAAATTAAAAGATAATTTTTCATAAACTCTAAGGGTGTTACATTCTACCCCCCTTAAAATGAATTTCGCCCTCGAAATTCATCAGGGTTATAAATGGTTTACTACTTGAAATTTTCATTAATAGAAACCCAAATCGTAAAAAGGGAATACCAAAACCTATCTTTAATAACTAAAGTATGAAACGTAACGGTTAACCAAATTAACTAATCACTGGGTTTCCACATAAGATAACATAGGTGAAAATATGGATATGGAAGAAAAATATAACCATCAAGTTATGATGGAGAGTGGTAGATAACATGTCTATGAAAAATAAAAAAATCCCAAAGCCATAAATTGGTGATGACCTAAGGTAAAATCTGATTCATCGGATATAAGAGCACTAGGAAAACATTTTTTGGTTTTCAATATCATTTCACTAAAGTTGAAAATTTTGAAATAGAAGAAATACTTACTTGATTTTGGTACATTTTCATTGTAGTGTTTTCCTTGAACAATTTACACTTCATCTCTTAAAGAAATGAAGATGAATTTGTCTTCCATGAAGTGTTAGCAGATCATGCGATAGAATGATAGGTCATTCCATCAGTCTCAAAGATAAGGTTAGCAAATGTTATATACATAAGTCCATCTATGGTGAGGTTAATCATATATAATTCAAAAAATGAACTTATACTTCATCTATCATACCAATTATTAACATTAAACTATTTTATACTTACCAAGAACATCATGTAGGACAATGGTAGGTGATGAAGGCCTGTCGTACATTGTTTGTGGGTTCGATTCCTACAAACTTGTCCGATGTGACGGGTTGTCTCCCGTCCTGTAGGTTGTCATTTTTCAAAAACTATACTATCATAACAATTCAAAAATAAAAACAAAAGGTTATAGCCTTAAGCAAAACTATATGATTTAAATTCCAACCTTTAGGATTATCAAAAATACTTCTTTCCAATCACTAGAAATTTTATCTACCGAGAATGGGAATTCCTTCATTTGTCCCCCATATATCATAAGATATATCTTTTTTTTGTTCAGATTACAAACATGTGAATACCTTAATAATGTATTCTATTAAAAATGAATAACCATTTAAATTTAGTGAAAACATGAATGTTGTCAAAAGTTAACTTTTTCCACGTACCAAAATCCCAAAATTTCGATATACTCAAACCATGATATTCACTTTGTCCTTATATCAGTCATGATCTCATTAATACTATCATACATATTATTTTCTCCTTATCCCTTAATTATGCGCATATCATATTCTTTCCAAAAATATTTCAATCACTTTTCATGGTTACAATTACCATAAAATTATTGAAAACCACAATAGACCAGTAGATAAATATCCCAATATTCCACGATACTACAACATTAATTTGGAATCCCATTACATAATCACTTTATCATTCCACAACCTCGTTTTCATATTCAACATCACCAATAGTGATTGCATTTGACTTCCCTTTGTCCTTTGCCTTAAGAGTTTGTTGATGTACATCATCATTAACCCTTGGATTAGGGAGTTTATTAGCATAATGACCCATTTCCTTGCAGTTGTAAAATTGAAGTGTTGGTGGTTCGTTATCCGAAGTCTTTTCATTATTCACATCATTAGCAACCATTTTTCCATTACTTTGACACTCAGTTATTCTATGACCTTCTTTTAAACACTTATTTTCTAGTACCTTTTAGACAATCTACACAATGATTCTTTCCACACATTGAGCATAAAGAAACATTAACCTTCTTTTTGCCATTGTTCTGAGATTTTTCCTTGAACTTCATCTTTCGTTTCTTGTCAAAACAATGAGATGGATATGTAACAACAACTTCCATTTCTACCTTGATAGCACAACACACAATTTCTCCATAGCTACTGAATTATCTTATTGCTAATTCCTTTTGATGTCTTGGTTTTAAGCCACTGAAGAATCGATCAACTTTACTTTCAAGTTCGATAATAAATCTAGATGCATACCTTGCAAGCCTTGTAAAATTCGCTTCGTATATACCAACATATTCATCATCCTTTTTCTTAAGATCAAAGAAATCCTTTTCCATATTTGTTCAAAGAATAATAGGAATGTACTTATTAAAAAATAAGTTCTTGAACTCATCCCATTCCATTGATTCAATTTCATTTTGGGGCCTTGTATTCCTAATTAGAGTCCACCACTGGTCTGCTTCACCTTCTAAATGGTAAATAGCTAGAATGAATTTTTCCTATTATGAATAGTGAAGTATGGAAAATATCTTTTCAATGGTACTGATCCATTGTTCAGAAACAAGTGGATTAGAAGACCCACTGAAATAAGGTGGATGTTGCCTCATGAAGGACTCAATAGAATATTGTTCCATTCTCTACTCATTTGGAAGTCCAGAATTTTTCATAGCTTATGTGAGTGTAACAAAACGATTTTTCACTCCATCTCCCTTAACATTGGTTTGTTTAGAAGGAAAATCATTGAATTGTACATTAAATTGATCAACACGGTTCCTTCGTGTTCCATCCATCATCTAAAACACTAAAAGAATAGTGTGGGAGGCAAAAAACGTGCTAGGGAAAACAACATAATAAAGGGCGAGTACATTTAATATCTAACATCTTAGGTTTAATTGTAATATAATTACCATAATTCTAGGACTATAAACTATACTTATACTTAACCTTAGGGAAATACCTAGACATACCTTAGAAATATATCTAGGAATCTCACTAATGTTTTCGCATCCTTGTTCCCAAAGGTTGACTAAACATTTACTCTGATACCAACTATAGCGGTCTGGAATTACTCCAGTGGACTATAATTGATACCTATCAGGAGAATCAATGGGCGGCTACACCCCCTGGGCGGGACACACCACCATCCCCAGTGGAAGCCATTTCCTAATGAAGCTCTTAGGCGGAGAGCCATGCTTCATCCAATGCTCACATGTGAGAGTTCCCAAGGATCGGATTCATTCCTACCTCCTTTACCTCTGATATAAACTGTAGAGACCCAAATCTTGATGAACATGGAAATTACATTACTTTTTCAGAATACTTAATAAATAAAAAAACTAACACTCAAGGACCGTAATAGTTTAGTGTCTTTGGAAACTTGGAAAATAAACTTATAATCATGGTGAAATATCTTCAACATCTCCCACAAAGATCTTCCCCTTTTGTTTTCTTACCTAAAACCTTTATTTAAATCCTGGGGAAAAGAAAACATATAAAGGGTGAGCTCAAATGCTCAGTAAGGGTAAGCATAGAGAACATAAAATAATCCATAAACATTTGAAGTAAAACACTTGAACATAAAATCTAAACATAAAAATCCTAAGCAACGAAATAAATCTTGGAAGTACACATGGCATAGATCATAAAGGAACATTAATCATGATAAACTATCATGGGAATAAAACATTTAATTGTGGCATCCATTAAGAACATGTCATGATTTCCATAGAATTTAAGGAATTGCTGCCAAGACCATCTTAGTGGACAATGTCCCATTCTGAATCGAGTTCACTCCACGTTCAAGTCCTATAACACTGAACTGGAATGACTTACCATTCCAGCCATGTATATCTCATGATATAGGAATCTTTACCCAATTCATTTTAGGGAGATATAGGTCCCACCCATCTCATAATGAAATCATTATTACTTGTTCCACAAAATAAACATACATCATTCATAATAACCCAATGAACAAAATTGGTTTCACAAACAACATCCCATCATCACATAATCCATATAAAAGAAATGGATATCATTTCATAATAAGAAAAGTGAAACCATGTAAATCATAGAGACATTATACTTGAAACATACACATATGAAATAATGTCATCTTAGATGGAAAATGGTTTTGATAAAACACTTGAAATGAATTCTTGAGAAAAATATCATTTCTTCTTTAAAATCATTTTCTTTTCAGAAAATGTCATTCAATTTTAAAAGAAAATGATTTTGTTGAAAATAGTAATGAAATATTTTTGAGGAAGATTCATTAAAATAAGGATTTATAAAACTGTATAAATCCTTTCATGTCGTATAAGTTAAAAAAACATTCTTCTTGTACTTTTGCCAGAAAAGTCAAAAAGTACCTCGTATGGTAAAAAGAAGATTCCATACATACCATGTAGTAAATGTAAAAAATGGGTAAAAAGGAATTTAAAAATACATGAATCCATTTTTAGAATATAGGGCCATGTATGATAAATATACCCCCAGTAAATACTTACGAATAAACAATCTTGGATAAAAAGGAGATTGGAAAAGTTATCCCTTACCTTATGTCCAATTTCATTTGTATGTGTCCGAGACTCTTGTATAGTGGTTTAAAAAATATTATTAACTTGAAAAAGAACCATAATAATATTAATGATATCATATATGATTCACTTATGACTTTATATTACCCTTTCTTTTTCAAATTCCTTGTTAAAGCAGCGTTTTGGGTAAAATCGTTTCATTTATCATCTGTGTTTTTACTTGTGATTATTAATATGATTACATAGATAATGATAAATTAATTACAAAATATAAAACATGATTTATATATAATATATATTCAGAATATCCACATATATAATAGATCGAAAAATGGAAAGAAATAAACTGTTCATGGAGACGGTAGGTCGTACGTACGGATGAACGCTGTTTTCCTTTCCTTATTGAATTGAATGGAATTAAGTAGATGAAATACGTATATATAAATAAATCTAGTAGCATTATTATATAATATATTTCATGATTACTTATTATATATACTGTATAATCATTCTTGAATTGTTAACATGGAAAATGATTCTCATCGCGTCGTGGAGACGGTAATCCGTATGTACGCACGAGCGATGATATCGTTCCCATATTTATTAAATGGAATTGGAGTGAATGATATAATATCTTAAAATAAATATGATGTTATAATAATCATATATAGTTATTCCTTACACCATTATACCCATCCATGTATGGTGGTGGTGGAAAAACAGATTACACCACGGCGTGGAGACGGTATCCCGTACATATGCACGCGCGGTGATTTCATTTTCTGTAGGATGGATAGAAGGTGAAATAGGGTTGTTTAATATTTATAATAACATATAAGTATATATGTAATACTTATGTAATTAGTTTAACATGATACAACTAAATAAGAATATGTTGAAGAAGAAACAAACATGAAAGAATCTGTAGAAAAGATTACCTCTTCTTCGACGCACCTCCTTTAAACTTCTTCTTAAGGAACTAGAGTTGGTATTTTGAGAAGACCATAACCTATATGATATAACTAGATAGTTTTAGAAGAGTAATTTTCAGGGGTTTCCCAATATTAAAGTCTCAAAATGGTGTGAAGAGAATAGGGAAGGGGTGACCTTTTTATAAGGGAGGAGAGGGGTACCTTTGGAAACATAAGAAATATTAATTTATAATAAATTCAAAACCACATAAAAACCTCCAAAAATGGCTCATATCCGAATATTATATGCGACAGGGTTGTAATATAATCAAACAATAAAATTTAGACATGTGGGGAATTTATTTTAAACATTATCAACTTCATTTATCTTTATTTAATCGATTTAATTTTATTTGTGGTAATAAGATTCTAAATTTTAAATTGTTTTAAATAAATACTTATGTATTGTGAATTTTTCATAATTGAATAATTTATGACCTTTTGACCATATAAATTTTAAATTATAATTTTTAAATATTTTTTAGAATTTTAAACCATTTTATAATAAGTTATGTTTATAAAATAACAATAGTGTCAATTTTGACACTATTCATTTATTTGAACTTAAATAAAATCTACATAGAGGATATATTCAAAATAAAATATTTAATAGCTTTATAAATTTTCATATTAGTCTATAAAATTAGTGTATCATATTAAATAGTTCATATATTATTTATTTTAATATTTTTAAAACCATTTATTTGATATTTCAATCAATAAAATAATTTCAACATCACTATTGTGTCCCTTTTAATGATAATTATTTTATCTTTAAAAATTAAAAATAAATTCACATGATTTAGATAATTTTATTATATTTCTGGAAACTATTAATTTTGGACGTTTCATGAAGTTTATCACTAAATTAAAATTATTATACTTATAAGATTTAAGATAATGACATGTTGTCACTTTCTTTGGTTTTAATAATAATTAAATTCCTTTCATGGAAAAAAGTCCATAAAATGAATCTATTATGACCCTTAGGTGATATGGGTCGACCTTTAATAATTTAATAGGATTTTATCAGGTGTTAGGGTAATTTTATAATATTATATTTACCCCTAATTACCAGATTTACCTTTAACTATGGTAAATAAAATTAACCGTAGTTACTATTCATAATGCCTAAAAATAAAAAGTAGCTTATTAAAATAATTTGGACCTACTGATTTCAAATATTAAATTCATTTTTACAAATTCAAAACACAAAAGTTGGAGTATTTAATTTAAAATTAATCCCACTATTGAGAAAACGGGGTTTTAAATGTTAAAACGTTGCAAAAGATTAAAATGATTTTACCTATGAAATCAATGTAAAATAAATGATAATGAAATAAATTATATTAAATGGTAAAAATATATTCTATGTATACTTTAAAACCAATAAATATTATTATTTAACCATATAAATTATTACGATGAAAAAATTTGTTTTTAATTAAAATATAGTGTGTTTTTACTATTCATTAAAAAAATGAAAGTTATCAGAATAATATGAAAATTTAATCAAAATTATAATTTTATATCCTGATTCCAAAGGAGAATTTTATTTTGTTAAATTAAACTTATAAACATGTCAAAAACTAGATTTAATGTGGGTGCACCATCAAAAGGTGGCAAAACTACATTTTTTTTAAATACATATTTTACCAGAAAAATTTATTTTGTTCTCATAACATGTTAAATTTAATGTTAAGATGAATAATAATGTTATAAAATTGAAAATGTAGTTAATACTATTCATAACGGCTTTTTTATAATATTATAATAACATATCATTATTTGGTAAAATTCAGTATTGCGCACTACACACACTATCAAGGAAGGTCGCGATTGCATGTAATGAAAGCCAAGAATAGTGTTTGAATATAATAAAAGCTAATACGGTGTTGCGTATAGTACAAGATAATTTTGATGTGGCATAAAACACAAGGCATAAATGAAATTAAAAGAATATTTCTCATAAAATCTCGGGGTGTTACATATATTCTTTTTAAAATGTCATTATTTACTTCTGTTGATATTGATTCATCATCACTCAATATTGATGACTCTTATACCATGTTTTTTCATTATCATTTCCATTTGGTACAAAAAGTTATACTCATGAATGTATACTTTAGGAAATTATAATGAATCTTATTTGCTTTCGTTGGGGTATTTATCTAAAATATTGATATACGTTCTTTGTGGCATGCATGATTACGTAAAAGTTATGATGTGACCAGTGTCACCAAAATTATATAACCCTCCAATGAATTGGGTAATGTGATATATCTAAATATATAATGTTTTATATGTATGAATATGATGCTATATGTTTTCACCATGATGATTATTTTATGATTATAAACATATGTTATGTGTCATCAAGATGGTATCATTTTTTAAAACTATGTGTTGTATTATGTCACTAAGCCTTTATGTTTTGTTTGAATGAATTGGAACATAACATGATTTTATATAATGAATCATCTTCTGCTTATTATAATGATACCATACTTATGTTATGATGATGATGATTATGCTCACCCATTATATATGGATTCATGTTCTTATCTATCCTCTTACTAGTGTCATAGCTGACCCAAGTCTATTATGTATATCCTCATGAGACTAATTTTATCGTGGTGAAAACGAGGGACATTATAGATTCTAGATACGAAGGAATTAAGGATTGAGACATGGGATTCCCCTGCATATCTCCATTCAAATGGATTTTGAGATTTAGGAAGAAAGGAATGCTAAGCCTTAGGTACATCGACCCCTCCAAGATTCTTTATTGTGTCAAAGTTGTGGCCCATTGACTAGAAAAATCACCAAACATGTCTCATGAACATGATTTATTACATTTATCTCTCTTGAGGAATTTCACACCTAATATGTCACATGTACTGAATCCAAAGGCAGTACTATTGTAGAATGATATGTCTTACAAGGAGCATCCAGTGGAGATCTTGGACTATAAAAACAATGTTCGGTGCAACATGAAAATTGTCTTTGTAAAAAAACTAGGAAGGAACCATAAGTATAAATCGTAAACATGGGAACCAGAAGATGTTATGACTGATACGTACACTGACATGTTTTCATCATAGAATATAAACTAATCTTTCAAGGGTGAACATTGATTAGGAAGAACAATGTAACGAACCGAAATATCATCAATGTAAATTCCATATTTATAGTTATTTTATATAGTAAACTCTATATAAAAGAAAATATAAAACATAGTATAAAATTTATATATGATGAATGATTTAAACGAGAGGTATTTAAGGAAATTAATGAACCTATACCGATGGAATCGTAACATGACTTTTGGAAAATTAATGTTTCTTTTCGGTATAGTAAATCAACCAATAGAATCGCTACATCAACTATGAATTTTTAAATAAAATTTGGTATCTTTTGATTGAAAATATTATATATTTATATCTAGGTATAAGTCAACAATAATTTTGGAAATGATAAAAATGTTCTCATATTATTTTAAAGAGTAAATTTTTATTTACAATTTTATAATTAATATAATATTTTAAATGAAAATAATTTCTCCCAAAATAGATTCATTAATTAATATTCAATTTTTTATGACCATAAGAAATATTTTTGAGACCTTAATTTTTTTTAAAATTGTTATAAAATCATTAATAAATTTTAAATTGTAATTTTTCAAGGAAATGCGGAATTTATTTAAAAATTAAATTTCTCAAAATTTGAAAATTATTTTCATAAAATGATGTTAATATTTTAATTTTATGTGACAAAAAATTAATAGGGTGAATATTTGAGATTTTTCTAATATTGTTGAATTTTTTTTGAATAGTAGAATATTGTAATTTTTGGTATTTAACAAATATAGCAATTTTTTAGTCATGTATGATTTACTAATGATGTAAAAATCATAATCTAGAAACATTAATCTCCATTTAATATAATTAGTCAATGTAATGAGAACTATTCACAGTCTTGATCCAAAATAAAAAACTGATGAATAAAATAATTATAAAACTCCCCTATGCTTGCCAATAAATACCACCCCTCACCACCTCATTTATTACACCTCCAAATCTGTGAATATAATTAAAATTCTTCCAAATATTATTCCAAGTCATTACCCTGAGTTAATGAGAGAGTTTTATCAAAAAACTCCAAATAATTTCGTTATAGAGGTTCTTAAAGAGGATAAATCAAAAGGTGAAATCTGCTTTCGTTTTCCTTTTATTTCTTTTCAAGTTCCTTTAATTTCTTATTATATCCTCACCACCCCTTATCCAAGTGTCATTATTATCAAGTATCGTGTATATTCTATAATTTTATTATGTTATTGTAATAATCCATCACCAAAACTCTTATCCTGTCCATTTTATTCTAAAAATAGAAACGTCAATTGTGAGGTGTGGATTTTTCGGATTCGAGGATGAAAGAATTTTCATTTTAATTAACCACCTTCACCAATGGACATAATCGTTTTTAATAGATTAAAAAAAATAGTAAAATTTATTTCAATACCATTTTTTTTTGTATCAAACATATATAAATAATAATAAATTGAAATGAGTTTGGTGAGATTGAAAACCGAAAAAAATAATTTAAATGATTATCATTAACATATTAATGTATAAATCATCCTCTTATCTATAAAAAATAATATATGAGTCCAATTGAAAAACTGAAGGTTCATTAATGACATATAATTTTAATTTTACTAAATTATCACCATTTCACTATATCTTCCACACATTTATACAAGTGAACCAATCATGAAAAAAAGAAAATGAACATTCCCGAATGATTAAATTAAAGAACATAACTCATCAAAATCACTATAAAATAACATAATGAAATTATATTAATAACATAAATTTATAATAGGTTATTTATTTATTAATTAATTAGTATAATTTGATTATCTTGGATATTAATGGGAATAATACATTTCTACATAAGAAATGGGGATTGTCGAGCCCAATTACTTTTCTGTGGGTAATTACTCTTTCGTGCATAAATTTAGTATGGATGTTCTTTTAATATTCTTAAAATAAAATTTCATTATTATAACCATTTCATTTTTGGGATATGAATGATTCCAATATGAATTTTTTAAAATGCAATGATATTTCAAAAATGGATCTTTCATTTAAGACAAATTTTCTACTTATTATGTTTTTTTTCTTCTTTAGTAATGATTAATGTTTCTTATATTAATAATGATATTCCACTTTTCATTTATTTTCCAAAGGATTATTCATGATTATATGATTTATTAAATTATCCTGAAACTTATTTCTATTACATGGGTTATTTTATACCTAATATTTATAGACGTTCTATGTGGCATGCGTGATTATTTAAATGTTATGGTATAATGGGTGAACCCCAAATCTTATAACACTCCAATGCATTGGGTAATATGTGGTAAATCATGTGTTATTGTTCAATATTCATGAATGTGACACTATATTTGTTCATAATGAGCATGATGTTATGATTATACACATATGTTATGCCTGAACATGATGTTAGCTTTGTTCATAGCTATATATGTGTGGTAATGTGATTTTTCTCAGGTTATAATGTAAAATATTCATGAAAATGATGCTATATTGGTATATAATGATGATGATGTTATTATTATGCACATATGTTATGCATTAAATAATGCTCTCTTGTGAATGTGTGGATCTCCATATCAGGTCTTCCCCTGTAATTCCATAGTTGTACTCTCCTAAAGGAAATATGTGACTCTCTCTGAGGTTTTATTTACACAGACAATAATAAATGTTATTTTCTAGATGTATCTATTATTTTATTTTCATTGAATTGGATATTTTTATGCCACCTCAGAAAAAAGTATCTATGAATTTTAAGGATTTGTTTTTATGGTGTTTATATATTTTTTACATAGTCCAACCTATATATTATTCCCATTAATCCTTATAGGGACACTCAATATATGTGTGAAGGAAGGGTGGTCGTGGTGGCCATCACTATCCAAATTCCACTTTAATCAATATGGATGTTGATAATAATTTACAGTATCCCATTGAACATGTTTATAAGAAAGCCCAGTCAATGCATCATACTGATCTTGCATCTTTTGAACAGTATCCTAGGGATGTTTCCCTAGGGATGGAGGAGTCCTATCTCTTAGTCTCAAGTGTAGCGACTGGTTCTGTCCTTGTGAGGGTTGCCTCATCCTACCCCATTCTTTATACTTCAACCATCTTTTCTTATATATCCCTCCCTTTTTAGGCCATCATGGTTTATTATGTGGGGCCCACCAAGAACATGATTTGTATGCTTCCCAGTCCATCAAATTTACTTCCACCATGGTCAGTTTTCATAATCAACATAGCATCTTCTTTGAATGTGGTTGATGAGGATACCCCCAACACAGGTGATCGCATGGTTATACATGCATAGCCTCTGATAGTTTCTAATGATATTAGACATATTTTCACCCAAACATTCTCTTCATGAGAACTTTGACGGTCGCATACATGTCAAAAGATCCCCACCAGTTATGTTGAGAGGGAGGGACATGTGGGGTCATTCGTTCTCATCCTACCTTAAATAACATCCTTTTCACTAGTTATTGGTGTATTCACAAGGTAAATAATTCATGATATCCAATAGTTTTTATCCTCCCACTCAATTGAGACCAAGTCACCTGGGACCAAAGCTAGGGCAGTTCTGTTTCAATGATTATTGCCTTTGTATAAAACTCCTGGGGAATAGGTTCAAGGGTTAGAATGGACTTCTTGTCCATGGATATTAAAAATCACAAGTCTTCTATGTTACATGAAGGTAGATACTGGGGTTGAGTCTCTATTATGTATTTTGTGTATGGGAGATGTGATTCTTAATGAAGAGAAAGATTTTTGTAGGTCCTGAGTGGGTTTGATAATAATGATTTCCCATGGTTCATGGATGGGTATTTCAATATCATTATGATTCCTCAGGAGATGAAGGTAAATGGAGATTTTAGTTGAGTTTCCAACTAGAGATTAATGTAGTTCTTGAAAGGTATGGGCCTCCAAGAAATGGGATATTCAGAGGATCATTATATATGGTGAAATAACTAAAGAGGTAGTTGGTGTTGCTGGAGTTGGCTGGATCAATGCCTGTTGAACAGAAAATCCATTTCTGAGTTCTCTACGGATATTTTCAAGCATCTTGTTTATAGAAGTTTGGATCACTCGCTTATATTGGTCTCCCTCTCTCCGGAGCTAGAGGGTTGTGATTGGTTTCTTATCTATCCACAATGGGTTGGTATGTAGGGATATCATCAGGTTGATAACAATATATAAAGGGATCCTATTGAAGGGTAATTGTGGGTGGACATTCATAACATGTTTATGCAGCGTCAATGAAGGTTTCAACTCTTGGTTAAGGGGATTACTCTTATTTACTAGGACTTGGACAACCTTATGAAATGGGTAGAACTATTAGATCATAGCATTGATGATTCATGGGATGATATGTGTTTTTTGAGCTCTCTAATAAGAAGAAAATCATGGTAGAACATATTATGAAAAATGAGCACATGGATCGAGATCGCTCAATAGTGAAATAGATCATGGATGGTGACATGAAATCAGCATACATCCATTAATGTATTAAAGAATAATGGTATATCGTGAAACCCAAAATCCATCATGAAAATGGTCCGTATTCAGATGATAGGGACATGGTTAGGGGTATGGCCTTTTCCTTCTTCAAATATATAATGGAAGGAACTAACTAGAACACAACAAAATGGTATCCAAATGGGAATTTGAATCTACTAGAGGTGATTTCCAACATGATGTATGACTAAAAAATTGCCTTACTAGAATTGATACCTCACAAGAAGGAGGTGTATGATGCTATGATATCCCTTAATCTGGAGTGTGCTCTAGGCCCCTATGCCTTTCCTAGATCATGCTAAAGGGGTCATGGGTGGTGATTAAAGCTATTATTATTATGTTCACATAGGAATTAATTCAAGGAAGATCAATTCCAAGGTTGACAGGTGCTACGACTCTGATAATGTTATCGAAGATCAAGGATCATTCATCTATATTGGACTATATACTAGTGAGTATTTGTTTTTTTGTTATGTAATTTTTCTCAAGCTTTTTCAACTCGTAATTTTCCATCCATGTTCCTTAGTGGGTATATTTAGGGTAGCATGGATTTGTTAAGGGTAGATCTATATAAGGGGTCATTTCTTTGGCTCAGGAAATGATTCAGGATATTAAATTCAATAACCCATGGATAAAAAATGAATTTGGAGTTGGATATGAATAAGAACTATGATATAATGGAATAGGGAATCATCAATAGTGTTCTCTTGGGTCTGGGTCTCTCCTCCAGAGCTACAAACATTGTTTTCAGATGTTTCAGCTCATCCTAGATGGTTATTTAATTTATGGGAAAGAATCAAGGTATCTTCAAAACATCCCATGGACATCATAAAGGGGACATCATATCCCAGACCATATTTATACTCATACAAGACACTCTTTGTCTACTTATTAAAAAAAATCCATAGTTAATATTCTTACCTACCATATAATATCAAACCAGCCTCCAATTTCTAACATGATGTTTGAAGAAGATACCATACACTTTATGAAAACTACCAGATAATCAGTTAAGGAACTCATAAATATCTTATATGAGTATTTTTACTAGAGTGGTCAAATGATAAATATATCCTAGAGTATCATGTATATCTCAAATAAATTTGGTCATAGACAAGCCTCCTCCATGTTCAAGAAGCTGGATATTCAGAGATGTTTTCTTCCATTGGAATACCTCAGGTCCCATATCTCTCTATCCATATTTGGATTCAGAATTTTGATCATATTATGAAAAAGAAAACAAATAGAGTTATCAACTAGAAAAACTATTATCTATACTCTAGTGGTTAGATCACATATGTCAAAAGAGATTTATCATCATGGCGTGCTTATTCTCTCTCGATAACCAATGTTACCAAGGGGGTTATCCCTTATTTGTATTTTTTTATCCATTATCATCTGGGATTCTTTCTCTGTGTAGAAGGTTCATTGGGATTCATGGGGTAGGTTGGAAAGGCATGGGTAGAAAGATAGGATCAATATGTAGAGAATTGTTTATATTGTGCATGGAATTCATGGAATTCTTTCTTGTGAGGTCATAGAAAAGTGTCGGATTTGGTGGGGAACCATGTCATATAAAGATGGTGCATATGAGAAGGGTCATATAAGCCATGTTTTCCTTTTCTAGTATTTAATTTAGGATATTATCTCTGATATATGATATCACACTTTATTTATCATTGGAAAGGGGGGTATACTACAATGACCCCACAACTAGTCGTGTGAGAGCATTGGATTACCAGGTTGTCTAGAACCAATGATTTCATTTACAGAATCAAGATTATATCCTTGCATCATCAATGTTGTGTAGAATGATGAATAATGGGAGTTTTTTGATATCATTGCTTTAAACTAAGATCCTGTCATATGTTTGTTATCTGCTTCTTATTCTGGGAACATTTCATCAAAGGATTACCATCAAATATTTTTACCTCATGAGCAGTAAGATACCAGAAAAAATATAATTATGTGTGGGAGAGTGCAAACTTTGTTCATTTTTCTAACTTAGAGCGTATAAATCCATCCTACACCAATGGTTGAAAATGATAGTAAGAATGGTGTTATCATGGTTTCTAGGTTTCACCACTACAATATGCATTTAGAGGAGACATCTAACCACCACATCGTCAAGGGTGAGTGGGCCATAGCCATTTGGAAATTATTCGGTGGATTCACTGGTCTCTTTTCTTAAAACATATTGGAGCCCTCATTTATGGAATGATATTTCCATGGGTCGACTATTGTGAAACACAAATAAATTTAATATTGGGTATTTTATGTGTGGGGTGTTGGTGAATTTGGAAATCTAGGAATAAGTCCCAGTTTGAATTCATTTATTCTACAAAAAGGTCTATTATAACAAGAACCAGTTTCCTCCTTGTGGATCTGATTAAAAGGTTCATTGAATAGTGTGAAACCCCTTCTTTATATAGTATATATATGAGTGTGCATATTGTTCAACAACCTTATTCTGGGGTGAGTGGCCACTAGGTGCACTGGTTACCGCCAACCATGGGACTTAAATTAAATGTTGATGGTACATGCTATTCGATTGGAATATGGGGTAAAGGGGTTGTTTAGTAAGATAGGGGGAGTGTCTTCCTAGCCTTTACTACCTACTATTGGAGATGGATATCCATTCCAGAAATAGACATGATAATGTACATGGGACTCTGACTGTACACCCATAAGGATATTTATATTCATTAGGTTGAAACTGATTCTGTGATTATTCATAATTCCGTGCATGAGAATGTCTCTACTTTGTGGTTAATAGACTTTATCACCAAGAAATATAAAGCCTAAACCAGATGATAAAATATCATGGTGGTACACACATGGAATGGGGGGATTATGGTGGCAGATAATCTTGCCACATTGGCAGTGGAAGACATGGGTTTCTATTTCAAATGCATATCAAGCATACATTAAATGAATCCATCAGGGGTTAACCTAATTAGAGTTGATCAGATTTGGATTCATTATTTTTTCCTCCCTAGGCCTTATTTTCTCTTTCCTTTCCTTCTCCCATCCCATTATTTGGGTGTTTTTATCATCTTCCCAATAATAAAAAAATGAAATGATGTTGATGATGTTAGGATAGTGATAATTATTAACACCCATGTTTTATGGATCCATGTTCTAATCTATCATCCCACAAGGATTTTATCTCACCCCTTTCATTGATGTATATCCTCATGTGATAACATATACTAAGGTGAAAATAAGGGTCACTAATAACCTAGAGAATAATGAATTAAAATATTATTATTTTTCTATTATATAAAATTTCTGTATGGTTCAATGGTTCCCAAGAACCGAAACACTAGGATTGAATTTTTATATTTCTTAAATTTTCTATAAGTAAATTCATGTAATATTTGTGTATAAATAGTGGGATCAGTTTAAAATCATTCATTCCCTTAATTTAATCCTCATCACATAAATAATCATTAGGATTCATTGGATCAAATTGGTATTAGAAAGATAAATGTTTAATTTCACTTCTTAAATGACTTCTTCTTTTATCTAGTTTATGTACATAACCAATAATATTCTAAATAGGATGATTCCAATTAAAAAACTAACGTCATGGTTTTTTAAAGTATATTTTTCACCCACATTTATTAAATATTCTAACAGAAAAACCTCATGGAATATTTCATGATTTGTTTCCATGTGAGAATAATTTTATATCAATTTTTTTAATCAGTTTTATTAATAAAATATTAGGATATTGGTTGTGTTTGATTGAAAACAAAAGGATTGGTTTCATTCAACATACCATGCACTATTTCTTCAACAACATGAGAATTTTTACTAAAAAATACATTAACCATTGAATTAGTGCAGTAATGTAAAAAGATTAATACATAGGATTTGGGCTCAAGATTTTATAAGTTATTATTCATATTCATGATGATTAATTTTCAACCAAAAAAATTGAAGTATGATCTTTTTGGAGGTATTCCTTTCCACAACTAATAAAGTGTTTTATTATAAATGGGGAAAATTAAAACACTATTTATAGTATATATTGTTGTACTGACAACTTCAGTATGAAAATGATTCGCAAGTGAGTATTCACTCAACATGTCTATAGTTATTTATGGAATAATTATATTTATTCATTAACCTAAACTATTTTCTTAGGGGGTTCTAGGTGCTGAGAAGTTGAGTTCAAAGCCTTTATTTCAACAAATACTTTAAAAATATGAATTTACTAATTATATATTATGAACAATCCAAATAGTTATCAAGGTAAGGATTTTATCATGATTATATATTACTCTAATTGTATTAAAATAACAAAAGGCCTCACATTTATTTGTGAGAAAAAATCCACGATTATTTAGCATAAATATCAAGTATGAATTACATATATTATTTTTCACCAACAATCAATATTCTTGTGGGACCAAATCAGTACATGTAACCTATCTTTAAAGAATCAGAATTTATGAGTACACTAATATATTTAAAATTTTACTTATGTTGGTTACCACATTGAAAATGATCAAAGTCATTTTATGAATCAAAACTCCATTCTTGTAGGTTTTTTACAAAGCCCATAATTAATCAATTTACATAATGTTTTCTGGTTATAGTGCCCTAAAATTCTATTCCATTATTAATATTGATATTCTATTATGCTCATTCAAGTTAATTCATGGATTTTATTGTCTCCTAAGTAAAGTCTATAAAAATTATCATATCATTTGGTACAAAAAATAAATCCATCATTGGAACATTGTACATTGTAGTTATCCTTCTATATGATCCGAATGTAACCTTCAAAATATAATTGAAAAATTATTATAAGGTTGTTCGTAAGACCTTTAACAAAAGAATATTGAAATAACAACTATTCCATTAAAAATAATTTAACATATTCTTTCAATTTCCCCTTGATAATTATCTCTAAATTTTAAATTTCAACCTTTCAGTCTGATAAACGACGTGAAGAAGTAGTGGTTCTTAGTGATGCATCCATAACATAAATTGTCCATGTAACTTATATTTTTGTTTTCATAATATTATTTATTTCCCTAAAAAGGATTATATTTTCTGAACCCAACCTTCTTGTGCCCAGTTATGATTGAACAAAATGCTTTTGGGATAAAATTCATTTTACAGAAATAAGCTTTATAAAATCCTTCTACATAAATTTTTTTTAATGAAAAATGATTTTTTTTAAATCACCATGTCGTTTCCATTTAGTACAGAAGGGGAATGTTTTGGAAAAAATAAATTGTTTCTAAAAACATGTTTTTATATGTAATTATGATAGAGAAAATATTATAATTATTTTTTATAAATATTTCGTTTATTTAAACCCCCAAAAATAAAAAAATTGAGTAAAATAATACTTTTTCTGTTTTTATGGATGTTTTGATCATGAAATGGGATACTTTTCAATTCTAAAATATTAACTATTTTCAAGAACTTATTGATTTTGGGAAAATAGTTGTCCTTATTTCTCTAAATAAATTGATTCTTTTTTAGTGTTCCAATGATTTTTGGATACATGTTTTTCAACTAGGAATAGTGTATATTAAATTTTTTTAGGAGCACAAATAAGTCTGCATTTTTTGGAACGTTTTTTCACCGGTAGAGTGGTCCCCACCTCATTCATAGGGAAATAACTATAAATAAATATGTCGAAGTGAATTGATTAAAATTAATGAATAAATAAGGCTACATATTTCAGGATGATTCTCAATTTCATAGGAAAAATATCAAATTAAGTTATTCATCGGGAGAGTTAAACAATAGGAAGTTGAAGAGCCACTTCAAAGAAAGACTTTTTTATTTAGTTATTATTTCATAACTGTTTAACCATGTCTTTATACCACATTAATTATCAAATGTAGAAAGAGGAATAAATTTGTAAAAACATCGAGATGATAATAGAGGGATATCAACCTCACAGAATTCCCAAAATAGAGGGATCATTCGTGAAAACAGATTGTGGAATGCAATTTCTACCCCTTTTCCATGTATATTCTAATATCAACATCATTTCAAGGGGGTTAGAAGGAGGGTGTGAGATTTTTTATGATATATTCTATAGAAGGGGAGTTCCACTAATTATAATTAATCGATTATGGTCTAACCCCCCTGAGGTGGTGGGAGATGAAGATCTTATGGAATTTGGAGTTTGTGTTGTTCATTATTAACTCTTTTCTATTTAATTATCTTGGAATTTATTTACATGTTTGAAGGAGGTGTCCATGCCACTAAATTTCATTTTATTATTATTTTTGGATTATTTATCATATTATTGATTGTAAAATAGATGTTTTTAATTTAAACTTCATTGTATTATGTCTCACCATTAAGAAGAACAATATCAATTATTTTTGGTTTCTCGGAGGTATTTTAGCAATAAGAACACGTTCATTAGAGGATATGTCACCATAAATGAGGTCTTTTTATCGTTATTGGTCAATATAGATGTATACCATGAGGAATTTGGTTTTACATGGGTTAATTTAGTTGGAAGACATAGCAGATAATGATAATGGGAGTGTTTGATTATCAATGTTTTTCCACCACAACTTTAATTGGTTTGTTTTCATCAGTTAGGTTTGTATCTAGGTTTCCATAAATAATGTATATTTCTTATATAATTATGATTTAAATCATTTAAAGTTGATTAAATCGGTTAAAATATTCATATTTAGTTTAATCATGAAAAAAACAAATTAGCAAAATGAAAATTTGACAACAATACATGAAACCTTTTCATGAGATATACTTTTGGTCACCACTATAATCCTTTTTAATGGGAAACCATAATGACTATAGCTTCATGTGGAAAATCCTAGAGTCAATTTGGAACCATTAACAAGAATGTTTCATATGTTTTTTTTATTTTTTTACTTATTATGATTATTTAAACTAATTTAAATTATTTAAAAAATGTATTTTGATAATGATTGCTCATTTCATGGACAGATTAACAAACATTTGAAAAATAGATTAATGAAAATTTTTTAAATATAAATTAAATGAAAATGATTTATTTATACATGTAAATAAATTTAGGATCCAACTAAATGATTTTGAGATTCATTTGATCTTCCATTAATAATTAATTAAGTAATGAAAATTAAATTCATTCGACTAATTTCAATGAATTGAAATAATTAAAAGCTCAAAATGATGATCATGAAATCAAAAATCATATTCCAAAAACTCTTATTATTGATTATTAATTTATAGACGAGTTTAAAAATTCTTTTTTAAGGACCCAGCCTTAAAAATTACATGATATTTAATTAAATGAATAATTCACATTGAAGAACTTTTCAGGGTTAGAGTTTTAGAGAATTTGGTCATAAATATTACATCTCAAAATATTACAAAGTAGACACTTCGACACAGTTTCCATTTTTTCATAACATAAATGATCTTAAAAAAAGTCATGTCTAGTTCCATGATTAAGTCATCATGACTTTTCCTTGATCCCATACTTGACCCTATTCCACATTATGTCATGTGTAAACATTTCAAAAACATGGGAAGATCATAAAAATTTCAATAAGGGATACACACTGAAGGAAAACTATTAGTTTTTCAAAACATCAAGTAAACCAGGAATAGTTTAACATAAGTAATACTTTTCACCTTTATGAAGTAGTAAATACTCTTCACTGAATAAAAGATCAATACTTACACTTTTGTAACCAAAATATTACCATAGACCCATTATAAAGAACACATAACATATAATGGTAACATGGGACATAAACATACTTAAATAAAATAACCATACACTCGACATCCACACATATCACTAAATGGAATAGCCATACGACCGACTTCCATACCCAATGAATTTTAGGTTATAACGCAACCACCCATCCTGGTTTATCACGACATCACCCGTAATTTGGTTTATCATGTAACCACCCATCAAATGTCCAAATAGCATTATAAAATCACAACACCCACGACATATATAAAAGAATGATAACATTTCCACATTTAAATCACAACATATAACTTAAATATATTGACATAACAGATCCATTATCAAAACAATTTTCAATACCAAAATACGTAAAAGAGTATATGGTATTTATTTTTATTTTAAAAACATTACAGCTTGTTATGGAATCCAAAGATCAAATAATACTCGCGGTGGCTGAAAAGGTCATTGTCACCACTTACGTTAAAAAAATTCTTTTTTTATTTAGTAAAATACTTGGTAGAGAAAAGATTCCTTTTGAATACAAGTAAACATCAAAGTGTTTTATACATGGTATAAAAGAAATTTGTGTATAAAACAAAATATGCCTTAATGAAAGGAGATTGAGATGATGCCCCTTACCTCCTGTCTTACTTCACTTGTTCGTTCCTTAATCTCTTGAATAATAAACTAAACTTAATTTCTACTTTCTTAAGAACCTTTTTCAGGCTTATTATTCCTTTTATATCACTTATTACCAAGTTATAAACATTATAAAAATATATGTAAAAAAATAAAATTAATAAAATTAATATGTAAAAATTATCTCTTTGTGAATTTTTGATTTATTTTTTTAAAATTATTTTTATGATTAATAGTGAGAAATATCATTTTTATTGAAAATTTCATATTAATTAAAATTTTTAAACTAAAAATGTTAATATTTTTAATGGTATTTAGTGTATAATTAGTTAACTGATATTACAATTTAACTAATTTAATTCATCATAGTCAATTTCATAATGAATTGTGATATAAATATTTTAAAATTTTCAATGGTATTATTTGTAAAAAACATTTTCAACACATCTTCATGTTTGGTTTTCAATTGTATTATTACACTTCTAAATATTTATAATATAATCATGAATTCAATATTTTGATTAATAATTATTTTTATTATATATTTAGGCCATCTTATTTTTAGTCCATAAAGAATAATGAAAACTATAAATATTAATTACCATTGATGAGGTAAAAATTTGTTAACCAGGGGGTTTCAATAATAATAAAATATATAAAATTACATATAATATTTTCTAATCCCCTTTTATATACATATTTAGACCATACAAAAATTAGGTTTTTTTATTGATATATTTCGGATCCTTGTGGCCTTTGAATAATGTGTGCAAGTTTTATTCTTTTCAAAAATTCATCGGTGTCCTCTCTCCCACATATAAAAGGTCACCCATATAATCTACATTTCAAACATCCAAAACCATTTAGGTCATCCAATACAAGACCACATCATTCTATAATCCTTTCCAAACATCCTATAGTACATGATTTTATTTAAATCTATAGTATGAAATATTTTGATGAAATCATAAATAGGATGTCTTAAGAAGATGTAATTTTCATAATGAGTGTTATTATTTTATTTATTCTTCAACCACCATAAATTATTAAATAATCAAGATAATATAATAACACCATTATATACCATATAATGTTTTTATTATGTTAATGGTATCACTGATTCCTCTAGCGGATGTCATTCAATCCTCCAATCATGATCATATATGAAATTTAAATGTTCCCAAACAACACATCTAAAAAGGTGTTGGAATGTTTAATTTAGTATTTAATCCCATATAGAGAGGGGAACATAGATGGAGGATTCTGTTAAATCCTATATGATTGATCTAATTATAAATTTAAATTTTCATGAATCTTACTCCTACAAAGGATTATCAGGTGGAAGTATGGGGTCGATACTATAGATAGAAAGGAACACGATAGGAAATTCTTGACTAAAGGTTGAGTCATTCAAATTTCACTTGACTTAAATTAAATAATTAAATGAAAATAATGAAGATAAATTAATTAACATTGAAAATAAAAAGTTTGTTAAAAAAATTTCGGTCATCATTACCACTAAAAAGAAATCATGACATCATATGAAAAAGGATCATAATCAGAGGCTAAAAAATCAATCTTTTTTAATATATAAGAGGGATGGTCAAAACCTATCAATATAACTTAGAATATAAATTAAAAGTGGAAAAAATGAATAAAATATATAGATTGAATTCTTATCAGACTAATTTTTTTGAAGAATGATCAAATTCAATCGTGAAAGATTAATTATCTTAATCATTTGGGGTTCTGTCTGATATTAAATAGCCTTTCTCCACAATTTAATTAAATATATCATTAAAATGAATTAAAATAAAATAATAATTTAAAAAATTATAAGGTATGTGATAAATTTAATTGAAAAATTTTGTATAAAGCAATTTATTCCAATTCCACTCCCCACTAAATTGTTTTCCAATCATCATTAAGTGATTATCAGTGATGAATAAGTAATATTCCTTAGGGAATGAAATATGTTAATATGAATGATAAGGAAAATGAATAAAATAGATTTATTAGAATTTAACTAGGGATAATTCAATATTAAATTAATGAAATAAATGGAAAACAAAAAATCATAAATAAATATTATCAACAACCAACAGCTGGTCGAAACACTACGGAAACCACTCGATGGTCGAGCATCATATCTAGAATGGAATGTCTATATGTTATTCATAAAACATTTAAATAAGAATGGTAGAAATAATTATGGGCCCAGTATTAAATTTATTAGTAAATTATAGTTTATGCATCAAAAGTTATTTCTCTCATCACATTATATGATGAGAATATATATTTTTGGCTTTGTTTGACCCATTAACATCGTAAAATTTTTACATGATTTGTAATGTGCAGGTTTAAAATATTATTCTTATTATTAGCCTATAAATAATTTATTCCTTATATGTTCATTAACTCGATGAACTATTTAATGATGTATAATTAATTACATAACATGTATAGTTAACTTCCATCTCTAGAATACATGTTTTCTATTGTTTCTTAAATTTCAACCCACAAGAAAAACCAATGATCATCAAAAATCACAGGGAATCATTATCCAATGTATCTATTTGACTCCTTGCATTTAGTGATAAATAAGATCTTCAATATTCATTTTTTTTAACTGTTAGGAGTGGAGGGCGTTTACTTCCCTTATATACAAATTTTTCATCATATGCTCCAAATACTAGTCATGCAAACAAATATACAAAACATAAATATAAATAAAACATCTTATATTAAATTAGTTTAATCCTAACTAAAAAAACGAAGAAAAATCGTAAATATTGAGATATAAAATAGAGATATAAAATTTACCCACACTCAAATCTTTTCTCATCCTCAAGAAAAACGTCAATGTCGAAAAAATATTCCCACACATAAAATAGGGAATTCTCAAATTTATTTTCTTATAAAAAAATGTTATAATTGATGATTGTAAAAGTAAGAACATACCCATTATACTCTTCCAAAATCATTTTTCTTTTATAATTTACATTTTAAGACGTTTTTCCTTTTTCATTTATAAATTTTATCCTTTCAGTAACTCCTATTCCATTTATGATTTCCATCACTATAGATTATTACATACATAACTCAAGGTTACAATTTAATGTTGTTGTTCTATTACCTTATGAACATTCTCCTAACCATAATATTTCAATGAAACTAAATTATCCACCCCATAAATATGAATTTAACAATTAATCATGTGGAATTTGAAATTTGGATCAAAGGTTTCTGAGGAATATGGTATGTGGGTATAAATGTTGAATATCATGTAAGGATCAAGAAGGAGGATAAAATAAAATCTGTAATACATGATATTTAATAGATAATATCAATGAAATTATCATATCAAACTATAATCCCATCTCACACACTCCCCCCAAAGAATAATGTAAAGGACCAATGACAATGTAATCATAATGAAAAATAAATCTCTCCCGCTGTTATATTTTTTTTTTAATGTTCATGATATGAATGAATATCACATCCACCACCTAACCAAAAGTGATCAAAAATCAGTATGGTAAGGGTCATTTATTATTCTCCCAATTTACAACCTTTTTTCTTTTTTTAGGAGTCCTAACCATTGATAACTCTCACATCCACCTCATAACCACAAATGATGTTGTTGTAATTAGTCTAACAATGATGATTTATACTTAACCTATAAACAACCCACTATTTCATTTTTCCTTAATATTTCTTTAAGTACTGGATAGATAAATAATATATTTCAATGAATAAAATCAAAAACTATTGCTAAAACATCCATTGAAACGCCACATGATCTCATTTCAAGAACAATATCTCATATATACTATGGAAAACATATCACCCACACTCAATCTATTAAATATCAAGAAAAATACATATGGAAGGGTAGAAATGGAAATAATGGCTTCTATTATGGATGAATCATAATAATTTAATCCATGGATTCTATGGGATACAACAGATAAAGGTATATGTGTGTCTCTGGATTAACAGTTTTATCATTAAAATGTATAAATCATATTAAAATTTAATTTTTTTGGTCATAACATTGACAAGATATCAATGAATGATCTAGTAGGTTTTCATTACCAATGATTCACTAAATAAATAAGATTTGAAAATGATAGAAATTATTTTTTGTAGAATCTTATAAAGAATGGGAATAGAAAATTTTCAATCATGTCCTGGAATTAAAATCTTCAATTTTTTAATCAATTTATTCATTGAGGAAACAATATAAAAAAGTTATCATATTATAAATTATTTTCAATAAACTCAAAATTGACGTAAGAATGTGAATTTTGAAATGTACATTTTATTTTTTCATTTCTTCCAACAATATTTCGAATTTTCCAACATGTCAACAAGCTTCTCCTAAGTGCTTATGTCCCTTAAATCAGTGAGTAAAAGATAAAAAATTAATTATTTTATTGGTGAATGTAATACCAAATATTTCATGTAATAATTAAATTCATTATATATATATATATATATATTCAAATACATGTAATTAAAAAATAAAGGGTTTTAAAAATATAAATAATTAAAAATTACTCCCCTTCTTTTGATGCATTTTGAATTAGTTTCAATAGCTCTTTTGACCATTATTCCTGAGGATTCATTATATCTCACAAAATGAAGTGTTTTTGTGTGAAACAATTCACTTGATTTCTTCTTCTCACATTCAAAGTTATAAATATTAATTGTAAATAGTGATAGAATATGCAATTTCATTTTTTACATTTTTACCCCAAATCGATAAATATATTGACGATGGGGTGTAACACCCCATGATTTGACGGTATGTCTCTTTTTGACATGTAAATTTTTCGATTGGGTCAAAAGAACAAAAATATAATGAAATTATTAAATATTATTATTATTACCCATCTATTAGTATAGAGGGAATACATGATTTATGTAAATTATTAATATATTGTTTACACATTATTATAAAATTAATTCTCTATTTACTAAATAATTAAAAATAAAAATAAAAATAAATTGAATATAAGAGATGTGTTGATAGAGAAAATTATATTTATGACCATAGTGTCATTTTTTATTAAATAAATAATTATTACTGAATTATATTATTTAATTTTTTATATTATAGGCTTAATCAAATATTTTTTAAATTCAATCTATAATTTATAAATGGTAAAAATAAAAAAATACTTTTATACATAAAAAGATAAAATTTCTAAATGGAATTTCTACATCCTTTTAATGGAACAAATCTATAGGAACTATATTTTGTTTATTTTAAAAAAAAATATTGAACAAAATAAAAATATTTTTAAAAGGGTAATGTCAATATTTTCTTATGCTGAAATTTTGGTATTTTTCTGAAAATATTTATTTTCTAATTAATTTTATAAAATAATGTTTTTTATATAATTCTCAACAACATTATATCAATTTTTTATGATTTAAATTTTATATCAGCTATTAAATTATAAATAAAATTATGGTATCTCATATATGAAAATATTATTTATTTATATCACGGATTATGTAAATAAATTTATTAAAAAACGATAAATAAAGAGTTGGTATTTTTGTGAAACATAAATTATTTTTTATTATTTTATAATTAATATAATTATTAAAATGAAAATTGTTTTTTATTTACATATATTAATAAATTAATATTTTTTTCTTATGATTATAATATATTTTTCTGAGACCTTAATTAATTTCTCAAAGAATCGTAAAATCAGTGAGACTTTTAAAATTGTTTTTTTAATAAATGATGATTTTAGTTTTCAATTAAATTTCTCATATTAATATAATTATATTCAATAAATGGAATCAATTTTTTAATTCTTATCATCAAAAAATTGATAGGGTGAGTATTTCATATTTTTCTAAAATAGTTGATTTTTTGTGAATAGTGATATAATAGAATTTACGATACTATACATTTTATGCAAAATGCATGAATGATAAAATCCTTAATGACATTATCAACCATTATATACAACTCATTTGAAATATTTAAAGTATTTGGTCACAATAATAATTACTATTTCTAGACATGGTACAAAATAATATACAAATGAATAAAATAATCCAAAATCACCCCTCTCCTCCACTATAAATACCACCCTAACCAACCCTTCTTCTCAGAACTCCAAATCCTTGAATAATGATTATATTCTAGCCATATCATCTAAAATACATATATCTCAGTTTATGGTCTTTGTTTCTCATCAAATTTCCATTTCCAAGTCCCTTAAAGAGGTTCTAATGGAGGCAATATTCATGAGGTAAAACCGTCTCTATTTTTTTCAATTTTATTTGTTTTCTTATCCTTTCCTCAACCCCCTATAAAAAGTTACATGATAAATCTAATATTATATATATAATTTATTTTTATTATTTTAATGCTATATCAAACATAAATTATCTTATCTTTACATTTTTATTGTAAAAATGTTAACAACATCTTTGAGGTGTTGATTAAGCACATTCACAGATGATGAGTTCTCATTTCTCTATTCTGCCTTCGTAGATGGTGATATAAAAAATTTATGGTTCAAACAATTATTAATATATTTAATATATATATTTCATTGTTTTTTATCCATTATATATACATAATATTATTTCATATTTCAAAACTATTGTTTGATGATCGGTGAAAATGCCAAATTAATATAAATTGTTATCATTAACGCTTTATCTATATATTCATCCATATATATGTAAAAAATGATATATAAGACCCCTAAATCTATTATATATTCATTAATAATATATAACTTCAAATATGGATAACTATTTCCATTTTACATGATCTTTTATGCATGTATAAAAGTGAACCAATCATTAATACAAAAGAAACTAACACTCTCGAATGATGGAATTAAATCTTATGACTCATAAAAAATCTCATAAATCGATATAATAAAAATATAATTAATTATATTTAAATTATAGAGGTTAAGAATTTAATTATTAATTAATAAAATTTCATTATATCAGACATTATGTACATGTGCATGAAACTTTCGTACATAGGGTAATGGTATTCTAATCTCACTTTCATAATTGTGAGACATGACTTATCCACCAATATTTCTCATGAGTGGTGTTTTTATACCTCCATTTGATGATTAGTATCATTAATGTATATAGATTCATGGTATTTAATGTTTCATTTAATGTTCATCAAGATTATGGGGCATATGATTTGACTATTTGAATGCTGGTACGAGATTCTTTCTGAACCTCCATTTGTCGTCCGGGCTTCACTTTATCTCTATTTAACCCTCTGTATGTTTTAATTATTTTTATTTATTAGTAAAAAAAATTATTTTTATGTTCCTAATATATGAAAATAGATTATTTATATTTTATTTTATTTGTGATTACATTTTTTATAAGGTTCACTTTTTCAATCCTCAAGATACATAAACCTGGTTAAAGGGAATTTACCCATTACACACAAATTATCATGTATACAATATATTCATTTTAAGAAACCAATATTATTTAAAAATCACTATTTTTTCCATGAGAAACGGTATTATTAAATTTTTTGTTTTTTTGAAAACAAAAACGACTTTCGTCTCTTTATATAATCTTCTATATTTTCCATTAAGGTGCACAGAAGTGGCTAATTTCTAATGTTTCTAAAAAAATTGTTATACATGATTTCAAAAAATTTTCCAAATAAATGTATGCTTTTTTTTAATATTATAAAAATCCAATTTTATTCCCTTTTAATTTTTGGGATATAAATGTTTACAATCTAATTTCCATGACAAATATAAAAGATTTTCCCAAAGTACTCATCATTCCAAATTAATTGGGTATTTCTCTAAAGAATTTCTCATTGAATTAGGTGGATTATATTAATCTATTTCAACACCATCTATTGAATCATATACATAATTGATATTTATTTCTTATTTAATGATATACTATATTTTATTGAATAGTTTATTATTATTTATGGGATGTACTATCTTGTTACCAAATCCCATAAAACTATGGATGATTTATGATTATGTTTATTATTTGTATAATATTATTGAAACTTTATATTCCTTTTAAATAAGAATGTATATATTTAATATGTTTTACTACTTGGATATTATGAATGAATTGGACATAGTATGTGATGGGTGGGGCCCATTATATCCCCTCAATTCATTAGTATGTCTTATGAAAAAACTGAAAAAAAATATTCTTTATTTCTGTATATTATAGTGGCCGAAAGCTTGGAATTGTGTTTATGATGTATGAAAATACGAATTCCTTTATAATGATTTTATTAATTTACATTACATGTTATTATTCCACTATAAAAATATCAAGGGTTATATTTCATTCTAATGTGATTACTTATATGGAAGTATTTATTCAGCTTTTATTCAGGCAGTATTATGGTCATAATTTTTTTTTAAAACATTTGTTTTTAGACAATCACTGCGACTTATTGTTTATTTTTATAACTTACACTATATTTAATACACTTACAGAGCATTTCATCTAACCCTATTCACTTATTTTGGTTTTCTATAGGATGCGAAGGTGTATATTATGAATGACTTGTAGGAGAAATCATTGAGTTTATGGGTGTTTCTAATGGAGTTGCTATATTTTTATTCTTTTCAAGTTATAATATAATAAATATTATTGTATTTGGTTTTAAAAATATACTAAACCATTTTACCATATATGATGATATTTCCATGTTCATTATGCCAATGTAATAATGTAATTCACCAAATCCGGGCTAGTAGGGTCAAGGTCATTACAGTTCTTATAATATGATGTTTTCTTGAAACATTGGTAACTAGATTTATAAAAAAAATAGAGAACATAACCCTATGATATAATTATAGGTTGACAATATATGAAAATCCCAAAAACCCATATTTATGACATTATCTAAGAAAAAAAAATCAACTAATGTTAATAATTTCACTAGTATTAGGATTACATATTATATTTTCTAAAGATCTGATTTAATATAGTGTAATGTTTCTTTTATAAATGGTTCCTCATAGATGGAATGGGAACCTATAAAATACACATGATCCAAATAGTATTTATGGTCAAATATGATATGGTTTTATGCCAATATTTTAAATGGATGAAGTCTCCCAAAATTTATTATCATATTTAGATATGGTATTATTTAATAATAATAAAGATAAATAATTATCTATGTATTATGAATTCAGAGGGAAGCATGGGAACAATAGTATAAATATAAGAATATTGTATAAGGGAAATAAGAGGAAGTGTTATTTTTCCACATGTGATAGTTGTGGAAATAAGAACTCTTGTACTTTTTTGAATTGTATATGAGGATAATTACATTGTAGAGAGAAATTCCACCTTCCCTGTTATTTCATGTTATTAAATGTTTTTACAGTGTACAATGCTTTAACTACATGGATATAGGAAACTACATAAATCATATTCTAAATAATTAATGAAATATACCCCAAAGGAGTATAATTGATCATCATAAATATTATATTACTACCTCAAATGAGGATAAATGATTATTATTCATATGTTTGGATTCTTGAAATATGTTTTGATTTTCTAGTTATAAGAACAATATGACATAGAATGATTAAACTGTTGTATTTCTTCTATTTGGATTTCGAATAATTCATGTTTTTAAGATGTTTCTAGGGTTTTCAAGGTATTAATATATTAGGATTGTGGGATTAAGATCTAAATTATATGGAATGTCTTATGTAATATTTATTTTTGAAATACGGTGACCATGCTTCCGAATTTATTGTCCTTGAATATGGAAAGGGATGTTTTACATGAGCCTTAAGATTAACTTCTTGTGGAATTGATCATGTTAAACTATGGAAATAAAAATTATTGATAACATGTTAAATACTTATTGGATTTAGTGAACATTATTAGGTCATGTGTGGGACATGAGGACCATATTTTCCTTAAAATAACCTCAATCATGAAAATTTCATCTTGAACATTCATTTCATGATGTAAGGGATGATGTAAAAATTGATCAAATAATAGCCAAAGGATTATATTAATAATATGATATAGAATGTAATTATGTTTGTTGATTATTTTTTCATTTTCTTATCTAAATATTGAAAGAATCCATTAACTCTAGAAAAATGATTTTGGTAAAAAAAAACAATATCTATTTACATTTCTATCTGAGAAATATGTGGTATTCAAACTGATCAAAATATTAACGTTTGATGATAGTTATATTTATATTGAATTTGTCTTATATAACTCCACATTATTACTTGATTGTTATATTTCTCTTCCATTTCCATGTTATCACATTAAACTAATTATTTTCTACTGGAAATCCATGTGTTTTTTCTGACCAATTTATTTCCTTTTTCCGCTTATTAAAGGGATATTTTATTAACCCTACATTTAATGTGAGTTTCCCATTATCTAATATATAAGTATCAACAATTTCTTTTTTAAGAAATTTTTTAATTTAAATGAAAAAAATTATTAAAGTTGGCGAAAATATAACACCAAAATATTTGTTGGTTTCTCGATTTTTAAAATTTATATTCATCAATAGCTTATAGAGAACACAATGATTAAAAAGTGATTAAATATTATTTTTGTGACCTTGAAATTATAATGGAGGGAATAAAGGTATTATTTAAATTATGAAATATAGTACACACATGTATATGAAAAGAATTTTTTGGTTACCTATTAATTATAAATGCAAATAAAAACTAATTGAACATAGAGATAACTTTTTTATAAAAAATTATATATATGACTACAATGGAATTTTACAATAAATAAATCTCTATTATCGAAATATCATAATGAAAAATATATTTGACATTTTCAATCTAATATTATTTTTAATTCAATAAATATATTTTACAGGCTTAAGAAAAAATTAATCCAATTTTAAGAAAAAATTATATATTTTCTGAAATGATATTTTACCATCAATTTATGGATGACATGTCTAAAGAATAAATTTTTAAACATTTAAAAATTATACTAAAGAGAATAAAAAAATATATAAATGTTGAATGTCAATATTTTATTATGGTGATATTTTTGTATTTTCTGAAAAAATATTGATTCCAATGATTAGTAAAAAAATCGTTTTTTAAATATTCAATTTTATTATATTTAAAGTATACATAGAATTTGAATTTCATATCACCTATTTAATTGTAAATATATTGTAGGTATATAATAGATGAAAAAATGATATATTTATGTCATTTAATATGTATTTAAATGAATTTAAATTGAAAAAAAAATATTTTTATTTTGATTAAACGTAATTGTTTATTTATAATTTTTTATTTAATATAATAATATTAAATAATTTATTTGAAAAATATATTCATAAATTAATATTTTGTTTCCTTATGATTATAATAATATTTTATAATACCTTAATTAACATTTCAAGGTGTCATAAAAATAAGTATAATTCTAAAATCTATATTTTTTGAATAACTGATGATTTCTAGTATGTATTATATATATATTATATATATATATATAATAATTTAAAAAACTATTGTTTTTTTATGAATTATTCACTTTGAATAATATTCTAGGTAAACATTTCTTATTTTTCTAATGAATTACAGTTTTGGGTGGAATGTTAAATATGTTAAGTTATAATATTTTACATTTTAAGACAAACACAAGAATTCTAACATCATGCAAGATGTGAAAACTGAATATCTCAAAGTAAAATGAAATATATATTGTATTTAGTCACAATAATCAATAAGATTGGTATTCTTGATTCAAAATAATTACCAAATTAATAAAATAATAAAAAAATGCCACTCTCCTCCATAATAAATACAACCCTTCACCAACCCTTCTCCTAACACCTAGAAAGCATATAAGAATGATAAAATTTTGATAATTTCCACTCCCAAACCTCTACCCCAAAATATTTTCTTACTGTTCATATTGAAATACCATTTCCAAGTCCGTTAAAGAGGTTCACAAGGGTGAGATACTCAAGAAGTAAAACCTTATATATATATATATATATTACAATTTCATTTATTTTCTTATAGTTCCCTCACCTCCCCTATTCAATGTGAGATGGTAAATCTATTAAATTATATATATATATATATGAATTTTTTTTTTTCAATTGGAATATCAACCAAAAATTCACTTTCATTCCCTTTTTTATTCAAAAAATGAAAACATCATATATAAGATGTTGTTTTCCTCCCTTCGTGGATGACAAGTTTTCTTTTTTCAATTCATTTTTCACTGATAGTCATAAAACCAATATTTAGTTAAAAAGGAAATTAATATATTTAATACACATTATTTAACGTTCTATAACATTTATATATACATAATATTAATTCATAAGACAAAACTAATTTGTGATGATCGATAAAAATTTCAAAATAATCTAAATGGTAATCATTAATACATTATATAATGAATCAAACTCATATTTATAATCGGAATGAAATATAAGTCCACAAATTCTCTTATTATTTCATTAATTACATATAACATCAATTATGTTAAACTATTCCCATTTTAAATGATCTGTTTTACATGAATAAAAGTGATCCAATAACGAAATCCAAGGAAACGAACACCCCCGAATGATGAGATGGAATCATATAACCCATAAAAAGGATTTCTATTTACATAATAAAATTATAATTATTTAATAAAATTTCAATAGGATCTTTTTTAAATTATTAATACATATTAATTCATTATTAGTGAAATTATGTATATGTTCATCACATATTCGGACATAATGTAGTGGTTTTCTCATCTGACATTTATTTATGTGAGATATGCCTTCATCCACAATATTTCTAATGGTTGGTGTAAGGATACTACCATTTGATTTTTCATATCAAATATATATTTTATCTTAATGTAATTTAGAGTTTTATTTACTGTTCATTAATATTATTTGGCATATTGTTGGACTATTTTAAAAGTAGTAAGGGATTCTTTCTGAACCTTTATTTTCAATAGGGTCATGCTTTCTCTCAATTTACCCTAATTCCATTTTTAATTATCTTTATTTTTCCATCCTATATTCTATGTTTTTGTTAAAAATATATATTCCTAGCTCAATTATGCGTTACATTATTCAAAATAACATTCGTTTTAAGGTTTCTTTACCAAATAATCTTGATACGTAAGCCAGATTAAAGGGAACATACCAATTTCAATCCAATTATCATGTATACAGCATAATTGATTTTATAAACCCAATAATTTTTTAAATTCACCATTTTTATCATGAAAAATATCTTTTTTCAATTTTTTTTACGAAAACAATTTTTCCTTTTCTTTTTAGAAGACTCTTTTAAATTTTCCCACAAACTGCACTGAAGTTGCTAATTTTTAATTATTATTATACACTCTTTATATTTGATTTCACTTTAGTTTCCAAATTTTAGTATGAAATTTCATTGTAAATTAGTGAAATATAATTTCATTTTATTTTTCCTTTTGGGATATAAATTTTTAGAATATCATTTTATGAAAAGTATAAATGATTTTCCTAAATAACACTTCCATCCAAAATAAAATGGTATTTCCCTAAAGAACGTCTAAATGTTAATAATATAGTATTTTCATCTATATATGCACAATCATTTCAATAATATTAATATTAGATATTTTTCTCTCATTTTACAATGTACCATATTTAATTAAATCAATTATGATTATTTGGGATGTACTATCTGGATATAATCGTCCAAATTACATTTGACGACTTATGATTATGTTTATTGTTTGGGGAATATTATTTAAATTTCAAATGATAGTTTAAATATTAATTTATTTTTTGATTATTTTCCACCCCTTTCATATGTGGAATTCATTGGACATAGTAAATAATGGGTGTGGCCCACTATTTCCATTGATTCATCAGTAGGTCTCATGAGACAAACTCGACTAGGGTTTTACACATTTATGTATAGTGTCTTGTTTGAATCCTTGAAATTATTTTTATGACATCCAGAATTTTTAATTCACTCATTATGATATTATAAATTTATAATTCATGGGATTATTCATATAGTATAATATCGATGGTTATGTTTCATTCATATGTGATTATTTGTATTGTATTATTTATTTAGATTCCATTCCAACCATATTATGTTCATGTTTGTTTTTAATGACATGTGTTGTTAGATATTCACCTAAACATATTGATTATGTTTATAGAATCCACTTTATTTCATACCCTTAATGAGTATGTGAGATCACAGATATTTTTTGTTTTAATTTTCCCCAAGATGTGAAGATTTGTATTATTAATGATCTAAAAGGATAATCCTAACGTATATGGATATTTTCAATGGATTTTATATATATTTTTTTCCTTCAAGTAGTAATGTAATAATTATGTACCTATATAGTTATTAAACTAATTAAAATATTCAATCCTTCTGGATGTGTTTCCCATGTTCTTTATTCCAATGTAATTATGTATAGAACTAGCTATGGGCTATTTGGGTTAGGGTCTTTACATGAGGAGAGTTATTATACTATTCTTTAAAATAGAAACAAATTCCTAGAATGTAAATTAAAAAATCTACAATTTATCAATATATATTCTATTTATTTAAAAGACATTTTTCTTAACATTAACCTTTATTGGAAAAATTTACCATGGTACACTGTTAGCGATCATGGATTTAGCTACATAAAACTATACTCTGAATCTTGGATAGTTTTTCTTCCTCCTCAATATGATCTTCTTGATTCCTTCTTATAATGGTCTTACATATTAAGGATAAATTTGAAGAAAATAAAAGTGAATCAAAATATGACCATATATAGTAGTTCGATTCCTACAACACATCATATTACTTTTCATTATCAAGTTTAATTCCAGGAATAAGGTGTGTTATACATCAATATACTAATCATCTTTATCCTCGTCAATTTGATCAATAATTTCTTTCATTATTCATTCTTTAGATTATTACTTTTTTTAAAAAAAATTATCATAGTTCTCCTTGGTATTTCTGTATGTGAATAATTTATGTAATAGGTTTTAATAATTATTATAAATATGGATGTTTAATATTTTCATTATTCTCAACATTACCTATGTATGGTTCTTTGTTTTCTTCCTCCTGTTTTTCTTGATTCTTTATTTCCACATTATTGACTTCCCACAACTCTTTCTCTTATTCTTCATAAAAAAATATACCCATGTATTATATTTTAATACCATTGAACATAATAGGGATTCTAAATTATTAATAAACAATGAATGGTGAGTAATACATTTTTTATATAGACTAAATTGGGCATTATTATCATCTCTCTATTTATCCATCAATTGAAATGAGTTTTTTATAAAAATAGTAAAACATTATTGATAGTTATAATCATGTGTATTTATAATACAAGGGTCTTATTGAATGTAAAAAAATTGTTTCATTATGTTAAATTGTTTTAATTACTCCAATTATTTAGATTCATATGGTACAAACTATCCAATACATATATTAGAAACTATTATTATGGTAAATATAATGGAATTTAAATTTAAATCGATAAGACCAATGTGAGTTGTAAATTCTACCAATTCTTTGAGATGATCCACATGTTTTTTCATTTGCTTCCCCATAACATAAACATTGTACATGAGAAATTTAGATAGTATATCTTTTGGGTGCTTCTAAGCCTAGGAATTTCCTTGGTAGATTTTAAAATAGGTGTATTCAGCAAAAGGTTTACTGTAGGTGTTTCTCTATTGTCGATCTGGGAATTCACCAAAATCATGAGAATGAAAATCATCTTATCTTCTTTCATGATATGGCCACACTTAAGCATTATGTACTACCCCTGAGGTAGGATAATCCTTACATTCAGTATACTATTGACATGGTGTGTAAGAACAAAGACCTTATTTTCAGGTATGTTTATCCTTTTTCTGGAGTTTTTGAGGAAAGTGGAGTTTCTAGAACTTTTGGAAGTACACACCGTGTACTTTAAGAGTACACGCCGTGTACTTAATTACCATAGGAGGCCATTTTCTGGTCGTGTCATGGACACACACACGGTTGTGTGGGGTGACTTGGAGGCCGCTTGAAGGGGAGTACGGAAAATATGAGTATACAATGTGTGCTTTCTATTTTTCATTAAACGCACCGGAGTCCCTTCTAACGGACAAAAACAACTTCTTTTAGGTTTCGTTCGTCCGAGAGCGTCGAGCATCCACGGATCTTCGACGAGCCCTCGATCCTGTGTTTTTCCTCCATTTTGAGCACTGTTGATTGTGTTGGAATCACATCAGTGAGTTATCTTTTCTTCTAGAGCATTGTTTCCAAATTCCTCCACTTTTCCATGTTATTGTGGGTTGAATTTTTTATGAATTTTGTAGATATACGATGTTCTATGGAGATTCAAGCTTCAAGGTTCAAGTATATTGATCTCCTAACCCTGAGGTAGGTGGTTTCTCCTTTTTGTAGAATGTCTTGGAGTATTATGTGAAAAATTCCACCAATACCCTTGAATGAGGTATTGAGTGTTATGTTTTTTCCCTTGTTGTCTTCCAGCATTGCTTGTATGCCTGAATATAGGTTATTGTTTGGGAATAGGGTAATTTGTTGTGATTTGAATGCATTTCCCATGCATGTTTTGCCTGTTTATGACCATTGGTCTAGTTTTTACTGTTAGGCTATTGCCTATTTCCATGAATCGTATTGTTGGATAAAGTTTTCTTTACTGACATGATTTTATATTTTAGACTGCTAGCCAATTTTTTCTTGAGGTTCACTTTGGCCGTTACGCGATGGGATACTTGGTGAATTTACACAGGGCTGTAAGAACCTAGTGTAATAGACCATAGAGAGAATGGATATATGGGCTTATCCATATTGTCTTATTAATTTACGTTGTGAGACCACTGGGGGAATTGACGTTGAGTGCTTCCCCATAGAGTCTGTATTTCCTCGAAGTGGTCCACATGGGGAATAAGTCATTGAGTGCTTCCCCAAATCACCTTTAGTATGATATGAGACTATAGAGGGAATTGACGGTTACTGCTTCCCCATAGAGTATATTCTTTAGCTGAACCAAAGGGGTGAGACTGTGTGTGCCTCCCAGAGGGTTTCTAGTACTTGTTTGTTGAACCATAGGGGTTAGGATGTGAGAACTATCTAGAGGTTTACCACAACAATCTTGCGAACACTTTTAGTAAGTAGGCTAAACCCACTCATACTAATTTAATCAAGATCGCGCCGCCAAATTTTTTTCTGACAGCCATATGGATCCATGGGTGGATGAAAGGAATCTGGGAATACCACTGATCATGGATGAGCATGGGGAAAAGCACAAGAGTCCGGGGTGGGGCATACAATCTCTCCACGCCGGGACCCAACTATTTTGAAATCTTTTTCCTCTCTATCTGACAGGATGTAGGAAAACCAAAAGGAACTACCTGACCCTGGCTCATGGGTACAAAAGATTTGTAACGATTCACTTGTTCTGGTTTCTTTCTCAAATGGTGTTACCCTCAGTACAAACCCTCGGGCAGTTGATGATATGACTGGGATCACGCTGCCAAATACTATGAAACATGGAGCATGGAAAATAATGATTAGCGGGGTTAGGGGTGTGGATCCCCCTAGTTCATATCCCAGGGACCATAAACGATGCTTGGAGGGTTCTCAGATGACTGAGAGCCTTCCAAAGAGGTGGAAAGTGGCAGATGATGGTCTTGTTATTGACGATTCTCAGGCGGTGGCGTGTGTGTCCCAACCCCGCCTAGGGAAATGAAAATCATATGCTGGAACTTTCGTGGGCTTGGGAATTCTAGAACAGTTCGTGTTATCCATCACTGGAGTTCCAAATTTCGCCCTGACATAGTTTTTGTACCCAAAACTATGATGAAAAGCAAAGATGCTGGTCGTATGGGCCTGAATATTGGTTTCAAAAACATCTTTCTGATTGGAAGATAGGGTCACTCTAGTAGACTTTTCCTCTTGTGGAAGGAAGATCTTGGGGTTAACATCTCTCGTTACTCAAGTAACCTCATTGATGTGATAATTGTGGGCCCAGGAGCCCCTACATGGCCATTTGTTGGTTTCTATTGGTGGTCGGTTGGGGAGGATAAGCACAAATCATGGGCCCTTTTAAAACAGCTATGAGACTCACTTCCCGAACCTCTATTGATGGGGGGACATTAACGATGTCCTTTATCCCCATGAAAAAGAAGGGGGATGTGTGCAGAGCGGTGCTCTGAGGAATGACTTTAGGACTTATCTTTTGTCGAACTCTCTTTATGAACTTGGGTTTTCAGGCTCACCATTTACCTGGCATCGGGGTAGGTCAACGGAGAACCACCTGGCGGAAAGGTTGGTCCGATTTTTTGGGGATGACAAATGGACTTCTCTTTTTCATGCCTTCTCAATCATCCACCTCCCCCCCGTCTCGACTGACCATTGCCAAATCATTTTTACAATGGTCTCACAAGGGAAACTGAAGGGGCCAGCGCGGACCTTCTACTTTGAATGTATGTGGTTCCAAGACAGTGACTGTGAAAAGGTTGTCAAATCGTCTTGGGAGGGACAGAATCAGTGGATGATGCCCAACATCTGCATTATTGCATCTTGCATACAGAAATGGATATTTGCTTGATTCGGTGACTTTGACCGACGTATTAAGGAGGCTGGAAGTCGATTAATGCAACTCCACTCTGATTCTAGTTGTGACTCTATCCTTAGTAATATTGCAGGGGCGGTAAATGATCTTAATGAAGCTCTAAGGGAGAAATATAGCTTTTGGTTCCTTCGAGCAAGGGAGTCCCATATTAGAGACGGTGATCAGAACACCAACTTCTTTCACCAACGAGTGTCTACAAGGAGAAGGAAGAATCATATTTCTTGTCTGTATGATCCTTCTGGGAGAGTTACTCATGATAGTAATGACATTTACTCTATTATTATGCACCTTTCATCAACCTCTATATAATATAAAGTACTAGCGCCAACTCATGTCTGACTTAAAGCATCCCAAAGTTGGTTATGGAAGAAATGAATCATTACTTGGAAATAGACATTTCAGATGATGATGTTCTTGGGGCCCTATATTATTCCCTCTACCAAGGCACCGGGTCCTGATGGGTTTAATGCTCTATTCTTTAATCACTTTTTGCATATTGTTGGGAACAATGTGGTGACCTTGATAAAGGAGGTGTGGGCAGGTATGACCTCTCTTGAATCACATAATGAAACTCTTATTGCTCTTATCCCTAAAACCCATTTCCCATAGAATGTCTCGTAGTTTCGGCCAATCATTCTGTGCAATGTGGTTTATATATTTTTTTTCCAAAATCATGGTTTCCAGACTTATGGACTTTCTCCCACTAATTGTCTCGAATGACCGAAGTGATTTCATCCCAATGAGATTCATTACTGATAATGCTTCCATTTCCTTCAAATTATTCCAATCTATGAACACTCGCTCCTTAGCCAAGTGTGTCACCATAGCAATGAAATTGGATATGATGAAGGCTTATGACATAGTTTAATGGTCTTTTCTTGAACTTGTCATATCCAGGCTGGGCTTTGGGATGAAATGGATCTACAATATCATGAATTTTGTTACGTCTGTCTCCTATAGAATTAATATTAATTGGTCCCCTTCAAAGATCTTTAAACCATCGAAATGCTTGAGACAAGTGGATCCCCTGTCACCTTACCTTTTCATTCTAGTGGAAGATGTCTTTTCACATTTTATCCTGAAGTCAGAAGATCAAGGAACTATCCATGGTTCTACATTATATAGAATGTGCCCCTATCTCCCATCTCTTCATTGCAGATGATAGCCTCCTTTTTCTATCTTCTACCCTGCAAGAATGTAGTACAGTGATGAAAATCATTAATTTGTACAAAAAGGCTTCGGGGAAACACATAATGATTCATAATCATAATTTTCCTTTAGTAAAGGTGTCCCACAAGATAATAGAGAGGAGGTTCAGTGAATGTTTAGGTTTCCACTAGTTGATAAGAATCCCAAGTACCTTGGCCTCCCAACCCTTGTTGGTAGATCGAAGAAAACAAATTTCAACGTGATTGTGGATAGGGTGGATAACCTGATTTGTCTATGGTCTAGTAGGAAGATTTACATTGCGGGAAAGGAAGTTATCATTAAGTTAGTGGCCCAAGAAATCCCTTCTTATGTTATGTCGCTGTTTAATTTCCCATAAACTCTTGTCGATCAAATCAACTCCCAGTTGGCCAATTTTTGGTGGGTCACCCATGAGGGAAACCATAACTCCCACTGGATGTCCTGGGAGAACCTATGTGTCTCATGATTTCGTGGGGGCCTTAGATTTAGGAATCTCAAATGGTTTAGTGAGGCACTTTTGGAAAAGCAAAGATGATGTCTTCTCTTCCATCCAAATTTCTTGTTCTTAATGATTTTGTGGGAAAAGTATTTCCCTCATTCTGATTTCTTTCACACCCAACTGGGGCCACAATCGAGCTTTGTGTGGAGGATCATTTGGAGATAAAAATCTCTCATTGATTTGGGATGCGTTTGGAGAATTGTGGATGGGAATAATGTTAAAATTTGGAATAATCCATTTCTGGAAAATGGAATTAATCATAAGGTTTACTCGCTGGTTGTTCCTGGATTCGAAGTTGAAAGATTACATGATCTGCTCGATGACTCACATGAGGAGTGGGATCGGGGGAAGCATTGTTGCTAGTTTAACGAGATGGATCATCAGCCTATCATGAGTATCCCTCTCACACCAAGAGTTGGCCCTGAGCAGATATGCTGGACTAGGGAACTTCATGGGATATATTCTGCTCATTCAGGTTACAAAATGAGGGTTCAAGGTTGGGCCCAGGTCTTTACTGATTTTTGGTGGAAGATCCTATGGTCCCTCTCCTCCCCCCGAAGGTGAAATGTTTTTGGTGGAAGGTCTGTGATGGGGTTCATCCAACCCGTGCCTTTTTGGTGCGGCGGCACTTGGTGGAGGATTACACATGTCCCTGGTTCCTCCAAGAAGTGGAGTCCCCTTTGCATGCAATTCATTCCTCTAACGGGGTGGAAGGGGTGTGGAAGGTTTGGAAACTATATTTTGGGAGGTTCTATGACCGTTCAATTGGGTTGGTCCAAAACGTTTCGTTTTGGGTGTCTTCTCTGGAACCAAGAGTGGTTGGGCTTATCTGCACAATAGCATGGTTGGATTGTACTCGACTGAATGAATGTATCTTCCAAATTAAGGAGACCCCTGATCGCCTTTGGGTGGATAGCGCTTTGGAGTCGATGAATGGCTGGAAGACCAGTGAGGTGGTGCATTATTTTGGTCACACTCGGCATGAATTTCCTTCTTGGTCTCCACCCTCTGAGGGTTTTCATAATATTAATACAGATGTCGTGGTCTCTGATTACTCCAGGGTCGGTATTGGGCTCATTGCTCATAACAGTTTGGGCCAGATTATTGAAGCTCAGTGTAGGGTTGTGCCTAACTCTTGGAGTCCTATGGTGGCAGAGGTCTCGACCATCCTCCATGGGATTCTTTTTGCATGTTCCATAAATTAGCCCAAGGTCATGGTAGAATCTGACTGCCTCACCGTGGTGAATGCTCTCTCATCAAATGAAGATGAATATCAACATTATGGCCTCATATTGAAGAAGATCTGGTCCTTGAATGATGGTTTCGATGCTTGCACATTTTCTTTTGTCAAAAGGGATGGGAATATGAAAGCCCATCGCTGGGCTCATTTTGGGAATTCTTGGGGTGATCATTGTTGGGTGAATTCATTTCCTGATTGGATTTGTAGGCTTGGTTTGCTTGATCAGTAATATTTCATTTCTATTCTCCCAAAAATAAATATTATATTGCTGCAAGTATAGTAAATTGAAAGAGCCCTTCAACTTCAGGTACTTGATTGCATTGGAGTTGGAGAGCATGAGACCAAGGTGAGGCTTGCGATGCTGAGGAGTTTCTCGTCTGTTTTCCTTTTGTACATTGGTTTAGTACTGTATTCAGAATTGTGACTTGTTTGGCTATTTTTCTATACATATATGTATGATGCATCATTTATATATAATTATGCTCTAGTTTTTTCTTTATTAGTATTCTTCTATTTACTGTTGTTGGATATTTACTGTTTCCACTATTGTGTGTTTTTTAATTACTTTGTGTACTCTGCCAATGAGAGCATAGTTTTCCCACTATCACACCTAGGGCCGTCACTTCTAGTCAGTAGCCTCTTGTGTTTGAGGAAATGTGCTTGAGTCAATGTGACCAACTGGGAACAGGGCGCCTCTCGGTGGCTTCCGGAACTAGGACATAACAAAGTGGTATCAGAGGATTCTTTTCTCATGACTTTCTATATGGAGCCTTTAGCCAGGGATATGACAGAATAGGTACTTGGTTATAAGATGTGCTAGGGAGTAGCTAACCCATGTACATGGAAAAGTCAATCAACCTCGTTTATTGCAATTTGACTAGTTTTCAATTTTTAAGTTGATTTGATTTCACTGTTGGGTGATTCACATGTTTTGTGTTGTTACCATTGATGTCATTGAGGTTCAATTTTTTGTTGCAACCTAATGAGATTAGGGTATTCTATCTCATGCATCATATATGAACCTACTAGAAATCACATGTCATGTATTCTTTCCATGTCATCTAGGATGCATTATAAATTGCATGTTTCTGTGATAGATGTTTTGTAGAATATGCATGTTGTTGTGATAAATTCCTTGATAAAAATATTTTCTTCTTGTTATAGAATTGATTGTGTATGGTTTTTGTTGAAGGAACACCTATATTTAGTTCCTGAGGTGTTATGGGCCCTCAAGGACCAGAATTTGGTGGATCATGGACTTGTTTATATTTTTTGGAACTTGTTTAAGTTGCCGAACAATGATTTCTGGGGAGTATGGGCCCTCATGGATCAGAATTTGGCACTTTCAGAGTTCGTTTCAGTGTTTTCTGGTCCACTGAGTAGTTTCGGAGGCTTACTGTCTGGAAAAACCCAGAATACATGCCGTGTAGTTTTGACTACAAACCATGTGTTCTTCTGTTGGGGAAGTAACTGTTTTTCATAAGTACACATCGTGGACATTTTATACATGTTGTGTATTCTCTAACCATGTCACAGGCTGTATGGGAAGAGATACGGGATATGGAAAATCTCGTTGGAACACACCAAATACCGATTGTGCACACTGTGTAGGGGAATCCTATGAGTCTAACCGTGTAGTTAACAACACTGTCGGTGGAGCCTCATCTTATACACGCTGTTTATACCTTGAACACACTATGTAGTCTGATCCAGGTACCTGACCATGTCACAAAAAACACGGGTCGGTGTTATCCTTTCGCGTACACGTCGTGTCTATCAAGAACACGCCGTTTGGTTCACGCCGTGTGTCTAACCAGATCACTAACAACACGGGTCAGGTAAATCTTCTCAAGTACACGCCATGTCTGCTGAGAACACACTGTGTAGTCCTGTTTTTGGAGAGTTGTGTGGCTTAGCCGTGTAAAAGGACTCGGGCATGGGAAGAGGATTCAGGTACACTCCATGTGTTCGGATAACATGCCATGTATTTGGGGGTGTTACAAGACCAGTTTAAACTGAAGTACATGCCCATTTGATTGACAAATGGGAAAACGACGTGTCGTAAAAGTACACACCGTGTAGTCATGTTTTATAAAACATGAATGATTATTTCTTTTGTTCTTTTCTTGTCCTTTCTGCTTTTAATATTTGATAATCTTGATTCTAGGGTGTGTGTTTGAGCATCCAGAGTCATTCCACTGAGATGTCCTCCAGTTGTCCACTAGTTGCAGGACAGTGATCAGATGCCAGATATGGCTGATCAGGGGCTTCCCGCAGATCCTCCTGTAGTCCCATCCTTGGCACCAACAGTGATACTGGTTACAGGCGCCAGTGCGCAATTTAGGGAAGGATTTCTGAGGATTAGGCAGACCATCTAGGGGGCACTGCCTCCTACCTCGACTATGGCATACTTGATGCTGGTTTTCTAGCAGCAGCAGCCTCCCACCATCTCAAAGGAAGGAGGAACTCAGGCTGTATAGACATGGATAGAATCCATGATGACGATCTATAAGTATATAGAGATGCCTCCAGAAAGGCGGGTCAATCATTCTACTTACATGCTACGATACTCTACCAAGAGGAGGTGGGACGATATATCACAGGCGTGTCATCAATAGGTTATGGCGTGAGAGGTTTTTCAACGCGTCTTTTACGACTACTTCTATCTGGAGACCTTGAGGGCCAATCGGACTCGGGGGTTCATGAGCCTAGAGTAGGGTAATCTTTCTGTCATAGAGTATTCCTCTCATTTCACTATTCTTCGGCATTTCATACCCCTCCATGGTGGAGATGGGCTGTTCATGGAAATGAAATTTGAGGATGGTGTCAAATGAGAGATCTGCTCACAGGTGAATATCTTCAGGCTGACATCCATCGCTTCCATCATCATCCAGGCACTGATTGCGGAGCGCAATCTGAGAGATTCAGGATCTAAGATCCAGGGTCGTTCCGCTTCCAGAGTTAGTGCTTCAAAAAATGATAGTAGGAAGTGCCATAATGAGTCTACACGCTGTGATCTGAGGCAGCGAGACACATCTTCAGGTAGCCAGGTGGTATGCCACCAGTGTGGAAGGGATGGGCATACAAGGCCATAGTGCCAAAGAGACTCTATAGAGTGTCGATCTTGCTGAAATATGGGTCACCTTCAGCACTCTTGTCAGGTTTTCTCACCAGAATCTGGTGACAGGGGTTCATCCATGACTCCACGTTCAGGAGCCACTAATAGAAAAATTACCTATACCAACGGTTTGGAACCGTTGGTATATGTCCCCAAACCGTTGGTAGAGCCTATACCAACGGTTTGGGGAGCCGTTGGGTGATTTGGTGTGGGGAAAGACCTATCCCAATAGTTTGGAGAAAACCGTTGGGAAAGACATATCCCAATGGTTTTCAAACCGTTGGTATAGGACTTTCCCAATGGTTTGAGGAAACGGTTTGGATAGGTAAATATATAAAAAACAGTTCTAGCGGAGGTTTGAACCTACAACCTCCACATTATATATCAATGAATTTACCACTATCCTAGTGTATACTTTGTGATTATATTTATATATATATATGTATATATGTGTGTGTAATTTATATATTTATTTATTTGACGATATTCAAAAAAATTACACCTAAATAATAAGGTAACATATCCCAATGGTTCTCAAAACTGTTGGGAAAAGCCTATCCCTACAGTTTTGAGAACCACTGGGATAGGTACCCACCCTTTCCCAATGGTTTGGCCAAACTGTTGGTTATAGTGGCCTCAAAGTGGACTTTTCCAAACATTTTGGCCAAACTGTTGGGAAATCCATTCCGTTTACCAATGGTTTGGCCAAACCGTTGGCAAAGTGATACCCTTTCCCAACGATTTTGGAAAACCGTTGGGAAAAGTTACCTCAAAGTGGGATTTCCCAATGGTTTGGAAAAACCATTTAGAAAGGGGACTTATACCAATGGTTTTTACAAACCATTGGTATAGAAGCATTTGTATATGTTAGATTTCCAGTATTGAGCAGCGCCACCAGTTTCTCACCTGTCTGGGAACTGGAGTTCTTTTGTTCATTCGAGCCGAGGTGGAGGTCGAGGAAATAGTGGTCAGTCACTAGTCATTCAACGACAGTTGGGTGGATCATCTTAGTCCATTTAGGCAGGGTCACAGGGCCTTGGTACTGGTCAGGCTTTTGTAGTAGAGCAGGCCTAGTAGGAGAAGGGTCCTGAACCCTCAACGGTTTGAGTTATGATCTTAGTAGCCTCAGTTTTATCTTCTAATATTTTTGATATATGGGTTTCCCATATATTAATCTCTGTTTCAATTGTGGAGATCCTAAAGATCTGTACCTTTTCCTCTAATGATAATTTGACTCTAGACATAGTTTTCGGGACTAGGACATCTAGTGTATGTTAGTACAAAGTCTGCACAATTGAGGTGGCTGTGTATCACATTATATGGGATATGAGACCTTTATGTCCTAGATATGACAGGCTATGGCGTCATTCTCAAGATAGACTGTTTAGTTTCATTCCAGGTAGTCTTCGACTATTATCATCGTATGGTGAGATTTATATCACCAGAGGGTGAATATTTTTTTCATTGAGGTGAGTGGGATGTCCACGTGAGTATAGCAGGACCCGGGCATCATGGGCTAGATGGAGTTATAGATCATATTGCCAATTTGTATCTGGATGACTATGGGACATCGTAGTTAGACTTTCCACCAATGGGAGATAATTTCAGGGATGTCTTTACAGAGGACGTTTCAGGTTTTCCTTCAGAGTGTGAGGAAAAATTTTCTTTTGAGCTTATGCTAGGAGTGGCACTAGTGTCCATTCCTCCTTACAGGATGGCTACACCAGAGTTGCAGGAGCTCAAGAAGTAGTTGGAGGAGTTGTAGTCAAAGGGTTTCATCTGACCCAATACCTCTTCTTGGGGTTCCCCTATCCTGTTTGCGACGATGTAAGATGATGCCCTCAAAATTTGTAGGGATTATCGGAATCTGAACCAGTTGATGGTCAAGAACAGATATCCCTTGCCGAAGAAAGATGATCTCTTTGATCAGCTTCGATGACCCCAAGTGTTATTGAAGATTTTTTTGAGGTCTTGTTACCATCAGATGCGCTATAGACCATCTGATATACCTCTCACATACTTCAGGATAAGGTATGGTCTATACTAGTATATAGTTATGTTGTTCAGTGTAACGAACGCACCTTCAGTTTTCAAGGCACTGATGAATTGTGTGTTCCATCCATACTTGAATTAATTCGTGGTTGTTTTCATGGATGATATCATGGTGTACTCTCACACTCGACACGACCATGCCGCACATCTTGAGATCATTTTGAGTACACTGAGGGAGAATACATTGTATGATAAGCTCTCAAAATGCTACTTTTGGATGAACTATATTCACTTCTTGGGTCATGTTATCTCCGATACAGGAGTGTTAGTAGGCCCAGAGAAAGTGAGAGAAGTAGTTTCCTAGGAAAATCCAAAGAACATCTTTGAGGTACGGAGTTTTCTAGGGCTGTCTAGATACTACAGATGCTTCATACGAGACATTTCATGATTAGGAGCTCTGCTAACAGGTCTGACCAATAACAGTGTGATGTTCTTATGGTCAGATTATTGTGAGTCAGCCTTTCAAGAGCTGGAAGGGTTGTTGATTTCAGCATTGATACTATTATTTCCAGAGCCAGGAAGGAGCTACACATAATATTGTGATGCCTCAGGTATCAGCCTGGGAGCTATGCTTATGAAGTGAGATGGAGTCGTTGCGTACGTGTCTTAGCAGTTGAGGCCACATGGGAGGAACTACCCGATCCTCTATCTCGAGCCGGCGATAGTGGTTCATGCTTTACACTGTTGGAGATATTATCATCTGGGAGGTCACTTTGTGGTTTTTACAAACCACAAGAGTCTCAAGTACATCATCACTCAGTGTGATCTGAAATTGAGACAACGAAGGTGGGTTCAGTACCTTAAATATTTTGACTTTGAGCTTGCCTACACGATAGTGAAGGGAAACAAAGTTGATGATGCGTTGAGCAGGAGGAATCAGATACATGCAATTCAGGAGGCCATTAGTGAGTTGCATCTTATGGCTATATTCTCTGAAATGCATTTGGAGGTGCATGACAAATAGTGGCAGAATTTTCTATCATCTGTAGCTGTTACCTCTACCCTTATTGAGAGAGTATGAATGAGGATTCTATCAGATTCTGAAGGCCTATTCCTATATAAAATTGTGTCAAGAGAGGAACCTATTCCTTGGTGGACCTTAGGCGAGGATTAGATCTTTCATTTCTAGGGGAGTGTATGGGTGTTAGTAGATCTATGTGAAGAGATGATCCGGGATTTTCATTCCTCTATTTGGGAAGATCATCTTGGTGGCACGAAGATGTATCACAATCTTCATCAATAGTATTGGTGGCCAGGTATGAAAATAGATATTGATGGTTTTGTCATGAGATGTTCTACTTGTCAGCAGTTGAAGGCGGAACATCAGTGATCAACATGTCTTCTACAGCATTTACCCATTCCTGAGTGGAAGTGGAACGACATCACGATGGGTTTTGTGATGGGGTTGCCGAGGTCTCCTCGAGGGAAAAATGCAGTATGGGTTTTCATTGACAGGATTATGAAGACCGTTCACTTATTTCCGATTAAAGTGTCATTCAGTGTTGACGAGCTGGGACGGTTGTACATCTGTGAGATTGTACGTCGTCATGGAGTTCTACACTCCATCATTTCAAACAGGGATGCATGTTTTACTTCTCGGGTCTGGCAGGGGCTTCATAAGGCTTTGGGTAAACAGGTGCTTTTGAGTACAGCTTACCATCCTTAGATAGATGGCCAGTCTAAGCGTACAATTTAGGTGCTTGAGGACATGTTCCGAGCATGCATATAGGATTTTGGAGGTTCTTTGGAGAAGTATAAACCTCTTTTGGAGTTTTCTGACAATAATATTTTTCAAGAAACTAATCAGATAGAACCTTTTGTGGCCTTGTACGGTAGGCCATGTCGATCACCCTTAAGTTGGCTGGAGGCAGGAGAGGCAGCTTTCTTGGGACCTCATCTTGTTCAGGAGACCAAAGAGTAGATCGAGTTGATTTAGAAGAGGATGTCTACTGTACAGTCTCGTCAGAAGTCTTATGCTGATCAGCGGAGATGACCTCTAGAGTTCGAGGTCAGGGATTAGGTTTTCCTGCGTGTCACAGTGAGGTTAGGGCACATGAGGATTATGAGACAGGGTATGATTTCACCGAGGTACGTTGGACCATTTGAGATGTGGCAGAGAGTTGGGATGGTTGACTATGGGTAGCAGTTACCTCATAGGTACCAGGCTATGCATGCAGTTTTTCACGTTTCTTAGCTCCGACATTACTTTTCAGACCATTCTCATGTCCTTGAACCCGAGGAGGTTGAGCTTGATGTGCATGCATAGTTCAAGGAGCATCCGATTCAGATTGATGATCACAGTACAAAGGTTCTCAGTGGTCGGTATATTCCTCTAGTATGTGTGCTATGGGGGAACGAGCGGGTTTAGGAAGGGACTTGGGAGAGGGAGGCCGATTTATGATCACAGTGGACAGAGTTGTTTGGGGTTTCTTCATCTGTTCCATGCTATGGAAATTCGGGGTTGAATTTATTTAAGGGGGGACATTTGTAGGAACCCGAACCTTCTTTTCAGGTATGTTTTTCCTTTTTCTAGAGTTTTTGAGGAGAGAGTAGTTTCTGGAAATTTTTGAAGTACACACCATGTACATTATGAGTACACACCGTGTACATCATTTCTACAGGAGGCCGTGTGCTAGTCCTATCATTGCCACACACACGGTCATGTGGGGTGACTTGGAGGCCACTTAAAGAGAAGTATGAAAAAGCTGAGTACACACCGTAAATATTCTTTTTTCTCATTAAATGCACTAGGTTTATGTCTGACGGACAAAAAACACTTCTTTTACTGTTTCATTCATCTATGAGTGCTGGGCATCTGCGGATCTACGATAATCCCCTGATCCTTTATATGTCATCCGTTTCAAGCACCGTTGATTGCATTGGAATCACATCGGTGAGTTCTCTCTTCTTATAGAGTATTGTTTTCCAATTAATCCTCTTTTCTAAGTTATCGTGGGTTAAATGTTTTATGTGTTTTCATATATCTATGATGTTTTAAGGAGATTCAAGATTCGAGGATCAATTATATTTATCTCCTAACCCAGAGGTAGGTGGTTTTTTCTTTTCTGTAGAAACTCTTTCAGTATTACGTGAAAAATTACACCGATACCCTTGAACGTGGTATTTGGTGTTTACGATTTTTCCCTTTTTGTCTGCCTTTATGGCTTGTATGCCTGAGTATAGGTTATTGTTTGTGAATAGGGTTATTTTTTGTGCTTTGGATGTATTTCCCATGCATGTTTTTCCTATTTATGATCATTGGTCTAGTTTTGATTGTTAAGATATTGCCAGTTTCCATGCCTAGTATTGTAGAATGGAGTGTTCTTTTTCTAACATGTTGTTATGTTGTAGAATGCTATCCAAGTAGTTCTTGAGCATCACATTTGTAGTTATGTGATGCGATACTTGCTGACATTACCCAGGACTATGAGAACCTAGTGTAGTAGACCATAGGGAGAGTGGATGAAAGGGCGTCTCCAAAGTGTCTTATTAATTTTAAATGTGAGACCAAAGGGGGAATTGCCATTGAGTTCTTCTCCAGAGAGTCTATAGTTCCTCGATGCGGGCCATATGGGGAATGATATGTTGAGTGGTTTCCCAGAACGCCTTTAGTACGATACAAGACTATAGGTGGAATTGACGGTGAGTGCTTCCCCTGAGAGTCTATTCTTTAGTTGAACCAGAGGGGTGATAATATGTGTGCCTTATAGAGGGTTACCTGTTTGTTCTACTTTATTGAATGGATGCTTAATTATTTTTAAATTAAATTCTAGAAACTGTGGATTGTTTACCATTGAGTATTTTTCATGATTACAGATTTCTTTAATATTACCTGCCATATTTTCACTCAATGTTTGGAACTGATCTCCGGGTGGTTTCCTACTGGTATTATCCTCACACCCTATTTGGGTCATGCTTTTGGGCTGAAAAAGATTATATTGTTGTAGGTATAGATAAGGGAAAGTGCCCTTAGACTTCAGGTACTTGATTGCATTAGAGCTTGAGAGCATGGAACCATGATGAGGCTTGCGATACTGAGGATTTGCTCATCTGTTTTCCTTTTGTAATTTGGTTTAGTACTATATTCAGCATTGTGACTTGTTTCAATGAATTCCTAGACATATATGTATCATGCCTCATTTATATATATTTAGGCTATAATTTTTCTTTATCGGTCTTCTGTTGTTTACTGTTGTGGGATATTTTCTGTTTCCACTATTCTACATTGTTTACTTCCACTGTGTACTCTTCCAATGAGGGAATACTTTCCCCACTATCACACCCAAGGCCCTCGTGACTAGTTAGCATCCTCTAGAATTTGGCGAAACACGCTTGAGGCCATGTGACCAACCAGGTATGGGGCACCTCTGGGTGGCTTCCGGAACCGGGGCATTACATGGTGAATAATATTTCCTCATTTGAAAACACATCCCGCACACCACCTAAAACTACCACAACTGAAATATAATAGTAAAATAATAAAAAAAAACCAATACATAAACGTAAATAAGTAAAAAATTATAATGTGATTAGAAAACTCATTAAATTATGAATTATTTCTTCAATCATATGCATTCCCACCCGATCCCTAGAAAAAGCTCTAAATTTTTATGTGTCCATATAATATCATTAAATCTTCAAGGATTGAAAAAATAAAAAATATAAATTATCTGATACCGGACAATATAAATGTATAGTGAAGTAGAATTATGGGGTCAATCCCATAGAAAGCAGAGAATACTGTAAGAAATTATATACCAAAGTTTAGCTCAATCACATTTATATTGAATGTATTTGACTAACTAAATGATCAAAATTGAAATAAAGGAATTAGAATTTAAAATAATAAGAGTGTGAGATAAGTTTCAATGGGAAATTATGCTAAAAATAAATCATGAATTCAGTTGGAAAATGATAATAAAGTGGTTTTCAAATCAATCATAGTTAATTAATATGTGAGATGGTCAAATATTATCAATTTTTCCTAGAATATCAATTTATTATGGTATGATGAATTAAAATAAAAATTGTTCATTAATATTTGATGTCAATTATATAATACTAATAAAATACAATTGTCATCAATTAATAATCTTAATCATATTGGGTACCATCATCAATCAAACAAACATGGTACCTGATTAAATAAATGATATGATAAAGGTGAATCATAGAACAATAAAAATTGATTCAAATAATCATTCAAGTCAATAATGAAATTAAACAATTTGGTAGTTCCCATTTTGGAACAATTCTTCTCCCCCTACAGTTTTTTCCAGTCATTGTTGGGTGATATCTAATGATGAACAAATAGAATTCAATAAGAAATAGTATATGAGAGTGAATGTGATAGATAATAAATAAAAGATATAGATTTTAATTAAAAAAGGAATAATTCAATATTACATTATAGAGGGAAAATGGATATAAAAACACATAAACAAAACATATCTACAAATAATGGTGGGCCAGAACCCTACAGTAACCTCTTAGTGGTCAAGAATCAAGCCTATAATGCAATGACTATCTCATGGCTATGACCCATAAAAATAATAATATAGGTTATACTTTGGAATATCGGGTTCAAATATATAAATAAATAGTGGTCCATGATTTGGAATATACATCTCTCATCATAAGATATGTTGAAAATATCAGTTTTTTGGATCTTTATGATAACGTGGTATCCTTTAAATTTTAAAAAATGTATAATATATGGGTTTAAAATATTAGTGTTATTCATCTAATATAAATGGTTCAATCATGGTATTTCATTTGACACTGTTAACTATTTCATGATTTGTAATTAATTACATGATGTGTAATGTTATCTTCGACCTGACGAATCCTCTTTTATCTTTGTTTCTTTCGTTTCAACCCACAAGAACATCTCGTGGTCATCCAACATCATAGTAAATATTCATTCATATATTTTTGGAACAAAATTCCTTCAATCATCAATCAAATATCCAATCCTCATTTTATATTGTTTCATCGAGAATTGAAGAGTGTTCATGTTACTTCATTTCAATGTTGTCTATTATATGCTTCGAATTTTCATCTTGAATAAGAATAAAAAACCATAATTTTCAGGAAAAATTCTTATATTAAAACAATTAAAATAAAACTAAATCAAAAATGAAAACACTTATAAATATTTATATAAAATAGGTATATAAAAAACCTATATCCTTATCAACATCCACTAAATCAAAAATGAAATCCTTGATCATGTGTACATCATACTGTTACCTCACAAACCGATGTAATTCATTTTCCATCCCCACCCATAAATGATGGATTTAATTATCAATTTAGAATATTCGAATGTAAGAATTTATATTTTTTTGTGATTCACTACCGCCGCGACATCACAATGATAATTATGTTTTTTATTTTTTGGTGTGTTAAAATAAGTATAAATTACATTAACATAAATTATATATATTTATAATAATTATAAAGTAATGTTTAGTGAATATATATTTCAATTTCATTCCATTCATTGGGGAAAAATGGAAAAACAATAATTTGTCTGTGTGACCTTCCATATCCTTGAATGATGAAATTAATTTTGTTTATATACCTTTAATAAATTAATATACATAAATTTAGAGTGAATATATTTGATATTTATATATTTATTTTATATAACCATGTCCAAATTAATGTTACCAAAATGACTGAACCAAACATAAATGAAAAAAAGGAAATTCTTCCCCAAAAGTGGTATTTTGAAAAAGAATTAGTAAAAAACATGTGATAAAAGACTATATGTAAATAATATATAAAAATGATATATATGAGTATTATTTTGGAATATATTTATAATAATACTTTATATATTATATAGTAGTTTCAGGAATATTTAAATTTTATCAATCATGAGATAAGATTTTCTCATATCACTTTATATTTTTTGAGATGTTTTTCATATTCATCAATTATTCCATTATATGGTGTATATAATAATCCATTAATTTATTATATCATGAATTTTTTTATATTAATGGTATTTAATTTTTCATTTTTTTTATGGTTCCATGGATTCTAATGTTTCCAAATTGGAATGGATTTATTTGATAGTCTAATCATCATTTAAGAATATTTATCTTTAAGTCTATCTTAGATGAATTATATGGTATTTCTATCCTAATTGAAATCAATATTAATATCTCATTATTATTCATGAAAATTCCACATAATAGTACAAAATTACTTTTTTTATGGTATTTATAATAATTTAGAAAAAAATTTAACAAAATTCCACAAGATTTCCCATTTTGGTCGAAAATTATTTTTCCTCCAAATCCACTGTTTCAAAAAATATCGTCAAATATATTTTAAACATTTTGAAAATGATTAAATAAAAACATGTATACCTTATTTTACATTTTAAATAATGTTTTTAATGAAATAACAATGTATTTTTCTAGAAAAGGAATATTTGGGTAATATTGAAAATGTTAATGGAATCATTGTTTTAATGTGTAAAAAATGTAAAATATTGCATAAAATCATGGACACTAAATATCATAAAACTTCCTTTATATGATTAATTTTTTTAAAAGAAATTTAATGTAAAAAAATTTGACCATTTTAATTTAAAATTATTTTCAATGGAAATATGGTTATTCTCAAAAAATGTTTTTTAATAAAATTTATACGGTATTTCAATTCATAAAAAACATTCACCATTTATTTGAAAATTAATCCTCTAGATATATTTTGTAATAATAAAATCATTAGAATATATCTATAGTGTTAATGATATGTTTGAAAAGGGAATGTTTTGGAATTCTCTTTGATGAATTATTTTTTTAATCATTAACATCCACTTGAAATATTCATGTTCTTGTGATCATTATGCAAACAATTCCCATAAATCTCCATATTATTTACCATGGTAATATTTATTTCTTGTGATCATTTTGCCTTGTGAAATCGACCATTTTCTTCGAAATGTTGTACTCTCTCATGATCTACAAATGGCGGCTTAGTCTTCTCAAGAGAATGAATACCTATACAAAATATTTAGTCTGGACTAGAAGCATCATTGGATGAAAACCTCTTACCATTCTCTGGTCCATTTACTAAAAACCCCTCGAGAAGGGTGGCCTTGGTTTAAAAAATATCAAACTTTTTAATGAATACCTCCAAGAAAAACTTACCTGGAGACTGATCCATAACAAGTCCGACTATATTGCCTTCCGTAGAAACAAATTTCTTGATATGTTCAAAAAAAAGGAATTTGAACTATGTCCAATACACTATTTAGTCTTCCATTAGAAACATGTTTTCTTGTATCATGAAAAACTATAGATTGTTGGTCATCTTAGACTCCACTATTCCACTTTGGTTGGACAACTGGATTGGAACTCCCCTGTTTTTTATTCTATCTTTTAATACCTCTCCATAAATCATTTAATGCTCCCTAAAATAAGTGATACACTATAGATATTAAGATCTCCTGGAATCAATCATGTAGGTTATTGATAATTACTATTTTTCTAATGATGATTATTTTCTTGTTTGGGATCCTACTCACAATTGTATTATTGACTCCAAATATTTTTATAATCATTGTTTCTCGAACACTGAATATAACATTTCCTTTTTGATGTTATTTAAAAATCCCAATATTAAACCACCATGACTTAATCTCATTTGGCGTATTGTCTATAACTGTATCCCCATTTAGATTTGTCTCCAAACTTTTGGAATCAATATCTGTTCTAAATGTCATCTTTGTAATCAATATAGAGAGGATCTCTATCATCTTTTTTTGTCATGTGTTATGGCCTCTTCTCTCTGGAATTTTATTACTGACATTTATTATTGCAAATGGATTTTTTTTGAGAATGTCCTCTCCCAGCTAAAACATTCTGTGGAGCTTGACTCCACGTAGAAAATCTAGAACCTCTTCATATCTACTATTGTGGAGCTTCTACCTGATAGTTATTATGATTTAAATTCCATTATCCGTAATAAGTACTCTCCCAATCTCATTTCATGTTGGATGAGAATTATGATTGCCATTAGAGATGCTACCATGATCCAGAAAGCTTATTGTGACAACTCGGTTGGTGACTTTGTGATCATGCGACGTCTTAGGATTGATTGAATTTTCCCTCATCCTAAACACTTTCTTGCGGTGATCTAGAAAGACCTTCCTCCTGGATGGGTCCAGATCAATTTTGGATAGAGCCTCCAAAGGAAATTCGGGGCCTGCACATTGCAGAGCTATCTTTAGAGACATTCAGGGACATTGCCACGATTGTATCTATGGCAGTTGCGGTGTCACCTCCTCCATTTAAGCTGAGAATTTGTCCCTTATCTATGCCATTAAATTTATCAAAAAAAAAGTCTGTAACATCATCAGGATTAAAAGTGGATCCACCACCATTGTTCAGGGAATTTGTAATGGGGTGGTTCATCTTTTAGGGCCACTCATTGTGATTTGGAAGAACTGCATTAGCTCGCATCGGGAGCATAGATACATTTCCAACCACTCCTATTGAAATGAAAATATAGTGGTTTATGGTCTTGCTAACAAGGGAATCAATTAGGCCATTACATGGGTTAATGAGTTACCGGTTGACCTCCTCTCTTTTTATGAAAAGGATTATAATAAAATTTCCCCTTTCAGACTCGGGTAATCTTTTTTGCTTGCTTTTAATAAATTTTGTCTTGGTCATTGACCAAGACATTTCATTTTAAAAAAAATTATAGAATTATCTTTCTATAACTCTTACTATGAATTTATTTCTCTCTTTTTTTTCCTCTACCATGTATTTTTGAAGTTTACTATAAATTTTATAAATAGATATATTAGAGTGAATAATGATATTCTCAAAAATAACATTATTATTTTTTGACATAAATTTAATATGTGAATCATGTATGTATCTACATACCAAGACTAATAAAAAAATTTCCCCATTGATATGTAATTTATTGTATCTACTACTATTGCAATTAAGTTGACAATGAATCTTAGCTATTGGGTTTAGGGTCTTTACAGTTTGTCTAATTTTATTTTTAGTACAATATTTGGGAAGTCGATTTTGGGGAAAAAATTGAATATGGAGGAAAAACAAGTTATTGGATTTTTTGGGATGACCAGGTATAGGATAATCTTATAATGTTTTGATATGATAGATATTGTGTGAGTTACCTAGAAATACGTAACTATCAATATAATATATGTTACAGAACTTTTGGTACATTTATTCCAAGAACAAATAACTATGAAAAAGGAGAATCGGGCTTGACAGATTTTTTACCTAGTATATGACAATGGGCCTTGTTTTATAAATTCCGTAACACTCCTTGTGAATATTATTTTGATAAATTACATTTACATTACAAAACATTTTGGAGTATTTGAATAAATAATGAAAATGAATAACATAGGTCAAACTTAATGTTTATTTTATGTAAAAAATATTCCATGATTTATAGTTCCTTAAAATAATTATATCGTTTTTTCATAATGATTATTTAATCTTACCAAATACTTTTTTGGTTTTATTCATTATATTTAACAAAACAGAATCATGTTAATAGTGAATATTAATGATAATTTTGTGACCATGGGAAACACAGTTTAATTATTACTAGAGGGAATGATATTGTGATTTTTTATTTAGTTATCCTAAAATATCATTAACATCATATACAATAAACAATTATTGGACTCACTAAAGAATAGAATAATTGATTTCTTTAATAGACCAAGAGATGGATTAAAAATAGAAATGAAGTATTTATTTTAATAATGACATAAAAATGGAATGATACACCCAATAAGTGTTTTAATGGAATAGAAAAAAAAATTATGTGTAGAAACATATGACCTAATGAAATTAATAACTAAGGAAAAGTAAATTATGTCATGGAAAATAAATTTCATCCTAGGGATACATTTATAGTCTTCTATCTTAAATATGAGGTGCCTATAAATTATCTAAATAAATGACCTATTCTTGTCAATAAATTCTAGACCAAGGAAGCAAAAATATTCTAAAAAGGACAATTAAATGTATTTATATATTGGGATTCAAAAATTCAATTATCTATGTGTTTTTAAAAAATGAATTTTAGTTATAAGTATCATGAAACATCTAATGATTTTGTTAAATTTTGGAAGATTGTATTTCATAGTTTACATAATAATTAGGGATACCATCACCATTTTAGGAGTTTATGGTTGATCATATGTTCAATGTCTTAAACACCAATTTTTATGTTTTATCTAAGGGACATCTTCAAGGATTATTTATATTTTGGGTGATATTTATTCAAATACAACCTATAAGTTTATTATATGTTTGAGATAACAACACATTTAAGGGAGATTAATTTTACATTTTGTGGGAACATGTTTAAAGGTATTGGTAAACTTTTTTCTTATCTTTTCATTTATGTAGGGGTAATTATGGTTTATTACATTTTGGTTACTTTTTTAGAATTTTATTAGGGTAGTTTTATAAAAAGAAAACCCAATATTTTTTGTGAAAACCCAATAAATCATGCAAGGATTGAGGTCCTGAACCCAAAACCAAAAGGAATGAAATGATAAGCAACTACCACTTACCTATATTATGATATGATGAAAATGAAACATTTTTTACATAAATTATTTTTTAGATAAATACATGTGGAATGAATTATTTTTATCATTGGTTGTTACTATTGAGGTTTAGAGATTTGTGTATCATATTCGATGTTATGTGTTAATTATTAAGGTTTTGGTAGACATTTAGAGGAATACATGTGGATTTTTGACTATTTAATAGAAATTATGATCCATTAAAAATTAACTTGAGTACTTCAGGAAAAAAAATTGTCCTGGACATTACACTCATAGAGTAAGAAATAAATTTGAAATTGATTGAAAAACCTAGAAATGATAAAATTATTCTTATGAAATAGATATATATTAAGTAAACATATTTGAAAATATTTATTTATAGTAATATATTTCAATATTTTAATGAAATGGGGATTGAATAAAAATATTTTCATATTACCTTATATTTAAAGAATCAATGGTCTTTGAACTCTTCAGATATTTATGGTTTTTTGTTGAATTTCTCTAGATAATTCAATTTATTATGATCAATGGTCACTATCAAAATCAGTATATATTTTTTAATTTTTTCCTTGTTCATATTTTCAATTTTATCTAAAGTTATCCCAAACAGAAACCCAATTCTTCATTGTTCAAGATTACCTACATATTTTTCATTCAGTCTTTTAAAAAGACGTTTATTTTTAACATTCTATGATGTGGTTTTTCAATGAAATAGTTTTCAAATATCAAAACATTTATTTTAAAGTAAAATTTCAAATTGTGAGGGTTTAATCTATTGAATGTGGGGATCATGTACACTCTTTTTTATTTATAATAAATAAATTAAAAAAAATTGAAAACAAATAAAACATGAAACCCCAAAATTCTAAAAAAATATTTTTTCAATGTAATATGTGATATGAATCACTTAGAATAACCAATTCATTTTATATATTTATTTAAATTTATTCTCTTAGATATATTGTGATTCATGAAACTATGTGATTAAACAAAACATGAAAAGTTATTAAAATATGGATATTTAAAGATGGACATCATAATATAGCTGTTAAGATGGAAGGTATATATATGAATAACAAAATTATAAAAAGTGTGTCATATATAAATTTATAATATAAATTAAAGAGTTATCAATTTGTTATAAATAATATAAGATTCATTTCAATAAAAATGAAATCCTTTTTGATTCACACTATTTTTCTAAAAGAATATTTAGACAAGCATTGTGCCAATAATTTAAATATAAATTTTTTATTTTTTTGAAAATTTATATTAAAATTTAAAATTAGTTTTAAAAATCTAAATTCTAGAATTATATTTGGGTGATTTTTTTATAATTTTATGTAAATATTAATTTTTTGACGAATAATTTAAAATACCAATTTTTATTAAAAAAGGAAGTTTTTAAATTATTAACAAATATAAATTATATATTAATTTCATTATAAAGATAAATTAGTTCAGATATATTAATATTTAACTAATTTATGTCATTCGAATTATTTTTTATATTGAATTATTATATGAAATGTTTGACAACATTTGAATTCATTTATTTGGAAGAACTGTTGTTTAGCATCTATTTGTTGAATTTTAAATTTGATTCTGTAAATTATATAAATAGAATTTGAAAAAACGTAATCTATGTTTTAAATATGAATTTTTTGTATTATTTATTAAGTTCAAATCTTATTTCACCATATTGAATGGTGGAAAAATTAAAAAATTAATTTATGTGGTAAAGGGGGGAATTGTTTTATTGGGGGTTATACTACAAATTTAAGCTGTAAAATTTCATATATACTTATATAATTCAAATTTTCTATCCATAATGAGCCCTTATACATTCTATTAATTAATTATTCCCCATGTTGAATTATTTTTCCTATGAAAAACATGGTTACACTGTATTATTTTCAAATAATCTTTTTGTGTCCTCTCCAACACTTATATAAGGTCACCCCATCTCCTCTCCCCCTCAAATGTCAAAAAACACATCATTCTTACAATAAATACCTTCATACCATCCCTAATACACTAGAAATATTATATAATGTTTCATTGGATCAGGAATAATACCCAAGAAGAGTTTTGATGCATACATAAATAGTTTTCTTATATAAGAGGTAATGTACTTAAATGAGTGTATTTATTATACTTTTTATTTCACATCCTTCAAATATAATTATTTCTTATTTATATAATAACAATAAAAATTTACACATAATAATATATCATCATATTAGTGGAATAACCAATATTTTTCTCGAATTTCATCAATTGGAAATTTAACCCATCGATCATGTGTATGATGGATTATTTCCTCTCGAACCAGTGTAACTCTTTTTCCATCAACACCATTCACGAATGTATATACCAATGTATTTAATAAATTAATATTATATTTTTCACATTATAATAGATATTTATGTATTATTTCTCCAATAAAATCATAAATTCCAATATGTACGGGATATGATAACAACACTTGTGTGTATGGGGGATTATAACCTCATGATGCCATGTGATTGGTTCTTAACACACACATTACACAAAAGGTAGTACAAATAAAATTAATGAATATATTTAATATTTATGAAAATAAAATACTTAAATAAATATAATACAATAATAACATCTTCCCATCTAATCTGTTGGAAAATAATAATGTTGCACGTACGTACCATTAAACTACCACCTCCACAGAGTGATGTAAATTTTTTTCATTGAATTTTTTCATGGGTAGTAATAAGGATATGTTTTAATTATAAAAAATATATTTATGAAAAAATAATTATTCATTAAGGTTTATTAAATATATTTTTTATTGTCATTCTATCCATCAACAAAAAATTTAATGAACATTCATCTATGCATACGACCAATCATCTCAATGAATGGTGTAATACATTTTCTACCTCTAACATTTAATGGTAACCCAAATTTTTTATATGATGAATTAATTTAATATTTTATATAACTGAAAACTTTATGGGTATTATTTAGCCAAGATTAATTTAAAATTAGTAAAATTACATAACCCAAACATATCTTAAAAATGATGCACATATCACTATAAACAGAGATTTTAAATAAAAAATATTAATAAACTTGTGAAAAACGAAAATAAGTAAATAAAAAATGGTATGAGATATATGTTTATGATTCTATAATATTATTATAATATTCATTTATTTATTATTCATGAGTCCTGGACACATAAAAAGGATGTCGAGTATGTGTTAATAGTTACTCGTCTCACATTAATTTTTGTGAAACATATATCATATTCACCACTTATTCCGTTTTTTGGTGTATATAACACACCCCAGATTTGATATATAATTATTATATTTAAATTCATTTAATTTTATTTTCATATGATTTTATTCATTATATGTGGCTTGGGATTAAAAAGTTACCAACGTGGTAAGGTTTTATTTCAAAATATCGTCATTGTTCTAGATTATTTATGGTTAAGTATTCCTAGGGTCAATTATTGTGTTTTAATATATTAATAAATTTTATTTTCATCACTTATAGTTATTTGTGAAAATTTAATGTACCAATAGAATTTTTCATCACTATGGTACATGAAATTATTTATAATCTATTTATAAGAAAATGAAAATTTATTCCTCTTCTAAGATAAAAATTATTTTTATTGCAAGTCCATGTTTTCTAAAAATATATTTTCAATAATTTTATTATCATTATCAAAATGAAAGAATAAAATAAATTTTACCCACTTTTTACATTTTAAAAATTATTGGTAAGAATATTTATGACATCTTCCTAATATAGCTAATTTTAGATTGACCAAAAATGTGAAAGGAATCGATATTGTAATATATATGACATTTTAAAAAATTATAAATGGCATGAAACATTAATGTTTTAATGAATTATGAATATTATAATAAGTTTATTTTCAATGAAAATTATTTTCAAAATATTTTGTGTAATTATAGTTTAAAAAAAATATTCTATGTAAAAAAGGTTACTCTCATTAAGAATGATTTTAATAACATTTTTCTCATATTTATATTCAACAGAATCATGACCCCTTTAATATTCATATACTCTATGGGAGTTATTTTATAATAATTTTAACCTTATAATTTATTTGGATGTTTTACCATTAGTTTTTCTAGGAAAAGTATTGATATTTTCTTTCTTGATATATTTTTATACTCATTAACATCCCGTGGAAATATTCAATTTCTTGAGATCATTAGGCATAACTTTCCTTTCAATACAGAGATAATTTTCATGTAAAATATTGTTTCCTAAACCATATGTCGTTTAAATATATAGTGTTTTAATTTTAATGGTATTAAGTTATCTATGGAAATATTGGTATTCGGTATTATTTTGTAAATGTAGACATATATTAATAAGGAATATTGTTCAAGAGTTAAATAAATAATTCCACATAATATGAATTCATTGAACATACAATTATGGATATCCCATTGATTTATTTTTAGTCTCTTGAAATTAATATATTGTCTAGACTAATTTAAATGGGTTTTTGGTGTATACATACCCATCAACTAAACACTCTTAGGATATGGTATTAATGGTAAAGGTATCATGATTATTGAGGTAATAACATCCATTGATTAATAATATTCATCATTAATAAGTCATTAATAATTATTATCTACGATATTTTCTCATTTACATTCTCTTTAGATGTATTGGATTCAAAATTAATTTTCTTGTGTTTTAAGTGATTTATCTTTTAAACTCATTATTCCATATCTAATATTGTTCTTCATGTTAGTTATTAAATTTAATGTGTATTCAGATACATTCCTTTCCATATGGTTTATACCTTAATTATTATGCTTCATTCATTCATGAAATATTTTTATTTTCGTAACTCTTTTTGAGTATAAGAGATCACCCTTATTTTCTTCATCTCATCATATCAAATAAGGGTACTATGAATGTTATGAAAGGATATTTTATGGGGGAATAATGATATTATAAAAAAAATGATGTTTTTTTATTCAAATGTAACATGAGAATTATTTATGTATTTACTTTAATAATACAACTAAATGGTTTGGTCCTTTGGGACGTGACTGCTTATTTCTAGTTCTAATGTTATGAAGTATACACTAGCTCCAGACTATAGTGTTCAAGGATATAATATTGTAAAATGGATATTGTAATGAAAAAATTCATTTTATGGTGTGATTTTCATTCAAAAATTGATTAATTATGGTTTGAAATAGATTTTTTTTGTTTGAATATTTTTTTTTTGTATTTTATTTGTTTAGAATTTTGGTAACATTTTGTTTGATATGGTCTTCAGTGGTTTATTTTTTGTGAAAATGGTTTCCTAGTATGAAAATATTAATTAATGAAATACAGAAAATTTAAATTGTAGGTTTAAAAATATTTTTTTTAAACCAAAAAATTTCTAAATAGAATATTTATTTCATTTTTAGTGGAAATGGTGGTCTTGTTGGCTAAATGTACATGAGATGTATTAAAAAATAAACATTATTTTATTATAAAATTTATAACAATCCGTGATTTTGAAATGAGATTTTTTATGTATTTAAAATGCTATTTTAAATAAAGATATTCTATTTTTATGATCTGACTTAATTCAAAAGGATGTTTTATATAAAAAACATAGATTTTGAGGGTGTTAAAAAACAGGGGTTATTATAATGTATTTGTTTTGGTAAATTTTGAGTTTTTCATTTTTTTTCTTTTAGTTCATTGACATCTTGAGTTGTGTATTGGGAATGAGAATATAAGATTATTTTTTTGATAATTTATATATTCCTCCTGAAATTGCCTTTGTTAATGATATGGGTTTCTTATTACTCATATCAGTAGTCCTCATAGTTGGTGGCTCTTCCCAAACACCAAGTGTATTGGTAGAGCCAATATCATATTCACACTAAGACTACTTATGTTAGGGTTCTTCTTCTCTTTTTCAGTTCATAATTTTATGATGATGATATTTTTAGTTGTATATTGTTATTATTTCCACTTAGTGGGTCTTTTAAAAAACTACTCAGAGACAGATGAATTCCCTTACTAATTTTTTTGGGATACATTATTTTAATTAGTACTAAAGATTTAATTTTTTCTCTATGGTGGATGCTAATGTATTATATATTGATATTTATGCCATGTATATTTTTGGATGGTATTGTTTCTTTGTATTTTTACAATTTTTTATTGTTTTGATTATTTACTATTTAGTATTCCATTTATTTCATGAGTTATATCCATTTTGATGCAAGTTTATTGAAGATATGTTAGATCGTTGTTTCAATGCATGAGTAACTATTAAATTTTTTCCATTGGGATGTTCATAACTATTTATTGCTATTATTTATGTGTTCTTAATGGGATGGTTTCCTATGATTAATTTCCTAGTTAAACATTTGAGTACGCCGACTGGGGTTAGGATCCCCCATCATTTTTTTTGTAGAATTATCATGATATTTTCTTCAAGGATATTTGGCGAGATAGAATTATTTCGATTCACTGAATGTTTTCACTTTATGAATGTTATATTTTATTATATTATGTTTTATTAATGATTATATATATATTTTGGAGTTTTTTCAACTTAATAGATTTAGATGATTCTTGGAAAAATTCTATATGTGTGTTATGAAGTGATTTTTTTGGATTTTTTTGTTTTTTATTTTCTTATTACAGAACTAAAAGATTTTATAAATGATGGGGATACATATTATTATTTTTCCTCACATTTGAGAGTTTATATTGTTCTTGTTATTGTATCTTCTTGAAGATGAATAGTATTCTAAGTATTTTATCTAGTTTTTTGTGGGAATATTTATTATCCAGGGATTTATTTTTTAGTTTCTCAATACTTATTTATTATTACAACCATTCCCATTAAAAGGGATATAATAACGTTCTGTTTTCATATTCAACTATTCATATTGAGGACTTTCTAGGTGTATAATATTGCATACTGGGTAGTTTTCACACCTCATACCACTCTTGTGGTATTTATTTTATATTGTTTAATTTTTTTTAAATAATATTCCATTATATATTATAGATTTTATTTTTTTTATCTTTTCATGAATTATTTTTTTGTCTATAATTTTTCCACGGTCATTGTCTGGTTAATATTAATTATACAGATTACCAATCAATAATTCCACATTGCATCATTGTTTGTGATTAATATGTGAGATGAAGCTATATGGGTAAGCATAAGTGGAATCATATGGCTAATAAATTCAAATAATTTTTAACTTTTATTGTTTCACCTATATAGGTAGCACACAATAGAGATTAATCCTTATAGAAAATGATTCATTTAAATTTGAGAATGTTTTTCCTAGTACCTGTCTGAAAAAAGGCTAAGAAAACCATGTGTAATGAGTATGATTTGGGTAAAAATAAGGTAATTCAATTCTGGATAATTTTCATATGGTTCACTAAATGATAAAATATTACCATGTAAAGTATTAATGTGTGTAATTTGTTTTAGTTTTTTGAATTATTTTCTCACTCAGTATTTTAGGGAATTTGGCCCAAATTATTTAATCAGCATTAGGAAAAGCTATGGGTCCGGATATTTTATCCTTTCCATTATTATTTGATGATTTATCTCTTCTGCAACCATTCCATCATCATTTTATCAAGGTAATCCACCTCATTTCATAGTTATCTTATTTATCTCTAGCACTCATCCATTCATCATGTGTTTCAACTATTATCTCAAACCCTATGGGATATTAGGATATTATTTTGGGATCATGGAGGCCTATTTTAAAGGGTTTTGGATTCTAGGGAATACATGGGACTCTTCAATTCTCTTTTGAGTATTCTATATCACAAAAAATTACTTCTATCATTATTAACGTCAAAAAGATGTAGATATTTTGGTATTTTACATAAAAGGATATGTAATTGAAGACTTTTGTATTTTAAGTGTTTAATTAATCTAAATAAATCTTGAATAATGGTATATATTAACTTCATAATGGATTTAATAGTTTCTGAAATTGGTATAAACATATTACCTTTCATTTAATATGATTTTTTTGAAATCCAAATTTTTTACATTAAAAGGTTGGTTTTGAGTTAAATGTGACGTTTCAAATTTTTTTAGATAGGTTTACCTATTAAATGAATAATATATTGTGTTTATATGTTTCATGAGCTCGTAAATGAAAAATAAAATTGATATTGAAATGAATTTTTGATTTTATTGATGAATTTTTTTATAATTTTTTTGGAAATAATTTTAGAGGTATTAAATTTTAATATTTGATTAAAAGTAAATGTCAAATAATTAATAATCACTTGAAATTATGATTTTTTTAATAAAAAAATATTTTTTTAATTTTCAATGGCCTTGATAATAGAAAGCCTATGTAAAACCATTCTTCATGATTTTTCTTTATTTTTACATTGTCCCAATGGTAATGTTATATATTTTATTTGGTATGGATGATATATAAGTTGGGATATTTCTTGAAAGGGTGTGAGTGGTGATATGAGATGTATTGCACTGATATTAGTTCTATTTTATATTGATTTTTAGTTCAATGTTATTGAAAAATGGGCTCTAAATACTCTTATTGTATAAAGATGGATGGTTACCCTCTAGTTTGGATTAGATTGACTAGCCCCCCTTTACGAAGGAAGTAAAAAGACCTTATTTGTGTATTACCGAGTATCCTTTTGGTTATCGAGATATGAATTCATCGATTTTTCTATAGAAGATTCTAAATTACGTACATAGTGGGTAACAATTGGGATGTTTAAAAGTAACCCATGTATAGGGTATTACTATTATTATGTAAAATCATTATTTTTTATTCACAATTAAGATAAAAAAATATGGAATCTTCTATTTTTCATGTTCTTTTAGAATTCTCAGAGGGAATATTTTTCTTTAAACTTTTTTATATCATTAAATTGTTTTGGAGATATTTTAGAATAATAAATTGTTACATGGAATTGATAGTATATATTAAATGGTTGTTTTTGAAAAAATATGGATAAACTATTCCGAATATTATTTCAAATGGTTGTTTTAAATTAAGGATTTTTATTTATAAAGGGTTCAAGGATTGAGAAATGTATTAAACTGGTTTTATTCAAATGAGAGAATGAAATAAAATTACATAAAATAATATGATGGATACATTGTATTTCATGATCTTATAGGAAATCATATTTAAAATATTATTTCAATCTAACAAAGATTTAAATATAAATTGAATGGAATTTTGGAAATATTGTGTTTTGTATCTTATGTGCTTGTTTTCAGTCTCACCGTTATGACACCATTTAGTGTATTAAAATCACATGTCATACTTTTATGTTCTCATGATATAGTATTTTTAATAAATATATCATGTTTATATTAGATGTTTTTCTTGGTATGAGGAAGCTCACCAATGATTAAAGGGATATAGAAAGTAGTGACTGGTTTGGGTTATTATTTTGGCTTTCTTTTAGAGCATTATTTATTACCCAATGTCCCATATGTCATCATCATTTTTATTTAACAACTCAAATGTTTTGTATTTGATGTTTTTGATCATTTATTACTCAATTTATATGATGGATCCTTTTTATTTATACATCATACTATAAAACTTTATTTTAATATAGATATTCTTATTATATTTTGAGGGTAAAATTATTCAAATTGATTATAATATGAGATCCGACTACATATTGAAGGACCGGTGTGTTTGAGAACACTACTATTTTATGAAATGGGTTGAACCAATTAGTTAAACCATTTGGGTTTGTGACAATTATATATGGTGGACTGATGGTCGTGGACCACCAGAAAATACTTATAAGGAAATTGTTTTTGGATATTTCGTTGAGAAATAAAAATAGGTCTATAACATGCATTATTTATGGTTGGTTTTCTTAACACATTATTGGGAATAAGGACTATGTCACTATTATTTAAAAGTAAAAATATGGAGTTTTACATTTTAGAAAATATTAGGGGAAGATGATAATACACTCCCAAATGACCAAAATTAGTTGAAAGGAGATAATGTTCGTGAAATTTGTCACTATAGAAGGTCATACAAAAAAATTCTCAATGTGAGTCAATTATGTTAGTTGAGGATGAAGTAAATTATAACTAGAAAACATTTAAAATAAATTGAGTATATGGATCATTTCTATCTCGATTAATGGATATTGATGGATTCCTATATCTCATTGATGGGGGAGAAGAAAAATTAAAACTACCAAAAAAGAAAAAAAAATTCCTAATTTTCTGGCTTATTCTATTAAATGATATTTAATGAAACTTACGATAAAATATTGATATTTAGAAATCATTAATATCACAATTTATAAAAATAAAAAGTTTCATACATGTCAAAATGGGAGGATTTTTGGAATAAATTACAAACTATGGATGGGAAAATCATTACGGTATCTTGGGATTGTGCAAGTGGAAGTGTTTGGTTCTAATTACCCCTAAAGCCTCATATTTAATAAGGTGTTATTTATTGTTCCTTAATTCATATATTAGGATAACATGGACAATGTAAGAACCTCGATCTACTTTTTCAGGTATGTTTTTCCTTTTTCTGGAGTTTTTGAGAAAAGAGGTGTTTCTAGAAATTTTTGAAGTACACATCGTGTAATTCATTGCCGCCGGAGGCCGTGTGCTGGCCCTATCATAGCCACACACATGATCGTGTAGGGTGATTTGGAGGCCGCATAATGTGGAATACAGAAAAGGCGAGTAAACATGAGTAATCCAAAAGTACACATCATGTATTTAGTTTTTTTCATTAAACGCACTGGGGTCGCGGCTGACGGACAAAACAACCATCTGCTGGGTCGTCTTCGTCTGACAGAACTCGTACAGCTGCGGATCTTTGATGAACCCCCGAGCCTTTATCTATCCTCTGAATCGAACTTCGTCGGTTGCGTTGGAATTTCATCAGTGAGTTCTCTCTTCTCCTAGAGCATCTTTTTCCAATTCGTCATCTTTTCTATGTTGTCGTGGGTTTAACGTTTTAGACGTATTGGTAGACCTATGACACTCAAAAAACTTCAAGCCCCATGGTTCAACTATATCATTGCTACAATGCCAATGTAGGTGGTTTGTGCCATTCCATTGAATGTCTTTGAGTATTATGTGCAATTTCCACCAATACCCTTGAACGGGGTATTTCATGTTTACCATTTACCCCTTTTGTTTTCATTCCATGCTTGCATACTTTTGTAGAGGTAATTTGGATGTGAAATGGGTTGATTTCCCTGCTTTGGGTGTGTTCTACCCTTACATGCTCTGTTTATGACCGTTTGGTCCTATTGAGCCTCTGACTGTTGTACCTATTTTCCATTCCTATTGCTGTAGGATGGAGAGTTGTATTCTGACATTCTTGTTATGTTAGACTACTTATCCAAGTAGTTATGTAGGTTTACTTGGATATATAGCACTTCTATGCTCGTTGACCTACACAGGGCTGTGAAAACCTGGTGTAGTAGACTATGAGAGTAATTGAATGTGTGAGCTTCCTCAGAGAGTCTTTGAGCACATTTGGCTATATGGGGGATTGACCGAGTGAGAATCCTCAGAGAGCCTAGAACCACTTAGGGCTATGAGTGGAATCAACCACGTGAGCTTCCTCAGAGAGTCTTTGTTTTCTTTAGACTATGAGGAGATTTAACACATGAGCTTTCACGGAAAGAATTTGATTTTATACATAAACTGTTAGACTATAAGGGAAATTAACGGTGACTGATTTCTCAGAGAGCCTATAAAAGACCTAGGCTATAATGGTAATTGACTGAGTTAGCTTTCTTAGAGTGTCCTAGACCATGGGGCTATAAGGGGAATTGACAATGTGAGCTTCTTCAGAGAGTTCCTGACTACCTTATACTATACATGAAATTGACTGTGAGTGCAACCTCAGAGATTCTTCATGTAATGAACTAGAGAGGATAGGTTTTGTGCACTTCCTAGTGAGTTACTATGCTTTATTGATTGTTTTACTGTGGATTGTTTACTGTTGAGCACCTTACTGTGTACTATTTTCTGTACTTTTACCTACCATATATTCACTGACTGTTAGGCATAGATCATTAGGTGGTGTATACTAGTATTTAGTCTCACACCCTGTTTGGGCCATGCTTTTGGGCCCAAGAAGATTATAGTGTTGCAAGTATAGATAAGGGTAAGAACCCTTCTACCTCTGGTACATTACTTTCTGTGGAGCTAGAGAGCATGGGACCAAGAATATTCTTGCGATGTTGAGGAGCTATTTATCTTTAATTTTTTACTTGGTTTAGTACTGTTTGTATTCAGAATTGTGACTTGTTTTGCTATTTTCCTAGACATATGTATCATGCATCATTTATTATGCATTGCTCCAGTTATTTATTATCTCAGTCTTCCACTGTTTACTATTGTTGGATATTCATTATTTTCTCTATTTCATGTTTGATTACTTATATTGTGTAATTTTCCAATGAGGGAATAGTTTCCCCACTATCACACCCAAGGCCCTCGCTGCATGTCGGCGGCCTCTGACATTTGGGGAAATGCACTTGAGGCCATGTGACCAATAGGGTACATGGCTCCTCTGGGTGGCTTCCGGAACCAGGATGTTAAAAATCAGTATTGGATTAAATCATTTCACTTCATTTATTGTTTAGAGCCTATATCCAGAGATAGGATGAAGTAGGTACTTGGTAATAAGTTGTGACTGGGTGTATCTAACCCGTGTACATGGAAAAGTCACTAAACCTCATTTATTGCAATTTTTCTGAATTTTCAATTTTACAGTTGATCTTACTTTCACTGTTTGGTGACTCAAAGGTATTGTTCTATTACTATTGATGATATTGAGGTTCTATTTCTGTCACAACCTGATGATATGAGGTTACGCCATCTCATGCATCATATAGGCACTTTCTAGAAATCACATGTCATGCATTTTTTCCATGACATCTAGGATGAAATTGAGATTTCATGTTGTTGTGATAGATTTTTTTGTAGAATATGCATGATGTTGTGATAGATGAATTGATAAAATAGATGTCATTTAATAAGTTGTTGGTTGTGTGGAGATTTTCTTGAATGAATGACATAATTTGGTTCTGGAGGTGTTATGGGCCCTCATTGACCATAATTTGGTGGATCATTGCGTAGTTTCCCTTGCTATAACTTGTATATGAGGACAAACATTGATTTTCAGGGAGTATGGCCCCTCATGCATTGGAATTTGGAACTTTTAATGCTCATTTCAGTGTTTTTCATGGTTCTAGAGTAGTTTCTGAGGATTACTATCCAGAAAAACCTAGAATACATGTCGTGTAGATTCGAATACACACCATGTGTTCATCTGTTCGGGAAGAAACAATCTTTCTAAAGTACATGCCGTGTACCATATGTATAGGCCGTTTAATCTCTAACCGTGTCGTAGGGCATGTGGCTGGGACACGGGATGTGGAACTCCTTGTAGGAACACACCGTGTAGCAGTTTCGGACGCCGTGTAATCAAACCCAGGTACCCAGCCGTGTCACAAACACATGGTTCGGGGTTATCTTTTCACATACACGCCGTGTTAGGATTCTACACGCTGTGTAGTATGACTTAAATGCCCTACCGTGTCACGAACAACGTGGGTCATTGTTATCCATTCACATACACGTTGTGTCCATCTAGAACACGCCGTGTAGTGTCAGTCATGTGTCAGGTAGTGTCACTAACAACACACGCCAAGTGACGCTTGTCTAGTACACGAAGTGTCTTTCATGAAAGCGTCATGTAGTCTTTCCTTAAGAGGGTCGTGTGGATTAACCGTGTAGAAGGACTTGGGCAGGGAATGAGGATTGAAATACATGTCATCTATCAGGATAATACACCGTGTGTCTGGGGTGTTACGTGAACAGGTTAGACAAGAGTACCTTCCCATGTAAATGACTTTTTTGAACACACTGTGTAGGAAATTTACACACCGTGTAGTCATGTTTTGTAAAACATGAATGTTTTCTTCCACTTGTTCCCTTCTTACACTTCTTGTTTTTAGTCCTTCATGATCTCGATCTAAGGTGTGTGTTTGGCCTTACAGAGTCATGCCAACGTGAAGTCCTCCAGTTGTGCACCAATTTCCAGATGGTGATCAGACACTAGACATGGATAATCATGGAATACCTGTAGATCCTCCAGTTGTTCTAGCCTTGGCACCATCCGTTTTACCTGACATATGTGTGGATTCATAGTTTAGGGAGGGATTTCAGAGGATGATGCATAGCTTTTAGGGATACTGCCTCCTGCCCTGTCAATTGAAAATTTGATGTGGGTCTTTTAGGCGTAGAATCCTTCCACTTTCATAGGGGATGGAGGACCCTGGACTGCTGAGTCATGGCTAGAGTCCATGCTGACGATTTTCAAGCATCTGAAGATACCTCCAGAGAAGAGGATGAATCTCACTACCTATATGTTCTGAGGTTCTTCCAAGAGGTGGTGGGATGTCATCTCTTAGGTGGGACTCCACAAGAATAGGGTCTGGGAGGAGTTCCAGCATATCATTTACGATTAATACTACCTGGATTCTTTGAGGTCTGATCAATCCCAGGAGTTCATGAGCCTGGAGCAGGGTACTCTTTCTATGATGGAATATTAATCTCACTTCATGGAGCTGTAGCGTTTCACGCCTATTCCAGCAGGTGATGAGTTGTTCCTAGTAAGGACGTTTGAGGATAGTCTCAGGCAGGAGATCCCTTCCTAGGTGATCATCCTTTGGTTGAATATGATATCCTCTATTGTCAACCAGGCGCTGATTACTGAATGAAATCTAAGGGATTCGAGAGATTTGAGCCTCGGTGGTTCGGCATCTAGAGTTAGTATTCCTCCAGCTGATAGTAGGAAGCACCAAAGGGAGACTGCATGGGGAGATCAGAGTAGGAAGGATGCACCTGCTGGTAGCCTCATGGTGTGCTACCAGTGCGGGAGGAGCAGGCATACTAGGCCACATTTCCCGAGAGATCTAATGGAGTGTCGATCTTGCAACAAGATGGGCTATCTCCAGCATTTCTGTCAGTTTTTCTCTCCAACAGCTGGAGATAGGGGTTCTTCTATGACCCCTAATTCGGTAAAATCACCACTAGTTTCTCACCAGTCTGGGAACTGGAGTCATTCCGGCCATTTCAGCCTGGTCGGAGGTCATGGCCAAGGTAGTCAGTCGACAGTCCTTCAGCAACAGTAGGGTGGATCAGCTCAGAGCAGTTAGGCAGGGTCACAGTGTAACACCCTGATATTTTATGAGAAGTATATTTTTTAATGTCTTTCATAATATGCAACATCAATTTAATCTTTCACTATACAAAATAGTAGCTTGGCTTGCGTTATACGCAAAAGCAACCTTCCTCGATAGTGTGTGTTGTACGCAATATCGAGTTTCACTAAACAACAATATGTTTTTAAAATATTATATAAAGTAGCTATTATGAATAGTATTAACTAAATTTTGAATTTTATAACATTATTATTCATCTTACACATTTTCTAGAACATGGTATGAGAACAAAATAAATATTTCGCTTTACATTAAAGATTTAGAGGCATTACCTTTATGGTGAATGGTGTGATATTTATACTGATCATAAATGTTTAAAGTATATTTTCACACAAAATGAATTGAATATGCGCCAATGGATATGGTTGGAGCTAGTTAAGGATTATGAATGCTCAATTCATTATCACCATGGGAATGAAAACAAGGTGGCAGATGCATTAAGTCAACAAGACCATGCTAGCATATCTATGATGAGGATCATAAAAGATCCAATATTTATGGATTTACAAAGGATGGATCTTGGAATTATAATGGAAGGGGAAAATCTTATCTTTCTCAAATAAATGTTCAACCATCTATTCATGTGAGTATTAAAGAGGCATAGAAAGAAGATGTAGAGTTACAAAAAAAGGTGAGAAATGTTCCTGAATTCAACCTTGATTGTGATGGGATAATAAGGTTCAAGAATCTGGTTTGTGTTCCTCCCATCCCAGAATTAAAGAAGGATCTTCTGGATGAGGCTCATATTTCTTCATTCTCTATTCATCCTGGAAGCACGAAGGTGTATAGGGACCTGAAAGTGTACTTCTGGTGGGATGGATTGAAAAGAGATGTTGCTGAATATGTATCTCGATGCTTGGTGTCTCAGCAAGTTAATGCTGAGAGACAGAAGTCTAAGGGGATGTTACAACCATTACCCATACCAAAATGGAAATGGGAAAACACCACTATAGACTTTGTCACTGGACTTCCTAAAACATCCAAAAGAAATAATGTTATCTGGGTCGTAGTTGATCGTCTTATGATGACAGCACACTTCATTTCTATTAGAGAAGATTTTTTTCGGTATCAGATTTCCAGGATATATGTAAAATAAGTGGTAAGATTGAATGGAGTAACATTTACCATTATATCGGTTCGGGATCTGGGGTTTACCTCGATGTTCTGGCGAAGACTTCATCACACTCTAGATACATAGTTGAGTTTCAGCACTGCTTATCATCCTTACACAGAAGTTCAGTCTAAGAGAACAATTCAAACTCTAGAAGACATGTTGAGAGCCTTCTCTATGTATTTGAAAGGTGGTTGGGATCAACACGTACCTTTGGTGGAATTTTCTTATAATAATAGCTTTCAGTAGAGTATTCAGATGGCTCCTTATGAAGCTCTCTATGGAAAGAAATGTCGAACTCAAACTTGATGGGATGAAGTCGAGGAAAGAAAGCTAATAGGACCTGATCTTATTGATGAGATGTCATAAAAGGTCTGATCTATTCAATTACACATAAGAGTAGCTCAGAATCTACAGAAACATTATGCCGATAACTGAAGAAAAGACCTAGAGTTTGATGTGGGTGATAAATTGTTCTTACGGATATCTCCTTGGAAGAGAGTAATGAGATTTGGAAAGAAGGGAAAGTTGATCCCTAGGTATATCTGTCCTTTTGTAAAATTGGATTGTGTTGGGAAGGTATCTTAACAATTGGAACTTCCACCTAATCCCTCTCAAGTTCATGATGTATTCCATGTATCGCTCCTAAAAAAGTACATACCTGATCCTTCACATGTACTAAGCTCAGAATTTATACCACTGGAGCAAGATCTTTCTTATGAAGAATGGCCAATATAGATTCTGGATCGTAGCGAAAACATTCTATGAAACAAGACCTCTCTCTTGGTTAATGTTTTATGGTGGAACGACCAATTAGAAGAAGCTACATGGGAGCTCGAGGATATGATGAGGGAGATGTATCCTCATCTATTTGTTACGAAGTGACGAATTCGAGGGAAAAATTCATTTTAAGGTGGGTAGAATATAACACCCAGATATTTTATGAGAAGTATATTTTTTAATTTGTTATGTTATACACAACATCAAAGTAATCTTTCACTACACACAACACTAGCTTGGCTTACGTTATACACAGAAGCAAATTGCCTCAATAGCGTGTGTTGTTCGTAATATCAAGCTTCACTAAACAAAAATATGTTATTAAAATATTATATAAAATAGTCGTTATGAATATTATTAACTAAATTTTGAATTTTATAACATTATTATTCATCTTACACATTTTCTAGAATATGGTATGAGAACAAAATAAATATTTCGGGTTAAAAAAGTATTTTTCAAAAATTGGAGTTTTGTCACCTTTTGATGGCACACCCACTTTAAATGTAGTTTTTGACATGTTTATAAGATCAATTTGACAAAATAAAATTCTTATTTTGAATCAAAATAAAAAAATTTAATTTGGATAAATTTTTCATATTAATCTGATTACTTTCATAATTTAAAGAATAGTAAAAACACGCTATATTTTAATTAAAAACACCTTTTTTCACCGCAATAATTTATATGGTTAAATTATAATATTGAATGGTTTTAAAGTATAAATATAATATATTTTTACCAATTAATATAATTTATGTCATCTCTTTTAATTACACATTGAATTCATAGGTAAAAACATTTCAATCATTGGCAATGTTTTAACTTTTAAAACACATTTTCTTAAAAACGGGGTTATTTTAAAATAATTACTGCAACTTATGTGTTTTAAATTTTTAAAAATGGACTCCATATGTGAATTCAGTGGGTACAAATTATGTTAATAGGTTACTTTTTTTTTATTATGAATAGTAACTACGGTAATTTTTATTTACTACAATTAAAGGTAAATCCGGTAATTAAGGGTAAAAATAATATTATAAAATTACCCTTACACTTTCCAAAATCCTATTGGATGAATAAAGGTTGACCCATATCACCTAATGGTCGGACTAGATTCATTTCATGGACTTTTGACAATGAAATAATATAATTTTTATTAAAACCAAAGAATGTGGCAACATGTAACTCTCTTAAATATTATAAGTGTAATAATTTCAATTTAGTGATAAACATCATAAAACATCAGATATAAATAGTCCCTATAAAGATAATATAATTATATATCTCATATTTATTTCTTTATAATTTCTAGGGATTAAATAAATGTCATTAATTATGACACAATAGTAATGTTGAAATTATTTTATTGATTGAAATTTCAAATAAATGATTTTAAAAGTATTAAAATAAATATTATATGTACTATTTATCATGATCCAATAATTTTCTAGATAAAAATGACATTTTATGAATCTATTAAATCTTTTTTTTCGAACTTATCTTATATATATATTTTATTAAAATTCAAATAAATGAATAGGGTCAAAATTGACACTATTTTTATTTTATAAAAATTCAATATTATAAAATTGTTTTAAAATCACAAAAATATTTAAAAATTGTAAATTAAAATTTATATGTCCAACAATGTAATAAATATACAATTATAGAAAATTTAAAACATATAATTAATTATTTATAATTATTTAAAATTTAGAATATTATTACCACAAATAAAATTAAATAGATTTTATAAGGATAAATCAAGTTGATAATGTTTAAAATAAATTCCCAACTTGTCTACGTTTTATTTGACGGTGAGATTACAACCCTATCTCATCTAATATTTGGATTTGAGTCATTTTTGGAGGATTTTTAGTGCGGTTGTAATTTATTATAATTTAATATTTCTTATAATTAAAAGGTGCCCATCTCCTCCCTTATAAAATGGTACCTCCTCCCTCACCTCCTCACCCCATTTTGAGCCTTCAAGCTCGACCAACACATGAGCATTTCCCTTCCCAAATTCCTTATAAACATACTAGAGGTCCTGGTCTTCTTCAAAGTCAAATTTTAGTGCCCTAAGATGAGGTTTGAAAGGGGTATGTTGAAGAATAGGAGGTTCAGATACGTACAAAGCATATCAGACCTAAGGTAAGGTAATATATCGCAATCTCATATTTTATATGAGATTGTTTATACTTCAGAATTTACTGTGGAATATTTATCATCCACATCCATGTTTCCTCAATATGTAATATTATTTCTATCCTCCTACAAATGTTTAAAGCCAATTTTACCCATTGGTGATTTTTTAGTAAAAGATATGAAAAGAATATTTTGTTGTTTTTAGTACGAAGTACTTTTTGACTTCTCCAACCAAAGTACGAGAAGAATGTATTTTTAACTTATACGGAATGAATGGATTTTTATGATTTCCATAGAAAATTATTTCCAAGAAGCTTAATTTAAAAGTTTTCAAGTTTATTTTTAATTAACTTTTTTTAGTTTAAAATATTATGACTTGTTTAGAAAGGAAAAATGTTTTTGAAGTAGAAAGGATATTTTCCTCAATAATGGAGTTCAAGTGTTTTCTCAAAATTATTTTCCATCTAAGATAATATAGGGTTCTGTTTCTATCCCTATTATTACATTGATTTGATTATGTTGTGATGGTATTATTTTTATGAATTCCTTTATCTTATATGAAATTTTTTATGATGTCACGATGTTTAAGAATCCCATTTTTATTACATGGGTTATGCTATGATGTATCATTTATGATTTTGTGGCACACATAAGGATGGTTTCATTATGAGATGGGTGGGTTCTATATCTCCCTCCAATGCATTGGGTAAATATTTATATCTCATTATATAGACATGGCTGGAACGGAAACTTAAACTGGTTCAGTGATACAAGACTGGAATGAGCAGTGAACTCGGTTCATAAATGGACTTTTTCTGCTATGATAGTCTTGGGAATTAGTCTTGACTAATATTAAATGATTTTCTATGGTTATGTGTGTATGCCAAAATGTTTCTTGTTTTAAGTTATGATTATCTGGGATTACTTTTCTTTACTATGATGTATTCTATGACATTATATTATGATCTCTTTTGAAAGATAATATTTTCAAAATGTTATGTTCTTATGAATATGATATGATTGATAGTTCTTTTGTAAACCCTTACAGATAATTTGAGATCACCCTTCATATGTTTTCTTTTCCCCAGGTCATGAAGAAGGATATTAAGTAGGATATTCCAAAAAGGGACTCTAGATATGATTAAATAAACGGGAGACAATGTAGTTGATTTTGTGAACTAGTTGTTTATGTTTCCCAGTTTTTAAAGACACTATAACTATACGATTCATTCATGGTTTTTTATATGTTTTAATAAGTATTCTTCAATTCTGAAGTAATAACAATGTATGTAAAGTATGGGTCATTATACACAGGGTTGTGGAGCATGCCAGATTTTTGCAGTGGAGTAGACCCAGTAGGCGCAGGATCACATGACTTCCACAGTTCGAGGGACGTTCTTAGTAGCATTAGTTTTGTCATCTTCTTTTTCGATATAGGGGCTTCCCATAGCTTTATCTCTGTTTCTGTTGTGGAGAGCCTTGGGCTCAGTATATTTTCTTATGCCGATATGTTGACATTTTACTCACCTTTGTGGATGAGAACATCTAGCATACATGAGTGCAAGGAGTGCCCTATAGAGGTTGGTGGATGTAACTTCTTATGGGACCTCTATGTTCATAGAGATGATGAGCTATGATGTCATTCTCGTAATGGAATGGCTAATTTCTTTCAAGGACTTCATCTATTGTTATCAATGTACGGTGAGTTTCATATCACCAAAGGGTCGATCTTTTCTTCATATGGAAAAATGGGATGTCTGGGCGAGCAGAGCGGGTCCAAAGCATCATGGGTTGGGAGGAGTTACAACCCATATTGATAGTCTGTATCTGGATGACCAGGGGACATAACAGTTGGACATTCTCAATGGTGGATCGTTTTAGGGATGTCTTTTTAGAGGACTTTTCAAATTTTCATCTGAAGCCTGAGGTAGACTTTTCTGTTGAGCTTGTTCTAAGAGCGACCCAAATGTCTATTCCTCCTAATACAATGGCAACACCAGAATTACAGGAGCTCAAGAAAAAGTTGGAGTAGTTGTTGGCAAAGGGTTTCATCTAACCCAGTACTTCTCCTTCTGGTTCACCTGTCCTGTTTGAGAATAACTCTGATGGTACGCTTAGAATTTGTGTGGATTATTGGATGTTTAATCCATTTATAGTCCAGAACTGATATCCCTTTCCTAAGAATGATGATTTATTTGATCAGCTTCGTGTAACCCGTGTGTTCTCGAAGATTGATTAGAGGTTTTATTATCATCAGTTTCACATCAGACCATCTGATGTACTTATTATAGAATTTTGGTGCAGGTATAGTCTATACGAGTATATGGTTATGTCGTTTGGTCTCACGAACGCACCTGCAATTTTCATTGCACTGATGAACGGAGTGTCCCATCCATAGTTGTATTCCATCATGGTTGTCTTCATGGACAATATCTTGGTGTACTCTCCCACTCGACATGACCATGACACACAACTTGAGATCATTTTGAGTACACTAATAGAGTATCAGTTATATATGAACCTCTCAAAATTCCACATTTGGATGGATCTGATAAACTTCCTGGGTTATGTAATCTCAGAGACATGAGTATCAGTGGACCAACAGAAAGTGAGAGCGGTAGATTCATGGTAACATACGAAGAACGATTTTGAGGTACAATGTTTTCTAGGGATGGTTAAATACTAAATACTCTTCATACAAGACTTTTCATGCTTAACAATACCACTGACAGGTCTGACCAATAAGGTGGCGACGTTCTTATTGTCAGATTCTTGTGAGTAAGCCTTTCAGTAGCTGAAAGGGATGTTGACTTAAGCAACAATACTAGTATTTATAGAGCTGGGGAAGAGCTATACTTTTTACTATTATGTGTCATGTATCATTCTAGGAGGTGTGCTGATGCAGGGAGATAGAGTCGTTGCGTACGAGTCTCGATAGTTGAGGCCACATGAGAGGAACAACCCGACACACGATCTGATGTTGGCAGCCGTTGTGAATGCCCTACACTGCTGAAGATATTATCTTATGGGAGAGAACATTGTGGTTTTCACAGACCACAAGAGTCTCAAATACATATTCACTCAGCATGATCTGAATCTGAGATAGTGGAGGTGCGTCGAGTACCTACAATCCTTTGACTTTGAGCTTGCCTATACGCTTGGGAAGGGCAACACAGTGGTTGATGTGTTGAGCCGGAGGACTAAAATACTAGCAGTTCAGAAGGCTATTAGTCAGTGACAACTTATGGATCTGTTTTCTAAGATTAATTTGGAGGTACATGATATGCAGGGGCAGACTTTTCTTTTTTCTGTAGCTGTTACCTATACACTTCTTGATCAGGTGTGAATGAGGCAGCTATTAGATTCTGCAGTCCTAGTCATGCGGGAATGTGTGTCAGGAGAGGACCCTATTCATGGATGGACCAAATGAGAGGGTGAGATATTTCACTTATAGGGATGCGTATGGGTTCCAGTATATATACGCAAGAAGCTGATGTGGGATTTTCATTCCTTAGTTTGAGAATTTCATCCTGGCGTCACCAAGATGTATCATGATCTACAACATCAGTATTAGTGGCTGGGTATGAAGAGGGACGTTGCTGGTTTTGTCATGAGATGTTACACTTGTCAGTAGTTCAAGGCGATACATCAGTGACAAGAAGGGATTCTACAGCGGTTACCCATTCCGGAGTGGAAGTGGAATGACATCGCTAAGGATTTAGTGACTGGTTTTCTGAGGTCTTTCTGAGGGAATGATGTAGTTTGGGTCATCATGGAAAGGCTTAAGAAGGTTTCTCATTTCTTGCTGATCAAGGAGACCTTCAATGTTGATAAGCTGGGATGGTTTTACATTCGTGAGATTTTATACCTTCATGGAGTTCCACACTCCATTGTTTCAGACAGGGATGCACATTTTACTTCCTATGTCTGGAAGGGGCTTCATATGGCTTTGGGTACCCATATAATTTTGAGTAGAACATACCACCCCAAGACAGATGGCCAATCCGAGCGTACGATTTAGGTGCTTGAGGACATGCTCTGAGCATTCATTCTGAATTTTTGAGGTTCTTGGGAGAAGCATATACCTCTTGTGGAATTTGACTACAAAAAAATTTTCAAGAGACTATTCTGATGGAACCTTATGAGGCTTTGTATGATATGCCATTCCAATCACCATTATGTTGGCTAGAGGTAGGAGAGACAGATTTGATGGGACCTCATCTTGTTCTGGAGGCCATAGAGCAGATAGAGATGATTTAGAAGAGGAAGACTACTTCACTGTCTCAAAAAAAGTCATATGCTAATCAGTGGAGATGACCTCTGGAGTTCGAGGTTGGGGACTAGGTTTTTCTACGTGTCACACTGAAGTTTGGAAACAAGCGGATCAAGAGACATGGTATGCTTTCACTGAGGTACATTGGGACATTTGAGGTTTTGGAGGGAGTAGGGTTGGTTTCCTATCGATTGCAGTAACCTCATAGGTACCAGGCTATGCACGACGTCGTCCATGTTTCTCATCTCCGACGTTACTTTTCAGACCTATCTCAAACATTCCAACCCGAGGAAGTAGAGATAATTTTGGATGCATCTTCCGAGGAGCATCCTATCTCGATTGTCGATCACAGTATGAAGGGTCTCCATGACCATTCTATTCCTCTGGTATGAGTGCTATGGTGGAAACAGTGAGTACATGACGAGACATGGGAGAGGGAAGTCGATGTGCAATCACATTGGTCGGAGTTGTTCGGGGATTCTTATTCTATTCCACGCTAGGGAAATTCAAGGACAAACTTTTTTAAGGGATATGTTCATAAGAACCCGAATCTTTTTTCCAGTTATGTTTTTCCTTTTTATGGGGTTTCAGAGAAAAGAGGAGTTTCTGGAAATTTTTGATGTACACACCATGTACTTTATGAGTACACGCCTTGTAATTCATTGCAACAGGAGGCTGTGTTCTGGCCATGTCATGGACACACACACGGTCATGTGGGGTGACGTGGAGACCACTTAAAGCGAAGTACAGAAAAGGTGAGTACACATCGTGTACTCCTAAAGTACACGCCGTGTATTTTTTTTTTCATTATATGCACCGGGGTTGAGGATGACGGACAGAACTACATTCTTCAAGGTCATCTTCATCTAAGAGAACATTTATGGCTGCAGATCTTCAACGAACCCCTCGAGCCTCCATCCTTCCTCTGAATCTAACTCTATTGGTTGTGTTAGAATCACATCAGTGAGTTCACTCTTATCCTAGAGCATCGTTTTCCAATTCCCCCTCTTTTCCATGTTATCGTGGGTTGATCATATTTGATGTTTTTGTAGATCTACAACTTTATAAGGAGATTCATGCCTCGTGGTTCAAGTATATTATTCCTACAACGTCGAGGTATGTGGTTTGTGCCTTTCTATTAAATGTATTTGAATATTATGTTCAATTTCTACCAATATCCTTAAAAGTATTATATTCTCTTTTATATGTCTACTCTTAGCCCACCCATTATGTCTCCATGGAATGATCCATTCTTATTATTTGTACTCATTGGATGTTAGGAGGATAATTGGGTAAGAAAATGGGTGGATTATGAGAAACCAAAAAGACATAGAATGTGTCTAGAGATGTGGTGGTACTTATAAGTGGGGGAGTTATGTGATTCTGAATATAATATTCCTTAGTTTATTATATTCCCTATAAACTATCAATAGTGTTAATTATTGTGAATATATATAGTAGTCAATACATTGTAATTTGAACTACTAGTCACTTACAACACACATAACACATTCCGTAATGTATTTAGCTAAAAGTGAAAAGCATTGTACTTTACTATTTTTCAGTATTCACAAAAAATCAACAATTTTAGAGAAATAAAACAATAAAACAACACTTTTTGATGTGTATATTCAAAAAATGAAATCACTTTTATGAAGTTTTTAAAATATAAATAAATAAATATTATTTATTTAAAAATAACATTATTATTATTATCTATAATTTATAACCCTATTAAAAAGTACCTGTGGTGTTATTAAATTATATTATAAATATAATGAAACATGATATTATTTTATAAATAAATTTTATGAAAAATAAACTTAATTTTGAATATATATATTTATCATAAATATTAAAATAAAGTATACATATTTTACAAAAGTCTGTCTACTTATTTTATTATTTTCAAACCATTTATTTATTTATATCATAATACATAATTGATATATTTTTTAATTTTTTATTCTAATAACTTTTATTTTATGATTTAATATATAAGGTTACTATTCTAATTTTTATCTTAATATCATAAAAATACATAATACGATTCCGAAAGTCAGATTACTATTCTATTTGATAGATTTACAATGGACTTATGTGTTATATAACTTCAATTAATACCCCATAGTTCATTGATTTTTATTTTATATCATTGTATCATATTATATTTTTTTTAAATATTTATTTAAAAATATATTATTTCATTTATATGGAATTTATTATGACTATGTCCATTATTTGGGATTGAGAGTATACCAATTTTTATATTGTTGTTATATTAATTTCAATTTATATCATATTTTAACACATTCAATTCTAATTGCTATATATATTATTAAATTAACTATTCGAGTGAAAATAATATATTTTTATTGTGTACATAATTTATGGAATTTTAATTATATATTACTAAAATACTAAACATGTAGTACTTATAAAATAATAATAGAACATGCATTGTTAAAATTTTTAGTAGTTACATCCCACACCCAACCTTTTGAAGTTTCTCCTTCATAATTTTAATTAAACCATAAAGATGAATATAGATGAGGGTAATTTTAATTCATTTCATCCTATGGTTCCCATGTCCCCTCCTCAAACATATGTTTTCTCAATCATACATTGATTATGTGAGTGGCCTTTTTTTTAGAATGATTTCACTAAAGTACAAGATCTCCATTAACTACTCATCGTTTGAGAGATCATGATCTAACGTTACCACCTCTAGATTCATTATAGGTGACAGATCTATTATGATTCAGGGAAAAATTCATGTACTTATATTTCCTTTCATCCAAATTCTCATGGATCTCCTCTAAAGTGTTATGCAGAGTTATAATTTATCAATAACCTCGAACTCCTTGTCTCTCTTATGATAATCAGTATAAACCAATTGTAAAAACCATGATTTCTTGATATTTTGAATAATGGTTTGATATTTTCACTAATTCCATAATAATTTCAATACCCAATATCTTACAATAAAAAACTCATCCCAACACAAAAGGGATATAAATATCTATATATAAAGGGAAAAATTTCAATGAATTTGAATGCATGATTGGAAGTAATTATTGTACAAGAACAATACCATATAATGATATTGACCACATCCTCCCTAGATGTCTATCACGATTTCTCTCAATATATCATCATGTGGTTATATTTTATTAACATATTGGTTACTAGTATAGGGGTGAAAGTTAATATAAATTTGAAAAAAATGTTCATTGCAATTTTGTCAATTTTTTCAATCATGGATATGAATGATATATATCTAACATATACAATAAATAATGGTGTTCAATATAGCCTCACAAATTCCATAATTTTTTTAATTTCATGTCTGTATAATGGGAAATCCACATCAATTTCCATGAGGTGAGTAGTATTTTTGAGATTATACACTACAACCCATATGTAATTATTTTATACGAATTTATTCAGATGACATGTTATAAGTGTATAGTGATGCAGCCCATTACTATATTTTTTATGTGTAAGGTCTTCGTCATTACCTTGGATGTTTTCCATTCCACCAACAGTTTATGACATACAAGACACATTGATATATATTTTGTGACTTCTTTCATCATATTAAACTATTCGTAGTTCACTATGAGATATTCATACCACTTAATTTTACCTGGTGGATAGAGAATGATGATTTTCATTCATCATTCGAAAGCTCCATTTCGGTCTCTAGAATTGATGGTATACATATTCGTTACCAAAATGTTATGAACACTTCTTCATGAATTTAAATGTTCAAGGATTTCCATTTTATTATAGATTCCACATTATTTTAGATTTCCAAATAATCACTTTTAGAAACCATTATCTTTTTTAGAATTGATTAGAGAAGAAATCATTTGATTTATGTAAGACTTTTCCTTTTTTATGAATTCCATTTCCATCATATATATGTCTATGAATATAGGATCCTTCCCAATTTTCATCATCAATGTAGTTGATTGATTATTTCTACCGAGTGCATCATCCAATTTATTTCCCTTCCTAGGACGGTAATGGATTGGTCAATCAAAGTCTTTGATCATCTCTAACCCCCAACAATGGATTGTATTAATCTCCTTCCATGTAAATATATGTTTGCAACTATTATGATCTATGTGTATTTTACATATCTACCTATAGATACAATGAACAAAAAGAATTAATTCAAATTTCAATACATCAAACTCCAAATCATGAGTTTGATAGGTTTCCTCCTAAAAAAATCATATTCCCTACGTCATAGGCTACCAATTTATAATTTTTCAGCATTATGTATCACATAGATTTTCTATGTATCTTTTCATATAAAAAAATTTCTCACATGATAGTAGTCGTTATATTATTGTGGTGTAAACACAATTTTTCAATTCCATGAATCTATATTCACATTTATTTTTCCTAAAAATTTTCAATCATTTCCAAATTATGATGGTTAGAGGGTTTTATTACCTATAGAGGTTTCTCATAAATTGTTAATAATCTCTCGCTATTCTAAGGATACTATGGTTATTCTACACAGATGTTGGTCTATGACAATCATAAATTTCCTAAGTCCCATAAGGTTTAATATATATCTATCTTCTAATTATAACAATCACTAATAATGATATAGTCTCTATAGAAACCCCACATTTACTATACAAAAAATAAAAATTATCTATTCATAATGTATTCAAGATAGTATTATAACTTTCCTACATAAATTTTGATTAATTGAGAATATCATATATAAATATTACCACTTATTTTTTGACGTAATTTATAAATTATATATATGTTAGGTCTACAAATATTTTTTGAAGATCTTGCGAGTCTGAAGGGAAACACAATGAACAAACCATATCTTTATCTTTTCTAAGGGATGATCTGTGAATATCACATTTCATACCCATAAATTAATGATATCTTGATCGAAGTTATAGCTTAATGATGTACTCAGTCCTCTGTAGCTGATCAATAAAATCACCAACCAATTATCAAGGATACTATTTCATTACTTTTCTTTTTATAATTTATGATAATCTAGGAAGATATGGGTTAACCCTTTCTTATTCTGGATAAAGAGGACTGATGATCCCTGGGGTGAATGAATTGGGAATGTAAAACTATTTTATAGATTCTCTTCTAACATCATCATTAGTTCTTCTAACTCAAAAGATGATAGTCTATTGCGAGTCTTGGAAATTGTAAGATATGAAGGTATAAATTTATTTTTGAACTCAACCTCTCTATCCATAGTAATTCCAGATAGTGCATTAGTGAATACATATGTATATTCCATTATAATGATGATGTAGTCATATATTATTTCATATTTTTAATAAATAAATTAATCGATATATTCAGACTCACTATACAATAATATACATTCTTGAGAAGAAGATTCTACATGGGATTTATCCTTATCTTTACACAATTAAAAAAATTAAAAGATTACAGTGGATATTGGGAGTGATTTCCCTTTCCTAGAATTTAAAAGTTGATTTATACAATGAATACCATTTCATTCCCAATATAGAATCAAATTCTTCAAATGGAACAATGGAATGTTATGTTGGGAGTTTTGATCTACATACATTGGTGGGGGATGAGTTATATAATTTGCACAGAAAATTTTCTTGGTTTTTTTCTAATAGATAATTCAACCTCCATGATTTGAGATGGTGTTTGAATATATTTATTCAAAATTCCTGAAATTAAAACATGTGTATAATTTTAATCATATACGATATATGTAGTACATTAATTGATAATGTGTGTACCTTTAAATGGTTTATTATTGTCCATGACACTTAGTATATCCCAAATAAACATATGAATGAAAATACAAAAAATAAATAGCCTATGAAAAGAGAAACTATGAAAATAGTATTTATAATAGATAAATGACATGTATATCAAATATTATGAGTCTATGGGGGTTGTAGATACCGAAAAGTGCTCAAGGGATGAAGAAGGATTCCAAACGACAAAGAGAAGTCATATTCGGACCTGGGGACCCCGTCTGGGTGGCCCAGAGGGGTCGCGTGAAAAAAATTTATAGGTTTCAGAAAACATTATGCCCCATGCATAATGTTCTGGGATTCATGGAAATTATTTGGTGTGGGCATGAAATATTTCACACCCTGCCCTGCATGGTCGATATTTCGTGCTTTGGCTTACGTCGCGCTATTTTATCATGCCGGCCTGGTTTCCGCACCCCTGGACACCAATAAATAAAATGGGACCCCCTTCCACTTCAGGGCTAAAGAATTTGAACCAGCTCTCATGCATGAAATTCGCCTATCGTGCACACAAATATAGTCTTTAGGTACGGTTATTTTCACTCCAATTAACCCATGGGTCCACCTTCGCATGAGAATTCCTTGGTTTAAGACTGAATTCCAATTACTTCGGAGTCCTCCCCTGGCACAAAATCCCTTTCAATTGCACATAGGCCGGCCAATTGCATGCAATTCCCTTCCATTACATGCACCCAATCTAATCACGTGCAATCATCACCAATTGCGCGCACCCTGTCATTGCGTGCAACCTCTCCCAATTGAGCGCAATTCGTACTCCTTGTGAGCAAACCTTCATAGTTGTGTTCAAATCAACACGTCCATTTAAGCACAATCATCATTTATTTCACGCCAAACCGGGTTTTTTTCACGCAGGGCTATTGATTCCAAGCGCAAGCCTGAGAAGTTGCACACCATTCCTCAGGACCTCTCACCTCGGCACTCCCTGGGCATCCCCTTGCATGAGTGCCCATTGCGCTTCTTATGGATGACATACGCGGGTGCATCTCACACCCCGAGCATCCACATCATGTACAGTTTTCCCGTATGACCTTCTAGGCTCCTATGAAGTAACGTCAATGTCCCTTGGACGATACTGCCTATTGAGTTTCTTTACCACATACACCTTCACCTAAGAATTCCAACTGATATTGCTTCTTCGAATAGCCACGCTATCATGGACCCCTCAACTGTTTGCTCAGTGACACCCCCTCTCCATGGATTTTCATGTCCCCTCTCCGCACTGAGGACCAGAGGGTACCAATTATGTAAGTCCTAGGGGTGTAGAGAAAACCCACCTCGTCTGAGCTGCATGACGTTAAACTGCAAAGCGCCATCACCCTCAGCACATGAAGTTAATCTGTGACCTGGCCCCATGCCACGTAAGTAGGGTTCCCACGCCTTGGACATTCTCCACGCCCACTCTTCTCCACGGGGATGGGATCACCCCTCACATGGGATGATAACCTCCTTATTGGGGTGGCGTTTGTCTATAGGTAGGGGCAGCCACCTCGGAGTTAAGCCCCTAGGTTTTTTTTCTAGATGCAGAATCCCTTATCCTCCGTTCATCTTCGGTCCCCAGGGTGAGTGAAGGGTATGGTGGGAAACAGATCTTCACTTTTCCTCGGCCCCAGGTCCCTCTCCCGCTGCGCTTTGTCACCCACGGGCCTCTATCCTAGAGTAAGCCCTGAATTCATGGGATGCTAACCACACATAAGCCCCTATTTCCTTTTTGGTCTTCCCAAGATTGTAAGCCCCAACACCTGGGCCACTCCACGCATAATCCTAACTCTATTTCCCATGGACGCACCTTTCGCGATGTGATTTTCATGCATGTGCTATCTTTGGAATCTAACATCGTGCATGACTCATGTGAGCTTAGAGTAATCACCGACCATGATCAACACCTTGGTTCGTCTCAGAATGTAATCCCCACACAATACTGAACTACGGGGACTTTGATCCATGTCAAGGCATTGTCTGTCGGATGCCTCCACGAGGTTAAGGCCCCAAAACCATGGTCCACCTCAGTGCGTAAGCCCCACTCCACCCCGAACTATGGGTAAATTGATCCATGTCAAGGCATGGTATGTAGGAAGCCTCCCTGAGGGTCAAGCCCCAAGCACCTTTGGCCACCTCAAAGCATAAACCCACTCCATATCTCAAACTTCTATGACTTTGATCAATGTAAAGGAATGGTACGTAGGAAGCCTCCACGAGGTTCAATCCCATGACCTGGTCGTTCTGACCATCCTCAAATTGGTTCACCAACACCTTGGCCCGCCTCAGAGCATAAGCCCCACTCCATATCCTGAACTACGGGGACTTTGATCCATGCCAATGCATGGTACGTAGGAAGCATCCATGATGGTCAAGCCCCAAACACATTGGGTTGCCTCATAGTGTATGCCCCATACCCATCCCGAACAATGGGGAATTTGATCCATGTGAAGGCATGGTACGTAGAAAGCCTCTGTGAGGTTCAAGCCCAAAACCCGGCTGTTCTGACCATTTTCACATCGGTTCGCCCTCATCCCACATGATGTTAAATTGTATTACCCATTCTAAACTATGTGGTCTTTGATCCAAGTCAAGTCATGGTACGTAGGAAGCCTCTATGAGGTTCAAGGCCATCACTCATGTCTCATCCTGATCTCTCCCTAGATCCCATGTGTCTCGGAAAGCTCAGGCCCCAACCTGGAGGTTTCACTTCCTCTGGGTCCCATCCATGCGTCCATTCTCATGGGTCGCCTCCTCAGGTGTCCCATAGTACCATTGAACTACAGATACTATGATTCCCTTCCATGGGGATACGTAGGAAGTCTCTTCGAGGATCAATCCCAAAACCATCATAACCCATGGCGGTTCCATCCCATTCATAGAACCTTCCATCACCCATCATGATCCTCACCTGGGTCACTACATCCTGGTGGAATCATTCCACCACATTCCCTACATTGTTTAGCAGCATTCGGGAAGCCACCAACGTGTTGGCCCTAATATCGGTGTTCCCTCTAGGGGGTTCCTCGATATGATCCTCCCTAGCCAGTGTTCCGATCAGTCCGATCCTTCCCCGCTGGATGTTAAACTTGCAGAATACCCAGTGTTAAACATTAGAAGCTGAGGAAAACCTCATATACATGCCCATGGAATACGATTCCCTGCATTTGATGTGTGATGCCTCAGGATTCCATTCCCTCAAGAAGCCCTATAATAAGGGGAAAAACACAGATATGCCAACCCCCTAGCGTCATGACACGCCAGTGATGCCCAATGTGAATACTCCCCTAACCAAAGATTGCTTCCCTGACCGAACCCCTTGGAAAGTCCTGACAGAGGAAATGTAATTAACGGGTTTCCATGAAGATATGGCATCAGGAAGAGTTTCACGAACAATGTCTTAAATCTGTGAGGGATACCCGGACTAGGTGACGATCTCCAAGGATGAATACACAGAAGGAAGTATCAACTTACCAACATCCCTTTTTGATCAGGGAGAAGATATCTATGAATAAGGAACATATTCCTCATGCATTTGGAAAGTGGGAATGCGGGGCAATAGTGGCACGTCCTCTCTGTGACAGATGCCCGCGCCCTGGCGAAAGCGTCGGAAACAGAAACGGTGAACCCGACGTGAAGGTCATCTTCTCAGTATGGAGACTAATAGCAATCAATGCAATACTGGTTTATCATATCATATGACCCCATCATCTAGTACCAAGTCCAACCGATCGATCCTGACATGAAAATCGCTAGAAGTAGGGGTAGTCAGGACGTTGAGAATTCTGTTCTGCGACATTGTCAGCGTGGATCCCTATTACTGGCCACGGAAGACGGAACGACGCTAGGGTACTGGTTTTTGATTTATTTAATTATCATTATTAATGAGTTCATATTCCAACTTTCAGGAACCATGTTGTCGCATCTGGAATGCAATCACCACCTACCCACCGGCATAGGGGCAGAGGAAATACAGGCACGGCCACCGCATGCGGTTCTGCCTCTCCCATGATGGCCTCAACCACCATGACTATTGGTCCCCCACGTCCCCTATACCCTTTGGAAATTATCCAATGAAGGATAATGAATTACCATGTATGTAGGTACGAGGAGGAGGGGATCATACCCAATAGGGATGTGGCCCGCCTAGATCTAGAGGTGGTCGCGCCCCGATGTCCACACTGCCGCCGAGGGCCGCATAGGGAGCCGCTACTCCCCACCCCAACATACAATATTTTTGGGAGCTTGTCCTCGGAATACCTTGATAACTCCATGACCTAGGCCGATGAGGTAGGGGATCAGGTCGGCCTGATTGGAGTTCCTCTTCAAGGGCTCTTGGAAAGGTCTCCCACTAGGCTGTGTCATCACCACCGTCTGGTTCCCCGAGCCAAGGGGCAAGTAAACTACACGCCTCCACCACTATCTCCAGTTAATCTGACCCGACACCAATGTCAGGCGCAAAAGGAATAGGAAGCCCACCATGGGGTGTCAACATCATCAACTACGGTGGCCCATGCCACAACTATCTCATATCCCGAACTCCCCGCATAAGTTGAGCAGGGGCAATTATGCGCCCCGCCTGGATTGAGGCCCCAACCACCCCACGGGAAGGTTAGGACATCTCTCCTAGTCACCTACATAGGCGATGACCGCTGCGTACCATTCTGCAACAATGCCATCTTGTGTGGAGGCCCACTCCATACCGCCACAATGGAAGGTGCGAACCCTCACTACTTCCAACCCCGACTTGGAGGTCTGCCCTACACCACCTTCAACCCAAGAGAGGGTCTTCCCCATGATAGAAAAACTCTATATGGGGGTCTCTCATGTTCTCACTACACTGGGTACGGGGTCACTCCCCTTGCCGAAGACTGCAAGTATGGATACATTGCATGTCCGGTCACTCACCAACATGGAGGTCCTCCCCATGTCCACATGCCAATAAGTGAAGGTCCTCCTTGCCCCAACGATCAGAGAGGAAGAGGCCAACTTCACTTCACTTACACCCAGTATGGAGGTCATCCCCATGTCCCTTTCGACATCTTCGCCTGTGCTCCTTGCACCGCAGCCCACCCTAGTTGGAGATCTCTCCCCCCAAACACCAGTATGGCCAAAGAACCTCCTCATTCCAAAAGTGGGTCTTGTCCCAAAGAGCCACCCAGGGGCAGGAGAGTTGGTGGTCGTCGTCACAATAGGAATTCCGGGATGGTCCGGACAAGAATTAAACCAGTCCGCTTCTCAGACTCCGAAGCGGAGAGAGACTATGCACGGGAGCCCTCTCCTTAGTCCTCCGAGTCAAGGGATGGGGCAGGAACGAGGCTCATCAGCCTCGTACTCCCGGAATGTGAGGTCTATAAAATCCTTTCCTCCCTCTGATGGTATATCTTGGAGGATGAGAACATAGCATGTACCAAGGGAGCGACCAAATAGTCGCCACTACCATCTTAGGAAGCGCCCTCTGCCTCGGCTAGAGACTACGGTGAGCTATTTTGGGGGTCAATGGTGGAAGAGCTACGATATTGACCACCCTCTACAGAGGCTGATGCTGTGTCAGGATCCCCGGTCACCGGTCCATCCAATCATGAAATAGCGGCCAGGTCACTACAATCATCAGAGGAAATACCATGATTCGGTGGCCAATCAGCCCATACTCCATATTCTCCACCAGCTATCCCACCATCCCAACGGTCTTCCTCATTGCCACAACTAGTTCCTTAGCCACCCCTATTTGACGAGTGGGGAAATTAAGGCCCAGAACCTGAATCTGATCCCAGGAGCATCTACACTATCCTTGCAGCAGGAATCTTCCCCCAGAAGCTTTGGCTAGTGGCAAGACCAAATTTTTGTGCTCTAGAATCTCTCACCCAGAAGAAGTTTGAATGTTTCTGCCAGACCCTCTGGGTGAAACACTTCTATCTTCGCCACCAGTGAGTGGATTATCGGAGGAGCCAAGTGCACCTTGAAGACATCGGCGAAAATTGTTGTCTGGTTGACCCAGCCACACTCCTCGTGGTCCAGCACCTCGAGTCACCTGATCACCACAGGGCCCCCCAACAGCAATGTGTTCAGAGTTTCCAAGTACACCTCAAAGTTGTAAAGGAGGCTACCCCCATGAGGATGTTCGTGGATGGGGGCTGTACGCTTCCATTCTCTTCAGTGCTATTCTTCGGTATCCTGACTCTCTTAGTGACATTGAGGACATGCCCCCGAGAAGAGTTGCGGTAAAGATGACCGATCTGTTGGGAGGGGAAAACGAGCTGGAGCATCTTGATGTGAACGTCCTCCCTGAGGACGTGCCACCACTATTGGACCCATCGGGGAAGATTATTAGTCAGTAGAGAAACCTCCTAATTCTCCCTCCACCCACCAAAGCATTGGTACTCATCCAAAATGTCAGTAAGGTCAAGGAGCATGTCGGACCTGTCAAGCACTCTGACCCATCCGCTTTATTGCAAAAGACTGAGTGGGACCCAGAAAATTCCATGTTGCGCTAGCAGCATGATGAGCTAAAGAAGTTGATCTATGAACATCTGGTTGAACGTATTGTAGAGCGATGACCTAACTACGGTGATCCTAGGTAGGGGAAGCAGGGGCAGAAACAACTATTCCTTGGCGAGCTACCCCTAGGAAACCCTGATCATGCTGCATTCGCTGACAGGGTGGAAGCTGGATCTCACAAAAATAGGGCATGGTATGTCTTTCCAAACCCTCATTAACTACGCGAAAATCCATGGAACCCCTCTTGGGCTCCTCCGGCAGCCCCAAGGGTCGCTCCACCAGCCGCTCCATGAGCTGTTGAGCATGTCTACCACATTGGAGAACCCGACAACAAGCTCGTGGTTAGGGACCCCCGTCAAGAGAGGGAACCTCATCCATATGATCCAATGGAGGAAACCATAACCCACCTAGAGCTATTGGAAACACGACAGGTGTCCATCCCACCTGATGGAATGCCATATCCGGCATGGGTGGCTGATATTCCAGCACACCTGGGATTCGAGAAACTCCACCTTCTCCCCCTTTAATGGGACGGGGGACCCGACGCTGCACCTGGCCCACTTCAACTCAAGATGCGGGCCAATGTTAGGGACCCCAATGCTACAGGAGGCTACCATGCTCCACTGTTTTGTTCAGACACTAGAGGGGACGACATTCGTCTGGGACAACCAGCTCCCCGTCGGGTCCGTGACCTGCTGGGAGGACCTCCGCATGCAATTTCTCTACCAATTTTTCTCTACCACCTAGAAAACAGTCATCACAAACCACATTATGTTCAAACAAAGTCTTTATGAGAGATTCACAAACATTATCCCCTAGTGGAAGGGGATCACATACACTATTGACATGAAACTGACTCAAGATAAATTGCTGATGATGTGCGTGGGGAATGTAAAGACAGAACTAGTTCCCTCCTTGATCACACAGAACTATCCCGGAGGGTTTTAAGACATCTCAGATAAGGAGTAGCTCTTTGAAGAAGCCCTAAAACAGGCCATCATGGCAAGTTTGTTTCCCCCTATAATCCCAGCAAGGAGGGCGGCCAGAGCCGAGCCCGCCATGGTGGCCCAGATAGAGGCCCCAGGCAGCAAGAATCACTACAAGCAGAGCCAGCTCTACAGCCCCACAAAGGTCCACCACAAAGAGCGCAGCTCCCAGCCCAGCAGCGTCCACCTGAAAATCGGCAGGTGCCTCCGCGTAATGTCCCGCTGCCACCTAGGTGAGATAATCCAGTTCCGCCTCCTCGGTAGGCTCCTCCATCCCCCTGTCGGGGTTAGTATCCTATAGCCTCCATTATAGAAGGATTAAATTGAACCTAATCTTTCAATGATTCCTAGGTCCCCAGTTACTTCCGAAGCACCTTAGAGAAGGGAATTTTATGACTGCTTGGGTGTAGGAAGCCAGAAGAGGCGAATCTCACTAATCGCCACAACTACTGCCCTTATCACCAGATCCTGGGGAACACCATCAAGAAATGATATGTGTTAAAGGAATTGAACCAAGACCAGATTGAAAAAAAATAGTCAGGTTGGGCCCAAACCTGGCACAAGTAGCAGGTGACTTTGTGATCTCAGACAGTAGTAGTGACCACGAAGGCGAGTGGCAGTATGTATCTGACCACGGGTCCCAGAAGTATAATGATTGGATGGATCGCAAAAAATTCTCCCATACCCATGGAATTATTCTAGCATGTATGAATCAGCCATAGCCTTCTGAAGTTGTGGCTAACACTTTTGTATCATCATCTCAGCCGGACTCTTCCCAGAAGAGAAAGCATTAGCGGCACAAGAAAAAGCAACGTCCGCCACCAATGCGATCATAGTCCCACACTCTTGGTGAATGTTTCCACCCAGATATGGGGATCCCTCCCCGGATTGGCCCAGTAGTGGATGAATCTTCCAGTGATAGTCAAGGGTACGCTTAAGTCAATACCATTGAGTTGGAAACCCCTATATGACTCCCACCAATGGGGAGCGCCAGGAGAACCTCCCCAATGTCCCCAGCTGACGCCAATGTCAGTGGAGCCATGACCATATGGGTCATCGAGGCACGTCAGTTGGCACCAAAATCCAGGCCGTGCATGCCACTGAGACCATAAAACAAGCCCAGTGTAGAACCCACCACGCATAGCCTCTTCATCTGGTGTCGACATGCCCGCCTCCACCACTATTTGTGCTACTGGATCAGGTAGAACCACTTCGGTCGTGATGCGACCAGCTTCACCCTACTACTGTCTGATCTCAGTATTCTAGTTCTCATCCAGAAGATACTCTCTGGGATTTGACTAGTGAATAATGGGAAATAAACAGTACCAATCAGCTGCTGGTCCGGCCGGCAGGGCCCGCTATGCCTTACATCACAGAGAGGCTCCGAGTAAGCATAATTCTGCGCCTGACATGGAAGTACAACGTTCTCAAGCACCTCTCTGGAATCCTAGAAAGGCTTTCCATCCTTGAAGCCCTTTTCTTGTCACCATATTTAATCCCTTTGTATGTCACCAAATATGTGTGAAGAACTTGTCGAGGCTTTAAGGAGACCTCTCCAGTTTGAGACGAAGATTGCAGCTGTAGAGGAATTCCATTCTAAATTGCTTGAGAATGCCGAATTTCAGGCCATCATTTCATTCTTAATAGAATATGAAGGCTCCCCTATAAAGGCACACATCTGCCCGCTGTATATCCCTGGCCAATTTAATGGTGTGGAAGTTCACTGCTGTCTCATTGAAATCGACTCCGGGATCAACCTTACCCCGAAAACGACACTGCAGAATCTAGATTTATTTGAATATGAAGTGAATCCCTCTGATGTAAGAATCCAGGTATATTACAGGACAGAGAAGACCCTGGTCGGAAAGATATTTTTGAAGACCCAGTTCGGCGGCTTATTGGCCAGCATCGAGTTCATGGTTGTCTCCCAGGACACCGCGTATAATGCATTGATGGGCAGGCCATGGCTCCACCTGCATGCGGCAGTCCCCTCAACATATCCTCAATGCCTCAAGTACTCCATATTGGATGATTGGGCATACTCCATGGTGATGCAACTCCTTTTTCCTCTTGTGAATCCCACTACCTGGATGTTGATTGTTACAAAAGCACAGATAAACAACTCCAGGAAAGTGAAGTTGAGCCCGTCACCGCTACGAACGACCCTTGGACATTCCAAAATGATGCCTACATCTTCCCAATCCATTGGTTGGAGGTCACGACCCCCGTACATGCCTAAATGATGCCTACATCTTCCCAATCCCAAATCCAGGTGGTGTCGGAAGATCACTTCGTATTCTTATACAAATCAGGACTTAGTGATCTCGAATCCTCCCACTCCCATCAGGTATTGTGATGTCTAGCTCATGGAAACAACAGTGCGTCACACCTTTCTGTTTTACTGAGCTAGAACAAGCTAGCTCTGGCCGACAAACCACTATTTCTTTGATATTATCAAGCGTGGCCCCTTGGGCTAGAAACCCGATGGGATCGGGTCGACAGTCTTCGTCGCTAAGGTCTCGGCAGCGCCGGAGTGTCCCGATTCCGTAACCATTGCAGCACCACCTGGTACCAGCATCCCATCTGGTACTGGTAACTCATAAGCATCTTCCCCCATAGGAGATCCCTCCATAAGTGGATAAGTGGATATAGAGGATGCCCCCCATACATTTGATGAAGGCGTCTCCGCCATGGTCGACGAGTCGATACGGTTGAAACTCATAAGTGAGGCAGACACGAGACCCACTTTGATCAGTGCCGCCATGCCCCCCGAGGAGCAGAAGTGGTACATAGACTTCCTTAAACAGAACTGTGATGTGTTTTCCTGGATTTATGATGAGATACCGGGATTAGATCCTCAAGTATCCATCTACCGCCTCGGTCTTCTGGAAAAATATCATGGAATCAGACAACCTCCCAGAAAGATGCACCCTTCTCAATGTTCCATGGTTGAGGCTGAGGTTGACAAGCTCATCAGGGTCAACTTCGTTAAGGAGGTCCAGTACCCCAAATGGTTGGCCAACATTGTACTAGTCAGGAAGAAGAACAGATTGATCAGAGTCTGTATTGACATTCAATATCTCAATCGCCATTGTCTAATGGATGATTTTCCTCTTTTAGTGACAGAATTGTTGATCAACTCCACGACAGGGTTCCAATACTCACCTTCATGGATAGTTAGTCTGGATATAATCTGATCTATATGGACCCCGAGGATGAAGAGTCCACAGCTTTCAGAGCTCCCCAAGGTACATTCTTTTACAAGGTTATGCCCTTCGTCATGAAAAATTCAGGTTCCACCTATCAGCGGGCCATGCAACACTTATTCAAGTCCATCCTCGTGACATTGGTGGAGTGCTATGTGGATGATTTGGGGGTCAAATCTCACCAGTGCCAAGACCATCTCAAGGATCTTGAAAAGGTGTGAAGCTTCCTCCATTCCAGCCACATGAAGATGAACACATTGAATTGTGCTTCTGGGGTCACATACGGGATGTTTCTTGGATGTTTTGTCAGATACCGAGGCATCGAGAATGACCTGTAAAAGATCAATTCCATCATCCAGATGCCTCCCCCGAGTAATATTTTGGAGCTTTGAGGATTCCAAGGCCACTCGATCTACATACGCTGATTCATTGTGAATATGGCCTGGAAAATGTAATCCCTTCTCTCATCTCATGAAGAAGGTAACCACTTAGGAATGGTACTTAGAGTGCTAGACCACCTTTGATGAAATCAAGTAGTATCTGCTCCAGCCTCCGGTCGTGATGCCACCTATCTCCGGGAAGCCACTGGTCCTCTACGTAACCGCCCTGGAATGGTCCCATGGCACCCCTCTCACCCAGAACAATAATGAGGGGATAGAGAACAACCTCTACTACCTCAGCCAGATGCTCCTTGATACGAAGACCAGATTATCCCCCATAGATAAGAGTTTCCTTGCCCTCGTGTTTGTCGTACCAAAATTGCAGGATTACCTGCAACACCATGAGGTAAAGATGGTGTCTCGAGTAAAACCGTTGAATTACATAATACGTCATCCCATATTGACTAGCTGACTAGCACGGTGGGGGGTAATCCTCCAGTTGATTGACATCATGTTCGTGCCTTATAAGGATATCAAGGGATAGACATTGGAAGAATTTCTAGGTGCTCATCCAACCTCCGTAGGCCAGTCCCTGGACTTGGATTTTCCGGATGAGGAAATCCTCTCAGTTGATCAAGACGTCTAGTGTTGGAAAATTCACTTTGATGGTGCCTCCCAGAGCCCCAATGGTAGGAGGCTCAATGATCCTCAACTCAACAGAGTAGGCATGGGAATCGTCTTTATTACCCCGGCACAATCCATTTTTTTGTACTCATTCCTATTGTCAGAAGGCAGCACAAACAATGAGGGAGAGTATCAGGCCCTCATTACTGGCCTCGAGTTATCCCTCTAGATCGACATGCCCCATTATCATGTTAATGGGGACATCGATCTAGTCATTAAGCAGGGAAATGGTGACTATGTTGTCAAGAATCCAGATCTCGTACTTTTGTTAGAACTCAATCTCCATCTATTGGCCTTGTTCCCTTTTCTTCCAGAGGATACCCATGTCCCTCGCTCACAGAATGGTCAAGCGTATGATTTTTCTAGCTTAGCTTCATCACATTCAGAGACCTAACAGGATAATATAATTATCCATGTGGCGCATCGGAGAGTCATAGCTCATGTTACGCCAGATGGAAATGACATCCCATAGGTAAGCCATCTTACCGCCAACACCTCTGCATCAGGACCCCAAGGTCATCCACATGCAGTGATCGAAATAATTACCGATTGGAGGACCCCCTTGGTTGAATACCTCCAACATGGTAATCTCCCGTCAGACCGGGATGCGTGTGATCAATTCCGACGTCACACGCAACAGTTTACCCTCCAGAGCAGTCCTAGCCTTAAGTCAATCCTCTATAAGAGTTGGTTTGATGGTGTTCTACCCTATTGCATTCAGGGGGTTGAGATTCCACAGGTTATTCTAGAGGTTCACTCCGGTTCATGTGGTGCCCATCAGGATGGGCCAAAACTATCCCACCAGATCCGTAGATTAGGGTTTTTTGGCCCTCCATTATCCACGACTGCATCGACTTCTCCATGATGTTCCATGCATTCCATGTTCATGCTAACTTTGTACATCGGCCACCAGAGCCTCTCCACACTAACAAGTACTCTTGGCCCTTTTGAGTCTGTGGATTGGATGTCGTAGGACCATACCCACAAGCAATAGCTCTCCAAAGCCGATTCATTCTAACTGCTACGGATTTATATTCCAAGTGGGTAGAGGAAATTCCTCTCAAGGAAGGAAAGGATAATTCAATCATTGAATTCATGAGTTCCAATATCAACCATTGGTTTGGAGTACCTCGCATAGTCCTCACTGATAACGACACGAACATCCAAGAAGCCGAGTTGAAAATGTAGTACGCCAGGTACAACACCTTCTCTAACCATACCTCCCACTATCATGCTCAAGAAAATTGGCTGATCAAGAAGTTCATTAAAACCCTCTCTAATATTCTGCAAAAAATGATTGGCCAGAACTAGAAGATTTGTCCTGATAATCTCCCCAAATTCCTCTGGGCCTATCAGACGACAACTCAAAATTCCACCAAGGTGGCCCCATATTCCCTAGCGTATGGAACTGAGGTCTTCCTGCCCAATGAGATTCAGTTTCCCTCATTGAACATAGCGGTTTATGACCAGGAGGCACTAGATAGAGTGGAAGAAATCCGTTAAACTAAATTGGAAGCACTGGACAATAATAGTCTTCGTGCCTTTAACATACTAGAAAGGCATTGGAGCAGGATGGATCGAGCTTTCAACAAAAAGGATCACCTACTCTCTTTCCTACATAGAGACTTGGTGCTTTCTCTGAGAATGCCAATGATCCTCGGAATGAAACCACCCATGTTGGAGCCCAAATGGGAAGGACCTTTCATTGTTCATAAGGTTTCTCCCAATGGTGTGTACTCGCTGGTGACCATGGATGGTGAGCGTATAACTCCTCCCAATAATTCCATGTTCCTTAAACAATATTTTTCCTCACCCTAATGGGTCCTACATGACCTTAAACTGGATTATGGTCCAACATGACCATAAACTATAGGTTCTTCATGACCCTAAACTGCACGCTCGTCCCACATGACATCAAAATGTATATCATCCCACATGACGTTAAACTGTATGTATTCCCGCATGACGTTAAACTGTATGTCGTCGCACAAGACGATAAACTGTATGTCATCCCGCATGATGTTAAACAGTATGTCTTTCTGCAGGACAATAAACTGTATGTCATCCCGCATGACCTTAAACTGTATTTCGTCCCGCATGATGTTAAACTGTATGTCGTCCCGTATGATGTTAAACTGTATTTCGTCCCACATGACATTAAAATGTATTTCTTTCCACATGAAATTAAACTCTATGACATCTCGCAAGACTTTAAATAGTATGTCATCCCGCAAGAAGTTAAACTATATGTGGTCCCGCATGACATTAAACCGTATGTCATCCGGCATGAAGTTAAAATCTATGTCCTCCCACATGACGTTAAACTGTATGTTCTCCTGCATTTCATTAAACTGTATCTTCAAGAACTACATGTGGCTTGACACCCATCCTTATGGGATAAATAGGACCGCCCAAACATTTATATTTTGGGTCCATCCCCTGTCAGATCAAGCCCCTTGACCCTTTAAAGTGGTTTGATGATGTGTCTACGGGTACTCTGGTCTATGACTTGGAGTGTCAGATTCAACTTGGGAAAGTTTCCATCCACTTTTCAAGATTCATGTTCCCCTTCATTTGGGCCCCTGTTATCTTTCACACCCGAATGGATCCTCAAAACGGCATGGATGCTAGGACTAAGGGCTCCCCTACCATTGTTGGCCAACTCCCCTGAGGGTGTTAGACAACAAATTGATATAAGTCAAACGTTTCGAACATGGTCAGCAGTGGATGCTCATTTGTTTGTCCCCATTTCAGGATAACGCGACATGATTATGTGTTGAAAACATGGTCAGCAATAATCCTTCGTCATCACTCCAACCATTTTAGGCCTTGAATGTTGGTTACATGATTATCATTATGTTCCCCCCATCATGTCCATGTGGAATCTCGACACTCTGGGCACTATCCCTCAGGGCACCTCCGCACGTCAAGCGGACATAGCTTCAATACGACGTCTTTCGGGGATCCCACAGTCTGAGATTTAAGACCATAAACTGAGATCTTATCTAATATTTATGTGCAACTTGATTTTCATCCTCATGGGATACATGGGATCACCCAAACATTGCATTTCCGGGACCAGCCCAACAGGGAGCTAGCTTCTCCTACCTCTTATCCTCTGACCAACACTGGCCTCTTGGCCCGAGGCTCTTCTCTCGGAATTGCGCTTGTTGATGATGTGGACTTCATCCTCATTCACATCATGTATGCTTTATCATGTCATGCACATTCATTTAGGTCCAATCACATGATCCTAAACTCATATAATATCGTCACGACCGCATGATGAAAACCAACACTACATTGTGATGACCTCATCACGGGGGACCCCATTCTTGGTGTCGGTCATCCACCATACCATTTATCAATGCCTGTATATGGCTATATTATTTTAGAGGTGCTGGGAATTTCTACCCCTAATCCTATCACTTCACAAAAAAAACGATTCACCTTAAAGTAAAAACAAGGTACATCAAATAACCCTTCTTTTGGTCTGAGGGTCAAACCCGCACACCACTTTCTAGAACTACATATTGCATGATTCTCATTCTCATGAGATATGTAGGAACGCCCAGACACTTCCCCATGGTCACATACTTTCTTTCACGTTCGGTCCCTTGAACAAAACACTTCCTCAAGGAACACATGGTAATTCAGAATTATATACTCATTCATGTCCGGTTTCATAATCACCATACCATGTTTCCTCTACATTCCTTGTCGATCCCTGGTCCAAGATCTATGACCTAAAAATGAGACCCTTTCTAGAACTACATATGGATTAATTTCAATCCTATTGGGATACTTATGAATGCCCAGACATTTCGTCTCGGGTCCAGCTCCGGGAATAAAAAATACCACCTTTTCTAACCATCGGCCCTTTGGCATGACAACTTAGAGAGGTCCTATATTAGAGTAGGAATGATCCATGGTTAGATTAATGTGCCCACTTAATGCATTTCCATCACAGTGGTGTAATTTCAAGGGTGTTGGATTCTGTTCGAACAAACCACCACTTCACCTTCCACACTTTGTGTGCCGCCTATATTCGGACCCTAATCCTCTTTTATGTCTGATGGGACCCCCTAGCACTATCGATGCTCGGACTATGCCCCCCCTACTATCTTGGGTCAACGTTCCGGATGACTGAAGGATGATATTTGAGTTAGGTCCAGTGTTGCGAACATGGTCAGTGGTCGTCCTTCAATTGTTGTCCCCATTTCAGGATAATACATTAGGGATGTTGTGTTTCGAACACGATCAACAGTTGTCATTTATTGCCACGCCCGACCACAGTGTTCCGAATTTGGGTAACGTGATTCACATTTTTCATTCCCCTATGTTCGGACTGATTCCAATGTCCCTGGAATTACCCCACTTGTGATCTAAAGCATATGGAGAATACGATACATCAATTGGGATAAGGGCCTCTTCAATTAATTAGGCCACCCTCTTCTCCTCGGAATTCCGGGTTCGAATTGCGAATCCACGATGCTTGGTTGATGCTCCAATGATCAAACAGAGTAATAGTATGAGTATCCCTTTTTTGTCATATCGAGTATGACCCACTTGATCTTAGGAATGAATTTCTATTTATTTCGGGATTATGGTCGAGCAAGGTAAACCAAGGATAGATGTAAACGAATTCTTCCATACCTACAGTTTAAAATAATAATAATTCAGGAAAAATGATTTTATGGGTTCGGCCATGAGAGGGCCCTTAAAGTTCGACTTCCTGGATTTATCATTCCAACACCACTACCTTTTGGCTGGTGGCCTCCATGTCTGCTTCCCTCCCCATGAGGACTCTGTCTTCATCAGCAGTCTTGGAGCGTAGTCCACTGACCCTACCTCATGCCCGCACCTATTTAGTTTGGAGCTCAATAATTTGGTGAGTCACTTCCACTAGTTTCTATTGGGCATCTTCCATCTGGGCCCTCAACTGCTCCACGAGCTCAGAATAGTTTTCAATGGATATCTATTTTTCGTTCGCCTGTTCTTCGAGGAATCAGACCTCCTGCTCCTCCTTCATAAATGCTCGGTTACTCCCCGACTCCTCCCGACACTGGGTGACATCGGAGCGCCGAATTCTCTCACACATCTTCTCAGTCATGTAATCACGGACCGTCAGGTGAAGGAATTGAGAATCAACCCCTCCAGCACAAAAAAAACATCCATGTAGGGAATGATCCCATCCGCTTCAGCCATTCTGCCTAAGGCTGACTGAAAAAACGCTGGATGCACATCCACCCCTTGTGTCGTGTCATCCAGCTCTCCCCGTCTACTTTCGAGTCCGAATCATCAATTTCCTCGGGATCTGTGGGCTGATAGATAGGAAAAGCTACCAACATGCTAGAAGCAGGTTCTTCCTCGGAGATTACACCCAGGGGTTAGGCTCTTAAGCATCTGAGCAACCTTCCCCTCTACCCTCGATCTTGGTGGCACCTTGGTCAACCTCCAGCCCTACCCCGATGACAGCACCACTGGTGTCCGCCGCTCCCCGCTCACCAATTTTCAGGGTCGAATCGGTTTGGGATTAATGTCCTGGATAGGGCAGTACTTTTTCCACTGATTTTCTCATGGATGGTCCTGGATCAATATCCTGATGAGCCTCCAATTCCAAGATCACCGTACCGAAAAGGAGCACCCTAATAAATTGAGTCCTTTGATGGTAAGCACCGGTATCGAAGCAAGGAACACACCGGAACCCAAGGCGCCAGTTTCCAACGGTCTTGTCGCTACATGAGCTGTCATAATAGGGTATCCCTCGGCACTCGTCAACTTGATAATGGACATCGGTGCCCCACCATGTTCTGTTCGAACTTCTCCTCCTCCTTCGACTGGATATGCTTGATCAACACCTATATACTCTTGAGTAAGATAAGGAGGGTGGATTAAGGATTGTAGAAGAGAGTGGGTAAAGGAGGATATATAAGGGTTGAAGAATACCTAGAGTATCTTAGTCACATCTATATCAGAGCCGACGATCTCACTTCTCTACCAGAGACTCCATTGGTGGGACACCCCCTTGAGACCCCTCACCTTCAGGATCCTCTTCTCCTTCACCTTCTCCATCGCCTTCTCCTTTTGCCTCCTCCTATTCTCTCTCACCACCATCTGACTCATCATTGTTGTCATAATCCCCCGGTGTCATCATTTCTGGATAATGCTCCTAGACAAGCATCACTTTCACCAAGAAAGGTGGCTCAACACACCGACCCCGTTAATGTGTGTACATGTCCATGGCTGTCAGATATGTGTGTCATCGATGAAAGTTCACTCTATCGATATCCCGAACATGTCTGACTTCTGGTAGCTAGTTTTCGTCTCGCACTATCTTCTTCTAGAGGGATTTGATGCTCACCGAATGACACAGGTTTAGCCAAGTTTCCCATAGCACGGAGAAGATGGAATCCTAAGAAGGGTGAAGAAGATATATTATTTTCATCCCAGGAAGTTCTCTGGCCGCTCTGTCAGACCCTCCTCATCTATGTGATGACGGCGTGGCCACGCCATGCGACATCATCACTACTAAGGTTCTGACCTATGTGGGGCCCATTGTCCAACGCTCTTCCGATCTTCCCCCTCTAGAGGAACTCCTCCTGCACTCTCGCCGCCCTAGTTCCACATTGGCGACCTTGAGTTTCCGAACATGATTCCAAAAAACCCCCTCAGGGTATGTTATGGCCCAATTTTTGGCATACCTGGTTGAGAGACCTGCGTCGACTCTAGAGGGAGGAAAGGTGGTGATGTCGCCAGATCCATAGGTCATGAACATCAACAATAGTTGAAGGAGAACACATGGATGACTTTCTTCCCATATGTCTGTGTATATGTTTTTTGGCATTCGTTAGAGGCACCCAATCTGCATAGAAAACCGGGACGGTACATAAGGCTCACAGAAGATCTTCCCATCAATCTGGGCCACAAGCACCCCACCTCTTATGATTTGTAAGAACCCTTTCTGCTCTAGTGAGCCGTTCCTATTATCTATCATCTGGCCAGTTGGGGTGGGGAATGGGATGAAGTCAAAGTTGGAATGGTTACCAATTCCGATCCTTTCTCCCTCCTCAATGAGAATTAGTGGCATGACCCCGGCAATGTTCAGAAGAGAGGGTCGTAGGCCATTTCCTAGAGGACGGATGGAATTCAGAAAGGTGTATTTTGCACAATGAGCTACAACCCAGCCATGGGAAATCTAGAAGGGGCCACAAACTCTCTTAGGTTATCCCCCTATCGAGATGCGGCCCAAAATGGCGTACATCCAAGATAGGACGAGGACTCCTAGATTGAATCTTTTGTTGGAATCCATGATGCCAGCAATCACCAGGGTCGTTGGACAGACACCCATCATGGTGTCCCTAACCGAAAAGAGCCACCCACTCATGAATGTAGCGAGATATCCGGCTTACAGAACATCCGGGTCCCGACTCTCAATTATGTTGTATCCCCATGACTGGTAGTGCCCCGCTTCCAGGATCCTCTAGTATGATCCGCTCTTGATTTTCTATGCTGCGGTTGGACAACGTCTCCCCCACACAAGAATATTGACTTACGGATCCTTCTCTTGGAAAGGCTAAACCAGTCCTTGTAGGTGATTTCCTTCAAAAAGTCCTTGACTAACAGCTTCTCCTTGGCCAGCTCCAATAAATTCCATGTCATTATGGGGGTTTGTGATCTGTCTCCCTAGGTGCTCATCAGTGGAAGGAATTATTCGTATTGTTGGCCCTCTATAGGAATACCCCCGATGTAGTGAATGTCCCAAAGACTGATACCGACTTCCCCATGATGAATATGGAATGTATTGGTATCTGGGGACCACCGGGTGAACAACTCTTCCCTGAGTTCGAGCTGGCGGTTGAAGTGAAATTGTGATGTCCACACTACCTTGAATAAGAAAATATGCTACAGTGTGGCCCCAAATTGGTCACATTTATGGATAATCTAGTATTCCAAGGCCCATTCGCTAGTGAATCTTCCTCCGGACCATAGGCCACAGTCCTGTAGCCAGCCTTTAGTCTCTTTAGTGATGCTCTGACAAAAAGTGCTTGCGTAGAGGGCCGAAGAGATCTCCGTTATAGGGTCACCCCCATCAATGGTCTTAGTCATGGGGTTTAGGACATAAACATCCATGTTCCTGGTTTCTCTAGTAGGATGAACATTATAGGTGATGTTGTATCAAGGGAGATCGTCCTTGTGGGCCACCCATGACTGCAGTGTATCCACCTCAAAACCGGACGAATGAACCCTCTCCAAAATACCGAAGTCCCACAGTGACAGATTGATGGACAAAGAATAATCCTTTTGGGTATGGGTTAGCATATTAATGTGGTTATGGTTATTGGAGACAATCCTTTTTGTTCCATAGACCTTTGGGTTGGCAACCATTTCAGCCTTGGGAGCAGCGGATTCCCCCTCATCAACCTGGTTTGCAGCCATCCTCTTCCGAAAAAGTGTTTTAGTAGATGGCACAGAATCTGGAAGGATGGCATGATATATCAGTGGGCGTCACGAAATATCAGGCTGTGGCATGGAAAACCTCAGGTTTGCACATAAAACGACGCCTGGTCTCTATAGAATTACGTGCAGTCGGAGCAGTTTTGCATGCAGAACCAGAAAACTTTTCACGCACGAGAGCTCGAAGCATGGCTCATGATAAAATTCGTACAGAGCATGGGACCCTCGTTGGATTTTATAGGCTAAGCCTTGGTTCCACGCCCACGTGAAAAGCGGATTTCGAACCTACCAGTGTTTTGCGCGCTGCTTCTGTTTTTGCGTGCATGGACCCTGCAGAGCCCATCATTTCAGCGTTTCCCTCAGAATCCGACCGTTGTGACCCCTTGCCAATCCGAGTCTGAGGGGGGGGGGGTCATTTGTAGATGTCAGAAACTGCTCAAGGGATGAAGAAGGTTTTAAAAACAACAAAGAGAAGTCATATTTAGACTCGGGGACCCCGTCCGGGGGGGGGGGGGGGGGGCGAGAAGGGTCGCAAAAAAAATCATAGGTGCGTTAAAAAATTATGCCTCCTGAAAAATGTTCTGATATTCAAGAAAATCCATTGGCATGGGTACGAAATATTTCGCGCCCCACCCCGCGCACTCGACATTTTGCTATGCTGAATGTGTCACGCAATTTGTTTGCGCTGGCCTGGTTTTCGCGCCACCGGGAACCTATTAATAGAAAGCGACCCCTTCCACTTCGGGGATGAAGAATTTTAACCCGATCTCATGCGTGAAATTATCCTTCCACTCCTGAAAAGATGGACTTCATGTATGGTTATTTTCTCACCATGTCGCCCTGGGGTCTGCCTTCACACGAGATTCCCTTGGTTTAAGAAGGAATTTCAATCCCTTCGAGGTCCACCCCTGGAGTGAAATCCCTTTCACATGTGCACAGGCCGACCAATTGCATGCAATTCCCTTCCATTGTGTGCACCCCATCCAATCACGCACAATCCTCTTCAATTGCGCGCAACCTTGTCATTGCATGTAGCCTCTCCCGATTGTGCACAATCTGTACTCCTTGGATGCAAACCTTCCTAGTTGAGAAAAAAACATCGACTCCATTTACGTGCAATAATCATTGATTTCATGCCAAAACATTGTTTTTCTCGTAGGGCTATTGATTTCATCCGCAAGCCTCAAAGGTCACACGCAATTTTTCAAGACCCCTCACCTCGGCATTCCCTGGGTGTCCCCTGGCATTAGTCCCCGATGCTCTTCCTATGGATTACATTCACGTGGGCCTCTTAGGCCCCAGGCATCCACATCATCCACCGTTTTCCCGTACGACCTTCTAGGCTCATATGAAGTAACTTTAAATTACCTTGGACAATACCACCTGTTGCGTTGCTTAGCCTCATGATTCTTCGCATAGGCACACTAACGACTATTTCTTCTTCACATAGCCACGCTTACATGGACCCCTCGACGGTTCGATTCGTGACACCCCCGCACCACGGATTTTCATGTCCCCTCTCCTCACGAAGGAGCAGAGGGTACCGGTTATGTATGACCTAGGGGTGTGGAGAAAACCCACCTCGTCCGAGCTGTTGGACGTTAAAATTCCAAGCACCATTGTCCTCAGAACATGATGTTAAATTGCGACCTGTCCCCATGCCTCGCATGAAGGGTCCCCCAGACTTGGAAATTATCAACGCCCACTCGTCTCTATGGGGATGATAACACACCTAACATGGGATGATATCCTCTTTATTGGGGTGGCGTTTGTCTACGGGAAAGGGCTTCCACCTTGGTGTAAGCCCATAGATTTTCTTGCTGGAGGCAGCATGCCTGCTCCTCCTTTCATTTTCGGTCTCTAGGGCCAGCGAAGGGCGTGGTGGGAAATGGGGCTCCTCTCTTCATCGGTCCGAAGTCCCTCTCACGCTGTGCTTTGTCACCCAGAGGCTCCATCCTGGAGTAAGCCCCGAATTCTTGGTCTGATTACCACGCATAATACCCTGTTTCCTTTTTGGGCAGCCTTTGAGTGTAAGCCCTAACATCTCAGCCACTACACGTGTAATCCCCAATCCATTTCCAATAGACACACCTTTAATGATGTTATCGTCCGACCTGTGCTATCTCTTGTTTCTCTCACCGATCAAGACTCACGTTAGCTTAGAGAAAGCACCGACCATGATCCACTCCTTGGGCTGTGTCAGAGTGTAAGACCCACACCATCCCATACTATGGGGACGTTGATCCATGTCAAGGCATGGTATGTAAGAAGGCTCCATGAGGTTCAAGCCCCAACACCATGGGCCGCCTCAGAGCATAAGCCTCACTCTATCCTGAACTGTGGGGACTTTGATCCATGTTAAGGCATGGTACATTGGAACCCTCCATGAGGTTCAAGCCCAAAACACCTTGGGCCTCCTAAGAGCATAATACCCACTACATATCCCAAAATAAGGAGACTTTGATCCATGTCATGGCATGGTACATAGGAAGCCTCTATGAGGTTAAATCCCTCCACCCGGTCATTCCGAGCATCCTCACGTCGGTTCACCAACACCTTGGGCCACCTCAGAGCATAAGCCCCACTCCATATCCCGAAATACGGGGACTTTGATCTATGTCATGGCATGGTATGTAGTAATCCTCCCAGAGGTTCAAGCCCCAAACACCTTGGTCCGCCTCAGAGTGTAAGCCCCACACCCATCCCGTGCTACGGGGACTTGGATCCATGTCATGGCATGGTACGTAAGAAGCCTCCATGAGGATCAAGCCCAAAACTGGGCCGTTCTGACCATCTTCACGTCATTTTTCCCCCATCCTGCATTACGTTAAACTGTATTCCCCATTATGAACGATGTGTTGGTTGATACATGTCAAGGCATGGTACATATGAAGCCTCCTTGAGGTTCATGCCCATCACTCATGTCTCATCATGATATCTCCCTCGAGCCCATGGGTCTCGGGAAGCTCATGCTCCACCCATAATGTTCCACTTATTCAGGGACCCATCCATGTGTCCCTTCGCATGGGTCGCCTCCTCAGGTGTCCCATTATCCTATTGAACTATACCGAATTTGTTTACCTGCCAGGGAGATACGTAGGAAGTCTCTTCGAGGATCAAGCCCCAAACCATTGTCACCCCATGGTGGTTCCATCCCATTCACAGAACTTTCCATCACCCATCCTGATCTTCACTCGGTCAGCCACATCCCAGTGGAATCGTGACACCCCATTCCCTTCTCCGTTTAGTAGAATTCGAGAAGCCACCCACTTGTTTGACCCAATATCGATTTTCCCTCTAGGGTTTCCTCCATCTGATTGACTCTAGAGAGTGTTCTGATCACTCTTATCTGCCTCCACTAGACATTAAACTTGCGGCATACCGTGTGTTAAACAAGGGAAGCTGTGGAAAACCTCAGATACATTCCCATGGAATACGATTCACCGTGTTCGATGTGGGATGCCTTGGTCTTCCGCGCCCTCGAGAATCACTATAATAAGGGACCGAAGACAGATATGCCAACCGCCCAGTGTCAAGACACGCCAGTGATTCCCAACGTGACTACTCCCCTAACTGAAGGTTGCTTCCCTAACTGGACCCCTTGGAATGTCCTGATAATGGTAGTGTAATTAACTACTGTCCATGATGATATGGAGTCAGAAAGAGTTTCATGAACAATGTCTTAAATCTATGAGGGCGACCAGGACTTGGTGAAGAGCTCCAAGGAGGAATCCACCCAAGGAAGAACCGACATCCCATTATGCCATTTCGATCAAGGAACAGACGTCCCTGAATAAGGAACAGATGTCTCCCAACTTTGGAAAGCGGAAACGCGGGGCATCAATGGTTCTTCCTCTCTGTGACGGATGTGCGCACCCCGTCGAAAGCATCAGAAATAGGGCTGAATAAATGTTTTCCATATTAATTCTACTAAAAGATTTTTTCTAATCAAAGAGTATATTAATTCCCATTATTATATATGTAAAGTGTCTTTTAATATTACAACGCTTATCTTCCCATAGTTTTAAATCATGTGTACAACAAGGTATCATTTTCATGCACTATGTATAGGTCGTGATAATAACCAAATAACTGTTTTGATATTATTACCCCTTAGAATATCTATATCAAATCCACATTCATCTATACTATCCATACATTGCTTTCATTTCATGAAAACCACTATTGCTATACATTACCCTATTTTTTGGGATAAATAAATATATTTATAATTATTCTTATAGTTTTTATAAATGTATTATCTTCCTAATAACCCTAATTAATATAAATTTATATGATACCAAAAATATTGAACCAATCATCTTTGTAATATTATTACCTATTTTTAACATAATTATCTATTAATCACATGTACAATGATTCTGATGCATATGTTATTTGGACGATTATGAATATAAATCATTTAAATGAATGAAAAAGTTAAAATACTTATTTTAATCTCTATTGGGTTCTCCAATATTTTATTGACTTTCAAAAACTACATAGTATAACCAAGTAAATAAAAAAATAAAATAGGGGAGCGGTTAGTTCTTATAAGGGAATAAGCATGATAACGAAGCATAACATGTGGGTCAAATATCATAACATGATATCATAAATGGAAAGTCTCCTGAATAATCATATGGAATCATATGATCATGGAATAATTGGAATGTTATGGAAATATAATATTTTAGATAAGAATATTTTTTCCCTAACTTCCATGATGAGATAACATTGTGGACAATGCCTATAACAGATAAATAATACTCCATAATTTTATACATGTCATCTCAAGATATAAAAAAATACCCAATGAATTGGAGTTATATTTGTGTTCAACTATCATAGAATTTACAAGAATATGTGTAAAACTTTTTGAAATAAAATATAATATATAAGAATAAGAAATATTAATGGAATTAAATGGATTAAAAATTCATACCTCAAATAAAAATCAATGGATATATTATAAGGATCCAAAGTGAATAAGGAATTAAATAATTTTAGTGTTCAAATTTTGATAAATATTTACAAGTCTCACATGAATATTTCAGTTGAATAAAATTTATTAAATAAGAGAATAGAATTAATTTTTAAATTGGATTATTTTATAAGGTTTTGAGAAAGTATTACGGATGTTTTGAAGACTTTCAGTGCTTAATATTATTCATAATTCTAAAAGATAACTAGGGGATTTGTAAATAAAATATTTAGTATATCTCATAACGTTTTCATGATTAAAAATCATTTCACGATGTTAACCATTACATAAAACATGAAATATAATGTCCCCTTCAAAATTATTCAGATAAAAAATTTGTGAAGAGAAAATTAAAATATTGAATGTATCATGAAATGAAATCAAGAATAACCTAGATTTATATGAATGGTACATATATATAATATTAAATGTTTTATCAAAAAATTATATGTATAATGATTGGTATTGTGTGAGAAATCCTTACCCCAATAAAAATGAGTGGTTCAAGAGTTCACATACCTCTAGTCTAGATTCACTATGCAATTATAAATATACTCATTAATTGAAATATATGATTAATTAAATTCATGATTGATAACCTTATGAATAATTTTTTCATATATTAATTAAATTTTAATATATTTTAGATCTATTTAATTGAGGTATAATTTTTTTAATTATCCTATGGATGTTAGTTTCATAGATCCAATATCACTTTCACATGTGGATAATTATTACAGTTCCTCTCAAATGGGACTAAAAATAATTATGTGAAATGAAATGGTATTAATTTGTTAGAAATTTTTTAATGTTCTAAAATATACATATTTGTATAGACATTGGAATAATTAATTTTTTTTAAAATTAATCATTATATGGTTAGATCATCTTGGTTGTTTTAACAACAATCATGGATTATATATTTTTTTATTTATATGAGTCTTAATACATTACAAGGATTTAAATTTGTCATAATCTATTTATTATCATAATATCTAAAAAAAATATAATTTCTATTAATATCCACATTAGCTATGAAGATAATTAATATTGTTTTTAATTAAAGAGGTGGAGGCACCCTATTAAAACAAATTGTACTCATTTTTGAATAAAATAGAAAGGGTTGGATAATTGATATTAAACTATCGTAATAATATAATAGTATATATATGATACCATAGGAACTATGTCACGTCGAATATAATTTTTTGTAGTTTGAATAAGAAGAATGATTTAAAAATCTCATTTGAGCGTATTACATTTACCATGGGATGTCTCATATTTTATTACCTATTTAGCCCCCATGGAATGTTCTTTTGGTAAGATAAAATCTCCAAATAAATTTTGAGGTGGATTTGGTCAATAAACTACCTAGTTTTTTTATATCTTCAAGGATTATATGGTGTGAGGAGATGGGGCAGTGTGGGGTGATATTTATAGGGGTGGAGAGAGGTGTTTCTAAATATAATATAAATTATTTTATTATGTATTCCCAAGATTATAAATGGTGTTAAATCTTGTGACTATATTCATTAATTATTTTAGGTTACAAAAAATAATGGATCCATTCATCAACCATGAATTGTTTATACATGTATTTTTCATATAATTTCAAATAAATAATTGGTTTTATTACACTCTTCCTAAAAATGTAAAAAAAATTATATAAAATAAAAAAGATAACAAAACCCTTTTCTAGAATTTAGATACAAAAAATTTAATATTTTTTATGAAAATTATGTTATTTATTTGATAAAATTATCTTTAAAATAAAATCATATATTATTTTAAATAACATAAAATGTATCAAAATATTAAATTTTCTAATCCTTTAAAAAATTAACTTTGGTTACAAAAAATTATGTTATCATTTTAGTGTAATGAAATTTTATTTTATAATCCCATTTTATGAAAATAAATCAATATATTTTTATATTTAATATAAAAATATAAATAAAACACATTTCTTTTAAAAAAATATAAAAATACATTACACCATTTTTAAAACATTTATATTTATTGTATCAATATATTACTTTCGTATATATTCATTTTATAATTTAAAAAAATTTATTTTAAAATATCATTCGTAATTTTAGTATTTTAAAAGTCCGGTTACTTTTCATAATAGTCAAAATACCATTCTAATAGTTAGATAAGAATTACAACAATCATATTTATAATGGCCATATAGGTTCGATACATTCGTTAAACACCTCAAACTTGTTTTCCCTCTATTTTCATTCAAATTTATATATTTTAATTTTAAAAATTAATATTTTATTATATATATAATATTTTTGTTCTACAATGTTGTTCACAAGTTTGATTACTCTTTGGACTAAGCGGATCCAAATTTCGAATTATAGTTATTTTATTTTCAATTTTTTCCACTATAACTCCATCAATTTTTTGGATACATTATTCTAAAAATGTAATGTTCAAGTCAATATAATCATTATTTTTGATTCAAGAATGAAATTTATATAATTGATATAATAAAATATTAATTAATGTGAATTTTTTTATAATCAATGGTGACCTTATGTGGATAAAATTAGGGAAAATTATAATTATAATTAATGTAAGTTTAATGGGTTTCTGATGAATCAATTGAAAACACATAAGTTTAGGGGTATGTAATTTAATAAATAGATGGAAACTGGAATTAAAATAGAGAAGAATAATTTATATCAATATAGTTTTTGATAGGAAAACATCATAATAAACTACTAGGGTTAATCCGTATCATAAAATTCATTCCATTATTTTGTAGAACAAAAATAAATTCAAAACAATCTATTAGTGGATATATATGGGTTATGGGGATTCATGTTGAGCTTGAAAAAATTGGGATAAGTATTTCTTGGGATGTTTTCCCATGGCTAATGAAAAAAAAAATTCATAACTGAATGCTTTTTAGGCATAATTTTAATATTGATGGAGTGATGACATGTAAATGTTTTAACTATTATGAAAGAGATATTCTCTTATTAGAGACAATAATGTAAGGGATATATATTACTAATTTTACAAAATTGAATAAATTGGATAAATAATACCTATTTTGAAATGTTTCGACCCTCGTTACATAGAGTCAATGCATTATTACAAAACATTGGCATGATCAGAAGAGATCAAGTCTCAAAATACTGATTAGTTTAGTACCCTAGGATGTACTTGATACGTAAAAAATATATACATTATTTCATGAAATAAAAACAACAACATTTTGTCCTCTTTGAACACACTTATATCCCTTAGCCAATCCCTCCAGGTCAACAATTAAACACTTGTTCACATCCTAGTAAAAATAAAACATAGAAAGGGGTGGCCTTAGATGCTCAGTATAGATAACAATATAGAGTAAAATTTTGTAAATATGAATAATCATATAAGGAAATTTATAAGACGATAAATAAATCCATTTTAAAACATAAACTTATGCATAATATAGAAAATATAAATCAAAATAATGCAATTTACTTATTCAAATGGATATTCTACTAGTCGAATAATCACATGTAATATCAATTGACAATTTCATAATGATTGAATTTATAATGCCAGACATCATAACCATAGAGTCAAGGCCTCATGCCAATACTAAAAATAAATGTTTTTCAAGGCCTTGGGCCAAGAAATTAGTTGGTCTCAATTATGTAATAGTACACGATAATGTTTAATTTTAGAATATCTTTACTTGTTTGAGGTTGTTAATACATAAGTATCTACTGGTACCTGTTTATCATCCATATCTCTGTTTCTTATAAAAGTATTTCAGAACATTTTTACTATTTACTAGACAATGGATTAAATTCATTTATACCATTGTTTGTAATTTTTAGAAATGTTTTGGAAGAAATAATTTCTTTGTTTTCCAACCAAGTTACTTTATGACCTTTTTGAAAAATTAAGGTATGAATGTTTTTTATTTTATATGGGGGGTGCAGATATTTTCGTCCATTATACCACCTTCAAAGCATCCCTCACAAGATTATAAGAATATTTTAAAAATAAATTGTTTAGTTTTATAATTATGTGACTTTTAAGTGATTTCTATATATAAAGAGATATTTCTCTAAAATACTTTTTATTCCATCTATGTCAACATCCTTTGATAGAGTATACACTTATGTGAGGTTGAGTTATTATGATACAGATATTACATATTGTATTGAAGGTTTTGTGATATGTTTGACTATGGATGTGTTATTTTTACACAATTTATGATTTATGGTTAAAGTATTTACATTTTTAATGGTAGTTTTAAGATGATGGTTTTTGTTATGATTCATGTTATTCATATGAGGAATGCATTGGACATAGTATGTGATGGGTGGATCCCGCTATAGCTCCCAGATGAATTAGTAGTTCTCATGAGACCAACTAGTGTCTTGGCACAAGGCCTTGAAAAAATATTATTTGTAGTATTGGATCGAGGACTTGTCTATGTGGTTATGATTTCCGGAATTATACATTCCATCATTATGAAATTATCAATTGATATTACAAGTGATTATTCAACTATTAGAATATCCATGTGAATAAGTAAATTACATTATTTTGATTTATATTTTCCATATAATGCAGAAGTTAATGTTTTAAAAAAGATTTATTTTTAGTCTTATAAATTGCCCTAAATGATTATTCATATTTATGAATGTTTCCTCTATATTTTTATATGTACTGAGTATCTAAGGTCACCCCTTTCTATGTTTTATATTTCCTAGGATGTGAAGAAGTATTTTATGGTTGACTTGCATGGATAGGGTAAGGGATATAAGTGTGTTCAAAGAGGACAAAATGTTGTTACTATTTTTATTTCATGATATAATTTAAATCTTGTGTATGTATCATGTACTTATAAGGGTTCAAAGTAATTGTTATTTTGAGACTTTACCTCTTATAATGTTGCTAATGTTTTGTAATAATTCATCAACTCTGTGTAAAGAGGGTCCGGGAATTTCACCATAGGTATTAATTATCCAATTGATTCAATTTTGTACAAGTATTAAAATGAATCTGTTACATTTTTGTCTCTAATAAGAGAATATTTTCTTCATAATAGTTAACAAATTTACATGTCATCAGTCCATCTTTATTGAGTTTATTTCTAAAAAATCATTCAGTTATGATAATGTTTTTTTCATTATCCACGGGAAAACATCCAAAGTCATAATTATCCATTTTTTTTCAAGATCAACATGAATCCCCATTACCCATATCTATCCACTAATATATTTTTTGAATGTATTTTTGTTCTACAAAAGAATGGAATGAATTTTTATGATACGGATTAACCATGGTAGTTTGATATGGGGTTTTCCTGTCAAAACCAATATTGATATCAATGATTTATTCTCTAATTTAGTTTCTGTTTGTATCTATTTATTATACTACAGACCCCTAAACATTTGTGTTTTTATTTGATTCATTGAAAACCCATTTAACTTACATTAATTAGAATTATAATTTTTCCTAATTTTATCAATGTGAGGTCACCATTGATTATAAAATTTATTCACATTGTGTAATATAGTATTATATTAATTATATGAATTTAATTCTTGAATCATAAATAATGATTATATTGAATTGAGCATTACATTTTAAGAATAAAGTATCCAAAATAATCGATGGTGTTATATTGGAAAAAAATTGAAAATAAAATAACTATAATTTGAAATTTTGATCTGCTCCGTCCAAAGAGTCATAACACTTGTGAACATCATTGTAAAACAAAAAAAATTATATATATAATGAAATATTAATTTTTAAAATAAAAATATATAAATTTGAAATAAAAGAGATGGAAATGAAATATGATGTATTTTATGAATGTATTGAACCTATAAGGTCATTATAAATATAATTGTTGGAATTTTTATCTAACTATTAGAATGGTATTTTGAATATTATTAATAGTAACCAAACTATTAAAATAATAAAATTACCAATGATATTTTAAAATAAAATTTTATTAAATTATAAAATCAATATATAAAAAATTAATATATTGATAAAATAAATATAAATGTTTTAAAAAGGGTATAATATTTTTTTTATTCTTATAAAATAAATGTGTTTTATTTATATCTTATCATTAAATATAAAACTATAACTACTTATTTTAAAAAACACGATTTATAAAATAAAATTCCATTGCACTAAAATGATAATATAATTTTTTGAAACCAAAATTAATTTTTCGATGGATTAGAAAATTTAATATTTTGATAAAATTTATGATTTTAAAAATAATATATGATTTTATTTTAAAGTTAAATTTATTAAATAAATTAAATAATTTTTTTATAAATTATTTAATATTTTGTATCTAAATTCGAGAGAAGGGTTTTGGTATCTTTTGTATTTTTGGTAAATGTTTTGTACATTTTTGTGTACAGTGTAATACAACTAATTATGTATTTAAAATTATATAATAAATATATGTATAAACAATTCATGGTTGATGAATGGAACCATTATTTATTGTAACATGAAATAATTAATGAATATAGTCAAAAAAATCAACACAATTTATAATATTGTGAATACATAATAAAATAATATATATTATATTCAAAAACACCTCTCTCCACCCCTATAAATATCAAACTACACCGCCCCAGCTCTTCACACCATATAATCCATGAAGATATCAAAAAACATTGAAATTTATTAACCCAATAAACCTCAAAATATATAGGGTGATTTTATCTTACCAACAGAACATTCCAAGGGGGATAAATAGGTGATCAAAGATGAGACATCCAATGGAAAATGTAATACTCTAAAATGAGATCTTTAAATCATTCTTCTTATTCAACCTATAAAATGTTAAAGTATACCTGACATAGTTCCTATGGTATCATATATATTCTATTATATTATTATGATAGTTTAATATCAATTATCCAACCCTTTCCATTTTATTCACAAAATGAGAACAATTGTATATACTAGGGTTCCTCCACCTCCTTAATTAAAAACAATATTAGGTATCTTCACAGCTTATGTGGATGTTAATTGAAATTATATTTTGGTTAGATATAATGATTATAAATATTTTATAACAAATTTAAATCCTTGTAATGTATTAAGACTCATATAAATAAAAAAAATATAATCCATGATTGTTGTTAAAACAACCTAGATGATCAAACCATGTAATGATTACTTTTAGTGAAATTGAATTATTCCAATTTCTAAACAAATATGGATATTTTGGACCATTAAATATCTGGGAGGAAATTAATACCATTTCATTCCACATAATGATATTTAGTCCCATTTGAGAAGAACTATAATAATTACCCACATGTGAATGTGATATTGGATCTATAAAACTTTAATACATAGGATAATTAAAAAAAATTATACCTCAATTAAATAGATCTAAAATATATTAAAATTTAAAAAATATATGAATTAATTATTTAAAATGTTATCAATCAAGAAATTAATTAATCATATTATTTTGATTCATGAGGTTATGTAGAAGTGCATAGTGAATCTAGAATAGAGGTATGGGAACTTCTGAACCACTCATTTTTATTGGGGTTAGTATTTCTCACAGATTACCAATAATTACACATATCATTTTCTGATAAACTATTTAATGTTATATATATGTACCATTTATATAAATCTAGGTTATTCTTGTTTTCATTTCGTAACACATGCAATATTTTAATGTTCTCTTCACAAATTTTTTATCTAAACAAATTTTAAGGGAACATTATATTTCTTGTTTGATGAAATGGTTTACACCGTGAAATAATTTTTAATCTTGAAATGTTTCCTAGACATTCTAATTATTTTATTGGAAACCCTCCTAGTTAACATTTTGAATTATAAATAATATTATGCACTTAAAAGTTACCATGTAATTTTACATGGTTGAGACCAACTAGTGTCATGAGACTTACTTATTCATCTTATTGAACCCCATTTCACTTATCATGTCAAAAGTGTCTCTCATATTTTTGAAATTCAATTCACAAAAGTGGTAAAATTACGTTTTATGCAAATGTGCCTAGTAGATGGGTAAAAAACATTAAAAGGATTAATAAAGTTTTATACATCAAATCTTATGATAAAATAACACCAATGAATTACATTAAACTAATATAGGTATTTTTGTTTTTATTTTGACATAAAAAGTATTAAATGAAATAAACAATTATATAAATACAATGTTGGTTTTAATCAATAATGCTATGTTTTCACTATTCATCAAATATTAAATTAATTTAGAAAAATACCAAAAATTCAGTCTAATCTAATTTTGATATTCCAAATCCAAAAATCATGTCCATTTTGAAAAAACAAATTTATAAAATTTCAAAAACATGGTATTACTATCCATAACAGCTATTTTGATTGGTTATGGTGTGCTTGAACTCAAAGTTATGTACATCAGAAGCTACTATATTATTCAAAGTGATATGTCTCATGGATTTATGGGCTGTTACAATAATCCCTCCTCAAATAATTTCATCCTTAAAATTTCTTGAATACTAGTTCATAAAATGATTTGGTCGGTTCTTTATCATATGTTCATCGGCTTCCCATGTTGCCTCTTCCATTTTATGGGTTCTCCATACAACATTTACCTGATGAGTCATCTGGTTTCTCAACAATTGTTCTCTGGTATCAAGAGTCCTGATTGCCTCTTCATAATAAGATATACCGGGCTCCAGTTCAATTTCTCATAGTTGAATACATGCGTTGGGTTAGGGATGTATTTTCTCAACAGTGATACATAGAACACATCATGAACTTTGGGGAGACTTGGTGGTATTTCAAAACTGTAAGCTACAACTCCAATTCGTTCTAGAATTTTTAATGTTTTGATGTACCTGAGACTTAATTTAACCTTCTTACTGAATTGTATAAAAACCTACCATGGATATACCTTCATGAAAACATGAACACATACTTTAAATTCCAAATCCTTCCTTTAGTTATCGCCATAACTATTTTTCCTACTTTGAGCATCAATGATGTCGGTTTGGATAATATTCTCTTTTCCATTGTTTCTTCAATATGTTATGGGCCTATGAGTTTCCTTTCACTAACATCATCCCAACAAGTTGGTGTGCAACAACTCTTTCCATATAATGCCTAATATAGTGGAATTTGAATACTGGAATGGAAGATATTATTATATGAAAAATCGACTAGAGGTAAATACTAATCCCAAATACCATGAATGTCTGGTGAGAAAAATCCCAACATGTCTTTTAAGGTTTTAATTGTCCGTTATGATTGTCCATCAGTTTTATGGTGGTAGGCAGTTCTCAAACAAAGTTATATATCTAAGGCCTTCTGTATAATTTTATAGAATCTTTATGTAAAATGGGGATCATGATCAGAAACCATATATAGGGGTATGCAATAAATTCTTACAACATAATTAATATATAGACTATCTAAATGATCAATTGGTAAATCTTCTCATATAGAAAAAAATGTTTTGCCATGGTTAGACGATAAAAAATTACCCATATTGCAACTATTGTTCTAGGAGTCTTTGTTATCCCCATGGAAAAGTCCATCGTAATATCATCCCATTCCGACTCAGGTATGGGAAGAGGATGCATGACTCCTCTTGGGTGTTGTCTTCCTGCCTTCACCTATTGACAAACCATACATCTTGACACATAATCAGAAATCTCCCTCTTCAGGTTGACCCAACAAAAATGTTTCATCAAATATCTATACATATTAGGGGTACCCGGTTGTATTGAGAAATTGGAGCAACAAGCATCGTCCAAAAATTCCTTTTTCAGATCATGTATGTTAGGAACACAAATTCACTTCTCAAATTTTAGAATACCTTCTTCTTATATGAAGTCTATCGATCTCCCTTCATTTATAGAATTAATTTTCTTTTGAAAATCCTATTCCTATGTCTAAGAACTTGTTAACCATTCAAGTAAAGATAGTTTGGAAACCATTTTAAAAATTATTTATGTTTAACATTCCCTGATTTTTCCCATATCCATATTTACTAGATCTATGAACATAGGATCCCTTTAAACTCTAATCTTGTTCAAAACACCATGATACTTTATCCTCAAAGCATCTTCCACCTTATTTTCCTTTCCTGGGTGGTAGTGTATAGTGCAATCATACTCCTTGAGTAGTTCAAGCCATAGCCTTTTCCTCATGTTGAGTTCCTTTTCAGAGAAAATGTACTTCACACTCTTATAATTAGAATAAATCTAAAATTTTTCACCATATCGATAGTGTCTCGATATCATAAATGAAAAGATTATAGCTTCTAACTCAAGATCATGGGTGGAATAGATTTTTTTAAGATTTTTTAGCTTTCATGATGCATAGGCAATAAATCTATCATTCTACATAAGTACACAACTGAATATTTTCTTTTATGAATCACTATTTATTACAAACCCATTATTCCCAGATGGTAGATTCAATATAAAAGCATTTACTAATCAACTCTCTAGTTCTTCAATACATTTTTCACTCTCTTTTGTCGAAATAAATTTATCCCCATTACGTGTGAGCTTCATTAATGGTTTAGCCAATCATGAAATATTCTGGACAAAGCACCGATAATAACCTACTAAACAAATAAAACTATGTACCTCAGTTGTATGAATCGGTGTTTCCCATTACTGGATTACCTACGTCATTAAATGATCAACTAAGATTCCTTCCATAGAGACAATATGGACATGAGATGGAATTTCTTGAGGACATAATTCACACTTTCTAAACATCCAATATAATTCATTTATTCTAATGGTTTTCAAAATAGTGCGCATGTGCTTTTAATAATCTTCAAAGAATTTTTAGTATACCAAGATATCATCAATAAATACAACTACAAATTCATCAAGATATTCCATGAAAAATCTATACATTTGATCCATGAAGATAGAGGGTGCATTACTCAGTCCAAAAGGCATTACTGTAAACTCATAATGACCATACCTGGTTTGAAATGCTATCTCTGGAATGTCTTCATTCTTCACACAGAACTAATGATATCCAGGTTGAAGGTCAATCATTGATAAATATTTAGCGCATTTAAGTTGATCAAATAAATCATCAATGCAAGGTAGGGGATATTTGTTCATTATTTTTATAGCATTGATATCCCTATAGTAAATTCACAACCCCATAGATCCAACTTTTTTCTTAACAAAAAGAATAGGGGATCCAAATGGGGAAACACTAGGGAGAATAAATCATTCATTACAAAATTCCTCTAGTTTTTTCTTTAGTTCCACTAATTAAATAGTGTCCACTCTATAAGGGTTCTTCAATTTGATTCTTGAACGAACAATGAAATTAATGGAAAACTCAACTTTTCATTCTAGAGGATGTCTAGATAAATCATCTAGAAACACATCAACATATTATTTCACAATATGTATGTCATTTATTTGAACATTCCTTTCCTCACCCATAGTGATTTCACTCTCTTCCTCCCCAATAATTGAATTTAGTAGAGCTAATATGGTTGGATCTAGATAAGAATCAGGTGGTGATAGTTCTGCTATAAGGATAAGGTACTCCATATTATTATCAAAAATTACAACATCCTTCTTACAATAAATTTTAACATCGTGGTCCAAAATCCAATCCCTATCAATGATTATATCAAATTAAATCATGGGTATGATGATAAGATTAGAAGATAAAGAACATTTTTATCCCCTAATGGGAATCGATTCAAAAAACGTTGTTGCAATAATACTTCCCTTATGAGTTTTGACTAACAACTCCCTTATTAAATAAAATTGGAAATATCTAATTTTCATAGAAAAAAATGAAGAAATGAAATATTAATATTATACATAATCCAATAAATAATTTTCTAAATTTTAGGAAACCATTAAATTACCTACCACCACATCATTCAGAGCTTCAACCTCAATAGTTGTGATAACACAAGCATGGCCTTGATCCCTGGGAATTTTTTAGGTATGTTTCCTTGGAGCATAAGAAATTCATTTACATAATGTCTCCATTTCTCTATAATTATAGAATTCAAAATTTATGGCCTCTTTCTTTACCTTGCAATCACGAGCTTGGTGGCCTTTTTCTCCATAATTGAAACAGACTCCCATTCCCTTTAGGCAAGTACCAGGGTATTTCATTCCCACATTTACTATAGAATGGATTTTTAATTTTTCACTACATCCCCTTATTTATATTTCCATATTGTTCAGCAGATCTCTTCTTCTATTTCTTTACATTAATGTCGTAAAACATAGGGAATTTGTTTTCTATCTTAATAGCACATGAGATATTATCTTCGTATGATGTGAAGGATTATGAGACTAATGATCGGTGGAGAAATGGTTTTAAACCATCAATGATTTGATCAATCATACTCAGTGGGTTACGTATATAATCTGTAGCATTCCATGATAACCTTATAATGATAGCCTCATACTTGGTGACATTGTCATCCACTTTTTTCCTCACACTCAGAAATTTTATTTCTATACCTGCTCGATGGTCACAAGGAATGTATTTTTCTATGAAATGATCTTAAAACTACCTCCATTAAATATTTTATTCCACTTCATCCTATTTTGAATTTTTAATTAATAACCACCATTGATTTGCATCTCATGTGAGGTGATAAAATTCCATGGGAACATTTTCCATTTCACTACTTCCCAAAGCATGAAATATTTTCTCTAAGGAACTTGTCCATTTATCACCTAAAAATTGATTTTTAGTCCCATTGAATGTTGGTGGTTGTTTCCTCATGAAGCGGTCTAACATTGATCCTCCATGTTGTGGATCAGAGTGTTTCATACATGTGAGGATATTATACATAACCCGAGTGAGTTTTCCCAGCATGGTAATAAGTGGTTCAGCACCAATTGCATCACCTTATCCACTATAATTATCTTGAGTATGTGGGAAATACCTACAAGGATTACATGCATTGATATTTATTACATTATATCAACTAGGCTCTATTTCTACATAATAAAATATACTATATTAGTTTATAAATAAAAATACATACTTTCAAACTAGTAAAATATTTAACATAAATTGATCAATCTATTCATATAATCTCTAATCATAAAAAAAAGTGTTTTTTGAGGATGTGTATACTCATAAATCCTTTAAAATGGTTTATATATAATATTTGAATTATCCTAAGAAAATCCCCCGAGAGTGTCGTAACCAAGAGTGATGCATGTCCCATTGTCATGTAGCAGGATACCCCACGTCAAGCCCAAAACTCCTTGTCATAGTTTTCACTCCTACGTATATCTGCATCAGAGCTGCCTCTACCTGCTCATAACCAAAATAGGGATTTAATTTTTGGAAAATAAAATAAATATCTACATTACAAAAATTCTAGGATGTTATTTTATACTAATCCTCAAATTCAATCTTAGGGTAATGCTTTATAATCAGAGTTTTTATAATTATAGTTTCCATGGATTGTACTAAACTTTATCTGATACCAACCGTAATTCCCTGACCATACATAACCAGTGTCGGTGGATTATTACATAACATTGGAATGATCACAAGAGATCAAGTCTCAAAATACCAATTTGTTCAGTAGCATTTTAAGTACTAGATACATAAATAAGTCATACATTAAATCATGAAATAAAAACAACAACAACAACATATTTTTCCCTTTGAACTCACTTATATCGCTAAGCATCCCTACAGGTCAACCATAAAATAATTGATCACATCTTGGGAAAAATAGTACATAGATTTGGGTGAGATGAGATGCTCAGTAAGGATAACTATATAGCGGAAACTTTAATAAATAAGCATAATAATTTACGAAAATGTGTAAGGAAAAAAGAAAACCCTTTTTAAAAATTAAACATCAATATAATAAGGAAAATATAAATCAAAATAATTCCACTTACTTATTCACATGAATGTTCTACTAGTATAATAATCACATGTAATATCAATATCTAATTTCATAATGATGGAATTCATAATGTCATACATCATAACCATATTGTCAAGTCCATGTTCCAAGACTACAAATTATATTTTGTCCAGATTTGTGCCAAGACACTAGTTTGTCTCATGAGACCTACCAATGCATCAAGGAGCTATAGAGGGCTCCACCTGTAACTTACTAAGTTCACCGCATTCCCTATTAGAAAAGTTTGAAACATAACATAAAAATTCATATTAAACCTAGCATATGAATTGTCAATATTTGAACCATAAACCATGAATTCTATAAAAATAACACATCCAAAGTAGAACATATCACAAAACTTTCAATACAACATGTAAGATTTTTATCATAATAAATCAACATCAAAAAAGTGTAATATCCATAAATGGATGTTGGCATATATGAAATAAAAATTATTTTAGACAAATATATCTTTCTATTTTGAAATCATTTAAAAGTCACAAAATTATAAAATAATAAATTTCTTTTTAAATTATTCTTAAAATTATTTAAGGGTATCTTTGAAGGTGTTATAATGGTGGGAAATAACTACAATCTTCGTATACGTTTAAAAATATACTTTCCTTTATTTGTGAAAAAGGCCATAATGTACCTTGTTTGGAAAATGAAAGAAAGATTCATTTCAAATTTTTTTATAAAATGTCAAAAAAGATATAAATTTATTTAATCCATAGTCTAGTAAATAGTAAATACGTTTTTTAATACATTTTAAATAATCACAGATGCAGATGATGAAGAGGTATGAGTAGATAATTACGTATTAACAACCTAGGAAAAATAAAGAGATTCTAAAATTTACACTCAACTTGTACATTTCATTAGTATAGGGTTGGTGAACCTCCTATATAATAGTAAAATCACTGTTATTAAATTATACATGAACAACATACATAAATATGATATCATATATGATCTTCTAATATTTATTTCTTAATGATATTTCAGTAGTATAAGCATTTTGGTTGATAACTGATTCATTTTCCATTATATGTTTGGTAATGTATGTCATGTTTGTTATGGACAAGATGTATTTGATTCATAACAAAAACAATATTAAGTACATAATCATTTTAATAAAATGAAATATATTATTGAATAGTTATTATGGGGAATGAATCTCATCGTGTTCGTGGAGATGGTAATCCATATGTACACACGAGCAACAATTCCATTCTATTGATTGTGGAATCTTCTATAATTGGTTGGTATATAATATATAAATAATAATTAAAATTCTATATTTATTATTTACACCAATTATAAACATTATTATATCCATCCATATAATTAATATTCAAATAAAAAAACTACACCACGCTATGGAGACAGTAAGCCGTACGTACGCACGTATGGTGACATTTTCATTTATAAGATGGATAGAATAATGAATACGGTTGTACCATATTTATAATAACATCAAAGAATATAAAAGGTACTGGATTAATTATTTTGGTATGGAAAGAACAAATAAATTGGATGTGGAGGAAGAAATGAACATAGAAGGAGGTGATTAAATTATTACCCCTTCTTCGAGTATTTTCTTTTGATTTAATGAAAAGGATCCTTAGAATGTATTTATGGTAAAATTAAGGGCTCTAGGTTGAATTGAGGGTAGTTGGAAGTATATTTGAGAAGGGTTTGGCCGATATAAATGGATTTGGAGGTGTCCAATTAAGAGAAGGGAAAGTACCATTTTTAAGGGAGGTTAGGGTCACTAAAGGAAAACCTTGAAATATTATTTTTTAATACAATCATATTTGTTTTATAATGCCTCAAAAACAATTATTTATAGGAAAAGGGGGGTATGGGTCAAAAAAATCTCAACCAATAGGTTTTAGACAGGTTTCAAACAACACATTGACCTTATCTTTTAGATTTAACTCTTGGTTAAATAATTTAACAATTACCATGTCTGGTTGTATAATTATATTATATGGGTTATAAACATACTATAAAATTTTAAGAGAACCCCAAGTGTTTAATTAATGGCATATATATTATTATATAAGTCCCTTGGATGAACCATATATTTTTTGGACTATTATATGAAATAATAAGATTGTAATGATTTTAGGAAAACTCATTTATGTTAATTTTGACATTATTTAGTATTCTATTTTTGTGAAAGTAATAACAATCAGATTTCATAGAAAAAAATAAATTGAATCAAGCATAAAAATAAATATTAAACTAGAAAATTTTTGTAATGCATAAAAAATCTCAATTTATATTTCTTTGGATATTTATAACATCAATTATTTTAACCATTCATTAAATAGGTAATTAACACATCATGATTTTGTCATTAATAAATTTAATTATTTAGGGTCGAGAATTTATTAATAAAATACCATTATGTAGGAATTTTTTTTTCTTTCTAATAAATATTTATAGTGTAATTTATCTTTTGTATAACCTGATATTAATGATGTTTTTGTGATGAAAATTTTAATTTACCACTTTTAACTCTTCTTTAAATAAAATAAAATTAAATGGCCTAATGTAATCCAAGTGGACAAAAAGGATGATATTTTATTCCAAATTATGATTTTGGTCGAAATAAACTTAACCAATTGAATTATGACATGTGTTAGGGAAATAATAATATCAATTTTACCATTAATTACACAATTTACTTTTAATCATGCTAAATAAAAGTCGAAAGTTACTATTCACCAAAAATTATTTCTAATCTTATTGAACCACATTTCACAAACTGAAATCAATCGTGTATCTCATATTTTTGAAATTCAATCAAGAGATGTGGTAAAATTATGTATTATAAAAATTAGAAAATGTTCCTACTAGGTGCGTAAAAGACGTTAAAAAGTTCACTAAAATTTTATACATCTAATTTTATTACAAAATGACTTCAATGAAATAAATTGAAAGAATATAGGTATTATATATCTATTTTTAATTAAAATAAATTTAAATTAAATATAAAATTATTTACATAAAAGTACTATTTTAAACAATGACGTAGTGTTTTCCATTATTCATTAAAAAGTGAATGATTTCAGAAAAATACAAAAAATTCATTTAAAGCAAATTTAGATATACTAAATACAAAAATGAAGTCCATATTAAAAAAAATAAAATATATATAATTTTAAAAAGTTGTTATTACTATTAATAACGGCTAGTTTGATTGTTCATGGCATGCTAGAACTTGATGTTGGGTGTAGGGCAAGCTATTTTATTATTTAAAGGGATACGTACCGTAAAAGCTTGGGTTGTTACACATGGTTATGAAAATGAATTTTAACATAATATATTGATATAAAATTATCATTCTTTATATTATTAATTTAGGATAATGTCTAAATATAATAACTTGTGATTTTAAAATAAATATCCATGTTTGATGGTGTACAAGATATGAAACACCAACCATAAACAAAAAATTAAATATTGTTTGGTGACTGTTATAAGAAAACTGTTAAATTAGATGGAATGAATATGAATAAATTATTTATGAAAAAAATATAAGGGTCATTCTAAATATAAAAATATTAAAAATTATTAAACAATAATAAATCAACATTTAGTAAATTCATTATATTCTTCAAAAATAAATTTTCGTAAAAATGTGTTTCTTTTTTTTGTCGACAAAATTTATAATTAATTAAGAGAATATTTAGAAAATTTATTTGAAAAAATTAAAAAAATATATGAAATAATAATATCAAAATTATCATTAGGTGAAATAATTTTTTGAAAATTTGGATTTATCAATAAACTATAAAAAATATTTTTTAATGGAAAATTTATTTTCATTAAATGTATTTTTAGGGTAAAAATAAATTTTGGAAATACATTTAAAATCTTATTGTTATATTTTGAGTCCCAATAATCGAAATTTTTATAAATTATTATTTTAATAGAACATAGAATACATAATTTTATACTTAAATGGGAATTTTTCTAATATATTGTTTTCCATGACAGTTTTCTAGATTTATTTTAAATTAATTTACCCCACTTTAATTTATTAAAATTTGGAAAATAGATTACATTTTCTTAGTAATGAGTTATTAAATTATTAAATGGGTACCATTATTTTTTGGTCAATATGAGTATGAAACATTGTAATTTTGTTACCATGATAAAGGGTAAATTAATAAATTAATAATGAGTGATAAAATGATATTGACAATAATATGGACATGAATGTTTCACAAATTTCATTGGTTTATTCAAAGTCATCCATAATCATCCAATGGTCAATTATATGTCATTTTCCCTTATTTTTATTATATTGTGACTTTTATAATTTTTGTTTTCAAGAAAATTCATAAATGTCACAATATTTTATATGAAAATATAATATCTTAAATATATGGATAACTAGTGGAAATTTTATATTATACCTAGTAATATAAAATATAAACGATATATCGTCACCATGTGATTTTTTTTATTTCTATTGATGAAATACGTACCCTATATATTTACACAACACTGATGTGGTCATTATTAAATTAATGTAAAAGTAAAGCAAATGATGTTAAAAATTTCAAAAATAAAACAATTTTAGATATTTAATAAAATAAAAATATATCTAGATTTAAATTAAAAATTTATGAGGTATTAAAATATTTTTTTCAATTTTTACTTTTTTTTGTGATCTTATTAAAGTGAAAGTATTGAATATTTCTAATAATTGAAAATATTGATATATTAAAATAAGTAATATTTTATTAAAAGATATAATATTCATAAAAATATTATATTAAACAAATAAATTAGTTTTTGGTTTATAATATCATCCATAGTCTAGTTATGTGTTTTTTGATCATCTAGAGTGACAATCATGACCCATAATAAGTACAAAATCTTTTTGTCGTGGAATGATTAAAAAGGGTTAACAAGGGGTTAAAACTAAATGATAAGAAAAAAAACATTGTAAAAGGATATATAATGTTTATTTTAGGAGATTAATTGAATACATGAGCATCCGATCAATAAAATTAATTTTTTTCCATTTTAATTTAATATTAATTTAAATTAATTTAATTGTATGGGAAATTATAAGAGTGTCCCTCCCCTCTCTTATAATGTGGAACTAATTCTCCTAAAACATTCACACAACATAAAATTATTTTTTCAAATAACAACAAAAATAATTTCCTAAAATATATCCTATAATCCTATGACTCTTTTTTTTTCATAATACCAACTTTATAGTGATTATGTTGTTAGTAAAATAGTACTTTCCAAAGAAGTTGTATATTTTTTAACCGCATGTTTTAGATTTGTTTATTCTTATACCTCATTTAGGTTTACATAAACCATGAAAATAGTAATAAAAATAGTATCCTCTATATAATTATATGTCATTATGTTTGTTTCAAAACAAATATATAAAACTAACCTGCATTAAGTGATAGTGGAATTCATCATTCTTGTTTACAGAGCTCTACCGTCTCACGAACCGATGTTATTTGTTTTAATCTCCACCTTTCAAGGCTAGTTATAATGATTTATTTGAGAGAGATATATATATACATGATATTAATAAAAAAAGTATGATTAATAAAACATAATATTTTTTTTAATTTCTTTAAATTTCATTCTATGAAATATGATAATTTCATTTGTGCAAATGTGTGGACTATTACATCCCTAATGTGATGTGATTATTTTTTCAGTAACAAAATAAATTTATAATATAAATAATTATATTATAAATTTTAATATGAAATATAATATATAATTTAAATTATTCCATGATAAATTAATACATAAATTGCACCCATATTGATCATTGAAAGGTAGAGACATTACTCATGAGTACGTATGACCTACTGTCTCCATGATTGGGACATAGTTTGTTTTTTTCCTAAAAATATGTTAGGGATTGGGTTTAAATTATAATTGATTAATAAAAATGATAATCATTTTCTTATTATAATTTTATAGATGTTATATCATGGTCCAACTTGACTGTTTTCAACATGTTGAATTTATTTCTGACAAAATATTCGAATATTGTAAAAACTAACAAACATGAACATAATTGATTAGGTTATTATATTAAAAAATTTATTAAATTAAATAATTGAATAATTAGCATTATAATGCTTCTTAATCATATATTAAAAATTATTTTTTTATTCAAAAATATAAAGAACATATGTAAAAAATCAAACACAAGCATGGGAATTTATCTCAATTTCCTTTCACAGTGGTATATTTTTATATTATAAACCAATATTATTTAATGAGGTTTATATACATCCCCAATGACGTTTTATATCATGAATTTATATATTATCCTGATATCTAATGATTTTAATGTAATCCATTCATGGGGATTATTAATTAAATGCTTCAAAAGTGGTTAGGAAATTTATTTCAAAAATCATTATTTTATGTTTCCCTTTAAAATCAATTTTTCATATATTTAAATATTTTTAAAAAAATGGCCTTAAATATTATTTTTTACATTCTACCATTATATTTTAATTTCTATTTTACATGTGTTATTTCAAAATAGAATTTTTATTTTTCTTAAGAATATTTTCTTGAGTATAATGTTGAAAATTCCATGAATTTATATATTTTAATTATATTATAGTTTATTGTAATTTTTATGATGAAATGTGGTTTTATTATTATTCATGGATGTTAGGTTACATTATTATCCAATGACTGGTGGTTCTATGTTAAAATAATGACATGTGGTCTCATTATAGTTGTCCAATGCATTGGGTATAGACATTGACCAGGTGGTCATTCCATTTGTAAGAGTGATTTTAAGAGTGATTTTAAGAGAGATTTTAAAACTATATCCCAATTAAACATGATTTTTTATCAATATGTTCTATGTGTATTTATGGAAAAATATGATTTATGATGTTTATATAGTGGTCATATATTGGAAAGTATATGGTATTTTATAAGGGAGAAACATGTAACTTTGAGAAAACCTTATTATTTGTATATCATGCTTTAAAAGAAAACTCTATGATTATCATTTTACTTCATTTATTTATTATGAAATTTTCAATGAATTTATTTGGTCAGATAAGGTTATTTGTTCTGGAATAAAATGTTAATTTTCAGGCAAAAATTTATTTTGAAATTGGGAAAATTTTAAAAGTATTCATAAACCAACTATTTTTTCTTTCCTTTTTTGTCTCTAACTATGATTTTTATGCCCATAACACTTATAAAAATAATTCATATGTCATCATTATAGTTGATTTAGTAGAATAAGACATTTTTAAAGACATGATGATTTTTCATTAAGAACTTTTTTTAATTGAAAATATTATTATTTTTTAAAAAATAGATACTAAATTGTAGTTTCGACATAATAATATATGAAACATTATTTATGAGTAATAAAAAACTCTCTAAGAAATAGGTAACTAAATGGTATTTTCAAATTTAAGAAACTGAATTATAGTTTAAATTCACATGAATATGTAACGTTTAAGTTTGGGTCCTTATAGTAAGTTCCAAAGTAGTGTTTAGATAACATAAACTGTAAGGATATTTTTTTAATATAAGGTAAAAGATATATATAACGAAAAATATAGAATTTTATGGATAAAAATGTTTATTTTGGATATTGTGGTTAATTATATTTTAAGTTATTCATCATTATAATATGTTTTATCATGATTATATTTATTTGTTAACACTACCAATTTTTTGATCAGTAAGTGGATGGAACGGGCAAGAACCAAATAAAAAATGTATGTGATGGAAAATATTGTGGTTTTCTAAATGAGAAACTGAAAAAATAGATCTTTAGTGTTAAATATTATTTCTATTTTTATCTATATATCATTAGAAATTATTAACATAATAATTCTAGGTTATTTTCAAATGCCTCAAATAAATGGTAAATGAATCGATGTGGTTGTTGAAGTGGTAAAGACCATTAAAGTAAATATATTCATTAACCTATGTTTCAAGAATGGGGAAATAATCACACTAGAAAATGACTTATAGAATGGAAATTAGTTTTAAATGTGGTAAATTAATTCATAATGAATTAAATGGAAAAAAAGGAAGAGTTCTGTTAACTACAATATGTTTTAAATAGTTCTTCTTATGGTATCAATTGAATATAAAAAATGTTGTGATAATGGTAATTATGAAAATCGATGTGCAGAGTCAAAGGCTCATGAATGGTATCAATAGAACCATACAATTAACAATTATGAAATACCCAATTCAATTAATGATTATGCTTTTGACATTGAAAATGAAATATTAAAGGTATGGATTATTTCATGTCTCGTACTTTAAAATTATTCTATATTTGGAAAATATTAATACTTTTTTTATGAAATAAGTATTATCTAATAATATGGGAAATCTTAGTAAATGGATTATGAATAAAATTCAATTATTATAGTTTCTACATTCAGTATTTGTGTTTTTGTGGTATAGTTATAGATGAACATACATTTAAATGAATTAATATATTTTTGAAGATGAGGTTACATTGGGATCATTTTATTATGTTTTGATATATGTTTGATGTATATGTAACCCTTATGAGTATAACGTGAAAAATTTATTTGAGTAATAATTCACTGATTATTTTTAGCCATAATTATAAATGTATGGTTATCCTTTAGGGTTTATACAATGATTGATTTTTAGGTAATCATTGGATATTATTTATTTGGGATGCAACATGAAAGGTATGAGATTACAATGGATGTTAAAACATTTCATAAAAAGTTAATATATTACGGTTATTTTTTAAGATTCTTATCACATTTATCAAAATGTAATGAGAAGTATAATTTAGAACAATGATAACCAATAGGCTAGGTCACCACCCACCACATGCGGAAATGTTGTGAGGCTAGAACTTTAAACTGAATGGTTATAAGGGTGTATCACCTACAACATGCCTACGTTATGTTCTTATAATTAATACATTGGTTTTATTTATTTAAAATATATGAATGAAATAATTTCTTTTCAATTTCAAATATATATTTTACCCTATATACATCCTTGGTATTTGAAATTGAATTGGTAATTATGTGATTGATATTATTTCAGAAGAAGGTCACCAACAATTTTCAGAGTACTATTGGATTACGATAGACATTATATCATGGGATTCTATTTCTGGATTAAAGGATGGATTATAATTTCGAAGAATATATGGTTTTAATATGGATTTTTCATGATTATGGTTATTAATAGAACGTACTTTAATTTTTATAGGTTGTTTTATTTGGGAAATTACATTTTTTAAAAGACATAAATTTTGATTGACGTAATATTGGAAGATAAATATTAAATTTATCATGGAGGATAATATCTTTAAATCCTTTCTATTTTTGGGGTCAATCTTAGTTAAGAATATTTTTAGAAAATATTAATAATAGTTATTATTATGAATGAACAATGTCGAACTATTGGTATTATGATTAAATTTTATGAATTATAGTATTTTTTGTGGATATGAAGGATTATAATTTTTGGAATTATCATAAATTGTGATAAGAATTTTATTTTTTAGTTAATTTTTTGATGTATTATAAATATATATTTTTATTATTTCTGGAATTCTTGATTCATATATGTCGATTCTAGTTCGTCAACCCAGAAAAATCATTTTGAATACTCATCATTTGGAGTAAAATAATATATCTTTTAGAAAATTATTAATTAATGAAAATATTATTTGAGACTATTTATATTTACTCATTTTATTATTACTATATGTAAAATTACTCTTCAATAATTGGAAATGTATTTTGAAACAAAAATGTTATCCATTTACATTTCTTAGGGAGAAATCAAAGGCCTTTTAACACATCAAACATTTAATGTTTTTTGATGATTAAATTTATCATGACCAACTTCTATATCACCATCTATCTGTATATGGTTGATTTTTCTCTCTTCCATATCGATTTTTAACTCCCAAAAAATGCTTTTATATATATAAACCATATTTTGTGTTATTAATTTTTTTTTGTATTTTTCTTTTTCTATTATAATCCTCACCGCAGTAGTCCAAAGTCAGAGGTCCTATTATTACAATGGTATAGATATAATAGATCACATGACCTAGGAATGATCACTTTATCAGTCTTGAAGAACTAATTAAACTCATGGTTCACTTATGACATTGGTAATTAAACATATAATAAAAAAATAAAATAAAATTCTTCTTATCGCATTTTCAAAGATCTCATCTTCGAAACCCGATGAAGGAAAACAAATAAAATGGTGAGATAAAATGTGCAGTAAAGGTGATCTGATACAATAATAAGTGTATCAATGTAAATAAGACATAAACTTTATTTCAAGGAATGTAATATGAGAAACAGATGCCATGAGTAAATTAAAAATGAAAATGAAGCCATAGAATGTTTCATAATAAGAACCTCATGGAAATTAAAAACTGAATATTGAATGAATAAAATGATTATTTATTTGATGCCATATATCTGGAATGTAAACCATTACACATCCAATTTGGGATTCTTTAGTGGTTAAAAACATATCTCATTCTATTGGGAAACAAACATGAAGTTTTTGTCTCTAAATATTTTGTCTCATGAGACTAGTCGATGCCTCAATGTGATATTTATAACCAGGACCCACACATAGCTACAATACCATAACACTATTTATAAAAAGAATAATTTCAATAAAAAACCATTTGTAAAAAAGGTATAATGATAAGATGATAATCATATCCCCATTACTTGGAATATGGATATTTAATTAATGGTGATCATAAATAAAAGGGAAATATACATACACCACACACAATGAATAAGTGGTCAAAGACCCTATCATAATCATTTACATAGAAGAATGGAATTAAATAATACATAGAAATTATAAGGTAGAATAGGAATATGTTATGATAAATTCCTTCTAACTGAAATGATAACAAGTAAAAATGGGTTATAAGAGACATTAGAAAAGGGTCTCTATTTTGATGTTTATGGAAAAAATTTATAGTATTTAAACAAAAAAACAATTAATTCTTTGTATAAAAACCAAAATTAACTATGATATATTATATTAATAAAAATATTTATTTTTTTAAAATACTAGTTTCTTAAAATATATTACGGAGTACGCTTGACAATAGGTTTGAAAATGTAAAGTTGCCCAGTATTGTAATTTCTTATTGGAGGGAATTGAAATGATAACAATATAAAACATGTTTTTCAAAATAAAATAATTAATAATTTAGGTGGTTAAATATTTTATGAACATAAAAATTAAACTTATTAGTATTTAATAATAATAATTAAGGATTATATTTTGGTAAGGAGATATAGTGAGTAACCCAATAGAAAAATGGATGATCGGGGAGAATCCCATACCTTATGTAATTTTTTTTCATAGATAATCATAATGTACTATATAATAATATTAAATTTATTAATTAGTTAAATGATATACTTTTCTATCATTATTGATTTAGTATAAATTTACAACGTAAATTAATGGTCTTTTAGATGAGTTAAAACATACAAGTTTATCATTTGGGAGCATTCGTTTCCTTGGTTTTCATGATCTGTTTACTTGTATACATGTATGAAAAAATCAAGAAAATTGAGAATAGTATTCTAGAATTTAAATTATATGTCATTAATTATCATCCATTATATTAAATTTTATAATTTTCATTCTGATATATGGTGTGATGATGAAAAATTAGATAAAATGTAAGTGAAAATAATTTTGATTCTGTTGGGGTATTTTTGATCATCACAAATTGGATTTGTTGTGTGCTTTATATTATTTATGTATACTAGTTTTAAAGCCTTAAAACCCCATTAATAAATATAAAATAGTTTGGATTCATATTTGAAATGGTTTAATGACCATCCTTGAATGAATAATTGGAAACAGAAATCGTGTTGTCCACGAATGTTGTAAATCAGACCATCAAACAAGAAGTATTCATGTTTATAATAAATGAAAGAGAAAAAGAAACATGATGGGAGATTTTTCATTAATAATATATTTTCATGTATGTATAATATTTTGTAGTTATCGTGATTTTTCAAATAGATGTGGATATTCCATGATAATAAATGAAATGAAACATAATGACATTGAAAGTGAAAATTATGGTTTGTACCTTAAGGGGTTTGGGATTAACTAATCGGTGACACTGAAGGCTTCTGGATCTAGGAAGAGACTTGAAAAGAGTATTGGGATGGATTTTGAAAATCATCAATGATTAAGAGGTATGAGGAGAAGAGTTGGTGAGGTGTTGTATTTTTAGTTGGGGGGGGGGGTTTAATATTGTACACGTTAATTTATAATTTTGGATCAAGAGTAAGAATAGATTGAGAGTTCCAAAATATATATTAAAATAAATAAGTATTCTTCATTATAATGGTCTTATATCCTCCATACATTATTTATAACTCAATAAATCATGTATTTATATTATTATATAAATTACTATATTTCAATATTCACCAAAAATTCAACAACGAAAAAAACCCAATAAATTCACTCAACCTATTTTTTAAAGTGTATAATTGAGAAAAATAATTTTAATTTTAATGAAAATAATATTCTAAATATGAGAAATTTATGTTTTAGTTAAAAAAATAATTTATTCAAAAAATAATTTTTTTTAAAAATGATAAGAGATTTTCTAACAATATGAAAAATTTATTAACGCTTCATAAATTATCTTACAATAATATGAAGAAAAATATTTATTTATGATTCTATTTTAAGATATTATTTTTTAAAATAATTAAAATAATTATAAAATTTTAAGTTATCATTTATAATTTACAAATATAAAAACTATTAATTAATTATTTTTAAATTTTTTATTTTTTTATACTATGATATAATTATATCATATTTTCATTTATAAGATTTCTAAATTTTAATTATAATTTAATTTGTGATGTCATTTCTCTATTGTCCAAATTATTATTCCTAAGGTTCAATTTACTATTCTAATGGTCATGTTACTATTACATTGAAACATGTTCATTAATTTCAAGAAAAATCTTCTTATTTCATTCAGTCAACATTTATAAAAATATATAGTATTCTTAATGTCAGTTTATATTATTTATACTTTATGACATAATTTTTTGATTAATGTTGTCTGTCCAATGAATTGAATTTATTTAATAGGACACATACCATAAAATCATGTCGTATTATCCTCTCCCATCCTTTAAAAATTTTATCCTCTAATGTTTTCATGAATATTTCCCTCTATACAGATACATGTGGTCGTTTGACATAATATCTTCAAGTTCTCACACTGCTTATTCCAATTTATGGTTTCTTAAAAGAACATTTAACATTCGAGTTGTCGGATTTTTCAATATATGCTTTATTGTGTCAATAATCTCAATAGGCTGTTCACAGAAGGAGATATCATGTTTTTTTCTATTTCTTCATAAGTTATTACATGTGTTGGGTCTGGCATGAACTTCCTTAACGAAGATATGTGGAACACATCATGCAATTTAGAGAGTCTTGGCATCATTTCTAATCAGTTCTCAATAACTACCATTCATTTAATAATTTCATATGGTCTAATGTACATGGGGATCAATATCCCATTCGTAAGGAATGATTAGATGTCATTCCATGGAGATACATTTAGAAATACATGGTCTCCCACGTGAATTTAAAAATTAATTTTTTCATTTTTTAGCATAACTATTTTATCTATATTGAGAGGATTTAATATGAGCATAAATAGACCTTACCTTTTTCATTTTATCTTCGATAAGTCACAGGACTATAAGTTTCATCTCACCATATTCTCCCAAATAAGTTGGAGTTTGACATCTATTTCTATATAATGCATTATATGGAACCATTTTAATTATAGAATGGAAAATAATATTATAACAAAATTACAGTAAAGATAAATTCTAATCCCACATACCTTAAAAGTAATGTGATCATGAACTCAACATATATTCTAATGTTCGACAAGTCCATTCCGACTATCTATTGGGTTGAGGGTGATAAAAAGTACTGAAATGAATATCCTTTCCCAAAGGCTTCAGAAAAATCTTCCATAATTTTAATGTAAATTAATGATCTTGACCAGACAAAATCAATAGGGGTTCACCATGATTTCTTATAAATTCAATAATATAGAGTCTTTCTATGAAATCAAGAGGTAAATATTCTCTTACGGCAAGAAAATATGTCATTTTTTAAGATGATCAACAATAACCCATATAACATCATTCATTATAGGTTTACATGGACTTCTTATAAAATAGTATATCGTAATTTTGTCCCACATCCAAATAAAAATAGGTAGAGTTTTCATGACTATTCTAGGATGTTGTATCTCAATGATCACATGCTGAAAAACTAGGCACAATGACACATAGTCACCAATTTCCCACTTCATGTTATCCCACAAAAATTGTCCCTTCATATCACTATATATCTTATTACTACCATGGTGTATAAATAAATTCCATCTATAAGCATCATCTAAAAGTTCAATTTTTAGCTCTTTTATTGATGGAACATATAACCTCATTCCAAATTTTAGAATTACATCATCATACATGACATCTTTCAATCATCAATCCTTAACAACATTTATTTTCATTTGAAAATCACGATCATTAGATTGACAAATTATTATCATATCGAGAATATATATTTCAAAAAATCATGTGAAAAAGTGAAATGTTTCAATTTCCATAACAATTCCCATATCCTTCTTTACTAAATCAAGGGATATTGGATAATTATCAATCATATATTTATTTTATGTTCAGGATCCTTCCTGCTTAATTCATCTGCTACATTATTTTATTTTCATTAACAATATCATTTTTTAGAAATCCAAATCATTGAGTAACTCGATCCATATTTCATTCCTCATAGTGAGTTCCTTATGTGTGAAGATTTATTTCCAATCCTTGGGATCTAAATATATCTATTATCTTTCACCATATAGATGGTATCTCCATATCTTCAGATCAATGATTACGGTTTCCATTTCAAAATTATGATTTAGATAATATTGTTTATGTTACATCAACTACATTGATGTGTATAAAATAAATTTATCATTTTTCATAAGGAAACAATCACTTCCATTATTTTATGAATCATTACCTATCACAAACTAATCATTTGATTATGGTATTTTTAAAATTATAGGATTGACTAATATTGCCTTCAATTCATCAATACACTCTATACATTTATTTTTTTATATGAACATAACACCTTTGCATGTGATCATGGTTAATGGGTTATCCAATCAGAAAAAATTATGAATCAAATGTCAATAGTAAAATTTCAGACCAATGAAACTATATAACAAAGTTATGTTCTTTGGAATATTCCATTCATGTATTGGATTTTCCTTCACTTGACTGATTGAGAATCAATTTTTAGAGATAATATGGAAAAGAAAATAAATTTACTAAATCTAGAATTCAAACATATATAATTTATCATATTACTCTTTCATGTTAGGTGTCTCAAGAATAATCTCGATGTGATTCTCTACGTTTTATTAGATTTTAGAAAGCATAATAATATAGTTAAATAATACTGAATAAAATATCTATTAATATGTTCCTAGAATACTCTGTTAATTATATCCATGAAATATGAGGGTTGATTACTCAATATAAATGGAATTACTAGGAACTTTCAATGTACACAACTCATCCAAAATGTTTTCTTCAGAATATATTAATTAATTACTCATAATTGATGATATCCATAATGATGTTAAATGAGTAAAAAAAATATTGATATCTGAATAGTGTATCAAATAAATCATCAACATGAGGACGAGTATACTTATTATTTATTATAATAGATTTTACATCTCTATAATAAATGCACCTCTTCAAGTATCCATAAATATTCTTAACAATGTGAACATGGGATCCCCCAGAAGAAACACTTGGTAGAATAAATTACATTCTAATAAATTATTATAGTTGTTTTTTCAGCTCTAGTAATTCCATAGTGTCCATTATATAAGGATTCGTTGATTTTGGTCTTGAATCAATGATTAAATAAACAATAAACTCAACATCACAGCCTTTAAGGTGTCCACGTATTTTATCCTAAAATACATTAATGTATTATTATAAAATTGGGACATTATCAATTTCAAAATTTAATTCATTAAACAGCTATGTTTTTCTCCTCCACCCAATGAATTTAATTCAGTAGACCTACTGGGGGAGGATCTCAGTTATAATTAAATGATTATATCTATTCTCAAAAGATAAGGTATTCTACATCTTCGTCACAATTCTTCGTTTTCTTATTCTTGCAATAAACTCTAAAATTATATTTTGAAATACAATCCATACCAAGTATTATATAAAATTCCACCATGGTTATGATGATAAGGCCATAAACTAGTGGACGATTATGTGTCATATAGGGGACAAACAAACATATCTTTTGCAATGAAACATCCCTTATGAGATTTTCATGACGACTTCCTTGCTAAAACAAAAGGGAAATGTCTACTATTCTGGTTAACTGGTTCGATTTAAAATACTATGATGATCCAAAATTAGGTAAATCATTGACTAATTTTTTTGATAGGATTTATGTATCTTCCATAACATCATTTGGTAGTTCAACATTAGATATAGTGATATCATAAGCTTGTGCATCTATTGTTGACCACTTCAATGGTAGGTTCCCTTGATTCATGGGATATTAATATTAATAATTAACAATTTAATTATGATTTATGAACTGAACATCATTTATTTGCTTCTTTCCCTTGAAATCAGTAGAATGATGGCCCATTTCTCCAAACTTATAGAAAACGAACATGCCTTTCTTCCATTTGGAAACATGATTCTTTAAAATATTTCCAAATAATAGAAACTGTTTCATTCCATTATAATTAATTTATTATTTCCATTTTTTATGGTTATAATAGGAATTATTCTTATATTTATTTACCCTAAACAAACAAGATGAGGTAAATTGCTTCTCTATCTTAATGGAACATAATACTATTTCATCATACGATGAAACAGATTGGGAAGCAAGTGCCCTTCGGAGGCTTGGATTAAGACCATCATGGAAATGATCAATATTTTATTTTGTGTTATGTTTGTAATTGTCTATATAGCTAGATATAATTATGAAGGTATCCTCACACTCTACAACATGATCTTCTTCATTTTTTCGTTATTCTAATGAATTTTATCTTTATTTAAATTCATTTATCTATTGGGAAATAAATCTCAAAGAATGTTTCATTAAAATTTCTATATTCCATGGCTTCTATTTCATATTAAAACTTGTTAGTCTCGATCAAATTCCACCAATAAACAACATCTCCCTATAGGTAATATATTCTGAGTATAAGATTTTCATTTTCAATGCATCCTAATATTAGAAATACTATACCAATGGACTTGATCCACTACTCATCTCCCACTGCATTAGTATTTCAACTAAAATAAGTGGGCTTCATCAACCTAAGACGATCCACCATAGGTGTGGAATTCTGAATCATCATAACCTAAAATTGTTTTCCATATATTTTCATGATCTTATCAGTTTGAAGCCTATTAGTGTTTTCTTGATCTATATAGAAATCCATAGATTCTATGTGAATATTGATTCATTTCATTCCATTAAGCGGTATTTATAAAAAATGAATTCTCTAAATTCAGATACGAATCATATTTCATATTTTCCAACTATAATAACACATAATATCAATTGAAATTTATACATAGCTAATCTCATAAAAATACATATGATATTTTTGGGGGACAATTTAACTTTTAAATCATTTCTAATGGCATGTAATGAAAATATGAATTAAACTAATAATATCCTACAAAGTGTGAATCTATGTGTAAAGTATGTCACAATAACTTGTACCAGGTTACGTTAAGTTAGTACCAATGTTCCATGTAATATTTGTTATCCCTTGGAATATCTATGCAGGACCCACATCCATTTATAGTATATAGACATGGATATATTTTTAGGAAGACCCACATAATCTCTATGTTACTATAATTCTTGTTATTTATTCCATGTGTATCCTCAAAGTCCATATTAGGGTTATGTTCCCCAATCTTTGTCTTCTAAATATAGTTCCCAATTATTCTACTTAACTTACACTTATATAAACTATAACAACCTTAGCCCTAGTAGCCCAAAGTCAGTGTTCTTTTTATTATAAAAAATATATAAAAGTTATCATATCACCAACGATTGATCAGTTTAGTATTCTTGATGAAATATAAACATACATGGTTCCCATATTACATTGGTGATTTATCATATAATATACTAAAAGAAAATATACTACTTATGATACCTTATTTAATGATTTCTTATTTAAAACCATGGTGATGGAAAACTAGTAAAATGATGAGATCAAATAATTAGTAAGGTTTATATATGGAAATAATAAATATATAAAATTAAATAATTTATAGACATTATGGTAGGGTTAATAATATAAAACACAAATTCCATCAGTACTCTAAGTATGAAATTGAAACCAAAGGTTTTTTCCTAATCATAACCTCATGGAATGTGACAAACGAATACTGAATGATGAAAATAATTATTTATTGGAAGTAATTTATCCAGCACATGAACCATAACATCCTTAATATGGATAAATTCCAGGGTTAAAACCCATAAAATTATATTTTTAAAACACCATGAATGGTATTTTCTAATCATTTTGTCTCATGTGACTCGTGGATGCATCGATGGGAAATCTAAAACCAAGACCCACCCATCACTGTATATCCACAGAATTATCCATACATTCATTCAATAAGATAACAACACAATATTTAAAAATTATATATATATAAGACAATAATTATATCCATGGTATAAAAAATATGTATATTTAATGAATTATAGTCATAAATAATAAAATATTCACAAACAAATCACAAGGAATAAGTGGTTAGAGGAAATATCAAAATGGTTTCCATGAATAAATGGAATTAATTAATACATACACATTTATAAGGTAAAATAGGCATTTATCATGATAAATAATGTCAAAACGATATTAAATCATGTAAAAATAAATATTAAAAATATTTTTAAAAGTGTCTGTTTAGTGCAGTTTAAGGGAACATGTTAATGATTATTTAAGATGGAAAAATGATTGATTTCATGAATAAAACAAAAACTGAAATATGATAGATTTTATAACAAATGGGGTGATTTTATAAAAATATTAGTTTCATAAAAATAAAAGCTAGTGTTCTTGAAAATACGTTGTAAATTGGAATATTCCCTTAAATCATAATTTCTTATCAAAATGAATTGAAAATAAGACCTTACAAAACATATATTTCCCCATAAATGAAACAATAATTTAGATAGGTAAATATTTTCTGAACATAAACCCATAATGTAAGAGGTTTAATTATGAAAAATTAATAAATTTATTGGGTTAAATAGAGGGAAAAAAGTAACCTGATGAAAAAATCAGTGTTCATAGAGAATCACATGCCATAGGTCTAAATCTGTTCTATTCTTGAAATAATGTCTTGGATAATAAGATTAAATCTCAAAATTAGTTAACTAATAATATTTTATAAATTTATTTGATTCATTAGAAACTTATTGAATTCATTTATGTACTTTTGATGAGTTAAATGAAATAATTTTATCTTTCGTGTGTGTTCATTTCCTTGGTTTTCCTAATAGGTTTACATGTATACATGTACAGGGGATCATGTAAAATGAGAATTGTTGGATCAAATTGAAATTACACGTTATTAATTTAATTTCATTATTTTAAATGTTTATATGTTTGATTTAGATATATGGTATGGGGATGAATCATTAGAAAAAATGTCAGCGGTAATTGTTTAGATTATTTTGTTGTTTTTAAATCTCCATGGTCTAGTTTGATTTTTTTTAATTAAAATTATGTAATTTTAATAGGTTAAAAAACTAAAATTTTATATAATACATATATAATTGTCTTTATTGACCATATAAATGGTTTTATGACTTATCTAGATTGCATAATAGAAAATCTAAAACATTTCATTCAGAATGCGATAAATCGATACCTCACAAGAGATGTTTTAAATTTTCAATAAATGGAAGACTAGGGGAGAAATGATGGTGAATTTTATAATTACATAATTTAATTAATATATACATAATATATTGGAGTTTTCATGAATGTTTAGATAGATCAGGTGGAGAAAGGAGAATAAAAGAAAAGAAATTGAATGAAATTTAATGAGAAGGATTTGGGGTTTTCCTATTGAATTCTTTTCCATGAGAAGTTACATAAGGTTATTGGCATTGTAATTTCATGAGGCAAATGGATTCTAAACGTGGGGAAGATAATTAGGAAGTGGATTGGATAAGAATTGGAAATGATCCAATGTTTTAGAGGTGTGAGGAGATTAGGAGGCGAGGGTGGTTTTTATAGTGGAGGAGAGGGGTGTTTTTTGGTAATTTAATTCATTGATTTATTATGTTTTATCAAGACTAAAAATATATTTCTAATTATCAATTAATTTATTGAAATAATTAATTATAGTTCGAGGTTACAGGTTCTCATCAGTAATAAATCATCAATGTCTCAATAGTTCATGTATTTAGCTTATTCTGTTAAATAATGTTTGTCGGTATTCACCAAAAATTTACCTGTTTTATAGAAATATTAATAATTCCTCATTTTTTTCAATATATACAAATAAAAAAAATGACTCCATTTTTTGAAAATAATGTTCAAAATATGATAAATTTAATTTTTATTTAAAATATAAATTTATTCAACAAAGCCCAATTTGATAATTATAACTCATTTTATAACACATGGTAAAATTAATTTAGGTATCATAAAATTATATTATAATGAAAAGACAAAAAATATTAATTTATGATTTTATTTCCCGAAAAAAGCTTTTAAATATTGATATTAATTATAAAATTGTAAATAAACATTTAGGTTTTATACAAATACCAAAATAATAATTTATTATTTTTAAAATGTTTTTTACTAATACAACAATATAATAATATAATATTTAATTTATAAAATTACTAAGTTTTATTTATTAATTGAATTGTGAGGCTATTATTCTATTGGCCAAATTGATATTCCAAAGAGACACATTAATATTCTAAAGTCTATGTCACTATTTCATTGATATTTGTTCATAAATTCCTAGAAAGTTCCTCTTATTTCATTCATTATTCAATTGTAATTTGTTTTTCTAAATTTTATTTTATATAATTTATAATATATGAAATAATATTTTGTTCAATGTAATCTGCCAAATTAATTGAATTTAATTTTGAAGATGAATACCGTAAAATAGGGGGGGTTATATTGTCTCTCTTTTCAAGTGTAAATTTTATTATTCCTATTTTGGGTATAGGTTCTAAAAATTGGTATCATTAACATTAAAATCATATTTTTTGAGACCATGTTAAAATTTATGGTTTGAAATTTATTTTATAGGAGGGAATTTAATATCATTATATTATAAAATGATGACTATGTTCGATAACAAACAATATAGGTAACATAGAGCTTAAACAAACAATAATATATCATTATGTGGCCATTATAGCCTAGTCATTAAATTAATGGGTATGAAATGGAATAAATTATTTATTGAATAAATATAATGTTCAATATCTATAAAAATTAATTGGGTAAATTCTTTTAAAATAATCTATTAATTTTTAGTAAAGTCAATTTATACTTAATAAATATTTTTCCATCAAAAATGATTTTGATTGAATGTTTTTTCCAAATAATATAAATAATTCCTAAAAAATTTATAAAATTTATTCCATAATATGAACTCGATTGTTTAAATCACCATATAAAAAGTATACTTCTGTAATAATTTTGTAAATTTTATTTCAATTTTAAAATTTTAATATATAGGTAAAATGAAATTTTTATTGAAAACTAAATTTTAATTGAATTTATTTATTTGGTAAAATTATAATTATGATTATTTTTTATATATAATTAGTTCATGTTGATTTATAATAATCAAATTACAGTTTTGGAAATTATTTTTATAATTTATTTTTTTTACCAAAACAATTTATGAATAAAAATTCATTTTTATGAAAAATATTTTTCCATTGTGATTTTTTAATTTAATTTTAAAATAAATTCTTCCACATTGGTGTTTTTGAATTTTGAAAAATTTTGTAAAATATTTTAAATCTGGTTTTCTAAATTTAGTAAATAGTTGAGTACTATTTATGATCAATATGCATATTAAACGTAGTAATTTTGCTACCATTATAATGGGAGAATCATGTAATATATGGTTTAAAATAGAATGATGAGTACTATAAAATGACTCTAACACATAAATAAATTTTATTTTATGATTAAATATCATCGATAGTCATTTTATTATTGAATAATTTAAATTCTATTCTTTTTTATAGGATTATGACTTTTATTATATTTTATTCCAAAAAAAGTCCATAATAAAACTATTATTTAAAAACTATAATATTTTTAACATATGATAAAACATTGTATATGTTAGGTTATAAAGATTATCTTAAATTCAAAAACAAATATATTAACATTTATTATTTTTGTAAAATGATCTGTTAAAAAATAATTACATTAAATATTTACACAACACTGCCATGATAATTATTTAATAAATGAAAAACAAATCTTACTAAAAATATTAAAATTAATATAATTTAATATAATTAATATAATAATGTAATATAATATAATTACTCACATTTTTGGAATGTATTAAATTTGTTTTCCTAATTTTACATGTTGTTTTGATGTCATTAAAGTCAAATTAATAAATTATTCTAAAAATTGAATTTAATGATATATTATAAAAAATAATATTTTATTAAATGATATAATGTTCCATAAAATCTTAGATTAATCAATTTTATTATAATATGGTCTATAATATCATCCATGTTCCATTTTGGGAAATTTTCCCTCATATGGTAACTATCATTACCCTCAAAGAGTATCAAACCATGTTATCAAAGAAGGTTTTAAAAGGGTTAAATATAGGTTATAACCAAATGATAAGGATAAAAAAATGAAAACATATATAATTATTATTTATGGGAGTATATAGTTACATTATCAATATATATAATAAATAAATCATTTTTCATCCATCTTCAATTGAAAATTAATTTAGATTAATTTAATATTTTGAAAAAAAAATCCAGAGTTCCCTCCCCTCTCTTATAAATAGGGACATTTTTCTCTCAATAAATATCATATCAAATCCCTATTGGTTCAAAAAATACCTATCCAAATACCTTATTACAGCCTATCCCCTAATTATAGATTTCTCTATTTAGGCTTACTACGAACCATTGAGTGATTAATGTGTTGATCTATAATGTCTTTCCAAATAACATGTTTAGTTTTTAACCACATGATTTTGTTATGTTTCTTATTCCACCTCGTTGAAATATTATTAAACCATTAAACAATAATAACTAAATTATTTTATATATACTGGATTTTTTATTTAAATTTAATAACCTATATCCATCTTTATTCTCTATCAAATTGGGGGGGATTCATTGTTCTTATGTATAGAAGACTAATATTTCACAAACCAATGTAATTTATTTTTTCATCACTGGCCATCCCAACTAGTCATAATCATTGATTAAAAGAATATATAGGAGATTAATAAATTTTTTATCATTTATAAAATATATATTCCATTTTCATTCTTTTCATTTCATTCACAAAAAAATGATAATTTTTTTTCGTACATGTGGCTTACCAACTCCACGAAGTGACGTGATTTAATTATCATCACCGCATCACATGGAAAATATATATATGTATATTTAAATAAATACTATGAAATAAATGTTATTAATATAATTATTGGAATTTAAAATGAATCTTACCTTTTATCCATAATTATCATTGAAAAATGGAAATTTTACTTAAGTGTATGTATGACATACCGTCTCCATGACTGTCATTTTGATCATTTTTCATAACAATATTTAAGTTTTGGTTCTAAAATATAATTTATTTATAATAACAATGATTATTTTATGATTATAATTTTTTATACGGCGGATTAGTGTCACCATTTTTCGTATTTGACATATCGAAGTCATATTTGACATATGAGCCGAATATCAACAATAATGCCTGATGTGAACAAAATTGATTATGGAATTATCAATAATATTGTATTAATTTAAAATATATAAGAATTAATCTAAAAAATTTATTTATGAATGTATAAGAATAACATAATTTTGAAATTTTGGAATACAAGGACAATAAATGATGAATCACACTCAAGGCGAGGGACTGCATTTCAATTATTGTTCATTTAGTATATATTGATGTAATGAACCAGCATTATTTTATGATGTATATATACAGACCCTTTAATAGGTTATATAATTTATTTATCTGTTATGATGATATTTAATGAATTTTAAAATTTTATTTATTCATCATTGTTTTGATTTAATGACTCCAAGTGTTATTTGACTTTCTTTTAAAAATATTTTGTTATATGATACTATAAAATTAGATTCTTATTCTGTATCCATATATTTTTTAAAATCATTATTAATATTTTAATATTGTCTTATGAAATTATGATTTCATATTTAAGCCTAAATTCTCTTTTTTCAAAATGGATCGAAATGAATTTTTTTTCATTTTATAAATAAGGCACTTTGGGACTTTTCCTTCAAAAAAAATAAATGGATTGTTTTTTAACATATACAAAACAATAGCAGTTCATACTATCTATAATAATATTTCTATTCATGCTTCATTTTACATTTTATAAGGTTATTTGTTTAAAAATATCTTCCTTTTTAATTGTGTAGTTCAATTTTTTAGTAAGTGATTTCATAATTGAAATATTATATTCCATCAGAATTTTTTTATGATATTAATGTTGAAAATTAAATTGTTTTCATTGTTTTATTATATGGTTCATGGAACATTTTTTATTGACTATTGGTTTTCTTATAAATTATGTATAATGGGATACAATATTAAAAAATTATAGGTCTTTTCTATGATAAACTATGGATGTGTGGGTACATGATAGTCCTCTAGAGAGTTGGGTATGGAAATTGAAAACATAGTCATTCCATTTGTAATGTTTATTATAAGAGTGATATAGAAATTCTATCTCCATTAACTTTCATGTTTTATCTATTTTTTCTTTGTTTTTTTGTGGGAATATAATTATATTTCATGGTTAGATAATGATCATATATTTATTGCAAGCTATGTTATTTTTGTGGGCATAAATTTATGTCATTGTGAAACTATTATTATTAGTATTTCATGTTTTTAGATAACCTTTTTGAGTTTTATATTTTTCTTTTATGATTTATTATGAAACTTTTGGTGAAAATATTTAGGAATATATAGTAATTTATTATATATTAAAAAATTTATTTCTGAAAACTAATTTTTAAGTATTCTCTAAATAATTGTGTCAATATTTCATTTTATATCCCTTACTGAACTTTTTATACTCATCCTGATTATTTTTCAAAAATAGATGGCTTAAGGATGGGTAAATGATCAGAATACATTATAATTATTGTCAAGAATATTTTTCGTAAAAATATATCATGTTTTACATAGAATGTTTTATATTTTAAAAAAATGGATACTTAATTGAAGTGTCCACATGGTATTATATGGGTTTATAATGTAAGTGTTCCAACATATCCCTCTAAATCTATAATCATAAAACAACATTAGGAATGTTATAATGTTAATTCTAGTTTAATTTTAATAAATATTTAATTTTAACAACTATTTCCTTACAATACGTTGATAAAAATATATTTTTTAATGATAAAGATGAATTAATTATATTTCATGCTGGAAATGTTTTATATAACCTAATATAATCACAATTGTTTGGTTTATCCCATCTAAATAGTTACCTTATGAATCTTTATTTTCAATAGGGATGGGTTTCTCATAAAAAATATATTGGTACAAAAAAAATGATTTTTTTTATTTTTTATGTGGATGAAATCAACATTCGAGGATCTAATGAAGCAGAATGAAATAAATTTTTTCAACTAACGAGGTGTGAATTTGAAATGCCACTAATTGATGAATTTTTTTTACGCATAAAAGAAACTCAATAAAATAGTGGATCATTTATTGACAAAATAGCATATTCCAAGATGGTGAGAAAAAGGTTATTAGAGGTTTAATAATGGATCATGAATACACTAGCGGTCACAATGAAGAAGTTATCAGTGGAAGATGATGGAAATGAGGTTAATTGTGCACATTATAAGTATATGATGTTTAGTTTCTATATTTATGTGGCACTCTACCAGAAATTATATCTTTCATATTTTATGATTCACATAATATTATTTAACCTAGGTAAATTCATATGTTATTAATGGAGATAATTTATCATTTTTTAAATAATACGATGGTTTTAATGATAATATATTACATAAAATAACAATTTTTTGGGAATTATTAATGATCAGTATAATAGTTTTATGGATAAATAACGATTATTTTAATGTGGTTTCATCAATATTAGTGGATCTTTTATTTCACGGCTAAGAGTGAAACATGATTCTATCACATTGAGTGACGCTGATGGTGAATATATAATTTCCACTAATGCCTACACAAAATTGATATGGATATATTAAATGGTGATAGTATTCTTATTATTAGGGAATGGAATATTTCATTAATCTCTGAAAAATAAATTCCTATAAATCATTTGAAAAAATAAAATCCTTCATTCAAGAAAAAAGAAGATTTATATTATATACCATTTAAAAATAGATAATATTTTGAAATTGTTCATTATATTTTGGTAATTTTCTACTCTAAATAATTTGGTTGATATCATGACCCTAGAACTACCTATGATGACTTTGAAATTCAAATTTTTTCAACTAGAATCAACATGACTCCATCTCCCAACATGGTTTTGTTAGAGACCCCAACACCCCAACAGATATTTCTTCTTATATAATTGTATGATGTATCTTTTTAAATCAATGTTTAAACGTCTAAATATAACTTTAAAAAATTCATAAAATAAATATCTATATTATTTCACAATGGTGTAGAAGATATATTCTTGTTTTGGGAGTCAAATTATTTCCTACATGTTATATAATATTGAATTTGTGTGCGAATTATCATTATATTAGTATAATTCCATAATTATATATAATGTGTTCATAGAAAATTGTGTATGTAGTTTTTAATTCATATAGGTTTTTAACATAATCTTTTATCTAAACTCTTGTTTCTCAAACTTATCATGGATCACATATATATTGACTTTTTTGTTGATTAACCATTGATACACTTCTTGAAGGAAATGATATGAAACTATGTGATATTTTTTTTCTAAATTTTATCTTGCAATCAATTACTATGTTTATTTTAGAATTAGTAACAAATAAAAAGTAGATACTATTGTAAAATATCTCTTTGGTGGTTTTAATGAATTGAATATATTTAAAATTTCCTAAAAACAATGATTCCAGATTAATGAAGAAGTCATTATAATGATGGAAAAAAATTGGAAAAAAATATGTTTGGAGGAAAATCAAACTAAATCAACTCGTTTTGTATCATAAGATTTGTCTGGTGGAGTTTTTTACAAACTATTTGTTGGGTTTCCATACCAAATTTCATTATGATGCATCACTATTATCAAAAATAATCCTAAGTAAATGAAATGGTAGTTATCCCTAAATCTAGGTCTATCCAAATAACAATATGTCATCGAGAAAATATTTCAACCTCAATGGAATCCCTAGAAAAATGTAAATATAATTGTATAAAAGATTATTGGAAATCCAAAATTGAGGATGATATCATAGGAAAAATCAACATGTGGGATGAAATAGTGAATCATCAGGAAGGATGGACAAAAACGATTTCAATTATGGTTTATAAGGAATCTTGGATAATAAATGATGTAGAGTAAAATTTATTTTTATATATGGAACTAATGTTGTTGAGGTCCATATAGGAAGATATTTTACCACACCTGTGAGAATGGTTGAGATAGAATTCAATGTCACTGAATTTTTTGAGGCTTCTTTGGAATGGGGAGAATACTACATAATAAAGATACTAGAGTGGTAAACAAACACATAGTGAAATGGGTTTCTTCAATAGAGAACTCATTTATTGATAGAGCGGCGGAAAAATTTCAACAAAAATTATTTTGGAAACCTCAACATGGATGATAGAACATGTTATAAAAATTGAGGAGTATCGGAATTCCAAATGGATATTGGAGTCTATTTTACCCAAACCCACTTACCTAGTGTAAAAACATACATTACACACTATCATTGATACCAACTGTAGACTAATGGATATAACTATCAAATTATTAGTATAATTATTGAAATTAATGAATTACACATATTCTCCAGACCTTTAGGATTATGGAATTATAGAGTTAATAAAAAAATTTGTATATTAATGATAAAAAAATTAACTAACATACATTTTTTCCACTATATATGAAAATACATATTCAATAAAAAGTAATTAACATGTCCCAAAATGTATATAAAAAACTCATTAGGTTATCTAAGTCATGTTTAAAACATTGTCCATGTCATGGGGAAATGAAATATTAATGAATGTGATAGAACACATTGAATGGGTAATAACAGTAGATTTCAATGAATTGTCACAAAGGACTATAAAATGATAATAAATAACTTATCAAGAATATATAATGACAAAAAATTGTGATTAAATAATAGTGAAAGAACAATATATCCACCTATAAAAATTGATATGAAAATATTATATGAATAATAATAACTGGTTCCATTGAAATAGAATCTATAATGCATGGTAGAAAATTCCATGTTCCAATCTTTGACAATATGATCATATTCATAATGATTATACCATTAAGGCCCTATGTATTGTTAATATTTTTTTCTAGGTAGGAAATCAAAAATACCCATTCAAGTGAGTTACATGTATAATACTAATGTATCAAAGTGATATATAATGTAGTGTACTACTCATCACTAATTTTATTTAAATTCATTAATATGATGAATGATATTAATATCAATATTATGTGTAGTAAAGTGACTTATGAATCAATAAACACTTATATTTCGATATAGAAATATATAATTCCAATAAATTCCCACGACTAGATAAAAGGGATTACGTGATCATAACCCATCAACTAAAATGTGGTGGATGTTTAAACACTACATAATCAACTCTCTCAAGTAATCATTAAATATATGAATTATCATAGAAAATAAATTGATTTTCAATAGTTAGTCAATCAATAAATATAATGGATTTATATTAAAATATCCCAACAACTGTCATTATATAGAGGAGGGTTTAATTTTTTATATTGATTATTTCATTAATCATTAAATGTACAAAATCCATATGAACAGCCGAATGATAGCCCATACATTTAATACACTTTATTTTATAAATTATTATATATATATGAAGATAATTATATATAAAAAAACATGATAGGTACAGTGTATTTGATAATTATAATATATATCACAATAACATGCAATAATGATACAAATATATTACACAAAAACTCCATAACAACTTGTTAAATTCCATTGATCTTATAATACTATAAATGATATCATAGGGATGTAAACAGAAATAGATGGTCAATAATACAATGTAATAGAATAAATAAGGAATATCATGTAGTAACATAGTAAATATGAGTCAGGTGGAATAAAATGAGTATATATAGTGGTGAGAGTCATAAGAATGAGAATTAATGACTGATATAAGATTATAACAGGTAGAAATTATAGTAGTGTGGTAACAACATAAAACATGACATCATAAGAATAATATAGGTATAACCTCTATGTAATATTAACATGGTATTATTAATATAAATACATATGCATTTTAAGTGGTATCAAGGGATTTGAAAACACAATCCAACTCACGAGATTGATATATTATTCTTTTTCTACTCTTCACATTTATATAACGTACATGCATTATTATGCCACGTATAGGATAAAAGATAAATACATCATTCATGAATATGTATCCAATGATTATGTAGTGAGGGATACATTCGTGTATTCCCCCAATAAATGAGATATATGTTTAATAAAGTTAATAAATATGATTTGAAATTTTGAAAACTAATCACATCACTGAAAACTATATTGGAGAATCACATAATAATTTTAGCATCATAAGAGTTACATATAAAGGATCAAAATAAGGGATTAATGAGAGTGAAAGGTGGAATCCCATTACATGAAAAATCGTAAAGATAAAAAATTGGGTGTGGAAAAATATATTTCAATATGAAAAAATATAAACAAAACGTCTTACAGAAATAATGTAAATGAGTCAATAGTAAGTTTAAGAGAATCTATTGTTTATGTGGTTTCATATAAAATCATTAGACGTGTTTCTAAGGAGAATAAGAACACCTTGAGAGGGATTTATATTATAATAGGGATATAGAAATATTGTTTAATGGGTTTTTAGTCATGTGTAATGGGAGGATGGGTGGGTATTTAGAACTAATTTTATGGAAATATTGATTAATCCAACAACATTAGTTTTGGACACTAACTAATAAAATAATAAAACTAGTAATCATCAGATGGATTTATCCCATGTTCCCTTATAAGTAAGACTGGTTTTAATAATTTTATTATGTTTTCAACCAAACTCTTTAATATAATTCCATCTATGTTGTGTAAGTGAGTAATGTTCATAATGCCTTTTTTTAAATATGAAATATAATATTGCATTTTTTTGATTTATTTTAGGTTTGAGAAATTATTCAAATTAATTAATAAATCCATTAATTTATAAGGGATCCCCTGTTCTTTTATACTCTCGGTGGTTGTGTGAATTTGGGGGATGTGACCTCTTGTTGGTATGGTTGCGGTGGTTATGTGTTTTCAGACCGGGTGGATACTTGTTTATATCAAGAATTGGGGTGGAATCCTCTGTTGTTGAGAACCAGGTGTGAGTGTTTTGGTTGATTTTTGACTGTTTACTTCCCTGTACTTATGCCTATACCTAATAGATGCCCAGTAGTTATTAAACATAAACATTATTACTGAACTTGAAATAAGAAAGGGGACAATTGGGTTGTTAGAGTGATTCGTGACTCGGACTTGAGTGCTAGTGTGATCTGTAGGCTGTTTGAAGAAAAACCTAGCTCGGGTGAGTGCTTGTTACCTATATATATATACTTGTAGATTTTTGTTTCTTATTCGCACCCCACCCAAGTTGAGCACTTAGTGCCGAACACACCCATTTCATGGGGGAGGGTGTTTTTCCCAACACTATTCATAGTGGATTGTTATTAGCTCCTTTTATGCTCCCTTTCCTGGATAGCCCAAGTATCTTCGGGCATGCTGTGGTGTCCTGAGGTCCATTATTAGCCCAAGAACCTTCCAGTGGGGTAGTGTGGTGGTTGTCTAGGTGTGTGTGGCAGGTGGTTTCCCATGTGACTTGAGGATGAGGCCCAGGTGTCTTCGGGTGTGGCAGTGGATCCTTTAGCCCAGGTGTATTCGGGCATGGTGGTGGTTGTTCTGGCCTAGGTGTTTGCAGGCATGGTTACATGTGACAGTTGTGGCCCAGGTGTGTTTCGGCGGGATTCAACAGTGGGACTGCATGCGGTTGAGGCCCAGGTGTGTGCGGGCGGGATTTCGGCAGTGGGACTGCGTGTGGTTGTGGCCCACATGTGTGTGGGCGGGTGTGGCAGTGGGACTGCGGGGAGAATGGCGGGATTGGTCTGATGCGTAGGATGTCTCAAAAACCAGTGGGAAAGTGGTGCACAGTACCCAAACATCGATGTGATCTTATTATACATATATTACTTGACTTGCGTTATTTGGGGAGTGTTCCTTGGGGAGGCCCGGGGTGGATAGTTTGCCTTGATAGGTGTTTGGTTTACTCCTTTTCTCACGAGACATTAGTACGTTCCCCCCACTTTAACACGCGAGTATTTGGTTTTCCCTACTGAGTGTACTTGTATGCTCACCCTGCTTGTATAAAACTGCTTTCAGGTTTCCCGGAGGACTTCGGGGATCACACGGGACCTTACTAGCTCGGACCTTTAGAGCAGTTGCAGTTGTTTTTTTTCTTTTCCTCGTTGGTATATACCATGTAGTCACCTTTTTCACTTTGTGGATTTTACTTTTGAAACATGCATGTGGGAATGGTTTACTTTTGGCTTTACTTTTCTTTCTACCTTGGTGTTGTTGGGTTTTTCTTCTCCTTATCTCTTGATCCTATAAAGTAAAAAATGGTAACGCCTTCCATTTGTGAGAAATTTCTATACCCTTGGTGCTAGTCGCCACTCTGGGAACTATTGAAGGCGGGTTTCGAGGGTCATTATCTCTCCTTCAACTTAAAGAAGGAAGGGACTGGCAATCTGTTGACCCTTCCCTCCTTCTGGTGAAGGTGGGTCATGACAGAATGGTATTAGAGGGGATGGTTTAGAGATAGGATGGAGTCTGGGGTTAGTCACAGTGAGGATTGCATGGGATGGTAAGGCAAGAGTGTTGGGTGACCTTGGTGTGTGAATTAGGACATGGAAGACCGGCGAGGACACAGGATTTTAGGGCCCCCCGTGATCCGATGCAAGGACACTGGACCTACCGAACAACCATGTGAGGCCACACTGATTGCAGGGTAGAGACCATAGGAAAGGTACATGCTTCAAAATGACTTGTGTTCTTGTGTTTCTGGGATGTCTTGGGTTTTAAGAATAAATTAAATTTTAGGAAGTTTTAATAACGATATTCTGCACTACTTGGGCTTAGGCATTCCTTGTTTACCATGCTGCTATAGCACCTGGAAGGAGACCACGTGTGGTACAGGCGATCGAGGCCCCAAAGACTACTTTGGCCTATCGATAGAGAGCTGATCGAGAGGAAGAGGACGACCAGTGGAAGAAGCCTCTTCGAGCCTTCCAGCGATAGGCCCTCGAGAAGTATGAAAGCAGCACCTCTGATATGAAGACGGAAGGCTGGCTGGAGGAGCTAGTTATAGCCTTCGTCCTGATTCTGTCCCCAACCGAGTACTAGGTTATTCTGGCCGTCAGCCAGATGCGGGGAGCGGCACGTCAGTGGTGGATGCTTTACCTAGGGGAGAGGAGAGAGTCTGAGGTGGCTTGGGTGGATGTCGAGAGGGAGTTCTGGGCGGAATTCCTCTCCTCGACGATGAAGGAAGAAAAGTGGCAGGAACTACTCTCCCTCCAGCAGGGGAGTATGTCTGTGAGGGAGCTAGGGATCAAGTTCAACGGCCTCCTACGTTTTGCTCCGGACCTCTTTCCCGATGAGTAGTCTTGGGAAAGACGTTTAGAGGAGGCACTCTGACCCTCCCTTCAGTATGTTGTTACCCCCTTTACCCTACCGACGTACTTGGAGGTCCAGAAGAAGGCCGAAGTGGTGGAGAGGATGCATGCTCTAGGGGTAGTGTCACGAGAGGGGACCCAGCTGGGACCATCGAAGGGGAAGGCCGTTAGCACCAGGCCTCCAGCGTCAAGACCCTCTAGGTTCCGACCAGTAGGGAGAAGGCCCAGCAGTTTCAGTTTCGATCCCCCGACCCTCACCCTTTTCCGTCGGGCCCGGGACCATGGTGCTTCATCTGTGGGAGCCCTGGGTATCTCCGGAGTCAGTTCCCCGACCGGATGCAGTACAGCAGTGGCAGTCATCCCCAGCACCCGCCCCAGCAGCAGCTTCCAGCCAGACCTTTCCAGTAGCAGCAGTAGGGATAGCGAGCTCCCGCTCCTCCGAGGACAGACGTAGGAGGAGGAGGCCGGCCTCAGGGCACTCCACAGGGACCTGGACTAGGACGTGGTCGGGGAGGTGGCCGGCAGCCGAGGGGTAGGGGAGATGGGCGTGGACAATTGCACACTGCAGAGGCAGCAGTTCCTGCAGGGCCAGAGGTTGTTCGAGGTACGATCAGTATGTTTAGCACTCTTTCTTATGCTTTGTTCGATACCGGAGCTTCGCACTCCTTTTTTGCACCCAGTCTAGCCCGTGCCTTGGGTCTAGATGCCGAGATACTTCCAGTGCCCCTGGTGTTGAGCACACCAGTTAGAGGTCAGACCGACTTGTTGTTCATTTTTCGGGGATGTAGACTGATGTTAGGGCCACATCGGTCGGTTAGGGATCTTCTTCTGCTACAGCTTCAGCCATACGATGTCATCCTAGGCATCGACTAGTTATTTTCTGTGTGCGCCGTCATCGATTGCTTTCGAAGAAGGGTGGTGTTCTCAGACTTGGACAGCCGGCGTGTTACCTTCACCGGCGAGCAGAGCAGTCCGAAGGGAAACAGGAGAGAGGAACCTATCCTCTCCTTGTTGACCGAGCTGACAGTGGAATTAGTAGAAGCTGAAATAGTGGAAGTGCCAGAGATCGTCCGTGAGTTTATGGACATCTTTCCTGAGGAGGTGACGAATCTACCCCCCCCGACGTGATATCATGTTCGGGATAGACCTGCAGCCCGGCGCTCGTCCAATCTCGATGGCTCCTTACCGGATGGCACCTTCGGAGATACGGGAGTTGCGGATACAGATTTACGATCTGATGAAGAGGGGTTATGTTCTTCTGAGTGCATCACCATGGTGTGCTCCGGACTTGTTTGCAAATAAGGCAGATGGTTGTCTTAGGTTGTGAATAGACTACAGGAGGATGAATCAGGTGACGATCAAGAATTGCTACCCTCTCCCAAGGATAGATGATCTTTCCGACAGCTGAAAGGGGCAGGATGGTTCTCGAAGATCGACTTGTGGTCTGGGTACCACCAGCTGAGGTTGAATGAGAGAGACATCCCGAAGACAGCGTTCAGGTGAAGGCATGGACACTTCGAGTTCTTAGTTATGCCCTTCGGTGTTATGAATGCCCTGGCTGTGTTCATGGGGCTTATGAACTCCGTCTTCTAGGAGTACCTGGATAGGTTCGTGGTTGTGTTCATCGATGAAATCATGGTCTACTCCAGATCAGAGGAGGACCATGCAGAGCACCTGAGGATAGTTTTGGATGTCCTCTGACAGCACGAGCTCTATGGGAAGTTGTCAAATTGCAAGTTCTGGACACGATAAGTTCACTTCCTCGGGCACGTGGTGTCCGAGCAGGCTGTAGCGGTGGACCCATCAAAGGTTGAGGCAGTTGTTTCTTGGGAAGCACCCAAGAATGTGGCAGAAGTCCGATGTTTCCTCGGGCTGGTGGGTTACTACTGGAGATTCATACCCAACTTCTCCCGAGTAGCATCCCATTTGATGGCTCTGACCAAGAAGGACCAGACATTTGCATGGAGTGGGAAGTGCCTTTCAGCCTTCAGCTATCTAAAGGAGAATTTGGTCAGTGCCCCAGTGCTAAGATTACCAGAAGAAGGGGTGGCTTATGAGGTGTTCTGTGATGCATCAGGATAGGTCCTGGGATGCATGTTGATGCAGTGAGAAGGGGTGACCTCTTATGGGTCCAGGCAGCTGCGTTCCCATGAGCGTAATTACGCCACCCACGACCTAGAGCTTGCATCGGTCATTTTTTGCGCTAATGTTATGGCGGCACTACCTCATCGGGGAACACTTTGTGGTCTTCACGGATCACAAATGCTTGAGGTATATCTTATCCCAACGGGACTTAAACTTGCGACAGTGGAGATGGGTGGAGTTACTCCAGGATTACTACTTCGAGATCTCTTATACTGAGGGCAAGTGAAACGTGGTGGCCGATGCGTTAAGCAGGAGGACGCAGAAGGATGCAGTCCGAGAGTTGGCGGACGCCTGGAAGTCAATGGAGGAGTTGGCCGCCTTACACCTCGATGCGAAGATAGATAGCAGCAGAGGCTTCCTATATCAAATGACAGTGCACTCATCCCTGTTTCAGCAAGTGGAAGAGTCTCAGTGGGGAGACTTAGAGTGTGAAGTGATGCGTGACCAAGTTGACCAGGGAAATGCTCCAGAAGGATGGACAGAGGATGGTTATAACCGGATGCTCTTCCAGAAATGGTTGTTTGTCCCTGAGACGATGCGCGGAAAGGATCTCAGTGAGTTCGACAACTCACCCCTGGCGGTACACCCAAGAGTTTCCAAGATGTACCAGGGTTTGAAGAGGAAGTTTTGGTGGACCGGTGTTAAGCGAGCGGTGGCAGAGTTTGTGGCCAAGTTCTTAGTGTGTCAGCAAGTGAAGGCTGAACACCGAGTTCCAGGCGGCCTACTACAGCCCCTAGAGGTCATCGAGTGGAAGTGGGATGACATCTCGATGGATTTCATCACGAGACTAACCAAGGCCCAAGGAGGGTAAAGATGCCATCTGGGTGGTAGTGGACAGGTTGACAAAATCGGCTCACTTTCTAGCGATCAGGGAGTCGAGTGTTGTGGATGATTTGGAACGAAAGTACATGGATGAGGTGGTGAGGTTGCATGGAGTTCTGAGTTCTATAGTCTCGGATAGGGATGCACGGTTTACCTCGCGAGTCTGTAGAGGATTGAAGCATGTGTTTGGGACCCAGTTACACCTTAGCACTGCTTTCCATCCCCAGAAAGATGGACAAACAGAGTGCACCATCCAGACCATGGGGGATATGCTGCAAGCATGTGTTCTGGTCTCAGGAGGATCATGGGAGAAACAATTGACTCTGGTATAGTTTTCCTACAATAATTGCTACCACTCTACCATTAGCATGGCCCTGTTTAAAGCTTTGTACGGGAGGCCATGCCATTCTCCTGTGTGTTGGACCGAAGTAGAAGAGGTAGACATCCTTGGTCTAGAGGTGGTACAAAACACGACAGAGAAGGTTCAGCTCATATGGGAAATGATGAAGGCGGCCCAGGACCGACAGAAGTCGTATGCTGATACCATGAGGAGGCCCTTGGAGTTTGAGGTTGGGGGCCACATGTTCTTAAAGGTCTCCCCTTGGCATGGGCAGCGGAGGTTCGACAATGGGAGTAAGCTTTCTCCCAGATTCATCGGACCCTTACAAGTGTTGTGGCGGGTCGGCGAAGTGGCTTACCAGCTAGCGTTGCCACCACCACTACTAAGGATACATGATGTCTTTCATGTGTCCCAGATCCGTCGGTATCTGCATGACGAATCACACGTCCTCGATTGGGGTATGTTGGACATCGAGGACGATGTGACCTTTTTGGAGAGACCAGTGGTGATCGAGGATGTCAAAGAAAAGGTGCTTCGTGGGCGAACCATCCCCTTGGTTCATGTGTTGTGGAGACATGGTGGGCTTGAGGAGAGTACATGGGAGAGGGAATCACAGATGCGTACCCAGCACCTGGAGTTGTTTTGATTTTTGTTCCTTGTTGTACCTGTTGTGATAGAACGCATTGTCTTTTGGCTATGAAATGTACTGGTTTTCTTCCTCTCCTTGTGTGTGAAAAGCCCTGGCTATAGAGAAGGAGAGAACCTGACCCCTAATCGAGACGCATTAAGGTGGATGTGATTAAACTCGTGAGAGCGAGTCAGTTCCGCCCAAAGAGGATAATATCTTGAGATGGGGGAGGAGACTCCCCAACCCACATGCCCGGGCAGTTTGGCATGGTATGTTTATCGGTTCGTGATAGGAAGGTGTTCTTAGTTAACGACGAGGTTCACTCTTGATAGGTATCTTTCGGGGTGGTTGTTCGGACCCGCCCTTCCCATCTAGGTTGTTTAAATTCTAGAGGACGAGAATAGTTTGAGAGGTATCTTATGTGATGACCCAGACTCTCTTGGTCCTTCCCTTTGCCAAAATCTGTGTTTTAAAGGAGTGCCGTCTCGGTGATACTGATCGGGGAGACCGATCGGCGAGACCGATCAGCGAGATCGGTCGGTGATACCGATCAGCGAGACCCATCGGCGAGACCGATCGGTGAGACCGATCGACGAGACTGATCAGTGAAACCGATCAGCGTGACCGATCGGTGTCACCCGGCATTGTCAGGTTGTTTCCAGTAGCGCTTCTTTGCGCAAATAGGGTTCTAAACCATATTCTAACTCGTTTAAGCATGTTTTAAGACCCGTAACTCGCATAAGAGTTTTAAATTAAATAATTAATCAATTCCTGAGTCGGTTTAAACCACCCGACCCCCTTTTTGTGACGAGTGGAGCCGCGTGGTCAACCCATGACCCCCGCCCCTTACGTGGTTTCCCGTTTCCACCTCAACTGTCCTCGGCTCTTATAAACTAAGGGTTAGCCGTGGTTTCTCCTTTCCTTGTTCGTGGCTTTTCACAAACATCTTCTGGTGCATCGGGCGCACCACATCGTTTTCCCTAAGGTTTCGCGCCCCCGGCCTAAACGTCGATCATCTATCAACAATTAGAGAATTTCTCCTTTGCCTCTCTCTTTTGTGTATCATGCGGGGTGGGCGTGCTTTTGTTTCTATAGAACTGGTTGGACCAAACCTAATAAAGATAATGAAATAATTCTATAATGAAAGAAAGGGGGGGCCGTGTTTGTTGATACTGCCCTATATTTGATGTTGTTTATTCTATGACCATCTTGTTGAGTTGTGCTGGCTTATGCCTCCTGAAAATCGTGGTCGTTGGTGGTCGTTGTTTGTGCACTAATGAACCCTGCTGATATTTTAAATGGCTTGTTTGTGGTTGTAAACTCCTACTGTCAAAAGTGAAATGGTTAATCACGTATATCCGGATGAATAAATTTAAAGCACCCAGATCAACCCTTCTATGATAACTCTCGATTAGAACACACTAAATTTGAATCATGGAGTGTGTTAAGTCGTTTAAATTTGAAAATGCCGACAAGGCCCTTCTTGTGTTAGTGGTGGTAGTTGGTTGTTTTCCTTTCGGGCCGATTTCTTGAAATGTGGGAGGGGATGGGATCCCCTGTTCTTTTATACTCTCGGTGGATGTGTGAATTTGGGGGATGTGACCTTCTGTTGGTATGGTTTCGGTGGTTGTGAGTATTTAGACTGGGTGGATACTTGTTTATATCACAAATATGGGTGGAATCCTCTGTTGTTGAGAACCAGGTGTGAGCGTTTTGGTTGATGTTTGACTGTTTACTTCCCTGGACTTATGCCTATACCTACTAGCTGCCCAATAGTGCTTAAACATAAACATTATTACTGAACGTGAAATAAGAAAGGGGAAAAATGGGTTGTTAGTGTGAGTCATGACTCGGACTTGAGTGCTGTTGTGATCTGTAGGTTGTCTGAAGAAAAACCTAGCTCAAGTGAGTATTTGTTACCTATATATATACTTGTAGCTTTGTGTTTCTTATTTGCGCCCCACCCAAGTTGAGCACTTAGTACTGAACACCACCATTTCATGGGGGAGGGTGTTTTTTCCAACACTATTCATAGAGGCTGGTTATTAGCTCCTTTTCTGCTCCCTATCCCGGAGAGCCCAAGATCCTTCAGGCGGGGTAGGGTGGTGGTTGGCCAGGTGTGTGCGGCATGTGGTTTCCCAAGTGTCTTCAGGATGAGGCCCGGGTGTCTTCGGGCATGGTAGTGGATCCTTTAGCCTAGGTGTTTTCGGGCGTGGTGGTGGTTGTTCTGGCCTAGGTGTTTGCAGGCATGGTTACATGTGATAGTTGTGTCCCAGGTGTGTGCGGGTGGGATTCAGCAGTGGGACTATGTGCGGTTGAGGCCCAGGTGTGTGAGGGTGGGATTTCGGTAGTGGGACTGCGTGTGGTTATGGCCCAAGTGTGTGCTGGTGGGTGTGGAAGTGGGACTGCGGTGAGAATGGCGGGATTGGTCCGATGCGTAGGATGTCTCAATAACTAGTGGGAAAGTGGCGTGGGGTACCCAAACATCGACGTTCTCTTATTATACATATATTACTTGACTTGCATTATTTGGGAAGTGTGCCTTGGTGAGGCTTGGGGTGGATAGTTTACCTTGATAGGTGTTTGGTTTACTCCTTTTCTCACAGGACTTTAGTACGTTCCCCCCACTTGTGCACGAGAGTCTTTGGTTTTCCCTACTAAGTGTACTTGTATGCTCACCCTATGTGTATAAAACTGCTTTCAGGTTTCCCGGATGACTCCAGGGATCACACAGGACCTTACTAGCTCGGACCTTTGGAGCAATTGCAGTTGTTGTTTTTCTTTTCCTCATTGGTACATACCTTGTAGTCACCTTTTGCACTTTGTGGGTTTTACTTTTGAAACATGCATGTGGGAATGGTTTACTTTTGGCTTTACTTTTTATTTCTACCTTGGTGTTGTTGGGTTTTTATTCTCCTTATCTCCCGATCCTATAAAGTAAAAAGGGTAATGACTTCCACTTGTGAGAAATTTCTATACCCTTGTTGCTAGTCGTCACTCCGGGACCTATTGAAGGCGGGTTTCGGGGGTCATTATTTCTCCTTCAACTTAAAGAAGGAAGGGCCTGGCAATTTAATGACCCTTCTCTCTTTCTAGTGAAGGCGGTATATGACATCGAGGCCATCACATATTCCTTTTGTGTTAATTTTATATTATTATAAATTATAATAAATAAAAATCATAATTAACACTAAATAATTCAAATATTAAAAATGGTTATGATGGCTACCTATATTTTATGAATGATATAAAATTATGTCTAAATTTTATAATGGTAAAAACATCTTTTGAAATATAGTTCATTAGTTTTATATAATTACATTACTAAATAAAAAATGTATTCTTTCATAAATAAATGTAATGGATAAAATATTTGGTTGTTACATTCATACCTCCTATAAAAATATCACCCTTGAAATTTATTTTGGTTCAATAAAAAACAGGCATCTATTTTTCTCAGTACTTCTTCGTATTCCCATGTTTTATTTGAAAATATTTACTTCCACCACATTACATTTACCAACTAAGATATTTTGTTTCAAATAACATTATCCCCAAAATATAAGTTCTTTAATGGATACCCCATGTATAATTTAACATCCTTTAGTGGCTCCATAGATAGATTCAGTACTAGTGAGGGGTTTTGTATGTACCTTTTTAAGAGGGATACTGGAAAAAAAATGTACTTGAGATTTGTTATGTGGTATTTATATTTTATAGGATTCTTTTCTAAAATGGTCGTTGTTCTTATGGATATAAATTTATAGAGAAATTTTATTTCCCTTATAAAAAATCATCATGTTTTTTTCTATGATATACTAAAGAACACAATATATCTAAATTAGAACTCTAGATCTTGTCTCTGATTGTCTGTGTACCATTTTTTTAACGATTTTCTATAATTAAAATAAATTTAAATGGTTAGAATATTATATATAATATTTTTGATAAAAATAGTTCCATCATCATCTGCTCTCAAGAAAATTTCCAATTTATTGGAGTTTGAAACCTCTTCCCAAATAGATCCTTAAAAGGAACCATTTGAATACTATAATAGAAACTATTTTTATATGATATCACTTTTACGGAAAGGTATTGATCCCAAATTTATTATTAATCTATTTATCAATATCATACATAATCCTCTAGAGTATAAATATTAATCTCTAATTGAACATCCATTTAAGCATGATGATAATTACTGAAACTCAATAAGGTATCCAACACATATTGAATGATTCACTTGAACCATGTGTTGAACAACAAATATATATCAGATTAAATGTACTTTCATACTTCATTTAGTATTCAAGACTCTCTCATCTTAATTAAATAAGTTTATTAAAGAGATAAATATTCTATAATAGAAAAGATAATTGTTGAATTTCAACATTTATCGGCATCGACCTAATGTTTGTTATTTCCTATAAATGTCGAAGTGTGAATTATGTCAAAATCCATGATTTTCACTATTTCAATTGTGGTAGGTTAAGTGGTTTCTTCATCCCATTAGACACATGTTTTTTCATTTTTCTTATTAAAATTATAGGAATCATGAAAAATTATATAATCTCCTTCTTCAGTTAATTACACATGATGTTTTTTTAGATAAAACTATAAAATTTAGTGCATTCAATATTAACAAACATGTATGAGCTATGTGAATCATCATAATATTTCCCCATTATGTTTGGCTTCCATGTGACATGAATTAGATATCCATTTAATTACCCAAACTATTATAAATGAAATTCCATTTATGAAATAATTTAATTCCCAATTTTTATTGTGGCTATAGAAAACACACTCACTAATTTGGTTATATCCTAAATGATTTGAAAGACCATGAATAATCAGGACCATTAATAATATTGAGGTTGAATAATGATCATATGATTAGTATACATAAGTTTTTTGATAAATCCAATTGACACAAACTAAATAAGTGATAGACTCAATCAGTTAGATCATAACATATCAATACCATTTATTATAGTTTCCAAGGGATAGATCATCTATAGTTTTTCTGATAATGAAACTGATTAAAATATTCAACAACTAAATCAAGATAAAAATAAATTATTAGAGTAGTTTATGCTCATTGAGATCATGACCCAAATAATATTTTTCGAATCTACCATAGAAAAAATCACCATCGAACACCTTACCCTTAGTGAATTTATTGTGGTAGTAAAAGGCTATGTATCCCAACCCTAACAATATGACTAATTTTATTTTACATACAGTAAAATAATTCATACATATATTCCATATTTTGTAAAATTTATAGTTTATTAAGGAATTATTTTTATGAGAAATAGATTTTAATACAACAAAAAATTAATCGTATTTTTTTGTAATTTTGAATGTCAATAATGAAATTCCTATTGATGAATTACCAAATTATTGAAATAAATAATAATTTTAAAATTTATTATTAAAAATTATAAATTAAATATTAACGATATTATATATTTTACATGTGAATATGTAATATTTATATGGGTAAGGTGACAGTTATTATAAAACAAACTACTATTTTTCAATAAAATATATTTTAATTTAAAAGTAAGAATTTTTACATATATATATATATATATTTATTAGATAAATATTATTTTTTGGATTGTTCAGTGTGAAATTATCTAATGGTAATATTTTGATAATTTTCTGAAAAATTTAAATTTTCTGGTAAAATTTATATTGTGTATAAATATAATATTTGTATTATTAAAGCATAATGAACCAAACATGTTTTAATTTGTTCCATAAAATTTATCCTAACCCAAATATATATTTCCCATTTAGAATAATTTTTTTTTATGTTTATTAATTTTATAAACCTTATATGTATCCTAAAAACCCTATATTATTTTTTAATGATTAAAAACATTTCATTGTAAACATGACTCACGTGCACATCAAATAAGTTATTATTTTAATTATATTTCATCATTAAATTTTAAAATAATGAAAAAATATCTTCATTTATAAGAACAATTGGAACATCTATGGGATGGATTATTTTCTTTATTACATTATTCTATAGATTCAAAAACCTGATTTTGTATATTAATAAAGAATACCCATATCCTTTCTTATATAATCTCAAAAAAATACAATTAATCTTTACTAAATTTGATTAGATCAGGAATATAATCTATCCATTCCTCTCTAGATTCCTTTTAAGGTGACCCATTCTCTCAATAACCTCTTACTAGGATTTTGGAAACACCGCTTAATGTAAGTGATCCTCTCCTTCCCCACTATTTTTAAGAACCTCATTTTTTGTAATTCCTTTTATCATCACATTCTTATTGATGGGATATGATCATCCACATCCCTATTACAACCCTTATGATGTCCAGGTGATAATATACCCAATTAAATATCATTAATCCCTCATATGATTCATTATTTATGCACATTATTTTACTAAGAATATGTAGAACATATTCTATGAAAAATTATTATTTAAGTGCCTTTATTATGCCATAAATTCATAATGTTTCATGTTGGATAATGTTATTACATTTATATATTATTATTATTATTATGTCTAGGTTTTGAGATAACCATTTCACTCTCATTATCACTCCATATATTCATTAAGTACCCCCTTTATACCCATAAATTTATCCTACAATTTTTACATCCCAAACATTTATATTGTGAATACCATCTCCATTTCCTCTCAATGGTATTCAACTATAATTACATATCTTTTTTTATTGGGAACGTATAGGTATTTATTACACACATCACAATTGAGGGATTAAATGATATGAAATGTTTTCCTATCTTTAATTATCTATGTGGCACCCTTATACACGTACATGATATGAGATTTATAGGGGCACCTATATTTATATAACACTCAAACGTATTGGGTAGTGTTTTCGTGTAAGGATATGTCATGAATGGGATTAGGGAGTAATCTTAATTTATGATGATACTATTTACTCTATTTTATTAATTTATTATAATTAACCATGATCTATATCTATGACTTCATGTTTAGTTTTGTTTTAATATTCCTTAATTTCATTTATATTATCATGTTTTGTCATGATTTTTTGTTCAATATTATGATTTTCAACCATTTTATATTCCCATTATGTAATTATTGATTAATATGAAATATATTGAGCAATTTATAATTTTTTCTATTACTCGGATTCATATCCCATAACTTTCTTATGTATTTCCCCATGTTATCCAGTACAGTTTTAAGATTAATTCATTTTTAGAATCATGTAAATGATGTTTACAACATTTTTTTATCCATGTCTCATGTTAGTATTCCATGTACCTAATTTATCTAATACACATGTCTTATGAATATATTGGCCTGAACTATATGTTATTTGATTTAATAAATCATGACATAATGTCTATTAAAGGTTAGGGTTTTCATAGTTCGCAATAGAGGAATGTCTTGTTATTTAGGGATATGGATTAGATTACATTGGAGAAATACCTAAAAATAATAATAAATATAATAATACATGTAAAGATTATAGAAATGTGTATATTAAGTGGTTTCTATGAAAAAAAATTCATTTCATGAAAATACATGTGGATGTGTCCCAAACACTTATGTACCTTGAGGTAACAACTTTGAAAACCCTATATTTAGATTCACTCATTCAGTTTGTGGTGCATAAAAATTTGCCTTGGTACAAAAAAAGTTTGACACTAACATGGGATTTTATTTGGTATACTCTTATGATCATTATGAACAAATAATATGGTAATATAATTTCTTAGAATATTTTATATTCGAAAATAGATGATGGATAACTTAGATTAAAGCCAAGAAATTCATTAATTCATAGGTTAAGAAAATATTTGAAATTTAGGAGTTTAATATTTAATGTCCATATTTACCAATTTATATAGATAATAATTTAAAAATAATCTTATATAATTTTCCCTTTATTCTATTAAACTTCTTGAAAATGGAACTATTTTAAGAACCAGTGTTCGAGGAAATGTGATGACAACCCAAATGAGGTTCCCTTCTTGATGGGACCAGGAATCATGATCATTGTCACTATAATTTATTAATTGACTCAAGATTTATATTTAAAATTGAATCAATTTTAACACCCAAACCCCCTTAATAATGATAGAGTTTTAATTTAGAACATTACATGATTTTAACATATTACTTTTAGTGGATCTTGTGATCCCATAATTAATGAATAATGGATCTTCTCCAATGAAATTGAATTACCCTTAATTAATTTCTCTATGAAAGGGAAGGTCATTCTAGATATTATGAATATTAAAAATAGAAGATGATTACTGGAAAAAATTGGTTGTGATTATGAATTTCAAATGGGTGATCAATGTGATAGTGTGGAAGACATTCGTAATTTCGTTTGATAAATATTTTCCTCGCACTATCTAACTATAAATAGAGATGGACTTATTTATCCGTAAGAGAATGGTTGAATAATATATTTGGGTTTATGAGGAAAAAATCACAAAAATTATATAATAGACCTATAAACTTTTAATTACCCCAGAATCTAAATTAGATAACTTCTTTACTATGTCTATAAAAATTCTTAGATATTTTGGACTATGACAGTTATGAAGAAATAGTTTGATGTTTCCAAAAATTCAAAATACTGGTTAGTGAATCTCTAGGGTCTCATGGGTTTATGAAGTGGAAATTGAAGTTTAATTATACTAATTTTATGATGAAATATTATGGTGGAACGAAATTTACACATCCCACAGGTCATGGGGGTGGGAAGAATCACCCCATAAATTTATTAATTGGGAAAATTAATTGATTTTGGTATGAGAAATTTGGGGACCTAACAATATATTTACAATATTATAAGCCCTATAATTTTTTATAAGAAATGAATCGTCCATTCAACTCTCATCACATGGTCAAATTCATCAACTATAAGGAAGAAGGACATTGTGTGAGTTAATGTGCTATATCAATTGTTTTTTATGAAAACCAATGATAGAATCCCTAATGGACATTAGAAGAAGGTGGGATTATTTCCTCATAACTAAGGAGGTGTATACTGAAAATGAAGTTGTTACATGTATGATAATTATTAAAAAAAATATAAAACATACTTTTTGATACTAGACCTATTCATTATTTTATATCCCACATTTTTAGTAGAAAAATTTATGCATAATCTAAAAGCATAGAAGTTGAACTATTGAATACAATGGGAAATGAGAAAATTATTGAATCACATGTATATAACTCCTCCAATATGAAAAATTCCAAGATAAAAATCCAGAAAATCATTTTTATACTCCATTTATATGAATTATATGGAATTCATGTTGTGGATTGGATATATTTATATGGTTTCACATAAATTTTCAAGAGATGAAAATCAACCTCTATATAATGAATCTCCATCCTATTCTATAAATCTGTATGGAGGATGATAAATATTTTTTAGTAAAAACATCTCTAGAATATATATTAATTCATTACAAGAATGATAATCTATAACAAATTATGGATATTAAATAAAATATTAACCTTGAATACGTTCCCATTGCGAGGGAATATACTAATAGGGTTTATGAGGAATTTCACTATCATCCTCTAACCAGAGTGGTAATGCATTCGATTGAGATAATATCTTGGGCCATTCCATTACATAATTCTCTATAAATATTCTTCAGTATTGAACATTAGGGATTAAAAACAACTATTGGGGAATTTGGATAAGGGGGTTATATACCTTATTGATTTATTATGGGTTAAATGGTCATCATTGTCAAGAATAAGAGTAGTTCAACCTGGCAATGCCTTTATTATTGCACGCTAAAAAATATCACAATGATGAAAATGTTCACATTGTATTATATTGATTTATTTTTTGAATGTCTACATACACCCCTACATTTCTCTAACACATATCTTTATTCATGACATTATCATGTAATGGTTAAGAAGGATGACATCCCCAAGACTTCATTTTTTACAACACATGGGCACTATGAATTCATTTTAATCCCATTTAGATTCACTAATTCTCCAACCATATTCTTGGATTCATTATTTATGGATTTCCAAAATATATTTTTGGTAGTTTTTACTGATAATATTTGTATCGACTTAAAATGTAAATAGGAACATTAGGATAATTTGAATATTATACTAAATAAATTATGGAAATAAATGATGTATGAAAAAAACTATAAATACATGTTATGTTTGGTTAATGTGATATTATTGGTAATTTTCATCACCAATAATGATATATAACCAGATCCATCAAATAGTTTACTTCATTAAAGGGTGTCTTAGACCACCCTATATGAAGGATATGCATAGTTTCCTTGTATTGTCTAGGAACTATCATCCAATTTTAGTGAACATATCATTACATTAAATCACACTAAAAAGATAAATCTGAATAGAACTATGGTTTTATTCAATTATGAATATGTGGAATGTATTAATGGGCTATATAAGAGGATAATAACATCCCCAGCGATCAAATTACTCAATATATTGGAATGATTCATGATATATGATGAGTCATAAAAAAAGCTCTTGTGTTTTTTCCTCTTGAAAAATGAAATTGTGATAGCCTATTCCTCTCTCCAAAGAAATACTCTAGACAAACAACCCAATATATACATAAGATAATTTTTAAAACTACATGGTGTGCCACATTCAATAATTGCTAAATTATATATGAGTTGTTCATTGAGTTTATGGAGAATCCTTCAGAAATAATTGAAAAAAAGTATTATCATTAGTTCTACTAGTCACTCTAAGAATAATGGTAATTTTGAAAAGGGTCATTCAAACTATAGATGATGCAATGATTTCATATTCAATGAATTTACAAGGATATTATTACCCAAACCTTCCCCAGGTATATTTATCGTATAATAGTAGTTTCCATTATAGAATCACAAAGGAACTCTATGAGTAAATATTTGGTAATATGCATTAGAATCTGACATTATGGGATGATGTTGGAGAGCGAAGGCATATGGGACCAAATATTACTTAAGATATGATATATATAGTTCATACAATTCATCAACATATGATATCCTTTCCATGTTAAAAGAAATATATACTGACATTAATCAATGATACCTGGAGGTTTAGGTCATAAATAAAGAGTTAATTTATATATCTCTATGGAATAAATTCATGTGGTTTGGAAATGGGAATTCATGGTCCTTGATACATCACCCACTTTGAGATCTTTGATCTCAATGGAGTAATGGTCTATTCACTAAAACTACCATATAATATATCACATGTATATAATGTGCTCCATGTATCCATATTTTGGATATAAAATGAATACCCCCTATATGTAAGGAATCTATAGGTGGTTCCATAAAAGAATTATTTTTAATATAATGAGGAACCAACGATGATCAAATGTCATAGAGACTATTTTCTAAAAAACATGACTCATCACCTAGTAAAAGGGTTGTGTTGAAACCAATAGTTTTAGGACGTTACATGGGAATTGGATGGGTCGATGAAACCAAAGTAGCCTAACCTATTTTATTGTATCAAATTAAAAATTTCAGGGTGAAATTTCTAAAGGGGATCGAAATGCAATGACCAATACATTTACAAATGGAATTTCCATTTTAAATGATTTAAATCCATTAATATGTAATTTGGTTGTAGAAAATGAATATATTACATTGGATATATCCTAAAAGATTTATAATTCTATTAATTATCATGATACTTGGTAATATATCCATTCAACAATGATCATATTATTTTTATCTATGAATGTTTTTGATAAATCCAATTGACACAAAAAAAAGATGTGATGCCATCTACTAGTGTGATCGTACCCTATGAATCCCATTTATTAGATACTCCAAGGAATTTTTCATGTCTGGGTTATTTTCCTTGACCAATACCAAGATTACATTCAACAATAATTGCATTAGATAAAAAGTAAATGGGAGAAGTACAATCTCATCAAGTTCACAAAGCAAACATTGTTCATCAAAAAACCCCAATAAAATCACATGGTCAGACACCATACCCTTATAACATTATCTATTTTAATAATAGTCCATTTATACAAACTCTAATAGTATGAATATTTATATTTTTTTCCAAGAACATAATTATTATATATAATCCTTATTGTTTTTATATTACGATTGAATAAGTAATGAATTTGATGAAAATTTGATTTTAATATAGATAAAATGAAATTGTATTTTTGGGTAATATGGAATTCAAATTAAGACATTAATTTTGATGAATTATTCAATCTTCGAAATAAATTATTTTTTAATAAAATATTATTGTAAAATAATAATTTTAAAAATTAAATTATAATATAATTTTATGAAGCGAAAATTTATTTTTTATAACAGTCGAAAAATTTTTATAGTAAACAAATGAGTATTTTATAATAAATGGATATTTTAATTTAATATTTAAAATTATAAGATTATAGATTTATTTATTAAATAAATAATATATTTGGAATCATCACATTCAGATTTTCTAATGGTGAATATTTCATATTTTTTATAGAAAACTTAATTTGTGGGTGATAATTAACGTGGGTACAAATATAGGGTTTGTATTATGAATTCAAAATGACCACAAAGTGATGTATTGCTTTCCATAAAAGTTATCCATGAAAAAATATATATTTTCTATTCAAAATAATGTTTTTTTGTATATTGTATTAATATTATAATCCCATTGGGTATCTTTAAATCCCATTGTTACATTTTCTAGATTCAAAAGGAACTCTTTATGATGATTACTCACTACCATATCACTATGGATATTATATTAATGTTTTCATTTCATCAAAATATAAAATTTTTAATATCACACCACATGGGTTTTATGGTTTTTCATTTTGATTACTTCATTTTATAGTAAAAAACCTATCTTTGCAAAATAATAATGAAATCCCCTATTTTATCATAAATAAACCAACCAAAACACCTATTAATATTCATAAAAAAATATAAATAAATATAAATATATACCCTTTCTTATATTGAAACATTCCATGGATCCCCAAGAACTGAAGAATCACCTTCCAATTTTTTGGAATCACCATCTCAATGCATGGGATCCTCTACATCTCAACTTTATTCTAGAACCTTCTTTGTGTGATGCATTTTTTCATCTAATTCATATTGATGACATATGAATTCCCACATCCCTATTACCACACATATTATTTTCAAGCGATTAATGACATGTATAAATGAAATTATTCCCTCCCATGATTTAATATGTACCACCGTTCTGCTGTTGAAATTATTTGGAAAATTTTCCATGCAATATTTTTATTCATTATCACTTTATGCCCTATTACTTTTAAATACCAATTATTAATGTTGTATTATGTTATAAAATTTACCAATTATAACCCTTATTATATAATTGTGATAAATTAACTCTTTCACTCTCATTAATTCCTCCCATGATTCATTATATACCCCCGTTATGCTACCATAATTATACTAACATTTTTTCTATTATAAACCATTATATTGTGAATACAATTTCCATTTACACTCAATGGTAATCACCTAAACATGTAAATACTTCTTTTATTTGTGATTTATATGTATTTATTCTATAATCATTATTTCGTGGTTTATATTTTTTTAAATATTGAATAAATTTTAATGGTTTATTAGAAACCCTATTAAATATCCATGATATGAAAGAGACATGTATGATCAGAATAATATAGCCCTATAATCTGTTGGATAATGTTTTAGTCTCACAAGATAGCATGTATAGGACTCGGGAGCAGAAAATATCCATTTAGGGATTACATTCACCATGTTATGATGTTTTTCCTTTTATCATTGACATATCATGATGATGTCGTATTTAATTTGGTTTCCATATTCCCATGATACCTTTATACTATCATGTTGTATCTTTCCTCATTGTTAAAAATTATGATTGTCACCAATTTTATGTTACATTGAAATTACTATTTATTAACATGTAATACATTATTAGTTTTATTATTGTTTTATTCCCTTTATAGGCTTTATAGGTCACCCCTTTCTTATGCATGTTCCCAGGTTATCCCAATATGTCTTTAGAGAAATGGTATTTTAGAAGAATATTAACAACCTTTTCAATAATTTTGTTGTTCTAGTATATCATGTTGATTTTCATCATAGATAATCTCTCAAATAAGCCAGGATCATCAATCTTTTAGATTGTAAAATTCATGATTTTATGATATAAATCGTGATTTTTTTTATTAAAGACAAGGTTTATCATATTCCCATTAGTATAACTTCATAATTATCAAAGCTAAACCTTGTAATATTATTTACTTATATCTATAGCTCTAGATAATATTTTTTAATCGTTTAGCGTCTCTAGAATGCATGGTTTACAAGTTATTTTATATAAGTAAGATGAAATTCTATTTATGATGTCCATGTAAATCCATTACATGTCCATGAAGTCTGGATCCCATTAAAACATCGTTATGGATAAATTTGAAGGATCCTTTCCATTAAAAGAATCTTATAATTTTTTTACATCCCATGGTCGTATTGTATTAATCATTAATAATCCTTGATCAAACCAAAACACCTTCATTAGAAAATATTGAGATCATTTTTTTATAAATATATACCTGAGGATTTTATCATATATATATATATATATATTACCCACATTTTCCAATATAGATAATATTTGTATATATTCAATATGAAGATCACTACTACTAATTCTATATCATGAGTCATGTATTTATTCTTATAGATCATAAATTTTTGGGAGTAATTGGTTATTAATTTTTCATTATTCATGAGTACACATCCCAACCATTTTTTGACTCATCACTATATATCACAAAATCTTTCCAACTATTCATTAATTTATGAAAAAATGATGTGATAATACAATTAATGGACACATTGAAGATATCCTCACATTATTTGGATGATAACATTACACCCATCTAAATTAGAATGGTTTGTGGGTGTGAAAACCATTATATGTTTCTCCCAACTCCAAGATTAGTCCTAGAACATATAAAGAAATAACATATTTTATTTATAGATGTTGGCCAATTACATACATTAAGTTCAACTATCATTGACGAGTCTACATATATAAATTTTATAGTGATAAAATCTCATAGTAATATTACTTTATTCGTCCAAAACATTCATTTTCAATACCTCAAAAATAAGCATTCCTTTTATATGTTCATCAATATAACATTAAAATTATCTACATGTCCATCCTTGAATTTGATGTAAATAATAGTATTTTATATAAATAATACTATATATTTTTTGTGGTTATCTAATAATAGAAAATTCATTATTTCCATAAGGATAGTTAAATAATTTTTGAGTCCAAATGGATTCACAATAAAATCATTGTTCTATGAAATTTATAAAAGTCAGTCTGAGGGATATCCTCCTTCTTATCCAGTATGTAAAAATATACTAACACAATATCCTCCTTAGAGAATTATAAGGATTAATGATGATAAAAAAATTCATCCTAAAATGGAAAATTATATGTGTTTATTATCATGATATTATTGATATCAAAATAGTAAATTAAGAGGCGTATTGACCGATCCATATTCTTATTGAAAATTAAATTTTCACTGAGTGGTGATATAATTAGTTATATAAACCCTCCATCTTGATTCTATATCATTTTATTCATTATATGTTAATGTTAAATAATGGTCATAATATATGGATTCTTTTATATTGGAAAACATTATGTTATAAGTTCAATTTTGATGTTCACCACTCATCTAGGTGGAATACTATGATATTATTTGACGAAAACATCAAGATATTCTTTTAAATTGGAAGTGTCATCAAGGATGATAATTTCATTAGTATATATTATTTTATCTTGGTATTATAGTTAATAAGAAAATAATTTACCTTCTTTTTTTGATCATTAAGAAATGGATCCATACTCTAACATTCAATTATATAAATTATGTGGGATAATTGTGACACATAATAAAATTTCCTTTTCCTCACACATTATATTAGCTTCATGTAAGTAATTAAAATATATATCTTCAATAACATATATTTTTTCGTGAGAGTGTATCAAAAGGTTTTCTGGGAAATTATTCCTATAAATATTGTTAAGGAAGAATTTATATGCATGTGATCCCTTAATTTCCCCACTTATTAATATCACTAATAACATGATTTTAATGTTTTTAAGGAGATGGTTGAATGGTTCTTCTTAAAATTGATGATATGATTGAATTCGTAGAACTATAATCATAAAAGACATTTGATAAAAATTTAAAGATAATGACCACACCTTTATATATCTTATTATGTTCATTGTAATTTACTATTTACAAAAAAAACATATAGATGCACATTTTAGAATTATGAATCATATAAAATGAAAACCATTAATATATAAGGGATATCCCATAAATGACATGTCATCATTACCCTATTAATTTATAGGATTCAGTATATGTTATACATATAATATTTCCAGATAATAAATTGCATCAGGTTTCTGGTTCCCTTCGTAATGCTTTGTAAAAAGAACCTGATTAAACAATGTATATCAACCTTAGTGTTATTATAGTGTGTAATCAGAGAACTAATTATATCACACTAGGTATATGTTTATTTGACACCCAATGATCCCTTGTGGGTTATTATCACATGGTACTTCTGTTATACTATCACATCAACATGATTTTATCCAAATAAGGGTTTATTTTCACTGAAATATATACACTCTATATTTTACACAAATTCAGTGATGTGGTCTAATGTTCAGTATTATCCATGAATATTTTACATAGGTTTTATAATCATATTAAATTAAAAAAAATTTCCCCTTCTTCGATACTAAAATTGAAAATAGATATATTTTATTCAAATTGTTTCCCGGTTTATTACATAGAGATAAACATAATAAAATGCTATAAAATAGATAGGCATAGAGTATTTAGGGAAAACATGTATCTATTACTACATCCTTTAGTAGTGATATGGTAAAATTATTTAAAAGCTCAATAATATTTTCTTAGATTACATTTATCTTTTAATATTTAACAACATAACAATGGGTTTTGTATATGAAAAGGGTGATCTATAAAACATAAAATGAGAATAATAAAAGAGAAATATGTTTTAAATTATTACATTAAATTATAGAGGCACAACATGTTAACAAAAAATGGTATGGATCGTAAATATTATCATACAATGATATTATGAGATGATAACTTCAAGGCATCATATGAACATGGAGATATCCAAAAACATGACATCATTAGAATAAGTCAAGGATGACCCCTAAGACATCATAATAGTTTATTTATAGGATAATATTGCATGAAATATATATGATATATCATGAGATAAGAAAATAACTCAATGTACTAGTGGGATATGTAATTCCTTTCCCACCCTTCACATTCATATCATGTACACAAAATTTTGTACAACATTGATTATACAATTGAGAATATGTTTCATCACTCTCAATATAATAATTATGAGGTGTGGGTTCTATAAATAGATTTATCCATTTAATTATGGATAGGTACAACTATTATAATAACCACGAGTTGAAATTGTTTCAGTTATTGACAAAAAAAGAAATTTCCCTTGACAATCAAACAATGATTTCTGCAACATTAATGCTGCACATAATACTTTATAGAAGGTATTAGAGGTGGTGAATAGTGGTTTCTCATTAATTTATTTTTTTAGTGAAATTAATGGGGATGTATAAAAAAATATTTCAATATTAATAATTAGAAATAAATTTTTTCAATATATATAATGTACATGAATAAATAAGAGGGGGAAGAGAATCCATTACCAGAGGAGAGGCTCCTAAAATCCCATGGTGATATACTTAATAGATTGAGATTACCTTAAGAGATAATTAGACAAGGGAAGGTGGTACACATTTAGTATAAATGTATTTTACTTAATTTTGAATGATATTTTGGGAGGGAATTTATAGAAAAAGATAGGGGAAAAATTTATTAACTCATAAACAAAGGTTTTAAGATGTATGTTATAAAATAATAAAAACCATGAAAATATTGATGGTTATTGCACACGGTAGATTCAAAACATGCGGGTTTTATAATATTTTTTCTTTTTGAATGGTTATAGAATTAAAATAATATCATTTATGATGTGGAATTGTTACAATCCCCAAATTTTAGCAAGGTAATCTATGAACTATAAAGTATTAAACATGTAACACTAAGCTAAACTATGCTGTAGAATATAGAACAGTTATAACATATTCATCAAATTAGAATGTATGAATAGTATTAATTAATTTTTGAATTATATATTTATATTTAATACACAATTAAAATGATAGATAAATTCTAAGTTAATAATAAAATAATTTTTATTATTGTAATTTTATAATTAAAATATATGAATCATTCATAAATGATTTTTGATTCCTAATATATAAAATATAATAATTAATTATTGAATATTTTATAAAATTTATTTTACAGAATTAACTTACTTTTTTAAATTGTAATATTAAATTCTCCTTCTGATGATTTTTTGGGATGTTTTGAAAAAAATTTGATTTATTTAGAATATATTGAAATAATTAATATTTCTATAAATGTCAATTATTTTTTAATAAATAAAGAAATTAAATAAAATTTTTATTATTATTAAGATTATTTAAATAAAAAAATAGGTATTTATTTTTATTTAATTAAATTATTCAATTTTTAATCAACTTCTTATTAGATTTTATTAAAATTTCAATTTAGGATTAAAAAGGGATTTCCTTAAAAACATTTTTATGGAGAATAATGATTCTAATATTAAAATAACTAAACAAAACCCTATTTGGAAATTTTTTAAATGAAATTTATATACTAAAAATCAATACATATTAATTTATTTTCTTAAAATAATAATTATTTTTTATTTAGTTAATATAAAGGTATCATTTCCATATAGAAAAACATTTAGAAAATCAGATTTTTAATCGCAAATAATGTTTAAATTTTAAATTTAGTTTATCCAATAACGCAAGTTCAATATGGTAAAATGGATTCCATATTTTAATTTAGAATTATTCTTGTTTCGTTACAAGGAATAAAAATGTTTTTAATATGTTTAATAGTAAAATAAGTAAAAATAAATTATCACAGCTATTGTGAAAATTGGTTTACCAATGGATAAACTAAAAAGATAAGGGTAAAAATGAACAGTTTTTTATAAAACATATTTTATAGATGAATTTACACTTTATAATGTTCAATTGTCTATAATAAAATATTTTTAGTGGTTTTCCTTTAGAATATATGGGTACACATTTTTCTTTTAAAAAATTCCCATCATTCCACCAACATAACTAAAAAAGGGCACCAAATCCACTCTCTTAATCAAAAAATCAATCTCTTTTGACTTATACAATAACATTCCAAATTACATTAAAAAATAAATCCCCCAGTCAGAGAATAATTTTTGGTTTCATAAATCCATTGTAAGAATACATTAGGAATATTTTGAAAGAGGTGGTCTAAGAAGAGGTGAAATTAGTGAGCCTAAATTCCTATTTTATTTGTTCTTCCCCTTCATTCAAATATTAATCAATAATGATAATATAATAACCCCAATATATCCTATATACTTAGTTTTTATTTTATTAATATGATATCTTAAATCTATCTACTCTTCCATATAATTGGATATAAAATCATCCTTCGTGTGTGTGGTAGATTACTATCTCATGAATCAATGCCATTCATTTTTCAAGGTTGTTTTAAAAAATAATAATTTTCATAATATTTAGTGAATTTTTATTTCTAATTTTTTTAATGTGAATAAATTATTTTCTTTAAAAAGGATTTTACTTTTCTTTTAATGGTATTTTTATTCAACACCATCAAAATTCATTTTTTTTATTTATTCACTAATGGTGATATTAGTAATTATAGCATCCCCATTCATTATCTAGATGGATTATTATCTTTTCAAATATCATATTATGGAATCCATTTCATTTAAATGGGTTAATCATGTTTCAAGGATATTATTATGAAACAAATTTCCATAGGTTAATCAATTTTCAAAGAAATTTCAATTGAACTCATTTATTTAACAAGGGTAAATCATGTTTCAAAGAGATATTTATGACACCAATTTATTTTCTACTACATAATCATGTGTCAATGTGTTTATTATGAAACCCATTTTTGTGAAAAAAAAATTATTAAACTTATAATGGAATATTGATTGGTTTTATGAGTTTTATAATGAAATGAAATATCATTATAGTTTATTTATGGTTATTGGACATTATATATAATTAGTGAGCACATATTGTTCTATGTTAGCTTGATATATAATAAATGATTTATTAACCAAGATAACACTCCAATTAATTGGGGAATGATTATTTTAACTGAAGATTCATATTTTATGTATTTCATATGTTTATAAGAATTTTAAGGGTTATATGATAATGATTTTCCAAGATAACCTCAATTTTTTCTATGCATTATATATGTTTTTAATGATTATTATGATTATGTTTGATTTCCCATGGATCAGGGCTATTAATTTCGATGAATCTTCCCCTTTTAAATACTTATTCCTTGTATTAATGATTAATTATCTAGGTATTTATGGGTATGGATATTCTTATGTAATACCCATATACTTTTCTTAAGTAATCATAACCTTAATCTCTTCTTATAATCGCTGATGAAATGAAATTTTCAATACATATATTTCTCTGTATTAAGAATTTGAAAATTCCATTTTAATATTTCTATTCACCCACGTAATAATGACTTAAGTTGAATTATGACAGGAATGGTTTCATATTGATTATGATGGTTTCATAATGGGGGATAATAATATCATGGTTAAGTAGGGTTAATGCTAATTCAAAGGAATAATTATTTTTTATATAAGTGTAGGATCTGATACTATAAAACATTAAACCTAAAAGTATGATGATACTGAAAGTAGTAAAAAAATTGTTTTTGGATTTTGTATGTCTTGGAGGGTAAAAATATGAACTCCTTCATCAGTATTAATTTCAGAAACATAAATACAGTTCTTTTATTACACTATCTGGGAGTGTAGGTTTTTGGATGATATAGTTTGGGTTAAATGTACAATTTTGACACATTATGAGATTAAGATGTTTTCTTGTGATTTTATCTTATGATGTTTGGATACCATATTAGGTATATAGTATTAGGGCTGATTATACATCCAATATCATAAAAACACCTTTGAGGGTTCAAGGGATGAGATTATAAAGTGATTAAGGAAATTTGGATGTTTTTTATTAAGATAATGTATATGTAATGATTTTGACTAACATGAATTATGAATTTAAGTTTTTTGGAAATAATATTTAATATACATGTAAAATTTAGGGTCTATATTTAAGAGGATAGTCATATGATTTTGGGAATAAAAGTTTCACCATATAGACAACCATGTTAATGAATTTTGATTAGGTGACTCTATTATTAGTATGATTTTTAAAACAAAAATACCATAATTTATTTCCTGAAAGATGAATATTATGAGATAATATTTGATGTCAAAACACTCATTAATGTTGAGTTTATTTAGGAATTATTTATTTTAATATTTTTATTATTATAATTTAATATTCAAAAGTATTTCAATATTTCATATTATGGTGGTTGGATAATATTTGTAAGCATATTACTATGCCATACAAATTATGTTTTTGGATAATTTTTTATGATATATGGAATTGGATTATTTTCCCTTTTATGGTTACATTTTACTTTAAATTTTTATTTTAGTTCTTCAAGGATAAGGAATTCATGTTGAATAGTGAAAATGTTGAGATTATTGTGAAAATAGAAAAACATGATGAATTTATATTGATAAAATAAGTATTTTTTACTTATGATATTACTCAACATCGAAAATAATTATAAAAATATTGTTAAATGTTCTTGAAACAAATTATTTTCATAATTACCATCATTTGTTTTAATTGAATTTCCTTTTCCAAACTCTTGGGTTTATGTTTTTATAATTATTTAATTATCAAGATCCTTCTAATTATATTGATCAATGATTTTATTCAATCCATAAAAATGTTATGTTATTATTATTTTCGTTAATTTAAAAAATTTTACATACAATTAATCTCATCCTACTTGGACACCTTGTATGTGTAATTCCAGATTACCATCGTACATCAGATTCTATTTTATCAAGAGGGTGTTATATTAAACATTTTTACAATGTCAGTTTACAAAAAAAATATTACATTCAAATAAGAAAAAATTGAATAATTATATAAATTTAAAATTTAGTTTTGAAATTTATTAATGTGGGAATATGTACTAAATCAATATTTTAGTAAGTAAAAAACTGATTGGTAGCATATTCAACACATAACACTGATCTTAAGATAATAAAAAAGTATATAATTGGTATATCATATCTGCTAAATTATTGGGTATTAATATTATTACCTAATTTGATATATATATATATATATTATTGATAAATTCTTATTACACATTAAATCAATTTTTAGAAAAGTAATTTTATTCTTGAGAAATACATTTTCCTAAAATGAATTATTATTTATGTTCATTAAAAACTATTATAATTAATATTTTAGATCATTTATAAATTTTATTTGATAAAATTTAATTAAATTTTTATATTAGAATATCAAATTTTACATTCCTTGTTTTTTTTGGATTTTTCAAAAAATATTTATTTTTATTGAATAATAAAATTTACTGAATTTGTAAAATATATCTTTTATTTTAAATAAATTATTCCATTAAAAAATCCCATTATGTCTTCAATATGATTTGAAGAAACATAATTATTATATAATTATATAAATCCCACTTATTTAAATTTTCATCTGATTTATATAGGATTGTATTTAAATATTTTCTTGGGTTTAAAAATAATATATTTTTTTTCAGAAAACTATTTTAATGTACATTATGTTGATCTTATTTCATTAATTAAAAAACATTAATGTGGAATTTTTTAATTGATATTTTTATATTATATATCAATTATTATTAATTTTTATTAACAAAATAATTATTATATAATATAGAGTTAATATAAAACTATCATTTACTTCAAAAATAATCTTCTTGAAAACCAGTTTTTTCCGACATGTTAGTGGGTTTAATTTTAAATTAAATTTTTCCAAATAAATGATTTGAATTTTTTAAAATGTATTATATAATTGTAATTTGAATAATTTATATTTTCTCCATATTTTGACTTAATTTTTCTTCATAATGAAGAATAAATACAATAAAAATAAAATATTGCCGATTTGTTGAAAACCGGTTTATCAGGGGTTAAAAATAAAATATATCGATAAAAATGACCTAAAACATGTATAAACCCAATTTTATCATTATATGGACCGCATAAATCATAATTTTATATAATAATCCATTTTTTATCATTTTTACATTTAAAAAACAGGTGTATAGAATTTTATTTTTGAAAATTACAAATGTGCCACTCACCTCTCATATAAAATGCCTTAGTTGTTACTCAATAATTAATTCTATAAAACAATTTTTTGGGAAATACCTACTTATATAACATCCCACCAAACATTCCTTCATCCTAGATAAGTTTTTTGGTTCAGAAATACATTCATGGTATCATGTACGTATAATCTTAAAGTGGTTCTCTTAAATGAGGTAAAATACCGAAATAAAATTTCTTGTTTTCATTCATCTTCCACCTCCTTAATCTATTACTAATGAATGATCATCTGATTAAACCAATATCTAGTATATAAATAGAATTTATTATATAAATTTTATAACATAAAACCATCACATTTTCCATCAAATGCGATATGAAATAATCACTCATGTGTACACCTTACTACTGCCTTGCAAACTGATGCCATCCAATTTCAATCATCACCTCTAGTGTTTTGATATTATTATAATGAATTCAATGTATATATATAATATTTTTTATAATAATTAAATTTATTTTGTTATTATTACATATTTACCATTTTAATTTTCATTTCATGGGGGATATGGTATCGTCACTCGTGTGTATGCCGAATTAACATATTGTGAAGCAATGTGATTCGTTTTTCAATAAATCATTAAATGGAATGTAATAAGAAATTTTTAAAGAATATATTTGATATAAAGGAAAAAATATGATATTAGTGAAATATTTAGCGTTATAAAATATTATTAAATCATGTTTATTATTACACTAAAAATGAAAATGTCATTCTTGGACGTGTGGACTACCACCTCCATAAAGAGATGTGATTATTTTTGGATCACTAAATAATATGGATGATATATATATGATGATTTAAAAAATTCTTATATTATTATATTATAATAATTATCATAAAGAAAAAATAATATAAACCCTCTATCCATAATCCTCACTGAAAAATAGAAACGTTTCCCACACATATACATCCTATCATCTCCATGATTGAAACATTGTTCCTTTTACCTAACCATTTTACATGATTGGTTTTAAAAATATAAATGTTTTAAATATATAATAATTGTTTAATTGTAATTATTCTTTAAATTTTTAAATAATAACCAATTTGACCATCATGAACACACCCAATCCATTTGGAAATAATTAAGTGAACGTCCTCTAGAACACCCTTTGTGGAAAATACTAATTAAATATTTTAACATGTCTTAAATAAGTAAAATAAATATTATTACTATATATTATAAAAAATAGAAACATTTATTATGAAATAAAATAATCGAGTTAAAAATTTTATATAGGGGGTAGAGGATATTCATGGAAATTCATTACTAGATATAAGGGATTCTCATCTCATTTTTATTTCTAAGAGACATAGACCATATTTACTCACTACTGTTATTATGCCATTTATATACTATCCATTTAAAATACATTTTAATAAATCCTCTATATATCATGGTTTTTTATGTTCCATTTTGAATGAATTTATCTATGGTGATTTGATAGATTGTTACCTTGTCATAAAGTGTTTAAGAACTAAATTTACTTTCATTTAGTTATAAATCATCTTCACTGACTCCTTTATTATATCACTATGTGTAAATTGATGTCTTAATTACTAAAAAAAAATTTAAACTCATTTATTATGGACAAACATTTTTGAAACTTAATTTATCCATTTATTTACTCATAATTAATTTATATGTTCTTTGAAAGGCTTAATGATATTAAATTCCTTTACTTGGTACATTTGTTTATAATATAAAAATATCTTTTTCATGAGGTGTATATATTAACCTTATGTAATTTACTATCTTGTATTTATTTATTTTTATTATATTTAAATTTTCATTTTATGTTTTTCTATCATGGGTATTATAATTAAAGAGTTATCATAATGATATGTGTTTTATGATATAATATCATAATTTCTCTAGATTTTTTATTATAATTATGATAACTAAATATTATGATTCATTTCTAAAGAAACACATGAATTTTATTCTCATCGAGTTACATCTTAAGAATACATATTTTACCTTTATTTTCCTCTCTTTATATACCCATTTTTTCAATATCATGTTTTTATAATGGTCATCTGTATTCCTCTCTTCTGTCAAAAAACTGTTTTCTCCCAAAACTATGTTTCCTAAAAATGTTTTGAGTTTTTTAAAATAAAATATAATTAATAATTAAAAACATTTTCTTCTCATGTTTTAATTTTTTTGAAATATTTTTAAATGAATCATCATATTGTTTTCCAAAAAAACTCAATTTGTCTTTTAATGAAAATGTGAGATGATTCATTGTTTTAATATATACATTGTTGAATAAACTTCCTACTGCTATGTCCATTAGTATCTATGAATATTAATTGGTATATTTTCTATTTTATTTTCGAATTAAATGAATTTAAATATTATTTAAATTTAAAAAATAATTAAAAAAAGAATAGTTATTTTCCTCAATAAATGTTTTAAATGCATATTACTCTTTATTTTATTTTATTTTATGGTTTTTTTGCATTAATAAAGGATTTGAAAAATGTAGATACACCAACCATATAAGCTCATACATGGTTCTTCAAACCATTAAATTAGAATAAGACACATGGAAACCCATTCTTGAGGATTTAATAGTTTAGTATTCTTGGTAAACATGATACATACATGAGTATTGAAGTACAATTTTATACCAAAATTACAACATATTTTTTTTCCTGAATAAGATAATTCCATTTTGAAAATACATTCATATCAAAAAAAATATTCTTCATAGGATATTATGTAAAGGGAAAAAATAAGTGTGAGATAAAATCTAGTTTAAGGATTCAATATAATAGAAACAATAATAAGTCAATGATAATAATTAATTTAGAAAGGAAAATAACTGAAAAAACATTCTAGGTAATCAATAATTTGATAATTAGTGCATAATATAGAATGAGAAATAACTGAAAATCAATCACATTTAACAACCTAAATGATGGTGAAATGAATCCATATATTTGTTCATAATGAAAATCAGAAATATAATAATTAATAAAATCAAAATGTAGGATGAACTTAATTATTAGACATCATGTCACTAAGTCACATGAAACCCATACCATAATGATATTTAATAAGATTTCTTAAAATATACTACAAAAATGTTGATTTATAAGAATGTTTAGAACACTCTTTGTTATAAACATGGATGGGGTTTTCCCCAGACTTCTACACATGAGACTCCTGAAGAATTGTGGGGATTACATTAAAAATTCCCAAACCCACTTCATTCCTAAAAAAAGTATCCCCCATATATATCAAATAATCTATTTAACTCATAAAAAATGTTCCATTTCAAATATCTTTATTATGTAAAGAATATATATTTATCAATACATTCTTAGATAATCCATAAATATGAAATTAAATAGCATATTTAATATTATTTTATTGTTAAATAAATAAATTTATCAATAACACCCTTCCATATTCTTATTGGCATGAGAAGGTGGGAGGAATGATATTTGTCCATAAGCGACATCCGCTAGATTACAAAGGACGAAAATAAATGTCCAAGGGTTTCAAAACATTTGGGGATTATTTACCATTTAATAATAAAATAACTAACGAACAATACATAACCATACATATAACTCTATGGTGTATGATAACCATGAAATACAACTCAATATTTCAAATATCAAAATAATACTCAAATCAAGGGCCATAGTGGAACTCTGCCACATCAATGTAAACAATAGATAAAAACTAATATATCATAAATATAAACAAAACACAATACTCCACAATCTCTATTCTCCCACATCACTAAAAAACCCATGTATCATGAGGTGGTTCTAAATACGTGTGATAATTTAACTTCTCACATGTCCTGGAAGATATAATCTACCAAAACAAAAAATTTCCAAAGCAGTAGGTAGTATAAAACCCAGTAGGATTTCCCTAGTGACTTCTCTACTCATGATACTAGGATAGAAGAGATAAATACATTTATATAATAACAATTAAAAGTTTATAACTATATATACACAAATTTAAAATTATTTATAACACAATATAAACCAATTGAATATTAACATTTTCCCAATGAAACCCATTTTTAATGAAATAAACCAAACCCCGGTTTATCCCATTTCACAAGTTCACTTTTTGATAAACCTTACATTCCTAAAATCTATATTTCCAACCTTTCATGGTTGATTATGATAGTTCCACACTCATGAGTGGTCTCTCACTGATCTACCCTGTCATCACAAGGCAATTATATACATTGTTTTATTACTCCTTCAGCAGCATGTAAAAGATCATATTTCAACCAAGCATGAAAAATTTAATATGAATACACACACCAAGTATGCCAAAAAACCATGCCAAAAACAATTTGAATGAAATCACACTTTTATTGAAAACCCCTTTTACATCAAGTCATTTTAATAAAATACTATATTGTGGAATTTTTTTTCCAAACTATTCATTTCAGTATTTCCACTGAAAGAATATTTTGAAATGACACTTTTAAAATCAAGAATCTAAACCACTTCTCTCAATAATTCACCATAATTACACAATTACATCAAAACCATAAATCATCACAATATATGATTTATTTCATGATTTTAACTCCAATTTAATAATTATATTCATGTAATCAAATAAGTGTGAATCTTAACTAAAAAATTCATGCAAGAGGAGTATAGAGTGAAGCCACCTAACTCGAGTGTATTGAAAAAATGGTAAATGGATGAATAACAGTCATGAAACCAGGTTATAATTACATGAAACCACCATAGATATATTCCCCTATAAACATTGTGAACAAATTTCATCATATTTGAAATCCAAAACCTCATATCTACCAATAATGGGTATAGATCATAGAACCCGGTAGAATATGATAATTCGATCAACAATGAACAATGAAAATGCGACCAAAAAAAGTTATGAACGATCACTTAACATAATAAAACAGTTTTCAATAACCATGCGAAGGATTCAGATCACCTCTAGAATAATGGGAGATATTTTTTGGCCTTAATAGAGGAAAAATATAGATTTAGAGATATTTCTATGAAGAAACATGTGGCCTAATAGCAATGCCGACCTAAATCCACTTTTGAAGAGATGTCTTTTAACCCACAAACCATTTAGTCGCATGTTAAGAAACACTGTGCACTAATCATGCTCCATATACTATATTACAAATTATTTCTAATTACCTAATTATATGGTCTATAAGGTGTAGACTGATTGTTCCAAATATCTATGTACAACATTGCGTAGTATGTATGGTTTCTATAAGGTTTCTGCATGGTTTTCACAGACTGTGTGCTGCCTGTGTCCCTTTCTTTATGTCCCAGAAACTGTTAAAAAGTTATGTAAACTCTCCCAACATCAACCATTTGACATTATATATATATAATTATTAAACAAAGGGTTACATCCTAAAAATTTAGGGTTCTACATTCACCCCACCATTAGTCTTTTCATCCGCAAAAAGATTAAAACAGCTGCTGCTCTGAAAGAGTTTATTCCATTACTCTTTTATTTACATCCCATGTTCCCAAGTCTCTTTCTGATTATGACCATGTTTCCAAAAAACTCTCCCTAGACCAATGCACTCCCCAATCACTAATTTATCCTTCCTATCCATATCACGAACTAGGAAATGTACCAATGAACCATCTTACTCAAGGTCAATATGATCCCATCTGATCACATGGTCATGATCAGGATAATACTTTTCCAACTATGATATGTAGAACATGTTATGCCCTAAACTGAACTATGGTGGAAATGACAATCGATACCTTATATGTAAAAAATGTTTTAGTATCTCATAATGGAATATATACCGAGGATATAAGTTTCCATACATCCAAAAATGTTTATGTCCAAGCGTTGGAGAAATCTATGAGAAAACATAATCAAATACTACAAAGATCAATGGCCATAGATGATGATCCACGTAAAAATTAAGATGAATGTGAGCCATCTCCATTACCTTTATAATAAACTAAATATTATTAATTTTTTCATGGACAGGGCTCATCCCAACTAGTGAGGTATCAACAGTTTACACAAAAAAATGTGGATAACGACATGGAAGCCCATAAAACACTTCAAACAGAGCCATGTGTATCAATATATGATAGTTTTTGTTATGTGACACCTCCAATAAGGGTATATTCTACTTCCATGAGACACCAAATTCCATTATGCAAGACCATATCATGTGCTTCGATAATTGTGATATCCTTTTGGATTGTTCATCTGTCCGAATATGAAATGCCATACCCATGGTCAGCTATGTCCCCAAGGATTTCTATTAGGATTTTCCAGAATAAAAGCATTAACTTAAGATCTATGTCTAACAAAAATGAAGTTGGTATTCCATGTCTCATTACCACATCTCTAGTATATATTTTGGACAGATCATTCACCATATGAGTTTCATGAACATGGATGAAATATGCCAAATGTGTGTGTTGATCCACTATCACCCATAGAGAATCATGTTTTTGAACCATTATTGGAAGACCATAAAACCAAATCCATTACTATGTTATCACATTTACATATAGGAATAGGTAAATATTACAAAATACACACTCATATCTGATGCTCTACCTTAACATTTTCACATGTTGAGAACCATGAAACAAACTCTGTCACATTCATTTTCATGCCACTCCACCAAAACTATGCCTTCAACACTTTATACATATTCTATATTCTAGATGAAAACCCCGTCTTGAATGGTTATATGAATGAAGATGTTTCTTCTAACAATCCATAGGTATAACCATATTATTTATGAACCAAAACACTAAACTCCCATTCAGTTTTAAGACCTTAATGGCCATTAGGTTTTTACCTTAGTGACACACATTCTACATCATATTTCTATGCATCGTTTACTATTTTAACAAAATCAGGAACATGCATGGATGGTAATTAAAACAAAAAATCACATTAGTCTTCACATTCCACTACCATTTCAACTAGAACTGACATCAATTGTTATTCATCTTAAGCTTATTATTCCAACTGATCATACGGCATTTTGATTAAAGAATCTACCAATAAATTTCTTTTACATCGGGTATTCATTACGTTAAATTCACACATGTGAATATACTTCATACATCCTATTTTCCTCAAATTCATATCTCATTGTGAGAAAATACTTTTCAATCTATTATGATCTATGAAAATGGAGAATTTCTCTGCCATGAGATAAAGACACCATGTCTTCAAAGCATGTATGACTGTAGAAAACTCCAAATCATTTATTGTGTAATTCTTCTCATGCACCCTCAACTACCTTTATCCATAAGCCACAACATGATATCTTTACATGAGAACTCATCCATGCTCATATCCTAATCCATCATAGTATATATGGTATCATTAGACTAATTCGAGAAAAATAATGATATGTGCTGATGTATGTAAAATTTTCACCTCCTGAAATGACATCTTGTATTCCTCGATCTAATGGAATGAAGTATTATTTTTCTTCAATGGTATCATGGTCAAATATAGCTGTGATAAGTCACGAAGAAAGTGTTATTAATAACTACCTAGACCAAGAAATATTTGTATCTCAATGATGGTATTGGGGGGTTTCAAAGAGATAAAGGCTTTCATATTTTCTAGATCCACTCAAAACACATGATTCACAAATTAAATGGCCAAGAAAACATTCCTCTTATATGAAAAAATTTCACTTTAATAGTTTGGCATACAAATTATGATCTCTTAATATTTCAAACACTATAGTTAAGTGTCTCTCATGCTCAACCTTTTTATTTGATTATACCAATATGTTTTCCAGGAACACTAAAACAAAAGAACCAAGATATCATTGAAATAAATGATTAATCATAGAAATAATGGAAACAAGTGTATTTGTATGAATGAAAGGCATTACAACACATTCATGCTGATTATATTTGCTTATGAAAGCTATTTTCGGATTATCCACCTTCCGAACTCGAAATTGGTGATATTCTGATCACATTTTAATTTTGTAGAACCATTGATATCCCCTCAATTAATTAAATAGTTCATCAATTCATGGTAGTGGATACCAATTATTTATCATAACTTAGTTAATCTGATGATAATGAACACTCAAATTTATAGTTCCATATTCTTTCTTCATGAACAAGATTGGTGCTTCCCATAGAGACGTGCTCGACTAAATGAATCCTTTTCTTTAAAGATCATCTATCTAAAAATTCTTCTCCCTCAAATACGTTGGTTTCATCCTATAAAATAGAGGTAAATAAGATTGGTCCCCAAGAGAATATCAGTAGTAACTCCACATCCCATAGAGGTGGTAGCCCAAAAAGGTAATTGGGAAAACATTTTGAAATTGATCCACAACTTCTGTTAAACTATTTTCCCCGATCTCTTCCATAGGATACAAGGTCAATGCTACCAACTTGGGTGATATATTTCCCACTTTTAGTGATAAAAAGGTTATTGAACTAACCATTACCACCCTTTCACAATTAATGATATTCTCAATGCAGTTCTCAGTCATAAAATTAACTATCATACTATTATCGCAGAGGTGAGCCTTGAATGATGTCAACTGATCCATACCTAGGATTAAATTTTAGAAATAATTCACCAACATTGAGAATTACTATTTTATCACATCACCATATATAGTTATAAAATATTTTATACAAAGGATGGATCTACATTCTCATTCCTCATGAGGGGTTTAATGTTTTAATACATAGGGCATCATTTCATGTTTTAAACATAGAAAACTAATAGAACGAGCATCAATGAAGTAATGTGATGTACTAGTATAAATAAACACTTGAATATGGGTAGCATTAAAAATAATCATACATCTCATGGATGATATCCCATCCTAATAATCCAAAATCATATACACATCTTTAAACAACTTCTCCATCACCACACTCTTCTCCATGCTTCATTATTGAGATTTCCCTTATTGGGGAGTCAAGGCATTCCTAGAATCTGCAAGTATATATCTACTCTATTGATGATATTTATTATACTTTCCTCAACGATTTGAAGTATATGAAGCATGTGACACCTAACAAGTGTCTTGGGAACCTGACCTCAGATACCTACAACAATAACACCTAATATTTCTCACATTTTTTCAATTATGGCATGGTCTTAGTGGTGTTGTACACTCGCGCTTCATGTGGTCGAAGGATCCACATTAGAAACATCATTCCATTTTTGTGGGTCTCAGAGGAAGATTTAAATATCCAACTGTATTCTTCTAATTTCTACTCCCACCCAGAATGTAGGTATACCTTTTCCACTTTATTTTAACATTAGAGTTCCCACCAGTTCCCATGGGTATTAACATACATCCTCCACCCATAGCTCTGGATAAGTTTATTTTAGCCACCATCACTCTATCGAACATATATATATAGTATTTAATTCATAGCACAACTATCATCGAATGAATCAACTATATTTTCTATGATTCAATGATACATTACTTTAGATATGTAGTAGCCGTAACCTTAAGTGAATAGTTCAATAAATTCATGAATTTATCAACATACTCTATGACAAATAGATTTTCCTACTTTAGGCGATAGAATTATATTATTATATGGATCATGAATGTGTGAGACAAAAAAATTGAACAATTTCTCACAATCATCCCTATTAAGGCCGTTATCCACATTATCATACAACACTAGTTCCCACCACTAGCATGCAAGGTCATCAATCATATACGTCACCAAATTGACCTTGAGATCTACAAGTGTGATGATGAATTCTTAAAAATGATTCATCATGTTATGCAATTCATGTGATCTATCCAGTTTGGAATCACCCCTAAAGATGGGTAGATTCTGTTTCAGGAACAAGATAGAACGGTCTTCTTGTTTTGGATCATCCATTAGTTTCATGGTGTCCATATATTGAAATTCTTGGATGATGCTCTGAACTATCTGGTGGTTCACATGTGGTTCTGGTGAAACCACAATCTCCATAGCTTTTCCAGATGGATTCCACGATGCCTACTAGGTTCTATTTTTAAAACCAACAACTCCATAATCTCACTCTCAATTAATTTAAAGCTTATCATTTCAAATTCTATCATATAAACTATCATAACATTAGTTTCGAAATTCAATACTTTCCAATTTTATCTGTTTTGAAAAATATATTCTTGTAATTGATAAAAACCCCATTTTCAAAATTTTCCAACCATGCCCTTTTCAAAATCTATCATTTGAATGCTATTTCAACATTTTCATAAATCAACATAATTTATCACATCATAAATCATTATTTCCAATAAAAAATACATAATCCTAGTGGGAAGTCATTCCTTTAATACATGACATACTCGTTACATTGGATAAATCAACGATAATGATATTTCTATAATCCTATAACTATGTCCAAAACACTTATGTACCAAACTCCCTAGTAACTGGATATTCAACATAAAATGGTTAGCGACATCTTTTTATGTTATATTTTTATGTCCTAAAAATAATACTCTTTTCAAATGTTATATCATAGTTAATAAATAAGAATAAATTAAACTCAATGACCAAAAAACTAATAACTACTTTCATGGTACGAACTAAACACGATGATATCATTGGTAACATCACTCTTTCTCATCATTGTCTAGATATGGTTGGATGAATAATATTTTCCATTAATTGACGTACCCAATTTTCCAAAAGGTGGAAATAAATATTGAAGGGTATAAAAACATTTGGGGGATGCTTTAACATTTATGAATAAAATAAGTAACCAAAATTAATTTACCAAAGAATCCACTATATGATGCAATATAACCATGATAGAAAATTCAACATTTAATATATAAAAATCATACATAAATTAAGTGCCACAGTAAAAGACTATAATATTAAGGTAAATAATGGATAAACAACATATAAAATGTCAATAAATCCAAGACACAATACTCCCCAATTTCTAGTTTCCAACATCACCAAACATCCCAAGTATCACAAGGTGGTGTTAAATACTTGTGATACATTACGTATACCCATTTATCGGAAGATATCATCTTTAAAATCACCAAAGTTACAAAGTAGTTGTGAGTATATAACTCATTAGTATTTCCCCAATTACTTCCCTACTCACAAAACTATAATTGTAGTATCATAAGCATTTATATAAAATATTTTATATAAAAAAATGGTGTAAAAGATTATTACTAGTTAAAAAAACTTTAGTATTATTATTAAAAATATAAACAAATGATATAATAACAATTTCTCATCCAATTTTTTTTTAAACTATGAATCCAATCCTGGATCGTTCCCATTTCACAACATTCCTTTGGCATAAGCAATCCACTCCATTAATCCATATTACCAACCATGAAAGAATTGTTATAACAATTCTATACTCATGAGTGCTTTCTCGTCGATCTACCAAACTTATCCTGAGGTAATTATATCCCATGTTCCATTACACCATTGGAACTTATCAAAATATGATATTTCTGAAATTATTTTAAAATGAAATATGAACACAATCACCATGTATTTCCAAAAAACATGCCATCATAATTTCAATAAAAGAACCTTCTTTTTAAAAAACTATTTTCCATCAATCCATTTCAATAAAACATCATGTATGTTTGAAATTATATTCCAAATAATAATTTCAGTATTTCCATCAGAAAATATATTTTAGATAACCATTTTAAAATCATAATGCTAATCCAATTTTAAAAAGTTGTCACCAAAAGTACACAATTCCATCAAATCCATAAATTGTCACTATATAAGTAATATTCCATTATTTTCTATACAATTTCATAATCAAATTATTGAAAATATATTAATTTGAAACTAATAAATTCAATTATAGAAATAATATTTATGAGTGAATCCACCTACCAAAAGAGTTTTTATGAAAATAGAAAATAGACAAAGAATGACCACAAAATAGGGTATGAATTCCCTTTAACCGCCTTAGATAGGTTCCCCAATCAACAACATGACCAAATATCATCATTAATGGATTTTAAAATATCTTATCTAACCATATAGGGTATATATTCGGAAAACTAAAAGAATAATAGCTGTAGATCTAATTAGATCTAAAAAATGTGACAATAACAGTGAAGAAGAAGAACATACCATGATGAATCAACTTTCAATCACCTAGAGAATCCTTCAGATATCCTACAGAATTATTGGAGAACCTCATTTGGACTTAAGAGAAGCAAAATCAAGAGATAGGGATGTTTTCGGAAAAATAGAAGTGGGGTAATGGTGATACCGAACAAGATAAAATTTTTAAGGAGGTGTCTTTTAACCTCGGCATGGTTTATTCGCACTGTTAGAAAAATTGTTCACTAACTTTTCTCATAATACTGACTTAAGATTGATTTTTCATTCACTCCTCACAAGGTATAAAAAGAGATCACTGAACTTGAAAGTGATCTATTTCCAAAATTACAAGTTCTTTATGGGTTATAGTAGGTTTCTGCATGGTTTGGACAAATAGTTTGTTGCCCGTGCACCATCCCTTTAATAAAAAAAATAGACAACTTGTTATGCAAATTCTCCCGATGTTCACCCTTATATTTTATATCCATAAAAAGCAAAAATAAAGTCTCATATACTAGAAAAAATGGGTTCCATAGAATCCATTATTAATTTTATTAAAAGTTAGGAAAAATTTAATGTCCAAATGAAAGTGAGTAATTCCGGATAAATATAATGAGAACAAAAATGAATTGAGGGAGTAAATTTCTTTGCATTCCTTGATAAAAATGATTATAAAAAATACAGGGAAATATTCTTAACAGTATCAATACAATATATACACATTGGTGTAATACGAAAAGTTATTTTTCTCTGATGAATAGAAATAAAATTAAAGATATTTTAAAATATTAATAAGAAAAATATTATTTTCTTTTTTAAGAAAATTTTTAAAAACCTTTTCCATGAAAATCGTTTAAAAAACAAAAATATCAGAAATCATTTTGAATATTTTTTCAAAAGAACCTTTCAAAATTATAAAATATTCCTGAAAACATTTCAGTGGTTATCAATGTTAGAAATACAGTTCCTTTCATACATATAAAAATAATTTTTTCGTTCACTTTTTTTAAAAAGAAAAATCAACACTGTTTTAAAAATGAAAAAAATATTTATTTGAAAACATATTTTGAATAGTAAAAAATGAGTGGAAGATAATTTAAAAATTAAATTTAAATGGTTATTTTTATTTCAAATTAATATTTAGAAAACATGGTTTTTGAATGAAATCATACTCCAATCCAAAGAGAGTAATGATGGTAGATTTTATTGAATTTTTTTTATTAAAATATTTAAGCGCACAAGTGTTAAATAATATAAATATTACAAGAAAATATCCTAAACTACCTTAATATAATAAAATTAAATTGGTTTTCTATTAAATTGTCATGTAATTTTCTTTAACTAAAATTCAAGAATAAATTGTCTCATTTAGAATGATATGGTAAAATAAACAATTAAAATGATCAAAACAATGAAATGAAAAATAATAAAAGAATTATTTATGATTATAAAATTTAAATCCACCTAAATCAATTTATAATAAAACATAATATAATAAATATTAACTACACACAAAATCTAAACATTACCGAATCAATGAAGTAGAGGTATATCCCAACGAGTAGAAATTGAGTTGTGATATCACTTATCTTACGCTTATATTGGGTCAAATTATATTTAAACTCAAATATTAATGATCAAAATATGTTATTAATTTATTGAAGAATCATATTGATATTTATTATATCATATATTTACCTTTTATAAAATATTATTTCCCATTAATTAATAATCATTCATTATTATCCTCATTTCGGGTGTTAAATGCATTGTTTTTTTAGAATGTTCATACATGTTATTTTTCTTTCTATTAATTCAATCATGATTTCATAAAATTAAAAATTTAACCCTTGGTGTAGGTTTTATATATATTTAATGTAAATTTATTTAGTTTAATTAATTAAATTTGGTTATTATAAATTAAATATATTGTTTATAGAGTTGGTAGGACATACGTACACATGAATGGTGTGTCCATTTTCCTATCATATAGAATGAAATAAATGAAAATTAAGTGTATATATATACATATTATCATTAAAATAACATTATAATTTCATATATATATAATATTTTTACTAAAAGTATCCTTAATAAATGGTATTTTATCTCTGAGTGAATCATATAGCTTCGTAAAGAGGTAGTCTGCCACACATACGAGTGATGTTATCATATTACTAAAAAATGCAAAGCATGAATTTACGTGTGATATAATAATAAAATAATAATAATATCATCACATATATAAATATATAATCATATATTATGTATAAACTTTACATTCATTATTATTCCCATCCTTGATAGGATTTAATGGAATGATGAATTTTATCTATTCGTGAGGTGGTATTCCTCCGTATACAATAATAATTATTTCATAACCCATTTAAGGAAGTTGTGTGAAGTTTTAAATCCTAAAAATACATAATAAATTATTAATAAATTTCATATACTTATTATATTATATAATACTTATTTATAAATAATTTTATGATGGGAAAAGGAAATAAAATAAAAAAAATTAAAAAATATTTCCTCTATATTGGGTAACCTGCATAGGTTTTCAGTAATCTCTTGCTAAGATGAATTTGTTTCTAATGATATGTATTCTAGGATGATGTGAAAGAAGTTAAGATGTTATTTTGGTAGATATTGGCTTATACAATTTGTTTTTAATTTGTTAATCGATGGGGATATTAGGTGAACTTTTATAAGTGCAGTGTGTAGCAGATTTATAAATTTTTTAAAAAAGGAATTCCACACACAATTGATCAAGGTAAATGGACCCCAATAATTTCAATAAATCAATAATAGATGACTTATTATATTAATATGTAAATAAAATATGTGTTTTATAAGTTTCAATGTTATTTGGACCATTAAGTATAATGTTTAGTCACATGGTAAATTTTTTTTTATCACAATCGCTTTAATTAATTTGACCTTCTTTCACTAATCTATTTGGTAAAAAAATTACGATGGAAATATTATATATTATAAATAATTATTATTCCAAAAATAGAATCCATATTGAATATATTAAATCAAATAAGGAAAAATGAATAAAAAGACCAAAATTGGATTAATATATGTATAATATATATATATATATATTATTTCATTAAAATCGTTTTAAATTTTCATTTATAATTAAAAATTACTTATAAGAAAAGTTATTTTTTAGGTGAAATTTGGTGTTTTCCAAAATTCATCAAATATCAATCATCAAGGAAAAATACCAAAAAATCACTATAAGATAATTTTCAAAAAACTATTTGAAAAAATTAAATTTATTATATTTAAATAATACAATGAATGTTAAAATATATGTTTTAAAATAATTATTCCGTTAAAATGAAATATAGCGACCTTTTAAAAAAAATCATTTTAAGTGTAAAATTTGATTTGTTTATTTATTATGACTAAAAAATATAATGGATGAAAGTAAATTTTTATTATTAATTATATAATATATAAGTATAATAAATATCATTCAGTAAATGTAAATAATTTACGTTTTTAGGATAAAATATATTTTTGTCATAAAAATATTATTTTATAAAAATATTTCCATTATATTCAATTGGTTTTTATTTTAATTTATAAATAATTATTAACAAATAGATTAAACCATATTTTTTAAAAATTTAATTGATAATATTTTTCACCACCAACATTATTTCTATGAAATAACTTTCAATTTAAATAATATTATTAATTTTATTCAGAAAAACTCGGTTTTACCTGTAGCGCAAACCATTGAAAAAATTCATTTTTGTTCATAATGAAATATAACAAAATATTATGTTCATTACAACATATAAAATACATTAATGTTTTTTAAGATATTAAATTTATTTTAACACTTTAGGTTTTTATATTATTTTCTTTTCATGGTGTAGCATGTCACATATGCAATTGATTATAACGTTCATATTTTATACTTTTAAGGTGTTATATATTATCCAAACCTTAAATAAATTACATCCTTACTAATTAAACATGATATTTGAAATATAGGTTTTGGAATTATTAAAAATAACACTATTTAAAACCCCATATTTTAGAATAATTATTAAAATATTCTCTAAACAAGAGAGAATGTAATGTACGAAATTCATCTATAATGACACATATCTTGATTTCTAAGTAGGATAAAATTGTTAGAAAGTGATGTTATGGATATCTTGGAAAATAATAAACATTTATATAGATTGAATGAGGTCATATATCATAAGAAAGTTAGTGATTAATCTAAATTATAGGCGCTTAAAGAAATAAATCTTTAATTAATTAAATGATCGTCAATTATAAAAATGAATGTATTGTGATAGAATTTTCCCTTAAAATCCCATTTTCCAATATTTGAAGAATTATATTACTCTATAAGAATATATGTAAATATAATTAAATGATAAATATTTTTTTATAATAATAATTTCCTTTTTTGGTTATTATTTGTTCAATTAAAAATATATCTCTCAATCTAGGAAACATATATCAAAAAATGAATATTTATGACTACTATAATAAAATTACCCTTAAATAGATCATATATTTTAAATTTAGTAATAATAAATTACAACTCTATTTAACTATTTTTCAAAATAAATATGGTTAAAAAATTGTCTAATATGCATACATATTAATTTTGTGAAGTAAAAAATTAATCTCAAAAAATTCATGAAACATTTATTATAAATTATTTATTTATTGATTAATAATATAACCCTTCTAATATATCATGATCCAATACATTATAAATATATTCACTTTATTTCCCAAATGCACATATGATTACAACCCCAAACAAAATGTATATAATAATCATCACTACCAAACATGTGAATATTTCATTGTGTATTGCAATAAAACATTGTAATTCAATGAATTACTACAAAACCGTATTGAATAAATTAAATATTTCTTACGTAAAAAATTCTTTATTGATATATTCCTTAAATCCAAAAGTGTTTTCATATCTATCAAAATGAGTATTGTCCACATTGTTAACTAATCAAGAATCATTTCCAAGGTAGGCAGGCCAATCTAATATTTTTATTTCAATATCATTCATCTCCTTATCCCAAGATAATTATAAAACCATCATGAACATATTAAGGGTTATATTTACCTCAATCGTGTGTAATCCAGGTATTTAATCATTTCACTAAATCAATTTTTAGGGTACAATTCGTCACATGATTTCAAATCCTTAATGAAAAAGTATAACAACAAAATCCTTGAATATTTCATCATTCATATAATAAAGATATCAATTATAATATACTCAAATAACATAATTCTTGAATCTAAAGTCATAGAAATTAATCATTACTCTTCATATATATTAATAGAATAATCTTGACCATGATCTATTAGCTTCTTTTGAGGTTTATTCCTTTGATTCATGAGGAATTTATTTGAATTGTTCCCCATATTATTTCATTTGATTCATTGAACATTATAAATTTAATTATTACCTATATAATCCTGAGAATAGTGAATGTTTCTCTACAATTTAAGAAAAATATTTTTACTCTTATGCACATACCATGTAGTTTTCCCCTATAATTATAACTTATGGGAACATCATTCTTTCCATTCTTACATTTATATGTATTTTCTTTTATCATCACCATCATCAATAACTTCCCATTTATGACATAATACTTGAATAATTAATCACCATTATTGTTATAATATGATATTAAGTCGTCATATGAAGAAAATTTTTGGGAGACTAATTACCTTAGAATGAATGGTTTAATACCATTAAAGATATGATCATTTCTCACCCTTTTGAATATGTTCCTTGATGTGGATCTCATCACTTATTTTAGGAACCATTTATAAATAGGGGAATATGATAGATTACATTATATCATTATGAAGCATAATGAATAATCCCACTATTATATGATGTCCTTCCATACTTATCCATAATGTATATCACCGAGTTATGTTCCTTAATCTATGTTTTCATAAATATTGTTCTCAAGGTTTATACAAACAATTATTTTATACCAGATGTAGAATCCTTGACCCTATAATCCCATAGTTGGTCCTTACTACCATGAAATTTCAATAATATGTAATTAAACTACTCCTGATTTAATTGATAGATCAGTAGACATAGTAAATTTAAATTAAAACATTTTTATTAAATTACAATTGAAAACAAAAATTATAAAATAATTATTTTGACAATAATATTAGTCCATCTAGTATATCATTAACTATCAAACATTATGTTCTTTATAGAATAATAGGTAGGTGAAAACAATTATGGAGATCTCAAATTCTATGGGATAAATAAAACATAAAGAATAATTACTAAATGATAATAATAAATATGGAAATATAAATAATTTAACACACGTGATTTGTAAACGTAAAACTAAGAATAAATTGTATAAATAATAAGGAATGGTAAATAAACAAAACTAGTTCTCTTACAATAATTATTTGATATAGAATAATCAATAGGGAAGGATTAATAACTAAAAACATATTCTATTTCACTAATACACAAATAATGAAATGCATTCATTAACATTTTCAAAGAGAAAATCACATGGATAATATTACATGAATTCTAAATATAGGTAATACATATTTATTGGATGTCATGTTTTTAGTAACATTAAAATTTTACCTTCAAAACCATTCAATAGATGGCTTAAAACATGTTACTATCAATACTTTTATGAATAAATTTTATAAAATTAGGAGTAAAAATGTTAAGGTTTTTTTCAAAACGATTTCATTTCATGATAATTATAATATATCATGTTTATTTCATTAAATATTCCCTAACCTATTTCATAAGAGTCCAAATAATTCCTTACATGTTAAATAATATATTTAATCGACAAATACTATGTGTTATCAAATATCTGTATTGTGTAAATTATATATATTTATCAATATTTCACAACTTAATCAACAACTATGAAAGTAAATACCATATTTATATTATTTATTCAATTAATGAAATAAAATTATCCTTGATAAATAATCTTAAAATTTATGGGAAATTTATTGTCCACATAAAATTTACTAATTGAAGGAAATTTTAATAACATAAAAAATGTACAAGGAAGGGAATGTAAATACTTTCCTTGTTCAAAGGGAGCAAAAACCATAGAGATAAGAACAAAAAATACAATAAAAAATATATACACACATATCTTTATGAATAAATGTGTTTTATCATGAATGAATAGAAACTACATAAAAGATATGTAAAACCATTCTTGATGAAAATATCATTTTGGTTTTGAAAAAAAAATTAAAATAATTTTCGTTGAAAATAACTTTTTAAAATATAATTTCAAAAAAATTAATAAAAATTAATATTAAAATAATAATTTTATGATATATAATAACATTGAAACTATTTGAGTGTTCATGATTTCTAGAAATTCCATTCCTGATGTACACTTTAATAAAACATTTTCTTTTTTCCTTTTTAATAAAATCCAAACTTGAGTTGTTTTGAAAAAAAAATATATTAAAAAAATCCTAAATAGTCAAAAATGGTTGATAAACCATTAATAATATATTTTTTAATGGATAAAAACATTTTCAATTTTTTTTTCAAAAACATTGTTTTTCAAATAAATCATATTTTTGACTGAATAGAAAATGAAATTCATGTTTTCTTTAAAACATTTTTTCAATAATTTTATATACCAATGAGTGAAAAATTGGTACTGTTAAATGAAACTATCATGAATAAAAACTAGAGAAGAAATTGATATTGGATTTTCATGAAATTTGCATGTAATTTAGTTCAAATATTATTCATTACTTATAAAATTTATTAGAAAGTAATTTTGAAATGAACCATTTAGAGGCTTACAAAATCGATATAGGAAATAATTAATGAATTGATTGTTCCTATCAATTATAAATCCACATAAAACAATTTTAAATGAAAAATAATATAATAAAAATTTATTATGCACAATGTCATATCATGATATAATCGATGAAGTGGATTTTAACCTACTAAGTGAAAATTTAGTTATGAAATAACTTGTTTGTCACTTAATTTTAGTTTAATGATATTTAACCTAATTTATCATTGATATATAATGTTTATTATCCTTTTAAAAAAAATTATATTTATGCTGTCATAAATGATCCTTTTATAATATATTAGTAAATGTTAGTTTATAATATTCCATTATTTTCATCATATCTAGTATTATTTAACTTGTTTTTTAGTAAATTATGACTTCTTATTTTTGTTACAAAAAAATGTCAAAATTTCATCATCTTCAAAATGTTTAGTCCTCACAATTTATTGATTGGAAATGAAATACCCCATTCATGGAGATGGTAGGTTATATGTACACCTGAAAGTTGTTTATATTTTCATATCGTATTCACTGAAAGAATAGTAAATGATATATTAATATATATTATCATTAAATGATATGAAATATTTCAAATATATCAAATATTTATAATAACACAATCCTTAATAAATTCAATTTAATGCGTGAAATATTCATCATGTATCACTTTGTGGTAGTCTTCCATATACATGAGCATCGTTATTATGTTCCCACAAAATGGAATGTATGAATGTTTCATTGATATAAAAATTAATGAATCAGAATATAATAATAAATATCACATATAAAATATAAAAAATAAATAAATCATTATTACCATCCTTTAAAGGTAAAAATGGAAGAATGAACGACATCGTTTTGTGTGGCGATATTCCATCGTACACATGAATCACAATTTCATAACCCATTCGATAGAAGTTTTTTAAGATATTGTTCATTAAAATAAATAAAAAATATTATTATATTTTTCATACTTTTTTATATTATATTCGTGATATACAAATAAATGAAATATTTGGAGAAGGGAATAAAATTATAATTCTTTTAGAAAAACATTATATATTCTTCATGTATACTCATTTGGTTTACACTGATTCAATACAAAGTTATATTTATTAAACATTTAAGGATTATATGGTGATGGGATGGAATATGGGATGTGATTTGTATTGTTATTTTTTGAAACCATTTTTTAATGTGTGGTGACAGGGGGAGAGGGGTGGTCTGTTAGAAGTTGGTTGAGTGGAAAACGAATAAATTTTTCTAATAGGGGAATACCAAAAAAAAATTCCATGTCAATTGGATCTAAAAATTAAAAATAATATATTATTAAATTCATAAGATATAAATAGTGAAATATAAAGGGTTTTGGAAACATTCAAATTTATTTTAGTACCTTAAGATTAATGTGTAGTCCCTTGGAAACTCATTTTACTCAAAATCGCTACAAATAGTGTTAACATCATTCACTAATCACATTGGATTAAAATTATGTTTCCATTATTTCAAATAATAAATTATGAGAATTATAAACACTGAATTCATTTTTCCAAATTCAAATACCACAAATGGAAATAATTAATTTAAAATTATTATCGTAAATGGGATGAGAAAAAAGGTATGAAAAGTGACAAGCATCCACACACCTTGTTTTTCATATTTAACAGTGATATTAAAAAGGAAAATATGATTTTACTAAAATATGTTTTATAATTTAATGGTATTTAGTTTCATAAGCATCCACACACCTTGTTTTTAATTTTCTCATATGCGTTTTTAAATGATACCACACAAGTTATTTTTCTGGATAGATTATGATTGTTTCAAAGAGATAGTTATGGAAACCATTTCATTTCCACAACATAATTATGTTTCATATAGATTATTGTCAACCCCATTTTTTCCATGTTTTAAACATGTTTCGAAGTTCTTTTTACAGAACCCATTTCACTTCCTCTTGTTAATCATATATCAAGGAGATTTTTATGGAACCCATTTCTTTTATATAGGATAATCGTACATCAAAGTGTTTAACATGAAAGTTATATCTTTTTATTGGTTAATCGAGTTATACATGGTATAATGGTCATTTATATGAGATTTATGATTAAAGGAAATATCAAAACACTTTTTTATGAATCATTGAAATTATATATGATTGGTGCACCAAGATAGCATCGAGTGTTCCCTATATAGCCTACATGATGGGTGCGCCTAGATATCACTCATGTGAATTGGGTAATGATTTTGTTTCCTAAATAATAATATTAAATGATGAATATATTATTATTCCAATTATTATTTGTTTTTAAGGATTATATGATGTCTAAATTCCAAGATACCAATATGTTTTATCTATTATTTCTATAGGTTTCTAATGATTTTTATTATCAGCTTAGATATCTCATAGATCATGATTTGTTTTTGAAGACTACAACCCTTGTTAATGTAATATTCCATGTCTTAGTGTACAATGATCAAACTATTTATGAGTTTGAATATTATTGTGTCATAATTATGAATATTGATTATTTCATCATACCATTATTTTCTTTTTATTCTTTCAAATGACATTAAATTTATATTTTTTATTCTTACACATATTGATCATTTTACTTCACTATTTTTATGTTTTATTTTTTAAAGTATATAGCAATTGGGGTTGAATGATTTTTAACTAATATTTTTATATAGATTATCATGATGGCTAAATTAGAAATAATAAAAGGTTCGTTAAGTGGGAGATATGATTATTTAAATAAATGGGTATCATTTTTGTTAGAGTTTGTCCAAATTATATAAAACGAAAAACCTAAAAGTTATCTAATAATATGATTTATCCAAATATTATTTTATGTTTTTGTGGGATTTGAATATTCTAAATTGTGTCAACTTCACTGGTATTAATTCTAAAAATTTAATGTTTATGATTTCATCACTGGATTTGAGAGTTTGAGTTCTAGGCTGTTATAAGAAATGAATCATTTTTATTATAGTTTATTTTCAAACCATAAAATATAATATTTAATTTTGAGGATTTATTATAGGATAGAAAAAATTTTCATATGACTTCATTAACAAGTTATATAATATGGGATATCTATTTTCTTATTCTGGATTCATTTTATAAGATTTATTACATCGATATTGACCTTTTATGATGTCATAATACATATCATATATTTATAACATATTTAGTTTTTTACTTTGAATTTATTCCTCATTAAAAAATATTGAAAATAACACAATTTTATTATTTTGATGTTCTCATTTCAAAAACAATATTTTTCTTACAAAAATATTTTCCTCAAATTTTTTATTTTTTAATTTCAAATAAAAATAATTATTTTGTATAAAATTATATTTTTTTACAACATTAAAAACATTTTATCCCCAGTAAAAATTTAATTTTAAATCAATAAATTATATCAAAATTTCTATTAAAATGAAAAATAAAATATTAGAACATTTCATTAGAAAAATACTTATTTAAAATAATAAATTTTTTTGAAAAGAATGTTTTAATTGAAATTATATATTTTCCAAAAAGGAAAAATTGGTTTCCTCATATAAAAATCTAGTTTTTTCAAAATAATTATATAATCATGTGTATATATGTAAATTAGTAGTTAATATAAATCAATATAATCATTATTTTATTAAAACAAAATATATATTCATTCTATTAGCATCTAGATATATGAACACATACATCAGTAGTGTATGCCCAAATGATAATGTGTTTGATGGTTGTAATTTCTTATAGTGGTACGGTAAAGATGGTTTGGGAAGTAATATCCATTAACTTTATGTATTTATAAAAATGGTTTCAAAAGAGTTTCAGTTGTTGAGTCTTAATAGGATATGGTCTGGGGAAAATCAGTGCCATTATATCTCTCTCGAAACTCTGAAAAATTTGATTCACAGTGTATGATCCAATTAGTAAGGGATATCATTTCTTCTATACATGTTAATTAGATATTATAATAACACTTATTATATAATACATTAAAGGTCTTTATGTAATATATATATTAACAGTGTTTAGGATGATTATTGACACATTTTATAATGATCCAAAAAAACAAAATAAATAAATTTTAATTTTTTTAAACTAAAACATTAAAAAATTTGGAATTTATTAATTCTTAAAATAATTACATTTATAATTGTTCATTTTATTATTTCTAATCATTAAAGGGATGGATTATTGAGTTTCCACATTAAATATCATTGGATGAAAAATCATACATATATCAAAGGATGGTTTTGTATGATTGAGGTTATAATGGAATATTTATTTGATAGGAATGAAAATTAAATAATATATCTATATAAATAAAAAGGACTATATTATTTAAAATAATTTCCTGACCATGAATAAAATATTTTACTATGAAATAACTAATATAAAAAAAATTATGTGTTTTAGAAAAATATCTTGGGAAATATGAAATATCCTTCATCCATTGAAAATATTTATTTAATAAAACTAGGGGGTGTGAATTTCTGTGAGGAACCATGTAGGCATAGAGAGAGAGAGAGTTTAATATAAAATGAATAAATGTCAGAATATGTCTTCTTGTGATAAAAACATAAAATGTAATTTATGAAAATATTTCTAACATTATCCTATAAATTTTATAATATATGTAACTTTCAAAAGATGTTTTAAACTAGGTGAGGTTGAACCATTGAAACAAATTGAATTTAAAACAGGGACTCCAATAATTGATCCTTGAAAAAATATAAATTCTATCAGAATAAATAAGTGAGTGAAGACAAAACATTTAATATTGAAATGATGGAAAACCTATTTAATATTTTGTTATACCTTTATTGAATTCAAACATTGTATAAAAGTGTAAGTAAAGAATACCGTTGAAACTAGGTAATGGAAAAACTATTGTTCACATGAGATAACACATAAATGGGGTCTCCAAATGTAAATTAGGATTTTGGTTATAAATGAAAATATTGACACAGATGGGAGATAGATTTTATATAGGAAGATAATTATTCTGAACAGTGAAATGATTTTAAGGGAAAAAAGTATAGAGTAATATTTGAATAAAAAGTGTATTTTTTCCAAAATCTAAATTGAATATTTCACAAAATAAAACCATAAAATCAATAAATAAATCTTATAATAAAAAATTTTAAAAGATCACATATAACTCAACATATTGAGTTTTGTTTACAAAAACCCATTAAAACATCCAAATTTTTGAATCAAATGCCATTTTATTAATGAACCTGATATGTCCCCCAAAATAACATAATTTCATAAATATTGAAATATATACTAAATGGGTCTTCCTCACACTGTGGAAAATAATTTATCCTTCATAAATATCAAACATGTCTCATGGATTTGAAAAGTAGAAAAATAAACCCTTACTTTATTTCACAAATTCCACTAATGTTTTTTAATATTTATTATAGGAAAATATATATTAATAACGTAATTCTAACCTTTTTTTCATATAGTTTCATAAAAATAATTATTAAATATACTATAAATACATATTAGTTAGTTATTTTTTATTATCGGTATTGTTGTGAATAATCTGTATTCTTTTAAACTAGGTTCATAATTTTGCTTTTGTTCTTAGTTATTTTCCTTAATTAGAACATTAAAATTTAATACAGGGTACAATAATTTATGTTTTTAAATTACTTATAATGTTGTAATTTTATTTCATAAGTAACTATGCTATTATTAATGATGATTATGTTAGTCACATGATTGATTTGTTAATTCATAATAAATTAATTGTGACATATTAAGTAATTTGTTAAATTTTTATATTATTATTACAGAACTACAAAACATATTATTTTCATGTTAATATCCAATATTATCTTTCAAAGTCCATCATTTCTTGAAATTTATTTCAATTTTCATTTTGGTATAAAAACCAAACCATTGAGAACATTCTACAATATATTAATGATTGCGGCTATGAAAAATATTATATTATTATAATATCATTATCTAGAATGAATAAAAAATTATTTAGATTTTATTAAGGAGAATAATAATTAATATTATTAGTTATATGGATATGGTAAATGTAAAAAAAGTTTTCAATTATAGATAAATGAATTTTCCCTTGGTATGTTAATTTTTAGAGCATTGTTTTATAATGATATCATTAATGCTAATATTACTTATGGAATTTAGAAATTATATTTATAGATTATAATTGATGAAATAATAAAATCTATATTCACAGAAATATTTTTTGGAACTATCCTTGAATTGTGGTGATGTAAAATGAAACGTGTCATTCATCGAGGTGGTAGTATGTACACATGAATGAGAAATATATTAATTTTATTATTGAATTAGAGGGGAATATGTAAGAGTTATACCATCAATATAGTAAGAATTTATCATATCATCTATAATTATTGAACTATGTACAAATTTTTATAGTGGTATTACAGGTTGATTGATGATAAGGATTGATAAGAGAAGAAAATGGGTATGTAATACTTATTAGGAATATTTGGATCATCCCATAAATTATACATTAGAATGAATTGTCATGATTACCATTATTGTGTGGATGGACTACTGAACATGTTGAGGGAATCCAAAATAATTTACTTCATCATATTTCAATTATAATTTTATCAATAGTATTGGATTGATGTGGGTGGATGTGAGACATATTTATATTTTAAAATAGGGAAAAATCATTGGTACATAATGTCTGGTAAGGAATAAAAATGTAAATTAATTGGTGTTAGAAAATTTAGGTGTTAAATATTATTGATACATTTAGGTATAACCTTAAAACATTAAAAATGCATTCTAAATTTTCTAAATGTCAAATTGATTTTTTTTAAATTTTAGCTACATTTAAATTCCCTTTTTAACAACTAATAATATTTATTAAAATTTTGCTATCATAATTATTTGGTTAGAAAATTTATAATATTTCTCATCATAATGAATTTTTATTTTATTATTATTAATATTAACAAAATTTAATCTAATTAAAATTATAAATTTGTGGAAACATAAATTTTACCTTAAATAATATAATGGGATGATTTTTTTTTGTAGAAACATGTCATTGTAATTATTATATTTTCAAAAAAAATATATCTTTAATTAGCAATTGAATAGGTTTTATTTTATTTATATATATCATTAAAAATAATATAATTGTCTTTATTTCAAATAGAAAATTTAAAATTTAATTCACAATATTCAGACTATTTTCAATCATTAAAAATGATTGTTTTACTCTAGTAACTATTATTTACCTGAATAACTTAATTTTATTCCTACAAATGAAATTTAATATATTATTGAATTTGATCCTAATTTTATATAACCATGCTAAAATTATTTTTAATTTTGTTAATTTTGATATTCTGAACAATACAACTCGTAATAATCAAAAATGGACCAGGGAATATTTTGGTTTAGTGTAACTAATGACTAGTTACATCAAAAACTATTTTGTTATACCTATGAAAATTTCTCCATAATCTACTCTTTTAGACCCCCTTCTATTCTTATAATAGTTTATAATTATCCTCAAATCACAGGGAATGTAAAATAATAATCTGGTGGGCCTAATTGATTTCTAATGGAAAAATTATAAACATGAAATAATGTTCTAGATCTTAAGCAAAAGACAATATATGAATATGGATGATATATATTATTTCAAATAATGTAGAACTATAATAGTTTCTATTATTCATGATTAAAGGAAATGTAATCTCAAATGAACAAATATATACCATGGAAAAGTGTACATTATAATTAAAAAAATATGATTTAATGACTTAATCATAGAAATATTTAAATTTGGAAAGACATTGAATCATAGAATTAAAATTAATTTTCATTGTATCAATGTCCTGGCGAATATTATAAATAATGAATCCCATATAACATTCATACATCCTATTTTTTTAAAAATATCATTGTATTATGTTCATAAAATAACAATTCAAAAATGAACATACATTTAATTAACACCAAAAATATAAGGCCCCAGCCTTAAACCTTACTTAATATTGAATTAAATGAGTAATTCACATTGAGGATCTTTTCAGGTTTAGAGTTTTAGAGAATTAGGACATAACTATTATATCTCAAAAGATTACAATGTAGTCGCTTCTACTAAATTTCCATAAAATAAAAACTCTTAAAAAGAAACATGTCTAGTTCCAATTAATAGGTAGCATGACTTTCGCTTGATCCCATCCCTGACCCTATTCCATGCTAAGTCCTGTGAAAAACATTTCAAAAAAACATGGGATGAGAATAAAAAGCTCAGTAAGGGATACACAAAGAATGAAAACTAATAGTTTTTCAAAACAAAAAGTAAACCATGTATTCTTTATCAAAGTAATACTTTCCACCTTTTCAAAGTAGTATAGAACTCTTCGCTAAATAAAAGTTCATTACTTACCAATCTGTAACCAAAATATTACCATAAAACCCATATAAAGATCACATAACATATAAAGGTAACTTGGGACATAAACATACTTAAGTGGAATAACCATACGGCCAACTTCCACACATATCACTTAATGTAATAGCCATACAGAAAATTTCCATACATACTTAATAAAATATCCATACGGCCGACTTCCATACCCTATGCATTGGAGGTTATAACGTAACCACCCGTCCTGGTATTCACGGAACCGCCCTTCATATGGTTTATCACGTAACCACCCGTAAAATGTCAAAGTACCATTATAAAATTATAACACATAAAACCAACATAAAGGAATGCTAAAATTTCCACATTTCAATCACAATATATAATTTATATATATTGAAATAATATAATCCTTTATCAAAAATATTTTCAATACCAAAATAAAAAAAAAGTATATGGTATTTATTTTATTTTAAAAACATTATGCCTTGTTGAGGAAGCCAAAGATCAAATAATACTCGCGGCGGAAGAAAAGGTCGTTGTCACCACGTACGTAAAAGAAACATTCCTTTTTGTCGTTTAGTAAAACTCTTCGTAGAAAAAATATTCCTTTTGAATAAACGTAAAAGGAAAAGGAGTTTATACACCGTATAAAAGAAGGTTGTGTATAAAACAAAATATTCCTCAATGAATGGAGATTGAGACGAAGTTCCTTACAAAGACAGTATCCTTGGTTTAAGGATAAATCAATTACATAATTATGTGTGAAAAAAGAATACACCAAATATAAGTGGATATTAAGTGTAAAATAATCAAAGGTAATTCACACAAATTTAAAGGATGACGTATTCAATAACTACATGTTGAACCAAAAGAAATCGAAATTGGGTTAAGAAGTTCCCTTGCCAGCCTAACAGCGTCACATAAAAATGAGTTGATGAGAGATAAAAAAATGGTATCTCATCACTTGGACATAAAATTTACATCAATAAGGATATATGATAACATATCCCAACATAATAATATGTAAATTAAAATACCCAACAAAATAAGTCTTTTAAAAAGAGGAGGGTGAAAGGTTCCCTTACCGACATGGGTATCTTTCGAAACATACACCTCGTGAAAGAAGGACAATACAACATTGATGTAAATACTCATAAAAGAAAGTATGTTACACAATTAGTAGAATAATGGGCAGTACATACACCACTAAAAGGAAATTGTGGCAAATGTAGCATAAATCCCACGGGAATAAAAGTGAGATGAAACATATCTTACGAAAACTCGGCAGCCTAACGACGCCACATAAAACATACAAAAATGGGTTGATGAGATCAAATAAGGTATCTCATCATATTAACATACACTTTATAGAAAGAGTAATATAAAATAACATCCCCCAACATAACAAATATGATCTTAAAAGAAGTGACATAAATGAGAGTACTTAAAAAGAAAGAGAGAGGTTAGATCTCTTACGAAAATTCGGCAGCCTAACGGCGCCACTTAAAACTTCCAAAATGGATTGATGAGAGAGAATAGGGTCTCTCATCGCATGAACATAAAAATTACATTAATATTAATATAAAATAACATCCCAATAAAAATAAAAATGATCTTTAAAAGTAATGACATAAAAGAGTGTACTTAAAAAGAAAGAGTGGTGTAGGATCCCTTACCTCGGGTCCGACTTGACTCGATCGTTCTTTAACGTCCTGAATAATAAAATTGAGTTAATTTCTATTTTCTTAAGAAACTTTTTAAAGTTCATTATTCCTTTTATATCACTTATATCCATGTTATAAATATTATGTAACTATTTAAGTTAATAATGTTTGTTTTGTCGATATTTGGTTCTTAAGTCGAAAGTGGACTTCTTACAATTACATGTTGTTCGTGTGGTCAAAGGTTCTTTATTTACAGAATGACATTCCTGATTTTTATATCATATATATCCAGAATATACATGTATTTATAATATTACATAATCATTTATAGGTAAGAAATGAAATGCACCGTTCATGGAGACGGCACGCCGTACGTACGCATGAACGCTACTTTCATTTCTTTGTCATATTAATGGAATTAAAACTAAATTATAGGTATGTATATTTCAATTCTAGAATTATATTAATAATTTAGATATATCATTCATTATATATATCCATTATATACATGTACGTTTAATAGTACCTTACATATTGGGGTAAGAAATGAAATGCACCGTTCATGGAGACGGTAAGCCGTACGTACGCATGAACGCTACTTTTATTTCTATCTCATACTTTAATGGAATGAAATAATAATGATATAGAGGTATATTATAATTCCAGTATAACATCATATATAATAAAATTAAATCCATCCTTTATACGTCCCACGTATGACATTAATGAATCACATCACTTTGAGGGGGCGGTAGTCCGCACTTCCTTAAATGAAGATATCGCGTTTACCCATAATGGAAACCATAAAGGTATGCCCAAAATGAAAAATACAGAAGCCTAAGGAAAACATAAACATATTATATATAATATATAAATATAGTTTCATCTTAATGGCCACCTTTGAATGTGTTAAAAGAATGTTGAACAATCATCGTTTCGGGAGGCATAAATTCGCCATCCACGGAAACAGTATGTTCGTTAACCATTATATGTAGGTGTGTGTAAGTGTAGCTAGAATCCTTATTATAACAACATACTAGTATATTGATGATACTAGAGTTGTTTCAAAAGAACAGAATAAAAAGAGCTTAGGGGGGTTAGAGAAGCAAAATAAAACTAAAGGACTCAAAAGAAGACATTACCTTAAAATCGGGTAACTACCTTTGGTTTGAGCTCAAAGGCTTCTTTGGGAAGACTTCTTCCCAAAGTGAGGATTTAAGGAGTAAGAGAGGGAAGTGGAGAGACAAAATGGGCAGAGGTTTGCCGAGCCAAAGGCTTTGGAAGTGTGGGTATGGAGGTAGAGGTGGGGGCCTTTTATAAGAGGAGAGGAGGGGCACTCTTGTAAAGTTACAAAATGTTACTTTATGTTCAAAATAGTTTCCGATTTTAAAGGTCCCACGTTGATTTATTTCTAGGATAATGTGATAAGGGTTCTAAATCCACTCATCCAATAGGTTTTGGACATGTGTAGATCTTAGATATTACATTATCATTCTATTTTATTTAAATCGTTAAATATTGAGGTCATCGCTGCAACATCATGATGTCATAAATAATTTAATTTATTTAACGTCTAAAAATTATAAAAAAATACTATGAAGTAAGAAATCTTTTTATCTTTCTAATGAATATTTATAGTCAAAAATATGACTTGTATAACCCCATGTAAAAATTGTTTTAGTAAAATAACTCATGTTTGTGTCACTTTTACTTTAACATTAAATAAAAAGTTATTTATGTCATTTCCCAACCAAAGTGGCTCCATGGGGTCCCCAAGTTGACCCATGGCTTGTCTTGGTCGGCTATGACACACCCAATGAGGGTAGGACATGTGTCAAGCTCATCTCATATTATTAAAACATTATTTTTACCCTAAACTACACTAATTACCACTAATCGCGATTAAGAACTTAAAAGTTACTATTCACCAAAAAATTATTTTAATCACATTGAACCACATTTTACTTCTTAATTACAACCATGTATGTCGGATTTTTGAAAATCAAATCACAGAAGTGGCAAAGTTTCATTTAAACGGAAAATTAGTCTCTTTAACTACCACTTAGTGGTTTCACTATTCATCAAAAATTGAAGTTTTTCAGAAAAATACCAAAAATTCACCCTAAGCTATATTTGATATTCCGAATTCAAAAATGAAGTCTATTTTAAATAATTCAAAACATATAAGTCAAATTAATTAATTTAATAATTAATTCCCACTGTCATAAGAAATAGCGTGTTTTTATGAAACAATAAGTATCAAAAGATTGACACTAACTTAAGTCCGATTTCAAAGTGAAATTAATTACAACGAACACTATTGGATTTAATGGTAAAAATATATTCAAATATCTATTTAAAACCAATTAAAAAGATAATCTAATCATATAAATAAATTAGATTAAAAAGTGGTTTTGAATTAAATTACAACATTTTACAGTATTCATTAAAAAATGAACTTTATCGGAAAAATACCAAAAATTTACAAAAAGTAAAATTTGATGTCCCGATTTTAAAGAAGAGTTTTATTTGGTCCTATATAACACATAAAATTGTCATAAAGTGGATTTAAAAGAGGTTCGCCATCAAAAGGCGGTTAATCTACTTTTTAAAGAATATTGGAATGTTTACGCTTAAAATTGGATTCATTTGCATTTTTAATCCTCTAACATATATTGTAAAAAGTAAAAATATTTTACAAACATATATAATCATTTGGTAGTTAGTTTTGTTCATTCCTTCCATTACAACGGCTAGGAGTTATCTACCATAATATTATTTTATTATTAGAGTGCAACGTAAGATTTCCAAGAAACTCATTGTTGCGTGTTGGGTACGCCATCGATCACATTGTCCCCTTTAAAGTCATATTAATATTTTATTCACAAATATGGATAAATATGAAAATTTCATATTCTTTATTTACTTGGGGTGTTACATCCTTCCCCCCTTTTGGGAATTGCATCCTCGCAATTTTGAAAATTGGGCTTGGAAACATCCTTGAAAATCCCACATCGGATCAAGATTCTGTAAAACAATCACTTTAAAATAAAGAAAGATAAGTACAAAGGTCACCTGAGTTAACCCATACTAGGATTCCAAGTATGAAAAAATAGACATGGAGGAGAAAAAATAGGGTCATGTTCTGATGGGGAGTGATAGAAAACATTTTTAGGAGACAGTTAACCACAAAAAATCACAAACTTATGATGGTTTAAACGGTATTCGATTCCCCAGTAAGAAAATTTAATAGACAACATTTTTGTTTTAAGTTACTCTTTATTGAGAAATCTATTTTTTGAGCTTAACTAAATCATAATGAAACATACTTACTTGTCATGTAGACTTTCAACTTTTACTATATTCCTTATTCAAACTCATATTTTCTCCAAAAGAAGAGTTTTTAGGAAGACTTGTTCGCATTAAGAGTACTATAATCAACTTCCTGAGAATCACCTAATACACTAAAGAGAACTATATACATTCCATGTCTTTAGACCTTAACCAAAAACAAATTGAAAACCAAAAAAAAAGTTAGTAAAAGATCAGATAATCCAGAAAAGGATACCCCATTAGAAAGAAAATTTATTCTTAATCTCAAAAATTTTCCCAACAAAACCCAAAGTTCAACGAGGACCATCCGATAAACAAATTTTCCATAAAATTATTCAGAGTAAACCAATTTAAGATTGAAACACAATAATTTGAAGGATTTAGTCACATAGTCTTCCAAGTTAAAGCGTAACATTTATCTCCAAACAACATCAGTTGCTCCTAAAGTCTCACATTGAAAAGTAATTAACCTAATCACATATCCTCCATGATAGGTTAATCATTTTCATAAATAACCCAAAATAAACTTACTATTAATTCATAAAATAATATTACTAAAAAGAATCAGTCAAACTAACCAGGGACTTCACGTAGTCTAGTGGTAGGTGATAAATACAAGTCGCACTTTGGTTGTGGGTTCGATTCCCGCAGCTTTGTCCGACGCAACGGGTTGTCACACGGTCTGCGTGTTGTCCTTTTTCCAAAACTATATAATTCATAAATCATTCCCCAAAAAGGGATAAAATCATCAAAAATAACCATAACATAATTTAACTTCAATTTTATCTCATGCCTTTCACTTCAATCATAACATATAGTAACCCATAATTACCTCAAAAGTAAGGATCATATAAACCCAAATGGTTCTTTATAAATATATCCACAAAAGAAAAGATAACTATTCCTTGAATAAAATTTTCATATATTAAACATCAGTGTTAGAAATACTATAAAAAGTTTTCTAATGTACCCCATCATCAAAATACACTTAATACTCTTATGAATTTTACCATAACTCTTGAAGCCCTTATATGTTGACATCTTACTCATTCAGCATTCTTCATGATCCATTAACCATTCCTTTACAACTTATTCCAAAATACCTCTTTCCTACAAACAAAATCATGAATCATATCCTAATATCCCAAAATAGAAAACAAAAGTTAAGAAATAATCCACACCTTTTATTGGTCATTGTCAGTTTCTTCATCCTCAATCGGAATGGCATTAGGTAATGGTAAACGAGTATTTGTATGATTTTGGTGACCCCATTCACGAAACATATTCATATGACATGTGTATGCATAATGACCATGCACACCACATTTAAAACATTCAATTGAACCCTTAGAAAGAATTTATTTCCCTTTCCTCGACTTAAATGGATGCTTCCTTTTTCCATTGTAGGTTCTTGCTTTATGACCTTCATTTCCACATCTATAGCATATTTCTGTCCCTTTGAAACATTTTCATAGGTGTTTCTTTCCACATCTATGACATAGGTTTTTGAACACACTTACCTTTATGATTATTACATGTAGTTCCGTAGGGATTTGTTTCTTGCATATATGATGACTTATAGAAATCACCAAGGTTTAGGTGGTCAATCATGACTCTTGATAGTTGGTTGAGGATAAACACAAGAGTTCTCATTGCAGCTCCCATATCATTCAGTTTCTCGCTTAGAAAACTCTCATAGTTTCCTTCACATCCACCATTACCTTGGTGCCTGCTAGATCTAGCCATTTACTAAAACCAAAAAGGGTCAGTGTGAGTATAACAAAAAAACAATCATGTACTAATGAGGAAGATATACTTACTCATTTACTTTATCTAAAGCTAGGACTCTTTCTGAAATCCTAACCATTATGGTAATGTCAATTATACTTAAAGAATACCCTAACCTCTAACGTTATCTAAACCAACCTTTGATACCAACTATAAGGCCCCATCTTTAAACCTTACTTAATATTGAATTAAATTACTAATTCATATTGAGGATCTTTTCAGGTTTAGAGTTTTAGAGAATTAGGACATAACTATTACATCTCAAAAGATTACAAAGTAGTCGCTTCTACTAAATTTCCATAAAATAAAAACTCTTAAAAATAAACATGTCTACTTCCATTTTTTAGGTAGCATGACTTTCCAATGATCCCATCCTTGACCCTATTCCATGCTAATTCCTCTGAAAAACATTTCAAAAAAACATGGGATGAGCATAAAAAGATCAATAAGGGATACACAAATAATGAAAACTGTTAGTTTTTCAAAACAACAAGTAAACCATGTATACTTTATCAAAGTAATACTTTGCACCTTTTCGAAGTAGTAAAAAACTCTTCGCTGAATAAAAGTTCATTACATACCCTTTTGTAACCAAAATATTACCATTAAACCCATATAAAGATCACATAACATATAAAGGTAACTTGGGACATAAACATACTTAAGTGGAATAACCATACGGTCGACTTCCACACATATCAATTAATGGAATAGCCATACGGCCAATTTCCATACATACTTAATGGAATAGCCATACAGCCGACTTCCATAACCAATGCATTGGAGGTTATAATGTAACCACCCGTCCTGGTATTCACAGCACCACCCGTCATATGGTTTATCACGTAACCACCCGTAAAGTGTCCAAGTACCATTATAAAATTATAACACATAAAACCAACATAAAGGAATGATAAAATTTCCACATTTAAATCTCAATATATAATTTAAATATATTGACATAATATAATCCTTTATCAAAAACATTTTCATTAACAAAATACAAAAAAAAGTATATCGTATTTATTTTATTTTAAAAACATTATGGATTGTTGAGGAAGCCAAAGGTCAAATAATACTCGCGGCGCCGGAAAAGGTCGTTGTCACCGCGTACGTAAAAGAAACATTCCTTTTTGTCGTTTAGTAAAACGCTTCGTAGAAAAAAGATTAATTTTGAATAAACGTAAAATTCAAAGGGGTTTATACACCGTATAAAATAAGGTTGTGTATAAATCAAAACATGCCTCAATGAATGGAGATTGAGACGAAGTCCCATACAAAGACAGTATCCTTGGTTTAAGGATAAATCAATTATATAATTATGTGTGACAAACGAATACACCAAATATAAGTTGATATTAAGTGTAAAATAATCAATGTTCATTCACACATATTTAAAGGATGACATATTCAATAACTACATGTTGAACCCAAAGAAATCGAAATTGGGTTAAGAAGTTCCCTTGACAGCCTAACGGTGTCACATCAATATGAGTTAATGAGAGATAAAAAAGGGTAACTCATCACTTGGACATAAAATATACATCAATAAGGATAAATGAGAACATATCCCAACATAACAATATGTAAATTAAAAGACCCAACAAAAGAAGTCTTTTAAAAAGAGGAGGGTGAAAGGTTCCCTTACGGACATGGGTATCTTTCGAATCATACACCTCGTGAAAGAAGGAAAATACAACATTGATATAAATACTCATAAAAGAAAGTATATTACACAATGAGTAGAATAATGGGCAGTACATACACCACTCAAAAGAAAATTGTGGCAAATGTAGAATAAATCTCACGGGAATAAAAGTGAGATGAAAAATATCTTACGAAAACTCGGTAGCCTAACGGTGCCACAAAAAACTTACAAAAATGGGTTGATGAGATCAAATAGGGTATCTCATCATATTAACATAAAGTTTATAGAAAGAGGAATATAAAAGAACATCCCCCAACATAACAAATAAGAGCTTAAAAGAAGTGACATAAAGGAGAGTACTTAAAAAGAAAGAGAGAGGTTAGATCTCTTACGAAAATTCGGCAGCCTAACGGTGCCACTTAAAACATCCAAAATGGATTGATGAGAGAGAATAGGGTCTCTCATGACATGAACATAATCATTACAGTAAGATTAATATAAAATAACATCCCAATAACAAGAAATATGAGCTTTAATAGGAATGACATAAAAGAGTGTACTTAAAAAGAATGAGTGGAGTAGGATCCCTTACCTTGGGTCCGACTTCACTCGATCGTTCTTTAACGTCCTGAATAATAAACTTGAGTTAATTTATATTTTCTTAAGAACCTTTTTAATGTTAATTAATCCTTTTATATCACTTATTTCCATGTTATAAACATTATGTAACCATTTATGTTAATAATGTTTGTTTTGTCGATATTTGGTTCTTAAGTCGAAAGTGGACTTCTTACAATTACATGTTGTTCGTGTGGTCAAAGGTTCTTTATATCCAGAATGTCATTACTGGTTTGGATATCATATATATAATATATATCCAGAATATACATGTATTTATAATATTACATAATCATTTAGAGGTAATAAATGAAATGCACCGTTCATGGAGACGGTAAGTCGTACGTACGCATGAACGCTACTTTCATTTCTTTGTCATATTAATGGAATTAAAACTAAATGAGGGGTATTTATATTTTAATTCCAGAATTATATTCATAATTTAGATATATCATTCATTATATATATCTATTATATACATGTACTTTTAATACTACATTACATTTGGGGATAAGAAATGAAATGCACCATTCATGGAGATGGTAAGTCGTACGTACGCATGAACACTACTTTCATTTCTATATCATACATTAATGGAAATAAATAATAATGATATAGAGGTATATTATAATTCCAGTATAACATAATATATAATAACATTAAATCCATCCTTTATACGTCCCACGTATGGCATTAACGAATCACATCACTTTGAGGGGGTGGTAGTCCGCACTTCCTTAAATGAAGATATCGCGTTTACCCATAATGGAAACCATAAAGGTATGCCCAAAATGAAAAATACATAAGCTTAAGGAAAACATAAACATATTATATATCATATATAAATATAGTGTCATCTTAATGGCCACCTTTGAGGGTGTTAAAATAATGTTGAACAATCATCGTTTCGGGAGGCATAAATTCGCCATCCACGGAAACAATATGTTCGTTAACCATTAGATGAAGGTGTGTGTAAGTGTAGCTCTAATAATTATTATAAAAAAATACTAGTATATTGAGGATACTGTAGTTGTTACAAAAGAAAAGAATAAAAAGAGTTTAGGGGGGTTGGAGAAGCAAAATAAAACTAAAGGACTCAAAAGAAGACATTACCTTAAAATCAGGTAACTCCCTTTGGTTTGAGATCAAAGGCTTCCTTGGGAAGACTTATGCCCAAAGTGAGGCTTCAAGGAGTAATAGAGGGAAGTGGAGAGACAAAATGGGCAGAGGTTGGGCGAGCCAAAGGTTTTGTGAGTATGGGTAAGGAGGTAGAGGTGGGGGCCTTTTATAAAAGGAGAGGAGGGGCACTCTTGTAAAGTTACAAAATGTTACTTTATTTTCAAAATAGTTTCGGATTTTAAAGGTCCCAAATTGATGTATTTCTAGGATAAGGTGATAAGGGTTCTAAATACACTCATCCAATAGGTTTTGGATATGTGTAGGTCTTATATATTACATTATCTTTCTATTTTATTTAAATCGTTAAATAACGAGGTCATCGTTGCATCATCATGATGTCATAAATACTTTAATTTATTTAATGTATAAAAATTATAAAAAAAATACTATGATGTAGGAAATAATTTTATATTTCTAATGAACATTTATAGTCAAAAATCTGACTTGTATAACCTCATGTAAAAATTGTTTTAGTAAAATAACTCATGTTTGTGTCATTTTTACTTTAACGTTAAATAAAAAGTTATTTATTTCATTTCCCAACCAAAGTGGCTCCATGGGGTCCCCAAGTTGACCCATGGCTTTTCTTGGTCGTCCATGACACATCCAATGAGGGTAGGACTTGTTTCAAGCTCATCTCATATTATTAAAACATTATTTTTACCCTAAACTACACTAATTACCACTAATCGCGATTAAGAACTTAAAAGTTACTATTCACCAAAAAAATAATTCTAATCTCATTGAACCACATTTTACTTATTAATGACAAACATGTATGTCTGATTTTTGAAAATCAAATCACAAAAGTTACAATGTTTCATTTAAACAGAAAATCAGTCTCTTTAACTACCACTTAGTGGTTTCACTATTCATCAAAAATTGAAGTTTTTCAGAAAAATACCAAAAATTCAACCTAAGCTATATTTGATATTACGAACTCAAAAATGAAGTCTATTTAAAAAAATTCAAAAAATATAAGTCAAATTAATTAATATAATATTTAATTCCCATTGTCATAACAAATAGCGTGTTTTTATGAAATAATAAGTATCAAAAGATTGACACTAGTTTAAGTCCGATTTCAAAGTGAAATTAATTCCAATGACCAATATTGGATTTAATGGTAAAAATATATTCCAATTTAACTTTAAAATGTATTAAAAATATAATAAAATCATATAAATAAATTATATTAAAAACAGGTTTTGAATTAAAATAAAACATTTTACACTATTCATTAAAAAATGAACATTATCGGAAAAATACCAAAAATTTACACAAAGTAAAATTTGATTTCCCGATTCTAAAGAAGAGTTTTATTTGGTCCAATATAACACATAAAATTGTCAAAAAGTTTATTTAAAAGAGGTTCGCCATCAAAAGGCGGTTAATCGACTTTTTAAACAATATTGGAATGTTTACGCTTAAAATTGGATTCATTTTCATTTTTAATCCTCTAAAATTTATTGTAAAAAGTAAAAATATTTGAAAAACATATATAATCATTTGGTAGTTAGTTCTGTTCATTCCCGCCATTACAACGACTAGGCGTTATCTACCATAATATTATTTTATTATTATAGTGCAACGTAAGATTCCCAAGAAACTCATTGTTGCGTGTTGGGTACGACATCAGGCATATTGTCCCCTTTAAAGTCATATAAATATTTTATTCACAAATATGGATAAATATGAAATTTTCATATTCTTTATTTACCTGGGGTGTTACAAAAACTCTGTGAGAAAATATTATTTTATATCATTTTCACAACAAACATGTGGAAAATGATTCATACATCACATTAATAGAAAAAACATTTGATGAAATAATCAGATATTTTAGGGAGTAGCACAGTTCACATGAAACAGGCTCCAAAAGAGTATCAGAGCAACAGGAGTAGCAAACACCCGATGTAGAGATAACTGGATTGGAAGAATGAGAGGGTATAGAAGCCACCATCGGGTCCATGAACTGTGCAGATTTGTACGATGCAATGCTAGCCAATCAGCAATGCAAGGTGGGAACTAGGTGATCAATGACGTAGAAAGCTAGAGAAGGTCCACTCAAGTGGGAAGGGCCTACGGGTCAATTATTGGGTTTGGTATGCCTCTGGGACTTCGGGTTATGTATTTCGGGTTTGTCGGGCCTTGTGTCTTGGGCCTACGGTTCATGTACAGGTTCCTCTTCAACCCTTAAAATGGGGATTATCCATAATAAAATAAAAAAGAAGGCCTTCGGCCCATTCAGACATTAATTCCAAATTTCATCATCGCATGTGATATGAACCCCTATACAATATAATGGAGGGTGATATATTACCCCAGCCTTCATCACTCGTATATATGTGTGCCATGAATAATCCAAAAAAATCTTATCCAATGTATCCCATGTAAAAATTAATGAGTTTCATCATCATTTCAAAACCATCACATAACATGAACTTATGAAACCTGAAAGCATAAAAAACAAAATTTACAAAAGGAATTATATCTAAAAAATAAAAATAATGTGACAACAGAATGTATTCTTGAGATGTATACCATGATTTAAAAGTATATGCAATAGTGGACAAGAATTAAAAAAAATAACATATTTATAACATGTGAATTTCATCTGATATGCAATAAAATTGATAATGTAAAGATAATACATTTTAAAAATCATTACGTTTATAAAGGAACATTCAATAGTAGAGAAATAAAAAAATAATGGTTTTTAAATGAGAAGTGAAAATGCGTCGAATGCTTTTTCATATAAAATTAATCATATATAACAGTTATTTGACAATATAATTTTTTTAAGAAAATGAATATTGAATGGTTTATAAAACATTTTATGTAGATAGAATGGATTTTTGATGAATATTTTGAAATTCCATTCTTCAAAATGGGCATTATAAAAGATGTACTAGGAAATAATTTTTAAAAGAGTACACTAAAAATTATGGACGATAAAAGAGTAAATGCATTTTTTTTTATTGAAAATAATAAATTCTCATAATTTGTGGGAATAACGAACATGTAAATGGAGGGATAACAATATTTAAAAGAGTTTATATATTTTCAAAAACATTTCACTAATAATAGAAATAATTGTTTTGATAAAGAATATTTTAGTTAAAAATATTAGTTTGTACATATTTTAAAAAAATGATAATATCAGGAAATACAAAAAATATTTTATAAAACCTAGAATAATGATGCTGAATGAAATATATTTTATCTTAATGCAAATAAATTTAAGTTGACCTATTCCCTTATAGATGTTGTAATTCATAAATCATAGGAAATATTGAAAGGGGTTATACGGTATAAATGTACATCAGTATAAAGAAAGATAAATTATTCCATAATACATATTTAAGTTATATTGTATGAAAGAAATTCAGTACTGATAATACTAAATCAATATATGAGAATTGAGATTCCAAAAACAATTATGGTAGTGTAAACATAAGAATGATATTGTTCCTAAAAAATTGAAATTCAATTATCATGAACTGAGTTATATTCATTGTATATGAAATAAATATATGATTGAATACAATATTTAAAATCAATTATTTTAAAAAATATTAAACAAGTAATATGGATTTAAAAATGATAGAAATGAGCCCTTACAACTTAAGGAGCATTCAACTCAAAAAAATATTAAATAGAGAGATTAAAAAATTTTAAATTAAATTACCATGATTAAAGAGTATTTTATGATATAACAGCCTAATTGGTTTTTTTATACACCAATTAAATGAAATTAAATAGATAATAAAAATATTCCTAAAAAAAGAATTTGATATTAGAAACACTTACAATTTATTTCCTCTTACTATCAATATTGTAACCCCATGTATAATGAATATAACTAACTTAATCTCCTATCATTGAATGTAATTATAAATATAAAACAAATTTTTAGCATTTTATAACCATATGTTACTAATATATTATTTTAATATAGTTTATTATATTATTTGGTGTTAGACATTTAGATTGATTATTTCAAACAAATGTCAAAAAGACGAAATCATTTATCACCAAGTGGATTCATGTTCATCATTCACATATCATTAATAGTATTATAATAATTTTTCAATAATTAATTAGGTCCACTTTTCATTTGGTAAATGATAAGAATATAACTTGAGGAAATGGATGATATGATGTACTAGTTTTGACACTTTTAATGATCTAAAGGTGATATATTAACAACTATTTCAAATATTTACTAAACCATTATGGAATATTTCAAAAAAATATTTCATTATTGAATGATATTTATATTATATGAAATCCAGAATTCATTTATCCACTAATCGTTATAACATATATTAAATATATATCCAAATCATCCAAAATGGTAATGTGTAACAATGAGTTAAAGAGTAAATTGTTATATTTAGATAATTATAATGTGAAATATGTATAATCATAATCATTTTGTAAAAATAATATATTCAGATTAAATCCATTTTAATATCCTATAGTAATAGGTGGTGCTGATATATGATGTTCAACGTTTATTGTGGAAGTGGTATACTATTTTCAGGATTACCGTTACCATTTAATAACAAATGGAAAAATTATGTTATGTGAAAAATTACCATTTCATAACTTAATTTGAGAAATATACATCATATTAATTCTTAAATTCCATTTTGACACCTTTATTTGTATTATGTGTTAAAAAAATGACCATCATTGATTCGTGGTGGATTTAGTCCACATATAAGCACTATCAATTAGAAGGCCTATGCCATAAACAGTACATAATATAGAGTTTTAGTCAATAAATTTCATTTGTTAATATTTAGGATCTTTTCAGATATTGATTTTTAGAGAATTATTCTATCATTAATAAATAAACTCTCACATACAATGTTATTAATTCTAAAATAGAATCCATATATTTCATAATATAAAATTTTTATATAATAAAATGATTTATTTTTTATGATAAATATTTATAAAAATAAAAAAGAGTCATTCTTCTGTCTTGTCTATACTCATTCCCGGTGAATTGTTTTTCATAAACTTGGGATGGGAACAAATGTTTTACATGTTTCATAAAATAAATATATAAACCATTAGTCCATTAATACATTAAACCCATGAAAACAATTTCACAAAGATATAATTTTCATGAATAAAACATAAGATCTTTACCTTACTTCATGAAATATTAATATTCATGTAAAACACCATAGAAAATAAAAATCATAAAGGTAAACTGTGTCATAAATTCCGTATCACTCTTAATGTAGTTTTCACTGCTACATAGGGAGTAAAATTCACCACTAAATTTTGAATACCCACAAAAAAATACAAAATATATTAGAAGAAACTGTAATAATTAAATTTGTCTCATTACATAATTAATTAGAGAGATATCATGGGATAACACACTCTCATTTTGTCCCATATCAAACCCTTACTCATAAACAATTCCCAAGATCCAAAATATAAACACAAAATATGAGAAGAATAATAATTTCCTCACCTTAAAATGAAATGTTATTTTTTAAAAAGTCATGAAATTATTTATGAAAACCCATTATTGGAAAATAAAACTTCAAACATGTAAAGTAAGTATAAAAAATTTAAATCCACAAAAAAGGTGGAAAATTGATTCATGAATTAATGTTTTAAAATGCATCCGTTTCGGCTTTTCTAAAAAATAATATAATGGGGAACATTAAAAGATGTTTTTAAAAAATGAGTCTTATCATGGGTATCAGAAATCACTTACAATATTTATCTTCTCAAATAATAAGAATAGAATAAATATTTACATTATTGAAAACCTTTTATAATATTATTTTTCCTTTATAATCACTTATAATCATGTTATAAATTTACATATTTATTTATGTTCATGTAAAATGTTTTGATAATATTTTTTACTTAAATAAAAAGTAACATCGATAAGTCTAATACAGTAAAATAGTTCATTAGTCTATCATATGAACAATAATATTTATTAAATAATATTTAATTTTATAAATTACTTATAAATATAATCCATTCATTAAATACGGAAATGAAAAATGAAAAATGAAATAGTTATAATCATTGAGCCGGTAAGATGTACATTCACAGGAGAAACATTTCCATTTCCCATTGAACATTTTAGAAATAAGGTAAATACTATTTTCTATTTATATAATAATCAATATATCATTAATATAATATTAATCATTTAACTATACTTATATATATATTATCCTTGTGACGTGGTGATTAATAATAAATCACATCACGTTATGGAGGAGATAGTTCACCTATACAGACCAATGGTGTTATCATTTTTATGTGTATGTAATTTAAGAAAGTATTTTAAATATTAGTCTCTTCTAAGAAAAAATATTTCATGAATATAATATATATATACATTTATTACAAAATTATAATAAATATTTAGAGACATTGATGGAAAATTAATCATATCGATTTTTGGGCGTGATAATTCACACGTACCCAGAAATGATTAATTATTTCCAATTTGAAAGAATTAGATATTTATTTAATTGAAAATATTGATATAATAAAATCAAATGATATGTATGATATTGTTTTTTATTTATTCATATGTTAAAATGATTAGAACGATGTGGAAGAAGAAATAAAATAGAAACACTTAATTAAAAATGATACATATTCTTCAGACGGTCTCCTTTGATTATTGCTCTGACACATATATAAATAGTTAATATATAAATGTGGCCTATAGAATGTTGTTAGTTATTTAATAATGTTATTTAAGAATATTTTGATGAAAAAATTAATTTTAAAGTGTAAATAGATGATCATAATGGGTTCCCATTTATAGGAAAAGGGAGTGGAACTCTTAGCATTCTTTTAATTATTAAATTAATATAAAATAATTTTCTTATCCAAATGGTTAGAAAGTGTTATATTTAAAATATAGAAATATGGATGGAAAAAATAAATAAATTAAATTATTATTGGACTACTTTTACAATTGATTTAATCTTTATCTTTTTGTTCTAACCCTTATTAATTCTTACCACGGTATGATGTCATGCATACATTGAGGGATACATAAATTACTATAAAATGACAAAAAACACATAAATGAGTCTATGAGGAAATTATACGTCTTATCTCAATTAGTTGGACTAATATTGGATTTTTAGAAATTTATATAATTTAATAAAATATTTTACTTTTTACGATACCATAAATGTCAATTTTCACACTATTCAGTTGATGGATTTTTAAAAATATTATAGAAAAATGGTATATTCAGATATCAATTTCAACACATCAATAACATGTAAATATAATCCAAAAAATTATCAGATGAAATTGTGTAATGACCCGGAAATTTCAAGGAAAATTTTTTCTTAATATTCTTTGGAATTTTACAAGAATGTAGTTTCTGACGGTGCCTGATTCTGAGGCCCGGTGTGCCCAGAATTAATCTCCAAAGTTTGGCTCGGGTATGTTCAGTGAACGAGCGAGCGAGAATTTCTATCTTTTGAACCGGTGCCCGGAATCGAATTCTGAGGGCACCGATGGAACCGCAGCGCCGGTAATTGCTTAGGAACTCCTGTTCTGGAGTTGCGTTTATACGAGTGTTGATAATAAAAATTGTGGAAGTTTATTTTATAACTACACTACAATTTTTATTAACTTACTCTAAGTGTTAGCTCATGGTGGAAGTTGGGTAACCAACCAACCTCCCTTGGGAGGTTATGAGGGTGGTGGGGCCCACAAGAACCCCACCTCTTCATATCCTCTAAAACCCCTCAACTACCACTTAAATGATTTTAACATAGTTATAACTTATGTCTTAAATGAGTTGATTTTAATGTGGTGAGTTGTGTGAGTCTTTTGAATTTCAAACACATGAATATCAAAAGCGATGTGAAGTTAATTAAATAAGTGGAGAACTTATTTCATTTGGTTGGGTTGTGTTGTTTGAGAGCTTTTGGAAAGAAGGCTTAGAAGTCTTGAAGTTTCTTCATCCTCTTGACAAAGAACGCGAAGAACAATCGGACATCGACCAAGAACGCCACGTTCTCGGGAACCGTCTTTCGCGACGCGATACCCGCAATACCGACGACGTCTTCTTCCACGACATCTCTTTTCGCGACGCCGAATCTCGTCACCTCTTAAATCAAGGTAGGGGAATTTTTATTTTGGAATTCTCTTATCTATTGAGAAATGAACGACGAGCGCGGACCAACCAATACCAGGTTGATCCGCGGATCGACCGATCAAGCGGTTGATGATTGAGTGTTTTTATTTATTTAATTGTTACTGAATTCAACCTAGGTGATGATCATGGTTTAAAACCCTTTTTGTTATCGAATATCGTGATAGAGGGGGGGGGGGGGGGTCGGACCGCACAAACATGGCCGACCCTCCTCCTTTGTTTTTCGTGATGGTTTCTTGAGGATGATACGAGAAAACGTGGTGCCGTCGCACCACGCGATTTATTACGGAAGATACGCGCGGCGCCGTCGCGCCGCGCCGTGGAAAGAAATCCAAGAACGCGACGCCGTCGCGTCGCGTCGAAGAAAGTCAAAGGCGCCGCGGCCGGAGCGGGGCCGCGGCGGAGGGAAGCGATGTTGTCGCATCGCGCCGAACGGCAAAGGTCACGGCCGGTTCCGGGCCGCGGCTGAGCAAGATGACCGGCGGCCAGCACCAGACCGCCGGTGGCGGCGAAGGAAGGACCGGCCCTCACCGGTCCTTGCTGGCGAAACCAGTCGGCCAGTGCGGGCCGGCCGGGTAGTGGAGACCGGGGGAATTAATTTCCCCCGACCGGGTCTCAAAAGCGGCCCCAATTAAGGGGTCGCGGTTCTCAAAAGGGGGGGGGGGGCTTTGCCCCACGCGCGCGGAACCCGAACGGCGCCCAGGCCGCGCCGCCGTGCCGGTCCGCGCCACCGTGCCGGTCCGCGCCGCCGCGCCGGACCGCGCCGCCGCGCCGCTGGCCGGGCCGGGTTTTCCGAGCCGGTCCGGGTCGCCGTCCGGGGCGGTTCGACCCGGTTCGGCCGACCCAGGGGGGGTCGGCCCGGGCCCAGACCCCCCAGTTTCGGACCACTTTTGGTCAAATGCCTGTATCTTGGGAAACGTGCCTCCAAACGACTCGCCGTCAGCGGCAACGCGGTCCTTGGATCGAGACGGTTGTTTCGGTATACTATACTCAAGGTACACCTTTCTTTTCGGGAGCCTACGTGGTTAAAACTTCATAGTTAAGCGTGTTTGGCCTAGAGTAGTGATTAGGATGGGTGACCTCCTGGGAACTTTCCCAGGGTGGGTGTGAGACGGAAAAGCCAATAACTCTCAGACCGGGCGTCCGATAGACGCGCCGTCTGTTGCGTTGAGTTCCTGTTGATGATACGGAACTTTTGGCATCCTCCACCTGAGAATTGGATGTAGATGGATAGTGGCCGGGTTGGATCGCACCGAAATCCAACCGGGCCCCTAGAACGGAAAAGCTGAAATCTTTCTGACAGAACGTCCGTTTGACGAACCTTCAGCGGCGTTGGTGATCTCGTTGAGAACCGGTCCCTATGAGTATACCCTATGATATTTCGGGGTACAGTTGAGATACGGTCGGGTTCGGTTCGCTCACGAAATCAACCGGGCCCCTGGGACGAAAAGGCTAATAACTCACAGACCGGGCGTCCGATTGACGCGCCGTCTATTGTGTTGAGACCCCTATGATGAGGCGGTCCATTGAGATACTTATTCGTGGGACTTCGAGATACTTGGAGTATCGACCTGTATCTCGTGGAGCGGACCCTCCCAATGACGAGCGTATGGAGTACGGAGACCGTGTAACTGGCTGAGACCTGACGACTGCTTGACCGACTCGACTTGGAGTGTGTCGACTAGCCCAGTGGACAAAGCACTACTTTTTGAGGTGCAGACCCATGGCGGACGGAGCACTACCTGTGTGACAGTGCAGACCCACGGTACTCGTCCGGAGAGTACCTCAACAGACTACTAGGGGGTGTGCACTACTGTGTTTGGGTGACATACCTCGGCGGGAAGCACTACTGTGTCTGGGTGGCTGACCCGCGGTACTCGACATGAGGAGTACTTCAGCAGTCTTAGGTTAGTGAGCAGTACCTCAGAGTCCTGACATGACCACTGTACACTCCAGAGACGGGGCTCTTCAGCAGTTACAGTTTCGATAATGTAAATCCTGGTTGGAGCTGAGACTTTTGACCTTTGTGTTTACCTCATGATTGAGATGGGTCACTTCATAACTTAGGTATATGTATGGGAATATACCTGGGTAGTAGTTATACGTTGATTTCACAATCCTTGTGTTTCCTCATGATTGAGATGGGTTACTTGATAACTTAGGTATATGTATGGGCATATACATAAGTAGAGGTTATCTGTTGAGATCTTCTATGTGGTTATCCTTGTTGGTTTTAGTGAGACCTTGAGGGTTTCGGGGTCCCTACTGAGTATCGTTATACTCACCCTTGCACGGTCTATGCCCGCACCACGTTGTGTTGGTTGCAGACGACGGGCAGTGGTGACAGAGGCCGAGTGTTCAAGGACTGGACGGTACCTGGAGGTGGACTATACGACGAGATGGTACCCAGAGGTAGACGTGAGGACGAGGCGGTACCCAGAGGTGGACCACTGGGCGGGACATACTCGGAGCAGACGGCGGGACCCGAGGAGCAGAGGAACTATCTGTACCCACCCTTCAGGTGGGATTTCAAATGGACAGCACGGCGTAGCAGCTTTACTTTTCAGTTGATGTTTTCCCTTTCGAGTTGTACTTTACAGTTGGGCTTTTATTTCCATCCCATTTACTTCTTCCGCTTGTACTCAGTGTGATTATTTACTTTACAAAGGCAATGCCTTCCCTTTTTTACATTGATTTACGCCTTGGTGCTAGTCTCCAGCCCATGGCCTATGGAAGGCGGGCTTGGGGTAGTCACGGCACGGGCCCCGAGGACGGGTCGTGAAAAATTGGTATCAGAGGAGTTCGGTTCTACCACAGAACATATAATTCTGATGTTTATTTCTGTGAAGCAATAGTTTTGAGTGTTCTGAGTGTGGTTTTCAGTTCAGGGAGTCCAGTGTTGGTGCGAGCGGCCGACGTATCCATACAACAGGACCGTGAAAACTGATTTCCGACTTTGTGCACGAAACACTGATTGCGTGTGTGTTTTCAAAGGAGTTCCCTTAAAACAGCTCAAACCAGGTCAGCTCACCAGGTATAAACGTTTGACCGTGTCATGATGTTTCTTTCAGGATGCCTTTTCACGGACGACCAGCTAGAGCCCAGAGGGGTGTGCGTGCTGACAGCCTGTCGAGTGACGAGGCTTCGGTACAGGCCATCTTGCAGTTGAGTCACTAGAGGAGGAACCAGTGGTACTACTACCCGTTGGGCCACCGATGCCACCATCCCCAGCAGTAGGAGATGCACGACGCTTGAGCGCGCTGCACGAGTTCCAGCGCCAGAGGCCACCCAGGTTCCGGGGAGAGACGGACCCGCAGGCGGCTGAGGTTTGGCTGGAGGCTGTGGTGAGAGTCTTCAGGCTAGTGGGGACGCCGGCAGACTTCATGGTGATCTTTTCTAAAAGCATCCTTCAGGCAGCAGCAGGAAGGTGGTGGAGCCACTTGTTTCAGTTTTGCGAAGGGATGAACATCGCATGGGAAGACTTCGAGACCTTCTTCAGGGTGGAGTTTGTGCCAGTAGCTCTACACCACGAGCGTGTACAGGAGATTTTGCCTTTGCCGCGTGTTTTTTGATCAGTAGCGAGTCATCTGTGGGCAGTAGACAGATGATGCAGAGGTCCAGGAGGACCAGACTAGCAGTTGGACGATCTCGGGTTTTAGGACCAGTGGTTCGGGGCACCCGGGGTTGGAACAGAGCTAGGCATGCCAGAAGCAGGTTGTGTTACTCATGCGGCGGAAAGGGTCACCTAGCACGTGACTGTCCGACTCCTCGTATAGTTGAACCGTAGGCTTTGGAGGAACCACCAAGGTAGTAGAGCTCTGGGAGCAGGTGGACAGGAGCAGAACTAGTGGATACGTCCCCTGTACTTCTAGTTCCATGTTGCTATTGTATTAGTGTCTTTGTACTATGAGCTGCAATAATAAAAAGACACTTATCTTTGTTTGCCTTCCTGTCCTTTTGTTTGGTTGATACTGAGTGGTCCCGGTTAAACTGTTTACTTGACCCTCACTTTCGAGATTTCTACTGGAGGGGACCTAGTGACCTCACACTGATGCTGATAGTGTGACTCGACACTTGGCGGAGAGAGTGACAGTTGCATCTCTTAGTAGATACGTCGAGGCCTTACGACGTCATCCATGGCATGAATGCATCATTCATGTCAGGATTGACTGTATTAGGCAACGAATGTGGTTCATCCAGGGGATGAGACCGAGTTTCTCTTATCGGAAAAGAAGAAATCATAGCAGCTCTTGTGAGACTAAAGGAGTTCCAGGACATCCAAGAGAGGATGAAGACTGCACAGTGCAGTAAGAAATAGGGAACCGGTGCCAGTCTTAGAGACTCGGGCGTGTTAAATGTTTCAGGAAGAGGAATCTTTAAATAGAGATGAGTCTGCGAAGCGGAAGACGTGCAGGCAGAGCTAGGAGAGTAGCTTGAGTTGATGTACATCTTAACATGCTACAACCACCCGCCTTAGTTATCCCCTCCAAGCTCAGGGAGCTGGAGGGAGGTGGAAGAATGCGGCTGCATGCGGTCAAAGAGTGTGACCCAATGTCTCTAGAAATGATTCAAGGGACAGTCTATGTCCACTACTAGCTGTTGTAGTAACAGACGTCGATATGAATCATTCCTCGCTTTCACAAATCTTGTTCCAGACCTAGAGTTTCCGGTAAGTCGTGGACTTGACCCTCACGTCTGGAGATACCTTGGAAGGAGACTCGATAATCACACTTACGCCGATGGTGTGGTCAGACCCTCGTGGCGAGAGTTTCGGTTTGAATCTCTTGGTGGCAGCGTCGAGGCCTTACGACGTTAGTTTGAGTATGGAATGGGCAATAACTGTTCATACTCAAATTGACGGTTTTAGGAAAACGTCGGGATGGGTTTTCCTTGGTCGGCGGAAAAGGAAACCCCAGGAAGCGTAGGGTAACTCTTTCACAGGAGGGTGCGACCAATCACTGTTGAGTCGGTCAACCTTACCCTCGTGGCAGCAGCCTTTCGAGTTCCAGTTCTAATAGAAAATGGAGACCTCTGGAGTTCAAGGATGACGATCACGCCCTTATACGGGTCTCACCTCGACGAGGTTTACGGAGATGTGGCCAAGGCGGCAAGTTATCTCCGGGGTTCAGCGGACCTTCTTATGTCCTCAGCTGGGTAGGCGGGGTGGTTTACCACTTGACCCATTCACCGCAGTTGCACCAGGTGCACGACGACTTCTACATATCTCAACTGAGGAGATACATGCTCAACCCTTCGCAAACCATCGACCATGAAGAGATGGACGATGGCGATGGGGTGTCTTTCACGGAGGTTCCAGTGGGGATCAAGGATCAACAGGAGCAGATCCTATGAGGATGATCGATTCCTCGGGTGCACTTTTTTTGGCAGTACGGAACCTCCAGGTAAGCACATGGGAGCGGAAGGCTCAGATGCGTGCTCTGTACCGCTTTTGTGACCCTAGTTTGTGTTGAAGCTTTACGGGGATGTAAATCCCTGTGGTGGGAGTAATGTAACGACCCGGAAATTTCAAGGAAAATTTTTTCTTAATTTTCTTTGGAATTTTACAAGAATGCAGTTTTTGACGGCGCCTGATTCTGAGGCCCGGTGTGCCCGGAATTAATTTCCGAAGTTTGGCTCGGGTACGTTCAGTGAACGAGCGAGCGAGAATTTCTATCTTTTGAACCGGTTCCCGAAATCAAATTTTGAGGGCACCGATGGAACCACAGCGCCGGTAATTACTTAGGAACTCTTGTTCCGGAGTTGTGTTTATACGATTGTTGATAATAAAAATTTTGGAAGTATATTTTATAACTACACTACAATTTTTTTAACTTACTTTAAGTGTTAGCTCATGGTGGAAGTTGGGTAACCACCCAACCTCCCTTGGGAGGTTATGAGGCTGGTGGGGCCCACACGAACCCCACCTCTTCATATCCTCTAAAACCGCTCAACTCCCACTTAAAAGATTTTAACTTAGTTATAACTTATGTCTTAAATGAGTTGATTTTAATGTGGTGAGTTGTGTGAGCCTTTTGAATTTCAAACACATGAATTTCAAAAGCCATGTGAAGTTAATTAAATAAGTTGAGAACTTATTTCATTTGGTTGGGTTGTGTTTTTTGAGAGCATTTGGAAAGAAGGCTTAGAAGTCTTGATGTTTCTGCATCCTCTTGACAAAGAACGCGAAGAACAATCGGACATCGACGAAGAACACCACATTCTCGGGAACCGTCTTTCGCGACGCCATACCCGCAATACCAACGACGTCTTCTTCCGCCACATCTCTTTTCGCGACGCCGAATCTCGTCACCTCTTAAATCAAGGTAGGGGAATTTTTATTTTGGAATTCTTATATCTTTTGAGAAAAGAACGACGAGCGCGGACCAACCAATACCAGGTTGATCCGCGGATCGTCCGATCAAGTGGTTGATGATTGAGTGTTTTTATTTATTTAATTGTCAGTGAATACAAACGAGGTGATGATCATGGTTTAAAACCCTTTTTGTTATCGAATAACGCGAGGGGGGGGGGGGGGGGGTCGGACCGCACAAACACGGCCGACCCTCCTCCTTTGTTTTTCGTGATGGTTTATTGAGGATGATACGAGAAAACGTGGTGCCGTCGCACCACGCGATTTATTGCGGAAGATACACGCGGTGCCGTCGTGCCGCGCCGTGGAAAGAAATCCATGAACGCGACACCGTCGCGTCATGTCGGAGAAAGTCAAAGGCGCCGCAGCTGAAGAGGGGCCGCGGCGGAGCATGATGACCGGCGGCCGGCACCGGACCGCCGGTGTCGGCGAAGGAAGGACCGGCCGTCGCCGGTCCTTGCTGGCGAAACCGGCCGGCCAGTGCGGGGCGGCCGGGTAGTGGAGACCGGGGGAATTAATTTCCCCCGGCCGGGTCCCAAAAGTGGCCCCAATTAAGGGGCCGCGGTTCTCAAAAGGGGGGGGGGGAGGGGCTTTGCCCCCCACGCGCGGCACCCGAAAGGCGCCCAGGCCGTGCCGCCGTGCCGGTCCGAATCGCCGCGCCGGAGCGCGCCGCCGGCCGGCCCGGGTTTTCCGAGCCGGGCCGGGCCGTCGGGCCGGGTCGCCGCCCGGGGCGGGTCGACCCGGTTCGGCCGACCCAGGGGGGGTCGGGCCGGGTCGGCCCGGGCCCAGACCCCCAGTTTCGGACCACTTCTGGTCAAATGCGTGTATCTTGGGCTACAGGCCTCCAAACGACTCGCCGTCAGCGGCAACGCGATCATTGGATCGCGACGGTCGTTTTGGTATACTATACTCAAGGTACATCTTCTTTTTCGGGAGCCTACGTGGTTAAAACTCCATAGTTAAGCGTGCTTGGCCTAGAGTAGTGATCAGGATGGGTGACCTCCTGGGAACTTTCCCAGTGTGGGTGTGAGACGGAAAAGCCAATAACTCTCAGACCGGGCGTCTGATTGACGCGCCGTCTGTTGTGTTGAGTTCCTGTTGACGATACGGAACTTTTGGCATCCTCCTCCCGAGAATTGGATTCATATGGATAGCGTCCTGGTTGGATCGCACCGAAATCCAACCAGACCCCTGGAACGGAAAAGCTGATATCTTTCTGACAGAACGTCTCTCTGACGAACCGTCAGCGGTGTTGGTGATCTTGTTGAGAAACGGTCCCTATGAGTATACCTTATGAGACTTCGGGGTACAATTGAGATACGGTCGGGTTTGGTTCGCTCACGAAACCAACTGGGCCCCTAGGACGAAAATGCTAATAACTCACAGACCGGGCGTCCGATTGACGCGCCGTCTATTGTGCTGAGACCCCTATGACGAGGCGGTCCTTCGAGATACTTCTTCGTGGGACTTTGAGATACATGGAGTATCGACATGTAGCTCATGGAGCGGACCCTCCCAGTGACGAGCGTGCGGAGTACGAAGACCGTGTAACTGGCTGAGACCTAACGACTGCTTGACCGACTCGACTTGGAGTGGGTCGACTAGCCCAGTGGACGGAGCACTGCTTTTTGAGGTGCAGACCCATGTCAGACGGATCACTACCTGTGTGACAGTGCAGACCCGCGGTACTCGTCCGGAGAGTACCTCAGCAGGCTACTAGGGGGTGTGCACTACTGTGTTTGGGTGACATACCTCGGTGGGAAGCACTACTATGGCTGGGTGGCTGACCCGCGGTACTCTAAAGGAGGAGTACTTCAGCAGTCTTAGGTTAGTGAGCAGTACCTCGGAGTCGTGACAGGACCACTGTACACTCCAGAGACGGGGCTCTTCAGCAGTTACGATTTCGATAATGTAAATCCTGGTTTGAGTTGAGACTTTTGACCTTTGTGTTTACCTCATGATTGAGATGTGTCACTTCATAACTTAGGTTTATGTATGGGCATATACCTGGGTAGTATTTATCCGTTGATTTCACAATCCTTGTGTTTCCTCATGATTGAGATGGGTTACTTGATAACTTCAGTATTTGTATGGGCATATACATAAGTAGAGGTTATCTGTTGAGATCTTCTATGTTGTTATCCTTGTTGGTTTTAGTGAGACCTTGAGGGTCTCGGGGTCCCTACTGAGTATCTTTATACTCACCCCTGCACGGGCTATGCCCGCACCTCGTTGTGTTGGTTGCAGATGACGGGCAATGCTGACCGAGGCCGACTGTTCAAGGACTGGACGGTACCTGGAGGTGGACTATACGACGAGACGGTACCCAGAGGTAGACGTGACGACGAGGCGGTACCCGGAGGTGGACCACTGGGCTGGACATACTCGGAGCGGACGGCGGGACCCAAGGAGTAGAGGAGCTATCTGTACCCACCCTTCAGGTGGGATTTCTAGTGGATAGCATGGCGTAGCAGCTTTACTTTTCAGTTGATGTTTTCCCTTTCGAGTTGTACTTTACAGTTGGGCTTGTATTTCTAGCCCCTTAACTTCTTCTGCTTGTACTCCGTGTGATTGTTTACTTTACAAAGGCAAAGCCTTCCCTTTTTAACAGGATATACGCCTTGGTGCTAGTCGCCAGCCCCTGGCCTATGGAAGGCGGGCATGGGGTAGTCACGGCACGGGCCCCGAGGACGGGTCATGACACATTGTTTGACTCAAATTTTATTTATTTTAATATTCTTGATATCATATATTTGATTCATTCATTATTTAAACAATTACTGCATCATTATTGTGTCACCATATAGTTTAATTATTTCATTCCTAAAACAAACAAATAAATTACCATGATATAGGTAAGAATATTATATTTCTGAATAATTATTATAGTAAAATATATCCCTTTTAAAACCACTTATTAAAAATACATTACTAGGAAAAATAATTGGGTGATAATATTTTTCTTCTCTTTGAACATAATATAATAAATGTATTACTCACATCCATGTGGCTTCCAAAATATAAAACGTGGACCAATGGATTATTTGGCCGAGACACACTCAATAAATTAAATTAATACATGTATTTGGTTTATTTAATATTATTTACAATACAATTTTTAAATTTAATGACCGGATATACACTTAATCGTAGTAATTAAAATATTATTAATGTTACTGTACAGAATATCTAAAAATAAAAGGTCCCAATTTACATAATTATGACCTTATGATTCAAAATATGAAATCTATTTTTAAAATTATTTACATATTATTTTAATAAATTTATTAAGAATTAATTTCGTTGATGAAATGAGAAAATAGGGTTTAAATGAAAAAACGTTCAAATGTTCCAAAAGAACATAATTTAACTATACAGTAACATTAAGAACATAATTTAACATAAAAAACAGTCATATTTTCAAATGAGAAAAAATTATTTATTTTTACATTATGAACATAATTTAACTATATAAATAAATGGTGTAAAAAAGCAGTTATGAACTATTATTTTGAATTATTAACTATTCATCAAAATTTTAATGTTCTTAGAAAAATATCAACAATTTACCCAATGTAAATTTTAATATTTCTCCTTATAAAAAACTAATTTTTCATATTTATATTTTAAATGATTAAAAAATTAGATTTGAAATGGGTTCACCATTAAAAGGCAATATAAATAGGATTTTAAAAAAATATAACTAATTTTTTACTTAAAATTGGATTTATAATCTTTAGGCCTGTAAAATTTATTTGATGAATGTAAATAATTTATTACACATGTGCGATCATAATATAGATAGTTTGATTAATTCTTTCTGAAATAAATGAATGAAAATAACTACCAGTTAAAATTAATAATATTAACATCATATTATATTAATTATTTATCTTAGGCTTGTATGACATATGATTTCACAAAAAACTCATTATTGCATGTCACGTTCACTATTGTACATAACATTCCCTTTATGGTAAAATTATTATCTAATTCATAAATATTAATAAATTTGAAATGGTTATATTCTATCATTTTCTAGGATATTACATCATTTCCCCTTTTGGAAATTGTATCCTCGCAAATTTATGCATTTATAAAATAAGTGTTTATATTGTTATCTCATATTATTTTTAGATTCCCATGTTTCATCTTCATCTATATGGGTTTTCCATAATACCTTGACCTAATGAATCACCTTACTCCATAATACTTTCTCCTTATGGTCAATAAAATGAATTGGATTTTCCGCATAAGAAATATTCTCTACCTACTAAACTAAATATAAATCCAAAAAATGAGATGGATCTAGGATATATTTTATAAACCCTCAATCTTGGGATAATTGTGTATGTGGGATAATCATTGAGGAAAATCCACTAGAAATGGAACTAATTTAACTTTCACATGGATTTCATATTGTCCAATGAACCATAGAGTCAAATTCATCTCCTTAATAAAACGCATCACACTTTTCCAAGGAGAAACTTTGAAAAAGACATGATCACCTACATTAAAATTAATCATTCATTCGATTATCTAAACAAATATAATTCCTATTATAATCCTTCCTTGTTTGTTATTGATTCAATAGAAATTTATTTTCCATTTCCTCCAAATATTCAAGCCAATCAACTTACATTAACCTATTTTATACCAAAATTGTAGAGTTTGACATTGATTTATATATAACACCTCATATGGTTTCATCTGTATAGTTGAAATAAAACATTTATAATAATAAAACTAAACAAAAGAATGATATTAATCCCAAATTATATGTTAATACATTGAGAAAGAATGTAAATTGTACTCCAAGGTCAAAATTTTCAATTTGAACTACACATCTAATTTAGGAAGAAAAGATTTACTCCAATTTAATTTTGTACCTAATGTATTCAAAAGGATTATTGTAAAGATACAATTGAACAAGGGATCATGATCTAATATAATGGAGTGATGAACTCCATGTAACATGAATATATCTTTAAGATACACATAAGAAATTTGATCTAGTGATAGGGTGTCTCAGATAGGTAGAAAATGAACAGATTTAGTCAGTCGATAAACAATATCCCAAATTTCATTGTTACCTTGATGAGTATTTGGTTATCACACTATGACCTCCATAGATATATTTCCTTATTTCCACTCTAGAACTGGTAATGGATGAATCATACCTTTTGGTAACTACCCTTATTCTTTAACCAACTAACAAGTCTACTATCTTAAGGTAAACTAACCAATATCTCTTTACATTCCATCCTATTAGTAACACTCTTGAATGTCTCTAACAATCGTGGTTCTTCTAAGATGAATTTAAAATGGAGAACTATAAGCTTCAGAAGAAAATTCATTCCTCATCTATGAATCACATGGTAAATATAATGTATTTTAAAATATAAAAATAAAATTATTTATCGATGATAAATTTTGGAAACATACAATTTTTAACCAATTCTACCTTTTTTTCAACTGACGATCTTCTGTCTCTACTTTCTTAGTTATTCCTAATAGAAGTGATTACACTAAATCCTGAAAAAACACATATGAATATTCTACATCATCCACTTCCAATAAAAAATTCATCAAATCATTAACCAATGGGTCATGTTAATAAATTATCATGGTTAACGTATCATTACATTACTTACTCATGGAATCTACCACTTCATTTTCTTTTTCCTGGATGGTAAAGAATCATCCAATAATAATAATTGATCATTTATATCCATATTCATGGCCTCGTTTTTAATTATATTTTACTGAATATATAATTTATACGTTTATGATCTGTACATATTTCACATTCTATAATATAAAAATGATTCCTTAAATTTTTTAATGTATAAAAAACTAAAGCTAATACCAAGTCATGTGTTGGGTAATTCAACACCTGGGGTTTAAAATAATTTAATATGTAAGAAATTACATAATCATTCTACATTATGACACAACCAATTAATTTTAATGAAGCATCATTATGAATGATAAATTAACTATTTCTGGAAGAAAATCCCAAACCTGAAGCATTTACCAAACTTTTTTCAGTTATTGAAAAAAAATAATCACATTCATTTTTCCTGATAAACATAACACCTTCGCATGTTAACACATTCAGTAAACTAGATAACCATAAAAATTTTTCCACAATCCTCTAACAATAGTCGGATAAACCTAGAAAAATATGATTTTTGGTTATATTTTTGATTCTTTACCATTCTTCATCGACAATAATTTTAGTAGGAACAGATGTGATTCCTTATTCAGAAATAATGTGACCAGTTAAGGGAATGTTTTGTTACCCAAATCCACACATTCTAGATTTACGATAATGTTTCCTTTCATTTATTATTTTCAAAGAAACCCATAGACTAATTTCTTTCAACAAGTTACATTAATTATATAAACAAATTTCATTAACAAACACAACTGAAATCCAATGAAAGAACTGATGAAATATTCTATTTAGAAGATATATCAATACATCAAATGAATTATTTTCCCCAAAAGGCATACATAAAAATTCATAATGCACATTTCTAGTCTGAATGCAGTCATCTATATGTTTTCTTCATTTACATTCTACTAAATTTAGCCCTACCTCAGATCAACCTTAGAAAAATATTGGTCTCCCTAAAGATTGTCAAAAAAATAATCTATAAGGGGAGAATGATATTTTTTCATAATAGTTATGTTATTGAAGGATCAAAAATCAATTCAAAGTCTCACTAAACCATCTTTTTTAAACAGAAAATAATGGATCACCCCATGATATAATTTTCATTCAGACGAAACACATGTCTAATAACTATTGTAAATGCTTTATCAACTCTATAAGTTCCATTTGAGTCATTAGATGATGCGGTTTGGAAAATTATCTTAGAATTAATAACTATGTCAGTAGAAAAATTAAAAACCTAATCCGGTATAAAAAAAATCATATCTAAAAGAATATACATAATAATTAAAATCAGATCATCATTAATATGAATAGTTTATTATTTTTCAATAATATGTGAAAGATAACATTCATTTATATCTTCTAATAGTTTGGTGGATTATTAATAGGTTATAAATGATTTGGTTTCATTCTTGTAATCATAGTAAAACTCAATATAAAAAGCACCTTCTTTAGCCTTACAATCTACCATATCATTGTAATCAAAAAAGACAATACATACATAGAATAACATCATACTCTAATAGAGGATAAAAATAAATTTTTTAGGAAAATTCATTCCATTGAAAATGAAAAGAATATTCTTATATTTTTTCCTTATTATTTTCACTATTTGTTTTCCCCAAGTTTTCTTGATTCATTTCTTATTTTTGAATTTCCAATCTAACCAAACATTTCACAAAATATTAATGAATATGTTGATTCCACATCAAAAAACACATTAAAATACACTAAATAAAAAATAATGTACCTTATGTAGCATTATTTCACAGCCCAACATCCTATGATGTAGTTGAAAAGTATTTCACCACACTATTAATCTTATATTTTGGAAGCTTCTCATCATTCAGGTGTCTCTCTGAACACTCATTTTCATAAGGACCAATATAATTGAAAATTAAATAATTTTTTTTGACTATATATCAAAAACATTCATACCATTACAATGATATATTTCATTGTAGTTACGATCATTGTGCCCCAATTTTCGACATTAGAAGCACTTACCAAAATTCAAAAGGCACTCCCTCTTGTCTTTTTACTGCAATTCTCATCTAATTCAAACACAATTTTCTTACCATAAAACTTTTTTGATGAATTAATCCCTTTCACCTACCACTTCATCTTCTATTTTTACTGTTTTTAAAACAATATATGATCATACACAAGCTCCAGGTTCCCTATCTCACCACATCGAACATGTTTTTTGTAACTTATGAATTCATGATAAGATAATACCCCTCGATACATTAGAATAAATTTTGAGTATAATTTAATTATTTTAATAAAAATATCTCCGATGAAAAATTCATCATAAATTTTTGGTTGAGTGAATTTTTCTTCCTATAGAACATAAGGTTCCTCCTCCTTCCTTAATTGTAATAATTTCTCATCCATCCAACGTTGAACTACCATAGACAAATATTTCTGAAGGAAAATATTTTTGAATTAATCCCACTCCAAAGATCAATATTTTCACTCTCCATGATATTCTTAATGATCTACCAACACTGATCAGATTCACCTTAAATATAGTAAATAAAATGGGTAACATTTTTATTTTTTTTAACACCCCATGACATCAAAAATATTTTCTATGTATTTAATCCACCCTTTAGCTATACTTGGGTAAAATGACCCTCAGAATGGTGTGGGATGTTGCCTCATGAAATGAACCACTAGTGATATATTCAACTGTGGTTGATCTGGTTGATGTCATTCATGGATAACCCACAATTTATAACTAGTTTGAACCAGTCCATCACAAAAACAAACTATTCATTTTTTATTCAAACCATATCAAGTTATTGATTTTGTCGGGTCTTTTCCACTATATGCCTTCCTAGAACAACAATCATATATCCCCTATGGAATACCATTATCAAAAAACATATCTTAGATAAGGAAACATAGTAATAATGAAATTCTACATCATTTCAACATAGAAATAAAAAAAATCTATTAATGGATACTCTATTACAAAATATCATACACCCCAATGTTATCTAAACCATCCATTGATACAAAATATAAGGCCCTGACCATAAACAATTCCTAATGTGGAGTTATAGGCAATATATTACATTATTTATTTATGAAGATCTTTTTAGGATTAGTGTTTTAGAGAATTAGGTCATCATTGTTAAATAACATCACATACAAAAAGTTTATACTTCTAAAACAATATATGTTTTTATTACATCAAACATTTAAAATAAAACATGATTTAGTTTTCATAAACAATATTGAAAACATTCAACAAGACTTCTTCCTTTCTAATATCCATACTTATACACAATAAAAACCATTTTAAAACATGGGATATGAAAAAAAATCTAGTAAGGAACATAAAATAAAGAATGATACCACTAATCCATGAATACATTAAAATAATGAAAACTTTTTCAAGAAGATATACATTTCACCCATAAAATATAAGCACTTCACCTTACAGAAATAAAAAATATGATTCCTATAAAACTCTATAGAAAAAATAAATCATAAATTTATCTTGAAGAATAAATACAACATCACTCATAGAGTATCTTTCACAACTACATAGGGTGTAACTTTCATGGTTTCATTTTAATACCAATAGTGGGATATTCGCTTAATATCATACGAGAAATCATACATATTAAGTTTGTCTCATTACCCAATGAATTGCAGTGCTATTATAGGCTCACCCAACATTGATTTATTATAGAACCACCTATACTTGTTAAAAATTCCCAAAAACGAAAACAGAAGCACAATATATAAAATTATTAAAAACATTCCCACTTTGAATCAAATTTTAGTTTTTTTTTCAATGTCACAAACTAGTATATAAATAAAAAATAATTAAAAATATAATTTAAAAATGTAAAGGAAAAATCAAAACATTAATCTGACATAAAAGTGTGAGAATACACTCATGGTATATAATTTAGAAACAAATTATTTTGGATTTTGTAAAAATAACTGAAAGGGTAACTTTTAAATAAGTTTTTAAAACAAAAGTCACATTCTGTGAGTTTGAATACACACATACAATCTTTTTCTTCTTGAACAATAAAACTAGGTTAATTATATTCATTCTTGGAATTTTTTTAAAGAAAAATATTCCATTTATTACACTTATTTTATTATAAAAAAAAATTAATTATATAAATTCATGTCAGATGTTTTGATGATATTAGACACTTGAGTCTACAATGACAATGAAATGTCAAATATGGTGGAAGAGGACATTAGACCATAATATTAATAATAATATTCCTGAAATAATACTAAATTATATATATAAATTTTAATTTTAAATACATTAATTAAATATAGTTATGAAAAAAGAACAATGATGCAATGATGGTGATGGTAAGCCATAAGAATGCCTGAGTAACATTTCTATTATTAATTGATCATTATTGAAAGAAGGAAAATATTATTTTATATTTCTATTATTATGATAATATAATTAAGATAATATTATTTATTTATCTATATTTATATACATTATCCATGTGATGTGGAGTTTAAAAACAAATCACATCGCTTCAAGGATGTAACAGTTCACACATGCGCACAAACGACATTATAATTTTTATGTTCCTAGAAAGTATGAAATTAATTGATTTATTATAATATTATATTGATTTATATTTAATGTATATTGCATATAAACATTGAATCCATCATTATAACCAACATTTAAAGACAGAGATAAAAATGAATAATATTGGTTCGTGAAAGTGATAATTCACCCATACACGTGAATGATAAATCCATTCCCATTTGATGGAATTGGAGATGGATATTGGGGATGATATTAAAAAAATAAAATATAATTTTATTGAGTATACTGAATTTATTATTTCATAATGTGTGGTTAATATTTTAAGGATGTTGAAGATGAAATAAAATAGAAACACTAAATTAAAAATGATACCTCTTATTTAGATGGTCTTATTTTATAATCATATTAACACATATAATAAGTATATTTTTCATAAAAGATGTCCTCTAAAATATTGGTAGGGATTATGGGGAGGTATTTGGGTAGATCATGCAAGAATAAAAATGGGATTTATGTGTGAATAAATGAGAGGAATGGGTTCCATTTTATAAATAATAGGATGGTTACTCATAGAATTCTACTAATTATTAAACTAATATAAATTAATTATATATTCCAAATGGTTCGAACATTAAATATTTAGAATATATGTATAGGTTGGGTATAAAGTATTTCATCGATATATAATAAGATATATTTTCCTATTTTTTTATTCGTTATATTTTTGTTTAACCCTTATTAATTCTAACTACGCTTTCATGTTATTTAGAATGTTAGGATTACTTTAATCTAAATAAATTGTCCTATAAAAAATAAATGTGTCATTTATTTCATTTTACAACAATTCCAAATTATTTTTTTGAATATTAGATATTTATAAATCTAATATCCTTTGATAAAATATCTTTTATTTTGAAATAACTTTATTGTTAGTATTGGAAATATTTATATGTGGACTTTTTATAAATATCATAGGAACATGTTATATTAGAACCAACTACATTAAAACAAAAATAAATTTTCAAATTAATCCCTGAAATTTTTGTATGACATTAATTCATAGAAGTTATATTTATTATAATATTATTAATATCATTCATTTGATTATTTCATTAATTATTCAATTACTACATGATCACTGTTTAATAATTTAATAAAACAATATCATTCCTTAAAACTATAAATAAAATACTATGAGGAATTTAATAATTTTATATTTATAAATTTTATTTTTTTAAACATATCTCATGTATAACCCCATATTAAAAATACATTACTTATTAAAAAGATGGGTATTACAAAATTTTCCATCTCTTTGAATATGATATCATTAATGTCTTACTGACCCCCATGTTTCATAAAAAGGATATAGCTTCAACCAAAGTATGATTTTGTTCGAAAATATTATCCTGATTAAATTAGGACAATTTTTAGGAAAATTTGTATTATTTTTAATATTATGATTACTTTTAATTACCTGATATACCCTTAACTGTGGTAATAAAATTATTATTACAGTTATTATTCATAATGTAAAAATGTAATATGATCCTATTTACATAATAATAAATTAAAATTCCAAATATGGAATCCATTTTTCCAAATTCATAAAAAATAACTTTCATAAATTTATTAAAAATTAATCATGAGACTGAACAACATAAAGGTTTTTTAAAATAATAACATTAAAAATTTCAAAATATTTTAATATAAATTTTTATTGTGAAATTTATTCAAATGATAGATGTTGGATTAAATGAAAACCTGTTATTTAATTATAATTTTAAAAAAATTTAAAAAAATTAATATATTACTAAATTGATCAAATAATAGATTTGTGAGCTAATATTTTTTATTAATGACTACTCATCAAAATTTAACAGTTCTCAGAAATAAAAAAATTACCCATAGTAAATTTTGATATTTCACTTTCCTAAAAAGATGTTTAATATTTTATATAAAAAATTTATTGTCTTAGAAATTATATTTATAACTGGTTCGACATCAAAAGGTTGTAAAATTACATTTTAAAAAACTAGTAGTTCTTTTATACTTAAAATTAGATTTATTCTTAATTTATGCTTCTATAATATTTTGGATTATTGTATAAAAAAATATTGAATGTTTTTAACAATAAAATAGTTATCTATATTCATTCCCTTTAATAATAAATCTTGATGATAATAATAACACTAAAATAACATTATTAACAATATATTATTTTTTAGTGTAACTCATTCTTGCATGTAACAAAAGATTTCAGAAAAACACATTATTGTGTGTTGGGTACACTATTAGACATATCATCCCATTTATGGAAAACTTCTTTCTAATAATAAAATATTAACAAATATTAAAATGTCTTAACTAATATTTACCTAGGTTGTTAAATCAATGTTTAGTTTTTTTATAGTGAACAGAATTGAATGCCTATTTTGTTTAAAAAATTATAATAAAATTTAATTATATTAATAATAATGAATTCATTAAATTAATAAGGTGTCATGAGTTTATCATATTAAAAAATTAGTAATGAACACTAATATATAATATATTATAACATTGGGGACTTGAAATATCATTCCTATTTTTCCATTGAAATGAATGAATTATGCCAACTAATAGGGAGAAGATGATCATAGACACGAGACGGTACAAGGGGAATTAATGTGGAAGAGTGTTAAGGATAAATTCAAATGTAATGAGAGAATTGAATTGGTGGTTGTTTTAGCTTTTTATAAGTGAATATAATCTAATTTTTTGATGTAATCAAACATCCTAAATGTTTATGAAATATATTAACCAAAAAAATTTAATTTCATTGATAAATTCTCTTATACGAATCATCACGTTTTAATAAACCCTAATATACTATTAGAATTCTTATTTAAAAAAAGAATTATAAAATATAATTTAAACTTCATTATAATTTTAGGAATTACCTCATATAAAAAATTATTTACAATGGTTTTGCATAATGAAAATATATATATAAAAATTACTTTGTTTTTAGTAAATCATTTACATGCATCAAAAATACATTTCCCCACAATGTCAATGTTTTTTTTATTTTTTTATGAAAAAATATTATAATTAATGATTACAACATTGTAAAATTAATTGGAAAACATTAAAATATTTTTTAAAATCAACATGTAAAAATTATCTTTGAGTGAATTTTTGGGAATTTTCTACAAATAGTTATTTTTTGATGAATAGTAAAAAATGATATTTTTTATTAAAAATTGACATTTAGTTACAATAATTTTCAAGTACTATTTTATATTAATTTCCCTTTAAATTTAACAATATAACAATTTTATTATTATTAATATTTTTAGTTTATTAGAATAAATTTTATGTTCAATTATGAAAGAGAGACTTCTTATAATTATGAAAAAACATTCGTTGCAAAAATACTCAACATCAAGTCTTCAATTTTATTTTTAAATTAAATTCATCCATAGCTATGAATTGATATTGGTATAACTGATTCAATGGTCTAATCACAATAATCAATATTATTTTATTATTTAAACTTATTCTTTTCACAGAATGAAATTTAAAAATAGTTAAATTTAATTATTGTCTTTAATGTAAAAAACATGTTAACTAGAGTCTAAAATAAAATGATAATTGTTAAACTTATTTTTAAATATAACTAATTTATATTAAATAGAAATATTCTGAAATTATATCATACTATATTTTTTATTTTTTCTTTTGGATCATTTTTTTGTTATAACATGTGTATACTTTATTCATTTAAAAAAATTCCATTTGTGTCCTCTCCCACACTTTTAAAAGGGAACCCCCTATCATCATATTCACACATAGAAAGCCATTTATATTGGAAAATAACATAAAAAAATCTACTCTAAAATTCCATTACCACATCCATTAGTGTTTATATTGATTAATAATCCCTCATTGGAGGTATTTTAGTGTAAACCTAATGATAATTTTGAAAAAGATGTATCGTTCTTAACTAGGGGTTTTTTTAATTTATTTTTCCACCACTATATATTTTTATTCAATAATGAGTAAATAATTACACAATTATCTTAAAAAATTTATTTTATTCTCTTAATATAATATCATATATCCCTCTCATGTTCCATCAATTGAGAAATGAAACCACTGATCATGCGAATAGAAGTCTACCACCTTTTGAATAGAAGTAACACATTTAATATCACAGACTCTAAAAAATAGATTTAATGATTAAATATTATATTTATAAAATAATTTTACTTATGTAATTATAATATTATATATACCATATTACCTTCCAATCCTTTAGAAAATGATAATGTCGCATGTGGATACTTTTTGACAACTGCCTCAATGAAGCGATGTGATTAGTTTCTCATTTAATGATGTCATTGTTTATAATAAGGATATATTTACTGAAAATATATGACATATATGATATCAATATGAAAATTTAAATGTGAATTAATATTTATATTCCTTTCATTCCATTCATCGTGAAAAAATGAAAATATTGTCCATGCATACATATGACCTATGATCTTCATAAATAGTGTAATTCATTTTTCTTTCTCAAAAATATATGGACAAATATAAAAACATATATAATGAATTTCTTGTATATTTATATAAATATTGATACTTCAAGTATTATTTAACCATGATAAATGTTCAATTAAAAAAAAAACTAAAACAATAAATACATGAAAGAAAAAACAAGTTATTGCGTGAAATAATGATAGTAACACTGAATTTTTAGTAAATGGGTCATAAAATGATATAAGTATATATTATATGGTATTATAAATAAGATTATGTTACTATATTATATTTATAATAACATTATTAAAAATATATTTAATTTTTGATTTAGTATGGAGAAATTTGAGACTTTAGATATGGATTTTTAGTCTCACATTACTTTCTATTAGACACTTGTTGTCTTCACAACATGTTTATTTTATGTAGTTTATGTGTTTACAATGAATATATATTTTTATTCTTATTATGAAACATCCAGCTATTTAAACATCGATAAAATTATTTTTATTTCATGGGTATTATGATTGAAATTTTTTAATTGTGGTAATGGTTTTTTTTAAATCATAATATTTAATAGGATTATTTATGATTATGTTTCAAATAATGAAATATTAAGATCCATTTCTCATGAAAATAATGAATATTAAAATCATAAGGTTGTTCTAGAAAAAATTATCTATTTCATCTTCCTCTCTTTATATATTTAATATACTAATAGAATAGTTTATGAAATAATCATCATTATTTCTTACATTGGTCGATAATAATATTTAATTAATGTCCATGTTTTCTATAAACAATTAAAGAAATTATTTACACTTATAAAATGATTCTTAAAATAATATTTTACACATTTTGACTATTATAATATAAGTTAATAATAATATTCTAATTATTTTTCAAATATGGTTATTTTTAAATTTTTTTCTAAAAATGAAAATGAAATCATTGTTTAAAAATTTGTGACATGAACTGTATTTCGTGTCATCATCACTAATCACTAATTTATTTCTGACATTAAATGATTCAAAGTCTATTTTCAATGAAAATGTTTTCATTAATATTTCATAAATTTTTTTATTTTAAAATTTTATTCTCAATTCACGAATTTTAATTTCCCCAACAATCATTTTATGATGTTATATTGTGTTTTTATTCAAAATGATAATAACATGTGTTGTATCTTGTATTTTACATATAATATGATCCAATGGTACCATAATTATTCTTTCAGAAGGTATTTGTTTCTTTTGATGCTGATATTTTAATAAAACCCATTTATTTTCCAAAGGTAATGCTATCATGAATGGATGAAATGTTTATGAACCTGATTTTCTTTTTATAGGTTAGGTATAATGATACCATGAATGTTTATGGAAATTTTTTATGATTGTTTGATATTTTTTCCAACGTATATATCATTTTTATAATCTAATGGGGTACCAGAATTATATAACCCAATATTTAATAGGGAAAATTTTTATATCTCAAGAGATAATTAGGGCAATCATGTTTGTTTTCTTGATCCATTATGGGAAACAATCTGATGTGATTGACCATTATATAAAATAATTCGACATGCTTGATCTGCAATGGAAAAAATGTGGTGTTTCCTGATACATTAGGAATTTATGGTCTTCTTGGAAAATTTTATGTATGAAATTTTTTCAATACATTTGATAGTTCCACACATATATAACATGAACATATGGTTCATGATGTAGATATCATGATTTCAAGAATTACATATTTGAGTAATTAAAAATAATGATATTTACTTCCATGAATCATTCTAATTTTCCATGAGAGATATGGTATGATTTTTTATGTTATGTTATTTATTGAATGGAATTATTATTACCTTATACATTGATATGATTATAATTATACATATCACATGTTTACTCGTACTATGAATATGATATATCACTTTATTAATATCACTTTATCATGGTTATAACAAAAGGTTTTTGTGTTGGGTATGTCTATGAATATTAATAAATTGGAATATATTTTTAGGAGATGATTAATATCATTCATGAAATAAGAACATAGTGTATCTAGTCTCAAAGAACAGTATTCCTTTACATCCCACATGTGTGTTTTTGTAAAATGAAATGTGTATTCCTCAATTAGGATGTAATATATATGCAAGATAATGTGGGTCACTATAGTTTGTATCATGGGATGGGTCTTCTTCATAATTTAATCTACGATGAGAAAAATATACTTAAAACCCAATGGATAAATCTATGGATAAGTCTATGTATGGAAAAATATCCTAGAACATTGGGGAAGCATATAGCAAGCGGTTTCCATGAAATTTCATCCTTGTTTGAATATTATATGTAGACGTGTCTATGGATGTTTTGTACATAGGGTTAATTTATTTGAAAATGTATCATTTAGATTTTAGTTATTCATCACCTGGTTCATGAAAATGGGTATTATTGTACACCTAGTTTGAAACACTCAATTGATATTTTTTGGAAATTCACAAAATATTTATGAACTATCATGAAGGATTTGAAAAGTTATTAACCCTGAATGAACTAGTAATAACCTATTTTTTCATAGATTGAAAAAAAGTATTTTTTACTGAAAAATCATATGATTTATTTTTCCCTCTGATAAAATAATTTTTATTTCCAAGATCACGATTTTTGTTTTACTACTGGATTAATGTTGGAATAGTTATGTTATAGTGGTAACAAATATGATCAATTTTTTAAGTAACCTATTTGATAATACTTATATGAATTCAATTAAATCATGAATATTATTTAATAATTATTATTCATATCCCAAATAATTATATGATTAATTAAATATGAAATCCCCAAATGGTTTTATGATCATATAACTTGTCTTTGATTTTCTATGAATAATGAATGTTTGAAGTTACCCACAAAAAATAATTTTATTCTTCCTTTGGTTGAATATTATATTATCATAGTCATTGATTGGATTTCCCTACATAAATCCAACATCAAATCCTGATTATGGTAACTATAATTTTATATTATTGAAAAAAATATGATAATCTATCTATGTGATGGTAAGTATTTAATTTGGATGGATATAACATCCATTTTATTGTACTTGATTTCTATTAAGAGGGTTTGTTAATATTAGACGTATTGGGAGAAACTCATCATTGAAGATGTGAATATAATGGGGTGGGTTTTCAATTTCATTCTATATGATTTTCCTAGACTTCCACTAAATAATGAATTTGATTATTTCATATATTTCATATATTTTGTTATGTCTTTTTTTAGAAAACCTTTTAGAATTACCTCAATTGAGTTATTGGAATTGGTTAAGAACCTCTATGTGAGTCTTGAAGATGGATATATTTTTCAATGTGTGTCACCATGATGTGCACATAATATTTTTTATCAATAAATATGGATAGTTGTGACTCATTATTTACTATTATGAACCAAATAAAATCACAATCCATAAAAATTATGCATTACCCCATATTGATGGGTTTTTTGATAAACTGTGAAAATATGATTTTTTCACCATGATTCAATATAATAATGGATGTATTCAATTATAGGATATGAAGAAGGATACACCCAATAAATCATTTTTAGAAATTATTTTTTTAATAATTCCCCATCTATAGTTACGAATTTAATGAATAGAGTCCTTAGAGATTACCATGATCATATTGTTGTAGTTTTTATATATAATATTATTAAAATTTCATATGGTAAAGAGTATCATTTGTACCAATATTGGATATTTTAAGACCTTTTTTAAGTAGGATATATATGAAAAATTTACCTAATTATAGTTTTTCATATAAAAAGTTTCATTTTGGTGTTATAAAATCTCAATAAAGGGTATATCAGTGGATCCATCAAATATGTGTACTATAGGACATTTTCCCAAACCAACCAGAAGGACTGTGATCCATAGATTCATTGGTATGTCAAGATATTATCAATTATTTTTAATGAATCTATCATAAATTCCCAATCCACTTACAAATATAACTCGAATGTGATATGTGTTTCGTTAGGAAAATAAATGTGAAAACATTTTAAGTATATTTATAGAAGGATTGTTTACACACCTAAGAATACATTACCCTATAGTGGATTTGGGTTTTAATAATATATTTATGTATTAAATAATTAATGGAGATATTTTCTCACATATAATGACATGGTTATCGAATAAGACTCCCAATAGTTCAAGGTTTATGAAGAAAACAACCCTATACAGGATTTAAATTTAGTTGTGGTAATTGATTACATTAATGATATAGAAGAGTTAAATTTATAGTTGTAGGTGAGATATATAAATAATTCACATAAAATATTTGGGTATATATATGCATGGAGTTTAATATGGGCAACATAAGATGGTTAGAATTGATTAAATATTATGGTTTCCTAATACATCACCACCTTGAGAAAGAAAACAACAAAGCTAATAGCCAAACGGTATATGAGGAAGGCGAACTCTATCCAATGAAATTATATTAAAATAATATTTTTCCAAAAGAATAATTACTAAGAGGTTTTACAAAGGTGGTTATAAAAATCACCATTACAATCAGTATCAACAAAAACATAGCATAATTATGGTAAAATAAACGTCCAAATTGAAATCACCTCCATGTTGGCATTCCATAAAAGAGAATCAGTGACCAGATTCACCTCCCTATAGAAATATGTAACATCAAGAGATAAGGAGTGAACTACACAAAGGAACTCAATCTAGGGAAACAAGATTATACATGGGAAATTCCTAGAGTTAATTTTAAAAATTGACAGAGCTATAGTTGAATCTGATTCCAACCACAACATACTCCAAAAATTGTGGGAATTATATCATATCACCTTCATCATCACACACAACTTATCCTCAATTTTCTATTCATTTCCAATTAATTAAAATAAAAAGACTTTAAAAAAACTCTGATGGTCCAGAAAGTTACCACTGCAACCTGAAGGCCATGGAGGACCTGAAGCCACCCCAGCATCATTATCATTTAGCTAACATGGGATTAGGGGTACCTACCAAATAGATTTTGAAACAATTGGCTTCCCCAATCTTCCACTAAAATAAAGGTACTTTAATATAACCAAGTCATTGAACTTATTATTCAATGATCTAGTCTGAATGTTGAAAGTTAGAATGATCTTCTACGAATAGAGGTGACACCATTGTAAAATAATGGGGAATCATTATTGAATACCAAATTAGTCTAAGATTCCCATGTGAATGAAATAAACATTATAACTGAAGCTACAGAGAGTGAGTGGGGATGTTCCCTACATTTCATTCTACATATGGAGGATGACAAGATTTCAAAATTATGAAAATCAAGATTACAATTAATGATTTCATATATATACCTCCAAATTTTTTTTATATAGAAAAAACCAAATAGATGAGATATGGATTAATCATGTTGCATGCAATACAAGAATGTAGATGCAATGTGAAAGCCTTTATATTACAAAAAAAATTAGTGGGAAGCCAATTTTTCAACATTTTGAACATATGAAATAAATTAGATGAATGAATAAAGGTATTAATAAAGCTAGGGACCCATGAGGGAAACTGTATGGATCCCCATATTGATATTTGTAACTTGATATGGTGCCAAAACATTAATCTATGGAAGGGTTCCATATTATAGTATCATAATCAGTAAACAAAAAACTGGAAAACTCAACAGAAAACATGGTAGGTAGTTGTTGTTTAAGAAACTTTTAACATAAAACACAAAAATTATTTCATTTTTTATACTAGGAGGAATAATAGACACATCAACGATAGGTTATGAAATCCATGGTGTGCATCATAAATTCAACTATGATTTCTTATATACCTATCATTTCAAACAAAACAAAAACTCATAATATATTATCTTAACAGCTGGTCATATATGAATAAACATATAATACATGATCATTGTAATGTTTTTTAATAAAAATGGTGTTGATAAATTCCTAGGATGAGTCAATGGTGGAAAAAATATTCTATGTGATGTTTTCCAATAAGGTACCATTGAAAATCAGATGGTATTTTAATCCTAGACACCCATTATTCACCGAAATCACACACTCCTTCTAGGAAATAATAACCAACTACCTTATATAAACCAGACCAATATATATATATATTTAATATTTTGAATAATATTTTTCATCTTCTTAATGAGTGCTCTAGGCCATCTGTATACTAGGAATGTGTATACATGTATTAAAGTAATGACTGCATTAACCAAGAAAATCCTACATGCCTGAGACATATTTTTCCCCTTCCAGGTTTCCAGTTGATGAAAAATTATTGAGAAGATATCTTCCATATTACATTGTTCACATTAACCAAGAATATGGAAATTCCAAGATAAATGAAAATAAATGACCACTTATTCACACCAGGTCATCGAGCCACCATGTTCTTCTTAAAAGTAATTTATTGTTCCCTAAACAGGACTAATGATTTGTTCTAGTTAGTAACCTTCCTAGAAACCTCCTAAAGCAAGACCAAATATGATATTTGATATGAGATATGGTAACCTTATCTAAAATCTAAAAAATAAAACTATCATCTTAATAGAGAAGATGTGATGGAGATAAAAATTCCTCCATGAACACTTTTTTGGATACAGAACAACATTAAAAAGAATAGTAATGCAACAACTCATATAATCCTTAGTGATGGAAAAGTGGATACCAAATACAGTATTCCATAACTAAACCCTCTATAACAATGAATTAATTCCCATAGAGACCTATTGAGAATAATGAAGAGCCTAGTGATCATTCAAAAATATCCGCTTAGATTGAAAAATCTCTTACAAATGCCATTCATTTTATGAACACAAAAGATGAAATCCAATTTTATAGTATCAATGGCATTTGAGATCTTTATATTCAGATCCATATTACCACCCATCACTGTTTCATAATAATATTCAAACATTTTGATGCATTGTATATTCAATTTGGAATATGACTCCAAGGAAAAAACCCAAACTGATTTGATGAGATAAAGCCTTTGGTATTCTCACCAGTAAGACCTTGAGATTTTGTGTTTTTTTTCAAATTATTTAATATTTTTTATTATTTGAATTTAATGAAACATTAAAAATAAATTATTTTGTGTATTTTTGAAATAAAATCTACACTATGTTGATTTTTCTCTACACGCAACACTGAGCCCAGCTTGTGGTGCACGGAACACCGAGTTTGCTTGTAGTACAAGAAAAACCATGTTTTACCATAATTTAAAGTAATCCTATTTTAAAACTCAATTTATCACATTTATGAATATTATTTTGTTAAATAAACACCATTTTTGAATTCATAATGTCAAAATTATCCTAGGGTGATGTTTTGGTATTTTTCTGAGAAACCTCATTTTTTTGATGAATAGTAAAAACTACCACATTATAGTTAAAACCCTCCTCTTAATTTAAATAATTAATAATAATAAATTAAATTTTAAAATTTTTGGGAGTCTAATTATATAAATTATACAAACATTCATAAAATTATGTTCATTTTATTCAATTTTACATTTAAATGGAATATAATAATTAACAATCTTTTGAATATTTTTCTACTTTTAAACCCAGTTATATCGCTCAGTCTACAGGATTAGTGTTAATTTTAATATTAATAGTTATGTAATTTTAATGTTTTAAATCCAAAATACACGGTTGAATACAATAAGATTTATTTGGTCTAATAAGATAAAATATTTTTGACCAAATGTTTAGTGAATATAATTAAAATGAATTGCAGTGAATAAGGTATGACTATGCTTAATAAGGGACTAACCCATAATGAAATAAGAAAAATATCATATAAACTTGTCCAAAAGCCATTTAATACCAATAATTATTCCATATACACCTATGGATCCAATTTTATGGTTTATTGCGATGTTATTAAATTGAAGTACCCTATATAAAAAGATATGTAAGGAAAAAGATAAAAGCGAACTTTCCTTAAATATAAGATTTATAAAACATTCAAATATATGAAAAAAATAACATCTTCAGTTATACATATCATTTTTTAAATTTTAATGGTTTATCATTATCATAATAATTTATCAATAATTTTTAGATATGATTTAGATACTTAAAATGTTTATGGAATGCCAATATAGTGATTATTATGTTAATAATTAACTAAAATAAATGACACTATAAAATTAAAAGTGAATTTAATTTGTGGAATTAATGTATTTATTTAATTTTATATATGAATATATCATGTTTCAAATCTGTAAACCTAATGTATTTGAATTCAAATATCAGATTGATATTATAAAATTAACATTAAATAAATAATTTCAAAATTAACATTATTATCATTATAAAATAAAATAAATTTTATTAATTGATTTAAAATTAATAAAAATAATCTATCAATAATATTGATTTTTATGTGTTAATTAATATTATAGATGGTAAATTTATGGACCATTTTATCTGTTATAATTAATATATTGACTCATATATCGTAGAAATGTTGTTTACATGGTCCGTGTTTAACTAGGGGTTTAGAGCATCACGTGCACCTGATTTAAATTTAATTTCCAATGATTAAGTGAAATTTTATTTTATAAATTATAAATCATATTAATAATTATATTTATATATATATATTAATTTATATCTAACTTTCGTTTTTTCTTAATGATTAAATTAATTAGATTAGAAAATTAGATGCTTTAACTAAACAAAAATGATAAAATTGGGGAATATTAAAAGTCAATTATAGAAACTATTATAATGAAGATATTTTTGTGTAGTGGAAGATTTAAGAGAACATTACTACAATATAATACATTATTGGTCAACATTTTTGGCACTTTAGGTAAGGTATAACACCCAATAGTGAATAACTTTTGGAATTTAAAATAGTGCCACTCCCACTTCACCATAAAAATGAATGTACTCTATAACTTCATCACAAATCACAACCCACTTCACTCACCCAAACTATGATAAAATAATCTATCCAAATCCCTATTTTCCTATTTTATGTATCCTATTGATCCAAAATCCTCCCAATAAATCCTTTTCTCACAAACTAGAAGGAGTTACCCAATTTAGAGATAATGTCTTCTTTTAAGCCCCGTTCCTTCATTTTCTTAATTCACACTCTCCACTATCTTTATTAAATTATTGTGTGACCACACCAAAATAATAAATATACTAGGATTTATTAATGAATTTATTTTGACATACAATTATACACACTACAATCTAATGGATATTTATCACACTTTTTCTGCGTACGGAAAACTACTACCTTATGAAATGATGATTGTTCATTTCTCCAGTACCACCAACCTTTTTGGACATTATGGTGGAAACAATACTTATATATTTAATAAATTTTATTTATTATTTATTTAATCTTATTAATTAATTTTTCATCAAACCTTTCTTTACATTCAATTTTTAATCTGATAATATCATTTAAGGAATTGGCGATTATTGCCCCTCAAACCAATGTGATTCGTTCACACACCACACAGAATGTATTAAGGATAGGGTTTGTGAACATATATGATATATATGATATATTAATTTAATAGAATAATTATATGTATATATACATAGATATATATATATTTCATTTCCTTTCTTTCCTTTAATTCTATAGTAAAAATAGAAACATCATTCATGTCTATGTGGGGCTTAATGTCTCTATATATAGTTTATTCTATTCCTTAAATCTATTTAATATAGATTATTATAAAATAAATATAATATATATTATTATTTTTTTATCATGGATTATATTCTTATTTAATGATATTAGTAAAAGGACTAGAGATATAAAATATCAGACACATGTAGAAAATAAACAGAATTTTACAGGAAATGAAACTTTAGCATAGTATACTTAATGAGTAATATAAGATCATAATTATACCATATATGGTATTATTTATAATAATATTCTCCAAATTAATATTTATAATAAACTTATATTAATTATATAATAATATTTTATGAGTATAGAGAGAGTGAGGACACAATGTATGGGGATTTCATCTCAGATTTTATTTTTGTGAGATATAAGATATATTCAAAAAATATTTCCCTTTGTGTGGTGCAAGTGATGAAAATTATTTTATAATATGTATCTTATATTTTTATTTATTTTTATTAACATATATATTTTATGAAATTTCCTTCATGGTGATTAATTTCAAAAGGTACCAAAATTGGTAAAACAAATTGTTCCAATTTTCTTTCTTTAAGACTCTTGTTTTGTGTTGAAACTAATGCCTTTTTTGAGGTGCATAAAATTATATATTAAATGATATATCATGAATATAAATAATTGAATGATATTTTATGGTTCATTTTACTTTCATACCTAAAAAGGTGTGTATGATCTCAAGTTACCACGTTATAAGAGTTTATTGAGGAAAACTCATTGCTTTTCAAGATTAATAATGATTATTCACCCATTGATGAAATATTATTATAATTATATCAAAAATATTCATGGTTTACTATATCCTATTTTTATTAATATATTATCTATATTTTGTACCAATTTTAGAATAAATTTTACTTAAGAAATTTTTTTATGTAAAATATGATCGTCTCTCTAAATTTGGTCGCAAATTTAATGTATTCAAAAACAAATTTTTTTTGAAAATTTTTTAAAAATGATTTCATAATACCCATGAAGATAATTTTCAAATAAAATTGATTTTAAAAATGTTTTATGGTATTCAAAGCTTCCATTATATATTTTAATGATATTTTAATATAAATTTGTTTCTAAAGGATTTATGTTAGAAAAAACATTTCACAAATAAGAATGGATCATTCCAATGAGAAATTTTCATAAAAGGTCATTAAATGATATACAAAATGTAATATAGAATCCATTGGTGTTACTCATTCCATTAAAGAGAAATTATCTAGTGATTCAAATTATAATCATACATTGAATTATTTTGGTTTGATGGGATGCATCTTATGAAGCCAGTATCTCTTTCCTGGGTTATATGCTTTCAAAACCCTCTTCTTTTAATAGGTTTTTTAGATGAATAAATGATTATGAAACCCATCTCTTTCCATAGTTTATGATATTCTTACATGTTTGTGATACACATTTCATTTAATGGGTTATGATATGATTATTTAAGATCATGTGGAACATGTGTGTGTGATTTATTTATTTGATGGGTAGGACCAATATCTCCCTCCAATGCATTGGGTAAAGATTTATATCTCAAAAGATAAACTAGGATAGTAATAGGAATTAACCATGATTAATATGTTTTCCATGAGAGTGAATAGGTACAATTATGATGGTTTGAGGAGTCAAGTAATGCTACTATGATGTCTATAGGAGTGAACAATGAATACAATGATGTTATGGGGAGTGAACCCATACAACTAAGAGGGTCTTATTAGTCAGGCCTTAGATACTATTTAAATCATTATAAACATAGGGTTTTTCAATAATTACATATCTTGATCCTATATTATTCTTTCATGGATTATTTCCTCTATTTCCATTTTGTTCGTGTCATATGAACTACCAAGCCTTATGCCATGATTCATGTATATGATCTTTGATATTTTGGGTATGATCTTCTATTTTCATGATCACATTCTCATACCCGAATGATCATGTTTTTTCTTACTTGTATCCACTGTTTAACCTTACTAATAATTTAAGATCACCACTTGTTATGTTTATTTCCTATTTATTTCCAAGATATGTATTATGTTTGATGTGTCTGAGAAGGTAGATATTAAAGAAAAACCTAGTGGGAGATAATGGAGCACAAAAACTTTCTTCTGATTATGTATCCTTATTTCGAAAAGGCACTATACCAATCATGGTCTTTGGGTCCCTTTTTGTATAATGTTTCTTTACTATGAAAGTGTAATTTATTGTTAATGATTTGGAATGGAAGGGTAAATATAGATGGAATTATAGAAAAGTTATAGTTAACCATTGGAATCTAGGATGGGAAAAAGTAGATAAAATTATAAGGAAATGTATAAGGTTAATTCTATGGATAAGGAAAATTATATGAAAATGACTTCGAATTTTGGTGATTGATAGGGTTAGTGGTTTCTCATAAATACATCCCTGTCAGGATACAAACATGGGTTGTGTTGCTGGTAAAAAATAACATAGTGGTGAGAACTCTAAAAAGATGTTTCAGGCTAGACTCAAGGTAATCTGGTACACGATAACATGCCTTTTTACACATGGGTTTCCACTCACAGGGGATATGCACTGTGAATTTTCAAAATCTTCAAAAACCATCATAAAGGATTTAAATAGATTTTTCATATGAATGATGTAGTATGAACCAAGGGTGTCATATATTATATAATGTGTCATGATTTTGACATCATAAATGTAAATTTTTATGATTATATGGATTTATTATATGATATTTTTTTCTCACCCCATGCTTTTAGGGTTTTATTAATTGGGATTAATAGATGGAACAATGTTAAAACATAATGTTCATGATATTGAAAGTATGGGTATTCCGAGAATTTATTTTCCTTGTGGAAATCATGCCAAGGGAACCTTGATGTTGTTATGAGTATTGATTATAGTTCTAAAGATATAGAGAATGCAAATGACATGTTAAATTTATGTACTGTTTTCTATTATTGTTTACATTAAATATAAAAAAAATGAAAAGTTTTTTGATGATAGACCTTAAGTAATGATAAATATTTCATTTTCTAGTAAATATGTATTAATTAATTAGTTGATGATGCATTAGTAATTCTTTAGAAATAATGATGGATGAATGATGTAATTGTGTGTTAGAATTCAAATATTATTTTATATGAATCATGAATTACATAGATATCTTCAATATAAGTTTTCATTAATGTTTCAATATAACATGTTGAATTGTGATGAAGACATAGAATAGTGATTTAATGGGAATCTGATATTTCAATTAGGGGACATTTACCCTTAATTAATGCCTGAAGTTGAGACAATGATGTTTGGATAAAGAAATGTTTGATATAAATAAGTAAATTGGATTGAACATATTACCCTATAATTCATCAATTTCAATGTTTTCTATGACATCAAGGAAGAAGATTACATATTATTATATTTATAAAATGTATCCATTAATCATTGGAATAAGTAAGCATGCATGTTTTTTAAAAAGGATTTATGGTAATTAAGGTTGTTACCATGTTTAAATGGACTATAAAATGATAGTATTAACATGTTTTGGAATTTTACAAGTAACCTAACTATCTATTTAATAAAACATCGATAAAGTTGATATAGAGATAGAGTATCTCCGATAGGAATAAAATGAGGAGATTTGGTCAACTGATCAGTAATTAACCAAATTTCATTATTACCTCGAGATTTATTTTCTAATCCCACTACAGAATCTAAAGACAAATTTCAAATTTTCACTCCGGTATTGGAAAAGGTTGAAGCATCCCTTTTAGTAACCGCTATTTTTATTTAACCTGAATATAAGTTAAATAATTCATAGTAAATTCAGAAATATCTCTTTTCATTCTATCCCACCATTATTATTCTCCAAAACCTCTAAACATTTTATTACTACCTCGATAAACTAAAAATGGAGAACTATGAGCTTCACATAACAAATCTTTCTTCAATTATGAAACACAAGGCACAAAAAACCTCTTCCTGAACCTCAAGACACAATCTATATCAATGTTAAATTCTAGAAACTTACCCTTATGAACCAATTTTAACTTTTTTTTAAATCATTGTCTTCTTTTTGTTCATTCCTCATTCTTTCTGATAGAGATGATTTCCCTTCCACCTAAAACAAAATAGAGTAATTCCTTGTACCAACTTATTCCATTCCCAAATTCACCAAATCTAAAACCAAAGGATCACATTCCAAACTTATCATGTTTATTGTATCATTAATCCTTTGACTCAAAGCATCAACAACTTTCGTTTCCATTCCTAGATATTAATAGGTCAGGTAATTATAATTCTTGATTAATTCTATCCATCTCAACTATCTCATGATTAATTTGTTCGGTGTGAATATATAATTCAATATTTTATGGTCAGTATATATTTCAAATTTTAATCCATAAAGATCATGCCTCCAGTTTATTATTAAAAAAACAATAGAAGCTAATTCCATATCACGTGTAAGGTAATTTAACTCATGAGGTTTCAACTGATGTGTAGCACACAAAATTACCCGATCATTCTATATTAGGACCCGACGATATCCTTCCAAAAAAACCATCACTATAGATAAAAAAATCACCATTTCTGGAAGGAAGTGCCAAAAATGGAGCATTCACTAATCTTTTATTCAATTCCTGAAAAAAATAATCATGTTATTTTGTCCAGATTTACAAAACACCTTTTCGAGTTAACTTAGTCAGTGGGATAGAAAATCTAGCAATATTTTTGACAAACCTACAATAATAACCGACTAAACCATGAAAACTACGAATATCGCTTTTATTTGACCATCTTGTCCATTATTTAACAACTTTTGTGTTATGTAGATATATAATTATTCCATATTTAGATACAAGGTGACCAAGAAAAGAAATTTTTTATTACCAAAACTCAGACTTTCTGGATTTATCATATAGTTTCTTTTCATTTACAGTTTTCAAGATATAAATTAAATGAATTTCATAATCCTTTTTAATTTTAGAATATACCAAAATATAATCAACAAACACAACAACAAACTTATATAAGAACTCACAGAATTTTCTATTCATAAGAACCATGAATACAGGAAGTTCACTGGTTAACCAAAAATGCATAACTAGAAATTCATAATGGCCATATTTATTTTGAAATGTGGTCTTCGGAATATCTTCTTCAATTACATTCAACTTATGGTACCCCGACCTCATGTCAATTTTAAAAAATACTAATCTCACGAGAGCTGATCAAACAAATCATTGATATGAGGAAAAGGATACTTTTTCTTAACAGTTTTGTTATTCAAGGATCTATAATCAATGAATGTCTCATTGAACCAACTTATTTTTGTAAAAGACAGATGAACCCCACTGTGATTTGAAAGGTCGAATGAAACCTTTATCTAAAAAACCTGTAATTGTTCCTTTACCAAAAAAATTTCAATTTGATCTATTCGATAAGGGGGTTTTGAAATTAGCATAGCATCAGGAACTAAGACAACTACAAATAAAAATTCTTTATCAGTTATAACACAATGAAACTCATTTGGGAAAAAATCAAGATATTCCTTTATCACTATCACATCATTAATATGAACAATTTCTTTTTTCCAACAATATGTTCTAGGTAACATTCGTATCCATATTTTACTAGTTTTCGGCATCCTAATATATTATCAAAATTAAGTGTTAATTCTTGTACATAAACAGAAAATATTTCTGAAAAGTATCCTCATTATCTCTGTAGTCAATCGTTTCTTAATAAATATTAATCCAATACATAACCAAAATAACATCAAACTCTAATAGAGGAAAACCAATAAGGTTTGAAGGTAGATTCTTTTCGTACACAAGTACAAGAAGGTTCTTAAAATTTCTTTTTGTCTCAATATTTCCACCATGTATTTTTACCACATGTTCAATATTCATATTTTTAGATAGATTTTCCAATATACTAGAAACGTTTTCCTAAATGAAAGAATATGTAGACCATGAATCAAAAAAAACATTGACATCGTCTCAAAAATTAAACTTACACCACATACAACTTCATTTAATGTCCCATCATCTATTCAAGTAATTGAAAGGAATTCCCCCCCACTTTTTTCTTGTTGTCTAACTAAATTCCTTCATGTCAGTTCATCGTTGGACACTCATTTTCCAAATGACCAATTTCATTGCATTTAAAACATTTTACTGACTGTAAATCAGAATTTTTCTTACCATTACCCTGATCTTTTCCAGTGTAATTACTAGTTTTATGTCCCAATATACCATATCATATAAATTTACCATAATTCAAAAGGAATTCCTCAATGTTATTTTTACAGCATTTATAAAAAATTGTAAACATAATTTCCTTACCATAAAACTTATTTAATGTGTTCCTCCCTTTTTTCATCCACCTCAGCCTCTTATTCAGTTGTTTGTCAAAGAACATCTGATCATCAGCAAACTCCATTTTCACCTTATCCATATATCGAACATGTTTTTTATTAAAAGCGAACTCATGAGAATCTAAATCCATTTGATAATTTTGTTTTAATACTATGTAAAATGATTGATTTTACTATTAATATCTCGTATGAAATTTTGAGCAGACCCTTCCAGTCGAGTTAAATTTTCCTTATAAGCAGCAATTGATTCATCCTCCTACCTCAATTCCGAGAATTATTTTTCTATCCAAAGGCAAACTGCCATAGGAAAATATTTCTCAAGAAACATAACGCTGAATTCATCCCAATCGAGAGCATCGATTTCCTCACTATCGCTGATATTTTTAACAATTGACCACCCCTGATCAGATTAAAATTCAAAATGGTTAATAGTAAGACAAACCTTTGATGTTTTGAACATCCCATTACATTGAAAATACTTTCTAGTACTTTAATCCACCCATCATCTAGCACAAGGTCAGATGAACCTCTAAATGATGGGGGATATTTCCTAATGAAATGGTCTATAAATGACATGTTTCTTTGTAATTGATCAAGCTAATCTCATTCATGGATACCACCACCATTAATAGCCAATGTCAATTTTGTCATCACTAATACAAACTATTCAGATCCGACTCTGACAATCTATGGTTGATTATGTGGAAGTTTTTTTCCATTGGATTTTGTCCCATCATAGAAACCCAGTTTCTTATGTGGATAACCATTCTGAACATAGAAATATTTTAGTCAATGAATCATGGAAATCCTGAAATGCTATATCATTTCAATATTACCATTAAATAATATATGGTTATTAGTTTAAAAATATACCATCTTCTAATGTTTTCTAAACCATCCTCGGATACCAACTATAAGTCCCCATCCATAATCATTATATAATCTTCAGTTAAGATAATAATTCTACATTGAGTTTATTTTCAAGTTTTGAGTTTTACAAAATTAATCCATAACTATTACATTACATATCAAATATTAAAAAGTATACACTTCTACTCTATTTAATCATTTCACAAAAATAATAATTATTTTCAGGATATAAATCATTTCAAATTCTTACTTTCTCTTACCCATCCTTGTACCCTCTAAAAAAATTCTATAACCTGGGATGAGCATAAAATCAAAGTAAGGGTTATAAAATAAGGAAAGAAAACATTGGCCCATAAATACATAAAAATCATCGAAATCATACTTTTCAATAAAAAAACATAACATCATTAACTTACTTCATGAAACCATATGATTTATGAATAACACGTAGAAATCATAAATTATAATGGTAACTTTAGAAATCAATAACATAGATACATTTTTTGATTTCGTAGGTACATAGGGAGTTACGTTTGGAATACCCATCAATGTAAATTCCCTAAATATATTTGGAGAAACATTAACGTTTACCTCCGACATATTACCCAATGAATTGGGGAGATATCTTGGGCTCACCCCCTAGTTTATCAGGAAATCCCCCATATATGTAAACAATGCCCAATACCCATAACATATTTGTAACACATAAAACACGAATAAAGGAAATATACCATTTCCAAATTGCTATCACAATTTCTCGTTTCAATATATTTACATAATCAATACAATCTCAAAATCTTTTTTTAATACCAAAATATAGAAAAAGGGTATATGGAATTTATTTTCCATATAAAAACATTACATCTTGTTAAGGAATCCAAATATCACATAATGCACATGTCGCTCGAAAAAGTCTTACTCACTATATAAATTAAAAAGAAAAATTATTATTTTAGTCTTTTGTAAAACTCTTCATAGAAAACTAATTCCATTGAATGAATGAAAAATTCAAAGAGGGCTATACATCTTATAAAAGAAAGTCATGAATAAATCAAAATATGCATTAATAATAGGGGATTGAGACGAAGTACCTTACCCTGAGTTAGAATCATCACATAACTTCTGTGTTCTTCCTGAATAATATATATATGTTAATTTCAACTAGCCTCAGATCCTTTTTCATGTTTATTAATCCTTTTATATCCCTTTTAACTACGTGATATTCAGTACGTGAGTAAAAAATAAATTCTTTTGGATATAAATTGTACATGTGGTTAAATTTCCACCATCTCTAGAGTAGTATTTATGATTTAGATATCATATATATCATATATATCAATTATATATATGTATCTATAATATTACATAACATTTAGAGATAATACATTAAATGTACCATTCATATAAAAGGTAAGTCGTACGTACAAGTAAATGGTACATTCATTTAATCATATTTAAAGGAATGGAATCTTAATAATACATAGGTATATTATAATAAAAGTATAATTTAATATTTTATATATATTACATAAGTTCCATAATTTCAATTTTTATACATTCTATGTATGGGATGAACGAGTCATGTCACTTTGAGGGGCATTAGCCGACACTTCCTCGAATTAAATTATCATTTTTACACATTATGGAAAGTATAAAGGTATGATTTAAATTAAAAAGAAGAAAAAATGAGACAATATAAATATCATATATAAATATAGTTCTATAAGAATGGACACTATGAGATGTGGTAGTGGAATATTGAACAATCATTATTTTGTGAGGAAGTCGTTCGCGGTCCAGAGACACATTATGTTCATATCCATTAAATGGAGGTGTGTGTGTAAGTGTAGATCAAATTATTATCATAAAAACATCCTAGTATAAATAGAATAATTTTTGGTTTTTTAATTAATGAATTAGTATATAATAGAGAATGAATAAGTAAAATAAAGGAAAGTATCTTTATAGATGATACCGCCTCTTAAAATGTGTAATTCCTTTTGATTTCATCCAAATAGATTTATTGAATTACATTATGACTTATGTAAGGATTGTAGGATGAATAGGGGATTTTGGGAGATTATTTGGGTAGATATTGGATGTTACAAAGGGCTTGACAGGTATGATGAAAGTGGTAGAGGTGATTCCCTTTTATAAGAGGGATGGGGGACAATTTATGAATGTTTTGAATTATTAATTTGATATAAAATAATTATCAGTTTTAAAAGGTACCTATGTCATTTATTTCAAAGATAAAATTATTTTATGTCACAAAACCTTTCAATACATATTATTTAGACAAGTATATGTCTCAATTTTAACCTAATCTTTTCTCTTTTACCCTTAGTTATCGAATTTTACTCTTACAATGTCTACTTGTATGTTCATAATATATGGTAAATATTGTTACTATCAAATGACAATAGTACCTAAAGTGGTTCATTAATGATATTTTTAAAATTATCTATGTCATATAGAAGAATATTATATTTTTAAGACTATTATATCATTTAATAAAATAGTTGTTATTTTAAAAACACCTTTATGTTAATTTTTATACTATTAACATCATTACTTTTAAAAATTCCATAACAACATTATTATTTTGAAAAAAACCTTCCATAATTCAAATATATCATTTCATAATAATACATAAATTCATGGATAGAATAAAAAGTTTTAAAATAAATTTATTTTATTATTTATAATCCCATCTATTTATATCATCCATTAATAAGGTAAACACTACATCATAACTGTGTCAAAACTAAATTTACTTATTTGATGCCTAAAAATTATAAATAAAATACCATGATGTATGAAATATTTTTGGATTTATATTTACTATTATTATTTTAATATATAACTAATATAACCCCATATTAAAATTGATTCAGTAAAAAAACATGTTTATGTTATATTTTTCTATAATTTATATTAATTCTTATAAAATGTCATTTTAACATCAATGTGGCTCCATGGGGTCCCAAAATAGACACAAGGATTCCCACAGTCGGACATATCTTATAGAATTGTATTAGGACCTGTTTTAATATAGTTTAATATTATTGTAATATTATATTATACCATTATTTACCAGATTTACCCTTTAACAATTGTAAATAAAATAATTAATAAAATTATAATTTATAATGTCCAAAAAGTAACCTATTAAAAAAAATTCGATCTCCTTATTCTAAATATAGAATAAAATTTTCCAAATTCAAAATAAATAATTATAGAAATTAATTTTTAATTAATTCCTTTTGTCAAAACACAAAAAACCTATTTTTGAGAAATAAAAACTAAAAAAAATTGACAAGTGTTTATGTCCAATTTCAATGTGAAATTACATATAATGAACATGATTGTATTAAATTATAAAAATATAATCGAATTACAAATTAAAACCAATTAAAATTATAGGATAACTATATAAATAAATTCAATGAAAAGGCAATTTTTTCTTAAAATGTATTATTTTTACTATTCATAAAAAAATGAACTTTAAAAAAAAATTTAAAAAATTATCCAAAGTATATAAATATTTTTTTGATTCAATAAGGTTTTTCTTATGACTTTTCCTTTCCTTATATCAAGTCAAAGATTGTTGAGTCATTAAGGTTTCTTTATAAATTTACCGTTTCTTCTTGTTTTAAAAATCTCAAACATCTTATCTTAAGGAAAATCTTATTTTACCCCTTGTTTTACTACTATAAAGAAAATTTTATTACCAAAGGAAATTAACCATTACCTAGATTTTATTGCTCATACCATAATTTTTTGGGTAAAACTTGGATTGAAACCCAAACCTCGGAATCCTATAATTACCTAGAAATGAAGCATTCTGTTTTAGGATCCGAATTATTAGTATTCTGGTTACAAATTCTTCGGAGTTCTGCCTCCGAATTCTAAATCAGAAATTCTGGTTATGAAATCTTCTAAGTTCTGACTCTAAATTCTAAATCAGAATTTTGGTTACGAACTCTTCTGAGCCCTGACTCTGAATTGTGAATCAGAATTCTGGTTACGAACTCTTCAGAGCTTTGACTCCGAATTCGGAATAAAAATTCTAGAAATGAACTTCCCTAAGATCTGACTCCAAATTCTGATTACGAATTTTGGATACAAACATCTATGATTTCTAAGTCCGAGTTCTTTGAATAATAGACTCCCAAATCATATGAGTTTTGAATCCGAATTCTCATGAACTCTGACTCTGAACATTGTAAGTTCTGGTTCCGAATTCTGGTGGATCTAGATTATGTATTTCCTTGAAATTAAAACTCCGGAATTCTATAGAATTCAGGTTCCAAATTCCTACAAAACAGAATCCGAATATCCTAGTATTATTGACATTGAATTCATTTTTTGGTTGACTCCGAACTTTCATTTTCTTATGTTCTGAATATCAGTTTTTGGTTATGCTTTCAATTGTTTAGTTATAAAACGATGTCATACATTCAATTATCAACTAACAGTTTTTTGAGTGACACATTTACAGGTCCCTCCGAAATTTAAGAAAAAATATGACCGTTGGAGGATGGATCTGACCGTTGGAGATGTGCCTATAAATAGTAGCTCTTTTGAAAGAGCCCATGACATGACTTTCGACATCTGTGCTGACATGTTGTTGAAGTTATTTCTAGAGATATAATCTCTTATAAACTCTAAAGCATCATGCAGAATGTTTGAGCGGCTTGTTCAAACTTTGATTCTTGCAGACTTTCTTCGTGTGACTCTGATTGTTTCTCTGTACAATCGAGGGCTTTCTGGGATAGGAAGATAGAGGTGCCGACTACCTGATAGTTGAGGGCTATTGGGGATATCAATACAAACTCTGATCTTCATATCGAGGGGTTACTCTGGTGTGGTTAAGACAGAATTTCATGAAAGTATAAATCAAGAGACCTTTATCCAAGGTTGTTGGATACCCTTCTCTTTGGGTAAATAGATTTCTTACGTCTTACTTGTTTTTAATTCACGTTTTATGATGAATTTTTGTTTTTGATGAAAGTATAACTTTCTTATACTTCCTTACACTTGTACTCTAATTTAGTTAGATTTTATACGCTTTAAGGTAGAATCTTCGATGGTTTAAACTTTTTTTTAGGTTTCATTTTTGGAATCACTTTTCCGGAATCAATAAATTTATTAGAATTTAGAGGCTTCTAGAATTATCTTGTTTAACCTTCTTATACATAACTATATTAAAAATTTCTTGAAGAATGTTTTTAAAAGTATACAATTTACCCCCCCCCCCACTTGTATTTGAGCATCTCATTCGATCCTGCATTTAGTATTATAGAGTATATCATACTCACATTCCATATCAGAATTGGTGTCAAAGAAAGGTCTCTGAAATACGTATATTCACATATATGTTTTTCCCTGCTCAAAGTATTCATAATACACTTTTTGGATTCATACTTCTGGATACATATTTTTTTTCAGAATCACATAGTTCAGATTCATTCTTGCTTAATGATACTTATGTTCTATATTTTCCTTGCATAGGATATTTTCTATTGTTTACATACTTATACTACTAACATGTTTTTTGTTACAAATATTATCATAAGGATGACTAGTTTAAATGTAGGTTATATTGATAACCTAAATCCTACCTGACCTCCTATTTTTGATGGAAAATATTATGAGTACTAGAGAGATGGGAAGAATACTTTCATTATAAAGACTGGAGTTTATAACTATCTAATGCTGAATGGAGATTATAAGAATCCAGATAAGGAATTGAGAACCTTTATGAATCAGGAGAAATCAAAATATCAATCAAACTATAGAGTCAGAAATACTTTGTTATGTTCCACGACAAGGAACATCTTTAGTCAACTATCATCATTTGAAGCTGCAAACAATATCTGGTAGAAACATGAAGTTACACATTTTGGTACATCTAAAGTCATAGATACAATAAGAACTATATTGAGATCTGAATACCATAGCTTTAAATTTCCTGATGGAGAACATATCAGCAACGTACAACAATAGTTTATGACTATCGTGAATATCTTACAATCAATTGGAAGAAATGGTTTGGATGCTGAGGCTCTTGTAGATAAGATCTTAGATATCATGCCAAATGAATAGGAGTCCAAGAGTACAATTATTGATGAGACCATGAATGTCACTCATATTTCCTTAGATGAGTTGATTGGAACTCTTCTACAGCCTAAAACCAGTATGAAGGAGTAGCCGAATTTTGATACCAAAAGCTCATGGATGATTAAGGACCTTTTATCAAGGTGAAAGCTATGGAATGAATTGGGCTTAAAGATGTTAAGACTCCAAATATTTCCCATCTGTCTACCAACAATCGGATCATAGAGATATGGGTTTAGGGACTTATCGAACTGAGGAAGGGTGATAAGAACACCCTTAAGAAAAGTGACATTTTCATCTTGGATTTTTTGGTAACCCTACAAATGGTGAACCTCATTAAGCACATACTCATTATGATATAGAAAATCAAGAATGGGAATCTGAGAGCTTGGATTATTATATATCCTTCCATTCTCTCCAAACTATTAGTTTAGTGCCTCGAATCATTAATGATCCCCTGTAGTTCCAAGCCGAGGATTTTCAAGGTGACACTGATCTGTGATGACACCCTCAAGAGAATGAAGGTTGGTTTCTCCAAGGAGACAAGAGAATTTTATGATCTTCTTGAGGATGAGGCAGAATCTATTCCGAAAAATGTTGAAAAAGATGAACCTTCAAAGTAGGCCAGGAATAAAAAAACCTCAAAAAAGTAGTAGCTGAAGCTGAAACCCCTAAGTCTAAAGAACATAAATCTGCACCTCCTAAAACAAAGAAGTAGAAGGCCTACCCAGTTGAAGTCATAGAAAAATGGAGAGAGGATATACAAAATAGAAATGCAAGGGAGCCACAGTTCGGTTTAGATCCTGCTGAGGCTAAGGCCTTGAAAGAATCAGCTTCTCAAGAGCTTAAGAGGCAATAAAAAGATAAGAATCTCAAGAAGAAGATATCATAAGTAGAGATTGTACAATCTATTTTAAAGGCTACTTAAGTATAATCTGAACAAATTCTCGTACCGAAAACCTTTTTTGTTGAACCATTACCTGAGACTATGGGTAAGGGGTTTATCTCTCCGAAAAAACCACAAGAGAAGGATGTTGAGAAGGATTTTTTGGAAGAATTTCAGAAAGCTAAAGACTCTGAAAATACAACTGATTTGTTATAGAAAGTAGAAGACTTTAAAGAAAAGGAAATTTCTTCTGAAAATTTTTCACATCAGACTTATCAAGTCAGATATTCAAAACTTGTTACTCCTATAAATGATGAGAAGGGTTAAGAGGAAGTCAACAAGTTGTCTGAGGAAGAGAGTCACAACCATAACTTCATACATCCTGAAGACATTGAGGCTGGAGCTGAGAAAGAAAAATTTGATGAAGATAAGATTTTACAATTAGCTGGAAGTGAGCAAGAATCTTCTGATGAAGAGGCCAATCCGAAAATGATCAAAGTTAAACAAGTGGTTGTCGATAATCTATCCAAAGATATTTTGAGGAATAATGAAGCTGGAAGATCCTCTATTAAGAAGCTGGTAGAGCTAGAGGAAGAACCATCTCCAAGAAAAATATCTAATTCAGAGTAATCAGCCTTTGGACTTGATTTTTTGTCCATTCCTTGAAGAAACTTGTGGATTCCATTATGATATTTCTAGAAATTTATTCTAGATGCCAGATTCTTCAGTATAGTATGAATAAGAAATCAGACTCTGTTTCTATTGTAATGGATAAATGTGTGAAGATTGAGGTAGAAAACAAGAATTTTCTTATCAATTATGAGGACCACAAAAAATCTTGTAGGAAATTGACTCTATGGTCGATGAAAATCAACAAATATTTGGGATAGCTTGATTAGTTTCAAGAAGATGTCAAAGAAGCATTTGATACCAAAGATATCAAAATCAAGGATCTTACAAACATCTTTCAAGAAAAGCTCAATCTTGAACAAAATTATTAGATTCTAGATGTCAATGATCTGAATGGGAAGGTGAGTTATGTTGTTCAAATTTTGAAATCAGAGATGGATCTCTGAATCGAGAAGGAAGAAAATCTTGTAAAACAAGAGGACTTGCTGAAGGCTCAGGAAGAGGCCCTAAAGGCTCATGATGTTAGAACCACAGCCTTAGAAAATCAAGATGAGGAGGATCATAAATAGATGAAACAATTGAAGAAAATCATGAATAATTTGATGCCCAAGGAAAAAGAAACAAAATAGACTCAAATATGATCTTTTGTTGTATTTTTTCCTAGTACTAATTATCTCCATCGTAATGAAATTTGGTATCTTGTTTTGTTTGGATGTCTATACTAATATTTCAGGTAACATATTTTCTTCCATTCCCTCATACTCTTTTTGGAAATCACAAACTGGGAGAATGAAAAATAATTCTAAAGGGGAGAAGTAAAATAATTTATAAGTATAAAATAAATATCCCTAATTAAGGGGGATTTTATCTAAGGGGGAGTTTCTCATTATGAATATTTCCATACCCATGATAATGAAAATCTCATTCCAAAAATCAAGAATACGATCTTTAGAGATACAAAGAATAAGGGGGAGTTAGTCATATTCATATTTGACAATATGAAAAGGGAGATATGTTTTATTTTATAATTCAATAAAAGTTATGATAATTCCTTATATTAAATTTTATAAGGATGTTTGTCCTTTCCAAAAAGGGGGTGATTTTTTAGTCAATAAGGTTTTCCTTATGACTTTTCTATTCCTTCTTTCAAGGGGGAGATTGTTGAGTAATTAAGGTATCCTTATGACTTTACCATTTCATCTTTTTTTGAAAATCACAAACACTTTATCTTAAGGAAAATATTATTTTACCCCTTGTTTTAATTCTATAAGGAAAATTTTCATAACCAAGGAAATTTACCCTTACCTAGGCTTCATTGTTCATACCATAAATTTAATGTGTAAAAATAAGATTAAAACCAAAACCCCAGATTCTTATAATTACCTAGATATGAAGCATTCTATTTTAGAATCCAAATTATCAGAATTATGGTTACAAACTCTTCTAAGTTCTGACTCCGAATTCTGAATCAGAATTCATGTTACAAACTCTTCTGAGCTATGACTCCGAATTCTAAATTAGAATTCTGGTTACGATCTCTTCTGAGCTCTGACTCCGAATTCGGAATCAGAATTCTGGTTATGAACTCTTCTTTTCTCTGACTCTAAATTTTGAATACGAATTATGGATACGAACATCCCTGTGTTCTGATTCCGAATTCTAATTATGAATTCTGGATATGAACCCCTCCGAGTTCTAACTCTGAGTTCTCTTAATAACAGATTCCAATGTCTTATGAGTTCTGACTCCGAATTCTCATGTACTCTGACTTCGAACTTGGTATGTTCTGGTTTCGTATTCTGGTGAATCCAGATTCCGAATTTCCTTGAAATTCGGACTCCAGAATTCTATAGAATTCAGGTTCCGAATTACTACAAAACAGAATCCAAATATCCTTGAATTATAGAATTCTAATTCAATTTTTCGATGACTCAGAAGTTTAATTTTCTTACATTCCAAATATCAGTTTTTGTTTATTCTTTCACTTGTTTAGTTATAAAATGGTGTCGTGCTTTTAGTTATCAACTAACCATTGTTTGAGTGACACGTGTATAAGTCCCTCAGAAATTCAAGGAATAATATGACCATTGGAGGAGGGAGATGACCATTAGAGCTGTGCCAATAAATAGGAGCTCATTTGAAAGAGCTCATAACCTGACTTTCGAAATCTATGCTTACATGTTGTTAAGTGATTTCTACAGAGAGAGGATCTTATAAACTCTCATGCTTCGTGCAGAAAGTTTGAACGGATTATTCAAACTTTTCTTCGTGCAGACTTTCTTCATTCGACTCGGATTGTTATTGTGAACAATCGAGGGCTTCCGGGGATAGGAAGACAGAGGTGCCGACTACCTGATAGTTTAGGGCTTTCAGGGATATCAAGACAGACTTCGATCATCATATCAAGGGATTACCCTATTGTGGGTAAGACAGACTTATTTGAAAGTATAAATCAAGGGAACTTTATCCATGGTTGTTGGATACCCTTCACTTTGGGTTACAAGATTTCTTAATTGTTACTTGTTTTGGTTTAATGTTTTTTGCTGCATTTTTGTTGTTGAGGAAAGTATAACTTTATTATACTTCCATACACATGTACTCTTATTTAGTTAGATTTTATACTCTTTAAGGTAAAATCTTAGTTGGTGAAAATTTTGTAAAGGTTAATTTTCAGAATAACTTTTCCATAATAAATCATGTTATTAGAATTTAGAGGCTTTAACAATTATCTTGTTTATCCTTATTAAACATAACTATCTTTAAAAGTTATAGGAGAATTTTTTTAAAAGTATAACATTCACCCCCCTCTTGTATTTGAGCATCTCATTTGATCATATATTTGCTATTGTAGAGTATGTCATACTCACATACAATCTCACATATTTCTCTATAATATCTAATAATTTTATTGGGTCAAATAACAAATATAAAATTGACTAAAACTATATTAAAAAAGGGTTCTCCCTAAAAAGGAGGTAAAACGACATTTAAAAATCATTAGACTATTTCATGCTTAAAATCAGATTCATTATTATTTAATGACTATAAAATTTATCAGATAAGTATAAGGTCATTAAAAAGACATGTATAATCCTATTGTAGTTAGTCCTATATATTCCAAAAAAATGAAGCATCTATGTGTTAAATTCAAATTAAAATCATAATATTATTGTATTATTTTTCAGTATAACTCAATGTTGTGTGCACTGTAAGATGTCAAAGAATCATGTTGTTGCATGTTGTGTATGATATCAGACAAATAATCCCATTTAATATTAAAAATAATAACATTTTCATAAATATTAATAGAAATGAAAATGTATTTCGCTATAAATAACTGTGTTGTTTCACAAAGTATTTTCCATATTATTTTATAAGGGTGATATAGGTGATTCTCTTGTAGTATTCAAAAGCACTATAATAATTGTAACCACCAAGACATTATTGGAAAACAAATATTGGAAACTATGAATCAATTCGTGAATAATTACCCATTGATTTTATTTCATTACCGAATGTTTTTCCATAATAAAAAACATTATCCTTTACTGACTATTGATTTTTGTTATTCTAGTAGGTTTGGAAACTCTATGGGTTCTATAGGGAAACAAAATATTAGAATAACTTCAAGGGATTATGATTTCAACTATATTCTTGAATGGAATTTTCTTTATTATAACATACAGGTTTTTGAAGTTCCACTGGACATTTAGAATTATGTTGTTGATGTTATAACCTACTATCAGAGTGGTAATACCTCTATGAGGAAATAGGAAATTGGTGTTAAACTAGGGGGCATGCAATGGTTGGGTTAACTTCATGATTTTAATTCTATTCTGAGTAGTCTAGATTTAGAACATATACCACTAGAAGGTATAACTCATATATCATCTACTCTTGCTTATATTTTTTTCGACTTAGAAGAATGGCATTAATTTCTGTCTTATCTATTTTATAATCTATTAATCTTGGTTTTCATATTTTTTGTAGTGTTTTAAATATTTATAAAACATTCAGTCCTCATTTAGAAAATGTCACATGTTGTAGGGAATTTTATTCTTTAAAATAGTGGCTATCATTTCCATTGGGTATTTTTATGATAGAAGTGAAAGGTTTTTATTTTTTCCATGGTATGGGTTGGATACTTATTTAAAAATATCATATCTACTACTATCATATGATAGTTATATTTCAATCTCATGATTTCGGATGCTATTGTAGCCTTGGTGAGTTAGATCTTCGGGCTGGTTGTGAAAGGTTAATTTAGTAAATATTGGGTTGTTTCATGACTTACATAGAATTCCATAAATTGAATGATGTTAGAATACTATAGGATACATTTCCCCTAGTGGTATAGTATTTCTAGGATATCTTCTCTGAAGAGATATCCTAATTACGAATTCATAGTGAGTTTTAGTTCACTATAGAGTTGGAACTCAGAGAATACATGTTTTTTCATCCTTATAGGAAAGAACTGGTAGAATGTATTGAGTGGATTATTTCGTTAAATTATTATAAGTTAGATGGTTTTATAAGTCCTATTACATGATAGTGGGTTTCACCCAATTTATTCTCCAGGAAGGCTGATGGGAATATATATATATATTTTGATTATCAAAAACTAAACCACATTATACTAAAAATTAATTATCCCCTAACATGAATTAAAGATATCTATTTTTATATGAGAGGATATAGGATCTTATCTAAGATGAAATTGTGATTTGGATATCACTGGTTCAAGGAATTCCCATTTGTAATACCCTATAGTACATATTGATTTTGTTATTGTTGTATATGTTTGTGGGAATGTTTTCTGATTTTATAAACACACTAATAGTATTCATATCCTTGATGAATCTTGTGATTTTACCCTTTTTATCTTATTTTAATTATTTTTTTGACGAAATTTTAGTGTACACCCATTGTAAAGATGATCAGTTCAAAAATCATTACATCATCATATGTATACTGAGAGAGCATCAGATTTATTCCAACCGATCTAAGTGTACTTTCAAGATTGTGATAGTAAAATTCATGCCCATTTCACCTCATAGGATAGTGTTTTAGTGTATTAAATAACACTATAGTCATGGTATCTTGAGACCAACCAAATAATCTCTTTGAAAATAATATTTTCTTGGACTAGAAGGTTACTACAGGCATTATATCATGTACTTCTCCCATTTAGAAGCATCAATGTCCATTCTTACCAAGAAAGGAGAGACATTTGTTTATTAAGATGTGTTTGAAAGAGATTTTTAAGAGATGAATATAATTTTTCCCCAACATGGATCCATGACATACCTATATTCGGTAAAGAATAAATATTTTATTGAGAACTAACATGAATCAATCTTGAAATAGTTCTGATGGTGGATTATATATTGATTCTATATAGATTTATGAAGCTGGAAATACATGAGAGTAATATACCTACTCATGATATATAATTATTTTTGGTATGTTACCTAAGCTTTTTATGACACTATATAATGGGTGATAGGTTTATGGTGTATATAGAATACAAGAGCATCAAGTACATACTTTTTAGAGAGACATGAACCTTCGACATAAGAGTTAGTTCGAGTATATATAGTCTTTAGCCTTTTAGATGGAGTAAAAACAAGAAATGGGAACATCGTTTCAAATAACATTAGCTGAATGAAATATATATAAGAAGTAATGGATTCCTATGATTATTGTAAGGTGTATAAACTATTCTAAGACATGCATCTAGATGTCCAAGTGTCCCAGCGATGAGTAGATCTGACTTCGAAATCATATTGACCCATTCATAGTGACTTGATAAATGTATAGAAACTCTCTTATTTTTAGTTCTCAAATACAAAATACATATTATAACGTGGTGATACACCATCAATATGGTATCTTGTTAACAATGATGTTCTTATTTTCTATCATTATTTATGAGTACTTACGGGTTTGAACGTGGAGCTAATGAGGGAGTTTTATACTGATATATTTACAGAACATATATGGATGAAAAATGTGTTTGAAAATCTTCGAATTTTTTTTATAGGGATGAAAAAGGATATATTAGTCTGTATTAAATGTTGACGCACCTATCAGTAGTTTAATTCTATGAATCTGAGGCCAGCTGGGTTACAGTCAAAGGTTCCCATTCTGGAATGGATGTCGCTTAATGATGAAATGGAATTCATAATAATATTACCCATTAAAAAATTTCCAAAATTACTAGTATTAGTGATCATGGATTTAATGTTTTGGGGATAAAAATTCATTCTTATCATAAATACCTTCAAGATCATTGACTTGGGTGATCTCTAAATATGATAGAAGGTTCAACTGAATTATGATCCAATGAGTATCATTCCCAATTATGATATTTGTTTCACTTCACCATTATATAAGGTACTTTATAAGGACTTGTAATAATATGTTATTTATTTAAAACATATCATTCTCAGACTGATAGCATGTTTGAACAAAAATTTTAGAGTTTGGAGTTTATATTAATTTTGAATTTCAAGGAAATAAGTGGTTCATATATGTTGTAACTACAGCTCATGGAGTTCACTAATAATAATGGATTATAGGCATATATTTAATTGGAAACTTTAATGGTGTTTCATATAAGTACATGGAATTACCCTCTCTATAGGTTGGAGGTATGGAAGTCAACTCTAATGTGAATTTATCACATGAAGATGTTGTCTGAGCATGTTTATTAAATCCTAAATCGGTTGGTGATTGTGAGGAGATGAAAACAATATTTCGATGGACATTGGAGGTGACCTATTGTAACACCCTGATATTTTATGAAAAATATTCGTTTAATTTCATTAATGTCTTGTGTTGTATGCTACACCAAGATTACATTGCGCTATACGCAACACCGTATTAGCTTGCAGTATACGCAACAATATTCTTGGATCGTGTTACACACAATTTTGATAATAGTTATTCTACGCAACATTGAGTATATATATATATATATATATATATATATTCAATGTATAAATGAAATATGGTTGGAATCTGTTATACGAAACAAAGAAGGATTCTTTCACAACACGCAACCCTGACTTGGCTTGCATTACATGCAATCGTGACCTTCCTCGATAGCATGTGTTGTACGCAATACCAGGTTTTACTAAACAACGATATATTATTATAATATTGTTATGAACTAGCTGTTATGAATAGTGTTAACTAAAATTTTAATTTTATAACATTATTATTCATCTAACAAATTTCTAGAACATGGTATATGAAGAAAATAAATTTTTCGGGTAAAATAAGTATTTTAAAAAAAATGTAGTTTTGCCGCCTTTTGATGGCGCACCCACTTTAAATATTGTTTTTGACATGTTTATAAGTTCAATTTGAAAAAATAAAATTCTTCATTTGAATCAGGATATAAAATTTTACATTAGATAATTTTTTGATATTTTTCCGATAACTTTCATATTTTAATGAATAGTAAAAACACGCAATATTTTAATTAAAAACAACTTTTTTCGTCATAATATCTTATGTGGTAAAATTATAATGGATTTAAAGTATAAATAGAATATATTTTTACCATTTAATATAATCTATGTCATTAGCATTGATTTTACCTTGAATTCGTAGGATAAATCAATTCAATCTTTTGCAATGTTTTAAAGAAAAACCCGTTTTCATCCGACAACGGGATTAATTTTAATTTAATTTTTGCATCTTTTGTGTATTGAATTTGGAAAAATGGATTTCATATTTGGAATCATTGGGTCCAAATTATGTTAATAAACTACTTTTTATTTTTGGGCATTGTGAATAGTAACTACGGTAAATTTTATTTATTATAGTTAAAGATAAATCGAGTAATTAAGGGTAAATATAAGATTATAAAATTACCCTAACACTTGGAAAAATCCAATTGGATGGATAAAAGTATACCCATATAACCTAATGGTCAGATTAGATTCATTTTATGGACTTTTATCAATGAAAATAATATAATTATTATTAAAACCAAAGAATGTGACAACATGTCACTTTCTTAAATCTTATAAGTATAATAATTTTAATTTAGTGATAAACATAATGAAACATAAAACATGAATAGTATCCAGAAATCTAATACAATTATATAAATCATAGTAATTTATTTAGAATTTTTAGGGTTAAATAAGTATCATTTTTTATGACACAAAGATGATGCAGTAATTATCTTATTAATGAAATATTGACATAATTGATGTTATAAATGACCAAATAAATGTAATTTTAGACTTTTTATGACTTAAATTAATTTTCTAGGTTAATATGACATTTTATTATTGATATATGTTACTTGGTTCGAACTTATCATTCTGTTATTAATTTCATAAAAATCATGTACCAAATAGTGTCAAAATTGACATAAATTAGTTTTTAAAAAAAATATTATATTATTAATTGTTATTTAATTCCTAAAAATATAAGGTTCGGAAAAATGACTTAGATAAGGTTATATATATTAATAATAAACAACTTTGGGTTCTTTTGACTTGATATAGTAAGTTTATTAACCATATAGTGTAAGAAAACAAAAAGACACGGTAAAAGTTAAATTATTTATCATAGAGTTAAATCTAATTGATAAGGTTAACATAATAACCTAAACTTGTCTAAATCCTATTGTATGAGAGGATTTAGACCTATCCCCACCTTAGCTTCGAAATATATCAATTTGGAGCTATTTAAAATCGAACTTGACTTTATAATAAAATAATATTTTTAGTTTTCCCAAAGGTGCCCCTCTCCTCCCTTATAAAAGAGCACCTGCTACCTCTCATCCTCTCACCAATTTGAGCATTAAATCTCGGCCAGACCCTGAAAAAATCTATTCTCCACTTTCCTAGTATCATCCTAGATGTTCTGGGCTTCTTCAAAGACCATCTTCAGTTCTTTAAGTGGAGGTTAAGAAAAGACGCCTCAAAAAGAGGTAATATCCATTACCGATCTTTTTCAATTTATTTCTTCTTCATCTTCTTATTCTTTATTTGTTTCATGATAAAGTAATAACATCAGTCTTTCTTATATACTGATATGTTATTATAAATATTAAACAACTCTAATAAACCTTCTATCCATCCTACGGAAAAAGGAAATCACCGCGCGTGCGTACGTACGGAATACCGTCTCCACGCCGTGGTGTAATATATTTTCTGCCACCACCTTAATTGGATGGGTATAATGGTGTAATGAGTAACTATATATGATAATTATAATGTGATATTGATACTGAAATAGTATACATACACTTCAACACAAGTTCACGATCATGAGAATTCTATCATTGCTCGTGCGTACGTACGGACTACCGTCTCCACGACGCGATGAGATTCATTCTCCATGTTAACCATTTAAGAATTATTATAAAGTATATATAATCAATAATAATGAAATATATGACACTATAAAGCTACTGGATTTATGTATATATGTATGTAATCTACTTACTTCCATTCAAGACAATAAGGAAAAGAAAACAGCGTTCATGCGTACGTACGGACTACCGTCTCAATGAACGGTGTGTTTCATTTCATTTATCTAACTATTATATAAATATATACTGAATATATATGATATATAAATCATGTTTTATATTCTGGAAGTAATTAAATCATGATATAAGTAATAATAATGTCAAGAACAACAAGTCCAAACAACTACGATAAATGAAACGATTTTACCCAAAACGCTTCTTTAACATGGAATTTACAAAAGAACGGGTAATATAAAGTCATAAGTGAACCATATATGATATCATAACAATGAATATGATTCTGTAATATGTTAATGACATTATTTAAAACATTATACAGGTGTTTCGGACACTTACGAAGCAAATCAGACTTAAGGTAAGGGAAATATCACAATCTCATTTTTTTCTGAGATTGTCTATACTTTGGGATTTACTGGGGTGCATTTTATCATGAAAATCCATGTTTCCTCAATATTTAACATTATTTACATCCACCAAAAATTTTTTAAATACAATTTTACCCTTTGGTGAGTTTTTAGTAAAAGATATGAAAGGAATCTTTTGTCATTTTTCATACGATGTACTTTTTGACTTTTCCGACAAAAGTACGAGAAGAATGTTTTTTTAACTTATACGGAATGAATGCATTTTTAAAACATTATTTCCAAAAATATTCCATTACAATTTTTCAATTTTATTTTAATCAACTGATTTTAGTTTAAAATTGTATGAAATGTTAAGAAAGGAAAATAAATTGAAGTAGAAAGGATATTTTCCTCAAGAATGGAGTTCAAGTGTTTTATGAAAATTATTTTCCATCTAAGATGATATAGGGGTCTATTTCTATCCCTATTTTTACATTGATTTGATTATGTTATCAAGGAATTATTTTTATGATGTCCTTTTATCTTATATGGATTATGTTATGATGGAATGATGTTTAAGAATCACATTTTTATTACATGGGTTATGCAATGATGTATGATTTATGATTTTGTGGCACACATAAGAATGGTATCATTATGAGATGGGTGGGACCTATATCTCCCTCCAATGAATTGGGTAATGATTTTATAATTCATGAGATCGACATGGCTGGAACAATAGGTTATACCGGTTCAGTGAAACAGGACTGAAACGAGGAGTGAAATCGGTTCAGAAATTGACTTTGTCCACTAAGATATTCTTGGAAATGAGTCTTGAATAATAACATATGATTCTATATGATTATGTGTGTATTCCACAAAGATTAATGTTTTAAGTTATGATTATTGGGATATCATTTAACTACTATGATTTATCCCATGTTATGAAATTATTCTCTCTTTTACAGGTTAAGATTTCCAAAATGTTATGTTCTTATGAAAATGATGGGATTGATATTTCTTTTGTTTAATATTACTGAGCATTTGAGATCACCCGTTTATGTTTTCTTTTCCCCAGGATATAAAGAAAGGTTTTAGGTAAAAAAGGAAGATCTTTATGGGAGATGTTGAAGATATTTCACCACGATTAGAAGATTATATTCCGAGTTTCCAAAGACACTAAACTATTACGATCCTTGTGTGTGTGTTTTTGTTATGTACATAGTATTCCGCAAAAGTGATGTAATGTCCATGTACTTCAATCTTCGGGTCTCTACAATTGGTATCAGAGGAAAGGTTTAGTCAACCTTTGGAAACTAGGATGCGAAAACGTTAGTGAGATCCCTAGAGATATTTCTAAGGTATGTCTAGGGATGTCCCTAAGGATAAGTATACGTATAGGATATAGTCCTAGATCTATGGTAATGATATTAGATTAAACCAAAGTTGTTAGATATTGAAGTTACTCCCCCATTATTATGATTTTTTCCTCTCACACTATTCTTTTTGGGGTTTAGACGATGGCTGGAACCCGAAGGAACCGTGTTGATCAATGCAATGGAAAATGTAATGATTGTCCTCCTGAACAAACAAATATTATGGGAGATGGAGTGAAAAATCTTATTGCTATACTTACACAAGCTATGAATCATTCTGGACTTCCAAATGAGCAGAGAAGGGAACAATATTCTATTGAGGCCTTCATGAGGTAACGTCCACCTTCTTTCAGTGGGTCTTCTGATCCACTTGTTGCTGAACAATGGATCAGTACCACTGAAAAGATATTTTCAGTTCTTCAATGTTCTGAACATGATAAATTCATCTTAGTAGTATATCGTTTGGAAGGTGAAGCTGATCAATGGTGGAATCTTATCAATAATACGAGGCAAAGAGATGAAATTGAGTCCATGGAATGGGACGAGTTCAAGAACTTATTTTTCAATAATTACTTCCCTCGTATTCTTCGAATAAAGATGGAGAAGGAGTTTATTGAACTAAAGCAAAAGGATGATGAATCTGTTGGTATATACGAAGCGAATTTTACAAGGCTTGAAAGGTATGCATCTGGATTTATCATCCAACCTGAATGTAAAGTTGATCGATTCTTCAGTGGAATAAAACCAAATCATTGAAGGGAATTAGCTATAAGAGACTTCAGTAGCTATGAAGAAATTGTGCGTTGTGCTATCAAGGTAGAAATAGATATTGGTGTTACATGTCCATCTCATGGTTTTGACAAGAAACGAAAGATGGAGTTCAAGGAGAAATCTCAGAATAATGGTGAAAATAAGATGAATGTTTCCTTATGCACAAAGTGTGGAAAGAAGCATGGTGGAGATTGTCTTAATGGGACTAGAAAATGTTTTAAGTGTGGAAAAGAAGGTCATCAAGCAGCTGAGTGTCGAAGTAATGGAAAAAGGGTTTCTAATGATGTGAATAAAGAAAACACTGCAGAGAACGCACCACCAACACTTCAATGTTTCAAGTGCAAGGAAATGGGGCATTATGCTAATAAATGCCCTAATCCATGGGTTAGTTATGATCGACATGAGCAACCGCTTAAGGCAAAGGACAAAGATAAGTCACATGCGATCACTATTGGAGATTTTGAATATGACAACGATGTGGTGGAATGATTAAGTGTTTGTGTAATGGGATTTCAAAATAGTATCATGCAATCTCATTTATGGTATTGTGGAATTTTGGAATATCTATGTATTGGTTTTCAATAATTATATGATAATGGTAACCAAGAAAAAAAAAGTGATTGAAATATTTTTGGAAAGTAGATGATTTGCGCATAATGAAGGGACAAGAAGATAATGAGATGTTTTGTTGTATTCATGAGATCTTGATTGATATAAGGACTAAGTATATAGAAATTTGAGGATTTTGGTATGTGGAAAGAGTTATCTTTTGACAGCACTCATGTTTTCACTAAGATTCAATGGGTATTAATTTTTCAAGAGATTACATGATTATGGTATTCACATGACTGGAATGTGACGAACAAGATATATGAGGGATAAATGATGGCATTCACGTTATAATTTTCTCTATACTATGAGCTTGGACCGAAGTATTTTAGATAAGCCTAAAGATTGGAATGGATTATGTTGGACATAAGTTAGTATTGTTTAAGGATAAAACTTTTTTGATATTTTTGATGGGATTTTATAGTAATATAGCTTTAGAAAAAGGACAACCTGCTGGACGGGCAATAACCCATCGCGTCGGACAAGGCTGTGGAAATCGAACCCACAACCAAAGTGCGACTGGCCTTTATCGCCTACCACTAGCCTACAGGAAGTCCCTGTTTAGTAGAAACAAGTTTTATTATATTAAGCAGTATGATATATGAAGTATAAGTCCATTTAGGAACTATATATGATTAATCTCACTATAGATGGAATTATGTATTTTATTGATAACTTTTTTAACCTTTTGTTTGAGACAGATGGAATGACCCATCATTCTATCACATGATCTGCTAACACATCATGAATGACAAATTCAACTTCATTTATTTTAGAGATGAAGTGGAAATTGTCCAAATAACGACAAACTGTGAGACTATACCAAAATCAAGAAAGTATTTCTTCTAATTCCAATTTCATCAACTTTAGGGAAATGATCTTGAAAACCAAAAATATTGTCCTAGTGCTCTTATATCGGATGAATCAGATGGTACCTTAGATCATCACAAATTTATGGCTTTGTGATTGCTGGCTTTTCCATATCCATGTTCTCTACCACTCTCCATCAGAACATGATGGTTAGATTTCTCATCCATATCCTTATTTTCACCTATGTGGAAACCCATTGATTAGTTTATTTGGGTAACCGTTACATTTCATACTTTTTTTTAAAGATTGGTTTTGGTATTCCTTTTTACGATGTGGGTTTCTATTAAAGAAACTTTTGAATAGTAAACCATTTATAACCCCGACGAATTTCGAGGGTGTAATTAATTTTAAGAGGGGTAGAATGTAACACCACGAGATTTTATGAAAAATATTATTTTAATTTCACTAATGTCTTGTGTTGTATTCTACACCAAGATTACCTTGAGCTATACGCAACACGGTATTAGCTTGCAGTATACGCAACACTATTCTTGGATCGTGTTACACACAATTTTGATAATAGTTATTCTACAAAAAATTGAGTATATATATATATATATATATTCAATGTATAAATGAAATATGGTTGGAATATGTTCTACGAAACAACGAAGGATTCTTTCACAACACGCAACCCTGACTTGGCTTGCATTACACACAATCACGAACTTCCTCGATAGCGTGTGTTGTACGCAATACTGGGATTTACTAAACAACGATATATTATAATAATATTGTTATGAACTAGACGTTATGAATAGTGTTAACTAAATTTTGAATTTTATAACATTATTATTCATCTTACACATTTCTAGAACATGTTATAAGAACAAAATAAATTTTTCGGGTAAAATAAGTATTTTTCAAAAAATGCAGTTTTGCCGCCTTTTGATGGCGCACCCACATTAAATCTAGTTTTGGACATGTTTATAAGATCAATTTGAAAAAATAAAACTCTTCTTTTGAATCAGGATATAAAAATTTACATTAGATAAAGATTTGATATTTTTCCGATAACTTTCATATTTTAATGAATAGTAAAAACACGCTATATTATAATTAAAAACAACTTTTTTCATCGTAATATCTTATGTGGTTTAATTATAACGGTTTTAAAGTATAAATAGAATATATTTTTACCATTTAATATAATTTATGTCATTATCATTGATTTTACCTTGAATTCGTAGGTTAAATCAATTCAATATTTTGCAATGTTTTAAAGAAAAACCCGTTTTCTTTCGACAACGGGAATAATTTTAATTTAATTTATGCATCTTTTGTGTATTTAATTTGGAAAATTGGATTCCATATTTGGAATAAGTGGGTCCAAATTATTTTAATAAGCTAATTTTTATTTTTGGGCATTGTGAATAGTAACTACGGTATATTTTATTTACTATAGTTAAAAATAATGGAGTAATTAAGGGTAAATATAAGATTATAAAATTACCTTAATACTTGGAAAAATCCTATTGGATGGCTAAATGTATACCAATATATCCTAAGGGTCGGATTAGATTCATTTTATGGACTTTTGTCCATGAAAATAATTTAATTATTATTAAAACCAAAGAATGTTACAACATGTCACTTTCTTAAATATTATAAGTATAATAATTTTAATTTAGTGATAAAATTCATGAAACTTAGAACATGAATAGTCTCCAAAAATATGATTCAATTATATACATCATAGGAATTTATTTAGAATTTTTAGGGATTAAATAATTATCATTTATTATGACACAAAGATGATGCAGTAACTGTCTTATTAGTGAAATATTTACATAATTGATGTTATAAATGCCCAAATAAATGTAATTTGAGACTTTTTATGACTTAACTTATTTTTATAGGTTAATGTGAGATGATATTGTTGATATAAGTAACTTGGTTCGAACGTATTATTCTGTTATGAATTTCATAAAAATCATGTACCAAATAGTGTCAAAATTGACAGAAATTAGTTTTTAAAACAAATATTATATTATTAATTGTTATTTAATTCCTAAAAATATAAGGTTCGGCCAAATGACTTATATAAGTTTATATATATTAATAATAAACAATTTGGGGTTCGTTCGGCTTGATATAGTATGTTTATTAACCATATAGTGTAAGAAAACAAAAAGACACGGTAAAAGTTAAATTATTTAACTTATAGTTAAATCTAATTGATAAGGTTAAAATAATAACCTAAACTTGTATAAATCCTATTGGATGAGAGGCGTTCGACCCACTCCCACCTTAGATTTGAAATATATCAATTTGGAGCTATTTTAAACCGAACATGCCTTTATAATAAAATAATATTTTTAGTTTTCCCAAAGGTGACCATCTCCTCGCTTATAAAAGGGCACCTCCTCCCTATCCTCCTCACACCAATTTGAGCATTCAAGCTCAGCAAACCCCTGCCGAAATCCCTTCTCCACTTCCCTAGTATCATCCTAGAGGGCCTGGTCTTCTTCAAACACCATCCTTAGTTTTTTAAGTGGAGGTTAAGAAAAGGCGCGTCAAAAAAAGGTAATATCCATTACCGATCTTTTTCAATTTCTTTCTTCTTCAACTTCTTCTTCTTTAGTTGTTTCATGATAAAGTAATAACATCAGTTTCTTATATACTTATATGTTATTATAAATATCAAACGACTCTAATTAACCTTCTATCCATCCTACGGAAAAAGGAAATCACCGTGTGTGCGTACGTACGGAATACCGTCTCTACGTCGTGGTGTAATCTATTTTCCGCCACCACCTTAATTGGATGGGTATAATGGTGTAATGAGTAACTATATATGATTATTATAATGTGATATTGATACTGAAATAGTATACATACACTTCAACACATGTTAACGATCATGAGAACGATAGCATCGCTCGTGCGTACGTACGGACTACCGTCTCCACGACACGAAGAGATTCATTCTCCATGTTAACCATTTAAGAATGATTATGAAGTATATATAAGCAATAATAATGAAATATATGAAATTATAAATCTACTGGATTTATGTTTATATGTATTTCATCTACTTACTTCCATTCAAGACAATAAGGAAAGGAAAACAGCGTTCATGTGTACGTATGGACTACCGTCTCCATGAACAGTGTGTTTGATTTCATTTATCTATCTATTATATATATATATATACTGAATATATATGATATATAAATCGTTTTTTATATTCATGAAGTAATTAAATCATGATATAAGTAATAATAATGCCGAGAACAACAAGTCCAAACACCTACGATAAATGAAACGATTTTACCCAAAACGCTTCTTTAACATGGAATTTACAAAAGAACGGGTAATATAAAGTCATAAGTGAACCATATATGATATCATAACAATGATTATGATTCTTTAATAAGTTAATGACATTATTTAAATCATTATACAGGAGGTTCGGACACTTACGAAGCAAATCAGATTTAAGTTAAGGGAAATATCACAATCTCATTTTTATCCGAGATTGTTTATACTTTGGAATTTACTGGGCTGTATTTTACCATCCACATCCATTTTTCCTTAGTATGTAACATTATTTCCATCCACCTACAATTTTTTAAATACAATTTTACCCTTTGGTGAGTTTTTAGTAAATGATATGAAAGGAATCTTTTGTCATTTTTCGTACGATGTACTTTTTGACTTTTTCGACAAAAGTACGAGAAGAATGTTTTTTTATCTTATACGGCATGAATGGATTTTTAAAACATTATTTCCAAGAAGCTTCCTTTACAAGTTTTCAAGTTTATTTTAATCAACTTTTGTTAGTTTAAAATTGTATGACATGTTAAGAAAGGAAAATGTTTTTGAAGTAGAATGAATATTTTCCTCAAGAATGGAGTTCAAGTGTTTTATCAAAATTATTTTCCTACTAAGATAATATAGGGTTCTGTTTCTATCCCTATTTATACATTGATTTGATTATGTTTTGATGGAATTATTTTTATGATTTCCTTTCATCTTATATGGATAATGTTATGATGGAATGATGTTTAAGAATCCCATTTTTATTACATGGGTTATGCAATGATGTATGATTTATGATTTTGTGGCACACATAAGAATGGTATCATTATGAGATGAGTGGGACCTATATCTCCCTACAATGCATTGGGTAAAGATTTTATATCTCATGATATAGACATGGCTGGAACGGTAGGTTATACCGGTTCTGTGAAACATGACTGAAACAAGAAGTGATCTCGGTTCAGAAATGGACTTTGTCCACTAAGATAGTCTTGGAAATGTGTCTTGAATAATAAGATATGATTCTCTATGAATATGTTTGTATTCCACAAAGCTTCATGTTTTAAGTTATGATTATTGGGATTTTATTTCACTACTATGATTTATCCCATGTTATTAAATTATTCTCTCTTTTGCAGGTTATGATTTCCAAAATGTTATGTTCTTATGAAAATGATGTGATTGATATTTCTTTTGTTTACCCTTACTGAGCATTTGAGCTCACCCTTTTATGTTTTCTTTTCCCCAGGATATAAATAATGTTTTTAGGTAAAAAAAGGATGATCTTTATGGGATATGTTGAATATCTTTCACCACGATTAGAATATTATATTCTGAGTTTCCAAAGACACTAAACTATTATGATCCTTGTGTGTGTGTTTTTGTTTTGTACTAAGTATTCCGCAAAAGTGATGTAATGTCCATGTACGTCAAGCTTAGGGTCTCTACACCTATTGACTTTCAGAGTGGTTCTCTAGTTTTTAGGGTGACTCATTGGATGGGGGAACACAATATCAGAAACCAGTGGAAGCTAGCCCCTCGGATTGTCAGGTTGATCATGATAGTGGGGAGTTTTGGTCTAATGGAATTCTTATTTTCATTTTCATAGTTTTACAATTTCATACATGATGTGTTCACTATTTCACAAATTTTTATGTATAATAGATACACATCTAATATGATACACATTTTTTGAAATCAACCTAGATGTTTATGAATACTATGAGGAGCAATTAATTCGTATTATATACCATTGTGAACATAATATCTGGGAAATATTGTTCCTCTACTATGAGTGAATTAGAGGTATGGTCATGTGAAAATAGAAATATAGTGGAGGTAGTATGATATTTAAAAATATTAGCTAGACACGATCACCAATACCCCACTATGATTATTAAAGTATCTAAAGTATAAGTTGTTCTTTGGTGGGGAGTTTTAAAATATCTTATGATTAATATTTTTCATTCCTCAATTTTGGGTATCCTATTGGACTCTGGTAGTATGTTTTCAGCATTGGATTGAGATATTGCATATATAAAGGTTAAGATTAAGATAAGGGTTATATGGATGATAACATAGTATTATATACATAATATTTTCATTGAAAATAAATTATTTACAATGTAAATTGATTGGGCAAGTTAATAATGTGAAACCATTTTTACATTGTAAAACTAGAATCTATAATATAAAAGATATTTATAATGTAAAGACATTTTTATTTCATCTTTAATTTCATAGAATTTGGATTTCATATGATATAAAAATAAAAATATTTAAAATAAAAATATTTTAATTACATTATAAATATACTTCCCATTTCTCATTTTAAACATTACAGCAGATGACATGCATTGGGATAATGCTTACATCCCCATTTTGATTTTCATCCCCTCATATGGTGATCTCTGAGATACTGCATTGACTCATAAGATAGTCTCCCCCATATCTCCAAATTGCAGACCTAGTGATCACCTCTTCCTCGATTAATATCTAATTGATTTTTATAAAACCTCTCTTTACCTATGATACTGATAATTGACTATATATTCTCTAATTATGTTGTAGGTTCTCGTCAAGATCACCCAAAATTTTGTTTCTAAATATTCTAGTATCTAAAATAATTATGATCACTTTGTTACACCATTCTCATGGCCTATATAATTTTATAAATCATGGTTTATGGTAATATCATTATTTTGAACTCCCAAGGAGCCCATCAGATCCAATTTCATTATGACCCAACTTGTGGAAACTAGATAAGTGAGCATAACCTATAATTTGTGAAGAAATTTCATAGTTTTAATTATGAATTTTCAATAAAAAGTGATTTGTGGTATTTTGTAAATTTGTGATAAGTTTCAATGTGTTCCCATTTTTTTGTATTATCATTTCTCATTATCTTGTATTGACATCATAATATGATTTAATTCTTAGAGGCATGTTACTAAATATATTGTAATGATTATATTAATCTTCTAGAATTTATTGTTATTAATAGAGTGGTTTTAATAGATGTGTTGTAATGCATTGTGGGATCTACGTGGACATGTTGTAACTCAGAAAGTGGTCTTCCCATATGTGGTTTAATTCATAGAGGGATCTTCTAAGACATGTGTAACTAATATAGGAATCTTCCAAATTATCCTATGTTGATGTGTGGCATATACCCTGGGATTGAAATTTTTATGATTGGCACTGTTCTATAACATTATCCTTGATATCTGATGTCATTCCAAATCATTTTTACTGGCCCTGAGTGTCATCTTGGAACTCAAGGTTTAGTGGGTTTATTTTATGATAAGTTTTCATTTAACAAATTAACACCAATATTTATAAATTTATCTGATGCACTATATATAAATTCATGACTATATAGACACAATGGGTGTTAATACTATTGATTTTTTACTCACACCCTATTCAGAGAGACATTTCGTACCTAATAATATTTCATTTATTCAGGTTTGGATAAGGTAAAAGGAGTATTTTATTTATTTATTTTCTTCATGTGTAAGAGTAAAATACGGAACAAACATGGGGATTTGGACTATGGATTTAAGATTATTTTATCTAGTCTTTTATTATATTATTGTTTTCTCAAGAAACAAAACATTTAGTTACATTTATCTTCTTATTATGTTGTTATTATGGATTCGTTTGTTTGATTTCACAATTATTCTACTATGATTATCTGGTTGAATATTTATATTGTTTCTTCTACTTCTTTGACTATTAATTTATTTTTTCACTATTATCGAAACTCTACAATAGGGGGTATATTATCCTAACTATATACCTTCCAACATTTCTACAGGTTATAATCCCCTTCAATACGGAGAATAGTGTCTCCAGTCAGGTCACCCACATGACTCGGTCATGTTAGGGTGAAATTTTTCTGGGATTTTAAAATTGTAATGGAGTGAAATATAATACCTCACCCATAATAGAAGATGCATATGTGTTCCATATAAAAAATAATCATATATTTTATATCACATTTAAAAATAATGGGATTCCTAAACCATTAAAAACATTAAAAACATTACATAAAAATTAGATAAGAAATACTATAATTTTAAAAAACAAATCAATGTGAATCATATAATAATAATCCATATTTAGAGTTCAACTAATCACTTCATTAGATATATAACATAGATGTAAAACATGGTTAAATGAAAAATTTCCCCACAAAACCTTTTAAAAAGTTTCTATAAATGATAATCTTAAAACTATAATAAAAAAATTTGGGTGGGAATGATAATACTTTTGATAAATTATTACATTTAAAAGGAACATTCAATAGTAGGTTTATGAAAGATAAATAATGGTTTCAATGAGTTCAAGTGAATGTAATCTTCAAATGATTTATTTTTAAAAAATCATAATTAATGGAGATTTGAAAAATAAAAAATAGTTATTAAAAAGAAACTATGTGTTTAATAGAGAATAAATTTTTAAATTATAAAACCCGTTTTGTATATTTTAAAATTATTTTATTTAAAACCACATCATTAAATATGTAATGAAACATTCATTTTAAATTCAGATAGTGTAAAATATAGGGCCCCTGTGATGACTAAAATATTTTGTGTAAATAATAATAAAAAATAAGAATAGTAAACATAGAAATAGAGGGAAACCCATATTTATTGGAAATTTTATTTTTTTCATAACAACATTGAACTTTATTGAGAAATAAATTGTTCAACAAATAATATTTGAGTTAAAACCATAAATTTTTGTAAAGTCCCTAATCATTGTATCCATGAGTTAGTGGATAAATTATTACAATGGTGTCAGACACAACGAATCACATCCCAAATGAACAAATAATTTATTATTTTTTGAAAGCTAGAAATATACATGAATCTCATATTACAGTTGACAATATAAAATAAAATTTAAAAATTTAATTGAGAAAAAAATAATTTCCATTATAAAATCCATTCATATAAATAATAATACATATCTTATATTCATGGGGAAATAAACATTGGAAATGGCAGATCATAAATTCTCAATAAGGGTAAGTATATACTAGAAGCTAATATAGAATGAACAATATGTCGAAAATAAATGATAATAAAATAGTTACCTATAAATAATATCATCATATAAAAACTCATACATGGATAAAATAACCAATAAAATATTAACATAACATAATTCATAATGACAGAAAGAATAATCCCATTTATATAAAACATATAGTCATGTCCTTATTCCATGATTTGTCACATATTTTTTAAAAGAAAAAAAACAGCATTTGTTGGAAAAGGATATGAATATTTATTTTTAGATATATATTGAAATCCAATTAAGGATAAAATTATAAGTTAAGTAATATTAAATTATATTATAAAACATTTTTAAAAAATATTTATTTCAAAGAGAAAGGATTTTTGACCGAAGAGATTGATAAATTGGACTTTATTAATAACATGTTTCCCAATTATTTGAAGTAAAAAATTGGAAAAAATGTATAATATTCTGAAAAAAATCATAAATATAAAACGGATATAAATATGGACTGGTTTTAAGATATAAATAAAAAATAATTACCCCATGGGAGTACTAAACATAATTAATTATGAATAACGATGTTATTGTGAAGAAAAACCATACCACTTCGATAACATCTAAATCATGATACCCATGGATGAAATAACATCAACTGACCCCCAAAATTCCATGAATATAATGTTTTTAATGATATAAATAATCAATGGGGTAATATATACAACACCCAAAAGAACTATGTTTGGAATATGACAAATGTCTTACTAAAGTAAATGTGAGATGATAAACCATTTCCTTACTCCGATTTAATTATAACAGTTCAGAACTCTTATAAGATAAATATATATTTATTATGAATATAATCACAAATAATAATAATATATATAATAACTTTTATGATTTATTTAATATCTTTTATGACAATTTTATTAACAATCCTTTTTAAAATCACTATTTAGTGTGATAATTAGCCCATATTTCATTTTGTTTTCGTATGATTGTTGTGATAATTTTACATTGACCATGTTTCCATATTATAAATAATTTCACCGTTGATATAAATATCCTATATATTCACAATATATTTATTTTTAGTAATCTATAATATTTATATATAGAAAAATTAATTACTCTTGTTATGGAGGTGGTAGGACGTACATATTCCTGAATGTAGTTTCCATTTATTAGTGCATGAAATGAAGGAAAGATAAATAATATTTCACCTTCGCAGTATCAGTTATATCTCATATATTAATTAAATATATCATTATTACCATAAATACAAAAAATCTAATGAAACCCATTTCACATCATTATATAGAGGGAGTAGTCTACACTTACACATGTGCGACATTATTATTTTCGAACTGATTAGATGTTAGGAATGTATAAGTGATATTATAGTTTTAGAATTATATTATTTTTGAATATAATATAAATATATTAAATCCATTATTATATTTAGTTAGTATATGTGGTGGTGTAAAATTAAATAATTTTTTTTCTAGATACAGTTGTCTGCCGTATAAATGATTTATGGGTTTGTTTCCCATTTGATGGAAGATTATATACATATGGGTTCATCCATAAATAAAATTATATATCATTATATTTTAGATAATATTGTTATTAGATTGTAATTATTAAGACAAAAATTAAGGTGTTAAGTGATGAAAAAAGGAATGATCTTATTAGAGCCAATTACCCTTTGATTGATAATCCTCCTTTCGATCCATTATTATGGAACCTATCATTTGTAATATTTGAATACCCATATCTATATAATATTTATAAAGAAATATTTGAGGAATTTATTTATGTATTAGTTGGTAAAAATGTCAAATTATGTGTCAATAAGAGGGGGTAGATCTGCCTTTTTTTAAAAGTGGGTTACAACTACCAATGTAAGCACACAACGTGTACAACAATGTTGTGAAATAAACAATCCTAAGTACTTGAAATTATGACCCACACCCCAAACCCCTCCCTCTCTTCAACCTGAAAGACATGTGGGGTCCTTTATAATTTGGAGTCAGTATTATTTTATTAATACCAAAAACTATTCAAAAAAGGTATGCCACTCCCAAATTATGTCACTCTTAAAATTATAAATATTTCATTGAAGGGATCATATTGCCGAGTAACACCTCCACTAAAAATACTCATTCATTAAACATAATCTTCCTTATCCTTTATGTTTACCCCGATTTACCAATTTTTACCATTCTAGTGTTTTTTCAACCAATGTATTTTATCTGTAAAGAAAAAAAATAACATAATACAAAATAAAATTTTGGATTTTTTTTTTCAAAATATGTAATCCAATTTATCAAATTAAAAACATATGTGTGTTGAGAGTTAATTATAAAAATATATAATTTAATCTTAAAAAACATTGTTATAAACATAATTGAGATAATAATTATTTTACTCTTTAGGGGTAAATATATTCAGTTAAAAAGAAAATTTGGTATTTTAGTGGTCCATAATTGATATTTTTATACATTTTTACATAACATGGTAGAAGATATATTTATTAAAAATTTTAAATCATTTAATAGATTAATATTTATTATAAATTAACATTAGTGTAAAATTTGAAAATAATAATTTAATGTAACTTCATTATATCAGGCCATTTATATAATTCAAATGTAGTTATTTTACCCATATATAAATTGATATATTTATCTTAAAATTTATGTAAGAAAATAATTCATTGAATTTTAATTAGTTTTAGATTTTTTAAAATCATTATTTTATTTTTAGATTCAAAAAATAATTAATTTTTAGTGTTTCATAAACTTTGAAGATAATTTTATAATTTTTAAAAATTATAAATAAATTATACTCATGAAAATAATTTCGTTATTATCAAAATTATCATCAATATTCATTGAATATTTTCTTTTCCACATATGTGATTAGATAATTGAAATTAAGAAGAAAAAGGGTGACATTTTTGTTTTATTTTCTTTACATAAATTTTTAAATTCGTTACATAAAAGTAATATTGTTGGAAAAAATCATAAAAATATCCTTTAAAGTGATAATGGATGAATTTTGTCTATTAATTTTTAGTTAGAAATGTTTTAGGTCATTTTTAAGAATTATCATTTAGATTAACTCCACAGTAAACACATTTTAACCATAACAATGGTAAGTTATTTTTTATATTTTTAATATAAAATAAGACCAAACATTATGTTCAAATAATTATATAATATTAATTATTCTGATTCAAAATAGAGAATCCATTTTTGAAAATTTCATTCATAGAAGATGAAAAATGTTATTTAATAAAAGCCATAGAATCTGAGAAAGGTGGTTTTAGAAGGAGAATATTCTCATACGTATAGGATTATTTATTCTCAAAATTTAATATAAAATTGTTTCCAATGAAAAAAATTATATTTGGTTTAATATAATTGAACTATTTTTTACATTAAAATGGATTTAAATAAAAATGGATTCTTTAAATTCTTTAAAAAAAATTGTATCTTTCCGTAAAAACAATTATTTTTTAGTACTCATCAAACTATTATTATTTATAAAAACATTATCGAAAATTCACTCATTAATATTCATTACATAATTATAATAAAAATGATGTTAATTTTTAAAAATAAATTTCCAAAACTGATAAAGAATTAATTTAGATTTTTTTCCCAAATATTAATGAAACCTACTTTTATAAAAATTATGGTCTTCATAAACCATGTATTATTCGTTAAAATGATTTTTCTTTTTTTTAAATAAATTGACAAACATTGAACATATTATATAAATGTGTAAACAATATAATTATCATAAATTAGTTATTCTTATTAATAAAAACCATTTTAATGTCCATGTTATAATGATGTAAAATATTGTTGTTCATTTAGACTCAGGGTTGCGTATACCTCACGTTATCAATATAAAGACCATGACCCCAGTGTATCGGATCCAATGCCTTACATTACTACAAAGGTTCTATGAACATGTGATCACATCCCAATGGAAGGAATAATTTATTATATTTGGAAAACCATATAAAAAAATTATTTTAATATTACCACTTCAAATGAAATAAAATATAGTAACTTCATTGAAAAAAACTATTATTCTCACAGCTTATCCATGTATTTAAGTCATAATATAAATCTTGGAATCATGATGAAAAATAAATCATCAGAAGGGGTGATATCATATACTCAGAAATTGTAAACAATACAGAGGAAACTATAGAAATTAATAATTATAATGTTAAATATATAATAACATATGACATTAAAAACAAACATGAACATAATATGGAAAGAATAAAGGATGAATAAATAATTCCATTTAAACAATGACTTGAGAATGAAAATACAACACAGATATTATACTATTGGAATAATAAAATTTATTTTCAATTACTAATATCATAATTATTGAATGAATAATTCCAAAAATCATAAACAAACTACCAATGATTCGGCCAAGACACCATATATAAATTGGTCAAAACCTAGTCATGTTTGTCACATGATACTTACTGATGCATCGAGGGGTTATAGTGGTCTCCACCCATCACTAACTATATCCAATGAATTACTCATATGAAAGGGTTGTATCTTAATCAACATATACATTCATATTTCTACTAGCATATAAAATGTAAATAATATTCCCCAAAAAATAATGGTAATCATAAATAATCTATAGTAATATAGCGGATGGTATCAAGACGTTACATAACTAAAATAATCCTAAATCATTCAATAAAATAATGTAAATTTTAATATAAAATGTAACTAATAATTAATTATAAGATTCAATATATTGAGTCAAAATATATAAAAATACTTTCTTAGAATCATTTATAAATTTTTAATACAAATACAATTTTACTTTCGAAAGATGAAACCATTTGGGAAAAAAATTGTATTTTCCATAAAAATCAGATGGTAAAGCTGTATCTCCTAGAAATGAAAAGTGAATGAAATTATATTTCCAGAACACTATAATAAAATAAAAAATGATATTTTGAAATAAAGGTAAATTCATGTATAAATTATTGATTAAAAAACATTTCAAATAATCCATTTTAGTGAGGTTCAATAAAACATATAAAAGAATCTTTAACGAGTAAAAAATGTGTTATTATTTTCATAAAATAAGAATTTATGCAAGATTTTTTTCATGATAAATATATTGATTTTATAAAATAAAATTGGGTGACTAATACATATAATTTAGTGTACTTGATAATAAGTGAGACATTGGGATGTTCTCTTAAATTGGGCCTACATATCAAGACGAAATGTAAAAGAAACAGTATAAAACATTTGATTACACATCCAAGAAATATTTACTGATCTATATTCATATATTATTAATGTAACAAATAATTATGGATTATTACATAAAATTTATGAATAATTTCATTGTTGTAAAGAGGGGGAAATTGTATCCTGAAGGAAAATGGAGGTTCAGGAAGAAACCCTTACCGTTTGCAATCAATTGAATCGTATGCCACATAAAAGTAATAAACATAAAAGGAAAATTAAATAAAAAAAGTTAAATTTAATCATGATGTTATATATATAATTTTAAGAATACATAGACCACACATATGAAATAGGTGGTTAATATGGCACATCTCGTAGAAATAAATGTGAGATAAGAAACCTCAGTTCCTTATGATTGGAAGTATTATGCACATCCACTTAATGTCTAGGATAGTAAAGTTATGATCATTATTTATTTAATTCATAACATATTTATCATTTATTCGGATTACAATAAATTTATTAAGTTACTTTTAGGATATTTGGATGATTTATAGGATTCATTTTTCTCATTCAGGATTATCTCTTTCCTTATATTTCATGATTTGTTCACTTGTATACATATATAAAGTATCATTTGAAATGAGAATAGTTATCTAGAATTGAAATTATATTTTATTAAATTACGTACATATGATTAAATAGTATTTTATTTAATTTTTTTTATAGATTTGTGTATGACACTTTAGATAAAACATAAATGATAATTGTTTACATTATTTGTTGCATGTTTTTGATGATCATTGAGTATTTTTTATTAATAAATAATATGTATATATACTTGTATTAAAAAATTAATTATGTTTTCATAAATGTATTATATTCTTTTTTAACATTAAGTATCGTTTTACTAACAACATTGAATGTGGAATTTAAAACTCATCATCTATGGAGGTGGTAAATCATCACCTCAAAAATATGTTTTCATTCTTTGAATAAAAATGGAAGAGAAAGGGATTGATGGTTGATATACTATTAAAATAATAAAATTAAATTATATAAAATATTCTGTATTTATCATGCCAATTTTATATACATATGTAAGGATAGGATAATAAATGATATTGAAAAGAAAATAATGGAAAAAATTTGGATTTTACCACTTTAACATATTCTTTATGAGATCGTATTTAAGGATCTTTGGAATTTTATTTTGGTGAGTCCAAGACTTCCTAGATGCGGGGAATCAGTATTAGAGATGTCTTGGGAAACAATTGGAAATCTTCAATGATATTGATGTTTGAGGAGAAAATGTAACGAGAGGCGGTATTTATAGTGTAGGATATGGGTGTTTTATTTATTTTTTTATTTATTTTTTTATTATATGGGACAAGACTGTCAATAGTGTTTATTATTATGAATAAATATAGAAAATAGTTTATCTAGCATTGAGCTGAGGGTTTCTTACATTGTGAATGATTTTAGAATTCATGTATTTGACTTAAAATGTAAAATGTGATAAAATAACGTATTTACCTATTCACAAAAATTCAAATATATTTAAAAACTCCTAAAAATTCACTCAAAAAAATTAATTGACATGTATAACTAAAAAATCAATCCCAATATATAGAAATAATTTTCTAAATAATAATAATTGTTTTTTAATGTAAATCATTATTTATTATAAAAGTAATGTTTTTGAAATTATAACTACATATTTGATAGTTTTAAAAATCAATTATGGTGTAAAAAATTTTCTTCTAATCTTAACAAAAATTTATTAATTTATTAATTTATTTTTTAAAATCCATTTCTTGTAAAATAATTATATTAATTATAAAATATTAATAAAATTTTTTTTAGGATAAATACCATTAATTAAATTATAATTTTTAATAATTTTATTAACTAATTCCATGAAATATATATATATAATTATAATGAATGAGATAAATAAAATTTATTTAAAATTTCATATATTTTATCAAATACAAATCTTTAATTTTATTTTATTATAATTAAATATATATTTTTATATAAATGTTTATTGTTAACTATTATTTTTCAAAATAACTAATTTTATAAAAAACCAAAATTTTACCCGAAGTAAATTGGTAAATTTTTCTTTTAAAAGTCATTTTTTCATTGATTAATATTATTCATTAAGTTTTAAAAAATTTATATATTACAATGTGAGCAATTAAAAGCTGGTAAAATGTTTTAGGAAAAATATTATGTTATTTCTAAAATTTGATTTATTAGTATCTTCTGCTTAAAAAATTTTTGAAGACTTTGAAAATATAAATTTCTTGATGTTTTTAAAAAATTTAATTCCCACCAAATAAATTTCTAGGTTTTAATGGTCAAATTTTAAATAGTATATCGTTGTTATATACATTGAGATACATTCTTCACAAACTATCAATATTGATAAATTTATATGAGATATACTATAAAATTTTTAGTTGTTATATTATAACCATCATTAATAATTTTTTCCCTTAAAACACAAACTTCTGATTGGTAATCATGGAGTTATAATTCTAAAATTCCATTCTAGAAATATCACATCAAAAAATAAATTTCTAAAACATAATCTTAAAATGATGGAAAGGTAAATGTCATGGTCGACCCAAAATTAGGAATTCAAATAGGATAAAATTAGTGAAAAGTGAATCAATGGAAGTGGAATAAAAATATAACCATGTTTATGTGATGTATAGTGATAGAAACCATGGGAAATATAAGGTTAACCATTAAATTTATTCTATTTTTATGTCAATAAAACACCATTATCTTTTCAGAATGAAATATAAACAGATAATGTTTTTTATTCAAAATCCTTTTTCCTATGGTTAAGGGATTATTTTAATATTATGATTATCAAATTATAAAATAAACATACATGATTAATTTCCATTTCAAAATTACAGTCTTCGATTTTGGTTGTGATTCAATCTATTTTCCATTATTCCCCTACACCATGAAATCGATGTTTATGATGAATTTTTTACACCTAATGTAAATTATTAAATCATATGTTCCACAAGTCATTCCTTCAACCATTATGTTTTTAATGAACCACATATTTATAAAATGATATCCATTATAGTAAATCATTATTTATCCTCAATCATTAATATCCAATATTATACATAATTCATTCTGTAAGTAGTTAATTTGAAGACACACCCAAAATATCTATAAAAAATAAAAGACCATCATATTTTTTCCAAAACAACATAATTTATCTCTTATTATCACATAAAAAATATATTATTATGTTTTTTATATTTATCCTTAATGAGAACATGCATATTTACAGAATTATACTCTTCAGTTTTTTAATAAATTACTCGAATCCAAATATCTATTTATCCCAGCATAACTTAAACCATCATATCACTAACCACCTTCATGGACATTAATACTATCCCATAAACATATTTTTATTATTATATCAACATGAATCACGTGGCCATGGTTATAGATTCTAGTTCATGTGTCTTCATGGAGATCAACTTGCAGCATAATCAATTCTCTTGATAACTTATACGATTCATCCCATGCTCCCAATTCCTCGAAGAATAAGTACTAAAATACAATCCTTTTATATATTATGAATATTATTACCATATATAATTATATAAAATATAATTACAAATCCTATTTCTTCAATAAAAATATTATATTTTAAATATTCCTCCTCATCTAAGATAATAGTGTAAGCTTGTCCACAACCCATTATCCTCTTTTGGAGAATATTCAGCACACATAAAATATTGATTTCTGTAGTGTCTAGTCTACTTTTTTGTAAAGAATTATATATTGGAAATCATTTTTTCATTTATATCATAATAAATGATTCATTTCAGTTCATACCATTATCAAACTCTTATTCCATTCAAGCATGTACTAGGGTGTTTCTTCCACAGTTATCACATGTTGGGAAATACATCATTTTCTTCTTTCCTTAATCAATCTTTTTTCTTGTAGTACTTTTGTTCTCAAGGTTACCTCCAAATAAATAATACTTACATAATTATTTCTGTATCTCATTATTAAATGATACAATACCCTTATATGATGATAATTATGGGTAGACTTGTTCGCATCATAAGATTGTTATAAAACTTTGAACTTTTTTATCCTATAGACTCTTTAGATCATGTTCATTGGTGAGGTTCTCATTCATTATATGAGGTTCAATTTCTAAGTGAGAATATAAAATATATTAGATCATATAATTTTGAAATATATTTTATAATCCCAATACTATTAAAATACATAACCGAAATTAAAATTTTATGCATAGTTATCCATATAAACATGGTTTGTTTGGGATGTTCTTCTATGGATTTCTTCCAACTATATCATAGGGTTATTTTATATAATCTATGTTTTACAAAATCTATTTTCAACATATTATACTAAAATTGATATGATACTATCTGCGAAGAACATGACCATAGTATGCCAGAGTTAGTACCTTAGATTGTAAAATTAGTACTATGAACAAGATATCACATCCCAAAGAACAATATAGTTTAGTATAATTGGAAAAATGGATAAAAAATAAATATTACTTTATGAAATTAATTTAAATATTTCATAGTTACCTCAATTAAAACATTAATATTCTCATTTTTTATCCCTTCCTGTCTTTCATAATATACTTCTTGACATTATTGGAAAAATAAAACTTTAGAATATAATGATCTCATATGCTCAGTAAGGGTAAACAATAAAACAGATGCTATAAACATTAACAATAAGGCAAGATGAATATCTTACAACATATTTAATTAAAAAAACATGAACATAATATTTCTAGAATATAATGAGAATAAAAAAATTTATATAAATAATCATATGAGAATGCAGATGGTCCATAAATATTATACTAGTAGAATAATCAAATGGGTTATCAATCATTAGTATCATAATTATAGAACTCTTAATTCTAGGAAACATAAACATATCATTAATTAATTGATGATTACTCCATATTTAAATTGGAAAAAATGGTCTATTTTAACTCATGAGACCAACTGTTCTACATGGGGATATAGTGAGCCCCCCTATCGATTACTAAGTGCAATGCAATTCTCATATGAATGGGATAGAAAATAATTAATACAGACATAGTAATTTAAACCCTAATATTAAATGTAAACAATATTCCCCAAACATTAAACATAATCGTAAATCATGTAGAGTAATATGGTAGATAAAAGAATGATAGTACATAAAAAATTCATAAACCATTAAATTAAATATGGTTAATTTTAACATAATATATCACTATTAATTAAGTATAAGATAAACCTTATTCTTTTGAAATATATTAAAACACTCTAGTAGATTAATTGATAAATTTTATTGAAAAATATCCTTTTTCATTGGAAGAATATTACTTTTAGAAAATGATTTCTAATTTTCATATAAATAATCTTATATACATTTTTGCAAAAAAGGTAAGGGAATGATATTATATTTTAGGAATATGAAAATAATTGTGATACAAGTATTTGAAAACTAATGTGAAATAATATAAAAATAATCTTTAAGAAACATTATAAATTAACCACATTAGTGTGGTTTAATAGAAAATATAATGAAGTATTTATAATGGAAAAATGTTGTTATTATTTTAAGAAAATAGAAATAATCTATGATAAATTATCCTGAAAATAATTATATTACAAAAACCTTGGGTGAGTAAAATATATTATGGATTTTACATGAAATTGTTTAAGAAACTAAGATGTTCACTTTAATCAGGTTTACTTATCTGTAGGAATTTAAAATGGTACCATATAAAACATGTAATTTACAATATAAATATAGAATAATTGAGATAGGTACATGTATTTATAATAGACACATATAATTTAATTGTATTACATATGAATAATTATGAATTACCATGGGGTAAGTAGGGAGAAAGTGTATACCAAAGGATAACAGAGGTTCAGGATGAAACCCTTACAATTTCATAATCAATTAAATCACATAAACCATAAAATTTATAATAATAAAAATAAAAACCAAAATAACAAAATGATAAATTAATTCATGATATGATATATCAAAGGGTAATAATACATACACCATAAATAAGAAATATATGGGGAATAAAGAATTTCTCAAAAAAATGATGTGACATAAAAACCCCTTACCTTATACATGAAAGAGTTATGGACATTACATAATGTCCAAGATAATTAAATTGGATTGACAAAATTTTTAATTAGAATCCTCTTAAAAATTTGTTTTATTTAATATTGATTTATTAAGATAATTTATGGTCTCTTTGATGAGTTATTAGATTCAATTTATTCAATTGGGTGTTTTTTGTTTTCCTTGTTTTTCAGGATTAGTTTACTTGTATACATACATGTAACGTCAGGTAAAATGGGAATTGTAATCCAAATGATAAATTTTATGTTATTAATAAACTTATATTAGATGAAATTGGAATATATTTCATTTTTTCTAATTTTATGATGATTCATTAGATAAAACATGCCTGATAATCATTTAGATTATTTTTGCGTTTTTTTAATATCACACACTAATTTTATTTTAGTAATTGATATTATTTTAATATATAAGTTATAAAAAATTAAATAATTTTAATGCATAAATTATAGCTTATTTTAATGATAAAAATGTATTTATGACTAGTCTTTATGGTGGAATTAAAAACTCGTTACCCCTGAAGGTTGTAAATATGAACCTCATAGATGATGTTTTCACTATTAGAATTAAAGTGTAAGAGTTGTGGATTAATGGTTTACATAACATTATCATAATAACATTATAGTATATAAAGGATACTGGTTTTAACATTCCACATTATTAATATTTGGTGTGGATAGGATAAGAAAATAAATTGAAAAAAAAGGAAAACAAAAAAGGATTTTACCTTTTAAACTTATTCTCCTTCAAACCCTCTTTAACATTCTTCAGAATGGTCTTTTGGTTACACCAAAGAAATTATTATAAGATAATGTAGTTTGGTATATTTATTGGGAAAAAAAATTTCATGATTAAAGGCATTGAAGGTGTAAGGAGAAAGGTTAGTGACGTGTGATGTTTATATTGGATGAGACGGATGTTTTTTGTTTATTTTATTCAATTATTTATTATTTTGGATCAAGACTATCAATAGTTTATATTATTGTGAGTAAATATATTAAATTGTTCATGCTAGTTAGACATGATGGGTTCTTACATCATTTTGTATTTTATAATTTACATATTTTTTTAAAAGGTAAAATATCATAAATTAATGCACTTCACTACTCACTGAATAATCAACTATTTTAGAGAACACCATTTAATTCAAACTGAACATTTTATGAGGAGATGAATTCAAAAATGGAACTGATTTTATTAAAATACGTTTTTCAATATGATAAATTAAATTTTTAATTAGAATAATCATTTATTAAAAAAAATAAAATTTTAAAATTATATCATAATTTAAAACACTTTTAAAAATTAATTGTGGTCTCATAAAATTATCTTATAATAATAAGACCAAAAATATTAATTTATGAATCTATTTTTGGAAATTAAATTTTCTTGTAAACAATTACATTAATTGTATAGTGGTAATTAAATATTAATTTTTCACAAAAATATCATTACATAATTTAACATTTTTAATACATTTGTATTCTTATTCCATGATATGAATATATAATATTTTCATATATTAGATTCTTCAATTTTATTTATAATTCAACAAGTGATTAAAAATTCAAATCCTAAATAGAATTTAAATTTAAATTAAATTCAAATTTATATAATTTTTTTTCACTGTTCATTGGGTATATAAAATTTTCAAAAAAATACCAAAATTTCACCTTAAGAAAATATTAACATTAAGTTTTAAAAAATGAAGGATATTTTGTTCAAAATAATTTATTAACATGTTGAATTATAATTTTAAAACTAGTAGAACAATAAAATGTAGTAAAATTCCCATTATAAAAATATAGTCTTTTAAGCGTAAAATATGATTTATTCATATCTTATTCCATTAAAAATTATTTGGATGAATTTAAATATATTTATTTGAAAATTTTATTTCATCCAAAAACATTAATGGCTAGGTCAAAATTTCCATGTTTTAAATAGTATATTTTTTGTTTTAAATGTGGTGTTGCATGTAACATAAGTAATCAATATTGGTAAATTTGAAAGATATATAAAACAAAATCATAGGGTGTTAAAATAAAATAGGTTAAATTTATTTAAAAATAAACATATTATAATGTATAATGTTGTCAAATTATTATATAGGGTTATTTCTTCATTTAATATATCATATCAGACCCCATTTTATTCTTTTAATATCTCAGGATATTACATTCTCCCAACTATCAATAAAATGCATCATTATAATTTTAATTTGTGCATGAAACCAATGATATTAACATTGGAATGTTCTATTGATAAATATTTTCATCGTAAAAACGTTCAATAAAACATCCTATTAATATAGGTAATTGAAAAAATGAAGGTCATTGGGATTATTACAAAACAATGTTTCCATATAGAACAACATTGGAGGTAAGTGAAAATATATATAGGGAAGAAATATAAAAATAGTTATCGAGAGTGATATTGATCATTAATCATAATAATGTTATTTATCAATAGAATATCAAAAAACAAAAGACCATAAATATATTTAGGGTTAAAGGACAATTTGATTCATCAGATATTATGCTGATATGATATAATTTTTGTTCCAATATCCATTTTTCTTAGATTTGAGGATTTATTTTTGAATCATGATAGAGAACACCCATAAATATACTAAATTGATATAATTTAATTAAAAATTAATTATTTTTTGTTCGATCAATTTATACATCATTTATTACACCAAGAAATGAATATCCAAGATGAATTTGTTTTTTCTTGAAGAACTACAATTATCTTTTAACAGATAATAAGATCCATATAAGAGTGAAAATCCTATCAGTGTGTCTCTATGTATATACCAATACTATAATTGTTAGCATGATTTATCCAATATAATATATTATACTACAAAACACACTATAACGCAAAAGGTCACCTTAATGAATTTATTAATTTGTAAACCGTAATTCTCAACAAAAATATGTCAGATGAAATTTAATGTACCAAAATTTAGAAAGAAGTTAACTATATTTATAAAATCAACAAAATATTGTGTTCCTCATACCACATAATGTGGATGATAATGTAACATTCTAAATAGGTGAATACATTGAACATAATAAGAACTTCTTATAAACATTTATTCATTTATAAATAAGTTCATATGTTGTAAAATATATGCTATAAATCCAAAAAATTAGAAAAATCTTTTAGTGATAACATTAAAAATTATATCACTCACCAATTTTAAGTTTTCAAAAAAGATCCCATAAATATAAAATCATAATTATTATATAAAATCTATAACATATTATGTGTTATCTAATATCAATCATGTGTTTTCCAATAACATCAACATGGATGTATATAAATTTTTATGGTACCATTCAATATTTAAATTGACATCTATAATGAAATAATACTATGGTAAAATAAATATACATTACATGATTCCTATAGTAGTTTTTCATTGAAAAAATAAATATATAGTGTATTTATTTACATCCCACACATAAGCTTGTCAATTATTCAACTTTCATCACTAAAAATAAACATAATTTATTCAAATTATTCCATACCACTAGTTTTCATTTGTTTGTCCTTCTTAGTCTTAACATCATTAAAAGATATTCCATTACCCATAAAGCATTGTTGATCCTCATAATGATATTTCAACAAAATACATATATTTTCATAATTCTTATACTTTATACATTTAAACCATTAATCTTGTGATAATACCTAATGGTGAAAAATATTTTACATCAATCAATTTAACTGAAATTATAATTTTCATTTTAAATTTCATACTAGTTTCCCTTCTTCTCCACAAATAAAACATATTTTAATTACTTTAAGTCATTACAAAAATTTCTTATTAAAATATTATATTCATATGGGATATTGAATCTAATTTCATCCATTATATACACAAACCATGCACTATATAATGTCCATCATTTTCTTATTTGTTATGTCTTAGAGTTGGTTAATTTCTGTATTGTTAGACTAATATTTTGAAAAGTGATTAGTAATAATCAAATTGATCTTAACGCTGGGAATAATACCATTCTATTACAAATAAAAAAATTATATCATATTTTATGTTAACAAAGTTCCTTCTGGTTCCACCCAATGACTATGACTGAAGAGAATACTGTAAGAAATGCTAATCGTGGTGAGAAATCATGTAGTCACGCCGAATCATTAATATAATTTATAAGTTTTGAAAATTAAATTTGAACATATGAAACCATATGTTTAAACATGGTTATTCATATTCATGATATATTAAAATAATTTATAATTATTTGTAAGGAGAATGTGAATTTAACAAATCATATTAGCTGGGAGTGTCAAAGCAGGTTCATAGTAAGGCCTCTTTTGAAGTACCAATTAATACTAGAGTCTTGCCAGATATTATTATTTGGTAGTTATTACCTGGGATCATCTATTCTAGAATTACATCTAGTTATAATATCCATACGAGGATTTATTACATGGAATAATCATGTAATTTCTTCGTTACCAAAATAGTAGTATATTCTTCTATGTTGTTCCTCAAATCCAATCTTAGCCTTTTGTACCCAATATATGTTTTCCATAATCTAGTTCCCAATATTCAAAATAAAATTCCACTAATACAGAATATAAAAACATTTCCCACTGTATCCCGGATCCGTTGGTTAATTTATTACATCGGAACTAGTAATAAATGATTGTATCCCAAATGACCTAATAGTTTAATAGTCATTAATAACTTGATATATAATTGAATCTGGTATTAAAATGGAAATAACAAAGTATTTCATATAAAATTAAATAATAAAACCATATTTCCATTTGATATATCAAATCATATCAATCATAATACACATCATGGTATGTGGGACAAATAAATATATGAACTTGGTGAGCTCAAATTCTCATTAAGGGTATATATACAAAAGAAGCTAACGAGGAACGACCAATTTGTAGGAATTATTGATAATAACATAATGCCAAATAAATATTCACATGGGATGGAAACTCATCAAGGGATATTATAAAAAATAAAATATTCACATAGATATTAATGAATGTAATTATAGTGATGTAATTAATAATTTTGGACATCTTAAGCATCCCATCAAGGCATTGTTCTAAGACATATTAAATATTATCGAGTCCTTGTTTCCAGAATTCAATATATGTAATGACCAAAACTTTTTTCAATAAAATATATCATATAATAATAATGTTATACATTATAAAATCTGAACATCATATAGTTAAAAAAATAACTATATTATTATCATAAATTAAAAATACAATAAGTGGAATTTATAAAAATTAAGGAACATATACCGAGGGATAATTACTTGACTGTTGGGATATTTATATGACCATTAGGAATAATATCCCAACCAATAGAATAGTAACCCAAAATATAAAATTATGATTAATACTTTAACATCTTATAAAATAAAATATGATATATTAATATCATGTATACGTAAATAAATGTTTTAAAAATGATAAATTACATGTATGTATTTTTATGAGATGTAAATATATAATAACAATTTTCTAAAAAATTAAATATTCAAAATAAAATTTATTTTAATAAAATTTATTTTTATTTATTTATTTTTATTTCATAGAATTATATTATAATTTAATGATACCTTAATTAATTATTCAATGCGTCATAAATTCTATTACAATATTAAAATCATAAATGTTCATATAAATGATGATATTAATTAAAAACTACATTTATAATATTTAGTGAATTGGTTTTATAAGAAGATTCAATTTTACTAATATACATGTTGTAAAATGGTTTCGGTGTTTTTTTTATTTTTATAATATAGTAGAATTTTGTGTGAACGGTGAAATTCAAAAATTTACGGTATTTATCAAATACATAATTATTGAGTCATTGATAACGCATGGATGAGGTGAATTACAATTAGTTAGAAATATCCAAATATAATTACTATATCTATTCATATTTATCAATATTATTGATAGGATTGACACAAAATAGATGAAAAATAAATAAATTAATCAAGAACACCCCTCTCCTCCCACAATAAATTCCAACCCACCCCACCGGTTATCCTCACACATTCTAAGACATGAAGAATTTATAAATTCTACCCAATTACAATAAAAACACTCTTTCCCATGTTATTTAGATTTAATCATTAATAAATATAAAACCCATATTCCTTATGGAGATTCTCAAGGAGCAATATATAAGAGGTAAAATTATCCACATGTATCAATTAACTTCTTTCTTTCATCTACCTCATCAATTCCTACACTATAAAAATTAAGATGATAAATTCTATTAAATATATATACTGGAATTGTTTTTTGAAAATGTAATATCCATCATCAAATACATTCTCATCTCTTTTTTCAAAAAAATGAATACATTGCCAATGAAGTGACAACTCACCACCATCATAGATGACGAGTTCTTGTTTTCCATTACCACGACATAGGTCGGTCATAATACCCTTATTACGGTTAAATAATATTTAGATATGAATAATAAATATTTTTTCATGTTTTATAACTAATATATACATCCATAATATTAAATACTTAAACAAACTCGTTTTTAATGATCGAAATACATCCGAAATAAACCAAACGTTTATCATTAATGTTATATCTAATGAGTCATCCTCATACAATTAAAAAATTGATATATGGGACCATTTTAAATTTGGTAGTTTCAGAAATATCATATAATTACACTTCTATATTTTTTATACCTTTTTACAAGAATTCAATTATTTATACTCAAAATAACAGATCATAAAACTATAAAACAAGCGCTCACAGAATGAAAAAATTAAACATTATCACTTGTCCAAAAGAAAATAAATGAACATAAAACAATTATAATAAATAAAATATATTTTCAATAAGTTTTTAACTAATTAACTAATGTCTACAATTTTATTATCATGGAAATTAGGTGCAAGTGCAGAACACATTTGTACATAAGGTAAGGGACTCTCTCTGAATGTCCAAATTAACATTTTCTTACACATTATCAATATTTTATACAATGTATTTCTTCATTTTTAATTTTTATTTCCCATGTATTCTATTATTGTATTACAAAAATATGTATCATTTTCAATTAATCTTTCATTTATGGGAAAATTCATATTTTAAAATATTCCTGCAACACCCTAAGATATCATAGTATGTTATTTTATTTAAAGTAATTCAATAGCTTACGCTACTTGAAACACTGAGTTCAAGCACACCACGACTTTCCAAACTAGTCGTTCAAAAGTGGTTATGAATAGTATTATCTAAAATTTTAATTTTATATACTCCATATAATTTAATAATCAATATTATGTGTTTCTTAGACATAATATAAGAACCAATTCCTCAGTTCAAATAAAAGAAGTGTTTTTCAAAAAATGAAATTTTAACACCTTCTAATGGAAAACCCTTTTTAAAACCCCTATTTGAAACTTTTATATATTAAATTTATTGATATTAAATTAATTTTTAGGATCGTTACATAAAAATTTATTCTCTATAAATTTTGGCCCTTTTTTGATAACTTTCATATTTTTATGAATACTAAAAAATACTAAATTTTAATTGAATTTTTTTTTAATAGAAATAATTTAGAGTGTTAAATTATGAATGTCAATGGTCTGGAAGTACAATTACATTATATTTTTATCATTTAATATAATCTAAGTCATTTTATGTAATTTAACATTTAAATTGGACATAAACAACTGTCAATCTTGTTATATTTATTATTTCTAAAAAACACACTTTTTTATTTGACAGATGAATTAATTTTAAATTAATTTCCACTACTTCTATGTTTTGAATTTGAAAAATGGATTCCAAAATTGGAATAATGTGGCCCAAATTATGTTAATAGGAAACTTTTATTTTTAGACATTATGAATAATTACTTCGGTAAATATTTTGTTTACCATGGCTAAAGGGTAAATTCGGTAAATAAGGGTAAAAAATAATACTATAATAATATAAAATTACACTAACATGTATTATATTCCTATTTGTTGATACATTTATGATCATGGTATTCCCTGGGTAAATTATGAGACCCTATGGAGCCAGCTGACTATGATAATGACATTTTACATTAATTAATTTAAAGTAAAGACAAAAATTACAAAAACATATATCTTTTAGTAAAACAATTTTAAAATGGTGTTTTATAGGTTATATTTTCGACTATAAATACTCATTATAAAGATTAAAGTATTTCATTCATAATGATATTTTATTTATTATTTGTATACATTAAATAATTAAATTTATTTATGACACAATGATGATGCAGTAATTACCTTATTAATGAAAGAATCAAAAAAATGGTATTATAAATATTAAAATTAATATAATTTCGAAGTTTTTATGATATCGAAAATATTTATAGGTTAATATGACATGTTATTTTTTATTAAATGTATATTATTCTAACTAATAAAGTTGTTATAACTTTCACAAAAACCAAATACTAAATAGTGTCAAAATTGACATAATTGAGTTTTTAAAAAAAATGTTATATTATTAAATTATATAATATTCTTAAAAAACTATGGATTTTCCAGAGGACTTATATAAGTTCATATATTTTAATAGATAACCACTTGAGGTTCTCTTGGCTTGTTATAGAATGTTTAGTAACCATATAATATAAAAATACGAAAAGACATGCTAAATGTCAAACTATTTATCTAAGAATTAAATCTAAATGAAAAGGTTAATATGGTGCCATAAACCTGTCTAGAACCTATTTATTTGAGAGGTTTTAGCCCCATACCCAAATTAGCTACTAAATAATTCATTTTTGATCCATGATAAAACTAAAATTAGTTTATTATAAAATTATATTTCACGTTTTTTCTAAAGTGACTCTCACCTCTCTTATTAAAGGGTACTTCACCTTCTATTAATTTCACAACTCCAAAGCCTTTTTTTCTCGTCCGACCGCAACCCAAATATCTTCATAACTTTACTCCATTCGTATTAGAGGCATTAATTTGGTCATAAAAATAACCTATAGATCCCATTTCATCAAATCAAAAGGATGAATCTGAAAAAGATGTAAATATTTAATCACCTCTTCCAAGTTATTTTCTTCTTCCACTTCCACTTTCTTTGTTGTTTTCATTATAAAATAAAAAATCTAGTATCTTCAATATACAATTATGTTATTTTAAAAATTGTACAACCATATTTATTATTCTATCTATCATATGAATGACAGTCACCATTTTTGTATATATACGGCTTACTGTCTCCACATCGTGGTGTAGTTTTTTATTCAAACACATAATTATTTGGATTGGTATAAAAATGAGTTTAACTATATTAAATAAATAATATAAAATTTCAATGATTTTTTATATATGATATTCCATCCAATTTCTTACGATCTCACTATCAATATACTGATATTTTCGCTCATGCGTACGTACGGATTACCGTCTCCACGAACACGATGAGATTCATTCCCCATCGTAATAATTGAAGAATAATTTTCATTTTATTATTAAAAATAATGATTAAGAACTAAATATCATTACTGTTATGATTAAAATACATCCTATTAATAACAAACATGGCTTACATAACCGAGCATAAAAAGGAAAACCGATTAGTTGACACCCGAAACGATGATAATACAAAAATATTATTAAAAAATCAATAGTACAGGATCATATATGATATCATATATATGTATATAGTTATGATATAATTTACTAGCAATTATTTAACTATTTTACAAGAGGTTAATGTACCATCACTAAGGAAAAGTACAAGGTAAGGAGTTTCTTATATCACTTTTAATTCTGGGAGATATCCATTGTTCGCCACATATTTTTGTATGTGGTGTGTTCTGTACTTCCATTTGAAATATATTATCATGATTATATTTATATTACTTGTATTATGTGAGTCATTTGGTGGTTATTAACTTTTTTTCATACGATGTGATTGATTACAACATGGTAAGGGGTATCTTATCTCACTTTTAATTCCGTGAGATTTCAATTGTTCGCCACTTATTATTGCATGTGGGGTATTGTGTACATACTTTTGAAATATATTATCATGATTCTATTTATATTCATGGTATTATGTGATTCATTTTGTGGTTATTAACTTTTGTTAATATGACTCGATTGATTACAACATGGTAACTGGTTTTCATCTCACTTCTTATTTCCGTGATATTCATGCTATATTGCCACTCTTTCATTTTGTCTTGTGTATGTACATCCCAGGAATGTTTTCTTTATGGTATATAATTTAATTTATAGGTATTTAAATTTTCATTGTATGATCCTTCTTTTTTGGGGTGTATTTTTAAGTCACCAAATCTGTAAGGGAATTTCTAATTATGATTTCCACTCATTCGGTTTTACGCAAAGATAATAGATTATTTTCCTCCAAAATTATAGGTGTAATCACTATTTATTTATTTATGTAGTAATTTACACTTCCCTTTGTGTGTATATTATCTTGATACACATAATCAATCCATTGATATATTCTCAAGTAATCGACATGAACATGATAACAGTAATCTTAACTTAATTTTCATTTATTGGGTTAAACATCCAAGTCATTGGTGTTGTTGTCACAAGAATATGTGGGACTATCCTATCATTATTTTACACATAATATCCAATCATATTTAGTGTATTTATTTTGTTCACACAAAATTATTTCATTGATTTATCCATAACCTGATCATACAATCATTATAATGGATTTCATCTCAACTTACATTCCATCGAGACTTCTTTGTTGTTATGTTCCAATTCACTTTTATTTGGTGTATATACTATAGTTTGATATAAAATATCCTGAATACCTTTATTATCATGGTATTAATAAATTTTTATTACCTCAATTTTATTTATTCAATCATCTATCATTTGGTTTGGAAGTCTAACTAAAATATCATTTTAAATGTTCTAAAAATTTATTCTTATAAATATTTCTCATTAATTTACATTTCATTAAAATGGATTTAAGGATTTATTTATATAGACATTAATGTATTAATATTATAACTACTTTTAAATTTTTCGGAGTGGTATGAGACACTTTGATTCAAAAATCTATATTAAACAGCTTCTGAATAAAGAGTGAGACTTTTAAATATTTTCATGAAAATTGGATATTTCTCTAAAAGACTTTTATTGATCATTTTCAACTATGTCAACATCCTTTACATAATATTATTCTTGATCGAGGTATTTTTACTGTAATAAAAATATTTTATACTGTATTGATGGTTTTGTGATATGTTTGATTGTGGGTGTGTTATTTTTATACCATTCATGGTTTAGGGATATTGTATTGTCATTTTTTATGCAAGGTTTAATAAGAATGTTTATGTTATGTTTAAACTATTTTATATGAGGATTTCATTGGAATTATTATGTGACAGGTGGAGCTCGCTATAGCTCCATGATGCATCAGTAGGTCCCACGAGACCGACGAGTGTCTTGGCACAAGGCCTTCATAAAATCTTCATTATAGTCTTCGCACAAGGCCTTGACTATGTGGTTATGATGACTGGAATTATGCATTCCATCATTTTGAAATTTTCTATTGATATTAGATGTGATTATTATACTAGTAGAATATCCATGTGAATAAGTAAATGGCATTATTTGATTTATCATTCACATGTTATATTGATGTTTATGTTTAAAAGGATTGTGTTCTAGTCTTATACATTTCCATAAATGTTTACTCTTTTTTATGATAGTTTCTGCTATATTGTTATCCTTATAGAGCATCTAAGCTCACCCCTTTCTTATTTTTAATTTTTCCCAGGATGTAATGAAGTATATTCCGATTGACCTGTCAGAATAGGCTAAGGGTTATAAGAGTTTTCAAATGGGACCGAATGTTGTTGTTTTTTATTTAATGATGTAATTTAAAACTTATGTATGTAACTATTACATCCAAGGACACTAAACTGGTTATTATTTTCAAACATGGTTCCTTATATCATGCCAATGTAATTTAATAATTCACTGATTATGGGTAACAAGGGTCAGGGCATTACATTTCCCTTCTCAATTCACCTGATAAGCCTGACCGGTTAAAGGGAACTTCATATTTTCTTACCCTTTTCAAGTACACTCCATGATCTTTTTCAATCCAAATTTAATTTTCAAAAATACATCATTTTTTCCTGAAAAATATCACAGTTTATTTTTAGTTTTTTACAATCAATTTTACCTTTCCACTTTAATGTCTCTTTAACATATTTCCTAAAAAGACTCTGATGTGGCTCATTTGTAATGTTTATTAAGAAATCTTTTTACATGTTTTCAATATAGTTGAACAAAATATTTCTTGATATATGTTTATATTATTTTAAAAATTTCCTTTTATATATTATATATAGTCTTTCATGGACATCATTATGATAAATTGATTTGTTATTCCTTATGAAAATATTATGATACCCATTTCGGTCCATGGGTAACCGTTTTATTTATTCATTATGTTCGATTATTCATTTACGACACATATGAATGAATGTTTTATTATGGGTACTCCCATTTAGAGTGGAAATTAATTCAGAAATTATTATTCTCATGATATGACATGTATGGGGTCAGGGAGTAACTCTAATGCATTGTGGGACTTTTTCCACCACGTGATATGGTCTTGTAAATTTGCATAAATCTTGTCATATATTACTGATTCATTCCTATTTTTCTAGGATTATATTATTTCAAGTTAAATAAATATTGATTCCTCGGGTTTGTTCATGATATTTTTCATTTTTTATCATTTTATGCAATCTTTCCCATGTTTTATGATTCTTTTCAATTTTTGTTACCTTAAAAGTATTTTTAGATCATCCTTTTTATCTATGAAATCCCCAGGTTATGCTATGATTATTTAGTAGCTCATAGTATGTGTAGATCGCATTATGGAAGAAAAATATAATGATATTTTATTCTACTTCTAGTTTTTTTATTTTTGTACCTAGTATTCAAAGGATGTTATATTTTACATACCATGATTTTAATTTTATTGTTAATTATGATTGAAACTTGTAATAATATGATTAAAAGTCCAAGGTTACTATATTTGGTATCATAGAATATTCTAATTACAGTTGGGAATTTGGACTTCAAAACATTAGTAATAACTCTATGGATACTTCTATATTTATGGATAATCAAGAATGATTACTAAGAAATCACAAGTTATAAAAAAATTTCCATTAAAAGTTAGTACATCGATGTGTAAGTTTTCATTTTTATAAGGTTATTCATTAGTTATTCAAGAACTCTAAGTGTAATTTTTTTATTATTTAATGGTTGGAAACAAGAGAACTCTTGACAATAATAAATGAGATATTTAATGTGATGATTGAATTAATGTGATTCTGAATATAGTTGGAATGATATCTCAAAATATCATGAGAGTACTGGAAACAATTACTTATGTTATGAATAATAACATCAATCATGTGTGAAACCCTAATTATCTCAAGAAAGAGCAAGTTGCATTCGAAACATTTATGTAACAAATGCATCATATATTGTGTGTGTCTTATGATCCCCTTATAATGGAATAATGGATTTAATATATTTAGAAGATATTATCCTACAATCACTACCTAGAAGAAAAGATAGTTGTGTTAGTAATCTATCATTTTAGAGAGAATAAGATCAGTGGAGGCCACTGATCAAAAACAAAATGTCAAAGGAAGAAATTGAATCTGTGGATTGGGAATCATTCAAGAAAATATTTTTCCAAAAATATTTTCCTGAACTCTCTTTCATATGATAGAATGGGAGTTCCTTATACTGAAATAAGTATGATGAGTCTATTAGTATGTATGAATAAAACCTACCATGAATTGCATGATTCACCTCAGATTTTTTAGGAATAGTGAATGAAATGCATATCAATTAATTGGTGGATGAATGATGATTATATGAGAATCATTATAGAATTTATAATTTTTCTTCTTTAATGAGATTGTTTGTTGTGGCTCTAAGGTAGATATGGAGATTGTATACTCTTAGTGGTTAGAAGGTATTATAGATAAAAAGTAGAAAATATAGTATAATATGAGATGAAAAATAGATAAATACGAATATGGAATGAAAATACAACAACACATGTGTCAATATTGTGGGAAGAATAATCCAGAGAACTCCTTAAAAGGAAATATGATATGCTAAAAATTAGGAAGATAGGGGGATTAGGAAAATTATTTATAAATGGATTTTAATAATACCATAAATGAGAAACAAGAAATGAACATTTAGTTCAATACTCATCCTGTAGTATATTGTTTCATATTCAAAGAAAATTGTAATTATGTGAGATAATGGTCTATGCCATGGTTTTTTTAGGGTAATCAATGAAAACCTCCATATAAGCAAGGATGGTCATATTCCATCACTACTGTTGTGGTGCATCCTTACAATGTTGTGGTAATAGATATGTTGTCTACTAATTAAAGAATAGTGAATTTACTATTCGATTATGGTTCTATGAATTTATTCATACATTGTATATTTGTTATAGCTATTCAAACACAACCTAAAAATATAAATGATCAGTGGTCAATGATAACTACTGATGGTGGAGTAATTCCATCTATTGTATATAACTCTACTTTGGTAATGATTGTGGACTGATCCTACCATAAAATCTCACATTACTTATTTTAGTAGAGTTTGAGGCTATACTATTCATGGATTAGCTATCTTTATATATATCCAACATCAAATATCAAGAAAAGGAAATCATTGTTCATGCCCCGACAACCCCTCTAATTCAATATAACTATACAGAGGTTAATGAATATCCTTCATAATCATTATCTCAACTGTAGATATTATCTCTTTATGAGAAAAATATCTGTCCAAAATGATTGATATAATTAAGAGGATCATTCTCAAATACATGTCCATTATGAGGAAAACACGGATGTATTCCCTGATTAATTTTTTTATCAACCTCATGACTGAGAGGTTAATTTAACAATTTAATTTATTCCTGGATCACTACCGATTTTGATGAAACCATATAGATTGTCCACTATTGATTTTAAGGAACTAAAGAACTAGTTTAAGGATAATTTGGACAAAGTTATTATATACCATATTGATTCTTTATAAGGTGATTTGGTTCTATACGTCATGATGATGGATGGATCAATGCGCCTCTACATTGATAATAATGATCTCAATCAAATAATTATGAAGAAAAAGAATAACTTACCATGAATTGATGAACTATTTTACAAGCTATGTGTGGCCACGTATTTCTCAAAGGTGGACCTTGGGTTGGGATATCACCAATTAAAGGTAAAGAGTGATGATATTCCCATGAATTAACTTCAAACAATGTGTGGAAACTATGATTTCATAGTAATTATATTTGTAATATATAATTCTCCATAAATGATCATGGAATTTATGAATATCATATTTATATATTACCCCAATAAAAACATTTTTGTCGTTATTTATGATATTCTTGTGTACTTCAATAGAAAAGAGAAATATTTAAATATTTTTAAAACCATTCTAAAGAATTTAAGATGGGTGAAAATTTATGAAACGTATAGTTAATGTAAGTTTTGGATAGAGGAAGAATCATTTATTGGGTATGTTCTCACCAATAAAAGAATATTTGTGGATGACTCCATGATAATAAAAATTGAGGAGTGGGTCAGGCCAACATCTAAAATAAAGATCCATGGTTTTCGTAGCTTAGTTGTGTACTACGGATGTTTAGTGAGTAATTTATCAGAATTGTCTAAACCACTAACTAAATTATCATAGACTGTGGTAACATTTTTCTAGATGGATGTATTTGTTGAATTATTCAAGGATCACAAGAACAGGGTAATAGTTTCACCTGTACATAGACTACCAATAAGTGGAGAATATTTTGGGATATAATGTGATGTATAAAATATAGTCTTTGGTTGTGTACTCATGCGATATGATAAAGCGATAGCATACGCATCAAGAAAGACATTGATCGCTTAATAAGACTACCTGATGCATGGTATGAAGCTATTAGTTTTCATTTCTTCCATGAAAATCTGGTGGCACTACCTCAATGGTGAGAAGTGTGATGTATATAATGATCAAAATATTATTAAGTATCTTTTAAAATAAAATGATGTAAACATTCATCAATGAATATGGTTAGATTCAACCAATGACAATGATTAATCATTTATCTATCATCCATGAATGGTGAACAAGGAAAATTATGCTCTTAGTACCAAATAAAATGTTCTGTTATACAAGATGTGGATTGAGAGAGATCCCGTACTCATGGTATTAACATTAAGGGTTTGGAAATCGAAATGGAAAGGAATATTTCCCATATTACATAAATTATATACCAACCATTTATCTAAGAGATGATCAAGAAACTACAACGGGATGATCTAGAGCTATAAAATAAGGTAAAAGTGGCAATGGAAGGGATGAAAAACTATTTCCGTATAGAAGAAGAGGATGTGAATTGTTTTAGAAAAACAAATTTTGTGCCTTCATCAACTAAGTTAAAGTGGGATCTATTTGATAATTCCAAGTTAATATTTATCCTTCAATCCAACAAGTGGTAAGATATATCATCATCATCAAGAGTACATCTAGTGGGAAAATATGAAGAAGGATATTGAGGACTATATCTCAAGGTCCTTGGTATGTCAACAAGATAAATTTGTTCGATGGAAGTCGAAAGGGAGGATACAAAAATTTGTACACCATCATAGAAATGGTGAAAATTTCACTATAAAAATTGTCATTGGCCTCCTAAAACATCCAAAGGAAACAATGTGATATGAGTTGTGGAGGAGTTACTAACCAAGACTGATCACATTAACGATATTTGGGAAGATCTATCACATAATATGTTTTATCATATATATGAGAAGGAAGTGTGGAGGCACCATGGGGTTCCACATTCAATCCTCACTAATCATGATCCATTTTTTATATCTAATGTTTTTACTATTATTAAATATTATTTGAGTACGGAATTTAATTTCATCATGGCCTATCACCCCCAATATAATGTCCAATCTAAAAGGACTATTCATACACCCCGAGGAAATGATGAGGGTATACTAAATATAATTTAACAGAGAATGGGATTATAATATCCCATTTATTGATGTCTAATAAAAGAAAACATCCACTCACGTATTTATATGGATGTATATGAATCTAAGTATGGTAAGTAATGTAAAACACAATCTTATTGTGGTGATGTTGGTGATTGAAAGATACATGGAAATGATATTGTGAATGAGATGGAACATATTGTCTATGCTATCCCACAACATATCAATATTTCCTAGATTCCTAAAAATTATAATGATAATAACCATCATATAGAATTTGAATCCAATCACGGAGACGGATACTTCCATGAATTATCACCAAGGAAGAGAGTCACACAGTTTGGAATGAAATGGATTCCTAGAATAAGGTACAATGGCCCCTTTAAGGTCCTTGATCACATAAGATAAGTGCACTATCAACATAAACATCCAAAAAATAAGGGTAACATTTGTGACATATTTCATGTATCTTTCTTGAGGAAGTACAAACATGAACCCTCACATGTATTGAATTTGGAGGTGGTATAACTGGAGAAAAAAATATCATATGATGAGAAGTCAGTTTATATCAAGGATTTTAAAGATAAAAACCTACAAAAAATACAACTCCACTTGTCAAACTACTGTAGATGATTCCGAAGTATGTAGAGGTGTCACATGAACAAGAGGATGAGATGAATGTGAAATACAATCATCAGTTATCATCACAGTACATAAAATTAAATTTCAATGTAGAATTTTCAAAAGAGGGGTAGAATGTAATGATCGAAAATTATATCAATTGAATTTTACCACCTATTAATATTTTTTATAGTATAAAACATGTAAATATCATATAGAACAAAATAAAAATATTATTCTCATAAATGAATAATGAAATATATGGTATTTATAGAAATTAATGAATTTATACTGAGAGGAATTTAACCTGATTGTTGGAATAGTAATATGACCACTATGAATTGTAACATAGAAAATAGAATAGTAACCTCACATATGAATTTATAAACAAAATTTAGTCATCTTATGATTGGAAATATAATATATTTACATCATGGTATATGTAAAAAATTGTTTGACAAATGATAAATTAAGTGTTGGTATTTTGGTAAGATGTATTGATTTTTTTTTATAATTTTCTATTTAATATAATTATTTAAAATAAATTTGTTTCAATAAAATAGATTAATAGATTAATATTTTGTGGTTTCGTAATTCTAAGATAATTTTATTTGACAGTCATAAATTTCTTGATGTTTCATATGTTAAGTTGTAATATTTAAATTAGTAGTGATTTAATAAATGATTATTTTAATTTTAAAAATTTATAAAATTATTTTCATATGATGGTGTCCATATTTTGAATCTACATGTCAAAAACTATTCATGGTGATTTTTTAGGATTTATCTAAAATATTTTATATTTTGGTGAATTGTGAAACATATAAAATTATTTTATTTATCAAATATATGAATTATTGTGTCTTTTATAATGTGGGGATGTGTTACAATCCATTTTTATGTCCCCTAAACCATTAACTATATTTAGATATAGGAATCAAAACCATTGATATTCATGAGTGAAAATAATATATAGAATTTTTAAAATAGTCAAAACAACTATATCCTCCCACTATAAATACCCCCATTATCCTCACACCTTCTAAGCCTCGAATCATGTCAAAATTTAGCTGAATTATCATCCGAAATATCATCCCCATATTTAGGAGCTTGTTTCCCAATAATATATCAATCCCATGTTCGCTAAAGAGGATCTCAAGGAGATAATATTCATGAGGTAAATTCTTACACATTTCTCTTTTAAATTTATTATTTCTTGTACATAATCCTTTCCAAAATTATGAAAATTTATATGATAAATTTGGTATCATATATATACTAGGATTATATTTTATTTAATGTAATATCCATTGAAAAAACACTTCTTTTAACCTTTTATTCTAAAAATTAAAACATTATCTTTGAGGTGTTGATTCATCGCCTTCATGGATAATGAGTTTTAAGTTACCATTACTGCCTTCAAAGATGTTAATAAAACCATTATTGTGGTTAAATAATATTGATATATGTGTATTATATCTTTGTTTATTTTTCTATTTCAAATATATATTTTCGTAATATTAAATAATAGAACAAAATAGATCATAATGATTGAAATACAGTCGAAATAAACCAATCATTTGTTATTAGAATTGTATATAATGAATTATCCTCATACCAGAATGAAAAATTATATATGGTACTATTTAAAATTATATAGGTGAAAAATTATTATATAATTCCACTTCTGGAGTTTCTCTTCCATTTTATAAGATTTCTAATAATTAAACTCAATGGAATCGATCATAAAATCATGAAATTAACAATCCTAGAATGACAAAAATGTACATTATAACTCATCGATAAGACCATAAATGAATTAATAAAATTATAATAAAAATAATATATGTATAATATGTTTCCAGTTAATTAATAAATTAATCTAATTTCATTGTCCAGTATATTAAGTGCATTTCCAGAACACATTCATACATAATGTTAGGGATTTTCTCTGAACATTCCTATTTCATTTGGGATCCACTTTAACTCTCTTTTCTCGAATTAATTTCATCATTATTCTTTCATACATACCCTATGTTATTTTCATATTTTTGACATAAATGTATCAATTTCAATTAATATTTCTTTGATGGGGGAATTAATATTCTAAAAGTTCTCCTTCTTAATTCTACCCAATAAGCGAGCCTAGTTAAAGGGAACTTCCCAATTTATTACCCATTTTCAATTAAACTCAATGGCCTTTTTAATCCACTATTAATTTTATAGAATCATATATTTATCATGAAAAATAAATCCTAGGTTTTTTCTATTTATTAATAAAAATTTATAACTTTTTACACATTAAAAAATCTTCAATATTTTCCCCCAAACCGCACTAATGTGGATCATTACTAAAATTTCTTAGACACTCTTTTTTAAAAAAATTCAATACAAATTTACATCATTTTTCAATATCTATGCCTATATTCCATTTTAATTTCCATATTTGATTTAAATACATTTTTCAAGTAAAACATTATGATAAACACATTGGTTATGCCTTATGACATTATGATGATACCCATTACTTTTCATGGGTAACCCTTATGTCTATTCCATATGAATTATTTTTCACGGGGCCCACTTATTCATGAACATGTTCTAATTGTGGTGACTAGATAGTGATCCAATGAATTGGGTAATTATTACCCTCATGATAATTTATGTATGGGGTTATAGAGTAAACTGAATCCATAATATTACATTTTCTACTATGTCATTTAATATTGGAAGTTATCCTTGACTCATTTTTTGTCATACTTTATGTTTCTACCACATTCCTATTTTCCAAGATCATATGATTCCATTTTATATATATTATTCTTCCGCATGTTTATCCTTGATCCATGAATTTAATATTATCATGTAATGTTTTTACCCCAAGTTTTATGCTTCTTTTCCATACATATTCCCTTATTGGGATATTTAGCTCATCCATCTTTTCTATATATTCCATAGGATATCCTATGCAGAAGTAAGATCTAAAATGATGTTTGGAGCTTGTTATTGACGATTAATATAAATTTGTTTTATTATAGTTCCAATTTTTTAATTTTTTGTACATATTCATCTTAATATGTTATACATTATAATCCTTGGTTTGTATTTGATGGTTGATTATGCTTAAAATCATGTAATTAAATGTGTAATACTTTAGGGTAGCTATAATATAAAAATGTAAGGCCTAAACAAAAACCAAATGTAGTCTATCACATAATACCAACCAATGAATCAAGGGGATATATTTTGTCCAACTTTTGACATACTATGTCCAATGTATAATTTATAAGGATGGTTTGAAATATAATTAATAAAAAAACTCATATTAAAAGAGATTTGAAATGTTAATACATTCCCCAATTAATTAAAAAAATCATAGACTATAAAGATTAATATAGATAATGGTTTCCAAATAATATACCCCCATTACAAATGATAATAATCCATCCATATAAATAAAATTGGTCGTATCATTATAAAATATTCCCAATGGTGTTTTTCTAGTTTATGAATAGAAATACTATAAATTACTTTTATGATATTGATTAGAAACAAAAAATTTCACATTTTTTAATCATTTTTTATAGTAAAATGTTTGGGACTACTGGAAAATAATTTTTCGTTGAAAAAAACATTTTAAACATTTAATTCAATCATCAAAAAAATCATTGGTCATCATGGTGGATAATTTCTTAAGTGCTGAGTATGTTATAAATAATGATTCCTATAAAGGTTTTGTAATAAATGTGAAAATTACCTCATTTAAAAAATTATGAGAATACTCCTTATAAAAAATATTTAAAAATAATATTATTGGTAAAAATAACATTTATACAATCATAGTAAAAGATGTTTTAAAATATTTTTTATGAAACATGGATTTGAAAGAGAAAAGATTATTAACATTAGAAATATATAAATGAAGATTTTTTTATTATATAATCTCTATAATATTATGTAAAAATGAGTAAAATTGTACTATTTAATGAATAATATTTAATAAATTGATTTTAATTAAATATATTATTTTTAATTTCTAAAGAAAAAGTAATTCCCCCAACAAAAACTAAAATAAAAATAATCTCAAATAAGGATAGGATTGTAAAGTAATCCATTAACACATTAGTAACTTCGGAATAATAAGCCATATAAAGTAAATAAAATCATATAGAAAATTAAATATGTTTAATATAAATTTATTTTTGAGAAGAAAAATAAAATATGATGTATATTCACAACACAAAAAAATTATGCGGTGAATATGGAATCTGTCTCATGAAAGTAAAAGTGAGACGAGAAACCCTTACAATAAGTTTAATTTACATCATAGAGGTTCAAGATTATAATGTAATAAATATAATGTTATAAAATAAATATTTAAAAACTGTAATCATATATATCATATGATATATTATTTATGTATAGTATTTTTCACCCATTTATTAACAATTCCTTTTTCAAATTACAATTTCAGGTGATAGTTGCTTCATTTTTCATGTTTGTTTTGTTTAATTAATTTTATTAATCTAAAATTAACCATGGTTCGATAAAAAAATTGTTAACCATGGTATAAATATCATATTTTTTAATTATATATGTATTTATAGTAATATCTAAAATCTATAGATATAAAATTATTTACACTGTTCTTGTAGACGATAGGTTGTATGTACACATGAACATTGTTTCCATTAATAATTGGTCACAGAGTATGGTGGGTTAATAATATTTCACATTTAAATAATTGTTATTATATAATATATATCATATATATTCTTAAATCAATCTTTATTACAATTCTTATAAATATAAAAAAACCATGTCATATTGCGATGTGGGTGATGTAGTCAACATGTACACACAAGCGACTTTATTTGTTTCCAATGTAATGGATTGTAAGAAGGTATGTGTTATAATATAAATAAAAAAATTTATAATTATTATATATATAACATATTTGTTAAATCAATCATTATATATAACTGTGATAGGTGTTGATGGAAACAAATTACATATGTTCACAAGGTAGTCGTGTGTTGTACACATGGTCTACAGTTTTGATTCCCATTTGATTGAAAAGGAGATAGACATGGGTTATGACATAAACAAAATAAAGTCTTAGTAAATGACATATACTATTGTTATTGTACTTGAATTATTATGAGATTGGTAAATGTGGTAAGACAAGAAGAAAAATGATAGAGTTTTGTGTACAAAAATATAGTCACATAGAGAAGCCTCCTAATCATCTCATATTCGGGGCCATAGGGTTGGTATTATGGGAAGAATATATGATTTATTGCTTTTTTGTGGAATATGTTGAGTTTTTTTCAATCACAAATGGATTATTTTGTCAGTTGAATTTAGCGGTGGAAGTTCCCTTTTAAAATTGAGGATGATTCACATTATATTAAATCCCAAAAACAATATATTAATGGGCATTAAATATCACAAACAATGCCTCCAAAATTAATAAATAATTCATTTGAGGTGATATACGGTTGATAAAGACAACCACTAGAAAATTAAACAATGTTTTTGAACGATTTATTTCTTTATCATTTTTGTTTACCCAATTTTTCCATTTTAATTTCATGCATCGTAATTAGATTTTTTATGTTGGAAATTTATCATATAAGTCAAAAAAAATAAAATCAGACATTTTAGATAATTTGGACCCCCCATTTTATAAATTTTTATTCTATTTCTTAAAAAACACATATTTTTATGAACTAATTTTAACACAAACCCACGTAACATGAAAAATCCCTACTTTAATCATTAACTATAATACACATGTTGTTACTCTTTTGGTTTCTATATATTAACAATAAAATCTAAATTGGTCCAGTAATGAAAATTATTTAATAATTTTTAAATTGTTTAAAATCACTTCGAAGAATACAGATTTTTTTAGGAATTTTATATTTTTTCATAAAATATTGTTTTTTATAAAATAACAGAAATCACAATTTTGACACTAAATTTAATTTGACAATAAAAATATCATGAAAATGATAAAAATAGGATATATTATATTCACACTGATATAAAATGATATATTAATCTAATAAATTCATTGAAAAGTATATTTCATTCAATTTATTCTAATAGTAACATTTTTAGAATAAATTGTTTTATTTTTTAAATTAAATAAGTAATTACAATTTTGATGTTGTGTAATCATTTTGGATAATTAATTTTTTCAAAAAAAATTATAAATAAATTAACATTATGAAATAAATTTCATTAATCTCAAAATTACAATCAATATTAACTAAAAACATGATTTTTCCTATATAAACACATAATTGAAATGTGAAAGAAAGAGTGTTAATTTGTTCATTCTTATTTAATGAAATTACTATATATGACACATTCATGGAAAGAATTCCCAAAACCACAAAAAAAGATGAAAATAAGTTCATAAGTGTATAATCTTGGGATGTAAATATAAATTTCATGAAATTTATGTCATTTTTATCCCATATCATTTTAGTTTAACCCCATGGAAATCAGGTTTTATTCATAAACATGCTAATTATTTTTCACTCATTTGACGATTGATTAAGAACAAAAAATATGTTGAGCATATTAAATGATACTAAATATTAATATTATATTTATTTAATTCATTTTTCAAAATTAAATTCACATAAAAATAATTTTTTAATTTAGAATTAAAAAACCCAATGTGATGAGAATACATTTTTCAAAAGAGAAAATTCCCATATGTGTACAAAATATTAAATTAAAAATACAATATAAAATTTATCATAATGACCTAAATTACAATGCATATAATATATTTTAAAAAAATTTACAATGAAAATAGTTTTAAATAAAAATATATAATTTAAATGGTTTAAATGGAAAAAAAGATTTCAATAAAAATTACTATCTTAACTATTTATCAAAAAAATGTATTCGAAAATAATTAAAAAATTCACTCTAAGATAATTTTGAGATAATAATATAAAAATGAATTAGTTTTTAATTAAAATTGTATGAAAGTGATAATAATTAATTTTACTTTATATTTGGAATGTGCTCCAAAACATCAATCTAGAAAAATAAAGTTTTTCAGAAAACATTTATTTTTCTTTAAAATGATTATTATATTATTTCTAATAGTTATATAACCCTAGAATTTATTTTATAGTTGTGTAAACCATGTACTTTTCACAACTCATTATTCCAATGTCTACACTCTAATTTTACGTGTTGGTTATAATGGAATAATATATTATAGTTCATTGACACTCGAGGTAGTTTATACTCTAATGTAATAAGAAGATTAAATTTATCTAAATAGAAATATATCATAATATCTCTAGGTGTTAAATAATCATAATGGATCTATTATTACACTCATATATTCAATGGATCTTAATTTAATTACTTTAAAATCTTACGGTGTTACATTTTTCATGATATAGAAAAGAGATAATATCACACAAAATAGGATATATAAGAATTTATGAACCATAAATGAATAAAGATAAATGAATATTGTTTGATCTTAAGGACCAGAAATTTGTTTATATCACATCCCTTATATATTTTATTCTTTATGAAGAAAATAAAATATATAATATTCTAAAAATGAATAACTGTAAAAAAATTAAAAATTACTGAATAATATAATAAAAGGGAATTAATTACCCAAAATATATGAAATGTGTTCAATATTGTCAACAATAAATCAATAAATTAGAATTTAGATTCCTAAAATACATACATTAATATAAATGTATCAACAATAGTTATAATTAAATTTAAATTTATAAATCCTGAGATATTTTATATTTAGTATGCTTAAATTAAAAATTGAAGTTAATAATCCATATAAATGAAATTATTGTGGGAAATATCAATCGTGTCCTGTCAATGTTAAATGAGACAAACCACCCCACGATATTTGAAGAGAATTCAAATATAAATATCTTAAAATAGAGGGAGATTTAAATTGATCATTGATTACAATGAATAAATGGTATTTCATGATATATCATATCAATTAGGAAGTATATATACCACTTATAAAAATTTCGTGCATAATAAAAAACATATCTAAAATAGAGAAATCGAAGTTGAAAACCCATTACATTATATTAATTTATACCCTAATCTGCTCTATGATCCTATATAATGAATATAACTACCTTTATAATTTTTTTAAACATTATTTTAAATATGAAACTATTTTGGAAATTAGTTTATTACCATATAATACAAATATATTAAATTATTATTATATTTTAATTATCTGGTGTTAGAACATTCGGTTTGTGGATTCAGACAATCTTCATGATGAATGTATTGATTATCTCGAACTGGTTTCAATTTAAATATTATTAGATAATTAAAAAATAAAAATAATGGATTTTTATTGAATACATAAATCTATTTTTTATTATGTTAAATAAATGAATAGAACTTGTTAAAATGGACGACAAAATGAATAATTTTTTTACTTCTATAATGATTGAATGGTGTTGTATTAATAAATATTTCACAGATTAAATAAACATTTATAGAATTATTAATTACTATTAAAATATTATTATTACATCTTGTACCATTATATGAAATCCAATAATAATTTTTGAAATAATCATTAAACACTATTTACAAATGCGGTTAAATCGGTTCTAATGGTTACCTTCTATAATTATTTACTGTGTAAATGGATGTATTTAGATAATGAAAATGTTAAATATATATAATCATAAAAAATTATTAAAAATTATATATCCTCTTTAAATTATTTCTAAGAACCATCAATGATGGGTGGTAGTGATAATCAATTTTTTTCGTTCATTTGGGACGTAGTTTGTCATACGCATGATTAAAAAACCCATTTCACAATGAATTGATGAAATGAAGGTATATGAAAATATGTAATTTAATTATTTTAAGTGTTACATATAATTCATATTAATTCATCATATTCATCATTGATACAATTAGTGATAGGTGGCATTAAAAATTGAACATCATCACTTCGTAGAGGCGTTAGTACATATGTATGCATGATAGATATTTTAGTTATTCTTAGTGGATGGAATGAAATGAAATTTTTTTTAAATAATAAAATGAAATTTATTTATAATGATAATAACTAATTAATTATATTCATATGGTTTTTTAAGTATATAATTGAAAAAATTAAAAAGGTACACTAAGAAAAACTGGATACTCACATTGGGGATTTGAATTATTTATAGTCATTCCCAATTGTAATAAATGAATAATGATAAATAATAATGACATGATATATTTAAAATTGGATAGGATTATTTTACGAGAAACAATATGTATTTTAAATTATAATGTTTTAAGGAAATGTGAGACTTGATGTGGTGGAAATTACACCTTTTTATTAGTCAATCGAAACATAGTTTTCGGAGTAATTATTTCATTTTCAATAATGAAACGGTACTACACAATGGAATGAATTCCCAAAATAAAAAATGTGCAGAGGATGTGTTTTAAATGATATATTCCCCTCACACAGTCATTATGGATAAAACCTATAGTTTTTTATTCTTGTTTATTTAACCTCTGACTCGTTACCATAATTTAGTTTTATATTAGTAATTCGTTTATAGTAATCGTAACTAGTATTAATGAGAAATATTAAAATTCAATGTTTTAACTAATTTCAAAATTATTATTTAAAATATTTAAATAATTATTTAATACTTATAATAGTTTTGATTAATAATTTTAAAATGAACCCACATAACACAGAAAAGGTTTTTTGATAAATTATGTTTTTATGTTTTAAAATTTATTTATAAGATAATATTATAATATATACTATTTTAGTGTCATAAATTTTTTAATATTAAAATAATAAAATTTAGTAGGTTTTAATAGTAATTCAAAACCAAATTCCACCATTATGAAAATTAATTAGATGAAAATACAAAAAAATATTAAATTAACATTTTAATTTAGTTATAAAAATATTATACATAATACATAAAAATCCAAATGAAATTTTATAGTGCATAATTTAATTCCTTGAATAGATATTATATTACTTAAAATTATTTTTAATAATATTTTATATTCTTATATATTGATAAAATTTAAAAACATTCATCCAAAAACTATTTTTAATCAAAATCAAGCATTTCAGAAAGAACTCAACGATTCATATTAAGTAAATTTTAATGTGATGAATTTATTCAATTATATTATTTCATTAAATAGATTATCTAAAATTATTTAATTTCTATTTTCATATAAAAACATTGATTATATATTATTGAAGATAGCATTTTCAATATTAACTCATAAATATTATTTTCCTTTCGAAGGGAATAACATTATATTGATTACTACTGAAGTGTTTTTAGATAATCATTGTTAATATTATATTATTATGATTAGGTTTTCTTAAATTATTAGTAGAGTGTAAGATATTTTATCAAATATTACATCAATTTTATATGTTCAAGATTTTTTATTTTCTCAAAGCTGATTATAAATCAGAAAATCATAATATCTAATTCATTTTCTAAAAGAGGTTAAAATAAAATTATATGTAAATAAATATAAATAAATATTACTTCATAAGAAAATAACTATTAAAGGCTATTTACTATTTTTATTCTTAGTTTTTATCAATACATAATAAAATTTTTGTTAATATATTAATCGTATAAACAATATATTTTATCCAAAATATATAGAAGACATAAATAGAATATTGTTAGAAATACTGCATTTTAATGCATAAATTAGCATTATTAGTTATTTATCTATACTAATTGATTTTTTATCATTGATTTCGTGTTAATAATAACCTTTTTTATTTCAAATCATCATTCATAATTCAATTAGAACTATTTTTTACTCATCATTTCGATGAATACATCTAAACGATTATTTGTGGTTTTGTGGTCCATTGTAGTGTGGTGTTTCATGTGATGAAAGTATCGAATACCATATGTTTTAAGTAGAAATATAATTTTGTATTTCATGGTATTACATTATCCATCATTAAAAAAATTCATCCTCATAATTGTAATTATCACTTAATAAAATTATTATTCAATTGAATATAAAAATATATTTTTATCTAGAGATACATTTTGAAAGGTGGAATCTAACATAGTATGTTATGAATGAATTTGAATAAAATATTTTCACTTTATTTCATTAACTAATTTTTAAAAATTTCCTATAAAACATATACCTCCAGTAAATTATTTTCAATACAAAAAGAATCCTTATATTTCTTTCCAAAATTGTTATTGGTATGTTTTCCCATGTTTTTTACATTTAAGAAATTGAACATTTTTAAAAATTCTTTGTTTTTACTCAAAAATACATGAGAATACTTCCTTATCATATTTTAATTGTCTAGTAATTCAACTATATACAAATAGATAACCATAAATCTTGATATGAATTTCGGCGTAAATATATAGTTTCTCACTCCATTTCATATCCCAATCTAACATTCCTTGGGTGAATCTTCGTATTATCAATAAAATATATTATTAAATTAATTTATTCAAGATATATCCATTATTAAAAAAAATGAGATAATGTTAATGACTAACAAAAAATATTTTATTATAAAATAAATATGTTTCAAAATCATCATTAAAATATCTTAGTCTTTGAAAAAATTATATTTGCTATCATTTCAACCCGAATCACATTTAGTAAAATATAGGTTCATTTAGTCTCGGTTATATCATATTATTTGATCAAAATAAGGTTTTTCATAGAATTTTATAAAAAATATTTATTATCCAAAGGGTATCCTCTATGAGTTTCATGTTGTGTGCATAGTCCCTGAACAACTCACCATGCACCTGAGTAAAGATTAGGTTTGTAATCAACCATCCTTTTTTGGTGGTTACCTATAAGTGAATCAATTCCACAACTACATCCAAGTTTTAGTATATTTATAGGGATAAAATTTGATAATGAACTACACAAAATCTAATTTACAAAAACCTTTGGTTGTTATCATATAAATATAATTATCACTTTTTCTTATCACATGGTTTTTAAAATATATATATACTAATTTCTAAAATATTCAATATTACATCAATTATCATAAAGGGTTATATATTATACTTATATTATGATCAAACATAAATTTCAAAACATAATTACATTTACATCATTATTAGAAAACATGATAATAACTAAATTAATCTAAACCATGCTCTAGAACGAACTATAACACCCCATATTTGCACCCTTAGATTTGGTGTAAAAAAATACATACATTACATACTGGATTTGATACCAAATTTAAATTACTAGAAATAAATATCCCATAATTAAATTATATAAAGAAAATATTTAATTATAGAAACACATAATATCTTCTAATTTTAGATCTTTAGATAATTATGAAAAATCCAAGACAATTAAATATCATGTCTTTCTCAAAAAATAGATATTTATTTACAATATTAAAGGAACTAATTCATCAATAATAAATTTATAACAATATTCAAAAATACTTCATACATTCTATAATATTGGAAATATCCATGAAAATATAGTTCATCATTATGTGGGGAAATAGAAAGAAAATAATTGGACAAAACCAATTAACAATAATGATAATCATATGAGATAAAATTCAATGACCATAAGTGAGAAGAAGATGATAATAGATGATATAAAATGTATAAAATACATTAATGAATGAATATAAAAATAATAATATATCATTCACTAAACATGGAACATAAAATATAAAAATATTTACAAATAGCTCCATTGAAGTGAAATAAATGGTATTAAGTAGTTAATTCTAATTCCCTATACAATACACCATAATCTTAGAAATCCTTATCATAACTTCTAGGCGGTGTATCTAGAAAATATTTTTCTCTCACTAGGCATACCCCAAAAAATCCATGTTATAATGTAGCATGAGACCTATCATTGCATCAAGGGGACATATTTTACACGTAACCACCCATAACATATTTATTTCTAATGTATTAACTATATGAATTATATTATTATCAATACATTCTGTAATCAAATTTCTTTATGAATTAATAAAAATCAACTTTTTGAAACAAAAATATAGACTGTCAATAATTTTCCACATGTTTATTAATGGGTTAACATGATCATAACCCAGCCATAAATAGAAAATGTTGATGGATCTAAAACAATTAATAAAAATGTCAATGTAACCAGTAAACATCTATATTGGAATAACAAATATAAATATTTTTAATTGTTTTTTCAACAATAAATATAATATTTTTCTATGAATTCCTCCCTCAAAATAATACCATATAATAAAAGGAATATATTGATATGTAAATAAATTTCCCAATTAATATTTTTATGGAATATAAGTGAACACCCTTCATGTAAGGAGAGATAATATATAGTTTTCACCTAAGAAATTAATTGAAATAAAAATCATAGAATTAACTGAGTATAATTTGTAAAAATAATGGAAGGAATTAATCAATAAATTATTGGAAAATAAGATTTACATAAGACATCCAAATACATAAAATATTTGGTATCTATTGTATAATATCCTAGATAAATAATAAAATATTTAAAATGTAAATTAGTTAGCATAAAAAATTATTATTTTTATAAATATATCTTTTGAAATAATAAATATCTCTGATCCATTGAAACAAAATTATTTTATTAAACTCAGAGAGTAAGAATTTCTTAAAGAAACTAAAGAGGCATATATATAATTATTCGTTAAAAATAAATATATTTTTGTATATGTGTTAACGTGGAATAAATAAATAATATTTTGTTTTGATAAAAAATTAATATTATCAGAAATTGAAAAATTTACGTGTCAATTTGAGAAGTTATATACATAAAGGATAGTGAAAACAATGAAAAAAATATTAATTTTTCAAAAATTAACACCAATAATAGATACCTAAAAATAAATAGTGGTTAATAAAAGAAATATTTTTTTGAAGATAAATCGTTTATTTATAAAAGAATTAAAAACAATCATAAATATTTTAAAAATGCATTGTTCAAATCCGACATAAAAAAGTTGAATAAAAATTTCCCATTGAAATGTTGTAATAAGAAATTTGGAAGAAAAATGTGATAATTCAAAAATAGGGTTTCAATATATAAATTATAACATTAGATTGAAGGTAAAATATGGACAATGAAGGGATATTGTTAGTAAAGATTATGTAAATTATTCTCACCAATGATATACTTTGTATGTGGAAGAAATTCATCCAGAATTATGATTTCATTCATAAGTAACATTTTCCCATGATAGAATTAGAATGAATCATAAAATAAAACATTAGTGTGGAATTAACTAATCATAGAATAAAAATGTTCATGAAGATTACTTATAACTCAATAGACGGAGTTGATTTAGAGAAATCCCTAAAACATTGCATTTTTTATTAGAACCTTTATAGAAGGAATGTGATGTAGGTATTTATACCGGAAAAGAGTATCCAAAGTCAAACCTATGACAATTTATTAATAAAGGAAATGTTCATAAAAAAAGTACCATAGACAAAACACAACAACTATAAATCATCACAAACAAATCCATCACCATCTCTATGGAAAAAATATTCCTCCACAGTTGTCGATTCAAACTCCTAGCTTTCATAATTATTCATAACATTCGAGTAATTCATTCTATTGTTTAACCTCTACAAAGAAAGAATTTCATTAATAATTTACCCAGAGACTTCCCGACCTTCTATTGAGACAGATGATCTAGAGGAAATTTCCTTCAGCGGATTGGAGTAATCATTCCTTTATCTTTTTCGTGGTGAAGCAATCATATACACTTGATTCGTAGACAACATCTTCTTCCATCCCTAAACAATGTCACTATATGATGGTCTGGCCATTCCACTCTCATTTTTTAAGACTATTTGAAATATACTTCCATTTTCTAGGGACCTGCACCTGTTGATACTTTGCTATCCAGTTTTTTCTAATTTTTACGGCTCGTTCCAATTATAGTGAGGCAATGAGGGTGTTCTACCACCTCTTGACCTACACATTATCCATTTCCCATTAATTCTTTCACTGCAACATATTTATGAGGCTTAGTGCGCATGTTTGATTCCTCACCCTCATGCTCCAGCTCTAGAAATCGGTTACCCGTGGACACCGTGACCAGAACACCTCCATCCTCATTAGCCCATATGCAGACCTCTGGATTATCCATATGTAGACTAACACTATAATTCACCACATTAATAGGGCACCTGCTATCCTCAATTTCCATAGAAGACCCATTCTTCCCTTTACTCACATTGCTAGTGCTACACCTCTTCACGTGACTTTCCACGTAAACCTCTCCCTTGAGCAATCCACCCCCCCCCCCCATAAAGCTGATATCAAGAGGAGAATGTCCATATTAAGGTACCATTGGATTCTGTGGCCTCTCCCCTATAACAACAAGTCTGCATGATGCCATACCAATATCAGCTGCACTCCTGATTGTAGCTCCCTTTAAACCACCCCCTGTTCAATTCCTGTTTAAGACTATGTAACACTGTAGATACCAATGGATTAACTAGAACCTCTGCTGATTTTTTCATAACAGATGCAACCCAGGGACACAGGCCAGGTGCATTGCTAATCCGAACATCCCTAGCAGGCATCCACCACCAATAAATAGTTTTACCTATTATCTTCTCACGACCAGATGACCTCATACTCTTGAATCCACCATGAAACTTATCTTTAATGTGTCCCAATCTATTGCGGGTTGAACAGTAGTCATTACATGATTCATAAACCACAACCTCCTTCCATCTAAATTCCCCACCCTCCAAAATTCAAATCCATTCTACCAGAGGTCTCAAGATATCCAACTCAACACACAACTGGGGGTTGATCGGGTGTCTCACCATGGTTGTACATATATAAGAACACAAGAAATGACATACCATGTTACTGAGCATACGTATATTCATTGGGTTTTGGAAAGGTAATTGAAGATGAGGAATACTTTCCCAAATTGCGATGGACGTTGGATCACGATTCATACAAATATCTAAAGACCACTAGAGGAGAAGAAACATAAAATTGTTGCATCACTTGGGAGAACTGAACCACAGACGTATTAGGTCTTCCTCCAATGTGAATCGATTCATCAAATGGAGACTATCCAAAAGGATGAATACTTCACAATCTTGCAGATCCCATTTTCAAAAAACAAACTGATCAAAATCATCCAATTACGGTCTTTAAAAGTTTAATTGAGCCACCAAAGTCAGGTCTAGGTTACTCGACACTTCATTTAAATTCAACAGCGAGATCGACAGCTAAGGATTAACAAGATAATGACCAGGAATCCTCAGACATAACACTATCCCATGGAACTCTGGGAGATAGTGAGGGTTGGATAAGGGTAAAAAGGGTGTTTTTGGCCGCAAAGATGGAAAAATCATGCCATCGTCCCCCTTCCAATATAAATGTAATTATGGATCACAAAATCATACTTGACTAATTGATATTAAAAAGAGGGAAAAACACCTTACTTTATTTTGTTTCATCTAGTAACGATGATGAATATTCATTATAAAAAATAAAATTATTAATCACCAATTTCATATACATTTTCATATATAATCCATTTTATGAACATCATTATATTTATTATCTGCCAATATATTTTTTATTTATTATCTATTTCTATTATTGGATGGAGTAGTCTTGATCATTTTGAACTAGATTCAAAAAATAGGTTTTGTTCTTCACACTTCTAAAAAAATTATTCATTCCCAGAATAGTAAATGGATTAAAATTTATGATTTAAATTTATTTATCTTGTTATAAATTCATTTCATAAGTAAAAATAATAATTATGATGTAAATGTTAGTGATGTTATTTTTTTGGGTTATTGGAATTAAAATAAATATTGTGTATTTATTTATGAGTTATTGGTTTATATTGCAATTGTATAACTAAAAAAATCAGCATTAACTTATTAATTTCAATTATAAATTTCCCAAATCAATCCCTGATATAAATTTACATCATTGTTGATCTAGATGGTTAACTAACCCGACAATATCTTATTATTATATATTTGGGAGTATGTCTATGAATGATAATATTTTTTCATAATAAAATTATCAAAAAATCATAATAAAATATATTATAATTTATTATGCTGGTGATTTATAATCGGGAAGAGTTATAAGAAGTGTGTAAATTAAAAATATGTTTTGTCATATAAGTGAAATTCATTTCCCATTGGAATGTTTGTTTTAGACTGTTATTTTTAAAATGTTATCTTTTTGATAATATTACATTTCAAAATTCCAAATTATAATTTTCATAATGTAAATCATTAAAGTAAAACCACATCAATTAAATAAACCCATCCATAGAACACATATTTAATTTTTTGTGATAAAAAAATGTAATGTGTCTAAATAGAAGTGGTATTCCATACACATTCATGACAACTATTTCATTTTCAATTTCATAAAAAGGGAATATTTTATGGTACAAATATTGATACCCACGATAAAAATTACTCAAATAAACCATTAATAATGTGATGCTTATATTACATCTTAGGAATTTTTATGAACCCCAAAGATTTAAAGGATTGTTGTCTTGACTATCTGAAATATAAATGACTTTTCTTCCAACAATTGATAAATTTTATTCATAATAATTCTCATAAAAAACACTATTGAATACATCTAAGATGATATGATCATCTTCATAACATGGGGATTGAAAACATAATAAATGGTTGAGATCAATCACTATGTGTGGGGAAATAAAAATCATTCAGTAATTGATCCTAAACATGGAGGAGAAAATAAGGATTTCATAGATATCATAATAAAATATGAAAGGACCATATTTGATAATTATATAAAATTTTAGAGAAACATATTATAGATTTGTATAAGTGTTTCAGACGCTTTCTTCGGGGAGCGTGCATTCGTTTGTAAGGACGTGAAGGTGTTGCCCCACATTCCCACTTTCCAAAGGCGTGCGGCATCCATTCCTTGTCTGGGGACGTTTTCTCCTTGATCGAAATGGGATGACGCGATGTCTGTTCTTCCTTCCATGTATTCCTCCATGGAACTCGTCACCTAGTCTGGGTCTCCCTTATAGATTAACTTGTGGTTCCTGAATCTCATTCCATGTGCCAAAACTTCATGGACGCTGGTGAATTACACTACTTCCTTCATGACATCCCATGGGGTCTTGACATGGTAGCAACATTCGATCGGATTATATGACAACATCAGTCTTGTCAGGGCATCTCTAGGTCTGTGGATATAGGAGAACCTGTATTCTTCCACATAATAAGGCATCTCAAGGGTACAGAACCCAAGTAATAAACCGTCGAATGCGAGGAATCTAATGTCGGAGGCATGTCTATGTGTCTTTCCTCATCTTCCCATGTTTAACATAGGGTTTTCCCCAATATTAACGTCTAGTATGCATAGTTACACCAAAGGTGTGTCTTCAATGGTATTCCTCCAGAATATCATGTTTATCATTTGGTAGGATGGGAGTTTTACATCTTGTGGAGATGAAATGAGAGTGATCAAAATGTCCCATTGGGACAGATCAGATGTGGTGTGTCCCGTATAGGGGAGATGTAACACTGTGAAAGTTGATCTGGTCACCACTGATGGCGGATCAAGAAGATTTCACCCTAGAATTGGGGACACCACGGTTTACCATTGGCTAGGATTGGACCTCATGGAGGATTCCTATGTACCTTGTGTAGAGGACAGGGATCAAAACCCGCGTAGTTCAAATGGGTGATGAAATAGGGTTTACACAGAGGACAACAAACCGAATACATGTTGGGGGCTTACACACGGATAATAGCCCGGGTGCCGAAAGGATCAACATGGGGATGAATGGAATGATCTCACCGGGATGTGGAGGCCCGGGTAAGAATCAGGATGGGTGATGGATGGTTGAATGAATTAGAGGTGGAATGAGATGGTACCGTCATGAATGTGTTATTAGTGTTGGGCATGATCCTCAAAGTGACTTCTTATGTATCCATGTGGTAGGGAATCAAAGTCCATTTAGTTCTGTGAGATGATGGGACACCTGAGGAGGAGACTCGTGAGAATGGACACATGGATGGGACTCAGAGGAAGTGGAACCTCTGGGTTGGGGAATGACCTTACCGAGACACATAGGCTCGAGGGAGATATCTGGATGAGACATGAGTGATGGTCTTGAACCATAGGGAGTCTTCCTACGTACCTTACCATAGAAAGGATCAATGACCTCATAGTTCAGATGGTTGGCAACCAACGTGAAGGTGGGTCTGGGGTCTAATGGATGTCGGGATTGATCCTCGTGGAGGATTCCTATGTACTTTGCCTTGGAAAAGATCAAAAACCTCGTAGTTCTGGTGGTGTGTGCCTTACACCCTAGGATGCCCAAGGTGTTGGTAAACCGAAGTGAAGGGGGGTCGGAGCGACCAATGGGTGGTGGGATTGAACCTCGTGGTGTATTCCGACATTCCTTGTCTTGGAAATGATCAAAGATCATGTAGTTTAGGTGGCGTCGGTGAACTGATGTGAACGAGGACACGGGGGTCCCAAGGGTGGTGGGATCAAACCTCAGGGAGGATTTCTATGTACCATGACATAGCAAGGATCAAAGACCACGTAATTCAGGTTGCTGTTTTTTGGGGCCTACACTCTGAGGCGGCCCAGTGTGTTGGTGAACCGACATGAAGGGATCAGAGCGACCAATTTGTGTTGGGCTTGAAACTCATGGAGGCTTCCTACGAACCTTGCCTTGGAAAATTTAAAAGTCCACGTAGTTCATGGATTTGGTGAACAGACTTGAATTTGGTCATAACGACCTGGTGTTGGTGGGCTTGAACCTCAACGAGGCTTCCTACGTACCTTGCCATGGAAAAGATCAAAGACCTCGAAGTTCAGGATGGTTCTTGGGGCTTACACTCTAGGCTGCCTAGGATGAGGAAGGTGTCGGTGAACCAACTTGAATAAAGACCTGGGGTCCCAGTGGATGGTGGGCTTGAACCTTAGGGAGGCTTCCTACGTACCTTGCCTTGGCAAGGATCAAAGACCACATAGATCAGGATAGTTGGGAACTGATGTGAAGGTGGACCTAGGGTCCAATGGTTGTTGTTGGTATTGAACCTTATGGATGCCTTCCTACGTACCTTCTCTTGGAAAGGATCAAAGACCACGTCGTTCAGGTGTGGCATTTGGGGCGTACATTCTGAGGCGGCCCAATGTGTTGGTGCACCGACATGAAGATGGTCGGGATGATCGATGTTGGGATTGAACCTTATGGAAGCTTCCTATGATCCTTTCCTTGGAAAGGATCAAAGACCTCGTAGTTCAGGTGTTGGCGATGAACCGATATGAAAGTTGACTTGGGGTCCAATGGTTGGTGGGCATGAACCTGAGGGAGGCTTCCAACGTACCCTACCTTAGCAAGGATCATAGAACTTGTAGTTCAGGTGGCATGGGTCCTACACTGTAGGTTTACCAGGGTGATGATGTCATGGTCGGTGCTTACTCTAAGCCCACGTGACTCATGCTCAGTGTGAGAAACAACGGGCAGTAAAGAGTTGATGATCATGTCACGAACGGTGCATCCATGGTAAGTGTAGTGGGGTTTACACGTGATCGCTTCCCAATGATGATATAGGGGATTATGCGTGGTTAGAAGACCAAATCAGTTGGGACTTACTCTAGGATGGAGGACCGGGGGCCACACTAGAGCGACATTGGTGGATGGAGCTTACGCAAGGAAGCTTCCTGTGTACCGTTATGAAGCAGCAATAGTGGATGGGGATTACGCATGGAATCTTCCCGTGTGCCACTATGGAGCAGCAATGTTGGATGGGGCTTACGTAATAAATCTACCCAGGCACTGCTATGGAGCAGCAATGTTGGATGGGGCTTACGCAAGGAAGCTTCCCAGGCGCTGCAATGGAGTGACAATGGTGAATGTGGCTTATGCAAGGAAGCTGCCTGGGGATATTCTAGAGAGGAAATGGCGGATGGGGATTACACAAAAAACCTGCCAGTGTGCCGCTGGGGAGTGGTAATGGTGGATGGGGCTTACGCAAGAAAGTTGTACGGGTTCCGTTGTGGAGCAACAATGGTAGATGGGGCTTACTCATAGAAGCTGCTCGGGTGTCGCTCTAGAGCGGCAATGGTTAATGGGGCTTACGCTAGGAAGCTGGTCGGGGGCTACTATAGAGCGGCAATGGTGGATAAGGCTTATGCAAAGAAGCTACCCAGGTTCCACTTCAGAGCGGAGATGGTGTATGGGGCTTACACAGGAAGGCTGCCTGGGGGCCGCTATTGAGAGACAATGGTGGATGTTTCTTAAACAAAGAAGCAGCCCGGGTACCGCTATAGAGCTGCAATGGTGGATGGGGCTTACGCATAGAATCTGCCCGGGTGCTGCTATGGAGAGGTAATGGTGAATGGGGCTTACGGAAGGAAGCTTCCTGGGGCCTCTATTGGGCGGGAATGTTGGATGGGGCTTACGGAAGGAAGCTTCATGGGTTCTACTTTGGAGTGACAATGGTGCATGGGGCTTATGCATGGAAGCTGCCCGGGTGCTTCTGTGGAACGACAATGGTGGATAGGGCTTATGCCTAAAATCTTCTCGGGTGCCTCTATGGAGTGAAAATGGTGAATGGGACTTATGCAAGAAAGGTGCCCTGGTGCTGCTATGGAGTGACAATGGTAGATGAGGATTACGCAAGGAAGATTCCCATGTTGTCTTTATTTTGTCTGGCCATGAGGGCATCCCAACTCACGGGTGGGTTGATGTATATGATTGAGGGCTACACCTATGTGATATAGCACAAGAGGTATAATGCCAAGGGGCGTTAGAATCTATCTGAATGAAGGGAGATGAAAAGTGTGAATCACATGCCTGACTTTTGGAACGCAATGAAGGTGGCGTGCCAATATAGGATAACTGTTGACCATCTTCGAAACACACATCCATATCACGTTAGAATTAAATGGGGAAAATCAAATGTGGGTCGACTAATCACAGCATTCAATACATAGCAACTGACACAATGTGTTGTCAAATGTTTTTGGGGTCGTTGGCCCAGGATGGTAGGTGAGCCGATGCGGCGTTGGACCAGGCCGTTAGGGGGTCCATTCAGACATGGAAGTGGATGAATATCTCAATTAAGGACACACAAAGCATGAGGTGGAGTGATGGAATATTTGAATGGATTCCAATGCTCTTGGAGTTATGACACTTTGATCATGTAATAATGCATCTTATGATTGACAAATAAGGAATCTCTTATTTGGAAAAAGTGGCATAATATTATTGAATGATTGGGAATGTGATAGTTTATAGTCGTGTAGAGAGGACTGTTGGCATATAATTCTTTGAGCAAAATGAATCTCTTATATGGAGCAAACAGCATCGTATATTTGGAACATAGGGGGTACTGTATATTAATATAGAGAGGACTGTTGGCATCTCATACTTGGAGCATGTCACGACCCAAACCTACCGGTCTCAAGACGCAACTACCTGAAGCTCGCCTTCATAAACCAAGGGCCCGCGACAAGCGCCGAAGGCGTAACAATCTCAAGGATGCCTTTTACTAAGTACATGTACGCACACACACAACCAACTCGATGCAGAAGTGCAGAGTCAAAAGAAAACTGAAGAACAAACAACTATAACCCAACCACAGTCATGCATTAACTTCTAAATAGAGAAAAGTAATGTGCTGAAAAGTACTGACAAGATAATTGAACAGTAATGGGAAAAACATGTACCCAACCATAATGGGGACACAACTCGGCAACAACTAAATGAAAGTAAACAGCTAGTGATTATCACACCTGAAAGTCCTATTATGACCACCGAACGCAGCACAAGATCGTGTGTCCTCTATGCTCCTCTGTAGTCTCGATCGAACTATTCGTCGTATGCAAGGGCACACCAAGTGCGGGAAAAGCCCAAGTAGGGGGGGTATAATGATACTTAATTGGATGCCCCGAAAGCTCAACGAAGGAACAAAGGAGGTACTAAATGAAGAGATATAGACAGAACAAATTACATTGTAAGAGTACAATAGAGAAAGTGCATCTTAACCTAACAAAAGAAAGGAAGTAGATTTGTCCCAACCAAGAAGAGCTAGACATAGAAAGCACGTGGCATACCTCACGTGTCTTCGTCCCTCCTAGCAGGAGAGTAACTAAACTCATGGGGTGGGGAAAAAATTAGGGAGTATATATATATGATCAACAACAAACCCGAATGAGTGCGTAATGGGATCTCTACATATATGCTCAGCCCAAGAAAATTCACCAACAGTTCTAAGTATATCCATAAGTGATTCCCAAATGCCTCGCATGTCAAAGATGTCTCATCGCTGAATCGCACAACCAAGGATCCCACTCTGGTAACCACGAAGAAAATTCACTGACTAGAATCATAGAAAGGGCTGAGACTGAATGATTCTATCAGGTAACCCACTGCCTAGCCCAACTGGAGGTCAAACCCTAAAAGGTCATCAAGTTACCCACTGCCCAACCTTGCTAGAGGATAAACCCTAAAATCAATGGGTAACCCACTGCCCAGCCCTGCTAGAGGGTAAGCCCTAAAGTAAATGGGTAACCCACTACCCAGCCTCACTAGAGGGTAAACCCTGATATGTCGGCGGCTAACCCACTGCCCAGCCCCACTAGAGGGTAATCCATGAACTGGTCCGATAACTTCGTGTTGCCCGTATCACCACATGGTGTCACTAACATCGCTACCGTGTGTTGGTTCAGAGTATGTCAAAGGAACCTCCAAAAATTCCCTTTCATGTTTTCGCATTTATTATGATCTCGAAAGAGGCTTCACACGCCCAAAAATAGTACACCATTGTAATCCTTGTGGAAAATCATGCGAGATAGACTAATAACATGATGGAAACGGACTCCTGACAAAAAAGTTATTCAACACCACTCTATGCCCATAAAGCATCTCTTGGTGCCCACATTTCGGTCCCGAAAGCGGTCGGGCGAACTGCGCCATCGCAATGCTCTCAAAAAAACACCCCAAAACAACTACTCATTCACCCCGAATGGACGTTTGATGAAAAAGTCACAACACGCTGGTCACAATAAAAAAGATAGCCCTTGGGTCCCACGCCTCATCTCCGGCATTAACGCCTGAAACCACCTTGGTCTAAATCATCTCGACGCCAGCGTTACAACTCCATGGACTGCGCATAAAACAAAATCCGGATGTGTTCGCGCAATCTGAAAGAAGAATCCCGACAATGTACTTAACATGTCTGTCGCGCCACCGAGCTCCCGTCACAGGAATTAAAAATCCCCAAGACCATCTCAAAATATCCTTCTCGATCCAAGTACTGTGTTGTCGTAGACGTCACGCGAATCTGATGATCGGTTTGCAAGTTATGGACTTTTTAACAACATCAGATGGAGATGGGGTGGGCATGGGCCGGCCGGACCGCCCGGTCCACCGCGGCTCGTGGTTCGCCGCACGGGCCACCCCTTGTCACCCAGACCGGCTCATCTGGTTCGGTGCTTTCTCCATGAGACCCGTGAAGAGTGAGTCTCTGTCAGCTGGTAGGGGTCGCGACGACCACGGTTCTTCACGCCTCCAGCTGACCGGCGAAGCCGGCCAACCTGGCCCGCCGCGCCACCCCGCGTACGCCGCCGACCCAGACCGCCTGGAGTATGCCGCCGCCCTTGGGAACTGCCGCCACCTCGGACCGCTTCCTCCTGGGACTGCCGCATCCTGAGATCTGCCGCCACCTGGGAACTTCTAGACCGCCGCCTAGGAACTACCGTACCACCGCACCGACCGCCAGATAGCCATTGAACTGCTGTAAAACATCACGGGGCCACCCTGGGCGCCCCGGGACAAGAAAATTCGATTCAAAAAGAGCGTTAGAAATATCAAATAGAGCCCTACACATCTGTGGTCTTCTCTCGACGATTTTAACAAGTTTCATCACAATGAATTTAATTTAAGAAATATGCGGAAATTAAAACGAAAAATCAAACATCCTACCTCGCTAGGCATAGCCCATAGCTTCGCTGGTGATCCTCCAGAGCCGCCGCGCCTTGGATAAGATGGGAGAGGGGATTGATTCTTGTTGAGAGGGATCCACTAGGGAGATACAAGGGGGGTATTGGATGAGGGGGAGGTGTTTAATTGGAGAATTAATTAAAATTTAATTAATTCTTTAAACACCTACCAGTAGGACCCATACCTGAACATTCGGCGGGGTCGGGGTTAATACACATGTATAGTAAAATCCTCATTCTTAGCTCAACGATGGTCTAGGAATTTTAATTCGATCCTCCGTTCAAAAGTTTTAAATTTCACGCCCGAGGTCCATAAATTACAAAAACACCCCTAGTGGCATTTTCCATAGAAGGGCCATGCCCGTGAAATTTGCAACCCACCTAGGGTAAACGACACTCTCTGGACTCAAATGATCCCTCAGTTTTCTCATCTGAGAAACCTTTTAGGAGTTATTCTATTTATTTGGCATGTCCAGTGTGAACGCACTAAAAATTTAATTTCGGCCACACAGGGGCTCAGAATCACACGCTATCTGAACGCCCTACACTAGAATAACATCCAGAAAATTTCAAAGTCATAAAGTCTCAAAACCTGGTTTCATAAATCATTCCAAAATTCTTGTTTTTCATCCCTGAAAAACAATAATAGAAAAACAACACGGGATACTGATCCCGCATCTGGCTCCCCCATTCCCAGGTGCTCTCCTGCACCCTCATGCACTGGCACATCACAAAAACCAAGGGAATGGTCCATCCATGCAGCGTCCGATCCTACCAGTCCTCGATCACCACTGGGTGATCCGCAAAGGTGGATCCATCCATGATTTCCAGCTCTCCCTATTCGATAATGTGCGTGGGGTCATGCACGTATTTCTTTAGATACTACACGTAGAAGATGTTATGCACCCTCTACAGTTGTGGGGGTAAAGAAAGACGGTAAGAAACCTCACCAACCCTACGTACGATCTCAAATGGCCCTATGAACCTCAGTAAGAGCTTTCCACCTCAGCCGAACATCTATGTTCTATGCCACAGGATAACCCTCAGAAAGACATGGCCCCCCCTGCTCAAACTTGAAAGGAATGCGACGACGATCTATGTTGGAATTCTATCTTCTCTGAGACATCATCATCCTCTCATGAATGACCAGAACCTTCTCCCTCGTTACCTGCACCAACTTTGGGCCCGTGAGGGAGGTCTTCCCAACCTCCTTCGAGCTTAACGGTGACCTATAGGGTCTCCCATAGAGGGCCTCAAAAGGTTACATTCCAATAGTAGAGAGGAGACTATTGTTGTATGAGAAATCCACCAAGGCATTTGATCCCCCAAATCAGGCCAAAGTCTAACACGCACGCCCTGAGCATTTCCTCCAACACGTGGATAGTGCGCTCAGTCTTCCCATCTGTCTAGGGGTGACAAGCTTTACTCATCCATAGTTGAGTCCTGAATGCCTCCTGCGGGCCTCGCTATAATCGTGATGTAAACCGCATGTCATGGTTGTAGACGATCATCAAGGGTACTCCATGATGGAAAAAAATCTCCCAAAAACACAGTTTCACTAGACTCTCCACCGAGATCTGCTCCCTGATGGAAAAGAAGGGGTCCGACAACGTGAGTCGGTCCACTATCACCAAAATGGAGTCATAGATCGTCGCTGTGTGCATGAGCCCTATGACGAAGTCCATAGATACTACATCCCACCTCCACTCCGGGATATCAAGGTGCTGCAACAACTCTGACAGAACCCGATGCTCTGCCTTCACTTGCTGATAAGTAAGACACTGAGAAACGAACTCATCTACTCTCTGCTTCATTCCATTTCCACCAAACATGCTATTGACAGTCTCTGTACATCTTCCCCACACCAGGATGTGTTTCTAAAGGAGAATTTTGGAACTCCCACATCACCTCCTCCCACATCAACTCCTCCCACATCTCCACTGGTTCTACAGCTCGCCCCTGGAACATGATCTCGTGATTTCATCCTTCAGAATACTCATCGGGTGTGTCACCTATGGATATCTGATCAAATAGTATATCACTGTCAACATCCCCCAGCTGCGACTCTCTATAACGATCATGGAGCAAAGGAGTCAACACCATCGACTGTAGGAAATTCATACCCTCATGATCCACCAATGTCAGCCGTAGGGAAGCCAACTACTCTAAATCTTCTCGCACTAACCGAGCCTGGGACATACTTCTAAGTGAATCTACTACTACATTGCCCTTCCATGGAGTGTAAACTATATCAAAATCATAGTCCTACAAAAACTCCAGCCAGCGCCTCTACCACAGATTTAAATCCCTTTGAAGGACGATGTATCTGAGGCCCTAGTGGTCTGAGTAGACCACAAAATGCTCCCCCAGAAGTTAGTGTCTCCATAACCTCAAGGATAAGACCACTGCTGCCAGCTCCAGATCATGAGTCGCATAATTATGCTCATGGGGCCTCAAAAACCTCGACCCATATGCAATCAGTACTCGCTGCTGAATCTGCATGCACTCGAGCCCATCTCTTGAAGTTTTGTAGTACACCATGAACTCAACGCCCTCCTCTGGTAGCCTCAACACTGGAGCACTACTCAGACTATGTATCAACTCCTCGAATTCCTTCTAGCATAGATCATTCTAGGTGTAATGTCGTCCCTTCCGCGTCAATGTGGTCAAAGGGGCATCAATCCTATAGAAATCATCCACAAACCTCATGAAGTACACTACCAATCCAAGGAAGCTCTGCTCCTATGACACATTCTTGGGTGGCTCTCATGCAAGCACCGCCTGTATCTTTTCGGGATCTACGACCAATCCCTACTCTATAATGACATGCCCCAGAAAGTGAACCTCATGAATCTAGAACAGACACTTCGAGATCTTCCCATATAGCTATTTCTCCCAGAATAAGTCTAGGACCATCCTCAAATGCTCCGAGTTCTCCTCCTCCATAGATGAGTAGATGATTTTATCATCAATAAAGAAAACCACAAACCAGTCCATGTACAGTTGGAAAGTATGGTTCATCAAAGCCATGAAAACGGTGGGGGAATTTTCCACACCAAAGGGCATCAACAGAAACTCATAATTCCGATAACGACAACAGAATGACAACTTCGAGATGTCACCCTCACGAACCCACAACTGGTGGTTGTCGGATCGATGATAAATCTTGGAGAACCACTTCGCACCTCTCAATTGGTCGAAGAGGTCGTCGATACTCCACAATGGGTACTAGTTATTTATGGTGTCCTGATTCAGTCGACGATAATCCACACAGAGCTTCACACTCCCATCCGCCTTTTTCACAAACAGAATAGGGGATGCCTAGGGGAAAAAACTGGGCCTGATGAATCCCTTATCATGAAGGTCATCCAACTGATGTCGTAGCTCCCGAAGCTCTGTGGGTGCCATCCAATAACCCGCACATGATATCGGGGCAGTCCTTGGCTGCAAGTCAATGCAGAACTCTATCTCTCACCTCGGAGGTAGCCCCGAGACATCCTTGGGAAAGATGTCCATGTAGTACTCAGCAATGGTAGGGATACAGGTGCATATGGTGTCTGCTGCACCGAGAGCCATGCTCTCCAACAGGTGAGAAAAAGGTCGTGGTCTCCTGCTCATAGTACCAGTCTTCGTTGCCACAGGGTCTCGTTCACCAAGGATAGTGAACCTTGTCCCATCAGAAAACATTCCTTTGACTCTTCTCTGATGACAATCGATCTTTCGGTGAACAATAGAATGCCAATCCATGCCCAGGATGATGTCATAAGGATCCGTCATGATGACGGGTAGGTCCCACGTGAAACCTCATCCTCTGAATAATAGCTCTCACTCTCTGAAGATAAAGGATACCAATGAGGCACTTCCTATAGGAACATCGATGCTAAGTGTAGGTGTCAACGCATCTACTGGAAGCGCCAACTCCCGTACGCAAAGCAGTGATATAAAGAAGTGGATGGTGCATCTGTCTACTAGTACCGAAGAAAGCGCATAGTATACACAATGTGTACCTCAGACCATCTCGTGTGATGGGGGGTCACAAACACCCATAGCCTGATGCTGCCCGCGACCCCTACCGCCAGATCCCTGAGCCTGTTTTGGGCCGCCCAGTGGTGGTGGTGGATTGATCTATAAATGCCTTCATAGACCTCCAGTTTTTACCGCTCTACCTACGCCGCTTCCCTGACGACCATCATGTCCTCGCCTGGGGGATCCCTAGTCACGAAGCTGCTTCTGACGCTGCGGTGCACCCACTGCCTACCACGGCTGGTCGGTACACCTGGTTAGGTAGTAGGGTGCTTGGTCACCCTGTCCATCATAGGCACAACACCAACTCTCTCTTGACTGCCCTGGTGATCTACAGCTCCACTTCAGTGTACGACCCTGCCCCTGAGTCTGCTCATGGAAGGGTCTCGTCGACTGAGGCTCTTCTCTCTGCCGCCTTCCTTCTACCGAAGACTCTACTCTGAATCGGCCACTACTAGGCCCTACTAGATGGAAATCCTCATACAAGAATCTCTCTATCACAAGATCCCCATCTTGCACCCCGACATAAGTAGAGATGCACATGGGTGGTACAGTAGAACATATCCCTCTGCAAAGTCCCTGCTCAAATATTCGTGCCCTGAAGTAACTATTGCGGATCATATCCTGTGAGTAGCGTGTTAGATCGGTAAACCAGGGCAAGAACTATGCCCCGGTCTTCCCCCCTACTTCAGCACTAGAAGCTTCTAAATCCGAATAGTGCATAAACAAGAGGGGGAGTACTTCTCCCCAAATACCTGATGGAATCTATCTCACGTGAGAGATGACTCGTCGTGGGTCTGCGTAACCAACCCCCAGTAACGTCCGACCAGCTCGAGGAAAAGGATTGCATCTAGGGATACCATCTGGTCCACTGGTGTCTGTACTAACATGAAAAGTCAGTCCATAGAATCTATCCATTCTTCCGCTGCCTGGGGATCCAGATCCTCGTAGAACTTCTGCGGCCGCCGACGCTGGAAGTCTCAGACGACACTCACCCTACACTCAACCTCAACTTGTGCTGCAGGTACTAACTTCCTCTCTTCAGGTGGAGGGTATACTACTGAAGCACTGGGTGGAAGGGGATCAAGTGAGGGTCCCTGAAATGATGCCTCATCGCTTTCCAGGTCGTCATCACGAACTGGAGAGGGTAACCTGGCTGGCTGATTTCGTGGGGGCATCCTGAAAATTATCAAGGATTACCATGATCTGATGAGCATATATATATAATAGTAATCAAAAACGGGAGCTGACTCAACAAGGACAGTCAAAGACTCAATCCTACCAGATGCATGTTCCAATGTTCACTGCAACAAATGTCTCAGTTGTCCGAGTCGACAAGAGGGTAATGTTGGCTCTGGTGAATGGATACGTCGGTCGCCCATACCATTGCTGGACTCCTTGGCCAGAGAGCCACTATCGAGACACGTCGACACTATTACACTAAATACCAACCAATTCCTTTTTAGGGACGTTCGAACAATTCCCCAAGGACTGAACCACCTCTTATTCCAATTTTTCATGACTGGAACCTACCATCCTTGAGCTACAACTACCCCAATACCACCTCCATATGCAAGGGGCTGGCGACAAGTGCCGAAGGGGTAACAATATAGGGGAGGCCTTTTCCAAAGTACCATTAATCACACAAACACATCCCACATGATGTTAAATAGAAGAGTCAAAAGAAAACCGAAGGACAAACAAATCTAACCCAACCATAGTCGTGCATCATATTCTAAATAAAGAAAAGTAATGTGCTGAAATGTACTGACAAGGTAACTTAACAGTAAAGAAATAAACATGCTCCCAACCAGAAAGGTGTCTCAACCCAGTAATAGGTAAATGAAAGTAAACAGCTGGTGAATCTCACACCTAAAAGTCCTAATGTGACAACTGAATGCATCCCATGTTCATGTGTCCTCTGCTCTCCTCCGTAGTCTCGATCGACATGTTCATCGTCTGCAAGGGCACACCAAGTGCGGGTAAAGCCCAAACATGGGTGAGTATAAAGACACTTAGTAGGATTCCCCCAAAAACTCTATGGAGAAACAAAGGAGGTACTAAATGGTGAGTGATAGAAAGAAAAAAGTAATATGTAAGAGTGAAATAGAGATACTGTAGCTCAACCCAACAAAATAAAGAAAGTAGACTCATCCCAACCCAGAGGAGCTAGACATGGAAATCACGTGGCATACCTCGTGTGTCTTTGCCCCACCTAGCAGGAGAGTAACTAGACACAAGGGGTGGGAAAAAAGTAGTGTGTATATATATATACTCAACAAGAAACACAAACGAGTCTGTAATGGGATCTTTATCTCAATGATCATCCCATGAAATGTCGCCAACAGTTCTAAGGATATCCATCACTGACTCCCAAACGTCTCTCACATCAAAGCAGTCTCATCGATGAATCACGCAACCAAGGATTCCACTCTAGTAACCATAGAGATAAGTCACTGACTAGCCTCATTGAAAGGGATGATTTTGAAATAATTCATCGGGTAACCCACTGCCCAGCCCAACTAGAGGGTAAACCCAAAAACGTCTTCAGGTGACCCACTTCCTAGCCCTACTTGAGGGTAAATCCTAAAATCAAGGGGTAACCCACTGCCCAGCCCCATTGGAGGGTATTCCATAAAGTTAACAGGTAACCCACTGCCTAGCCTCGCTGGAGGGTAAACCCTAATATGCCGGTGGGTAACCCACTGCCCAGCCCCACTGGAGGGTATACCTGGAACTAGTCTGATAACTCCGCGATGCTTGTGCCATCACTGGGTGTCACTAACATTGCTACCGTGTATTGGTTCGGAGTGTGTCAAAGGAACCTCTAACAAACACCCTTTCATGTTTCCACTTTTAATGAGATCTCGAAAGAGGCTTCACACCTCTAAATAGATTACACCATTGTTATCCTCAAAGAAAAACATGCGAGATAGACTACTTACTTTCTGAAAATGGAATCCTGATGAAAAAGTTATTCAACATCGTTGTATGCCCATACGATGTCTCTTGGGGCCCACATATCGGTCTTGAAAGAGGTCAGGAGAACTATTCCATCGTGATGCTCTCCGAAAAACACGCCAAAATGACTACTCATTCACCCCGAACAGACGTCCGGTGAAAAAGTCACAACCCGCTGCACATAGCTTAAATGATGGCCAATGGGGCCCATGATTAAACTTTGGATTTAACACCTAAAACCCCTCCTGGTCTATATCGTCTTGATTCCAGGGTTACAACTCCACTAACGGTGCCTAAAAAGGACTCTGGATGTCTTCTCTCCATCCGAAGGAAGAATCCCGATGATTTACATAACTTGGGTGTCGCACCACCATATCTCGTCCCGGGCATTAAAAATCCCCAGGACCATATCAAGACATCCTTCTCAATCCGAGGATCGTGTCTTCGTAGACAGCACACAAATTTGATGCTCGGTTTGTGAGTTATGGAATTTTAAACATCATAGGACAATAACAGGGTGGGCCTGGACCGACCAACCCCTTCAGACTGGAGGCCCGCGGCTACGCCGCCCTGACCGCCTGGTACACTGCGGTCTGCGGATCGCCATGCGGGACGCCCCGCGTCACCCGAACCAGATCAGCCTGTTCGGTGCATTCTCCATGAGACCTACGAAGCGCGGGTCTCTATCATCTGTTCAAGGACACGACGACCCTGATTCTTCGTGCTTCCCGCTGACAGGCGAAGCCAGCTAGCCTGGCCCCCCGCATCACCTCGCGTATGCCACTGGCCCGGACCGCCGGGATCCTACCGCCACTGTTGGGAACCACTGCCACCTGGGATTTTCGCCACCTTGGACCGCCGCCTCCTGGGAACCACCGCCTCCTGGTAACCGTCGGACCGCCCCCGGGGAACCACCAGTCCATTGCGCCATCCGCCAGACAGCCTTGGAACTGCAGGAAAACCCAAGGTTTGGCCAGAAAACTAAAGGGGCCACCCCGGGCGCCCCGGGACTAGAAAAATAGATTTTAATAGAGGGTCGAAAATCTTGGATATAGATCTATGCATTTGTATTCTTCAATTGTTGATTTGACATCATTTTGATGTAATGAATTTAATGCAAGGAAGATTCGAAAATTAAAATGAAAATAGAAACTTCCTACCTCGATGGGCGTAGCCCGTAGATTCGCCGACGATCCGCCAGAGACGCCGTTACATGGATAGGTAGGGAGAGTGGCTTGATGAATTTTAAGAGGGATCTGCCAGGGGTAGACTAGGGGTTAATTGGAGGAGTGGGAGATGTGTTCAAGTATAGAATTATTTAAAATTTAATTAATTATTTAAACACCTACCAGTAGGCCATGTACCTGAACATTCGTCGGGGTCGGGGTCAAGCTGCCTCTAGGGTAAAATCCACGTTCTGAGCACAACAGAGGTCTCATAATTTAAATTTGATCCTTTATTCAGAAGTTGTAAATTTCACGCCTGAGGCTTCTAAATTTCGAAAACACCCCTGGTGGCGTTTTCCACAGAACGGTCATGCCCGCTAAAGTTACACCCCTCCTAGGGTAAACAACACGCTCTAGAATCAACGGTGCCCTCATTTTTCTCATCTGATCAACCGTTTAAGAGTTATTCTATTTATTTGGTGTTTCAAATGTGAACTCAATTAAAATTTAATTCTGGCCACACTGTGGCTTGGAATCACATGACGTCTGAACACCGTGCTCTGGAATAACATTAAGAAAATTTCAATGTCTTATAGGCTCAAAACCCGGGTTGTTATACATCATAAGGAATCTCTTGTTAGAAGAAAGATGCATCATATGTTTGGTACATAGGGATTACTACAGTTTAAAGTCATGTAGATAGGATGGATAACATCTCATGCTTGGAGTATAAGGTATACTTAATTTAATGTAAGAGACATCCTATATTTGGAACATAGGGAAAACTATAATTTATAGTCATATAGAAGGGACAATTGGAATGTCGTTCTTGGATCAAAAGGAGTAAAGACTCAGAAATTTCAAGGAATATTTTTTATATATAATAGAATTTTACAAGTCTATGTATTCTGAAGATACTTGATTCAGAGGAGCGGTGTGCCTGAAATCAATATACAAAGTTTAGATAGGGTACGTTCAGTAAATGAACGAGCGAGTTTTTCTATCTTTTGAGCAAGTTCTCGGAATTGAAATCTGAGGGCACTAATGAACTTGCAGCGCCGGTAATTATTTAAGGGGATCTTTACCACAGTTACTTTTTAAGCGGGTTGAGAATTATAATTTATGGAATTAGTTTACAATTAATAAAATTGTTAGAAAAATTTTATTTTATATCGTGGAAGTTAAACCCTCCCATGGAAAGTTGATGGTGGCGCCCACAACCACCGAACATCCCATGTGTGGATATATGATAGGTGGGGCCCATATGTTCCCCATGCTTTCATCTCCATTAACCCTCATTAAACTCCCCAAATAACTCCCTTAAACCCCCCCCCCCCCATTAAACACCCCTGTTTAGGGATGACAACTCTTCCAACATTTATGAGATCTTTCACCTCCTCTCCAATTCTTTAATTAATTTCCAACACATTTAATTAATTAGTTGTTTAAAATTTTGAATTTTAAATGGCCTGTGTAAAATAAAAAAATAGGTTAGCTTATTATTTTATTTTGGGGGAGGCTGTCATTGTGTGAATAAGAGTTGGGAAGAGCTCTTGAGTATTTAGGGAAGAACACTGACTTCTTCGATGAATAACGCCGGTTCCATGAAGTACTATGATGCGCCATCCATTCTCTTCTCTGCGACATGAAATGAGATGTCACTTCTTCCTCAGACGTACTCCGACGTCGCCTACGAATCCTTTCCTCATGACACCGCCTTCCACGACGCCCGACGTGCGACGTCAATTATCGAGGTAGGGCTTATGCTCAAATTTAATGGATTAAATTGTGTGCCTTGGTTCTTCATTGTATAACCATGATTATCTTGGCCTATTGCTATCGCTTAATGCATAGGGTGAGGGCCGAACGAACACGGCCTGACGACCCTCAATTTGATCATGTATAAATTTTATGGAATCGACGATCGGAGGTGGAACACAGAAGAGATCGGCGGCGCAAGGGCCGGCGTCGCACATGCAAAGAAATGCCGCGGCCAAGTGGGCCGTGGTGGAGGAAGCACGACTACGTCACGCCGTGCCGGGGACGCGGAGCCACGACCAGCACAAGCCGTAGCGGAGGAAGCTGGAACCGTCGCGCCGGATGTGTTGTAGGAACCGCGACCTGCATTGTGGGCTGCTTCGGTGGAAGGACCGACCTACCTGTCGGCCGGCCAGGCAGAGCAATGCCATGTCGCCAGGAGGGCACCGTGTTGGAGAACCTGCGGCCCATCCATGCGGGCCACTAGCGCTAGAAGGTCGTCCGGCTCTAGTCAGCAGGTTTGGGAGGGTGGAGCCGGTTTGCGCCATCGGTTTGGGCAACTGGTGGGTCGCACCCCTGCCTCGGACCGCTCGGCCATAGATCCGTGCCCTGCCGGGCTAGGCTGCGCCACTTCGTTATGGGCGGCTCCCCCTTCGGGCCGGGCCACACCCCTCAGGCTGGGCCATGCAAGCCTTCACGCTGGTCGAAAACCCCTATCGGGTTGGACCTACCAAAACTGGGTGACCCAACCCGCCAGCCCACTGGGCTTAACGGGACATGCCTGTTTTCACTTAATGGTGAATATCTTGAAGACAGCGCGTCCGAACAACACGCCGTCTGTGGAACTGGGACTCTATTGATGTGAGGTCCTTTTGAGATACTCTAAGTGAGTTTTGGACAACTTTGGTAAATGGATGGGTTTGGAATGAGTATATTCCAACCGGGACCCTCGAACGGAAAAGCCAATATCTCTCAGACCGGGTGTCTATTTGATGCACCGTCTATAACATTGGGTTCCTTTTGACAAGACCGAACTTCGAGATACATAAACTCAGTACTTCTAGATAGTTGATGTATCAACCCCTTTACTCAAGGAGAGGGCCCTCCCAGAATCGATTACGCTGTGTGAAGGAACCCTAGATCTGGCTGCGACTGCGACGACTACCGTGCGGGAATCCTATGTGGGTTCGACGACAAATATGACAGTAGATGGATCCTACGTGGGTTCGACAGTGAGGATGATTGTACTAGGATCCTCCATGGGTTTGGCAGTGATGACAGCTGTACTTGGATCCTACGTGGTTTCGGTAATGATGGTTACTGTACTTGGATCTTACGTGGGTTCAGCAGCGACGACTTCTGTAAATGGATCCTACATGGGTTCAGTAGAGAAGACGATTCAGAGGCTATGTCTAATCATCTCCGCCCCTCTTTGTGAGTAGTATACCCGTGTGAGCTGAGCCTTGTCTTTCAATCATTACCATTTTTGTGATTGACTAATTTCCTTGTGGACCGAATGGTGCTTGGGCACAGAAGTTGGAGCCGAACTGAGATTGATGACTTAGCTTTTTGTATGGGAATATACCTAAGTAGAGTTGGTTAATAATTCGTGTTTGTATCATTCCTTTATGTTTTATCCTTCAGGGATTCTGGGGGACCTTTGGGGGTCTCGAGGTCCCTACTGAGTATCGTAATAGTCACCCCTGCATGGGCAATGCCCGCACTATGTTGTGTTGGTTGCAGATGACGGACAACACTGATCGTGGTTGAGGCTTGTGGAGCTGGATGGTATCCGGAGGTGGTCCACCTGGTGGGACGTACATGGAGAGGACGGACACGAGGTACCGATGAGACTATCTCTACCCACCCTTTAGGTGGGATTCCCAGAGGACGACTCGGTGGTTGCTACTTTACCTTAGATCTGTTGTACTTTCTTTCTCAGTTGTACAGTACTTTCAGTTGGGTTTTTATACTGGCCCATTTACTTTCCAACACTTACTTTTGTACTCATTTTTACTTAGTGCGTACTTCACTTGCGTACTCTGTTGTATTTGTTTACTTTTATAAAGGTAATACCTTCCCTCTTTACATGGATTTACACCTTTGGTAATAGTCTCCAGACCTTGGCCTATAGAAGGCGGGCTTGGGGTACTCACGGCACGGGCCCCGAGGATGGGTCGTAAAAAATTGGCATCAGAAGCTATCGGTTCTACTGTAGAACTCAGGACTCTGATAATTTCTTTATATTATGCAATGGTGTTTAGAATATTGAGTGTGGTTATTAGTCCAGGGAGTCCAGTGTTGGTGCGGCGGCCGACGTATCCTTACACCAGGACCTTGACTTCTGATTTCTAACTCAGTGCACGAAAACATTGATTGCATGTGTGTTTCAAGAGTTCTCTTTGTGATTACTTTGTGTCAGCTTACTAGGTATACTGTTTAACCATGGAGCACCTGTTGTTTTTCAGGATACCCCCATGTAGGAAGCCATCTAGGGTTCCGAGCTACGTGCAAGATTGTAGCCCACCGAGTGATGAGGCCTCATTGTAGGGCCCCATTCCAGCGGAGGCACCAGTTTTACCATTACCCACTGAGCCACTGATGCCACCAAACCCAGCAGTAGATAGTGCACTCCGCTTGAGTGTGTTGCACGAGTTTAAGAGACAGAGGCCGCCCAGGTTCCATGGAGAGATGGATGCTGAAGTAGCTGAGGATTGGATGGAGGCTATCATTATAGTCTTCAGATTCGTAGGGACACCAGCAGACCTGTTGGTGATCCTTTTCGTGAGTCACCTGCACACAGTAGTAGGTAGATGGTGGAGACTGATGCTCTAATTGGGAAACTAGGCATAAATACTTTTGACGGACTTTGAGAGCCTCTTCCACTCAGAGTTTGTTCCAGCCACACTACATGCAGTGCGCATCTAGAAGTTACTAGATCTATGGTAGGGCATCATGACAGTAGCCTAGTACTTGGCGAGATTTACCGACCTCTCACGTTACTCCACAGACTTGGTACATGACCCATTCTTCCAGGCCTGGACCATCGAGTAGGGATTGAGGAATGATATCAGGGCTTCGATGGTCTCCCTCAGCATTCTGACATAGGCAGGAGTACTGGAGCGAGCCCTTCTAGTGGAGAGCTTTCTTGCTGACCAGACGTCTGTAGCGAGACCCACCGCAGTGAGACATGTAGCGTAGTCTTCTATAGCCGGATGTAGACAAATGTCACAGAGGTCAAATCGAACCAGGCCATCAGGTGGGAGACCTCAGGATACTGGTTCGGATGTGCGTGGATCATGAAGAAGAGCCATATATACGAGGGGAAGGCAGTTCTATGCATGCGGCGTGCAGGGCCACATGGCTCATGACTGCCCGACCTGGCAGGAAGACGAGCAACAGATAGTAGAGGGACCTTCCAGGTAGAGGCATAGGTTCAACTGTGGGATTCCATAGGGAGCAGGCAGACGAGGCAGAGGAGCTGGCTGAGCAGCAGGTGGTGGAAGACGCTTCGAGGCTCTACCACCACCACCACCAGGAGGACTACCCCAACCACAGGGAGCTGGAAGACATGGGAAGGCTCAAATCCAGGACGTCAAGGCCTACGACTATGGCGCAGATGAGATGATTTTAGGTACTCTCTGTGTCTACTCTACCATTTTTGAAGTTATTATAGACACATGAGTGGGTCATTCATTAATTTCCGCTGACCTAGTTTGGATCTAGGAGATTCCGACATAGTCGGTGGCTCAATCCTTACAACTAGAGACTCATATGAGAGACGAATCGACTATTATGCACTGGTTCCGGCAGTGTGAGAATACACTAGGTGGTGAGATCTTCGGTTGGGATATTCAAATAGTGGAGTCGAGGCCTTACGACATCATCTTGGGTATGGATTGGTTATCTACATTCCATACTCAGATCGATTGTATTAGGTGCAAAGTATAGTGGGTGCACACAGATGGGAGAAGGTTCACCTTCACCGATGAGAAGGGAGACATTGCAGTGTAGGATGGACATACACAGAGGAGAGGGCAGCTGATCAAACATCAGTTGGAAAGTCTCATCCTAGGTGAAGTTGATGTTCGGAGTCCGAGTTTTCCTGTTCTGGTGGATCAATATGTGGTCGTTTTTCTTGTCGATGTTCCAGGACTACCTCCTTGCAGAGAGGTAGATTTCTACATTGACCTATACCCTAGGACATCACCGATATCTACTCCAGCATATCGTATGGATCCTGCCAGGCTTCATGAGCTGCGGGTATAGCTGGAGGACTTACAGGGAAAAGGATTCATCTGACCCAGTGTTTCACCCTGGGCTTCTCTGATTTTATGCACCAAGAAGGCGGATGTTAGATTACGACTATGTGTTGACTACAGTCGCCAGAATTAGGTGACCGTAAAGAACAAGTACCCACTCAAGAGGATTGACGACCTCTTTGATCAGCTCAAGGGAGCATGATGGTTCTTGAAGATAGACCTCAAGTCAATCTATCATTAGCTCAATGTTCGAGACAAGTATGTGAAGAATACGGCCTTTAGGTATCGTTATGGCCACTACATGTTCTTGGTTATGCCCATCGGCATAACCAACGCACCAGTAGTGTTCATGACTCTCATGAACAGGATCTTCCAGCCTTACTTCAATCATTTTTTTCGTATTCTTCATCGACAACATATTGATTTACTCGATTACTGAGGAGGAGCACGCCTAGCACTTGCAAGTTGTACTGGACACACTCTGAGAGAACCATCTTTATGGTGAGCTCTCAAAGTGCTAGTTCTGGATTCGAGAGGTTCACTTCTTGGGTCACATTATCTCAGAGGCTGGAGATGCTTTGGATCCTGTGATGATCGAAGAATTTCTTGCTTGGGATCCACCCTGGAGTGTGATGGAGTTGTGGAGTTTCCTAGGTCTAGCAGGATACTATCGAAGATTTTTCCCAGACTTCTCCAGATTTGCAGCACAGCATTCAGCTTTGACGAAGAAGGGTAAACCCTTAGTATGGTTAGATATATGCCTATTGAGCTTCCTTGAGCTAATGCAGAGATTGACCTGTGCGCCCATCTTGAGGCTACAAGAGGATGGTGTTGGGTACGTGGTTTACTGCGATGCATCAGGTACCGGACACGGGTGTGTCCTGATGCAGGAGCAGGAAGTGATCGCCTATGTTTCACAAAAATTGAGTCAACACTAGCATAAATAAGCTACCCATGACCTAGAGTTAGCATCAGTGGTTTTCTCCATAAAGATGTGGTGGAAATATCTGATGGGCGAGCACTTTATAGTCTATTCTGACCCCCAGAGTCTCAGGTACATTTTCTCGTAGAAGGACCTGATCCTGAGACATCATTCATGGCTTGATATCTTCCAGGACTATGAATTTGAGAGATTCTATACTCTTGGGAAGGGGAACATTGTGGATGATTCTCTCAGCAGGTGATTGGGCATTCAACTACTTGGAGAGGAGACGAAGCAGTTCGCCGCTTTGCAGATATCCTTCATGGATAGTTATGGGGCAGCATTTCTACAGTCCCTCACAGTCACTCCTCCACTACTTCAGCGGGTCAGAGAGGCTCATCATGGGGACGTTGATTGTGAGACGCGACATGCTCGTATTTCCACAGGGCATGCGCCTAATGGATTTTCTGAAGGAGGAGAGCACGTCATACTCTTCAGGGGACGTACCATGGTACCAGTTGCACTGCATGATGAAGTTTTGAGGGAGTTTCACACTTCCCCTATAGAGTTACATCCAGGAGTGGCGAAGATATACCAGGACCTCAGACGATAGCACTGGTGGCCAGGTATGATGAAGGTTGTATCAGAGTTCGTTTCATGATGCCTCACTTTCCAGCAAGTGAAGGTGGAGCAATAGGTTCCAGTAGGTTTGGTACAACCCCTAGAGGTTCCGGTGAGGAAGTGGGATGTGATATCCATGGATTTCATGATGGGGAATCTGTGTACATCTCAGGGACACGACTCTATCTGGGTGATCGTTGACCGAATCACCATGTCAGCCCACTTCATTCCGATCAGAGTGCAAGGCTCAGTAGAGAGCTTGGGACGCCTCTATGTTCAGAAGATCGTACAACTTCATGGTGTGCCATCGTCTATCTTTTCTGATCGAGATTCTCGAATTACATCTCATCTTTGGAAGGGGATGCATTAGGAATTTGGGACGTAGCTACGCCTGAGAACTGCCTTTCATCCTCATACATATGGGCAGGTGGAGAGGACCATTCAGACTCTCGAGGACATGCTATGTGCATGTGTCCTTGACTTTGGTCGTAGCTGGGAGGATCACCTACCCTTGGTGGAGTTTTCATACAACAACAGCTACCATTCCACTATCGGGATGGCACCATACGAGGAATTTTACGGCCGATCATTCAGATCACCTCTATGCTGGAATTACCTTGGGGAGTCAACACTTGTAGGACTAAGGATGGTTCATACTATGATGGAGATGGTGCAGATCATCTAGGAGCATATGAGGACTGCATAGAGCAAACAGAAGTCCTATGCTGATAGGAGACAGAGACCACTAGAGTTCGAGGATGGCGACCATGTTTTCTTACAGGTCTCACCTCGACATGGATTACGGAGATTTGGCTGGGACAGAAAGTTATCTCCATGCTTCATTAGACCTTTCCAGGTCCTCAGTAGGGTAGGTGAGGTGGATTACCGTCTGGTCCTTCCACCTCAGTTGCACCGGGTGCATGATGACTTCCACGTATCTCAGCTAAAGAGATACATGAATGAACCGAAAGACATCATTGATCACAGGGAGTTGGACATCGACGAAAGGGCTACATTCACAGAGGTCCCGATGGAGATCAAGGATCGACAGAAGAGGGTTCTACATGGATTGTTGATTCCTCTAGTGCACATTCGTTGGTAGCACATAAACCTCCAAGAGAGAACATGGGAGCGAGAAGCTTAGATGTGTGCATAGTACCCTAATTTTTTCCCTAGTTTATGTTTTATCTTTATGGGGATGTAAAGCCCTGAGGTAGGAGAAACATAAAGACCTGGAAATTTCAAGGGATTTTTTTTCAAATACTTTGGAATTTTACGAGTCTGTGGCTTCTGAGGACACTTGATTCCAAGGCCCGGTGTGCCTTGAATCAATATCTGAATTTTAGCTCAGGTACGTTCAGTAAACGAATGAGCAGGTTTTTCTATCATTTGAACCAGTTCTAAGAATTGAAATATGAGGGAACTGATGAACTCGTAGCGCTGGTAATTGCATAAGGGGACTTTTACCGCAGTTGTGTTTTAAGCGGGTTGAGAATTATTTTTTTGGGAATTAGTTTAAAATAAATAAAATTGTTAGAACAATTTTATTTTATATCTTGGAAGTTAAACCCTCCCATGGGAAGATGTTAGTGGGGCCCACAACCACCCATCTTCACATGTGTGGATATATGAGAGGTGGGACCCACACGAGCCCCAAACTTTCATCTCCCTTAACCCTCATTATACTCCGAAAATAACTCCCTTAAATCACCCCCATCAAACAACCTTGTTTAATGTTGACAACTCATCCAACATTTATAAGATCTTCCAACTCCTCTCCCACTCTTTAAATAATCTCCAACACTTTTAATTAATGAGTGGCTTGAATGTTTGAATTTTAAATGGGTTGTGTTAAATAAAATAATAGGGTAGCTTATTATTTTATTTTGGGGGAGGCTTTAATTGTTTGAAGAAGATTTGGGAAGAGCTCTTGAGTTTTTGGGGAAGAACACTGACTTCATTGAGGAAGAACGCCAATTCCACAAAGAACAATGATGCGCCATCCATTCTCTTATCTGCGAAAAGTGAGGAGACACTGCTACCTCCATGGACGTACTCCGACATCGCCTGTGAATACATTCCTCACGACGCCTTCTTTCACAACGCCCGACGTGCGACATCAATTATCAAGTTAGGGGTTATGTTCAAATTTAATTGATTAAAATTTGTGCATCCGTTCGTTGTTGTATAACCTTGATTGTCTCAGCCTATTGGTATCACTTAAGGCGGAGGGCATGGACTGAATGAACACAGCATGACTACCCTCTATTAGATCTTGTTTAAATTATATGGAATCGACGATCGGAGGCGGAACACGGAAGAGACCAGTGGCGCAAGGGTCGTCGTCGCACATGCAAAGAAAAGTCGCGACAAAGTCGGCCATGGGGCAGGAAGCACGGCGTCGTCGCACTGTTCCGGGGACGCGGAGCCGCGGCCAGTGCACGTCATGGTGAAGGAATCCGCCACCATCGCGTCAGCTATCCAGTAGGAACCGTGGAACGCATTGCGGGCCGCTTTGGTGGAAGGACCGATCAGCCAATCGGCCTATTGGGAAGAGAAAAGTCGTGACGCTAAAAGGGCGCCATGCTAGCGAACCCGCGGCCTGACCATGAGAGCTGCTTGCGCCATAAGGACGATCGGCTCCAGCCGACCAGTTTGGGAGGGTTGCGCCACTTGGTGCTGCTGGTTCGGGAAGCCGGGGGGGGGGGGGGGGGCAGCGCCCACGCCTCAGACGACTTGGACTTCGGGATGAGCCAGCCGGGGCCCGCCAGGCTATGTCGAGCTGGGCCGCACTGGTCCAGGTCGGGCTGTGCCCCCTTCGGGCCAGGCCGTGTGAGTCTTCGGGCTGGTCTGACACCCCTACCATGTCCAACCTGCAAAAACAGCGTTCCTCGACCCGTCAGCCCACATGGCTTAATGGGTTGGCCCCGTTTTCACATAAAGGTGAATATCTTGAAGACCGTGTGTCCGAACGACGCGTCGTCTGCGACAATGGGACCCTATCGACAAGGAGGTCGTTTTGCGATACCTTAAGTGATTTTTGGACAAGTTTGGTAAATGTCCAGGTTTGGAACGTGTATATTCCAACAGGGCCCCTAGAACGGAAAAGACAATATCTCTCAGACCGGGCGTCCGTTTGAAGCGTCGTCTGTTGTGTTGGGTTCCTTTTAATGAGTCGGAACATCAGGATACATCAACTCAAAAATTCATGACAATTGTTGTATTTAACCCTTTACTCGAGGAGAAGACCCTCACAGAATCGAGTACACTGTGTGCGGGAACCCTAGAGCTGGTTGCGACTACGACGACCACCGTGATGGAATCCTCTGTGGGTTCGACGACGAAGACGACTGTACATGGATCCTATGTGGGATCGGCTATGAGGATGACTGTACTTGGATCCTCCGTTGGTTTGGAAATGATGACGAATATACTTGGATCCTACGTGGGTTCAACAGCGATGGTTACTATACTTGGATCCAACCTGGGTTCAACAGTGATGACTTTTGTACTTGGATCCTATGTGGGTTTGGTAGAGGAGATGATTTAGAGGCTATATCTAATAATATCCACCCCTCTTCATGAGCAGTATACCTGTGTGAGCTGAGTCTTATCTTTCAACCATTATCATTGATGTGATTTATTTTTTTCTTGTGTGGACCGGATTGTGCTTGGGCTCGGATGTTGGAGCCGTACTGAGATTGATGACTTAGGTATATGATTGGGCATATAACTAAGTAGAGTTTTTTGATACTTTTTGTTTGTATATTTCCTTTTTTTTTATAATTCGTGGATTCTAGGAGACCTTCGGGGGTCTCGGGGTCCCTACTGAGTATCTTTATACTCACCCCTGCACGGGCAATGCCCAGACTACATTGTGTTGGTTGCAGACGACGGACATCACTGATCGTGGTTGAGGCTTGTGGAGATGGATGCCATCTGGAGGTGGACCGACTGGCGGGACGTACACGGAGCGGACGGAAAAACCCGAGGTACCAACGAGACTGTCTCAACCCACCCTTCAGGTGGGATTCCCGGAGGATGACTCGGTGGTTTCTACTTTACCTTACAGCTGTTGTACATTCTTTCTCAGTTGTACTGTATTTTCAGTTGGGTTTGTATACTATCCCATTTACTTTCTAGCACATAATTTTGAACTCAGTTTTACTTAGTGCTTACTTAACATGCATACTCTGTTGTGTTTGTTTACTTTTATAATGGTAATGACTTCCATTTTTACCGGGATTTATGCCTTTGGTGCTAGTCGCCCGCCCCTGCCCTATGGAAGTCGGGCATCAGGTAGTCACGACACGGGCCCCGAGGATGGGTCGTGACATAAGGAATCTCTTATATTGATCAAACTCCTATTCGTATATCATATCTGGAGCATAAGGAATCTCTTATATTGAGAAATAGTCTTCCAATGTTTGGAACATAGGGTGTACTACAACTTAGAGTCATGTAGAAAATACCGTTGGTATCTTATGCTTGACTCACAAGGCATCCTTTATATTGAGTAAAGGCATCCTATATCTGGATAATATGGATTAATACAGTTTAGAGTCTTATAAATAAGACTATTGGACATAAGGTTCAATGAAATGGCTGTGTTGGGACTTACAAAATGGAATCCCTTTCTTGTTCTACCTGGCATAGGATCCAAGTGATAGGGTTTAGAGGAGTTCCCTGAGTAATGGTTTGACTCAAGGTACATGGGGAATTGATGATGGTAATCTCAACTAACGACATAGGAATGGAACCAAGAGGAATTTTTTGACTATAGGTGTTTCATGGTGTGAAGAAGAGTATCTCAAATTACGGTATTCCACATGTGGATGGTGGGTGCGCATAAAGGTACAAAGTAAAATGTCGACGTCCCGGCCCGAAACATTCATGGTGCGACACTCCATTTTTCATAGGGGTCTGTGACAGTCGCGAAGGGATGGCATGGAGGGATGTGACCATAGACTTGAACATCCCCCAGGTGGGGGTGCGGGGGCATAACCGCCTTGGTATGGACCAGTTGGCGAGAAGGTAGGAGCATTGCAAAGGATAGGTCTTCGTGAAGTAGGTTCACAGAGCATGGCCTCAAGAAGAACTGAGTCATGGAGAAAAGGTCTCTCACGAAGAAAAGGTCTCTCATAGAGAAAAGGGCTATCATAAAGAAAAAGGGTGCTCTCAGAGCATGTACTTGCAGAGCCACATCGAGAAAGAAGATGCACGAGGAGCATGGGCTCGCGGAGCAGCATTGGGAAAGAAGATGCTCATGGAGCATGGTTTCGCAGAGCCACTTCACGAAGTAAAGTGGAGCTCCTCGAACCGGGATATAGGCCATCCAAGGGGCGGTCTATCCATTTGGAGAATAGGGGTGACATGGGTATTTATAAGCAAGGGGCTCCATGAAGTAGTGCTCAATTGGCGTGAAGACGGAGCTTGCTCTGCGGCGGACCACGAACATCAAATGTGGTCATGGAGTGTCTTGCCTCCTTGCTTCACAGTGTGTCTTGATGGCGTGTCTTGAATGTCACATGGGTTTGCAGAGCATCCCGCCTCCTTGATTCATGGTGGTGCTCCACGATCGCGTATGGGGATTCAAAAATGGGCTTCGCGAACTAGTTTTTCATCCCAACTTCATATGACCATAACTCATAATCCGTAACTTCGTTCAGGTTCTACGACCTACCAAATCGAAGCTTGCGAAATGGTATACGATCTTCGATCATGTATGGAAGAATTTGAAAAATTTTGGGGATGTGTTTTCCAGTGTCAACAATGAGTAAAGATAAATTAGATAAATCATAAAAATTTGTAACATGGCGTATTTGGATTGAATACATAAATGAAATAATCATGATAAAACTAAAATTTCATGGAAATTAAATTCATTGTGATTATTTTTCATGTTGTGTTGAAAAACGTGGAAATGTGGAAAAACTAGATGAATAAAAATCATGGGTGAGGGAACAAATTAGTACCATTTCAATGTGAAAACCCCATTATTTTCGTGCCTAAAATGTAATGACTCCCATTATACACATGCCTATCGAAACAAACTCATTGTGTACATATCTAACTATATTATAAGATACAATATTAATCAAATTAATTGAACTATATAAAGGATCCCTGCCACAATCATCTATACATATTTTTTCCACTAAAATTCAATGTCATCATATATTAAATAACCAATTGAAAAATAATGTGATTCATAATCATTGAATAAAACATCAAATAACATAAACTAAATATAACAAAGCATATCGAAATATCACCTTCCAAAAAGGTTTCAAAATATAATAACATTTTGTTTTCGATGAAAATATTACTTATTGAGAAGTAACTCACTGATAAAAAATATAATAGAAAATAATTGTTTTTTTCAAAAAAATATAAACGCTGTTTTACAGGTTGAAATGTAAATAAATTTAAAAAATTAACAATTGAATGAGGATACATTTTTTAAACCATATTATAATGTGTTATAATTTCAATATTCTTCAAAATACAAAATGATTTCAAATAAGTGAATTGAAAATATATTTAAAATTAATACTCGGAAAACAAACCTAGGTAATAGATAATTTAAAATATCCTAATGTTTTCTAAATGGGGATGTAAAAATGATTCAAAATTTTTTTAATTTAAAATGATTACTTATTAATGGAACCATAAAAAATACCTAAATTTTATCATTTTAAAATTCTTACATGATGATTTCAATATTTTTATGAATGGATAGAAAAGAATTTTTAACCTTTTGAAATAACCATTTTTATAGCCGCATCCTAAAAATGAAGGTGAAATCATTGTTCCAAAATTAATTAGTGGAAAAATGATTAATAGAGAGAGAGGGAAAAATTGTTTTTATACTTTGTAAAGGAGATCATTTTAAGGAAGTAACCTTATAGATATAAGAGAAAAATATACTAAAATAAATTTGAACTATTAAAAACATAAACAAAAATTTAACAGTGCTATATAATCATCGTGAAAAAATGATTTTTTTTGTAAATCATGATTTCCTCAAGAAAATATGGTTGATATACAATATAGTATCATTATATGTTGCAACCTAGACCCGAACTATCGAATATTGTTCTCATAGACACATACTTTATTTTCAGATGTTGATAATATTTGTAAAATTCTTAGGTAAAACCATCCGCAATTAAAAAATCTATAATAATTATTGAGTCTTTTATATCTAAAGGACCTATTTAGGTATAGAGCATTCCATAATTTGGAAAATACATAAATTGATAAATCCCATGTTCTTATTATCAAATGAAAAAAATATCCATATATATGAAAGTACATAATTCATGAAAATTATTAAATATTTCCAGAAAAAATATTTCACATGTGTTATCCTTTTAAACATGTCATGTATACTAATTTTGTCAATAACATGATTAAATGGAAAAAACAATGTTTTAGAAACATACGTCAACAATGGGAACATATAACCAAATTTCTCATCCTAAAACATGTCATACATTTTATGGATGCAAAAGGTCAACAACATGAATCCATAATCTACCAGAAATATGGATTATGCTATATCATTGATAACAAATTGAAACTATGAAACAAAAAGTATAGATCTCATATTAATGGAATTCATAATACCTAATATCAAAAACATTATATCAAGGACTTGTTCCAAGACACAGAACATATCATCGAGACAGTATTCTAATAATACAACAATAAAGTATTTATTCTTTGATGATATCCTATTATGGGAATAGGTGTTTACTAAATCCTTAATTTTTTTCCATGAGCCCGATCGATGCATTATAATTCAACATAATGTTTGGCCTTTCCCATCACTTGTTAAATCCCATTATATTCACCATGATATAAAATTAATAAATTGTACGTAATCAAACTTTCCAATAATATTTCATATGGAAATAATTACATACTAAAATCCAACATATTTTACAATTTTAATAAAATGGATAAAATGATCATAACCCATATCGAGAAAGATGGTGGATGGTCAAATATGCCAATAATCATCTACATTTGAATAATAAAAAAAATTCATTAATAAATTTCCAAATTTTAATATAATATTATAATTTATTGGTTAACAAAATGAAATCAGAGATATGTAAAAGTTTGTGTATATTCTATAATGATCAACGAGTATAAGATTTTTTCAATACTAGAATAACATGATCATAATGTATCTAATGAAATAACGTGGATAGATTCAAAATGAAATATCCCAAGAAATGAGATATATTATTCACTTATTATGTTATAGTAATGTATATACTCGTAAAATAATGATACAATACCACATAATACAGTCAAAGGTTATAATTTACCCCACATACATGAAATATTTTAGGGGAATGATCACAACATGATGAATGTTAATTGAGATACAAAAAACACTTATTATAACTTGTCAATATTAAAAAAATTGTTATTATAAAGTAATAAAAAACAAATTTCATCTTCTAATACATGGGGAAATCATTTAAGATTGTGTTACATGAAAACCCTGGTATTTTTATGTTTGATAGTGTATTGCACACGCAACACTGAACATAACTGACCCATCAAACATGTTACTATTATAACTTATCTATTAAATTGGCATGAATACTTAGTAATAAATAATATATGATATATATATAAATAAATATAAATTATTTTTTTATTTTTATTAATTGAACTGTCAATTTTATGAAATGTTATTTTATTCTTCAAAAATATGTGTCTTCAAAAATCAGTTTTCTGGGTCCCTTCCTAAAAAAAATTATAATTAATATTTGTAACATTTATAAAATTTACATGATAAATTAAAAATATTTTTTGAAATAATCAATTCAAAATATAATTTTTTTGAAATATTGGTATTTAGGGAAAAAATATCATTTTTGGTGAATAATAAAAAATATTGATGTTTTGTAAAAAGTATTTTCCTTTCAAGAAATCATGAAATTTAAAAGTCACCATATTTTTTGAATATATTGTATAGTGACCAATTATTATTTAAAAAAATTTATTAATTTTATTCAACCACATATTGTTTTTTATTATAGGTTTTTAATGGTTTTTTCTGAAAACTCCTTCAAAATGAAAAATGTGTCAACATTTAGAATATTTATAATAATATGTAATTTCGAATTTTTTTTAACTGGAATGAATAGATCATATACTAGTAAATATTAATTAATTTTGATATAATTATTAATATTAGTAACGGAGTTAATATGGAGTCATTATTTTCTAAAAAACATTATTCATACAAACCTAATCTCTACAGGTTTGTAAAATTAATATAAAATTATAATATACAATTATGTAAATTTAATTTTGAGAAAATTATAAAATATACTGAATAATAATATATTATAATTTATAATTTGGTCACCTAAATTTCAAATCAAAATGAATAGGGAATGGGGTAAAAATTACATACCACATTTATTGTAAAAATAAACTTATCAAGTGTTAAACTAGAATGATAATAGTAAAAATGACCTGATATATTATATTCATTTTATTAAGTTATTATATATATATTTTTTATAAATTTATCTGAAATATTTAAATTAATTGAAACATTCTATTGAATATGACATATATAAAAATTTATTTAACGAAAATGAGAAAAGAAATTTTCACCCTTTTTATTTTAGTAATGATTTCCGATATAAAAAGAATCATTTGTTTTGTTATAAATTTTATTTTTTAAAATATATTATTTTTATTATAATCATTAATATTTCATTTTTATACACCAAATAATTACTTAGATTACTTATGAAATTTCAACTCAAGAATTATTTATTTAACAATTATATGATATAAATTATAAAAAATATATTCATATTGATGTAAATTGAGTAAGTTATTGCGTTAGATTATTTTTTAAATAAATAAAACCTAATAAATACGTGTGAAAATATTATATTAGAACTAAATAATTGTCTTTATATTTTTAATTTCAAATTTAATGAATAATTTTAGCATTGATATTAATCTTATTTTATTTTATTTTTTATTTTTTTAATAAATTAGAACAAATAAAAACATATCTTCTACTAAGATATTTATAAATGTTAACATATAAAAAATATTAATATTTAATTGACAAATTTAAATTTTATAATTATAATATATAGACCCAATTAGTAAAATAATTTTTTAGTGTGATTGTTGTTAAAGTTGTGTTTTTTCACATTACTTGTGCTTCTATTAAAAATAATTTTCAACATAAAGAATTTTTTCATTTTATAATATTTATTTAACATTTTTAATAAATGGGTCTAATTTTTTCTAATATGTATCACTTTTATTTAGTCTTAAATTATAAAATGCATAGGGTATAAAATAATTTACCAAATTGAAAAGCCAAAATTAAAAAATAAGGAAACATATGGATAAAGAAATAAAATGTTAAGAAATTTTGTTTTTGAGGTGTTTATCAACTATATCATCCCTAAAACTTACTAATTTTCAATCATGGATCCATATTATATATTATTTTCCTCCTTATATTGAAAAAATTGTTTTATTTACCAGAATACCAGTCCTCTTAAAATATAAAAGAGCACCCACTCCCCTAACTAATTCATTAATAAATAGCCATTTGGAAAAGAAAATTATATAATAAATAACTTTTGAAATTCCATAAAATCATATTATCCATCTTATTTTTGGGATAAATCTAATCTTTCATGATTTTAGTGAAAAACTAAGGAGGATACCCAAATAATAGGTAATGTTCTTCAACATGTTTTTTTATTTTAATTTTTTCTCTTCCATATTCATATATTTTTATACCACACTAACATAATATCCATAATATAATTAATATAATGCTATGTTTGATGGTATGGTTAAAAACTTAATCTACAAATACTTCCATAAAATGGGTTAGTAATTCAACATTCTTATGTATGACAGACTACCGCCTCAAGAGATGATGTCATTTATTTATCAATTTCCACCTCTCAAATTTGTTTATAATGACCAATATAAAAATTAAATATCATATGTTTCACATTATTATACATATAGATTCATTATATCATAAATTCCATTTTATGATTCATTCTGTATTGGATATGATAATGTTTTTTGCGTGTATGATAGGCTACTGCCTCATGAAATAATCTAATTTGTTTTTCCCAAACGCATTACATTGAAGTTAATAAGGGAATGGATAATAAATATATGTTATATAAATAAAATATGTATAATAATAATGAAATAGTTATCACTTTATAAATATGATATATAATTTTTTATCTTTTTTCTCACTAAAACAAATGATAACATCATTCATGAACGTATGGACCACAAACTCCTTGAAAAGATGTGATTCCTTTTAACTCCAACTAAACACTAGAATGATATATATATATATATATTATAATATTTTCATATTAATTAGATAATTATAAAATAAAAAATTTAATCTATTACTAAACTTATTTTCATAATGATCGTTGAATAATGGAAATGTTACCCATGTGGACATAATGAATTACTCTCTCCATGATCCCTATGTTAGTTCATTTTTCAAAACCATCATTCAGAATTGGGATAGAAATTTTAATTAATGTATAAATATTAATTATTATTTTTATTATTATTATATATATGATTTATTAATGACCAAATTGACCACAGTCATCGAACATATGTTATATTTAACAATGAATCTGAATATGGTCAAAACATTAATGTTAAAAAAATAAATTATTTCATTTTATATATCATGTTGATGAGTGAAATAAAATTAATAACAAACATGAAAAAAATTATAACTAAATTAAATACATTACATATGTTTATTGATCTATAAGGTAAACACACAAATGACAATTCAGTCTCATGGAATGGGTTTTTTCGTATCTCACATTTTTCATGTGACATATATTCCATATTCACCACTTGTTGTTTTATATGGTGTATATACATATCATTAATTAATTTTTGGATTCTTTTTCACAATATCATTGGTATTTATATAACCATATTAATATCTCTCTTTCATGGGTTTATGTTTCAAAGATACCAAACCAATAATGTATACTTTTTAAAAAATTTCCTTCGTTGAGACTTATGACATTTCATAAATTAATATACTTTTATGAGGTGTATATAAATCCCTATATAAGTTTAATACAATAAATTTGTTTTTTATTAGGTTATTTTATGTTATATTTCATGTAATCCTTTTATTTTTTTACAATTCAATAATACCAATGTTGTAAGAGTTTTATGTTACAATATCATCCTTTATCAAGATTATTTATAAATATACTATCATTGGTGAAATGTTACGATAAATATCTCAAAAAACATATGAATTTTGTAATATTTTGGTTATTCAAGATATTTAAATGTAATGTTCTCTTTCTTCACACATCATTACACAATATTATAATGAAAATGTTTTTTTGAAAATCAGAAAAATTCTCTCTCTTCAGTCAAAAAATGTTTTTATCAAAAATTAAGTATTAAAGACATGAATATTCCATTTAAATTTTATTTTAATTAAATGGAATTATTACGAGACTATGAAAATTGATGGTACATTATTCTGAGACCCAGAGTGCCCGGAATGTTCCGTCATAAAATGTTAATATTTAAATAGCGCTCGTGAGTAGTTTTCCTTCAAAAATGGAATAACTCTGAAATGGGTACCTGAATCAGAAATCCAAGGGCACTTTTTCATTCAAGATGGAAGGTTTACCCTAGGAGCGACATAAGTTTAGTCGGTGCATGCCTCCTTTGATAGAACCCGAAAATGGCATTACCATAAATAAAATAATTATGTAACAATTATTTTATTGTAAAATTCATTAACTACTAAAAAGTAACTCGGATAATAAATATGACCGTACTCATGATCTCGTGAGGGTTTATTCCCATTATGAAGAGCCTAACCTCAACCGGCACGGGTAGAGGGTGACTGTTAATAATTTTTTAACTTTTTAAAATGTACGTTCAGTAAACATGTGAGTGACGATTTCTATATTTTCAACAAGTGCTCGTATTGAAAACCCATGAGCACTATTGAATTCACAGCACCGAGATTCCCTCCTGAGAAGTTTAACATTGATTGGAAAGGGTCCAATGAAAAGGTAAATTTTTGGACATTACAAAAAATTAGTAAAAGAACTCAATAAGTTATTTTTCTTCATTCTTTGTAACAGTTGAGTAGTGGTGGCCAGACCGCTGGATTGTCAGATCATTTAATGGTCGGTAACACTTTCTTGTGTAACCACACCATTGATAGAATTAATAGGTCAATAAATTAAATTTATTAATGAATCTCACTAATTATGTGGTGGGTTTATCTCCTCCTTTCTTATAATTAAACATTCCTCAGGCAGAGGTATTTGGATATATGAGAGTAAACTATGACAATGTGCCGTTAATGTCCTCCACCAATGTAGAATGGATCTTCGATGACTATTGGAGGATTCGATGATGTGATCCAAAGGATGTAATCCTTCTCTTTTTTCCACAACAACCTCGAACGCTGACACTCGTTCCTCATCCGCAATGACTTCCAACGAATTTGAGGTTGGGGTTATGTGCGTAATTCCTCCCTTTTTCTAGTTTTTGAATATTATGAAATTCTTGGATCAAACAGCTGATGAGTTGATCTGTGTTCTGTTCTTTAATGCGGGAGAAAAATGTAGGGTTTTTTATCTGAGTTTTCATGATTAAATAATACTTCATAGGTTATAACGTAAACATGGATGTAGTGGGCCAAGTTGAACAAGGTCGGGACCCTCCGTTGATCTCGGGTTGGTGGCGTTCTTCATGGGCAATCGAGAAATATGGTGCAAAGGTGAAACGTCGGTCCGTGCGATGTAGGTTCTGTCCCCGGAGGCCCGTAGGCACAAACGAAAAGGGAATTCGACCACCAGATCTTCTTCAGTGGCCCAAGGAGGCATCGCCGGCATGGCGACGCTAGCCACCGGAGGAGGTGGTGGTCGGCTACCGCGGGCCATGAGAAGGTAGTGGCGCTCGAAGGTGCTGCGACAGAAAAAGGGGTGGCCAGCCTTTTCCAGTCGCTTCAGAGCTAGGAGGTACAATGCTGCATCAAGAAGCAGTGGCGCGATGAGGCCGCACGATGCGAAGGCACGATGCAGCGGCAAGGTTTTGCGGTGTGACGCGGAAGAATGTCTTGGCTTCGTGCAGCAGTGAAGGGAGGACCCACACTCCATGGGTTCCATAGGTGACTGGTCGTGCGGGCACATCTAGGTGGTGAAACGCCAACTGAAACCTCTACTTTTTTTTATCCTAATAGCTCAACTATTTGGGAGGAGATTGGAATCCTGCACTCAACCAGTGGGTTGGGTTGTTCCATGGCCCGGCGTGCCGCGCCCAACCGGGTGGGCCGGGCTAAACCTGTGGCCTAGCGGGCCAAGCCCACATCCTAGTGGGCCATGCCCAGGGACTACCGTGCTGGGCCACTCCAAACCAAACCATTCCGAGCCTAGCCCCTTTCAGCTGGGAACAGTGGGCCGGGTCGGGTCGGCCCTACCTAGTCAGACAGGACCTGGAACCCTTTCGGCCCAGTTATGCTTAAATGGGAATATCTCCAAAACCATATGTTTTTTTAACGAACTATATGTGGTTCTGGAACCCTTAGGACATGATGAATTTTTTGAGATACTTCACATTAGTATTGGGGAATGTTTGAGTTTGGCTTGGTTGGATCGTACGAGAATCAAACTGGCCCCTCATTAAAAAATGCCTATAACTTATAGACCGGTTGTCCGGTTAATGCGTCACCTATTGTGTTGGAATCCTTGGGACATGGCAGTTCATTGAGTAATGTAATTGTGGGAATTCATTATAGTTGAAATATGACTGATGGTTTGAGGAGAAGAACCTCCTGGATTCATGCATGCTTTGTGCGGGATTCCAATGGATGGCTAAGACGTGATGAATGAATAGTGATCATTTGTGATTCTATACCAAGACATCCTGTGTGTATCAGCATTGAGAGATCATGTATGGAAGAGCACCGATAAATCCTATATCGATCTACAACGAGCGATCCTTTGTGGATCATCACTGAGCAATCCATTGTGGGTCAGTAGTAGAGCCTAATGACAGAATAAGATGATCTAGGATTATGATTAAACATCTAAGCTTCTAATCATAAGTTAAACCCGGATTGCGATGTCTTATTTTTTTTGTGATTGTGATCTTTATTTTTGACTTTTCCTTTGTTTAATTTTGGGAGACTATCGGGGGTCTCGGGGTCCCTACTAGGTATTGTAATACACACCCTTGCTCACGATTTGCCCGCACCTTCTGCTGTTTTGTGCAGACGACGGACAACTAGACTGAGACTTGAAGATTCAGTACAAGATGGAGCTCATAGGTGATTGACCGATGGTGTACATATGTGACTAGTAGAATTGGAGAGCTTGAGGGATGAGTTGTATCTACCATTTAAGTAGGAACCTTGGCGGATGACCTCATTAGATTTTTTCCCTTTTTTCTGTACTTCCATTTTAGTTGGGCTTGTATTCTAGATCCATTACTTTCATACCTCTCTTTAACATTTAGTTGTGGTTTTTAGAAGTGGTTGTATCTTTCTTCTTCTATTTTGTTTTCTTGTGAGTAGTGTTCCATGTCTGTTTGTTTACATGTTTTTGAGGCAATGCCTTTCCATTTTCGGGATATGCCTTTCCAGTGCTAGTCACCAACCCCAGGTCTATGAAAGCCAGGCTTGGTCTTGTCACGGCATGGGCCCCGAAGGATTGTTCATAAAAAGGTGGTATTAGAAGAGGTCAGTTCTACCATAATAACTATGTGTCTATGTTCTCAATGGAGCAATAGTGTTATGTTTCTTGAGTTCGGATTTTAGTTTAGGGTGTCCAGTGTTGGTGTGGCCGCTGACGTATTCATACTCCAAGACCCTGAATTCCATTTTTTTTGAAAATGTACACAGTAACACTAGTTTAATGTGTTTTGAAATTGTTTTTATATTCATCTATTCTACATTTTCTCACTTTGTATTAACTTTTTAACAATGTTTCATCGCAATTATCTATCAAGATGCCTCCACATAGACAGATTGCCATGATTCCAATGTGTGACCATGAGGATGGTGCATATAGTGTTAAGGCTTCCCAACATGGACCGTTTCCCGATATGTTTCATCAAGGTGGTATCCTAGTAATACCACTACCTGTTGGTCATTAATTACAACATGCTCTACTAGTAGAGGACACATGTAGGCTCAGTGAATTACACATGCTTTAGCAACAGATACCCCTCATGTTCCGAGGCGAGCCCAACTCATAGGTAGAAAATGAATAACTTAAGGTGGTGACCAGGTTTCCATATATCTAGGGAACCATTATATCTGATGGAAGTCTTGTGAGTGATCCTTCTATGTGGCTGAACATGGAAATCACAGGGTTTAGATTAACCCTATTTGATGATGAGGTGGATTTTTCCATGGACAGGGCTTGAGAACCATCCTCAGAGAAGGTGGTCTCATTCCATGAAAAGCTAAGGGGTTTTTTTCCCAAGATCTTAGATAGTTTCGACTGAATTACATGTCCTTAATTGAGTATTCTTCGAGGTGCAACAACTATTCCAGGTACTCGATAAATAAGATACGACTTATGCCTCAAGGCACAAAACACTGACCAAGACATGTTTCAGGACACATGATTCATTAATATTCCACAATGCATTCTTACATATGTTAGAGTGCTATAGAAAACCTTTGTGGTTAAAAATTATTTGGCTGACTAGATGCAGCCAGTGAATTTTTGCAGTGGGAGATCCAGAAACTGAAATCAATCTCAGTGACATAAATTTGTAAAATTTTATGGGAAGAGGAAGTGATTGGAACAGATGAATCTATAGGGAAGCAGACGCAGAATGGGATCTAGGAGAGTAGTAAGAGGTATTGTACTTTTCAACAAGTTATAATCACCACCCCAATGTGGTCCTCACTAGGCATAGGGATTTAGAGGTCAGGGGATGGGAGTAGCTGCATGTGGTCAAGGAGTGTGACCTAAGGGCTCCATGAATGATTCGATGTATGGCCTCTATCTACTAATAGTAACCCTATTAATGGGAATCTGTACTAATCTTTCCTTCTTATCAAAAATCTTGTTCAAGACCCAGAGTTTCTGGATAAACTGTTGACTCGACCCTTATGTATGAAGATACCTATGAGAGGAGACTCAATAATAACACTTATGACGATGGTGTGATCTGACCCTTAAGGTGAGTGTTTCTGTTTGAACCTCTTTGTGGTAGCATCGGGGCCCTATGATGTTATTTTGTGTATAGATTGGTCATCCATAGTTCATGCTCCAATTTACAATTTTAGGAAAAAAGTTTGTGGTATATCTACATTGATTCAATGGGGTTTTCCTTGGTCGGAAAAAAATAAAACCGTGGAAGCATGCGATAAACCTATTCATAGGAGGGTGCAGCAGATCACTCCTGAGTCAGCCAGCCCTACCCTTGTGGGAGTATGTGTTTTGAGTTTTTAGCTCTCAATAGTTGTGGCAGTGTTTGGGAATATCTTTTCAAAATATGTTTCCATGATTAACTACCCATAGGGAGAGGGACTTATCCATTGGGTTGTACCCTAGGAGGGAACTGATATATACAACTACATGTCAAACAGATCTTGTGGAGCTCTGAAATTTGAGAGTATATTTGGGAGAAAAGTTTTCTATCTACTCCGATAACAAGAATCTCAGGTATATCTTCTAATAGAAGGACCTGAACCTGAGACAATTTTGATGGATGTAGTTCCTCCATGACTATGACATTGAGTTAGTATATATTCTCGGGAAGAGGAATGTGGTGGCAGACTCACTCATGGAAAGGTGTAGGTTACAATTGATGAGTGAGGCAACAGAATAGCTAGCCACATTGTAGTTATCCATCATGGATAGTGATGGAGAAGCATACCACCTGTCCATTACTATCAATACTTCACTCCTTTAGCGAGAATAGGAGGCACAACATGTGGACATTAACTATAAAGTCGTACGTGCTCAAAATTCTTCAGGATGGGCATATTAAAGATTTTCTAAAGGTGGGGATCACGTCATCTTTTTCATAGGAGGAACCATGGTACCAGTGACACTACGAGAGGAGGTGATGAGGGTGTTCCTCTCATCCTCTTTGGTGGTACATCCTGATGTGGGGACGATGTACCAGGATCCCTGACATCTGTACTGGTTCCCAGGGATGAAGAAGGATGTGGTGGAGTTCCTATCACGATACATCACTTGTCCGCAAGTGAAGGCTGGGATCCAGGTTCCACCAGGCTTCACTCAGACACTTCAGGCACCATATTGGTTGTGGGATCGAATCTCTATGGAAATCATGATAGGGCTTCAATGTATGTCCATAGGCCCCGATTCCATCTGGGTGATCATAGAATGACTCACCAAGTTAGCCCACATTCTCCCATTCTAGATTAAGGATCTGTAGAGGGCATGGGACCCATCTACATACAAGAGATTAGATGGATTCACGGGTAACATTGAAAATATACTCCGATCATGACACTCATTTTACATACAGGTTGAGAAGGATATAATAGGAGGCATTCAGAACTCATTTACACTTGAGAATTTCCTTTCATCCTTAGTCAGATTGCCAGATATAGCATAAAATACAAATGATTGATGACATAATCTGTGCTTGTGTCCTTGATTTGGTTCATTATTGTAAGGACCACCTACCACTGGTAGAGTTTGTGTAAGACAATATATATCACTCCACTATTGGTCTGCCACTGTTTGAGGCCTCAAATGGGCATCCATAATAACCACCACTATACTGGATAGAACAAGCGGGTCTATACTCATGGTTTCAGAGTTTGTATTGGAAACCACATTGAAGGTGCAGATCATCCAGGAGTAGATGAAGACTGTAGAGAGAAGACATAAGATCTTATGATGATAGGATATGGAGACCCTTGGAGTTTGAAGTAGGAGTCCATGTCTTCTTATGGGTCTCACCATGACGAGGATTGTGGAGATTTGGCCATGGAATTTATCTATCTCTGAGGTTCATCTGACCTTTCCAAATCCTCAGTAGTGTAGGTATGGTGGCATACCTCTTAACTCCTCACCCACAGATGCAACAAGTGAATCATTTTTTTCATGTGTCACAGCTGAGGAGGTATGTGCGTGATCCTTCACATGTTATCGTGTGGGGAGAGCTAGACATTGAACATGGGGCGACTTTTGCAGAGTACTCGGTAGAGATAGAGGATTGACAAGAGCATGTCCTTCATGGATGGTTGATCTCTATAGTGCAAGTTCATTAGTAGCACGAGAACCGCTTGGAGATCACATGGGAGTCGGAGGCTCAGATTCATGCTCAGTACCCCCTGTTAGTTTTCATAGACTTTTGGTGTATTTTGAGGACGAATAAGATTAAGGTGGGGAGAGTGTAAAGACCAGGAAATTCCATATAATTTTTTTTATTTCAATGTATTTATTGCGAGACTGCAAAGATTGATAGGCCATGATTCTAAGGACTTGAGTTCCCATAATGATCAGGTGAAAAATGATATGATTTAAATAGCGTGCATGAGTAGTTTTCTTGAAAAAGGGGAATAACTCATAAATTTGTGCCTGGATCCAAAATCTGATGGCACCGTTGCATTAAAGATGTTGTGTGTGCCCTAGATGTGACTTAAGATTAGTTTGTTTAGGCCTCCAGTGAGAAAACCCAAAAATCGAATAACTGTAAAATAAAATAATTAAGTAACAATTATTTGATTGTAAAATTATTTAACTCCTAAATAGTAACTCAGATTGGCTATTCTAGAGTACCTATGAGCTCGTGGGGGAATGTTCCCCTAAGGAAGATCATTTCCTTGCCTGGCACAGGTTGGGGTTGACTCTTAATAATTTTTTATCCTTTTTAAGGTACATTCAGTAAACATGTGAGTAGTGATTTCTGTCTTTTGAACTGGTGCTCAGATTGAATATATGAGAGCATAATTGAATTCAGAGTACCAGGATTCATTTAGGCTAATCATAACTTTGGTCTAAAAGGGTTAGATGAAAGAGTTACTTTTTGGAATTTACAAAAAAAAATAAAAATACCTCAACGAGTTATTTTATTTTGTTCTTTGTAATTGTTGATTGGTAGTGGTGGGAAATCTGGGTTGTCAAACAATTCAATGGCCACATACACATTGTTGTGTAACAACACCGTTAGGATAATTAACAGGTTCATTATTTTAATTCATAAATTAACCTCATTATTTGTGGGTTGGTATGATCTCCATTTTTCTTCTATTTAAACAATGCTTGAGAAGAGGTTTTTAGACTAAAGAGACGAATATATGATGATGTGTTGGAAACATCTTGAAATAATGTAGAACAAAGATTTGATGACTATTGGAGGATTTGAAGATGAGCATAAATGGATGTGAACCCTCCCCTTCATCCATAACACCCTCGAACATTGACACTTATTCCTCATCCACAACAAATTCCAATGACCTCGAGGTAAGGGGTTATGTGCATAATTCCTACCATTTTCATGTTCTAGAATATTATGTAAAACATGGATCAACCATCCTACGGGATGATCCATGTTTCTTTCATTAATGCGAGATGAAAATGCGGGGTTTCATAATGATAGTTTTTATGATTAATAAATCTTTAACATGTTATAATGCTAATGTGGAGGGTGGGGGCCAAACCGAACAAGGTCTGGAACCTCCTCTAAACTCGGGTTGGTGGCATTATTTCATGGAAAAATATGAAATATATAGGCAAGGAGATTCTTCAGGCCGCGCGGTGTTGGCTCCGTCCCGGGAGGCGCTTAGGCGTAGATAGGATAGGAATCGGACCTGCGAAGCATCATCTGCTGCCCGTGGAAGCATCACCGGCATGGCGGTGCCCGAAACTAAAGGAGGTAGAGGTTGTCCAATTCCCTCTAGGAGAAGTTGGTGGTGCCTGAAGGAACCATGATGGACTAATGGGCGGTTGGCCTTTGTCGGCCGATTTGGAGAATGGCGGCACGCTGCATCAGTGCGTCGCAGTGGAAGGTCTCAGCTTTGAGCCATGACAGTGGGTGGACACACAATAGGTGGGTTTCATAGGGGACTGGTAATGTGATACCAGCCAGGTGATGTATCACCAACTGGTGTCGCTGCTTTGAAGACCCGAACAGGTCGTCCGTTCGGGAGGGGTGTGAACCCCCGCGCTCGGCCATCGGGTCGGGCGGTTCCTTGACCCAAAACCAACCGGGAGGGCTGAGCTGAACCCATGGCTTGTGGGCTGAGTCTGCTTCCCCGATCGCCAGACCAGGCCCAGCCGAACTGCACCGAGTCCATCCCCAACAGGCTAGACATTCATCCCAATTGCACTTAAATTCGAATATCTCCTAAATCGGACATCTGGTTGTTGAACTGTCAGCGTCATCAAAACCTTTAGGATGAGGCAAACCATTTGAGATACACCACATGAGATTCATAGAATTCTGGAGTTTGGACAAGTTGGATCATACCTGAATCTGTCAAGGCCATTGGTACTTAATTACCTATATCTTATAGAACTAGCGTGTGGTTGATGCGCCATTTGCTGCGTTTTAACCCTTATTACTAGGTAGTTCATCCAGTTACCTCTTCATGGGACTTTGTGCTGGTTGAAATATGACTGATGGCATGATTAGAATATCCTTATAGAATCATGGGTGATTTGTGCGGAAATCCATTGGATGGATGAGATGTGAATAATGAATAGTTAACCTCTATGGATCATCATCGAGTGATCTTATGTGGATTAGCTCCAAGATATCCTGTGTGGAAGAGCACTGAGCAATCCAGTGTGGATCAGCACAGAGCGATTCAATGTGGATTAGCACCGAGAGATCATGTGTGGGTTCTAAGTAGAGCCTCATGATAGAATAAGATGATCTATATTTATGAATAACCATGCGTACTTATATAATTAATTTAAACCAAGTGTTATTTGTCTTTTGATTTGTGCAATATATGTGATGGAGATCCTGCATCATGCATTTTTCTTTGTTGAATTATGGGAGACCATCGGGGGTCTCGGGGACCTTATTGGGTATTGTAATACTCACCCATTAACGGGCTTCTCCCTCACCATATAGTGTCATGTGTAGATGACAGACATCTAGATTATGTCTTGAGGAGTCGGGGCTTGATGTTGCTCGAACGTGATTGGAAGATGGTGTACGGAGGTGACAGGTAGAAATAAAGAGCTATGATGACAGGTTGTACCTACCTTTCTAGATGGAAACTTAGCAGAACAGTTCAGGAGCTGTTTTCCCTTTTTGATATTATTCTATTTTAGATGGACTTGTATTCTGGTCCCATTACATTCAGCACACACTTTTACACTCATTGGTTTTTTTTGATGTGGTTGTACCTTTCTTCTTCGGTGTTTTTAACATGTGCGTAGTGTTCCATGTCTGTTTGTGTATAGGTTTTTGAGGCAATGCCTTCCTATATTATGTATGTGCCTTTCTGGTACTAGTCTCCAAACCATGGCATGTGGAATGTGGGCTTGGGGTTGTCACGACACGGGATATAGGGTAATGGTCAAAACTAAGTTGTATTTGAGGAGGTTGGTTCTACTAGATAACTAAAACTATATGTTTTCAATGGATGAGTATTGTTAAGTGTCTTGAGATCAGGATTCAATTCATGGAGTCTAGCGGTGGTTTGGTGGATGATGTATCCCTACAGTAGGACCCTGAATTCTATTTTCCAACTTGGTACATGAAAACAATAGTTGAATGTGTTTTGAAAATGTTTTTCAATTGATCTCTATTTAGTCAGCTCACCAGGAATGACCTTTTTAACCATGGTTCATCTTTATTCTCTGTCAATATGCCTCCACACAAATATCCAACCAGGATTCCAGTGTGTGACCTTGAAGGTGGTCCACAGAGTGATGAGGATTTAGTACAAGGATCATTTCCAGAGATGGTACCTTCGGGTGGGGTTTCGGTAATACCACTTCCCGTTGGAAAGTAGTTATGATCGGCGATACAGGGAATAGGAAACTTGTAGGCTGAGTGCATTACACATGTTTCATAAATAGATACCCCTTAGGTTCTGAGGCGATCCCAACTCACATGCAGATAATGACTAAATTAAGGTGGTGAATGAGTTTACATCTATCCAGGGAACCATTATATCTGATGGCGGTCCTGGTAGTGAGCCTTTTAAGTGGTTCAGTATGGAGATGGTAGGTTTTATAATACCTATATCGTACAATGAGGTGATTTTTTCTATGGACATATCTGGGAACCTTCCTTAGAGAAGTGGGTCTCCTTCCATGAAAAGATAAGGGGTTTATGTTCCCAATAGCTAATACAGTTTTGATAGGAAGACCTGCCTTTAATTGAGTATTCGTAGTGATGTACCAGCCATTCCAGGTACTCGATAAATTTGATAAGACCAGTTTATCAAGGCTCGGTCTTCTGAAAGAGATGTGTTTGTGGAAATATCATCAACAACTATTCCTCTATGCATTATTACTTATATTAGGGTTCTTTAGAGAACATTTTTTGTTGAAAAATATTTGGCAGAGTAGATGCAGTCAGGGAATGTGAACAATGTGAAAGTAAGAAATCGACATCAGTCTCAGGAACATAGATATGTAAAATGTTTTTAGAAGAGGAATTGATAGGGACAGATGAATCTATAGTGCAATAGATGTGGAAGGGTGTTAGGATAGGAGTAAGAGGTGGTGTAATTTTGTACATGTTATAACCACCACCCCAATGTGGTCCCCAATAAGCATAGAAAGCTAAAAAAATTGGAATGGAGTATGTTCATGAGGCCAAGGAGTGTGACCCAAGGGATCTAGGAATGAATTTAACCTTGAAATGTGTCTACTACTAGATTTCATATTAATAATAATAGTTATTAAACATTACTTCTTGTCATGAATCTTGTTCAAGAACTATAGTATCAAGTTAATTTGTTGACTTGACCCTTTTGTCTTGATATACCTATTGGAGGAGACTAGATAAAAACACTTATTCCCAATGTGTGATCTGACAGTTATGGTGGGAGTTTTGGTTGGAACCTCTAGGTGGTAGCATCGAGGCCTTATGACTTTAGTTTGGGTATGGACTTGTCATCAACAGTTCATCCTCAGATTGACTGTTTTAGGAAACACATTTGTGGAATATCTAGAGTTTTGGAATGGGGTTTTCTTTTTTCGGAAAAAATGAAACTGAAGCATCACGGGATAAACACTCGCATAGGAGGGTGATACCAATCACTCTTGAGTTGTCCAAACTTACCCTCGTGGTATTAGGTGTTCTGAGTTTTCAGTTCCCAACAGTAGTGGTAGATTTTGGAAACATCCTTCCAAAATATGTTTCAAGGATTTCCACCCCTTAAGGAGAGGTACTTCAATGTTATCTTTTACCCCATGACGACACAACTATCTACAATTGCATATTGGATGGCTCTTGTGGAGGTCTAGAAGATGAGAGTATAGTTGGGAGAATAGTTTACAGTCTACTCCGATAAAAATAGACTCAGATATATCTTCTCACAAATGGACCTGAACTTGAGACATGGGTAATAGCTGGAGTTCCTCTGAGACTATGACTTTGAGTTAGTCTACACTCATGGGAATCATAACATACTGGTAGACTCACATAGAAGGAGGTCTGGGTTATAGTTGTTGAGTGAGGAGACAAAACACCTAGTTGTGTTGCAGTTATCCTTCATGGATAGTGATAGAGAAGCATACCCCAGTCCATGACTGTCACTCCCCCACTCTTTCAGGGAGTACGGGAGGCCCAAGTTGGGGATATTGACTGTGAGGTCCAACATGCTCAAATTTCCACAGGACATTCTCTTGAAGTATTTTCTAAAGGTGGAGATCACGTTATCCATTTTAAAGGACACAACATGGTACCAGTGACTCTATGAGAGGAGGTGATGAAGGATTTCCACACATCCCCATTGGCGGTACATCTTTGTGTGGCGAAGATATACTAAGACCTCTAGTGTTAGAACTAGTGGCTATGATGGAAGAAGTTAGTGGCTGTGTTAATTTCACGATGCATCACATGTCTGCATGTGATGGTCGAGCACTAGGTTATAGTTGGCTTGACTCTGCCACATGAGGTACTAGAGTGAAAGTTTTATGGCATCTCCATTAACTTCTTGAAAGGGATACCACCTATGCCGAGTGGCCACAATTCCATCTGGGTGATCATTGACCGACTCACCATGTCATCCCACTTCATACTGAATCATGACACTAATTTTACATCCCGATTTTGGAAGGGATTATATGAGGTGTTCAGAAGTCATCAACCCTTGAGCTCTGCCTTTTATCCTCAGACATATGGTCGGAAAGAGCGTTCTATACATATGATAGAGGATATGCTCTGTGCTTCGGTCCTTGATTTTTTTCATAGTGGGAAGGTCCAGAGACTACGTGTAGTGTCGGCTTATAATAATAGGAATCACTCCACCATTGTCATGCCACCTGTTTAGGCATTATACGGGAGGCCATGCTGGTCAACTCTATACTGGACAAATGTTGGGGAGTTTTGACTCATCTGTCCAGAGTTGGTACATACTACCACTGAGAGGTTGAAGATCATCTTGGAGTGGATGAAAACCCCATAGAGGGGGCATATTCTCTTATGATGAAAGGAGATGGAGACTCATGGAGTTCTATGGGGGATGTCTTCCTATGGGTCTAACCCCGATGAAGATTGTGGTTATTTGGTCGGGGTGGAAAGATTTATCCAAGGTTTATCAGAAATTTTTATATCCTCAGTTGAGTAGGCGAGGTGGAATACCACCTAGAAATTCCCCCACAGTTGAACCAGGGGTATAATGTGTTCCATGTGATGTAGCAGAGGAGGTACGTTAATGATCCATCACGCGTTATCAATTGGGGAAAGCTAGAAATTAATGATGGGGTGACTTTTGCGAAGTCTCTGGTAGAGAAAGAGGATTTACTGGAGAGGGACTTTCATGGATGGTTGATCCGTCTGGTGCATATTCGATGGTAGCACGAGAACTACTATAACCGAACATGGTAGCGGGAAGCTCAGATTCAGGCTCATTACCCCCATTTGTTTTCATAGCCTTTATTGTGTCTTCATAGGATGAATATCCCTAAGGAGGGGAGAATGTAATGAACCAGAAATTCCTTGTAATTTTTTAAATAAATAGAATTATTAAAAAATTGGGAAATTGACATCACATGATTCTGAGGCCCGGATCTCCCAGAATGATCCTTTGAAAAATGTTATGTTTTAAATAGCACATTTGAGTAGTTTTCCTACAAAATTTTAAGAAATCATTAACGGGTTCCCCGAACAGATATCTAAGGGAACATTTGTATACTGGATGGCAGGTTTAACCTACGAGCGACTTTTGTTTAGTCAGCACATGCCTCCACTGAGAGAACCTGAAAATGGGATAAGCGTAAATAAAATAATAATGTAACAATAATTTAATTCTTTAATTTATTTAACTCTTAAATGGTAACTAAGATTGTAAATTTGTGAGTACCGTTGATCTTGTGAGTGTGTTTTCCCCATAGGTAGAGCCTCACCTCGGCCGACGTGGGTCGAGGGTGATTTTTAGTAATATTTGATCATTTATTTAAGGCATGTGAAGTAAATATGTGAGAAAAAATTTCTATCTTTTGAACCAATGCTCAGATTGAAAGTCCAAGATCACCGAAGAATTCACATTGCCTATATTTTAATAGGAAAAGCATAAATTTGAAAAGAAAGGGTCGGACAAAAATGTTAATATTTTAACTTTACAATAAAATAATAAAATAACTAAATGAGTTAATTTTTTTCTTTCATTGTAACTATTGAGCAGCAATTGCGGGACTGCTCCATTGTGAGGCCATTTGATGGCTAGTTACACTTGGTTGTGTAACCGCACCGTTGGGAGAATTAATTGTCTGATTAATCATTTTAATGAATAAACATCATTAATTGTGTTGTTGTTTGACATTCGTTTTTTTTTCTATTTTATCAATGCTCGGGTAGGGGATTTTGGATTGAAGAGAAGATCCTATGATGAACTGTCGGTGACATTTTCCACCGATGTAGAATGGAGCTTCGACGTCTATCATAGGATTTGACGATGAGAACCAAAGGACATGAACTTTATCCTTCATCCACAACACCCTCGAATGTGGACATAATTATTTATTTGTAGTGACTTCCAACAAACTCGATATTGGGGGACACGTGTTTAATTCCTCCCTTTCCAATTCTTGAATATTATGAATAACACGAATACACTGTCCTATGGGTTGATCCAAATTCTGTCTTTTAATCTAGTAGGATAATGTGTGGTTTCATTATGGGAGGTTTTGTGATTAAATAATCCTTCCCATGTTATAATTCTAATGTGGATGGCGCAGACTGAGGCTAACAAGGCCCGAACACTCTACTGAAATCGATTGGGTTATGTTCTTCGTTGGAAAATGAGAAATATGGAAGCACGATGAATACTCGGTCTATGCGGTATAGGCGTCATCCCGAGAGGCCTGTAGGTGTAGACATAAAATGGATCAGGACACCGGATCTTCATTAGTGGCCCGTGGAAGCATCTCTAGTGCGGCGGTGCCGACAACTAGAGGAGGTGGAAACCTGCTACCCCAGGCTGTGAAAAGGTGGCAGCGCTCAAAGGTTCCATGGTAGAAGAAGCGGTGGTCGGCCCTTGCTGGCTGCTGTGGATTAGGGTGTCGCACTGCGGCATCGTGCCGCGGAGGTAGGCCTCAATATCGAGCTGTGGTGGAGGGTAGACCCACAGCCTGAAGGTTCCACAGGTGACTGGTCTAGCGGCACCGGCCTGGTGGTGCGACGCCAATAGGTGACGATTATTTGAAGACCCGAAAATATAAGATGTTTAGGGGAGGACAAGACCCCTTCCCTTGGCCAACAAGCATCTATTCTATGGCATGGCAGGCTATGACCAACCGGGTTGGTCGGTCCGCACATGGGGCCCTATGGGCCTAGCCCATGGCCAGCGGGCCGAGCCTCCAGCTCAGTGTGCTGGAAACGGCCCGATCAAACCAGTCCGTGCCCAGCCACTACGAGCTTGGCCGAGTGGTCTAGGGTGGTTCGGTCTTACTGGGTCGGACTTGACCCATACCCCTTTCATCCATGTTATGCTTAAATAGGAATATCACCTAAACTAGATGTCTGTTTAACGAACCGTTTGTGGCATGTGATCTATTAGGACGAGGAGGTCCTTTTAGGATACTACATGTGATATTTGGAGAAATTCATAGTTTCACTGGGTTTGATCGTACCAGAATCCAATCAGTAACTCTACTACTAAAATTCCAATAACTTACAGACCTATCATCTTGTTGATGATCCATATGTTGCATTGGAACCCTTATGAAATGGTTGTTCATCAGAGTACATATTTGTGGGACTTTGATATGGTAGACATACAACAGATGGATTGAGGAGAAGATCCTCCTCGAATTATGTGTGCTTTGTGTGGGAAATTAATGTCCATATGAGTCATGATGAATGAATATGGATCTTGTGTGGATGAGCACCAAGTGATCCAGTGTGCATTAGCACCGAGCAACCATGTCAGGCTCAACACTGAGCGATCATGTGTCGATCGGCACTGATAGATCCTGTGTAGATCACCACTGAGCAATCCTATGTGGGTCAATAGGCGAGCCTCATGATAGAAAAAGATGATCGAGATTTATGAATAATAATATGTACTTCTGTTCTTAAGTTGAACCTGGTGTGAGCAGTCTTTTGATTTGGGATTTTGTGATTGAGATCATGATTTTTGGAATTTATTTGTGAAATTTTGGTAGACCATCGGGGTCTTGGGGTCCCTATTTGTTATTGTAATACTGAACCCTCCTCAGGCTTCACTCGAACCATGTATTATCTTGTGGAGATGATGGACAACTAGACTAAGTCTTGAGGAGTCAGAACTTGATGGTGCTCGGAGGTGATTGAAACACGATGTAAATAAGTGACCGGTATACGTGGAGAGCAACGGTGGTGTGCTGTACCTACCACACAGGTAGGATCCTTGGCGTATGACCTCAGGAGTTTTTCCCCTTTTTTGTACTTTCATTTCTATTGGGCTTTTATTCTGGCCCCTTTTATTTCATTACTCAATTTTACACTCTGTAGTGGTTTTTAGTTGTGGTTGTAACATTCTTCTTCCATTATGTTAACTTGTTTGTAGTGTTCCATGTATGTTTGTGTGTAGATTTTTCAGGAAATTCCTTCTCATTTGAGGGATATGCTTTTTCGATGCTAGTCGCAAACCCCTGGCCTTTGGAAGGGGAGCTTCGGGTAGGCACGACATTGGCCCTGGGGGACGGGTCGTGAAATATGTTTTCTAAACTAATAATATTTTTCTACCTTTAAAAAATATTTATTAAAGGGATATTCAGTTATTTATACCCTATGGAAAAAATTTCAACATATTCTTATTCCATTTTCATAAAAATTTCCTATTGAATTTTACAAAAAAAATAACATCTACTTTTCATTTTCAAAAAGCAACACATTCTTAAATTTTTATACTACAAAAGGAATGTATTTTTTCAAAATTTATTGAATTACCCCTCATTATGACCATAATTTATTTGAATCCAAATTCTCAAGTGTAATAGGTTCTTTTTAAAGAAACTATTTTTAAAACATATTTACAATGAAAATGATTTACAAAATGATTTTTGTTTTGAAAAGTGAATTTCAGAATAAAAATAATATTTTCCAAAATTATTTTTTCATTGAACATTAATGATATTTCCATTAATTAACATCAACAACCCATGTTTTAATTATCCTCTATTGGGGAAATTTTTTAAATGACACCATCCACATTATTTCCCTAAATATAATAATAATGTTTTGGAGAGCTTATTTTGAAATTCATTTTTCTACCATGTGTTAATAATGAATCAAATAGATTATTATAGAACGAAATTTTTTACATGGTTTAATCATGTTATTAAAATAAAAATAGTGTTTTTAATGAGATTTGATGTGATGGATTCTCTATTTTCTTTATCCATGATTATATTTTTCGACATTACAAATGATGGGTTCACCTAGATAGAGCTGGGTGAGCATGATATTCCTTATACAATGGGTGCTCCAATATAGAATTCAAATGAATTGGGTAATTATTATGATCCCTAGGAAATTATTTTTAATGTTGGACATATTTTTATTCTAATTTTGAAGGGTCCTTAAAGCGTTCTATGAAATGATGTTCCATGGGACGAATAATTTTATCTTTTCTTTCGATGGGTTTAAATTGGTTTTTATGATCAATATTGATATCACATTACTCATGATAATTGTTTATGAATAATCTTTCATTTACCATGTCTTAATATTTTATGATCTATGTATTGATGGGTGTGAATTCTTTTATGATTCACTCATGCAATCTGATTATGACTTCATACCCTTAATTAATTATTATTCTAATAGATAAAATTCAATTGTAAATACATATGTTTACCCTTAATGGTCATGGGTAGTTACCCATTTTATGTTTCCCTTCCACAATATTTTAATAATTAGGATGAAGGAATTTTGAAGAGAGGGGATTTCAATTGGGTGATTATGATGGTGTAATTTGATATAATAAAAGCTATGTTAAGATGGATAAATAATCATTCGATGAAAATGGTATTGGTTATTTTTTAGTTTATTCTAATTCTTGCAAACTGTAAACCTAAAAGGAACTCAATAATATAAATGTGACAATTTTTCCCCTTCATGTTTTTTGTTCTGATTAGAAAAAGTGGGAAACAATTATCAGAACCAAGGATGGAAATGTAATGTTTATGATTTTATCATCAGATCCTAGAGTACGAGTTTTGGGCTATTATAGTTGCTATTAGAGGTCAGTTTAGATAACTTTTTAGATTATACTGTTTTCCTGTGATCTTATCTTATGATTTATGGAAAGAATCAATGTTATATAATATTAATTTCTTTATAAGATCAAATATTTATGAACCTCATTTAATGTTTTTATGTAGTAATTTTTTGAGGATATGTAATAGCTCGGACCTCTCCGGCCCATCCCTTTGTCAAATAGAATGTCACGAAGTGTTTTGGAGGGTAAAATGGACTTTTTCCACACTTTTCTGAATTTTGAAACAACACGCTGTGTAGTGTGAGTACACATGGTGTACCCCCTCACCGTGTTTACCCCGTGTTGAAGGCTGTGTCCTTGCTGTGGGAAATAAATGGGTAAACGCCGTGTGTCCAGTACTACACGCCGTGTAGTCCTTCCCCGTGTACGCATTACCAGTTAATGGCCGTGTGCCGTGTTGGAGCTGTGTCTTTTCCGTGTGAAATAAATGGGTACACGACGTGTGTCCAAAAAACACTCCGTTTAGTCCTTCCCCACGTATGCGTTACCCTCAATCTGTTTGTTGACCAGTCAGGGGCCACAGAGCCGTTTTGGAACCCGTGTGGAGACTGTGTGAAACGGTCGAGTACACGCCATGTACCATAATGTACATGCTGTGTAATTTTTCTTTTCTCGCCTTGAAAAGGAGGGATCCCCTTCTCCTTTTCAACTCACCCATGTCCTCACCTTTCCTCTAAGCAGAGTTCTCCCAAGAGACTCAAAGGCTGTTTATTCCATAACTTCTTCGTCTGAGCTCTGATTTACGATCTGTCAGCGGCCATGGGATAGTAAAAACAAGGAGGAACTTCTAAGCTTGGATCTGTTGTCTTTCCTTCGGCCTTTCCTTTCCAACTTCCTCCTGAGGAGGTTTTTCCGAGACTTGACGGAAGTGACGGACGCCGACAGACGTCTTATAATGTTGATCTAGGGGAGCGTTGTGATCAGAACCTGTTGAGGTAGGGATCTTACCTTCATCTCTAAAATTTGTGCATCATGCGGGGTGGTTATCCTTTTATTTCCATGAGAAACGGTTTAACCAATAAATGAAGATAACAACTGGATTATATAATGGGGTTGGGATGTTTGTGATTACTATTACATTATTTATATATCCTATGATATTATGATGTGCTTTGAATAGGCTTATGCCTACTGAAAATCACTGTCACTAGGGGCCTTTTCTTGCGCAATTAAATTTTGCCCTATCTTTCTAGATTGTTTTGTTGTTGAAACTTTGTTGAATGTGGAAATTGGTTAATCACGTGAAGTTGGCTGATTAAATGAAAATCTGGAACCCTTGTGTGATCACCCCGGTTGAACAAAATGGAATAATGAACATGTGGGTGTTGGCTTGGATATATATCATGTGATGGGGGTGTTTTGTGGGCTGTTGTGGATAGGGTGAGTAGAGGGGTTGTGGTTGGCTTGATGTATGAGTTTCGGTGTGATTGTGGTTATGGTGGTTGGCAGCGGGGCTGCATGGATGGGCCTGAATATTAATGAACTACGAGTAGTGAATAATAAATAAGAAGTGGAAGAGTTAATGAATGGTGGGGTGTGGAAATAGAACAAGAATAATTATTATGGTGTTGATGGGATAATAATAAGGACTTGGTTGTGTAGCTTTTGTTTTCCTAACTTTATTTTTGGATGGTAGGGATATGTTTTACGAACGATCGATGTGGTTGGTTGTGGATAGCTTCCCAGTAGTTAAGGAACTAATAAACTAATTCTTCTGAAACGTCAAAACATAAATGGGGTTGGAGTTGTTTGTTGTATGCATTCTTAGTAGTATCATTGTCGAGGCACGTGCTCAGTTTCTCTGTTTAGAAGCCATAGGTTGGGCTGTGTTTTTGGAATACTTATCTATATCTGTATCTTTGTGTTTTATCGCGCCCCACCCATGTTGACCACTTAGTGTCGAACACTCCCATTTCATGGGAGAGGGTTTTTCCCTTAGTTACTAGCTCCTTACTGCTCCTTCTTCCCTATGTTGTGATGGCATGAGGTGACCTTACACCCCAGATTCATCAGGTAGGTTTCGATTGGGGTGATTTTAGCCCAAGGCTCTTCGTGCAGGTTTTACTATTTCCCAAGACCCTTCGGGATGAGGACCAGTTGTGTTCGGGCGGGATACGTGGTTGTGAGGCCCACGTATGTGTGGGCGGGATACATGGTTTTGAGGCCCAGGTGTGTGCGGGCGGGATACATGGTTGTGAGGCCCATGTGTGTGCGGCCAGGATGTGTGGCTTGTGAGGCCCAGGTGTGTGCGGGTGGGGAGAGTGTGGCAGCGTCAGGGCGTTCGCCGTTAGGAAGAGCAGTTAACTAATGGGAAATGGTGTGGGGTACCCAATACTCTTGTTCTTATACTACTTCTACATGTGGTGATTTTTTTGGTGAGTGTGGCTGGTGAGGTTGGGTGGATAGAATTCCTTTCTAGGTTTCTTCTGTTATTTTCACGGGACATTAGGATGTCTCTCCACTTGTGCACGAGAGATTTAGGTTTCCCTACTGAGTATACTTTTATACTCACCCTATTCTTACTTTCAGGTTTCCATGAGGACTACCAGGGCCATGTGGGACCCTATAGTCGGACAGTTAGAGCTGTTCCAGTTGATGTACTCTTGTTTTCTTTTGGTATTGTACTTTTGAGCTTTCTTTTACTTCTACCTTGTTTCAGAACTATTTAAACATGCTTGTGTGATTGGTTTGGGTTTATTTCTATACACTTGTTCTTTTATTTTTTTAGTGGTTGACTTGTCCTATTTCACGATCATAAATAATAAAAAGGGTAATTCCTCCCATATTTGTGAAAACTCATACCCTTGGTGCCAGTCGCCACCTCAGGTCCTATTAGAGGCGGGACTAGGGGGACATTATCTCTCTTTCACCATTTCCTGCTCAAGAGGGGCATCTTTGGTGGGAGGGGGTCATGAAAGAATGGTATCAAATGTGATGGTTGAGAGATAGGATGGAGTATAGAGTTAGGAACAATGAGGATTGCATGGGATGGTAGGGCAACACTGTTAGTTAATCTTGGTGTGCGACATAGGCCAGGGAAGACCTGCTAGGACATGGGATTTTAGGGCCCCCCGTGATCTGATGCAAGGACTCTGAGCCTACTGAACAACCAAGTGAGACTATATTGATTGTAGGGTAGAGACCCTAGGGAAGGTACATGCATCATCATGATTGTGTTTTAATTGATTTGGGTGTTCTGTGAAAAAAATTGAAATAAAATGATAAAATAAAATCTTGATAATTTACTTACTACTTAGGCTTAGGCGATCCTTGTTTACCGTACAGCTATGGCACCTGGACGTCGTCCCCAGGTGGCTCAGACGGCCGAGGCCCAGCAGATTCAGGTGGTCGATCAGTTGAGGATTGACTGAGAGGAGGAAGATAGTCTGTGGAAGAGGTCTCTCCGTTCTTTCCAGCGGCACACCCTCAAGAAGTACGAGGTTTGTACTTTGGATACAGAGATGGAGGGGTGGCTTGAAGAGAGAGGGATCTCTTTTACCACAATTCATGCTCCGAGGGAGTACTGGGTTTCCCTAGCAGTCAGTCAGTTGAGAGATACGGCGTGACAATGGTGGATGCTCTACCTCAGAGAGAGTATAGAGGCAGAGGTTTCGTGGGCTAACTTTGAGAATGAATTATGAGAGGAATTCCTTTATTCCATGATCAAGGTGGAGAAGCGGTAGGAGTTACTCTCCCTTCAGCAGGGGTGTAAGTCAGTACGAGAGTTGGGGATCAAGCTCAAGGATCTCTTGCGCTTTGATCCGGATCTCTTTCCAGATGAGGAGTCTTGGGTGAGATGTTTTGAGGACGTTCTTCATCCTTCGCTCCAGTATGCTACTTCCCCCTTCACCCTTCTAACGTACTTGGGAGTACATAAGAAGTAATAGGTTGTAGAGAGGATGAACTCACAGGGAGGTGCACCACGTGAGGGGATCCATCCAGGCTCATCAAAGGGGAAGGCAATCTGCAGCATGTCTCCTAAGACGGCACCTTCCAGGTTCAGGCCAGAGGGGAGCAGGCCCCAACAGTTCCAGTTCAGATCTTCGGGTCCTCATCCCTTTCTCACGAGCCCAGGACTAAATTGTATTTCTTGTGGAGGTTTCGAGCACATTCAGAGTCGGTGCCCGACACGAGCTCAGTACGGTGGAGGTGGGTAGGTTCAGCGCCAACCTCAGCAGCACCAGTTGCTGGCGAGGCCCTTCCAGCAGCAGTAGGACCGTGCTCCTCTGAGGGTAGATTTTGTGGGAGGAGGCCGACCTCAGGGTACCCCTCAGGGACCTCGACCAGGGTGTGGTCGGGGAGGTGGACCACATCAGAGAGGCAGAGGAGCTGGGTGTGACAGTTGCAGGCAGCAGAGTTGACAGCTCCAACAAGACCATAGGTGGTGTGAGGTACGATTTGTTTGTTCAGCACTCTTATATCTTCTTTGTTCGATTCGGGAGCTTCACACTCCTTTGTTGCACTTGGTATAGCCCATGCTTTGGGACTAGAAGTAGAGAGACTTTCCGTACCACTAGTGATGAGTACACCAGTTGGAGGCCAGACCAGCGAATCTTGTGTTTTCCGGGGATGTGGGTTGATGTTGGGACCACGTCGATCTAGTGGGGACATTCATCTATTACAGATGCAGCCATATGATTTCATCATAGGCATCAACTAATTGTTTTCTGTTAGTACCATTATCGACTGCATCCGAAGAAGAGTCGTGTTCTCTGACGTGGATGGGCAGCGCGTATCTTTTGTTGGAGAGAGGAGCTATCAGGTAGGAAGCCGGCATGTGAAGCCTCTCCTTTCCTTGTTAGGTGGGTTATCTGTCGTTCCAACTGATATAGAGATGATGGATGTCTCGGAGGGTGTTGGGGAGTTCCTAGATGTTTTTCCTAAGGAGGTTGTGACTCTACACCCCCAACGTGGCATTGAGTTCGGGATAGACTTACAGCCTGGTGTCAGTCTGATTTTGATGGACCCTTATCAGATGGAACCTTCAGTGTTGCAGGATTTGCGGATTCAGATTGATGATCTGATGGAGAAGGGTTTTGTTTGACCCATTGTATCACCATGGGGTGCCCCAGTTTTGTTTGCGAAGAAGGAAGATGGTGGTCTCAGGCTATACATAGACTACCGAATGTTGAACCAGGTGACAGTCGAGAACCGTTACCCCTTCCAAGGATAGATGCTCTCTTTGACCAACTGAGGGGAGCAGGTTGGTTTTCTAAGATTGGTCTATGATCTGGATATCATCAGCTGTGGGTAAAGGATAGTGACATCTCGAAGAAGTCTTTCAGGTGAAGGTATGGGCACTTCGAGTCTGTAGTGATGCCGTTTGGAGTTACGAATGCACCGGACGTGTTCATGGGACTTATGAACTTTGTATTCTGAGTGTTTTTGGACCGGTTCATCGTTGTGTTTATCGATGAAAACGTGATCTACTCAAGATCATAGGAGGAACATGTTGAGCATCTCAGGGCAGTCGTGGAATTCCTTCGACACCACCAGCTTTACGGGAAATTGTCGAAGTGTAAGTTCTTGACATAATAAGTACAATACATTGGGCCTGTAGTGTCTCAGCATGGAGTGTCAGTTGACCCGTCGAAGGTGCGGGCAGTTTTTACTTGGGAACCACCCAAGAGCGTGGTAGAAGTTTGTAGTTTCCTGGGGTTAGCAGGTTACTATCAGAGGTTCATTTCGGACTTCTCTCGAGTTGCTGCTCCATTGACAGCTTTGACGAGGAAGAATCAGGTCTTCCTATGGAGCGAGTAGTGCCAGAAAGCTTTTGACTACCTGAAGGCAAAGTTGTTCAGTGCTCCCTCACTCAGGTTTCTAGAGTAAGGGTTGTTGTATGAGGTGTTTTGTGATGCTTATGGCCTTGGTCTGGGGTGCGTGCTGATGCAGAAGAAGGGAGTGATCTGTTATGGGTCTAGGATGTTACGACCTAACGAGCGTAACTAATCCACCCATGACCTAGATCTTGAAGCAGTAGTGTTCGCACTGATGTTGTGGCGACATTACCTCTTTGGGGAGCGCTTTGTGGTCTTCTGAGATCACAAGAGAATGCCTTACACCTTCTCCCAGTGTGACCTGAACCTGTGGCAGCGGAGATGGGTTGAGTTTCTCCAAGACTATGACTTTGATATCTCTTACACTGAAGGTAAGGGAAATGTTGTGGATGATGCCCTGAGCAGGAAGTCGCAAAAAGAAGTGGTTTGGGAATCCACTGATGCTTGGAATGTGATGGGAGAGTTGGCCGCCTTGCACTTGGATGCAAGGGTAGAAGGTGTTAGAGGCTGTTTGTTTCAGATGACGGTGCAGTCCTCCTTGTTGCAGCAGGTGGAAGAATCTCAGTGGGGGGACTCTGAAGTGGAAGTGATGCGGGATCATGTCGATCAGGGAAACGCTCCAGAAGGATGGTCAGAGGACAGCCGACATCAAATTCTTTTCCATGGAAGGTTGTTTGTTCTAGAAGATATATGTGAGGGAGTTCTCCGTGAGTTCCATAGCTCAGCCTTGGAAGTACATCCAGGAGTTTCAAAAATGTATCGAGGCCTGAGGGAAGAGTTTTGGTGGCCCGGGGTGAAACGGGAAATGGCGGAGCTCGTGGCTAAATGCCTAGTGTGTCAGCAAGTGAATGCTGAACACCGTGTTCCCAATGGGTTGTTTCATCCTTTAGATGCCCACCGAGTGGAAGTGGGATGACATCTCAATGGACTTCATCACAAGACTACCCAGAGCTCAGGGAGGTTATGATGCTATCTGGGTAGTGGTGGATCGACTAACGAAATCAGATCACTTCTTAGCAATTAAGGAGTCGGGCCCGGTGAGTACCTTAGCACAAATGTACATGGATGAGGTGGTGCGTTTTCATGGGATTCCGAAGACTATCGTCTCAGATTGGGATACTCGGTTTACCTCACAAGTCTGGATGGGGTTACAACAAGCTTTTGGCACCCAGCTACACCTTATCACTACTTTCCACCCCCAAACCGATGGGAAGATAGAGCAGACTATCCAGACGTTGGAGGACATGCTGCGATCATGTGTTCTGGATTTCAGAGGATCATGGGTACGACACTTGACTTTAGTAGAGTTTTCATACAACAACAGCTTCCACTCTACTATTGACATGACACCGTTTGAGGCTTTGTATGGAAGGCTATGTTGTTCACCCATTTGATGGGCAGAGGATGGTGAGACAGGTTCTCTTGGGCCAAATGTAGTGTAGAGCACCACAGAGAAAGTTCATCTTGTATGTGATAGGATGAAAGCTGGTCAGGACCGACAGAAGTCTTATGCTGATCGTCGGAGGAGGTCCTTGGATTTCGAGTTGGGAGATCATGTGTTCTTGAAGGTTTCCCCTCGATGGGGGAAGCGGAGGATTGGGAAAGGGATGAAGCTATCACCTAGGTTCATTGAACCATTTGAGGTGCTGAGGCGAGTTGTCAAGGTGGCATATCAGCTGGCCCTGCCACCTCAGTTGGAGAAGGTTCATGACGTCTTCCACGTCTCCCATCTTCGTCAGTCCATACATGAAGACTCCCATGTTATCGACTGGGCAGAGTTAGATATTAGAGACAACGTGACCTTCAAGGAACGACCAGTCAGAATCGAGGATCATAATGAGAAGGTGCTCCATGGATGAACCATTCTGTTGGTTTGTTTGTTGTGGAGGCATGGCGGCCTCGAGGAGATCATTTGGGAAAGGGAGACCCAAATGCACGCTCAGTTCCAGAGTTGTTTTGACTTGTGTTTTTCTTTGTTCTTACGTGCTTTGTGTTGATGTTATACTCTGTACCTTTGATATATGGAATGCATGGCTTGTCGGTTATGAGACCTTTTGTTTCCATGTTCTCTAGAAGTGTGTAGCATGTACGGGTGTGTAGGGAAAGGGAAAGAAAACTTAATATTAATCAACACGCATTAATGAGGATGCAATTGAACCCGTGCGGGCAAGTCATTGCCGCCTAAAGCGGATAATATCTCGACATAGAAGAAGGAATTTTCCCTAAACCACGTGTTCGGGAAATGTGTGGGTTGTACGGTGTTGGGGGTAGTGTAAGTTGAAAAATCCTAATGTATGAAAGTTGGAAGACCCAATTCTTAATCGAGATGCATTAATGAGGATGAAATTAATCCCGTGTCGGCGAGTCATTTCCGCCTAAAGCGGATAATATCTCGACATAGGAGAAGGAATTCCTAACACATATGATTGGGGTTATTGGTTGGGTTCCTGTTATAACGTGAACCCTAAGAGGTATCTTGTTGGGTTCCTCTAGGTTGGTTTTTGAATTCTCAGGGATGACAATGTTTTAAGATGTATCTGATGTAATGGCATGTACCTTTCCGGCCCATTCCTTTGTCAAAAATGGTCACGAAGTGTTCGGGAGGGTAAAATGGTCTTTTTATACACTTTTTAGAATTTTGAAACTACACACCATGTACCCCCTCGCTGGGTATACCCCGTGTTGGAGGTCGTGTCCTTGCTATGTGAAATAAATGGGTATACACCATGTGTCCTGTACTACACGCCATATAGTCCTTCCCCGCGTACACGTTACCAGTCAACGGTCATGTGTCGTGTTGGAGCCGTGTTGGAGTCGTGTCTTTGCTGTGTGAAATAAATGGGTACACTCAGTGTGTCCAAACTACATGCAGTGTAGTCTTTTCCCGCGTATGTGTTACCCTCAAATAGTGTGTTGACCAGTCAATGGACACAGAGCCGTGTTGGAAGCCGCCTAGAGACCGTGTGAAACGGCTGAGTACATTCCGTGTACCATAAAGTACACGACATGTACTTTTTCTTTTCTTGCCTATAAAAGGAGGGGTCCCCTCCTCCTTTTCAACTCACCCCTCTCCTCCCCTTTCCTCTGAGCAGAGTTGTCCCAAGACACCCAAAGGCTCTTTCTTTCATAACTTTTTCGTCTGAGCTCCGATTTACGATCCGTCAGCGGACACGGGATCGTAACGATGAGGCAGAACTTCTATGTTTAGATCTTTTGCCTTTCCTTCGGCAATTCCTTTTCAACTTCCACCTGATTTGGTTTTTCTAGGACTCGACGGAAGTGACGGACGCAGACAGACGTCTTCTCAAGTTGATCTGGTGGAGTGTTGTGATGAGAACCTGTTGAGGTATGGATCTTACCTTCGTCTCTCTAATTTGTGCATCATGCGGGGTGGGTATCCTATTATTTCCATGAGAAAAGGTTGAACCAATAAATGAAGGGAATAATTGGATTATATAACGGGGTTGGGAAGTTTGTGATTACTGTTACATTATTTTTATAACCTGTGATATTATGTTGTGCTTTGAATAGGATTATTCCTACTGAATATCACGGTGGTTGGGGGCCTTATCTTGCGCAATTAAATGTTTCTCTATCTTTATAGACTATTTTTGTCGTTGAAACTTTGTTGAATGTGGAATTTGGTTAATCACGTAATGTTGGCTGATTAAATGAAAATATGGAACCCTTGTGTGATCACCCCAGTTGAACAAAATGGAATAATGAACATGTGGGTGTTGTCTTGAATATGTGGCATGTGATGGGGGTGTTTTGTGGGTTGTTGTGGATAGGGTGAGCAGTGGGGCTGCGGTTGGCTTGATGTACATGTTTCGGTGTGATTGTGGTTATGGTGGTTGGCAGCGGGGCTGTAGGGATGGGCTTGAATATGAATGAACTATGGAATGTGAATAATAAATAAGAAGTGGAAGAGTTAATGAATGGTGGGGTGTGGAAATAGAATGGGAATAATAATCATCGGGTCGTTTGACTAATAAGAAGGACTTGGTTGTGTTGCTTGTGTTTTCCTAACTTGATTTGTGGATAGAAGGGATATGTTTTACGAACGATCGATGTGGATGGTTGTGGATAGTTTCCCCGTAGTTAAGGAACAAATAAACTAATTCCGTTGAAATGTGAAAACCTAAATGGGGTTGGAGTTGTTTGTTGTATGCATGCTTCGTAGTAGCAGTGCCGAGGCATGTGCTGAGTTTCTCTGTTTAAAAGCCATAGGTTGGGCTGTGTGTTTGGTATACTTATATATATATATATATATATATCTTTGTGTTTTATCACACCCCACCCATTTTGAGCACTTAGTGCCGAACACTCCCATTTCATGGAAGAGGGTGTTTTCCCCTTAGTTACTAGCTCCTTCCTGCTCCTTCTTCCCTAGGCTGTGATGGATTGAGGCGACCTTACACCCCAGACTCTTCGGGTCGGTTTTGATTGGGGTGGTTTTAGCCCAAGGCTCCTCGGGAAGGTTTTACTATTTCCCATGAACCATTAGGATGGGGCCCAGGTGTGTGCAGGCGGGATACGTGGTTGTGAGGACCAGGTGTGTGTCGGCGGGATACGTGGTTGTGAGGCCCAGGTGTGTGTGGGCGGGATACGTGGTTTTGAGGCCCAGGTGTGTGCGGCGTGGGATGTGTGGTTTGTGAGGCCCAGGTGTGTGCAGGCGGGGAGAGTGTGGCAGCGTCATGACGTTCGCCATTAGGAAGAGATGCTAACAAATGGGAAATGGTGTGGGGTACCCAATACTCTTGTTCTTATACTACTGTTACCTGTTTTGATTGTGTTTTTGGTGAGTGTGGCTAGTGAGGTTGGGTGGATAGAATTATTTGATAGGTTTCTTCTGTTGTTCTCACGGGAAATTAGGTTGTCTCCCCACTTGTGCACGAGAGCTTTAGGTTTCCCTACTGAGTATACTTGTATGATAACCCTACGTTTAATTTCAGGTTTCCAAGAGGACTAATAGGGCCATACGGGACCCTACTAGTCAGAATGTTGAAGTTGTTGGAGTTGATTTACTCTTTTTTTCTTTTGGTATTGTACTTTTGAGCTTTCTTTTACTTGTACCTTGTTTCAGAACTATTTAAACATGCATGTGGGATTGGTTTGGGTTTATTTATCTACACTTGTTCTTTTATGTTTTTGGTGGTTGACTTGTCCTATTTCTCGATCTTAAATAATAAAAAGGGTAATGCCTCCCATATTTGTGAAAACTAATACTCTTGGTGCTAGTCGTCACCCTGGGGCCTGCTTGAGGTGGGACTCGGGGGGTCATTATCTCTATTTCACCATTTCCAGCTCAGGAGGGGCATCTTTGGTGGGAGGGGATCATGATAGGATATCAAATTAATTTTGATTAATTTTTTCGTTTGAGGTATTTATGACCACTAGGATCAACATGAACTGTTACATATAGATGAATTATTTTTAAATGATAAAATATTAATGGAAATTCCTAATGTCTTGGTGAAAACCCATCACATCTGACAATACCAGGGGGCTTGAAATCACAAATGATGGATGATAAGGTTTTCGAGCCACTACTAACCTACATGATGTACTAGTTAGTAAAAACAATTTATAAGTAATTATTTTTTTTATTTAAGAAATATATTGTAATTTGTTTCTGAGTAATTGTTGAATTATTTTGGAATAATATATTATCAAATCATTTTTATCCTTTGGGTTGAATCTCTGTGAAGAAATGTATAAATAATTTTATGTATAGTTATTCATTGAATGGTTTTATTTGAAATTTGGTTATCACTATTGAATATTTACTAGTAAACGATCATATGATGGTTTATTCAATTTTTGAATTATCATACCATGTTCTAACCAGTATATTTTTGGTTAATGTATATGTACTAGAGGAATAACATATATTCCCTTTTATTATTTTTTAGGCTCTCAAAAATTATTTTAGTGCTTCGGGCATAATTTTTTTTAATAATCATCAATTGGTGAACACGATTTGATTTTGGTGAAATTGGAAAAAAGATGAAATTTTATATGGAAAGTATGTAAATGACACTTTTAGTAGTGTAGATTGTTAAATAGTTCCCCAAACCTTGGAAATTGATCATAAATAAGTATTATCGGAGTAAAATAATTTCAAATGAATCGATGGTCTTTTTAGACATTATAGATATATGTTTTTAAGGAACTTAACATTCCATTGATCATTCACTTTCTTTTTATCAGTGACCTCAATCAATCTAATATTATGTACACTTTTCCTTCATTCTCATATATATTCTCATATCAGGAAACCAAGTTGTGGGTTATCCAGTATGACCATTTAACTTCTTATTATCTATTATTAATATCATTTTCAACCCTTTTCTTTCTATATGGTTTTAATAAAAAATTAATTTTATATTTACAACACTTTATTGACGAGATAAGGTTCAAATTGTGTGGAACAATTTTATTAAAGGTGGGAGGATGGAAAACCCTAGATTTTAATATAAGAGAACTATATTTTATAGCATAAATGAGACACACCACTTTCTTCAGATTGTTTAATTAGTAATACTTAGTTTATCTTCCATTAAACGTAACCCCAATATGTTTATGTTTGATAACATATTTAATACGCAACACCAAACATAAATGCTCCATGGTATATATTATCATAATATCATAGCAACTAAATTGGATGGAATGAATAATATTGACCACTATATATATATATATATTTCTAACTCGATATACAGTATTAGTATATGATTATTAAATAATTAATTATCTTTAGCGATGTTATTTTATTCATAAAAAATATTTTTCTTCAAATATTAATTTTTGTTTTCCTAAAGAAATATAATAATAATTTTGTAAAACATTTATAAAATTTCATACATATAATGAACATAATATTTTGGAAATAGAATATAAAATTATACATTTTATGGAATTTTGGGATTTTTCGGAAAATATTGATATTTTTTTTAAATAGTGATTAATATAAGTATTTTTAAAATGAATTTCATTTCAATAAATTATGAAATTTAAATACCCCAATATGTTTTGTATATTTTTTAGTTTTATTTAATTTATATTTAAGACAAATAATTACTCTAAATCATCCTTATATTAGTTTTTATTATATATTTGTTTTTTTTACAATGAGTTTTTTTTAAAAACTATTCCAAAATAAAAATGCTTCCTTATTTTAATTAATTAATGTAATACATAATGGGTAACCTTTTAAATGATAATTATAGATTATATGTCAATAAAAAATTGAGTTTCATATAATTATAATTATAAGTCAAACAATTATTATAGAATCATACATTTCTAAAAACATTCTCTTCTGGAAAATCTAACGTCTCGTTCTGACTACAAAAGTAATGTTAAATCCAATTTTCTCTTATATATAAATTGAATTTATAAAAATGGATTTTGTATTTGGATTAAAAATAAATAGTAATACTTAATAATTTCAATGTATTTGTTGACCATAATGAATCGTGAATGAAGAAAAATTAATTACTGCAATTAATGTAGATGTTGATTTAGAAGGGGTTTAAACTAGATTGATAATAGTGAAAATTATATAAAATATTATATGAATTTATTTAATTATCTTAGTTAGAAATTACATATTAAACTTGAGGAATTATGGAAATTATTTTCCACAATCCATTTAATATGTCCCATATAATTTGTAAAATAAAAAAAATGGGAAATAGATACTTTTAATCCATTTAATTTTTATAATTCTTTTAGACCGAGAGAAAACAGAGGTTCAGTTGTAGATATTTATGGAAATAAAAATTATTTTTTTATGATAATAACTTGTCTTAATATTTTAGATATTAAATAATTTTATAGAATTATTAAGAAATGATGATGTTGTAATATATTGGTCACAAAATAAATAAAATAAATGAAAATGAAAATATGAAAGGCTGATTAAGTTAATTGAAATATAAAGTTATGTTAATTTTTTAGATAAATATATCATATCAAATAGTTTTAATAGTCATATATTTGAATTCCATCATGCTCTTGATAAATGTAAATTCATATGAAATGAACAATGTAAAAACTTATCATAATTTTATTTTATAATAAATTATATTTTATTAAATGATTTAAAATTAAGAAAAATAATATATACATATAACATGTTTAAAATGAAAATAAATAACAAATATTTATCATTAATGTTACAATTTTTTCTTTTAGAATGATTATATTGACACTTAATTAGTAAAAAACAGTGTTAGAGAAGATATAGTAAAAGTTGTATTTTTGCACGTTTCATGTGATTATTTTAAAACTAATTTTTAAGACCGAAAATATTTCCATTTGATTTTTTATAACATTTAAGATCTATGGGTATAAATCTTATATTAATTTTTAATATAATTTATTCATATGGAAGAAATTATATAATTACAAAAACTATTTTCCCTAATGAATAACCAAAATGAAGAAAATAAGGAATCATATGAGTTTTGAAAAACAATTTGATAAAAACTTGTTTGATGGTGTATTATATGTATGAATTGACCATATCTTCCATCCCACCAATTAATTATCAATATTTTATCCCCTTGAGGTAATATTGACCTCCAAATAGTGAATAATTTTTTGTATATATAAGAATACCACTCCTCTTCAACTATAAAAGGGCACTCAATGCACTTATTTAATAAAAAAGATAAATCCGTTTTTTATTGTATAATACCTAACCAAATCACTTCACAACATAAATAACCTAATCCTAACGTCATTATATTTGGAATGAAGGTATTCATTCATGGTTTTAGTGCAATCCTATGGATGATAATTGAATAATAGGTAATGTTCATAAATGAGTGTCTTTATTTTACTTATTTCTCTACAGACATCAATTATTCATATTCCAGGATGATATAACAACTTCATTTTTTCCATATAGTGATATATTTTAACAATAAGTTTAATACCTATAATCGCACAAACTTCTATCAAATTCATTATCAATTAATCATTCCTGTGTAAGGTGGAATGTCGCATCATGGAATGAAGTCATTCTTTTTTTCATAACCACATATCACAGATGGTTCATAGGATGGATATAATGTTTTTATATGATAATTATAAAATAATTTAACCACCTTATTAATTATATATTATATACCATTTTATGTTCCATTACATATGGAATAAGCTAACACCAATCATGTGTTCGGTGGAGAACCGCCTCATAAAACAATGTGATTCGTTTTTCACTAACACATTACATAGAAAGTAATGAGGATAAGGATAAAAATATAAGACATATAAATTAAATATTTACAATATTAATGAAATATTTCATATTCTTGATATATAATATATCATTTTTCATTTTACGATTTCACAAAGTAGAAATATGATACTGTCATTTGGGGACGTGTGGACCACTGTGTCATCAAAGAGATGTGATTTCATTATTGACAACCAAATTAAAAAATTCTATATATATAATTATTTAATGTTTAATTTGTGATATAATTTTAATTTTATAAAGACAAAATATTCCTTACCCTCTTTCCATTATAATCCTTGAAAATGGTAACATTTCATGTGTATAGGTAAAGGCCTACAATATCCAAGATCATAACATTAGTTCATTTTTCATAAATATATTTCACGATTGGATTAAAAATAATAATTTATTTATAAATTTGATAATTAATTAATTATTATAATTTTTAATATGTCTAAATAATGACCACTTGACCATTGTCAACCACTTATCTAGTTTTTAACAAACAAGTTGAATATTGTCAAAACATCTGATGTAAACATAATAACTTAAATAATTACATTTTACATTTTAATAAGTGAAATAAAGGAAATAATAATCATTAAAATTGGTTCTAACTCAATTAAATAATTAAAATAAGTTTATTAATCATGAAAATAATGTCACGAGTGAAAATTATGTTTCAATGTAATGGTTTTTGATCATCTCACTTTTATTTCTATGAGATCAATGCCATATACATAATTTTTTGTGGTCTCTCTACTACCACTGAATTTACTATATATTATTATTATAATTTAATTTATTATTTCTTACATATACATTTTTTGGATCTATGTATTATGTAGTTTATTGTTTCAATGACCACAAATAGGTAATGTATTTTGGTCATAATTTTCTTTATAAAAGAATTATGTGACAGTATAAACCTATATTAATTTTTCAGGTTTATATACATTCAATTTATCATGTAATATAATGAATGTATTTATTCTCATTTTATTTCACGATTTATTTAATTTAATTTAATACTTTCATGGGGCTTATGTTTCAAATATACTGGAGTGCTCAGAATTTAATGTTACCATGTCTTCCTTTATTGGGACTATTTATGTATATTCTTCCATTAAATATATCTTATTACACATCTCCTAATATACTCTTGAATTTTCTATCCTCAACATATTCATGATATAAAACTGTAATATTACATTTTTCCACTCATTGGAAATAAATATTATATAGAAACATTTTTAATAAAATCCAATTTCATTTTAATCTTCAATACAAAATATATTTTCTTCCAAAACCGTGCATTGTAAAAATGTTTTCAAAAATGTTTTTAAACATTTAATAATGATTTATAAAATGAATTTTTATCCATTTGACACTTTAAAAGAGGTTTTTTGAAATAATCTTAAGTCATTTTTAAAATAATACCCATTTTTTATTTACAAATATTTGTGGACAGAATTTTCTTATCATTTTATGAACAATGAAATTTCATAAAAATTTATTGTGAATATGGAATGTTCTATTATGGTAATTGAGTAATTACCATCCATTATGACAATGATATTTTTGAAAAACCTAATTCAATTATATGAGTGACTTTTTAAATATAATTTTTAAAAGATAATTTATAACAATGAAATTTTTGAAATGTTTTATGTATAAAAGGTTATTTTCATGATAAAAAAGATTTTTGGCTGAAGAATGTTTTTTATTTTTATTTTTATTATATTTACATTCATCAACATCAATAATTTTTTTTGTTACTTATCCTTCATTAGGGATATTTCATATTGACACCATCCTTATTATTCTCTTATATAGCATAATATTGTATGGAATAGATTGTTATAAGACATGTTTATCTAATATGGGTAAACAATTTTTGAAAGTTATTATTATGGAACATATTTCTTTTCAATGATATTGTCATGTTCCAATGATAATACTATAGAACACATTTATTTTCCATGGGATAATCATGTTCTGAATATAATAAAGGTTTTTTCAAGGAGTTACGATGAAATAAATTTTCTATGTTCTTTATTAATTATTCTGTTTTTAGACATTATAAATGATGGTTGCACCAAGATATCATCTGTTGATCCTGATATAAATTATATGATGGGTGCATCCAAATATCTCTCTAATTAATTAGGTAATGATTATGTTATCATTTGAATTATATTCTATATTGGTTGTATGGTTATTAGAATTTTTAAGGGTTGGGTAAGGGGTCTTTAAGGGTTAATTGAAATAATTCACCAAGATACCAACATGTTTTATCTATGATTTCTACGGTTTTATAACGATTCTTGTGATAAATCTTGATATCACCTGGACCATGATTATTTATTTTGATGACTCCTATAATTTTTAAATTTTACATATTCAATGATATATGTGTCTATCTATATGACTACTTTTATGATATTTTCATGCAATATAATTATATCTCTATACTCCTAAAAACTTCTTAGGATCATTAATGGAATTCAATTATTAATGGAAACTTTTACCCTTACAGGGCATTTGAGCCTACCCTAATTATGTTTTATATTCTATAGTTTTTAATGATTGAATTTGAAAAAAAACATTTATATAAGAGATTTCATATGGATGATGATGATGAATTAATTTGAAATAATGAAAGCTACGTTAATCTGCAGAAATAATTATTTGATTGAGATGTGTATCTTCTATGCATTAGTTTTTCCTAATTATCTAAAATTTTAAACCTAAATGGGCCTCCATAATAAAACATATAATTTGTTCCATTTTATTGTTGTAATCATGTCATGGAAAAAATTGTTTACAATTAGTATTATCAAATCTATAACCTTAAAGTGTATGAGATTGAAATTTTCTCCAGTAGAACAGTTTTTGCGTTGTCATATATACTATTATGGAAAAAATAAAATAAATATCTACATGAATAAGGGAACCTAATTGGTGTAGGAAATCCAATGAAATAAAATTTATGTAATTAAAATATATCCTTGGGTATTTAATAACCCATTCAAGTAAAACACGGTATAAAAAATTCATTATCTATCCTATAATCTAAACTTATACCAAGGAAACCCTTGTGGCTAGGGTAATAGTTTGATCAATAATCTATGTAATATATTTCATGTAATTTAGGTTTAAATAAACAAATTAAAATATAATTCATGATATGATATCTCAATTATGTTTTATGTATATCACAAAATTATGTTATATGAAAAAGTACAATACATGTATCAAGGATATGTAATTGAGAAGAAATCCCATACCTATTGTCGTAAATTCCACAAACATGCCTTAAAATCATATATCAAAATCATAATTATATTTTTAATATAAATCATAACTTTAATCATTTAATCATTCATCCACAATCCTCATAACTAGTCATTAACTCCCTTAATTTTTCTTATTATCCACATCATGTGTCTATTGTTTTGATTGTTTTCACTCATTTCATAATAGTGGTACTCGAGTTTATTTTTCATTAATTTTTTATCATTAAATTATAATCTAAGATATTGGAACATATTTTTTAATATATTTTATAATATTATATTCAATTAAAATTCATATTTTTTTATGATCCATGGAGATGAAATCACTGATAATCATGTTGTAGTGATTTTCATCAAATAAAATATGTTTCCTTAATTATTTCAATTTTTTATAAAACTATAATATAAAATCATTAAAAAATTGTTTATATCATATCAAAATATTAGTTAAATTTTTACATTCATCAATGATGTAAATTTATATTGGTTTTTAATTATGTGGTTAAACCGAACCAAACGTGTATATAACTTGATTTACTAAATTATTATTAGGTGGTTCAGTTATTTTATCATTATAAACAAGAATAGATATATTATTTGTTTCTTATTATTCTGATATATCATAAATATAAGGATTTATATATGATTATATATATATACATTATATACATTGAATAGATTATTTTCATCTAATCATGAATATTTAAAAAATAAAATTCACAATATTCATTTATTGATCATATCATTAAAAGGTTTAATAATTTTTCATAAAAAAATAATAATGATATTAAAAAATCATATATTTTTATCAACATCATGTTTTTATCCATCCTTTTTATCTGGTTAAGGGAAAAAAATAATTTATTTTATGGAGTTGTTTGTCTACACAACACATGAACACAATTTTTTTTTCTTAATGGATAGGGAATATGAATAAAAAAATATAATATCCATAATTTAAAAACATTATATTATATAAATTAAACTAATATATTTATATTTTAACAGCTATAATAATTTTGTAATAATATAATTAAGAATAAAAATAAGTATGTCTTAATAAATATGTTCGTGACATAAATTTTATAGAGAATTATCCATACTTGTTGTGTATTCATATGACTATGAGTGACAAGTAACTTATATTTTGTAGAGAGAGGTAATGATAGATTAAAATAAGATATTTTAAATGAGTAATTCAATGTTAAGTATATTATTGAATTGGTGAATATGTTATACTTTTCTTAGTGAGTGAATGAAATAGAAGAAAATTGGAAAAAATTATAGTGGAAACATGTATTAGTCAAACATTATCTCAAGCATTCATTTCGATGATTTTTTTACATTTTTTGTCATTTAAAGTAAGTTAAACTGAAATTTCCCCCAAACATTTACCTAATATCTATATTAGATTTTCTATTTGTTAATTTCAATGAAAAAATTTAAGATTTACCCTTTAATTTCAAATTTGAAAATAATTTTATTAAATATATTTTTTTCATTGTGTATAATGTTAATTTATAAATAAAAACACTTAATTGTGTAAATACAATTCATAGAAAAATATCATTTTAACAATTTTATTTATATATAAGATAAAATTATCATTGATATGGATTTAAAAGACCTAAATTTATTTATAATTAATTGATTAAATCGTATTAGGAGTAAAAGGAAATCCAAAAACAAACCTCACTATAAAAATACATATTTTAATATAAATAGTTGAAACTATTTTTATAATATAATATAATTTGAATTAGTTATAAAATTATTTTCTGTAGTTTTTCATTGATCCAAAAGTATTATAAAATGGATTATTTTATTCTTAAAATTCATATCTGATGACAAAATACTTCAATGATATGATTACATACTGATAAAATAATGTAAAATATAATTTTCATAAATTACACATTTTTTAGATAAAAATGAGCCTTTCATAGATTATTCAAAAAACATAATAAGTCATGTTTGAATTGATCATTTAAAAAATTATGTCATTTTTTATTTATTTCAAATTCTAAAATTTATAAATTTAGTTGTTGATTAAAATCCTAAAATATATTAATAAACACTTTTTATTAGAAAATGAAATATTTAAATGTTGAATGATATTATTAATATTTAAAATAATTTACCAAATAAATTTAAATTAAAAAATTATTAATATCAAATATAATTTATCATTGAATATATGTTTCATGATATAGATACGTGTATCTCATTAATGGTGTTTTTTTAGAAAACATATTTCTAAATAATAAATAATCATTTTAGTCATTTAACGTAAATTAATTGACTTCCATTTACATAAAATGTAGTCCTTATTTTTTATACATAGATTTAATAATGCAGTGACTCATATCAACCCCTCTAATTCAAGGAATAGGCTAGAATAGTCTAAATTATATATTTATATTTTTCATAAATATATTGTTAATATTTTTATGTAATGTGTTTTGTGTGGAGAAAGATATCAAATGTATATAATTGTTCAATGATAACTCTATATTATAATTTCATGTTGTCAGAGTCCCCATTCCTTAAATATATTACATCCAAAAAATTTATCTCATCGGATTTTAGTAATTCTTATAAGGAAGTCATAGTTAACCAGACAACACTATACGATCATGGGTTCATTAAGGTTGTAGAATGAAATTTATCTATATAGATAATATTATTAGTGCTTTATAATGTTATTTAACCCATTTCTAATTTTACGTAGATTCTAATACAATGTTATTATCTAGATCCTTGATGAGTTACTTTCCAAAAACCACGAAAATTATTTATATATAAATCATATGACATGGGGGGTTTACCATATAACTCAATATCATGTAGTTAGGGGAAAAAATACATGACAAAGGATACTATAATATCTATATTGAAAACACTCTATATAATCTACTAATATTAATTTTATTTTATTTTTCATGCCCTCATGGTTATTGGTAAATACTTACTTCATTGGTCCATGGATTGGGACATTAAATCAAGTAATACCAAAATATCTATTTATTGATGAATCAATTGTTTTTATCTTATCTATATCCATTATACTTTTGTGGGAGACACCCATTGAATCCACGATTACAACACTTACATGTCACATTAATGATGTTTCCCCCATATTTCCTCCCATATCATTAACATACATAAAATTGATTCTTTTATTATTAATTATCATTATCCATTGATTTTCCAGGAGAATACATATTTCTCCTACATTGTATGTTTGGTAATTCGATTGTTCTCACATTGTAAATCATATTTCATGATAAATTTTTTGGAAAAATAGCAAGGTGTCTCACTCTATATCACATTTAGATGGGTTTTTCATTGAGGTAATAGATTCACTATTTGTCACATCCATACTTCATTTTTTCTTGATACATTAATGAATCTAAAATATTTATTATGAGTTAAGATCATTATACATGATTTACCATAAATTAAAAACAATAAAATTTACCACAATATGCCTCACTTTATTTCAATATTATGTCATCCTATATATCTTATAAATAAACTTATATCAGACTGAGTTCGATTCATAACACAATAATATATAATTTTTAATTAAAACGAGTTAACCTTGTGTGGGGATCTCTTATACTTCTTATCATAATCCTCAATATAGTGAATCGAAATTTCCATAAAATTTAATAAAGTATATCAAAACCAGTAATCATTGAAATATATTATCTCAAAACCAGACATGATTTTCCCAAAAAAACATTAATAATTCATACAATTATATAACAATGTATCTATATACCTAAATTGTATACTATCAATTACAAACCTCTCGAAAGACCTATTTTAATTTCTAAGACAATGTAAAATTAAATTTTTTTACATGAAGTCTCACACCTATCAATATATATCATGATCCAAAAAATGATATGATATTCTCTAAACACATCATGAATCAATTTTCAATATTAGGGTTTATAATTTATATATAACATATATATTAAAAATATAATAACCACTTATTATTTAATAATTATATATATATATATATATAACATAAGATTTATCCATTCTTTAATCCGTTATTCTATAATATATTTTCCCAATCACATAAAATTCACATTATATACGAGCCTTAAACCTAAACTCCGAGATCTATTTTTGAACTTGTAAACATTACATGTCATGATTTAATGCAGATAATTGTGACCAATTTTTTTCCATCCAACAAAAAGCTAAATTAATATATGTATCACTTATATATTAGAATAAACATTTGGTCTTGAGTTCTAGATAATTAATAAAAACCCTATAAAAACAATATCCATGCCTCCAAAACAACAATTCCCACTTAACTAGTCATTTCATTTCTCACATTATGTCATCATAAAAAACAATATTAAATAAAGTATAGGAATATTTTTATCAAACACATTCATTATACCATGTCGAAAGTTAAACATAATAAGGTTGTGAAAAAATTCTCTATAAGGGTAAACATAAAAATTGGTAAATGAATTTCTTCAACGAGAATAAGAATGGCATAAAGATGTGAAATTATAATCATTTTACACATGAGAATAATAAGATAACTCATACACATAAATACATAGATAATAAAATATGAAAACATGGAAATGTAAAGAGTAAGAATAATAAATAATCATCTTCCATGTGAGATCAATTTCTATCAAAAGAATCATTATAAAATAATATAAATAATAACAAAAAAATATCGTGGTATATAGAATATCATCCCATAGAACTCATAAAAATTCCTTACATAACCCATAAACATTGTAATAACAATATGAAAAAATTAAAATATAATTCTATATATTAGATAATAATTAACTAAATCATTAAATGTATATCTGGGTTCTCTTATAGTTTCTGCTATAATGACCTCACCCGACATTATCAGGGTGCATCCATAATTTATAATTTCCAATATCTGAATAATGGATAAAGTACAAAAAAAATTAATTTCTTCATAACTCATTGAAATAATAATTATTATTTTATTAAAATTATTAACCAATGGAACCGAAATGGGTTCCATAACAATATTTTAGAAATATTATCTACCCATTCAAAATAAATGACTTCTATAAAAATCTCCTAGAAATGGTCTTAATACATCAAGGAAATGAATGGGGACGGTATAATTACAAAATATATCCATTAGAAAAAAAGTAACAATAAGGGATAATGAATTTACGAAATGGAATACCAGTAAATGAACATTAAATAAATTTTTAGAAAAAGAAATCATTTTCATTTTGAAAATCAATTTTTGAAACATAAACCATTTGAAAAATATTATTCAATTCAAATAACAATTAATATTAGAAATGAATCTTTATAAAATAATTTAAAATATTTTTTAAGAAAAATTCACTTTTATTATTAGGAAATCATATTTCAAAAACATTTTTAAAAAATATCTTAGAAAAAATGGGTTTTTATGAAATCTGATTTCTGACCAAAGTGTGAAATGAAGTTAGATTTTCATGATAACACATTATCAAAAAATAGTACCAAATAGTTGAAATATGAAATAATTTTATAAACATATCATTAGTAACCAAATTATAATATAATTATTGATAATTAAAATATATCATCATTAGATAATTAATCATATAAAATCTTGAAGAAAATTATATTGAAACAAAAGACACTAAAAACTTTTGTAAATTTAAATGGTTTTCCCAATGAATGAATAAAATTAACAGAAGAATATAAAGTCATGAAAATATGGATATTAATAATATGAAATTACAAAGGGTTATTATATGAAATAATAAAATAATATATTTGTATAATAAAACATATGTCTTGAAAAATGAATGTTAAGGAAAAAAAACACTCATACCGGTTTGGTAATTTTGAAACTGTAAACCACAATTAAATATATGTAAAATTATTTAAATTTAAATATATATATATATTTATTATAAATATTAATTAAATAAATTCATGGGAAGTATATAAATAAAAAAAATTATGTTCTAAATATGGAATAAATGTTATAGAAATAAAAGCGACATAAGAAAAAACATGTACATTGAGTCTGACTTGTTGCATGTGTCTTTTTCTTCCTAAATAATAAACATATTTTAATTATGAATTATTTTAATAAACTTTTTAATGATTAAAATTAATTTATTTCAATTTCTAACATTTTATATATAATTACTTAATCGATTTTGTTTTTGTCGAATGTTTTGACCATATTCGGCTTATGAGTCAAAAACGACTTAGGTGGGTTCAATAATCTCAATGTGGAAATTATATAAACATATATAGAATAATAATAATGATATAATTTTAATATTAATATATAATTTATAATTTTAAAACTAATCATGAATAATGGTTATGAAAAATGAACTTTAGTTACAATCGAGGAGATGATATGAAATATGCACACATGTGTAACGTTTCTAATTTTTAAAGATCAATTTTGAAATAAGGTAGGTGAATTTCTTATTTCCATAATTATCATAAAATAATATATAAAATATTTTATAATTAAATATTATTATATATATCATTCATTTTATGTGGTGGTTAAAAAAATAATCACATCTCTTCGATGAGGCGGTAGTCCACATGTCGACGAATGACATTATCATTTTCTCAATGAGTGGAAATGTAAAATGAAAATTATATGTTATATTTATATAGTCATATATATTTCACTATTGTAGTAAATATTTCAGTTATATATAAAATATTTATTATCATTACCCTTATTTCCTTCTATGTTAGGCATTAGTTAAATGTTCATCACATCACTTCGCGAGGTGGTAGACAATCGTACATAGGAGTGACGTTATCGTATCCCTTATGTAGTGGAATATTAAAAATTTATATCATTGATGAAACAAATTAATAGATATGATTTTAATAAAAATAACATATATTATATTTATATATATCATAATACCCAACCATGAGAGGTGGTAATGGAAGAAACTAACGATACAGGTTCATGACATGGTAGTCAGTCGTACCCATGTACAATGATTTCTAATCACATTTCATAGAATTTTGTTTGGTTTTAGGTAATAAGCTTTAAAATAATACATAAATGGGTCGAATATATTAATGTTATTATATCATAATGTTATAATAATAATTTAATGAGGTGGAGAGATAAATAAAATAATGACACTCATTGAAGAGAACAACCTCTTCTTCATATACCCTCCATATGATTTTCCTAAATCCTATATTGGGTTGATATATAAAAAAACCTAATGCTTTTAGTATGTTTGGAGGAATTTTGGTTAATTATTTTGTTAGATTTTGGATGATAAAAATTGCTTGATTGTTGGGAGTGAATGTAGGAAGTGAAATCAATTTTACAATGGAGGAGGAGTGATATTTTTTCTAATTACTCAAAAGTATTCACTATTGGGAGTTCTCACATACTTTATGTGGAACCAAAAGAGATCAATAATTGATGTAATGGTCCTCTGGTTTAGAAAAAAATTCCCCATAAAAATAAAAATTGATTTATATTATGTTATTCCTTAGTCATTAAGGCTACTCGATTTTACCCATTTTAGTTTTTACCATGGTAACTTGTAACTTCTCATTTACCTAGGTAACATATCATTTCAGAATAAAATAAAAAAGAAATTTATTATATATTTATTAGTATTTTTTCCAAATATGAAATTAAATTTACTAAAAAAAATCAATGTACATTTAAAATTAATTTTAAGAGAAATTCTTGTAAAGTGAAAAACCTTATTTTAGGCTTAATCAGTGTAATTAATTTTAAATGTTTTATCTCATAATTATGGGAAAAATTAAATTAAATTATTAGATTATATAAATTATTATTATTACAAATATATAAACTATTTTTCTGAATTATTCTCACATAAGTTACATAATTTAATTTAATATTAACCTTCCAAATGTGGTGAGACAACATTTTTTTAAGAAGAGTATTTCTTTAAAAAATATTATGTATTTAATCTATGAATAAATAATAATAAATGTATGAAAATAAATTAATATTTAAATATATATATATATATATATTAAAAAATCATTTAAAAAATTCAGATTTTTTAATTATTTTAATTAATTGAAATGGAGAAATATCATGCTTTTTTAAAACAATTTTTAGAAAACAACCATTTTTAAACCTAAAAACAAACATATAATAAAAAACCATAATTATAATTAAAATAAATTAAGTAAATAAAATATTTATTAGGTTACATGAAAAAATATTTAGAAAATATTGGGACTCATAAATTACTTTAATTTTCGATATGAAATGAATTTTAAAAAAAATATCAGAATGTTTCATTGTTTAATGAAAAACAAATATTTTCTAAAAACCCCGAAAACATCACACATAGTAAATTTTGTTATTCGTATTCCAAAAATTATTTTAATTTTATCAAATATAGTTTATAAATGTGTAAAACATTATTTTAGAAATAAAGTGCATGATAAAAAAGTGAAAAATCTTTATTTTTCAACAAATTATGTTTTTTGCATAAAATTGGATTTATTATTATATATTATATAAATAACAAATTGATGAAAGTTAAAAATTATATTGAATACATAAAATATAAATTCCTTTAATATAAACCAAAAATATTTATTTCTTAATTTATTTTTATGAGACAAAATTGCATACATTAAAATAAGTTTTCAGAAAAAACATTTCTTTTAATATTAAAAAGGATTTTATTTTCAATTGTATTTAATTTTTCATCATATAATTTATTTTATATAAAATTTTCAACCTTATTTTCTAAATTTAGTACATAATTTTCATTCTAAAAATTCCAATGGCTATGTGATAATGTTAATATATATCATGGGTCGTTTAAGATTGTTATTATATTTCGAATTCACTCTTGAGCATAAAAATATTGAGGTTTCATCTAATGAATGATATAATGTGTTCTTTAGATAACACAAGATGGAAATAGTGTTTTTAATCTTTTATAATATATAATATAATATTATTCTTTTAAAATCACAAGGTTTTACATCCATCCCCATTAAAAAAATGTGTCCTGGTAATTTAAATGTAATCAACATATTCAATGGTTTGACATTTCAATGTACTATTGGCATAAAACCACATCATAAAAATGGTTATTAAAACATCTTATTAAGAATATGGAAACTTAATTGTAATGGTTATATGGAATAAATCTATAAAGGGTTTCCAAATCAAGAACATTAGTTGGAATAGATAACATTTATAAAAAATTACAGAGAGTGAATAAGGTGACTGATCACTAGAAAGTAAATTATTAATGAAACTTTTGGGGCCTCAAAATAGTATATCAATGATGAAAAAATATCATTTCATAAAAATTGAATTTATGAGGATAGTACATTTTTTTCAAGATCTTTTTCCCAATGTGGGGGAACTATCTTACCATATAGACTAATAGATAATAAAATATACATATTTCTGAGTGTAAGATAATGATTTTTCAAAATACTAATAAAATAACATATTTTTTCAAAATGATAAGAATTCTAGAATAGGTTTTAAATATCGAAGAAGTAATATAAAATTTTCAATACAATATAACCATAAAAGAGATAACATGTTGTTCCTTCACCCCTCATACATTAACCAAAACAATATTTAGATTACAGTAAGATAATTCAAAAAAATAATCCATTATATGATAAGTTAATCATAAAAAATCAATATTAATAACCAAAGTTAAAAATAAATCCTTTAATAAATAACTATCCCTAAAATAATACAAACAAATTTTTTATTATGTTCATAACCAAATGATTATAAGTATTTGATTATATATTCTTCCAAGATAAGAAAATTGATATTCATAGAAATAAATTTCATATTTTTTTCAAAATAAAAAAATATATTTACCGATAAAAATGTGATATTATCCAAGACATTATCTACACTAGTGGTAGGAATTATTCCATTTTATCCCATCAATCGTGGGTTTAATCCTCATAGATTTACATGATACAATGGTTTATCAACTACAATTCGAGTTTTCCATTGTAATTTTCTTCAAACATGAAAAATAATTATACCAAAAATAACACTTCATTTTGATAATATAGGTTTTATATACATTAATCTAATGAATCATCTCAAAAATTCATCAAAAACCTTATGATTATTACTACCTAAAACCACAAAATGGGTTGTCTCAGACATTGAACATATGATAATCCTTAAAATTATAACCTTACTATGGTATCCATAACTCTTAATATTACCTCATATGATAACATCATCATCTCAATAGTTAACTAAACCTACCTATGATACCAATTATAATAGGGTAGAACCTGTACTTTGGGATTTGATGCTCAAGTCGTATGATTTATTTTTCCATTTATGATATCTATATTTGTGTCCCAATAATTCCATAAAAATTACAATATATAAATGAATATTAGATCCCTTGTACTCTATAAAACCATTTAGGTTTAGTGTTTTAGATAATTATGACAACCACCTAAATAAATAACACCAATGTCATCAAATAGTCATTTATAACCCTTTACCCTTCTTTCCTTGTTTCAGATGACGTCATTATCATCATCCATTTAATTTTAATGATTGTTAAAAAAAAATCAACATAAATCTTAATAACATTGGGAAATGGAAACATAATAATTCTGGGATGAAGTTATCATTAATGGTAAACATAATCATTTGAATTTAAATATCATTGATTAGGATAAAATTTGTATAAGGGAATAATGACATAATCAGAGTACATGAGAGAGTCCTAAAATAAATCATACCAATCAATACATTTATAATCAAATGTGAAGTAATATATATTAAAGGAGTAATCAAAATCATAATCATGACCCATGTGATATCAATCATGATCATAAGAAACAATATAAACCCATATAAAGAACGAAAAAACATGTTGTTATCATGGAACATCATCTCATTGAAAAATTATATAACCCATAATAATAAGAATAACCGTACATATAAAATCCTATATAATTATACATAGATCATAATAACTACCAAATGAATTATAGAGTTGTCTTAGCACATCGATAATTTATGTTATAATGGTCTCTATCGAGGCTATATGGGTGCACCCATCATTTATAATGTGCAAGAACTAAATAATTGGTTAGTAACATATAGAAATAATTTCATTATATCTCAATGAAACAGAAAATTTTTTATTTCAAAACATGAATAACCGATGGAAATTTATTGGGTTTTCCTTAATTCTATTTTAAACATAATAAAAGTTTTATAAATAATGGTACCATAAAAATAACATTTAAAAAATCCTAATCCATCCTAAGAAATAATTTGGATGGCATAATTACAAAAATATCCTCATTTTATAATTGGTAAAAAATATTTTTTTACATTTATGAATGAAAATATAATTACAATATCATTAAAAACATTTTTAGGAAAACTGTAATTTCATTTTAATAATCACTTTTTAAGAACATAAAACATTATAAAAATCATGTTCATTTATAAGAAAATTATAATATCATTAAAGAATATATAAAAAATAATTTAGAAAACTTATTTAGGAATAAATAATTTCATCTAAAAAAAATGAAAAAAATTGAAAACGTGTTTTTAGAAAACACAGTTTTGTAAGAAAACAGATTTCAGATCGAAGAGAGAAATGATGTTGTATTTTCATAAAAACACTTTCTAATATATATTAAATAAAAAATTGTAAAAATTGGTAATATTTAATGAAAATATAAATAATTACTAGATTATATAATACTTAATTATAATTATTATTACTCAATATTGAAGAATTAATCATAAAAAATCACAGAAAATTCCAAGAAATTTTAAAAACACTCTTACCACTTTTGCAAATTTGAATCATAATCTCCATGAAAAAATAAAAATAACTGGAATAATTACTATCAATAAAATATATATATTCATGATATAACATTTTCAATGGTATTTATATTCACCTCATAAAAAATATAGGTGTGTAGAATAACAAACATTTTAAAGAAGGTAAATTGGAACAAAACCCCTTTACCACTTTCATAACCTTGAAAATGTATTCAATATGAAAGAGTGATATTAAAATGTATTTTTAAATCCAAATAAATTTATGTAAATTATTCATAATAAAAATCCATGGGATTTATATATACCAAATAATAGAAATAAATTTTGAATATGACATTTATCTCACAGAATTAAAAGTGAGATGCTAAAAACCTGTACCATGAGTTCGACTTATCATGTGTGTCCTTATCTTCCAAAATAATAAACATATAGTAATTATTTAAATATTGATATTGATTTTCTATTTTATTATGAAGTTTATTTTAATTATTATCTTGTTATAAAAAACACTTAATCAATTATGTTTTATCCCAATGTTATCGTCAAATTTTACAGATATTTCAAAAAGGACCTCGATGGGTAGAATATGGTCAAATATACCATTATTTAAATAGATATAGAATAACAATAATTAAATAAAAATCATATTAACAAATATATTATAAGTTAAAAACCTATAATTAATGATATCTATGATAAATAAACGTACAATATGATAATAGGGATAGTAGGTCACACGTACTCACGAGTAATGTTTCCATTTTAAATGATCATTATGGATAGAGGATAATTAAAAATAATCATTCCAGAATGAACCTAATATCATAAATACCATATTAAATAATTATATATATATATATAATTAATATTATTTTTTGGTGAAAAAATAATCAGATCACTTCGAGGAGCAAGTCGTCCACACATCAATGAATGACGTTATAATTTTTTCAGTCAGTGAAAAGGTAAAAATAAAATTGTATGTTATAATAAACTAATGATATATGTGTCTGTAATATAATTAATATTTCATTTATATAACATTTATTAATAATCATTACCCTTATTACCATCCATGAACAATGTTAGTGAAAAAAATGAATCACATCACTTCGTTAGGCGGTAGCCTACCATTAATATGAGCGGAATTGCCATATCCCTTAAAAAATGGAATATAATATATATATATATATGATATAATAAATTAATGTTATTATTTTGTTCTTAATACCATATATAAATTTTATACCCATCATTATTACCAACTTTGGTAGGTGGTTCTGAAAAAATGAATGATATTGATTTGTGATGGGGTAGTATGATGTACACAAAAACGGTGATTTCAAAAACCATTTGATAGAAGATTGTATAGTTTTTGGTCATAATATAAGAATAAAAACATCAAAATAAATGTAATACAATGATTATTTATATAATCATTGTATAATAATAATGTAATGTGGTGGAGAATAAAGTAAAATAAAGAATCTCATTGGAGAACATTGCCACTTGTTCAGGTATCCACTTTAGATTTGAACTAAATACTAGAATGGTTGGATTTATACACAATGTAATGCCACCAATATGAGGGTATAAATGTTCTTACGATATTTGGGAATTATTTTTAGTAACATTATATTTTTAGTAGTGTGATGAAGTAAAGGGAGTTAATTTTTATTATAATGTAAGAGGATTGACATTATTGTAAATTCCAAAATGTATTAATTATTGGGGGTCTCCCTCACCTCATGTGGCTCTAAAATAGAACAATAATTTAAGGGAGGGTTTATATGGTCTATTAAAACCTACATCACATGAAAATAATTAAAATTTTATCAATTTATTCTCTAGTATTTATGTTTTAAATATTTACCCCTTTTAGTTTTAACCATTGTAACATATAACTTTTTATTTACCTAATTAATTATCCTTTATAACTAAAATGAAGAATATTTTTATTCAATAATTTCTTAATAATTATTATAAATATGAAATATAAAATATTACATAAAAATATAATTTGTTGCAAAGATTAAATTCAATACAAACACATATAATGCGCAAAACATTGATTAAACCTTAATCTCAGAAATTAATTTTAAATATTTAATTTAATAATTATTTATAAAAATGAATTTGACCTTATTAGAAAATATTGATTATGGTGATTACTAATATGGAATCATTTTGGAAAATTTTTTTCCATAATTGGCGTAATTTATTTTAGTGTTAATCACACATACACAGGGGGATATTGGGTTTTTAGGAATAGAACTTTTTTTAGAAAAATTTGATTGCCTAATAACTCCACAGTTAAGAATAATAATTAGGTAAAATTTAATTATTATTTAATGATATATATTCTATAAATTGAATTTGAAATTTTAACGATACCTAAAAATTTTAATTATTAAAAATGAAGAAACAATATGGATTTTAAAATTGTTTTTAGAAGAACATATTCTCAAACCCCAAAAACACTTATACTATATAAAATAGAAAGTAGATTCAATGTAATTAATCTGATTGAATATTAATTATTATAATTTTAATCACATTGAAAAAATATTGGGTCTTTTAAATAAAATATTTTATTTAAAATAAAATATTTTAATAAAAAATGGCATGTTTCAGTATTCCTTGAAAAATCAACTTTTCCTAAATATCAAAATATATAACCCAAATTAAGCTTTTATATTAAAATTAGAAAAAAAATTCATTTATAAAATAATTTTAATAAACGTTTCAAATAATTTTAAAATAGTTTTTCCATAAATTGGTGACAAAACACGTGTATTAAAAAAACAATTTCTTGTGTAAAATTAGATTTATTTTTATCTCTTATATTGAATGAACATATGATGAATGTTAAATATTAGATTGAATATATAATCAACAGATATAAATAATAAAAACCAAATCTATTTATTTTATAATTCATTTTTATAAAACAATCATTTAATGTTAAAATAGTTCTTCAGAAAAATATTCACTCATATTTTAAAAAGGGTTTTATTTCAATATATAATTAACTGTTCACTAAAAAATTATTTATATTTACATGTTTAATACATATATTTGTAATTTATTAAATTATTTTCATAACCCCTATTCTAATGGATGTGTTATAATGATAATATATATCATGTGTAATTAATGTTAGGTCATTTTTTAACATACAGAGGATTACTACACATTTATATAATATAGAAAAATATATCACTATTAATGAATCGGATAAAGGGAAACCATTACAAATATCAAAGGATTAAATATAAAAATTCATGAAATAATCTTTAATCAATGGAATTAAGAATGTCTATAGAAATAAAATCGTACACATTCCTTGCATTGAAACATCAAATCCCCCCCCAGAAGGCCCAAAATCTCACCAAGATGGACATGCCATAATAATCAATGGAAATTTTCCTTATTATTCCTGGATGGATCTTGTAATAGGGATTCTATTCATGAAATTTGTATCACCCCACCCACTAAGAATTTATGACATTCTAGACTAGCACAACGTGGCAGTGAACCATACCAATCCTCATAAACATGTGAGAGGAGGCCCGGATGATTGGTGTCCTCACACCGATCTCTTATTTGATCAAACCACCTGATAGTTCATGTAAGAACCTGTATCTTCTTTTCAGAAATTTTTTCCATTTATCTAGAGTTTTTGAGAAATGAGTTGCTTCTGGAAATTTTTGAAGTACAAGCTCAGTATTTTATGAGTACAGGTCATGTACTTCGTTGCCACAGGAGGTCATGTGTTGTTCGTGTCATGGCCATATAAACGGCCATGTGGGGTGATGTCGAGGCCACTTAAAACAGAGTACAGAAAAGGTGTGTAAACAATGTGTACTCTAAAAGTACACGCCGTGTATTTTGTTTTTTTCATTAAACACAGTGGGGTTGCGTCTGACGGACAAAACCATCTTCTTCTAGGCTTTCATTGTCCTTGAGAACCCGCACAGTCACAAATATTTAACGAACACCCGAGATTTTGTCTGTCCTCCGAATCGAACTCCGTTGGTTGTGTTGGAATCACATCGGTGAGTTCTATCTTCTTCTAGAGCATCTCTTTTTTTAATTTCACTTCTTTTCCAAGTTATCGTGGGTTGAAAATTCTATACATTTTCATAGATATAAGACGTTCTGAGGTGATTCAAGCATTTAGGTTCAAGTATATTGATCTTCGAATTCCAAGGTAGGTGGTTTGTGCCTTTCTGTTCAAAGTCTTTGAGTATTATATGCGATTTCAACCAATACCCTTGAACGAGGTATTGTGTGTTTACTATTTTACCCCTATTGTCTTCCTTCTATGCTTTTCTTCCTTTGTAAAGGATAAATGGAAAAGAATAGGTTTGTTGTTATATGACTTGGATGATTTCTCATGCATGATTTGTTTACAACCATTTCGTCGTGTTAGCCGATTTGGATACTTTTCATGTTTTCCATACCTGTTGATGTAGGATGGAGAGCTCAAATCCTAACATGCTTGATATGTTGTAGAATGTTTAGCCAAGTATTTCTGTAGATTTACTTTTTCCATATTGCATTGTTATGTCGTTATCCTATATGGGGTTGGGAGAACTGAGTGTAGTATACTATAAGACGAATTGACCGAGTGATCTTCCTTAGAGAGTCTTTGAGCATTAGGCTATAAAGGGATAAACTATGTGAGCATTCTCAGAGAGCCTAGGATCACATTGGGATATGAGAGAATTGACTATGTGAGCTTCCTCCGAGAGTCCTTAACATCAATAGACTATTAGGGGATAGTCCATGTGAGATTCCTCAGAGTTTCTTAGTTTTATTTTGAATTAACGTGTTTACCTTAGACTATAAGAGGAATTTACTTTGTGAGATTCCATAGAGAGTCTTGATTGACCTGGGATATAAGGGTAATTGGCCGAGTGATCTTCCTCAGAGAGTCCTTGGACTTCGGGCTATAAGGGGAATTGACCGAGCTCCTTCCCTAAGAGATTCCATGACTACCTTAGTCTATTAGGGGAATTGACTGAGTGAACTTCCTCAAAGAGTCTTATAATTTTTTTAAGACCAAAGCAGAGAGGTTAGGCTGAGTGTACTGCCCAGATGGTTGTTTGTACTTGTTAGGTACAACCAGTGGGGATGTATATGAGTAATTACCAGAGGGTTACCTATTTGTGCTTAGCTGCTTGTTAGTTGTTGTTTGATATTGGAACTGTGGATTGTTTAGTATTCAGCATGTTCTTGTCTACTACTTTCTGTACTTTTACCAAAAATATATTCAATGACTATTAGGTATAGATATTTGGGTGGTTTCCTACTTGGATTTAGTCTCACACACTATTTGGGCCATGATTTTGGGCCCAGACAGATTATATTGTTGCAGGTATAGATAAGGTTAAGCTCTCTTCCACTTCAGGTACATGACTTGCTATGGAGATAGAGAGCAAGGGACCATGACAAGGCTTGATATGCTGAGGAGATGTTATCTTTTTCTTTTCTACATGGTTTAGTAATTTTTTTATTTAGTATTGTGACTTGTTTGGCTATTTTTCTAGACATATGTATCATGTATCATTTATTATGCATTGCTCTAGTTGTTTATTATCTCAATATTACACTGTTTATTGTTGTTGGATATTCACTACTTCTACTATTGCATGTTTGTTTACTTCTGGTAAGTACACTTCCAAAGAGGGAATAGTTTCTCCACTATCACACCCAAGGACATTGCTTCTAGTCGACAACCTTTGGCTTTTGGGGAAATGCACTTGAGCCCAAGTGACCAACTGGGTATGGGGCGCCTCTGGGTGGCTTCAGGAACCCGGACATTACAAAGTGGTTTCAGAGGAATTATTTTCTCTCGATTTACTTTTTGAAGACTATAGTCAGGGATGGGATGGAGTAGGTACTTGGTAACATGTGGTTCCTGGGAGTAGCTAACTGTTGTATAGGGAAAAGCCAATCTACCTCATTTATTTCAATTTTTATGATTATCCAATTTTATAGTTGATTTTATTTTCACCGAATGGTGACTCTCTTGTATTGTGTTGTTGTTGTCGATGATATAGTGGTTCTATTTCTGTTGAAACCCTGTGAGATGAGGGTATGCCATCTCATTCATCATATAGGCACTTTCTATAAATCACATGTGATGCAGTTTTTCCATTCCATCTAGGATGCATTATCTATTGCATGTTGTTGTGATAGATGTTGTGTAGAATATGCATGCTGTTGTGATAGATGAATTGATAAAATACTTATTTTTTTACAAGGTATTGTTTTGTGTAAGGGTTTTCTATAATGGATGCCAAACACTGGTTCTTGAGGTGTTATAGGCCCTCATGGTCTGAAATTTTGTGGATCATTGTATAGTTTTCTTTCTTATAGCAAGTAGAAGATGCCAAAATTTGATTCACGGGGAGTTTGGGCCCTCATGAATCGGAATTTGGCTCCTTGAAATTTTTTTTTCAGTTCCTTTTTGGGTTCCAAATTACTTTTTGAGGCTTACTACCTGGAAAAACCCAGAATACACGTCGTGTAGTTTTGACTACATGCCCTATGTTCTTCTGTTCAGGAAGAAATATTTTTTCTTAATTACATGTCATGTGCCATATGTACACGTCGTGTAATCGCTAACTGTGTCATAGGCTGTGAGGTAGAGACAAATGATGGGGAATTCATTATAGGAACATGCTGTGTACCAGTTTTTCACGCCGTGTAGTCTATCCCAGGTACCCAGCCGTGTCACGAACAACACGGGTTGAGATATCTTTTAACATACACGCCTCGTCAGGATTTTGCACGCCGTGTAGTCTGACCTCGGTACAAGGCCATGTCATGACCAACACAGGTTGGTGTTATCCTTTCACATACACTCCGTGTCCATTTGGAACACGTCGTGTAGTGTCAGCCATGTGTTAGGCTGTGTCACTAACAACATGGGCCAGGTGAAGCTTGTCTACTACACATTGTTTCTTCCTTGAACACGTCGTGTAGTCTTTTCTATGGAGAGTTTTGTGGCTTAATCTTTTAGAGGGACCCGGGAGTGGAAAGAGGATTAAGGTACACTTCATGTTCTAGGACAACATGCCATGTGTTTTGGGGTGTTACACGACCAGTTGTGGAGGGAGTACACGCCCATGTGAATCACTTAAGGGAACACGTCGTGTATGGAAAATACACACTGTGTAGTCATGTTTTTCTTAACTTTCATGCTTTATTTCTCTAGTTTTATTCTTGTTCGTTTATTATTCATTCCTTGATAATATTTAATTAAACTGTGCATTTGACCTTGCAGAGTAATGACACCTAGACGTCCTCCGGTTGACCGCCAGTTGCAGGGTAGTGATTAGACGCCTGATATGGCTGATCTGGGACTTCCTATAGATCATCATGTTGTTCCAGACATGGAACTAGTAGTTATAACAGTTGTAGGCGCCGATGTATAGTTTAGGGAGGGGTTTTTGAAGATGATGTATACCTTCTAGGTAGTTCCACCTCCTACCCCGTCGATGGCAGATTTGACGCAGGTTTTCTAGCTGTCGCATCCTCCCACCTTCTCTGGGGAAGGAAGACCACAGGTTGCAGAGTCGTGGATCGATGCCAAACTGATGATCTTCGAGCATCTCTAGGTACCACCATAGAGGAGGGTGATTCTCCTGACCTACATGCTCCGAGACTCCACCAAGAGGTAGTGGGATGTCATCTCTTAGGTGCGATGCTACCCGAATATGGCTTCGGAGGTGTTTCACCGTATCATTTACGATTACTTCTACCTAGAGATCTTTAGGGAAGATAGAGCCCAGGAAATCATGTGTATGGAGTAGGGTACTCTTTCTGTGATGGAGTAATCCTCTCACTTCACAGAGCTGCATCATTTCATGCATATTCCATCAGTTGATGAGTTGTTCCTGGATAGTAATTATGAGGATGATCTCAAGGAGGAGATCTATTCCCAGGTGAACATCTTTAGGTTGACTTCAATATCCTCTATCATCAATCAGGCACTAATTATTGTGTACAATCTGAGGGATTCTAGAGCTGTGAGCAAGGGTGGTTCTGCACACATAATTATTATTCCTCCAGCTAATAACAGGAATCACCGCTGGAAGACAGCACGAGGGAGATCAGAGTAGGCGGGATGCACCATCTGGGAGTCACGAGGTGTGCTACCAGTGCGGGAGGATCGGGCATACGGGGTCACGTTTCCCAAGAGACATGATCGAGTGTCGATCTTGTGGCAAGATGGGCCATCTATAGCATTTCTATCAGTTTTTATCTCCAGCTGCTAGAGACAGGGGTTCTTCTATGACACTGTGTTTGGGAGAATCACCACTAGTTTCTCACCAGTCTAGGAAATGGTGTTCATTCGACCATTCAGGATGAGGTGGAGGTCATGGTCGGGGTAGTTAGTCATTGATCCTTCAGCGACAACAGGGTGGATCATCTCAGAGCTATCAGGCAGGGTCATTGGGCCGTGGAGTAGGCTAGACTTTTGTAGTGGAGAAGACCAGCAGGAGTAGGATTCTGGGCCTTCTGCAGTTCAAGGTACAATCTCAGTAGCCTCAGTTTTAGCTTCTACTCTTTTGACCCAGGGGCTTCCCATAACTTTATCTCTATTGTTTTTGTGGATAGCCTTGGGCTCTATATCTTTTCTTCTTCCTATATGTTGAATCTTGACACATGGTTGCGTATGAGAACATCTAGTGTACATCAGTTCAAGCAGTGCCCTCTAGAGGTTGGTGGGTGCCACTTCTTATGGGATCTCTATGTATTAGAGATGATGGGCAATGATTTCATTCTTGGAATGGACTGGCTAGTTCCCTTCCAAGTAGTTGTCGACTACTACAACTGAAGGGTGAGTTTCATATCACATGAAGGTGGGTATTTTCTTCATAAGGGAGAATGGAATGTCCAGGTGAGAAGAGCGTGTCCAGAGCATCAAGGGTTGGGAGGAGTTACAGCCCAGATTTCTATTATGTATCTAGATGACCATGGTACTTCACAGTTGGACTTTTTTTGCAGTGGTGGATCGTTTATGTGATTTCTTTCCAGAGGACCTTTTAGGTTTTCCTCCGGAGCGTGAGGTAGACTTTTCTATTGATATTGTTCCAGGAGCGGTACTTGTGTCCATTCCTCCTTATAGGATGGAAACTTTAGAATTACTAGAGCTTAAGAAGCAGTTGGAGGAGTTGCAGGAAAGGGGTTTTATCTAACCTAGTACTTCTCCTTGGGGTTTTCTTGTCCTGTTTGTGAAGAAGGCATACAACAGCCTTATGATATCTGTGGATTATCGGAAGCTGAACAAGTTGGTAGTCTAGAACCAATATCCCATACCCATGATTGATGATATATTAAATCATATTAGAGGAGCTGGAGTGTTCTCAAAAATTGAATTGAAGTCCTGTTATCATCAGTTATGCTTTAGACCATATGGTATACCTCTTACAGTCTTCCGGATCAAGTATGGTCTATATGATTATATGGTTATGCCATTCGGTCTCACGAACGTGCCTGCAGTTTTCATGGCACTGATGAACCATGTTTTCTATTCATACTTGGATTCATTTATGGTTGTCTTCGTGGACGATATCTTGGGGTACTCTTACACTCAACACGACCATGACACACATCTTGAGATAGTTTTGAGTACACTGAGAGAGAATCATTTATATGTTAATCTCTCAAAATTCCACTTTTGGAAGGGTCATATTCACTTTTAGTGTTATTTAATCTCAAAGACAGGAGTATCAGTGGACCAAAGAAAGTAAGATCAGTAGTTTCCTGGGTGCATGCAATGAACTTCATTGAGGTACTGAGTTTTCTAAGACCGGATGGATACTACATACGCTTCATAAAATTCTTTTCACGCATAGCAGCACTGCTGACAGTGCAGTCTAAGAAGGGTGTGATGTTCTTATGGTCATATTCATGAGAGTCAGCCTTTCAGGAGCTGAAGGGTAGGTTGACGTCAACACCGATACTAGTCATGCCAGAGCTGGGCAAGAGCTATACTATTTACTACGATGCATCAGGTATCGTGCTGGGAGTTTTGCTTATTCATGGAGATGGAGTTGTTGCGAACGGGTCTTGGTAGATGAGGCCACATGAGTGGAACTACCCGACTCATGATTTGGAGTTGGTAGCTATTTTTCAGGCCCTACGCTGCTGGAAACATTATCTTATGGGAGAGGAAATTGTGGTTTTCACCAACCAAAAGAGTCTCAAGTACATATTCACTCAGCATGATCTGAATTTGAGACAGCGGAGTTCGGTTGAGTACCTACATTCCTTTGACTTTGAGCTTTCCTATATGCCTGGGAAGGGCAGCGTGGTGGCTACTGCGTTGAGCAGGAGGACTCAGATACAGGTAGTTCAGGAGGACAATAGTGAGTGGAAGCTTATGGATCTATTTACTGAGATGCATTTAGAGGTGTACGATAGGTAGGGAATGAATTTTATTTCTTCTAAAGTTGTTACCTCTATACTTCTTGATTCGGTGCGAATGAGACACCTATCAGATTCTGAAGGCCTAGTCCTGCATGAAAGTGTGTCAAGAGAGGACCCTATTCCTGGATGGACCATAGGTGAGGATGAGATCTTGCGCTTCTAGGGATGTGTATGGGTGCCACTAGATATACACATGGTGCTGATGTGGGATTTTCATTCCTCAGTTTGGGCAGTTAATCCTAGCGTCACCAAGATGTATCGTAATCTACACTATCAGTATTGGTGGCCATGTATGAAGAGGGACATTGGGGGTTTTCTCATGAGATTTTCCCCTTGTCAGCAGGTGAAGGCAGAGCATCAATGACCAGAAGGGCTTCTATAGAAAGTACCCATTCCTGAGTGGAAGTTGAATGATGTCACGATGGATTTCGTGACCGGTTTTCTGAGGTCTCCATGAGTGAATGATACAGTTTGGGTCATCATTGAAATGCTTATGGAAGTTGATGACTACTTGCTGATCAATGATACCTTCATTGTTCATGAGTTAGGACAGTTGTACATCTGTGAGATTATACGTCTTCATGGAGTTCCATACTCCATTGTTTCAGATAGGGATGCACGTTTTAATTCCCAGGTCTGGAAGGGGATTCAGAAGGCGTTTTGTACACATGTACTATTGTGTACATCTTACCACCGCCAGACAGATTGCCAGTCCGAGCGTACGATTCATGTGCTTGAGGACATGCTCTGAGCATGAATTATAGATTTTAGAAGTTCTAGGGAGAAACATATCCCTCTATTGGAGTTTTCCTACAATAATAGTTTTCAAGAGACTATTGAGATGGAAACTTATGAGGCTTTGTATGGTAGGCCATGCGAATCATCCTTATGGTGGCTGGAGGCAGGAGAGAAAGCTTTGTTGGGACCCCGTCTTGCTAAGGAGACCACAGAGTAGATAGAGTTGATTCGGAAAAGGATGACTACTACACAGTCTCTTCATAAGTCTTATGTTGATTAGCAGAGGCGACCTCTGGAGTTCGAGGTCAGGGATCAGGTTTTTATATGTGTCACACCGAGGTTGGGACACAAGCTGACTAGGATACATGGTATGCTTTTTATGAGGTACGTCAGGCTGTTTGAGGTGTTGGATAGAGTTGGGCCAGTTTCTTATCAGTTGCAGTTACCTCATAGGTACCAGGATTTCCATGAGGTCTTCCATGTTTCTCATCTCCGACTTTAATTTTCAGACCAGTCTCATGATTTCCAACCCAAGGAAGTCGAGTTGGTGGTGGATGATTCTTTCAACGAGCATCCTATCTGTATTGTCGATCGTAGTAAGAAGGTTCTACATGGCCGGTCTGTTACAATGGTATGGGTGCTATGTCAGCACAAGTGAGAACAGGACGAGACTTGGGAGAGGTAATCCAATGTGCGATCTCAGTGGCCAGAGTTGTTCAAGGATTCTTCTTCTAAGCCGCGCTAGGGAAATTTGAGGAAAAATTTCATTAAGGTGGATGTTTTTAAGAACCTAGATCTTTTTTTCATGTATGTTTTTCCTTTTTCGGGGTTTTTGAGAAAAGAAGAGTTTCTAGAAATTTATGATGTACACTCTGTGTACTTTATGAGTACATATCGTGTACTTCATTTCCATAGCAGGTCATGTGCTGGCTGTGTCACTGCCACACACATGTTCGTGTGGGGGGATGTGGAGGCCGCTTAAATAGGATTACAGAAAATGGGAGTACATGTCATGTACTCCAAAAGTACACTCCGTGTTTTTTTTCATTAAATGTGCTAGGGTAATGTCTGACCGACAGATTGATCTTCTTCTAGGTTTTATTCACCCGAGAGAACTCGCACAACCGTGGATCTTCGACGAACCCCCGAGCCTCCATCTGTCCCTCGAATGCAACTCTTCCAGTTGTGTTGGAATCGCATTGGTGACTTCTCTCTTACTCTAGAGCATCGTTTTCCAATTTTTCTTCTTTTCCATGTTATTGTGGGTTGAATTTTTTATACGTTTTTGTAGATCTATGACATTCTAAGGTGATTCTTGCAGTGATGTTTAAGTATATCGATCACCAAACCCCAAGGTAGGTGGTGTTTTCGTTTCCATTCAATGTCTTTTAGTATTATGTGAAATTTCCCCCAATCCCCTTGAAAGGGGTATTTTGTGTTTACCATTTTTCCCCAATTGTTTTCTCGCCATGCTTGTGTGCCTATGTAGAGGATGAAAGGATAAGAATATAGCCGTTTTTCTATGACTTGGTTGTTTTCTCCATTCATCTTCTATTTATAACCATTTGGTCATGTTAGCCAGTTTGGCTACTTTGTCTATTTTCCATACCTGTTGATGTCGGATGGAGAGTTTTAATCTAGACATGCTTGATATGTTGTAGACTATTTATCCACGTAGTTCTACATGTTTAATTTGTGCATATTACATTTCTATGATGTTATCTTACACATGGTCATTAGAACCGAGTGTAGTAGACTATATGGAGAATAGATTGAGTGAACTTCCTCAGAGAGTCTATGAGCATTAGGTTATAGGAGGATATACTGTGTGAGCTTCCTCGGAGATCCTAGGATCACATTGGGATATAAGGGGATTGACTATGTGAACTTCCTTAGAGAGTCCTTGACTTCTTTAGAGTGTAAGGGGATTGACCATGTGTGCTTCCTCAGAGGGTCTTTTTTAATTATTTTGAATTCTAGTGCTTACCTTATACTATAAGATGAATTTACTGATTGATCTTCCTAAGAGTGTCCTGGAATGACCTGGGATATAAGGGGAATTGACCGAGTGATCATCCTCAGAGAGTCCTTGACATTGGGGCTATAAGGGGAATTGACCGAGGGGGCTCCCTCAGAGTCTCCCAGATGACCATAGACAACAAGGGGAATTGACCAAGTGAGTTTCCTCATAGAGTCTTAAAATTTTCGTATAACCTAAATAGAGAGGTTAGGATGATTGTATTTCCCATAGGGTTGTTGGTACTTGTTATGTAGGACTAGAGGGGATGGCTGTGAGTACTTCCCATAAGGTTGCCTATTTGTACTTAGCTGCTTGTTAGTTGTTGCTTGATATTGGAACTGTGGATTGTTTAGTATTCAGCATGTTCTTGTTTACTGCTTTCTGTACTTTTACCCACCATATATTCATTGTATGTTAGGAATAGATCTTTGGGTATTTTCATACTGGGATTTAGTCTGACACTATTTTTGGCCCATGCTTTTGGGCCCAAACTGATTATATTGGTGCAGGTAAAGATATGGGAAAGCTCCCTTCCACTTCAGGTACTTGACTTACTGTGGAGCTGGAGAGAAAGGGACCAATCCTAGGATTGTGATGATGAGGAGATGTTATCTTTTTATTTTGTACTTGGTTCAGTACTATTTTTATTCAGCATTGTGAATTATTTGGCTGTTTTCCTTGACATATGTATCATGCATCATTTATTGTAAATTGCTCCTGTTGTTTATTATCTCAGTCTATCACTGTTAACTATTGTTGGATATTCACTGCTTTTGCTATTGCATGTTTGTTTACTTCCTCTGTGTACTCTTCCAATGAGGGCATAATTTACCCACTATCATACCCAAGACCCTCACTGCTAGTCAGCAACATTTAGCGTTCAGGGAAATTCACTTGAAGCCATGTGACCAACCGGGTACGGGGCGCCTCTGCGTGGCTTCCGGAACCGGGACGTTACAGTTCATACAAGAATATCATAGAATATTCATTTTGATTTTCAATAAAACATAGTGATGTAAATATTTAGTGATATTTTGTGATATATTTCTCACCCTCCCAAGAAAAATTATGGCATACAGTATAAATATGGGTGTTTCCACACCCATTCCTATTCTGAGGTCACCCACTAACAACACCTGTAAAGAAACCAAATTGTAAGGCATGACAATATCATATCACTAAATCTCATTCCAACAATAAGACCTACAACCCATCATACCAAAACGAACTAAAAATAATAATATAAATTAGATCTTCCTTAACCATGCCACAAGACATTGAATCGTGGCATTCTTATGAATGCCAACATAGTTAACTACAGATACAGATCCACACCTCATCATCTATAGAAACTCCCCTCATTTAACATTATGGTCCTATCACATAATCCTAAATAGGGGCCAACAACACAACCCATCTTACATGAGACCCCATTCCATCACCAGGTGACCAATACCATTCTCCTAAAAAACAGAGAAAAAACAGAGTGATAGAAGATGACATATTTGGAAGAAACCTAGATGTGGAGAGTAGAGCAATTGGAATCACAATCAATAAAAGAATGAAGAAAATGGTCTGAGAGAGATCTTTCATAAGATGTTGAGGGATATGCATAATGATGACATGTGAATTACAACGTGAAAAATAGGAATGTTATGTAACTTCAAAAAATATCATACGATGGATGATTCAAGGAATCTTCCACTACCAAATCCCAAAAATGAAATAATGGGAGGGAGGAGATGAATAAGTAATCCACCATGGGGGTTCATAGAAAAACCCTTGGAGAGGAGAGAGAAATATTTCATCCCCATTCAATTAGGATGGATCAATAAATATTACTAAAATTCACATTTAAGGTCATTATTACATGTAAAATACTCTATATAATATAAAAATCCCACAGATGCATGTAACAAAAGTGAAATTTAGTTTTGAGGGAAATGAAATATAAACATTGTATTGTGTGTCATTTACACTATGAAATATAATTTTATTCTTTTAAAATATATGGGCATGACACGTAGAATCATATTTCAATATTATTAATAATATTTAATATATATATCACCATGTTATTAATGTGATGATACTGGTGACTCTTCCTTATAGGTTTAACATTATCCTCATTACTTTATTATTATTCTAAAATATCATTGATAAGTATCAATCACTAAAAGTAGAAAATATTATAAAAATTATACAAATATCACTAAATTATGTAACTCTATAAAAATTACATTTTCAATAAACGTAGGAATATAATAAAATTTAAAACATTTTTTGTATTCTCCCTTATTTGGTTAGAAGAAATAGTCATTCAACGGTACATAATTTTCTCAATATCATTTTAATCATTATATTTCAACCAAATAGTAACAATAAAATAGTTATGATAACTTCCCAATCATGCATATAATATATAAAACATAATATTTCTTCCATTAAAATGCATTTTCATGTTATGATACTTTTAGATAAATGTAACACACCGAGATTTTATGAAAAATATTCTTTTTAATTTCATTAATGTCTTGTGTTGTACGCTACACAAAAAGGAGCTTGCACAACACGCATCCTTGACTTGCCTTTCATTACACGCAATCACGACCTTCCTTGATAGCATGTGTAGTACGCAATACCGAGTTTCACTAGACAACGATATGCTATTAAAATATTATTAAAACTAGCTGTTATGAATAGTAATAACCACTTTTTGAAATTTTGTAAATTATATTTTTCAAAATTGACTTCATTTTTGGATTCAGAATATCAAAATTATCTTAGGGTGAAATTTTGGTAATTTTCAGATAACTTTCATATTTTGATGAATAGTGGAAATTGCTAAATTTTAATTAAAAACAACTTTTTCAATCGAAATAATTAATAGTGATAAATTATTAATTTTAGTGGGTTTAAAGTATATTTAGAATATATTTTTACAATTTAATACAATGTTGTTCATTGGATGTAATTTCAGATTTAAACCAGTTATAAACAAGTGTCAATCTTTTGATAGTTATTATCTCTTAAAAACACGTCTTTTGTTTTGACGACGGGAATTAATTTTTAAATTAATTAATGAAACTGATATGTTTTGAATTTGGTAAAATAGAAATCATTTTTGAGTTCATAATATCAAATACAACTTAGGCCTAATTTTTGGTATTTTTCTGAAAACTTTCAATTTTTGATTAATAGTGAAACCACTAAGTGGTAGTTAAAAAACTGAATTGTTCATAAAACTTAATTTGACCGCTTCTGTGAGTGGAATTTCAAAAATCCGAGAGACACGGTTGATTTCAGTAAGTAAAATGTGGTTCAATGAGATGAAAATAATTTTTTGGTGAATAGTAACTTATTACTTTTTTTTTACCTCGGTTAAAAGTAAATAGGGTAGTTAAGGGTAAAAATGATATTATTATTACCCTAAAACATGTCCAAATTCTATTGGATAAGTGTAATTCGACCAAAAACAATCTTAGGAATAACATATGACCATTTAGGCCCACTTGGATTAGATTAGGACATTTATTATTAATTTATTTAAAGAAGGGTTAAAAGATTTAAAATCAATGTTTATTTATTAAAACATTTTTAATATGGGGTTATACATAAGATAAATTCAACTATAAATATTCATTAATAAGATAAAAAGCTTTACTACATAATGGTATTTTATTTGTAATTTTTAGACATTAAATAATTTAATTTATTTATGACACAATGATGATGCAATAATTATCTTATTAATGAAATATTGACATAATTGATGTTCTAAACACCGAAATAAATGAAATTTGAGACTTTTTATGAATCCCACTAATTTTATAGGTTACTATTACATGTTAGTATTTATTTAATTAACTTGGTTCGAACTAATAATTCTGTTATGATTTTTAAAAAAATCAATTACTAAATAGTGTCAAAAATGACATAAAATAGTTTTTAAAACAAATATTATATTGGTAATTGTTATTTTATTCCTAAAAATCGACGGTTCGGCTAAATGACTTAGATAAGGTTATATATATTAATAATAAACAACTTGGGGTTCGTTTGGCTGCTTATAGTATGTTTATTAACCTTATAGTATAAGACCACAAGAAGACATGGTAAATGTAAAATTATTTAACTTAATGTTAAATCTCAATGATAAGGTTAAAATAGGAACCTAAACTTGTATAAATTCTATTGGATGAGAGGATTTCGACCCATCCCCACCTTAGCTTAGAAATATATCAATTTGGAGCTATTTAAAACCGAACTTGACTTTATAATAAAATAATAGTTTTAGTTATTCCAAAGGTACCCCTCTCCTCTCTTATAAAAGGGAACCTCTTCTCTCTCTTCCTCACACCACTTTAAGCCTTCAAGCTCGGCCAAACCCTGCCAATTTCTTCTCTCCACTTCCCTAGAAACATCCTAGAGGTTCTGGTATTCTTAAAAGACCCATTTTAGTGCCCTAAAAGTAGGTCTCAAAGAAGCACTTCAAAGAGGAGGTAATGTCAGTTACCGATTCTTTCATCTTTATTTCTTCTTCCACTTCTTCTTCTTAGGTTGTTTCATTATGAAGTAATATAATCAGTATCACTCATATACTGATATGTTATTATAAGTATTAAACAACCCTATTTCATCATCTATCCATCCTACGGAAAATGAAATCACCGCGCGTGCGTACGTACCGAATACCGTCTCCACGCCATGGTGTAATCTGTTTTTCCACCAACACCATACATGGATGGGTATTATGGTGTAAAGAATAACTATACATAGTTATTATAACATCATAATGATTCTTATATATTGTATCATCCACTCCAATTCAATTCAATAATTATGGAAATGATATCATCGCTCGTGCGTACGTACGGACTACCGTCTCCACGACGCGATGAGATTCATTCTCCATGTTAACCATTTAAGAATGATTATAAAGTATATATAAGAAATAATAATGAAATATATGACATTATAAATCTACTGGATTTATGTGTGTATATATGTATGTCATCTACTTAATTCCATTAAACTCAATAAGGAAACAAAAACAGCGTTCATGCGTACGTACGACCTACCGTCTCCATGAACGATGTATTTCTTTCCATTTACTAATTTATTATACATATGTATATTCTGAATATATATTATATATAAATCATGTTTTATATTCTGGAATTAAGTAATTATGATCTAGGAAATCATATGAATAATTACAAGTCAAAACACGGATGACAAATGAAACAATTTTACCCAAAATGCTCTTTAACATAGAATTTACAAAAAAAACAGGTAATATAAAGTCATAAGTGAACCATATATGATATCATAACAATGATTATGATTTTGGAATAAGTCAATGACATTATTTAAATAATTTTACAGGAGGTTCGGACACATACGAAGCATATCAGACCTAAGGTAAGGGAAAATATCACAATCTCATTTTTATCCGAGATTGTTTTTACTTTGGCATTTACTTGGGTGTATTTTATCATCCACATCCATGTTACCTCAATATGTAATATTATTTCCATACAACTACAATTGTTTAAATCCAATTTTACCCTTCGGTGAGTTTTTAGTAAATAATATGAAAGGAATCTTTTGTCGTTTTTCGTACGAGTTACTTTTTTACTTTTCCGACAAAAGTACGAAAAATGTTTTTTAACTTATACGGCATGAATGGATTTTTAAAACATTATTTCCAAGAAGCTTCCTTTACAAGTTTTCATGTTTATTTTTAATCAACTTCTTTTAGTTTCAAATTGTAAGACATGTTAAGAAAGGAAAATGTTTTTGAAGTAGAAAGGATATTTTCCTCAAGAATGGAGTTCAAGTGTTTTATCAAAATTATTTTACATATAAGATAATAAAGGGTTCTGTTTTTATCCCTATTATTACATTGATTTGATTATGTTGTGATGGAAATATTTTTATGAATTTCTTTATCTTATATGAATTGTTTTTTGATGTCATGATGTTTAAGATTCCCATTTGTATTACATGGGTTATGCAATGATGTATGATTTATGATTTTGTGGAACACATAAGAATGGTATCATTATGAGATGGGTGGGACCTATATCTCCCTCTAATGCATTGGGTATTGATTTTATATCTCATGAGATAGACATGGCTGGAATGGTAGGTTATACCGGCTCAGTGAAACAGGACTGAAATGAGGGTGACTCGGTTCAGAAAGGGACTTTGTCCACTAAGATAGTCTTGGAAATGAGTCTTGACTAAAAAGAAATGATTCTTTATAATTATGTGTGTATTCCACAAAGTTTCATGTTTTAAGTTATGATTATTGGGGTTTACCTTTCACTACTATGATTTATCCCATGTTATGAAATTATGATTTCTTTTGTAGGTTAAGATTTCCAAAAGTTATGTTCTTATGTATATGATGTGAATGACATTTATTTTGTTTAACCTTACTGAGCATTTGAGCTCACCCTTTTATGTTAACTTTTCCCCAGGATATAAAGAAAGGTTTTAGGAATAAAAAAAGGAAGATCTTTATGGGAGATGTTGAAGATCATTCATCGGGATTAGAAGATTATATTCCGAGTTTCCAAAGACACTAAACTATTACGATCCTTGTGTGTATGTTTTTGTTATGTAATAAGTATTCTGAAAAAGTAATGTAAAGTCTATGTACGTCAGGCTTCGGGTCTCTACAGTTGGTATTAGAGGAAAGGTTTAGTCAACCTTTGGAAACTAGGATGCGAAAACATTAGTGAGATCCCTAGAGACATTTATAAGGTATGTCTAGGGATGTCCCTATGGATAAGTATACGTATAGGATATAGTCCTAGAACTATGGTAACGATATTAGATTAAACCAAAGATGTTAGATATTGAATTTACTCCCCCTTTATTATGATTTTTGCCTCTCACACTATTCTTTTTGGGTTTTAGAAAATGGCTGGAAACAAGATGATTTATGATAATGGAGGATATGATGGACAATGGAATGATATTCTTCATGAGAAACCAAATGAAATGGGATTTGGAAGTCCAAACATCATTATTATGCCGAATCAGCAATCTCATAATATGATCAATAATGTAAAATTTGGTAAGTTTCCTGACTCGGCTAATAAGAGAAAGATGGAGTTTCATGATGATCATAGAGGAAAAAAGTTCAATTTCCCCTATGTAAATCATGTGGGAAGAGGCATCAAGGAGAATGTTTTAAAGGAACTGGAAGATGCTTTGGGTGTGGAAAAGAAGGACATAAAGACAGTAAGTGCAAAGGAAATGGTTCAGTTAACACCATGAATGAGTATAATGGTATTGCTACAACATCAATAATAGTTAAATGTTTTAAATGTGGAATGTACAGGCATTATGCAAACCAATTCCCTAAAGGAAAGTCTCATGAAGAGAATCAGTATAGTCGTATGGGTAGTATTTATGTGGATGATGATGAAGAGACTACAAATGATATGTGAGATGAAAGAATTGTTGACGCTCCGTCAATGATTTAATAATGTAGTGGAATGATTACATGTTTATCATGTGTAATGTTGTATAACTAATCTCATGCTACTATGGAATAAAGAGACATCTATGGATTGTTACACTGTTGTCTTTCCTTGAGGTTTGAAAGTGTATGATTAATGTTACCAGTATCCATGAATGGTTATTCAGATATTTTTGGAATGTAGATGATATGAGCATAATGAAGGGATAAGGAAAAAATTAAATGTTTGATAGTATTCATGAGCTCATGACTGATATAAGGAGAAGGTTATATCATGGTTTGAGTATATAGAATTTTTGGATTTTGGTATGTGGAAAGAGTTAACTTTTGTAAGCATTCATGTTTTCACTAATGTTAAATGGGTATTCATTCTTCAAGAGAATACATGATTAAGGTATTCACATGTTTGTAATTTGACCAACAAGATATATCTTATGATATATGGGGGATAAATGATGGAATTCACGTGATTGTTCTGTGACATTTCAAGTAATCATTTTCTTTATACTATGAGCTTAGACCAAATTATTTTAGATAATCCTAATGATTAGAATAGATTATGTTGGACATAAGTTAGGATAAAATGTTTTTCGATATTATTGATGGGATGTTATAGTAATATAGCTTTAGAAAAAGGACAACCTGCAGGACAGGCGACAACCCATCGCGTCGGACAAGGCTGTGAGAATCGAACCCGCAACCGAAGTGCGACTGTCCTTTATCACCTACCACTGGCCTACAGGAAGTCCCTGTTTAGTAGAAACTAGTTTTATTATATTAAGCAGTATGATATATTAAGTATAAGTCCATTTTAGGAACCATATATGATTAATCTCACTATAGAATGACTTATGTATATTTAATAACTTTTTCTAACCTTTTGTTTGAGACAGATGGAATGACCCGTCATTCTATCACATGATCTGCTAACACTTCATGAATAAAAAATTCAACTTCATTTATTGAAGAGATGAAATAGAAATTGTTCAAGGCACGAACAACAGTGAGATTGTACCAAAATAAAGTAAGTATTTATTCTAATTCAAATTCTTCAACATTAGGGAAACAATCTTGAAAACCAAAAATGTTGTCCTAGTGCTCTTATGGTACCTTAGATCGTCAAAAATTTATGGATTTGTGATTGATGGCTTTTCCATAGCCATGTTCTCTACCACTCTCCCTCAGAACATGATGGTTAGATTTTTCTTCTATATCCATATTTTCACCTATGTGGAAACACAGTGATTAGTTTATTTGGGTAACCGTTACGTTTCATACTTTTGTTTTTAAATATTGTTTTTGGTATTCCATTTTACGATGTGGGTTTCTATTAAAGAAACTTTCAAGTAGTAAACCATTTATAACACCGACGAATTTCGAGGGCGAAATTCATTTTAAGGGGGGTAGAATGTAACACCCCAAGATTTTATGAAAAATATTCTTTTTAATTTCATTAATGTCTTGTGTTGTACGCTACACCAAAAAGAGCTTGCACAACATGCATCCTTGACTTGCCTTTCATTACACGCAATCACGACCTTCCTTGATAGCGTGTGTAGTACGCTATACCGAGTTTCACTAAACAACGATATGCTATTAAAATATTATTAAAACTAGCTGTTATGAATAGTAATAACCACTTTTTGAAATTTTGTAAATTTTATTTTTCAAAATTGACTTCATTCATGGATTCGGAATATCAAAATTAGCTTAGGGTGGAATTTTGGTAATTTTCGGATAACTTTGATATTTTGATGAATAGTGGAAATTACTAAATTTTAATTAAAAACAACTTTTTCAATTGAAATAATTAATAGTGATAAATTATTCATTTTAGTGGTTTTAAAGTATATTTAGAATATATTTTTACAATTTAATACAATTTTGTTCATTGGATGTAATTTCAGATTTTAACAAGTTATAAACAACTGTCAATCTTTTGATAGTTATTATCTCTTAAAAACACGCCTTTTGTTTTGACGACGGGAATTAATTTTTAAATTAATTAATGCAACTGATATGTTTTGAATTTGGTAAAATAGAAATCATTTTTTGATTTCATAATATCAAATATAGCTTAGGCCTAATTTTTGGTATTTTTTTGAAAACTTTCAATTTTTGATGAATAGCGAAACCATTAAGTGGCAGTTAAAAAACTGAATTTTTCATAAAACTTAATTTTACCGCTTCTGTGAGTAGAATTTCCAAAATCCAAGAGACAAGGTTGATGTCAGTAAGTAAAATGTGGTTCAATGAGATGAAAATAATTTTTTTGGTGAATAGTAACTTTTTACTTTTTTTACCACGGTTAAAAGTAAATAGGGTAATTAAGGGTAAAAAGGATATTATTATTACCCCAACACATTTACAAATTCTATTGGATAAGTGTAATTCGAACAAAAACAAGCTTAGGAATAAAATATGACCATTTAGGCCCACTTGGATTAGATTAGGACATTTATTATTAATTTATTTAAAGAAGGGTTAAAAGAGATAAAATCAAAGTTTATTTACTAAAAAAAATTTAATATGGGGTTATACATATGATAAATTCGACTATAAATATTTATTAGAAATATAAAAATATTTCCTACATAATGGTAGTTTATTTGTAATTTTTAGACATTAAATAATGTAAATTATTCATGACACAATGATGATGCAGTAATTATGTTATTAATTAAATATTGACATAATTGATGTTATAAACTCCAAAATAAATGAAATTTAAGACTTTTTATGAATACCACTAATTTTATAGGTTAATATTACATGTTAGTATTGATTTAATTAACTTGTTTCGAAATAATAATTCTGTTATGATTTTCACAAAAATCAATTACTAAATAGTGTCAAAATTGACATAAAATAGTTTTTAAAACAAATATTATATTGGTAATTGTTATTTTAATCCTACAAATCTAAGGTTTGGAAAAATGATTTAGATAAGGTTATATATATTAATAATAAACAACTTGGGGTTCGTTTGGCTGCTTATAGTAAGTTTATTAACCTTATAGTATAAGAACACAAGAAGACATGATAAAAGTAAAATTATTTAACTTAATGTTAAATCTAAATGATAAGGTTAAAATAGGAACCTAAACATGTCTAAATTCTATTGGATGAGAGGATTTCGACCCATCCCCACCTTAGCTTCGAAATATATCAATTTGGAGCTATTTAAAACCGAACTTGACTTTATAATAAAATAATATTTTTAGTTATTCCAAAGGTTCCCCTCTCCTCCCTTATAAAAGGGCACCTCCTCTCTCTCTTCCTCACACCACTTTGAGACTTCCTTATCGGCCAACCCCTATCAATCTATTCTCTCCACTTCCCTAGAAACATCTTAGAGGTTCTGGTCCTCTTCAAAGACCCATTTTAGTTCCCTAAAAGGAGGTCTCAAAGAAGCACTTCAAAGAAGAGAAAATGTACGTTACCGATTCTTTCATCTTTATTTCTTCTTCCACTTCTTCTTCTTAGGTTGTTTCATTATGAAGTAATAACATCAGTATCACTCATATACTGATAAGTTATTATAAGTATGAAACAGCCCTATTTCATTATCTATCCATCCAATGGAAAACGAAATCACCGCGCGTGCGTACGTACGGAATACCGTCTCCACGCCGTGGTGTAATCTGTTTTTCCACCAACACCTTACATGGATGGGTATTATGGTGTAAAGAATAACTATACATAGTTATTATAACATCATAATGATTCTGATATATTGTATCATCTCCTCCAATTCAATTCAATAATTATGGAAATGATATCATCGCTCGTGCGTACGTACGGACTACCGTCTCCAGGACGCGATGAGATTCATTCTCCATGTTAACCATTTAAGAATGATTATAAAGTATATATAAGAAATAATAATGAAATATATGACATTATAAAGCTACTGGATTTATGTGTGTATATATGTATGTCATCTACTTAATTCCATTAAACTCAATAAGTAAATGAAAACATCGTTCATGCGTACGTACGGCCTACCGTCTCCATGAACGGTGTATTTCTTTCCATTTACTTATTTATTATATATATATATGTATATTCTGAATATATATTTTATATAAATCATGTTTTATATTCTGGAATTAAGTAATTATGATCTAAGAAATCATATGAATAATTACAAGTCAAAACACGGATGACAAATGAAACAATTTTACCCAAAATGCTCTTTAACATAGAATTTACAAAAAAAACGGGTAATATAAATTCATAAGTGAACCATATATGATATCATAACAATGAGTATGATTCTGGAATAAGTCAATGACATTATTTAAATCATTATACAGGAGGTTCAGACACTTACAAAGCATATCAGACCTAAGGTAAGGGAAAATATCACAACCTCATTTTTATCCGAGATTTTTTTTACTTTGGCATTTAGTGGGGTATATTTTATCATCCACATACATGTTCCCTCAATATGTAATATTAATTCCATCCACCTACAATTGTTTAAATCCAATTTTACCCTTCAGTGATTTTTTAGTAAAAGATATGAAAGGAATCTTTTTTCGTTTTTCGTACGAGGTACCTTTTGACTTTTCCGACAAATGTACGAAAAATGTTTTTTTAAATTATACGACATGAATGGATTTTTAAAACATTATTTCCAAGAAGCTTCCTTTACAAGTTTTCATGTTTATTTTTAATCAACTTATTTTAGTTTCAAATTGTAAGACATGTTAAGAAAGGAAAATGTTTTTGAAGTAGAAAGGATATTTTCCTCAAGAATGGAGTTCAAGTGTTTTATCAAAATTATTTTTCATCTAAGATAATAAAGGGTTATGTTTTTATCCCTATTATTACATTGATTTGATTATGTTGTGATGGAAATATTTTTATGAATTCCTTTATCTTATATGAATTGTTTTTTGATGTCATGATGTTTAAGATTCCCATATGTATTACAAGGGATATGCAATGATGTATGATTTTTGATTTTGTGGCACACATAAGAATCGTATCATTATGAGATGGGTGGGACCTATATCTCCTTCCAATGAATTGGGTAAAGATTTTATATCTCATGAGATAGACATGGATGGAATGGTAGGTTATACCGGTTCAGTGAAACAGGACTGAAACGAGGGTGACTCGGTTTAGAAAGGGACTTTGTCCACTAAGATAGTCTTGGCAATGAGTCTTGACTAAAAAGAAATGATTATTTATAATTATGTGTGTATTCCACAAAGTTTCATGTTTTAGGTTATGAATATTGGGGTTTTCCTTTCACTACTATGATGTATACCATGTTATGAAATTATGATTTCATTTGCAGGTTAAGATTTCCAAAAGTTATGTTCTTATGTATATGATGTGAATGCCATTTATTTTGTTTACCCTTACTGAGCATTTGAGCTCACCCTTTTATGTTTACTTTTCCCTAGGATATAAAGAAAGGTTTTAGGTATAAAAAAAAGGAAGATCTTTATGGGAGATATTGAAGATCCTTCACCAGGATTAGAAGATTATATTCCGAGTTTCCAAAGACACTAAACTATTACGATCCTTGTGTGTGTGTTTTTGTTATGTAATAAGTATTCCGCAAAAGTAATGTAAAGTCTATGTATGTCAGGCTTCGGGTCTCTACAATAAACCAATTACTCTTGTTGTTGAATCATTTGTTTTCCATGGTAGTTTTTTATTATGATCACTATTGAAATTAGTAAAGATCAATATTAAATCCTTTGTAATTGTTCTTATTGATAATTTTAATTACAGAATAATATCCCATGGGAGTATCTCACCAGGTGTGTAGTCAAAGCCCCACTCATTTGGCCTCGGGGTAATGAATGATTCAATACTCAACCAACTCTTTATAGCATGATTACCCATATGTAATTATTTTTCACTACTAAATCCAATTCATATTATCGAAACGATGATTTATTTTTAGGTAAAACCTCATAATTTCTGCATTTCATAAACATAAATATGTTTTCTAATACATAGACTTATTCATTGGGGTTTTAGTAGGGTTTTTAACTCAAATCCCCAAATAACATGCGTATTATTACCCTAGAATAAGATCATATAATATTTTAATGGGTTATATATATCATAAAAATATTTATTACCCATAAAATATAATACCAAAAATTATCCTTAATAAACTTTCTAATCCTTAGGGTCATAAAAATCATTCCTTAAATACAGATTGTGACATTGCTAACCGGCACTCCTAGATCTGGTACAAATAGACATATAAATTAAGAACATTGTTTGATTCTAGTTATATAATCCTTGATATAACCATCCATAATTAAAAAAGAAAGAAAAGTTATTGAATTTATATTACCTAAACAATATTTTTAGTTTTTTATATATAGGGAATTAATAAAAAATATAATCTGATAGATCCCATTTCCATATTATGAAGGTATATTTTTCCCATTATATGTGAATCTACAAAATTCAAGAAAAATCATCAAAGTTTCCCAAAATATATTTCACATCTGGTATATATTTAACCAATTATATTGTACTTATTTACTCCATTTATTTGGGATATTGACACATGATAAGGGGTGATCTCAAACACTTAGTAAGGGAAACATACAAATGAATTAATCATTTTATAAACATGACATAAATAGTTTGGCTAGAATAGTTAGATAACATGCATATATAACCTATATGAATCTTGGATTATATAATATACATGTAAGTAAATTAAAACATGTATATCAACATAATTCATCACATACCTATGTAATACATAATATTAGACATAAAAAAATGATGTCAAGGAATTGTTCAAAGACACATTATTTATGGTCAAGACCAGAGTAAAGAAATACTACTATTATGGATTTATGTCAAGATGATATACTTTTATTATAAGTGTAATTCAAAAAAACCTTAAATATAGTGTCTCATGAGACCTGTCAACACATAGTGGGGTTGTATAATGACTGGTCCCACTAGTCACTCTTTTAAGTCAAATATATTCACCATAAGGAAAAATTATTAAGAAATAGATAATCAATCTATCCAAGAAAATATCCATATATAAATAACAACATAACTAAAAATAATAATTTTTCCTATGTTAATAAATGTGATTACATAATCATAACACGTTATGAGAAATATTGTAGATGGTCAAACATGTCAATAATCATTCGTATTGGAATGAAATTATAATTTTCCTGAATACGTCTATTCACATAATGATAATATCATAATTTATATGTGAACCTTATCCAATATAGTTATGTAATATTTTATGTTCACATAGCATTGAATAAAAATTATACTAATAATTGAATATGGGAATAACATATCATAATCCATCTTAGTAATGATAGTGCATGATTTCAACACAAGATATCCCAAGATTTGAGAAATATTAATCGAAATGTTTTTGTGGTAGGGACATATATCTCCATGAAACAATGAAGTAATAACATATAAAACATAAAACATTCAAAATGTACACAAAAAACATGAAATAGATCAAGGTAATGATAAAAAATCAATGAATGTAAATTGGGATTTCAAAAACAGTTACTACTATGGGAAAACTGAATCAATGGCCACATGAATAATGGAACGTGATTTTATTGTAAATTGAAAGACACAAAATGTTTAAGAAAAATAATAAATCAATGTTTAGGGTCTTATCCATTAAAAATATTAATTAAAAAATTTATTATGTCAAAAAATTAGAATTCAGACCACGAAAACCATTTCAGGCTGGGTCACACTTTAATGAAAATGACTTCATGAGAGATCATGTACTTGAACATTATATACCATGATTAAATGATATTTCAATATATTATATTTCAAATTCAAAGTATATGAAATACATATATGTAATTAAATGCATAAAAAATATTTGTCTCAATGAAGGGTAATTGAGATCAATCCTCTAACCTATCGTCATTAATTTAATGATCTCTCTTGATACTTATGTATCAAAAACATTTCTATATTAATAAATTTATTATAAAACGTAATCATGCACATTTTTTTATAATATTCAAAATTAATTATTCTAGAAATGAATTATTATGATTTTCCGCATGGGTGTTTATTGTTTTGATTATATATAATGGATGCACATTTGCAATGTATATGTTTGTTTTTATTTAAACATTCATCAGTAAAATAATATATAATATACTAAAATATATGTTCCATGATATTTCATAATGATACAATTTTATTTCATCAATTTTTGGGTTTCCGACCAAGATGATGAAATCGATGATGATCATTTTTTGGTGATTATTATTTTAAAAAAGTTATTTTGTAGATTAATGAATTAGATGTTGACATAATCATACTAGAACAATAAACATTATATTTATTACATTTGAAGAAATTTATTAATTAATCATATTCATATATGACATAAATTTATAGTATTATTCCATTTTGTGGTTAAAGTGACTCAAACGTCCATGTACCATGATTTGATGAATGATTATGAGGTATATTTGTTGAAATATTATTATAACAGAAAAATAAGGATCATTTTTTGTGTTTGTTAATGTGACGTATCAATATTAAAAGGTTGTAAAAGAGAAAGTAATGTGTATGAAAAAATTAAATTATTTTGATAAAATATTATCCAATTAAACTTTTTATTTTAAATATGATATAATCTATGATAATTTTTTAATCATATCATTACTAAAATTATTATAAACAATAATCTAATTTTGTGATGGAAAATGAAACATATTACGTTGTGGAGGGGGCGGGATCACTAAATTATAAAATAATGGGTTTTATTTTATTAATGGATTATTTGTATGAATAAAAATGGTAATTATAATAACATAATAATCTTATAGTGTATACATGACACTGATATCATTACATTCACATATATAGAATAAATATTGTTTACCACGATTATGATAAAAACTAAAAATATTATAATACTCATGTTAAGGATATGAGTTTTCATTACAAGTATACATGATTATAAGGAGATTACGATTACTATGAATAAATTGGGGCATATTTTAATGGGTTAGGGTTTTAGGAATAGTAAAATTAGATAGTTTCAAGTTGGAATTCAAAGGTAAGGGTTTTCTTTAAGTGGTGAAGATGTTACTCTTGTATAAGTAATGGAAATAGTTGTTGTTGGGTCATTAATGATTTTTTAAATAATTCCATGACACTAGTAATGTGTAAATGGATAAATAATAGGGAAAATTGTAGGTACATCTAGTATTTCTAGAGAAAATATCAAAAAATCATATATTAGAAATTTATTTTATTGCATTAGGGTATTACACTAGGTTAAACATAATTTACCCCATTTACATTTATATTAATAATAAATTTCTAACATTAGTAAATAAATTTAATATAAAATAATAATATTTACCCAGTAACCAAATTTGAAAATTATTATTTAAAATTTAAAAATAGTTTTTTCCAATATTATTTTAATATTTTTTAATGTAAATGTTAAAATAAATATAAATAATCATGTAATGTTCTTAGAAAAATAACATATTCAATATTTAAATTTAAAAATATTAACAAAAATTTAATTATTTTTATATCAATGATATTAAATTATTTATAATTAGTTAAAAAAATGGGATGATCCTTCAAAAGATATCCAATATTGAAAATCACATAATAAATACTCGAATAAAAGAAATGGGAAAACTCTTTATATATCAAATAAACATTTTAATTGGTCATAATTTATTTCAATATGTTCTATATTTTAAATTTAATTTTCAAGTGAGTAATTTTATTTTAAAAACTTAAAATTTATTATTAAAATTATTTGAATTATTTTAGTTTGGATTCCATAATTAAATAATCCAAGAAATTATAATTTTCACCAATACCACATTTTTTCACTAAAAGTTAACCATTTTATAAAATGGTTAAAATTCAAACAATTTAAATTTTGATAAGAGTAAAAAAAAAATTAGTAAAATTTTAATATTTTAAATTCATAAAGATATAAATTAATTTTCTGAATGAAATCCTTAAATATAATGAAAAATTATTTTATCGAAAAATGTAATTTTTAAAAATTTACCATTTTTTTATTTAAAATTATTTAATAAATAAATTATTGTAAAAAAATAATATAATGATTAATTTATCATTAATAATAATTTTGTTGAAATAGAAATTTTTATCGCCAAAAACTATTTTTTTGAAAAAAAATGATTTTCTAAAGATAAATGATCTTAATTTACATTTCAGTTAAAATAATTGATTATCATTCCAAATAAAATTATTCATTTTTTATTTTCAAATATAATTCCTATATTGGTAAATTATATTCAATCCCTAAAAATTAAAGAATATATTATAGTGGTCAAACTTAAATATTTATATTTTATTAAATTATATCTCAATTTCTTTTATGTTTAGTGTTTCATAAGGAGATAGATATAAAAAAATTGAATTATTTAAATGTAATCATATATTATATTTTATATTTTTTTATATAAGAGGTTATAATAGATAAATAATGAAATATTATAGTAAATTTACAGTGATTCTGATCCAACCAAAAGATTAGACTCACAATCACACATAATTCTTTTATCGCTATGGAATAAAAACCCCATGAGCGGCAGATCATTTAATAGAATATTGAATGTAATGAAATATAAGAGAATAATGACAAAAAAATAATAGTGTGGAATTATTTTCACCATTTTAAAGTACACATGGTGTTTAGTATAAAATTGTCACAACAGATTCAAATATTATTCCGAGAAACCCTTACCAGTTTCCCTTCTTAGTCAGATGCACTCTAATTTAGTAAATAAAAAAGAAGAATATCATAATAAATACATTCATAAACATATTAACACCTAAAAATTTTATAATTTAGTTTTATATTCAATTTCATCGTGAAGGTTACTTATTTTTTCCCTATTTTTCCTTAGAGGTGATTGTTGTTGTGACCATTTATAAAGATTTAATAACAGTGTCATAATTTTTTCCTTTGAAAAATTTCATCATTAATTTTTCCAAATATATATTATAATATATGTATTATAATTTTTAATGGTTTTTAAATTTTCATACATTTTATCATTAATAATTGTATTTAAATATTAAATTTATTATATTCAATTTTTAGTGATTTTCATCATACGAAAGGGGTTTTCATAATTAATGAGTTAAATATTATAACAACCCCTGGAAAAAATATAAATAATTACTAAAAAATATATATATTATCAATATCTTAACTATGTTTTCATATTTATCCATGCCTCATTTTCATATTATGGTCCATGTATGTGGTCAATCCATCCCAAAACCTAAAGATATCTTGATTATAATTTATTATAAGGTGATTTAATTGAAATATAATTATAATAGAATAATAATGATAAAATTTAGTGTATATTTTTTTGATATATAAAAATTCTAATTTAATCAAAATATTATGTAATTGATATGAAAATATTTCATATTTTGAGTTAATGATTTTCCTCTTCATATGCTAGTTTAAATTCATTGAATTTATGATATTTTTTGTTTCTCTCTTAATTAATATATTGTTCAATTATTCCTGAAAACCTAATGAATTCCTAAAAAAAATTTATAATTTTTTACCATTTATAGGGCCATCCAGATAAGGTATTGAATTAGTTAAAATAGAAATCAATAATCCCATATAGGTGGTAGACCATATGTACTCGTGGTGGGAGATTTTGTTCTCAACAAAATAGATAAGATAAGAACCATGATTTATTATTTCATTATATAATATATTTATTTTATATCATAATTTTATAAATTAAATTTCCTTTTATCGCATCTCGTACGGTGGTTTAAAAAATAACAAATCATTATGTAGTGGAGGTTCCAGTCCACACAAATCAAAAATAAAAAATCACGATTCACATTTTCATTTTTTATATTTCTTGAAATGGTGATAGTGGATAATGCATGTAACATCAAAATAGAAATTAAATATTATAATAATTATATTTATTTAATCATTATTATATGGTAAAAATAAATTTATATAATTATAAAATAACACAATGAAATAGAAAATCTAAATATTGGTTAGAAACTTATACATATTTTCATTGATTATCAACTTTGTAAGTTGGATTAAACCTTTTTGAGATTCTATTGTCATGAGATATGAACCACATTATGTTACATAAATAATATAATGAGAGGTTTTGTTGTTATGTCTTCCAAACAAAAAAATAAATCATGGTGAGAGTGGAAATAAAGAGTGGAGTTCGAATTTTATAATTTAAAAGGTGTGTATTTTTTGTAAATACACAACACTATTCAATAATTGTGTGACACTCTCAAGGAAAGTGGAACAAGAATTGAGAAATAATAAATTTATAATAATAATTATGGAAGAAAACCTCCACTACTTAATTAGAAATATTTTTTAACCACGATAACCCATTTCTATCTAACACTAGTCATTTATAGCACTTTTTTCCCCATGATAATTAGTTTTTCCCTAGTGTAAAATACCCATTATGACCATAAATAAAGGGGACCTTATTAAAAAAAATACTGATTGAAAATATTAAATAAATATCATTTGATTCAATTTCGAATAGTAATAAAAACTAATTTTAAAAAAAAATGTATAATGTATTATAATGATTTTTTTGAAAAATATTACTATTGGTACAAATTCAAAAACATGATTTTTTAAATTTAAAGAAAAATTTTTCAAATTATAAATTCACTTAAAAAATTATTTTGTTGTGATGAACTGTTACATTAATTTGAAATTTACACACACACGCATATATATATATATATATATATTTATAAAATTGATGTTATTTTTTAAAAAATATTTTTTCAATATTCACTTAAAAATTATTATTTTTATAAAAATATAAAATATTCAACTTAAGAATATAAGATAATTTTTTAAGTTATAATTTATAAATTTTTTCATATTAAAATTAATATATTAAACACTATTATCAAAAATCATAATACAATATATTCATAAAATAAAATTTTATTAATAAAATAACATTTTCCAAAATCATCAATTTATTGTGTTAATTCATTTATATTTTAAATTAATTTTATTTGGATAAATTAGTTTATAAATATGAAAATTATAAATTATGAGAAATATTATCTATGATAAATGTAGTTTGTTAAGGTAAAATAAAATATCAATTAGTAAAAGGGTTCATAAAAACTCATCCATTCCTAATAATATTAATCAATAAAAATAATAATATGTACCTATATTATTTTACTATTTATATTTTTACTTATTAGTGATCTTATTGTTAGTTTAATATTAATATGTAATGGTATTTTTAAGTAAGGTGATGTGTTAGTATGGTGTTTTGTCATACATAATCTTTAAATGATATAATTATTTATAATAAACCAAAATATCATGTAATAACAATCAACCCCCTTAAATAATTTATTTCTTACCAATTTTAATTATTACTCACTAATTGGAATAGGTTAATTTAATCATAAAATTTCCATATTTTGGGATATAAACTCTTAATGTGACATCTACCATACTCTCAAATGACATACAAAGTAACATATCATTCTCCAAATAGCATTATCCATTTATACATTCACATACCATAATATGTATATACCCTAATCATATATTAATTAAACAATAGTTTACCTAAAACCATTTAAATCTCCAAGTGATTCAAAAATAGTGACTATATATTACCCTCCAAATTTTTCCTGCATTTAATACGAACTTGTTTTTATCACTAATTATTAATGTCCAAAACTCATAAATATATATATCATAAATCAAACCAATAGGTAAATATCACCATAAAAATAGCATGGATTTCATTTTTTGAAATCAATATGTAATTAATATTCAATACAACTCACTTTTCTCAGTATTAATTAACCATTTGTAACCTCATTATCAAGAATATATTATAACTAAGGGTTATCCATTCATCAATTATGGCTGGTTCCATATTTATCCAAAAAAGATAGATTTTAATAAAATCACATGTCAATGTTATTAATTAAATTTAATTTTTATATGAAAACCATTAAAGAAAAATAATGGAAGAAAAATCCATATATGTTTCACATAATCCTCATAACATTTGGAATATACCAAAATGCCATCGATAAATACAACTCACTACTACAAATTGATATAATTGTCAACAATTTATTTCTATTTTGGTATCATCACTACTACCTTCATTATTACTAAGAAACTCAACTATTATATCTAATAAATCATATAAAAATATTCCCAAGACAATATATATGATCTTTTATTCTTTTATAAAATATATAGGTTTCTAGATATGTTCATTTTTCCATAACATTTCCATGGTCTTATATCATCATATTAATAAACCAAACATGGATATGATCAAATCCCCAAAAATCAGTGTATATGAATAATAAATATTGATCATCATGTTTTTATCTAATGAATCAATTATTTAATCAAATCATACATAGTTAATCTTATAGCTATCTCAGTTCTACCTTTGTAATTTTATATTGGTTAATATTATAATTAAAAATAAAATAAAAAATAAATTAATGAATAAATATCTCATAATGGTTCATAAATGGAGTATGATTAACCCAATAATATACGTCAATAGTGTAAAACTGAGGAAATAGTTTGGCCACATTTTCATTATCCATGGTATGAATGAGTGAAATACCAATCTTCCCTTATGATGTTATTACCATTACATACATTGTCCCAAATCATGAATCAGCTTTTTTTGTCTAGAAATGGATTTAAATTCTAGGAAACTAATACAATATATAATTTTCCCAAATATCAGGGTGTTATTATACAAAAAATCTTATCCATAGTGTTTTCAGAATATTTCTCTTATATAAACACCTAAAATATTATCTCATCTAACCAAAATCATTATCAATTATATTCATCCTCACATTATCTTCATTAGATGAAATGTTTAATTCCAAAATTATCATCAATCAATATCATCCATATATCAAAATTTATTTAAGAAATTATTTAATATACATTATGACATCATTTTCCAAAGATTATAGTTATTACTTATCACAATGAAAATATTTCATTTTAATATATTACTAATAAATTTAAGGCTTATATTTTAAGAGAATTATGATAATATATTATATAAAAAACATATTTCCTTTTAACTGGTGGAAATGTTTTCCAGTATGAGGGGAAAATATTAATCTCTAATGAGTGTTCATCATATCCTCCAAATTCTCTATAAGATACATTTATATATATTTTATATTTTTCTTATATACATAACATATGGATTTGAAACATAATAAAGAGTTGAGATCAAATATTACGAGTAAATATCACATGAGAGGGTAATTGATCATACACAATATGGTGAATGGGAGGAAATCATAAATCTCATAATATAAGATCAAAGTACCATATATGATAATCATAATACATTTTTGGAAAACATCTGATCATAACAGTACCATCACCGAAAGAACTAAATATAAAACATATAACATGTAGTGATAGCATAATATTGTAGGATACCTAAACAACATAGTCATGAAATCATTGAATATCATAAAAATAAAAAAAATCATTAAAATTTAGCATATTATTGTTGAAACATGGTAATGTTTCATCCATATATTCTTAGGATAACCTATAGGAGAAAACTCTCCATGCCAATTCCTATGTGACAAAATTCATTACGTTCATGCCTGTCTTGTGAGAAAACAGATTATTCCCACACATATTGGAAAAAATAATTATATCCATGCCTTACTATATCCTAAGATATAATATTAAAACAATGATTTGAAGGTAAATATGTCAACCCAACATTCATCAACATTACATATTATGTCCTCTTAAAATCAATTATCTCCATATTTTAAATATCCATGGTAAAAAAACGCTATTTCATAAATATTCAAAACAAATCATATATGATAAACTTATAGATCATATGAAGTCAAAAAATATGGTTATATTATTATTCATAACATAATTACATAGAATAAATTATTAAAACTTCACTTCAAGAGAGATATTCCTTAGACATTAATTAAAATTGAAAATATAATAGTTTTAAAAACAAAATTTGTAGCCCTGTTAAAAAGGATGTGGTGTAAATTACATTCAAAACCCAATTGTTTAGAAAACAAATAGAATAATTTTTCAATACCATTTTATAAATAGTTCCAAATATAATATCCTTAAAATTAAATAGTAGTTTGTACAAGTATATGGGAAAATACATTTTTAACAAATAACCCATAAACTATTCATTAGTAATGTAAAAAAGAAATATAAACAATGTTTTTAGAAGGGGAGTTAAAAGTCATTGAAAAATGTTTACTTTAAAAAATACTACATAATAAAATAAACATGAAAAATAAATAATGGTTATCATAAGAAAATTTTGGGATGATGATAAAAAATTATTTTTAAAGGTAAGAGAAACACTTGGAATATTTTCAAATATCCATGATTAAATGACACATAGTTAAAAATATTTTGAAATCTTTTGTAAAATGAAAATAGGTGAATAAATGGAAAATTGGAGATGGAAAAAAATTTATTTTTTACTTGGGAAGTGTAACATATTTATGGGTTAAAACATGGTTATATAAATAAAATTTGTTATAATAAATGATATTTATTCTTAAAAAAATTCACAATAATAAAATAATGAAACCATAATTGTATAAGACATGTGCGAATCATGATTTCAACAAAAAAGAATTTGGAAATACAAAATAACATCATTATTGGTTGTAATAAGTCAATTATGAAATATTATGGTCTAATAAGGGTGGTTATGACCTAAGAAAAATATTTTACTCATGAAACCCCTTACATCTTTTTAAATCTTTGAATAAAAAAATCATGAGATGTAGAACACTAAATATTAAATTTACCAACATAACAAATAAGTAAATAAGGAAATAAAATAATAAAGGGGTATAATTTTTACCATTTAAAGTGAGTCTTGGGGTTGAATATAATCATGTCCCAAGGGATTCATATTTGAGACAAAAAAACCAATTCATTATTTCCCTTCATAGTCAGATTCCCTATAAGATCATGTATAAAAATATAAATATTTTAATGAATAATATATAGACCACATTCATATAGATTTTTTTATAATTATTTATATTTATAAATATGTACTATATGTAAATTAGTTAGTTTTTTCTTATTTTCCCACAAAGGATGTTTGTAATTTTTAACTGTTCGTAGCGGTTTTATAAGAGTGGTCTTGGTATTCATTCTTATTCCATAGTTCATCATTACATATTAATTAATGTTACTATAATTTATAGATTTTAATTATTTGTTATGATTAAATTTTCTTCCATGAGTTCTTCAGTCAATATCCAACAAGATTGAATCGATGAGTAATATGTTTGGGTGATTTTCAACATATGATGTTTTTTAATTATTATGTTAACTATGTTTTTATCCATTATATAAAAAATAAAAAATAATAATTATATATTTTTATCAAATTATACATAAATAATTTTCTATAATAACCCTGGATATAGTTTAATAATATTGTTCATTTTGGTGGTCAAACCAACCGCAAAAAAAGAAACATCCCAATTTTTCAACGATTATTAGGTGATTTACATATAATATAGTCATACTCCTAGAATAATAATTAACTTTTTTCTTTTTAAGAATTGTATGTAATTACGATAAATTATGTATAATATGAGGTAATAGATATGAAAATTTTATATAATATTAAATAATGAAGTTCATATAACTATTCATATTTAGAAAAAATTGGATTACAATATTTTTTTTTTAATCTTGTCATTAAAATGTTAGAAAATTTTTTAATGTCATCTGTCGAAGGAGGAGATTAAATTAAAAATGAAAATAAATAATCCCATTGTGGAGGTACTCACCAAGTATTCATGGTTGATGATTTCATTTTCATTCGATCTAACATTAAGAAATTTTATTGAAAAGATGATCAAATACCAAAAAAGTCATGGAGGTCTAAAATAATGGATCCCCATTGAATTAACTCTAATCACATTAACAGACTCCATCAGAATGTATATTGTGTTAGTAATAATGATAAATACATTATCATGAGTGTCCTAGGAGGCCAATAAGTCGACAACCACATTTCTAACCCTCTATGTGTGAGTAAAATTCCTTTAGATATTGAAAAAAAAACTCCATCTACAAAATGAATAGATGATACCAAAAATTGATAAGATATCATCTTAGAATGATTTGTGGAATATAATGATATTAATTCCAACTAAACCCATCCTAATATCATGGGATAGAAACTACTCCAACCCCTTAAACATGGATTTTGTTCCTCTAAGAGGTGATCTCCTTGGCCATACAAAATACAGAAAGGAAATATTATTTAATGAGACTAGTTACAAAAAACACATCCCCCACACATTTGACAATTAATGCATAAACAATCATCATTAATCCTAATACCCATAGTGGGAGGTATCTGATGCACCCATTTACCTTTTTAGGATGCTTTATGAACCATGGGAATAGAACATGTACCATCCATGAGAAACCACAATGATATGGAGACCTTCCCTACATATATAATTGGACCAACTCAACTACCATGTATCAAGCTCCAACCAACACCAACAATATTTAACTAGAAAACCCATCATCTCTAACTATTTTACATTAATTCTAGATAATCCAACATCTATTATCTACTCAAAAAGTTCTTTCTTAACACACGTGAATATTTCCTTTCAATCTATGGAACCATATGTAAAAAATGTTGTCACTAAAAATATTATTCACATCATTAACACTAAAAACACTAATTACCCAACAAACTTAAGACCAAACATTTATTATTGGATAGGAAAATGGGAAAAATAGTTGTCTAGGTGTTAGTCTACCTAAATCATGACTCTCATTTTTTTCTTATTAGAAATTGGGAGGGTGGATTATTCTTGCCTAATAATTATAATTATGTACTATTAAAATAATTATATTGATTTATCATTATGATATGGTAGCAATAAATTTTTAGAGAAATAAATTAATATGATTAAAAATAAAAGATAAATATAGTTTAGGACTTATATCTCTCTACTTGGATTATCTCTTTTGCGAATGGGATTAAACAATCTTGGGATGGTCATTTGAAAATAATATAATCTCATCAATATTTCAAGGAGTTTGGAGTATATGATTGGTTAAATATTTGGATGGAATAATAAATTCATGGTGTGATAGAAAATGTGGAGATGAGTTCCTCATTTATATGTTCAAGTAAGGGGTATTTATTTAAATGAATGTATTACAAAAATTGTTAAAAAATTAATTATATACTATAAAACACTGATATAAACCTCTACCACTCAATTAGAAACATGTTTTAAACATTTTATTCTACATATCTCTAAGGATAATTATTTTAAACAGTTTTTTCTTCACCATGACCACTATTTTTTACTCTGTGTCACATATCTGTTATGTACAAAACTAAAATATCTCTTATTTAATATAAACTACTAATATAGTATATGAAGACCACTTTATTTTATTCAATTTCAAATAGTTATAATAATTAAATTTTATAATATTATAATATAATAAAAACAATTATTTCAAAAATATTATGAGTGTTATAAATTCTCAACTTATAATATCCATAATCCAATACACTACGATCTGATGCTAAAAATATAAAAAATCCTTTTCAATATTTGATACTGAAAAATATGAAACAATTCCTGATAAAATCATAAAATATAAAAAAGTTAATATTGGATCAATATCATACTCGATGACCTTTTAGGTTTATAGGTTTAGATTATTTGGAAATTTATTTAACAATATAGATCATTATGCAACTGGTTCATAAAAATTAATATCATCTTCAACAATACCTTACTTTTAATATTCCATATTAAGTCTTAAACATATACCAGAATTTTTATCAAATATTAAAACTATATATATTCAAATAATTTAACATCATTCATCATAACCTAGAATAAATGAAACAGAAAAAGGTTGATCTCAAATACTACATAAGGGTAGATGAATTCATTAATTATTAAATTTCATCAATGAGAGTAATAGTTTCTTAATGATATGATGACATAATCAATGTGCATGAGAATAACATAAGATATTTAACAATTGAAAATACATGGGTTACCAAAAATATAAAATATCCTAAAACATTTCCATAATAACGGAGTCATTCGAATCAATAATCATTAGCAATGTGATGTTAGACATGAATTAATAGAACATTATTAACCCATAGAAAGCATAAAGTAAATGTTTGTGTACGATGGAATATTGTATTAAAATCATATTTTAAACCCATGTATAAAATAACTAGATACCATATAAATCTATAGGTGAAACCCACAAATAACTCTCTCACCGCTTCCTCCAATGGCAAGAAACATTACCTAATACAATTGAATTTTATCTGAGATCATCTATCGTATAAGATATATCAGGCTCACCTGACATTATTTGGTCACACCAATCATATAAACTATATTGTTCTCAAATATTAACAATAATGATACAAGATCCATCATATAAACTATTTCAAAGAACTAATACATGAATCAAGCACATAGATATTTCATTTAAAAAAGATTATTATAAAACAAGTATTATCCATTTCATAACTCGATTAACACATAAAAAACAAATATGTTCTAGGAAAATATCATTAAAACATTAATAATCCATAAAGAGAAAAAACCGTTGTTTTAATTATAGGATATTCCCAGTAGAGTGTATGAAAAAACATGTGATTTTGATGTTACTAAATAGGAACACCATAAAAATATTTTTATTTTTTTATGAAAATAATAGTTCCATTTTATGATATTTCATTCTTAATAAAATTGGGAAAAAATAAAGTAGAATGTTTTCTCTAAAAATATCCTTGTTAAAATGTAATTTAATACATAAATAAAATATTAATCATTGAAGTGTTAATATATTCTCATTCTATATACATTAAAAAAATCCCATCCACACGTTATTTATAATCATTAAAAATAAAAAATCATTTTAAACAATTTGTAAATGGCATTCCAAAGTGACCAATTTAGAAAAATATAAGAAATATAATTTTTAGAAAATATAAAAATGATGGTAACATTATATTTAAAATAATTTTATCAAATAAATTATTTTTAAAGAATTAATTTTTTTTAAAACATGTTGGAAATCATCGATTTTGAAGAGAAAGATTCATGATCAAAATAGAAGATATAAGATTAGTTTCACTAAACATGTCTCTATTAATGTTTATTTAATTGATAAGTGATGAAATTGAAATTAAAAATGTCATAAAATAATAACTATACATGTATGAAATATATTACATTCCTCAAAATAAGATCTCATTATTTTGTGGAAAGGAACCTTGATGAAAAACAATAATGAAATGAAAATTGTTACTGTATAATTTTTCCCACATTGGTAAATCATCAATCATAATACCATTAATTAATAAATCAAATTATAAGTTAAATAGAATAATCATAAGTAGATTCAGGATATATTTCATCAATATGGTAGTTTATACACCTTATAAGAGGAGATTGGTGTACATTAGAAACATATGTCCCAATAGAGGGTAGTTTAAGATGTATAACCCTTAGAAAGATCATATCATTTTGTGGATAATTAATAAATTAATATTTCAATTGTATAAATTTAATTAAACGAAATTCATGTGTAAATACAAAGTAAAATAATTTATTGTTCAATTTATATATAATCAGGACATAAGAAAGTCATCTGAGAATTTTTATAACCCAAAAAAAATAAATTTAGCTTAGAATACTTTTACGACATGATTAAATTCATGTCAAATAAATATATATGAATTAATTAAAATTGAAATTAAAAAATCTCATATGCACAATCGGTTCATTATATAAAAGAAAAAGGGTTAGTGCATACACCATATAATAAAATATTGGTGTAGTGGAATATTATATTACTCAATGAATGGAAATTTAGATGGAATCCCTTACCTAAAGTCCATGATTTATTCTATATAATATAAATACTATATAATAAACTCATAACAATTATTTTAATTATTAGGAAAAACATTCATGTCCAATAACCTATCCATAAAAATAATTTATTTATATTATTGACATAATTAATTAGATAATAATTTATGTCCAAATAAGTTATTTGGGGACATTTATTTTATTGGTTCAAACCGAATAATGTAGGATGCATGAGGTCAATGTGGTCATTATCCCTTCATCTATAGAAAAATATTCATGAAATAATTATCATTTATCTACATGATTTTTTTAAACCTAATCATAAAATGAAGTTATGGAAAATTAACAATGTTTAAATCATGGAGATGGTGGGCCATATATATTCATGATGAAATTTTCCATTTTTCAATGATAAAAAGTTATATAAGGTATGTATTATATTAAATTTTGAAAGTGATAATAATACCATCAATACGATATTATTTCTTTAAATATACTTATATATATATATCACCCATGTGATATGGTGATGAAAACTGAATCGCATTACATTGTGGAGGTGATAATATGCAATTATGCAAAAACGATGTTATCATTTTATATTGTTTGTAGTGTCACAAAATATTTTTTATATTATAGTTAAATAATTATATTTATTCTATAAATATCATAGATATTTAACATAAATATATAATTATAAATAGTTTTGAGAGATAAGGTTAGGAAAAAATTACATCAGCTCGCGAGGCAGTAGTCCACCGTACATGCAAATAATGAATTCCTTTCTAATTTATTGGATGTTGGAGACGTATATTGGTTATTAAATTAAACTAACACCATATAAATATATTTACTATATTAGAGTTTTTATTTTATCATTGTTAAATATGATTTTTATGAGGTTTTAGAAGAATAAAGATTATAACATGGGGAATAAATACATATACATCTTCTTTGGAAATCCACCTTGGATGAATAACTTAATCCCTCTAAGGCTTGTGTTATGAAAAACAAAAGGCATCTAAAATAAGGTGAGGTATTCTAGGAATGTATTTATGAATTTACCTCTTGAAAAATAGGTTTTAATATGTCAAGGATTGAGGATATATATGGGCCTGGATCCATGTGGATCAACCCTTGGCATGTTTTCAAGGCTTTTAGAGAACATGTGAGGCTTGGAGGGAGTCTAGAGCCATTCAGGTGCTGAGAGATTGAAGCAGAGTGATTTCAGGGTTTAAAAGTGGGAACCACAACCTTTTCAAATATTTCATAGTGTGAAAGTGTGTTTCACGGTGTGTAATATTTTTGGGATCGCAAAATATAATACAATTGAAAGGCTGTGGTTTTTTCCATAAAAATTAGCAATGAGGCATTACACAATCTGAAAGGGTATTACACATCATGTAATTCCCAACTACTGTAATTCTTTATGTTTTTTATAGCTACTCAGGTTTTTTAAATCCTATGACTGCAACAGATCTCTCTCAACTCCTAGTGGCCTGGCGACCCCTTCATTAGTTTTTTGGGGATTCATTCATACATTAATGAATCTTAACTCCCCCTTTGATCTCTAATAAATCTTCTTCGATCCAAGGTAGGTATTACCACTATTATTTGTGGTTATTTGATCAGTTTCTACCTGATTTACATTTCTTTGTAATGGAATGTGTTATCCCATTATTCTAATAGGGGTTTTTTAGACGTGGGTTTGTTTGCTGGTGCTGCAGCATCATAATATTGATGAAGATATTGTGGGAGAGGAGACCCGGATCTGTTGTGTGTATATGTTCTTTTGTAAATATCGTCAATGACATTTTGAGTTAGGTATTTAACTCTTATATATTTATTTATTTTCAAAAACATTCATAGTATGCTTTATCCCAATAAATAGTGATGAAATTTACCTAATAATTACTTGAACAATATCAAAAACATTGTATCTATGTTATAGTGATGTTGTATAATTATACCATGATAACAGTTTGCCACATGAGTTTATATATAGTGTTATATCTATTTCTTTCTTGGTTTAGCATGTTGTTCTTGATAGAAATGGGTGGTGACCAAAATCTAGAATTAATTGTAAAATCAATTGTAAATTTGGCTAAATAAGCATGTTTAATGAATACAGTTTTTATTTCAATTTTATGATAATCAAATTGATGCATTTTTGCTTCTTTAATTGAATTTGTTAATAAACCTAAATCATATTGACGCCTGTTGATAAAGGAATTAAAGGCATGTTAAATATATTGTTAAATATATTTTTGATAGCATTAGATAACTTACAATTTTGGTTTCCCATTTATTGAACATATGAATAATGAAACGGATAATTTAAGATGGAATAAGAAGTATTTGTGTGATAAAAGATAATTCCTTTGTATGGAATGGGTTGATAACTTTCTTATAAACTCCATCTACATTATGAATTGGATCAGCGAGATCTCATTATCTATCAATGATGAATGTCGTGCCATGATGCTGAGAGCCCATTTCTATGTTTTCTCATACTCCATGTAATGTGATGTGGGTACGAGACTTGTGGTATGTTGAATAGGGAGGCCGAAATGAGACGTAATCCTGGGATGGATAATATTGGATAGATGTTTTGGTATATGGGGTAGGGGGCCCTAGTTTCAATTGTAGTAGTAATGCCAAGAGTGGAGACATGTGTATGATTCGGCTTGTGGTGTTGGGGAGGACTCCATAAATGTTTTAACAGCATGAATCTAGGCTTACCCGATGATATGAATGTTGGTTTCTTGTTGAATATATTGTTTTCTTCTACATTACCTTGCCCACTGCATGAGGTGGACAATGTTCCCATCAATACTTACAAGGGAGGAAAATATTGGTGGGGTATGACACATGTTTTTTGGTTTAGATACTCCTAGTTTGATGGGTCTACTCTCCTACTATAGGTGGCAATTACTTGACATGTAGTTCAATTAATCCTCATGTTTATCCCATTTTGTTGGGTATCATTAATTGTTTTCCTATAATACCAAGAAATATGGAAATTTAAATTGATTACTCAATAAATGAATGAATTATTGACCTTTGGGAATAGATCTTTTTGGGATGCAATGTTGAGGTTATAATTATGAGAAATCGTGGACTCGATTTGATTATTTTCTGATGGAGTGGGACATTGTTGTATTACTAATAAAAGGAAATGTGGAAATTATAATGGATGATTTATGTGTAAATAATTAATTAATTTTAGGTGAAACTCATAAAAGGGATAAAGTAACATAATGAATCTATTTAAAGGGTTGTGTACTTATACAATATCTAGTCTTAGTAGTGGAAACCAAGAGTCTAAGAATTGTTAGTTGTAGTTGATTCTAATAATAGGTTATTATCATAGTGTTGTTGTGATATATATTATATCATGAAATTATTTAGTTTTTATATTCTAGTGTGTCGTATCTGTTAGGTAAATTGACACCCTGAGGATTCTAAGCCTTGGGGGTGTTGTCCCCAACATCCTAATGGGAGGATGGATTGATGACTACACCCTTTATCATCTACCTCTTATCTTGCTTGTTACATGTGCTGGTATGCTCACATGTTATTTTTCCTATATATTTGTGTAGAGGTCTATAATTTAATGTGGTTATTTCATAGACATATATTATGTATATAGTTCTTAAAGGGCCTCTGTAGATAAAATGTGTATTATTTGTGATATTTTGAGGATCCTTACTCGATGTATGGCTTGTAATGGAATGATGAAAAATACCAAATTAACGATACATGTTATGAAGGCTATGATGGTTCCTAGAACAACCTAGTTACATTGGTTAAATGGATGTTTTGGTGTGATGCACGAGGTGTATAGAGTCACACGAGGTGTGTGTTGTGGTGATTCTCACAGTTTTCATCAGACGTTCCATTTTGGTGGTAGATGGAAACGATGTGAGACATTTGGTAAACATGAAAAATCATTAGGCAAGTGGTATCAGGGTACCCTTTGTATTTATGATTATATTATATGATTGTGTTTTTTATTTGTGGTGAGAGTATCCAAGGCGAGGATCAGAACATGGTATACCTGTTTTGGTGAATAGATAGTTTCACATATTTATAACATAGATTTAGCATGCTTTCATTAATTTTGAATGAGAGTCTCCGGGAAGGATCAGACTTTGTATAAATTATAATAAGATTATATATATATAAATTATTTTTTATGGTAGTAGGAGTAGGTAGGAAATGATGCTGGTTATGACTAGCTTCTGGGTTGCAGGAGCTGTTTAGGATTTGTGGTCATTGTGGTCATTAATGTTTTTTTACTTCTTGTTTCTTCATTCAATTTTATTTTTTATTGAATGTCGTTTCCTTTTTTTTACATGGGATTATATTATATTTTAGTCTGAGTTGGGCTGCGTTTTTTTATATCTTATCTCTCTCTACTACATGTGTTTCTCTTGGTGGGTAATGCACCCAATATGTATGTTTATTATACACCCTATGATAGTCACCCACCCAATACCTAATGGAGGTAGGACTCGGGGGGGGGGGGGGTCATTATCTTTTTTATACAATTTATATCCTATTAAAAGAACACTTTTTGGGGATGGTGTCATGATAGAGTGGTATTAGAGCTCAGTTTTAAGAGATATGATTGAGTATGCAGTTAAAAACATGTGGGTTTCATGTATTGGTAGACAAATAGTGTCAGCTATTATTGGAAAGTTTTTTAAATGTGGAAGACCTTCTGAGACATTGGTATTTAGGGCCCCTATGATGTGATGAATTATCCTTTAATAATGAAACAACTAATTAATGAAGAGATGCAGGTCGTAGGGTAGAGATCTTGGAAAGGATCATATATCATTCTTCTTTGTAACTATGTTTTAATGGGTATAACATGGGATTGATTAACGTAAAATGAATAAAAAAATAATAAATATTAATTTTTTCCATATTCTAGATTTAGGAGATCTAATTGTATTTTCGTAGACATGTACGGCACTAGTTCAGCATCCTCATCAGATTAATGAAAAATATGTTCAAAATGTTGTTCCAACAGATCACCATAGTGTAGATGTTGAACACACCAACACATAGATGAGGACACTCTGAGAGTTATAGTGCCAGAGATTGTATATGTATGGGCGATCCATTTCAGATGAACTCATAGAATTCTGTTTAGAGGAGGTTGATATAGCCTTCAATTTGATTTGTGCTCAGAAGGAGCACTGGGTATCTTTGGATGAGAAATACTATATATGGTGGTGATGTAGTGGGGTTTCTTCTTCATCGGGGATTATGAGGAGTCAGAAGTCTCATGGTAAGAGTTCTGATACCTATTTAGATCTAATATTATTTCATCAATCATGAAGGTGGACAGTCGCTAGGAGTTTCTTACCCTTCGGTAGGGAAACTCTATTGTGTGATAGTTCTGGATTATTTTCAGGAACCATTTGTTAAATGATCCAAACATGTTTCCAAATGAGGATACTAGTGTGATTCATTTGAAGAGTATTTATAACTAGAGAACTAGTGCTAGGTCCCCATTTTATGGTAAAGTCATATATTGAGGTGCTGGCTAGAGTAGAGGTCATCAAGAGAATGTTAGCCCGAACCAGATCATCACGAGATTTGAGTAATCAATATTTCTCGTGAAGAATAAATGTGGTTAAGAGTTCATAGTTTTCATGATATAAGAGCTTCTAATCACCAGTGGTTGGTCCTAGGCCTCAAATTATCGTTTCTATATGGGAAGAATCTCTCATACCTATTCTATGATATCTGATTTCTATTTTTCTTATAGAGGCCAAGTTCATCAATCGTGATAGTAGACAATAATTAATAGAATACACTATGTGAAATTTGTTAAAATTTATGTTCCTCCATTTAAGAAGTTATAGTTGACGAAGAAGCATCATGTAACATCATTTTTAGATTAGCATAGTGTACATGGGGTGGGTAGGGGACAACCACAGGCCAAAATCCTTCCTTATTGATTAAAGAACGACCATGGAGGTTGTCTTCAACGAGGAAAGAGAGGGAGTGGAGTAGGTCATAGTAAGAAGCTTGCTTTAGCATTGCCAGTATCGGACAAGCCATACGTCATTCGAGGAACCATATTCCAATTTTCTACATAAGTGCATGACTTTTTTGATTCAAGAGTGAGGAACTCCTTCATATCCCATACCCTTATCCCTTCTTTAGAACATGATGTAGAGATATGTCCAGTGCCCCTGGCTTTGTCTATTCCAGCTGAAGGACATGCTGACCTGTTTCGAGTATATAGAGAAAACCATCCATCCAATCTTTATATATGACTACACATTCATATAAAAAAATAGAATCCTTTCCCCCCAACTTCTCCCATATCTCAGTGAAAAGATGAAGGTTATTCCATCATCCTCTATGAATAACATGATTCCCACACCGCATCCCTATGTGAAATCCTGCTCAGTGCTCTGGGTATAATATTTCCCTATCAAGGTGTATAATAAATCTAAACTTCACAATCCTATAAAAACACAATCCACCAATGTTTATGTAGGATCAAGTCACACTGGTATAAAACATACATCAAGTTCTTATGATCAGTGAGGAACAAAAAATGCTAACCGATGAGGTAATGTATCCGCATCTTTAGCAAAAACCCATCACATATAACTCAATATAGTGGGTTCAAAAATTACTTTTGTGGGAAAAAAACTACCACTAAACATATGAAATGATTGATATTTCTATCATAAGAACACTACCCAACCTAAGATGAGATACATCAAAGAAATAATTGAACTGAACTCCTTTTCTTGGTAGAAAAAGAACTTGAACACTGACCAAATTCTACTTCAGATGTTCAAAATCCTCCCGACACTAATTAGTCAAAAAGAAATCCATATCAATTCTCGTCAATGTTATCAGAGGAGTCGCAATCTAAAATAAATTTTTTATGAACCTCCTATAATATCCGAATGACCAAGGAAAATTTGTTTATCTTCTACTGCCTTTGGGTCTTCCCAAGACACAACTACTTCTATTATAAAAATATATACAAATAATCCCTTACCTCATCGGTTAGCATTTTGTGGTCTTCATCGATCATGATATCATAAGGTATGTTTTCAACCATTTTGAATTGAACCTACATCAACATTAGTGGATTGAGTTCTTATAGGATTATGAATCCATGATTTTGTATACACCATGAAAGGGAAATATTTTTTCCTAAGGCGTGAGCATGAAGTCATTCAGTGATGCAATGTGTGAATTAGGTGATTCTTGGAGGGTTATGGAAGAACATTTAGCTTTTCACAAGGATATGGGAGAAGTCAGGGGAAGAGGTTGCCTTTTTTAGATGATATATTAGACATCTTTATTTAAATAATCTGAGATAATGGTGCATCCATATTATAGTAGTCATCTAATGTAATCCTTAGTTGGTATTGGTTGTATTCAATAAAGGCTATCATGGATTTCCTCAGGATGTAGGTTTTGTTCATCGATACGGATGGAGAGCCAATATTATTTGTTGGATAGAAAGATGCTTAGATGGGTTAAAGGTGTGATCCTTCCTTATCATCCTTTATGGATGAGTTGATTTTGTGTTTGTCAGAGGTTCATTATTTGGAATTTCCTATTGTAAGAGAAGTGTACCATAAACTGTTTACGAATGAGGTTGTAGCATTTCCCCCTGGATGACAGATCGAGTCTGGTATCAAATATATTTCATGTGTGTATCCTATCTCAATGTCCCAATATAGGATGATAACTTATGAGTTGAACGAGATTCATATTAATCTTCATGTTCTTCTACGGTGTAGTTTTTTGTTCGGCCTAGTATTTCACTATTGGGTGCACCAATTATCTTCACGAATAAGTCTAATAGTGGTTTACGGTTTTGAAGTGATTATTATCTCTTTAATAATTTTATAGTGATGAACATATCTCCTCTTACATAGATTGAGGATTTATTATATCAACTTAAGGGTGAAATTTGGTTCTTTATAATTGAATTGGGTTCAATATATCATTAGATTTGTGTAAACGATAGGGATATTTTGGAAACTTCTTTATGTTGTCATCAAGGGATTTAGGAGATCATTGTGATGCCATTAGGTGCAATGAATGCTCCAACTATTTTCATGGGGTTAATGAACATAATATTCCATGAGTTCCTAGATATGATTATGTATAATTTCATTGAAGTAATAATTTTGTTCTCCACATCCAAGGAGGAGTATGAAGAGAATTTGCATTATATTTGGGGTGTTCGTTAGCTGAGTATCTGATGATGATATAAATAGTTATATCTTCAAATCCCCCCAAAATAGTGGTATATGTATAGAGTGTCCTTGGTATATGAGATATTATAAGAGGATTGTAGTCGATTTATTTTGGGTTGTTACTCCTCTGACAACATTTACCAGAAATGATCGGGAATTCTCATGGACTCACCATTGTCTAGAAGCTTCTGAGAATCTGATGTAGAATTTAGTCAGTACTCCAGTTATTTTTTCCCAACATAAGGATTTCAGTTTGATGTTTTCTTTGATGTATCACATTTTAGTTTGGGATGATTTTTTATGTATTAATTATTATTCAATTCTTATAGGTCTCCATATTTGTTTCCCCATGATCATAATTATGAAACCCATGATATTGAGTTGGAAGTGGTGGTGTTTTCTCTAAATATGTGGATACATTACCTCATCAGTGAGCATTTTGTGGACTTCGCTAATCATAAGAGCATCAGATATGTTTTCTTCTAGCATGTATTGAACACCCATCAACCTCAGTCGATTGAGTTATTATAGTATTATGAATTCAATATTTCATATACACCATGAAATAAAAAGTTTTACAAGATTCATTGAGGAGGTAGTTGTGTGTCAATGTGGTGTTTGGATCAGGTGATTCTTGGAGGTTGATGGAAGAACAATTAGCTTTTCACAATGATAAGGGATAAGTTAGGCGATATAGGTTTCCTTTTTTAGATGATGGTGAATTCATCTATAGTGTAGTAGGTGTAAGAGTCCCAATTGGGGGATCGTGGGGATGAATTTTGGAGAGACTGAGTTGTTTGTGGCAAGGCCACTGATGGTTGGTCTGAGGATGAGAAACACCAAATTTTATTTCAGTGAAAGGGTTTCTTCCATTGGAGATGCACGATATAGTTCTTACAGATTTCCATATTTATGTTTTCTTGTAAATACTTGCATGAAAATGATGTACCAAGCCTTGAGAGGCCATTACAGGTGCCCTGGTTCGAAGCAAACAGTTTTATTTATTATGCCTCAATGTTTTGGTCTTCCAGATGGTGAAGGTCCGACACTATGTTCTTGGTGGTTTTCTAAAACAATGAAATGATCATTTTTGGAAGTGGGAGGAAATAAAAATGGACTTTTTTACTAGTTTCCCTCAAATTTAGGGAGGATATGAATCTATACGGGTAGTAGTGAATCATTTGAAAAAATTATCCCACTTTATAGAGGCCAAGGTGTAGAACATAGTGGAGGTTTTAACGATGCAATATCTAGAGGATGTGGTGAAACTCCACGAAGTCCTATAGATTATTATTTATGATCTATGTCAATATTATATCTCCTGGGTTTGAAGAGGTCACCAACATACTTTTGGTTCTCAATTATTTCTTAACAATTCTTTTTATCCATAGATGGACGGTCAGATAGAGCAGATCATCCAACCTCTTGGAGACATGTTGCGTTATTATGTCCTAGATTTTTTAGGTTCATGGACGAGGCACCATAAATTATTTGAATTAGACTAAAAAAATAGGTCTCCCTACACCATTGGTATGACACCATTTGAAGCCTTGTATGGAAGACCATTCCATTCTCTATTGTGCTGGAATAGGGTTAGAGAGTCTGAAATTATAAGACAAGAACTAGTTTAGAATATGATAGAGATGGTTCAGGTGATTTGTTAGGGGATGAAGGCAGTGTAAGAACAATATAAATCCTAGTCCAATCATTGTAAGGGTCCTATAGAGTTTGGCAATGGGGATCACATGATTCCAAAGGGGACTTCCCATCGAGGGAAGGGAAGGATTGGCCATGTGAGTAAGCTTTCTCTTAGGTTTTATGGGACTTTCTAGGTTTTGGATTATGTTGGAGTTGTGGAATATCAGGTAGAACTTCCCCCATAGCTGATCTAAAAACGCAATGTTTTCACTTGTCGTAGCTCCATCATTATCTTCATGATAACTATCATGTCATCGATTGGGGTGAGATCAGTGTTGAAAATGTTGCGACCTTCGAGTAGTGGCCTATAGAAATATTGGACCTCCAATATTAGATGCTGCGCGAGTGTGTTATGCCATTGGATCATGTATTCTGGAAACATGGTGGAATGGGGGATAGTGCCTAGGAATTTGAGTCATAGATACAATATTAGTACCCTGATATGTTCGATGTTTAGCTCTTATATTATAACATTTATCTTTTGATGGTTATAGACCATTTCTCGTTATGAGATGGCTTTCTCTTGTTTCATATTATGGATTAATATCCGTTGAGAGGTATCTCATCCGATAGAGTATTTAAGTAATATATATGGTTGTGTCATGGTTTTTTTCTTGTTCCATTACCGATGTTTTGTGGTCCTGTGGTGGCGATGGCATTGAGAGGTATCTTGTGGGGTGGATGTTTGTAGGAACCCTTTTCAGTTTCCCCTCTACGATGTTTTTGAATTCTCAAGGATGAGAATATTTTTAGAGGTATATGATATAGGGGCCCGGATATGTAGGGATCAACACTTTTCATGTTTCCAATTCCTTTATATCATTAAAACGTCATGGAGGATGTCTGGAGGTGTTTTCTTGCTGATATCTCAATGCAGGGTGATTTCACAGCCGAGAAGTGGGTTTCATGCTATGTATAAATATTTCACAATGTGAATGAGGGCATCAAATACTGTAATATTTTAGGGGTTAAAAAAATATAATCCAAATGTGATGGTTGTTTCAGTGGAAATTGACCCCATGGAAAAACATGATGTGAAAGGAGACTTCACGTTGTGTAATACCCCACTTCTGTATTGTTTTAAGTGTTTTCCAGCTACCCGGGATTGTAAAACCCTATGATTTTAGAGGTACTCTCTTATCTCCTGGATTCTCGGTGACCCCTTATTCAACATTTTTGGGATTCCATCATCATGGAAAGATTCCTAGTTCTCTCATTCAATATATAGTTATCCCTCTTCATTATGAGGTAGGTTCTTCCTTCATTTTTATAGTTCTTCGATTTGTTTCCACATGATTCATTTTACCATGTGATTTCATGTGATCTCCCGTGTTTCTAATGAGGTTTTCGGTGTTTTGGGTTGGTGTGGTGGTGTCGCGACATCCTCTTATGGATGAAGATCTTGCAAGAGTGGTAATCATGATCCATTGCGTTGAACAAATCTTGTGTGAAGAATTTCAATTTCTTACTATGTTAGGGAATTCATTAATTCTCTATTAATTTAGGTGCAATCGTAAAGATATTATGTTTTAATCCATTAGATCTCAATGAAACTGTTCAAATAATTACAATAACTGGATTAAATAATTTTTATTGATTTCATAGGGATGTTGTTTCTTTATACAATGATAACAATTTTCCTCTTGAATTTCTAGATAGTATGTTATTTATGTCTTACTATTTTTAACATGATTTTATTGATAGAAATTTGTGATGAATGTAAAGCTTGAATTAAAAGATAAATTAATTGTCTTATAGGTTAAAGAGGAATTTATAATGATTTTTTTGTGGTTGTTGCAATTTGATGACAATCAAAATGATGAAAATATGTATATTTTATAGAATTGGTTAATTAACCTGAAGTATGTTGATTCTTGTTGATAAAGGAATTAAAGGTATGTTGAATTAATTTTTTAGTTAATTTATGATAGATTTTGATGGCTTACTATTTAGGTTTCTTGTAATTGGAACCTATGAATGGTGAATGGGTTAATTAAAGATGTAATAAGAACCAGTTGTGTGATAAAAGATAATTCCTTTATTGGGCATGATTTTCCCACTAGCTTGTAACTGCCAAGTGACATATGCATTCGATCCATGAGAGCCCAATGTGTGTGAAGGTTGAATACCTTACATTGGGTTTGAGAGAATTTTGTAGTGGTTTTTCTTGCGGAAACTAATGTTCTATGGATATGAGACTTTTTATATGTGGTGCAGGGTGTCCTCAATCTGACATGAGACTAGGAAGGATAATCATGGAGGGCCGTTGTAGTGTGTGGGTTATGTGGGACCAGTAGTTGTGGAATATGTTTATGGCTTGAGTGGTGAGATAAATCAGTTTATGAATGTGGATTTAGAGAGGACTCTTGAGATGATGGAACAGGTTGAAGTGGTGCTTACCTAATGATATTAATGATAGACTCCGGTTGAATATGTTGTTTTTTTATCTGGTTTACATTCCCCAGTGATTGAGGAAGTTGTTTTTTCTTATTATCCTTCAAAGGGATGCAATGTCGCATGGGTATTCCAAGTGCATTCCGTGTTTAGATTCTACTGGTTGGATGGGTTTATGCTCTTACCATAGGAGGAAAAATCTCAACATGTATTTCATTGACTCACCATATTGAGCCCCTTCTATTTGGTAGCATTGAATGCTTTACTAAAATACCTATAAATATGGAATGTAATATTAATTTTTGAATAAATGAATGAATGATTAACCCATGAGTTTGGATCTTTCAAGGATGCAATTCTATTGTTATAATTCTACGAAACTGCATAATCTATTTGTTTATGACTCTAAGGAATGTGACTTTGTTGTGATACTAATTAAATTAAATTTGGAAATGATAATATTTAATTAATTATTAATGAGTTAATTAACATAATGTGAAACTAATAAAAAGGAATAAAGAACCCTAATTTAACTCTTTAAATGGTTGTCTTCTAATAGGATATCTAGTATCTACATTGATGTACAAGAGTCCTTGAGACATTAGAAATAATTGAGTATAAGACTACGTTATTCCTATAGTGTGGTTGTGGTAATTATTATATCATGTAAATTTTGTGTTTCTATATACTAATACACTCTATTGGTTAGGTATATAGACACCCCGGGGATTCTGAGCCATGGGGGTGTTTTCCCCTACATTCCAGTGGGAGGATGGATGGTTGACTACCCCCTTTAGGGCCACTTCATTCTCTGGGTAGAAACAATTGATGGTATGAATAATGATAAATTTTCTCCATATATGTGTGTAAAGGGTTGTAATGGATTTTGGTTATTTCACACACATATTGTATATATATAGTATCCTGAGGGATACTATAGTCACAATGTGAATGTTATGTGTTGTCTTGAGGATCCTTACTTAGTATATGGGTTGTGATGGCTTGAGGTATAATACCTGATGTATGATACATGTTATGTTCGATGTGGTCGTTCCCAGAACTGCCTAGTTACTTTTGTTATGTTGATTTGGTGGTGTGTTTCATTAGGTGTATATTTATTCATGGGGTGCATGTTGGGGTGCTTCGCCTAGGTGTCTTAAGAATAACCTTTTTGGAGATAGGTGCTCTGGACGAGTGATGTTGGGGAAAAGAGGAAAACCAGTGGGGAAGTAGTAGAAGGGTACCCATGATATTCATTTTTATATTATATTCTCTTGTATTTGATATATGGTGAGATTATCCATGGTGTGGTTGGGAACATAGTATACAAATTTAAGTGATGAGTTAGTTTCACTTGTTGTTCATGATGCTTTAGCATGCTTTCATTAGTTTATCACAACTGGATTATAAGAGGATCCTTCTGAGAATACTATTATACTCACCCTAAATATATATAAACATTTTCTCTGGTCAGTTGGTGAAGGTTGGAGATCAATCTTTTTTCTACTAGATTTTGGGTTGTATAAGCTAGTTGGGCCTCACGGTTGTTGTCGTATTTACTTTCTATTGGTATTTTTAGTTTTTCATTTCATTTGTAGTAGTTATTGAATAACATCACATTTTTGTACACATGATTATTTTATATTATTTTCAAAGAAGGGTTTGGTTGGGTCTATCTAATCTCACACTTCTTCATGCGTTTCTCATAGTGGGTAATATATCCTATTGACCAATTTATTATACCCTATGTGCTAGTCACCAACCTCGGGGCTACTAAAGGTCATAATCAGGGGTCATTATCTCTCTACTCCCATTTTCACTCCAAGATGGGTACACTTTGTGGGGAGGGGGTCCTGATAGTTGAAGAGGTTCCCTTTTATATGAAAGGGGAGGGGCACTCTTGGGGGTCCTAAAAATATTAAATTAATTAAAATTTATATTAAATTACAAATGACTCAATTGCATTTTATTTCAAATATAAGGTGTGGATTAGTGGAAATAACATTATTTAAAATACATTATACGTGTTTGGATTTGTTTTTTATCCCTATCATTTGGTTTTCATCCATTCTTTACCATTTTTAAACATACAGTGACACTATTGTTTTTTATTAATTAAGTGTTTATATATTTAATGTACATTGAAATAAAATCCATTAAATAGAGTATTTAATATATTATAGAATATTTATTAGTCACTTGGTGAAATATTATTTATTTTAAATTTTAGATAACTAATAAAATATTATTTATTATAATATATAATTATCATTAATTTTTAGAACTATTCCTTACTTTGATTTTAATAACATCTAGAAAAGAAGTTCAATTTGAAAATAATATTTTTATACATCCCATAAATGTCATGTGAATCAATTAAATTTATATATAAGATTAATTATCTAATATTACATTAGACATACCATTTTTAGGATCATTCATTTTTTCCATTAAATGACTAATTACTATTGTAGTATTGTGTACAAAATTATGTTATGATTTTAATGTTTAAATATAAATTACCAGGATGATGATAAATATTTTATTATTTAAACTAAAATTGATAACTGAAATTATCCTCTATTTATCTTTATGTTAAATATATTATAGTTATTAAAAAAAGAGTGTGAAAATTGTTATTTTTCTATAAATAAAATTATTTAAAGGTTATAATCAAATATATACAGAAAATATAGTTATATATTTATCTTTTATGGGATCATAGATGATATATAATCATCCAATATAATTTAATTAACTATTTGTGTAATTTTATTTTTCTTATCATATCATTTTTAACCATTAATTACCCAATTTAGATGAGATCATGGTATCCTAAATTACTATGGTTTCTAATCATAATGAAAAAGAGGCTTATATTTAGTAAATTGGGGCCCATTTATTTAAAATATGAAATCCATTTTTAATAAATAGAAATAATGTTGTTATATATTTTACGATAATATTAGACCTACTAATGGAAATGTAAAACAAATTTTCAACAAGAAAATCCTCATTAAGTATAAAATATTTCTATATGAAATTAAAGATTTAAATGCATTTCAAACACCATTATTAGATTATTTAAAATAAAACAATTTCATTAAATATTAAAAATAAAACCAAAATATAATTTTCCTTTATAAACTATTTAAATGAAAATATATTTTTCAAATAAAAATATTTATTTTTTAGTATCCATTTAAAAAATAATATTTTCAAAAAATTATCAATTTTTTTAAAAAAATTAATTCAAAAATTAATTTTCAACAAAGAAATTAATATTTTTAAATATATTTTAAAAAAATTATTGAAATTAATTGTAATTTTCAATCATGAAAATAAAGGAAACCCATTTATTATTAAAAAGTATCTTTAAAGAATAATATGACTTTACTAAAAACAAAGTGACTATTTTCTATGATTTCACAAATAAATTTCAATTGAGAATTAAATATATAATTATTTCATAAATATATTATTCATACTCATGCCCTCTAATATAACAATTTTGTTTTTGATAATCAAATTTAAATTATTATATCCCATTATTCTTTTAAGATCTATGTTGTGTATCTTATTCACTATCTGACATAGGTATTCTGTTTAAAATATTTGTATATTACATATCACCCTTACATAAGATATTTAATTCTAAAAAAATTTAACTCATTTTTAGAATATAGGGTTTTACTTCTCAAAATACCTTTGTTGAAAATCCACATTGTAAAAAGGTTCAACCAAATATCCTCATGAAAAGAGAGAAAGGTAAGTTCAAAGTTCATCTAGAATAATAAATAATTGATTTCCAAGTAAAATAAAATATGTGGGAAAAACATGGATATTGAAGTAGAAATATACCCCCAAGGAATGATAGAGAGTCCTACAGAACACGATTGGATAAAAGGTATCCATTAAAATACTGAGAATTTATGACGTATTAAAAATGCATTGATTTCATCGTAAGAAATTTAAATTGATATTGTTTTTGTTTACAACATTTTTTTCATAAACATGTGGAATTATTTTAATTATTTTAAAAATTAAATTGAAAAACGAAATTTCTTATCAAGAAGAATTTTATCTTTTAATAAATTTCTATCAATAACTTAACTTTCTTCGACAAACAATGAGTATTTAAGAATAATTTTTATTCCTAAAGCACCAGTGTGAACATTTAATGTATCACATTTCTCTATAAGATGAAAAAAATAATCATCCTGACATTGTGCATTTACTAAAACCAAAATGGTTTTAACAATATAAGAAAAATCAGAAAATTAATAAACATTCATACATCGTTAATTACAGATGTTCGACATTAATATCCAATGTTAAAATCAATTTATGTCATAATAGACCATAATTTCTATTATGACACTTTAAAATCATGTTTTCATGAAAAATAAAATCCATCCTCTATTAATAAAATAAAATCTAATAATATTATATTTCACATAGAAATATAGGGTTCCTGAAATAGTAATTTTTTTTAAAATGATATTAATCTCATAATCAAATATACATTGTTCATTATCATGGATTTCTATTTGATAAAACATATATTTTCAAAATAAACATAAACATTATATTTTAGATTTATTAAATAAATCATTAAATTACATACTAACTAGTAAATCATATAGTTAAGTGGAATGTGATGTACACTTTTCAGCATTTGGTTGTGGGCTCAAGCCTTATTGCACTGTCATGTGTGAAAGGTTGTCACATGAACAATGTGTGGTTGATTTTTGAAACAAAATCGATATAAAATTACCATAAATTTGATAAATATCCAAAAATAACATTTCTATAATCAATAATAACAAACATTTTAAACATCATAGGTTATTTTTTAGTTTTTATTTTTATCACAAAATAATAATAGTGCCTAATTATGTCAAAATCAAAGATCATATAGACTATATAGGTTATCAATATCTTTAATCATACTTTCCTAAAATTTAAAGGTATTATTCCAAAAATAATACTCCACATTAATCCTAAGGTTTACATATTCCATAACCAAATAAAATATCTCCCAAAATTTCAATAATAACATCAAAATAGTATTACAAATAATATCAAATGGGGTTTCTAAGATATTTAACTAATGATCAACCTAAAACATTCAAACCCATAGAAGGTATCCATAAGAATTAAGTAAACAATATAAGAATACATCCTAGTATATGAGTATATATAAACCATTATTATATAAAATCTGTAACATCCATGAACCTATAATTTCATATCCAATGGTAAAACCATAAACATTACATTTCTAGAACTGATACTCCGTAATGTGACCCAATTTATTCTAAAAAAATATTAAAATTTCAAACTAAAATATTTGATCAGTTACATAACTAAAGTTATTTTGGTTTATTCAACTAGGGATATAGAGAAAATTATTAACACTATGGATTTATAAACAACATATTCATAAATATCAACATCCTCTCTAACTATACATTTTTTTTCAATAATCCATATTAATTCTTCAACATCTCTCACAATTTTCTTCAAATAAAAACCATTTAAGATGCAATTATTTTAAAATAATTCTATATAAGCCAGAGAATATGAAAAATAAAAAGTGTGATCTCAAATTCTTGATAAGGGTAAACATAAGAATTAATAGTTTAATTTCCATAGTGAGCACAATATTTTTATACGGTTTTGATGAAAAAATAATTGTTAAAGAGAATTACATAACAAAACTCATACCAATCAATGAATGGATTACCAATCATGAAACTTGAAATAAATTTTTATAATATGATAACTTTCATATCAATAAATTTTCATGATAAATTTGATGTCATCCATAAATAAATGAGTCAATTATAACCCATATAAATCCTAAAAACATGTGTGGGTTCCATGAAAAATTATATTTGAAACCAATTTTAAACTGATTTCATATATAAATCAAGAATAATTAAATTTATACGATATTCCCACCAGTCAGTCTATCCTTTATTCCTTTAAGTACAATGAAAAATACCTTTTGAATTGGATCTCTATCTCGGTTCAAATATCGTATAAGCTATATTGGGCTCACCCAGTGCTATCTGGGTTCACCCTTCCTATATGTTATGTCAAGATCTCCCATGATATATTGTTGTGAGAGAACCATATATTAAATAACATCCTAGAATGAAAATATTAATAATGTACATATAGATTTTATTTCATCATAAAATTCATAAGAAACCATTATCTTGTTTATAATTTGATTAACTTGTGGAAAAAGAATGGTTTCCATGAAATTAACTTTGAAATAGTCATAATACATCAACATAAAGAATAATGATAGTTTAAATACATGATATCCTTGGTGAATTATGGGTAACATTAGGGTGTATTCACATTATATAATGTAAACACCATTAAAGTATTATTAAAATAATTTCTGAGGAATGAATCCTTTCTATTTTTGATATAACATATTTAAAATTTTTGATATATGATAAACTAGAAATTTTATTTGAAAATAAACTTGTAATCATGTAAGGGAGTCATCAAGTAAAATATTATTCATGATGGTGGGAAAAACAACTCACTCCATATAATTTTAAAAAAATTTCCTCCCTACACTTGTCATAAACATAAAAATATTAATTCCATCCAAACATTTTTTAAAAAGGGAGTCGAAATTGACCCATTATGATTACATTTATAAATTTAAATTATTTTTTTTAATGAAGAATAAATATATTTAAAATTAAAATTAATATATCAATACTATTTATAAAAGAGAAATTAGAAAAAAAATTCATAATTCATTGATATGGAATAGAATTATTGTTGATCATAAAAGAAGATACTACATCAGTTTCACGTAAAAATGAAGTTATTGATGTTTCATTAATTGATAGTTTAGTTAATGAAAATTATTCATGAAAACCACTTTCATAAATATAGTATAATATAATTTATGTTGTTAGAGAAAATAATAGCTTATTATTTCCCACCAAGTAACATTTAAAAGAAATCCCGAATAGAATATCGATTGAATCAAAAGCACTTTCAATATTGGTAACTCATCAATCATAATACCATTTAGAATAAAAACCAAATTATAAGTTATATATAATGAATATTATAATTATAATTATATATTTGGTTAGAAATGGAAGCATATATTACTAATTAAATAATTTATCTTGAAATCATAACAAAATGTCCTATGGAAATGGAATTTGAGATTAATAACCCTTATAAATATTATCTAATTTAATTTGAATTTAATTGTTTAAGAGGTTATTTGTAAAAAATTTAAATCCATAAATAAAAATTAAAATTATAGAATAAAAAAATTTATAGTTAAAGTCACACATAATGAAAACATAATAACGTCAATTAAGAAGAGTTATAACCCAATTAATGTAAATTTATTTAAGAATACTTCTAAAACTTGGAAAGTTTCAAGTCAAATCCCCTTTGATTATGAAATTAAAATGACAACATAAAATTTCATAATGTATAAATGGGTGATGATATAACCTGTAAAAGTGGAAGTTAAAGAACCATATTAATTAAATAAAGTTATTTATATTAATATACACCTTAAAGAACAGATATTGAGTTTTAATCCATTACATTGAGTCCATACATGCAATTTATATCATTTAAATACAATAGAACATACTCATAAATATTATTTTATTTGAAAGAAATTTGTCTTGAATACCTTATCATTAAAAAATTTATTTCATATATATTAAAATAACTGTTAATTAAATAATTATTTAAGTCCACATTAAGTGTTTTGTGGACCCTCAGTTCATAATTTCAAAATGACATGTTTCGGTGGAATGAAGTCAAATTTTTCATTATTCCATCATATGCGAATTATTATTAATGAAATTATTTTTATTTTTATATAGAAATTTGTATTTCAAAACCAATAATTAAATATGATTATGATAAATTAATTATTTTACAATCTTGAAGATGGTAGGCCACACGAACACCTATGTAGAATTTCTATTTTCGATGATAATTATGGAATGAAGGTAAGAATTAATTTATATTTCCAAAATTATCATCATACCATATATATATATATATATATATTTAAATGTACATTTCAATATCATACATGTGATGTTGTGATGATAAATTAATCACATTGCATTGTGAATGTGGAAGTCCACATATACCCACAAACGTCATTATTGATTTCCAATGTATGGATAGGAAAAAAAATATGTGTTATATTATCACTAAATAATTATAAATATCTCATGAATATTATATATAAATATATATATATAATGAAAATATGTCATTATATCAATTCATATGTAACTTGTAAGAAGAATGAATTACCTCAGTTCGTGATGTGGTATTCCCCCTACACATGAAAAATGAATTCATTTCCACTTTTATGGATATTGTAGATAGGTCTAAGATATTAAGTTGACAACCCAAGTACATATAAAATATTCTTTTTCATTATGGAATTATATAGTTAAATTGATTATAAAAATATAATTAAATAAGTGGTATTTATTAAAATTGAGGAATCTATAAAAATAAAATAGTAACTACATCTATAAGAGTATACAGAAAATGTATGTTTGATTAAAGTGAAAATATGATATATTTATATAATGATTGAAGTAAATATTTGTTTTGAAAATGTTATGTTAGGTGTCGGTATTTTTGAGACACATACATTTCTATTTTAAATTTTTATATTAAAATAATTATTAAATGTAAAAATTATTTTCATAAAATTGATCCATAAATTAATGTTTTTTGTCTTATTATTATAAGATAATTTTATGAGACCTCAACTAATTGATCAATTTGTTATCAAATCTATTATAAATTAAAATTTTTAAATTTTCTTATAAATGATGAATTTAATTAAAAGTAATATTTATCATATATAGAAAATTATTCTAATAATATATTGTTAATTTTTGAATTTTATACATCAAAAAATGGATACGGGAAATATTTTTTTTTCAAAATTAGTGATAGAATTTTCAAAGGTGAAATAAGAAAATTTACGGTATATGTTATTTAGAATTTAAATATGATATTCCATGATCCATTGATTATGTACACACCATAATCTCAAACATCCCAATACTAGTTTAATTATTTATTGATAATTATTTATAAATTCATAGTCTTGACCCAAAATAATAATCTAATGAATAAAATAATGAGAGAACACCCATGTCCCCCACTATAAGTTCCTCCCATCACCGCCTCCTCTACTCACACCTCCAAGCCTTGTATATTTTTTAATTTCTACACAATTACATTACCAATACTATTACTCATTTACATGGAATACTCATCTCACCAAAAGGTTAAAACCATTTTCTATTAGGAGGTTCTCCAAGAGAATAATTTAAGAGGTTAAATTCACATTCTTTTCATTCATTTTATTTTATATTTATTTTCCTTTCTTATTACCTCTTAAGTTACCCTTATATAAGTGGAATTAAAAATATATTATCTTATATATTCTATAAAGCTTTACTTTTGATGGAAAATTACTCATCAAACTACCTCCCATATCCCTTTTTTATAAAAATCAGAACATTTCTTGTGATGCATTTACTTTCATCGATCGTGGGTGATACTTTATCATTTTCATTTACTACCTTAAAAAAATTTCAAAAAACCGTCATTATAGTTAAATCACAATGTATTATAAATATTATAAATTATATAATGTTATCTAACAAATATATAAAGATGATATTAAATAAATTTATATTAGTTTGTGATGGTTTTAAAAATCTAAAAATAAATTTAATCATTTTCATTATTTTTTTATCTAATAAATCCTCCACATATTATTATATATATATATATGTTATCATTTAGAATTATTGAAACTGATTAATACCATTTCATTACACTTATGGTGTTTTTCTTCCATTCTATAATAAAATCAATATTGAACCAATCATAGAAACCATGAAATAAATGCACCTGATACAATGAGAAAAAAAATATTATTAATAAATGGCTTGAAATATGTTATAATAAGATAATGTAAGGAATTATAAATATCATATGGTTAAATATTATATTAATATCACCCTTCAACCCATTATATGGGAAATTTGAATAAAATTTATGAATGATGAACCCAATGTAATTGATTCCATGGATAAAGCATTAATTCAAATGTCTTAATGTTTTATAATTATAAATCTTCTTTATTTCCATGTTTAAAAAATGTTTTTAAAAAATATATTTATATAAAAATAAATTTTTCAAAATTATAATTCTTTAATTTACATAAATAAATACAAAAAATTCCATTTTTCATATTTTATGTAAGGGACATTTCATTAAAAATACTCTTTTTATTTCCCTTTTTAAAAAATTAAAATGGAACGTTTTTTAGAAAAATATATGGAATGAGTGGAATTTAAAAAATTAATTATTCCTTAAAAAGTTGATATTTTCTTCACAAGATTACATTTTTAATTTCATTGAATTTTTTTCCTTTTTATATACACTGTGTTCCTTGATAAGTGATTTATTCTGAATGAATTATTTTTATGATGCATGTATTCTTATTTTATGATTGTGTTATGGTTCATGGAAATTTTTTATGATGGAGGGGGGACCTATATATCCCTAAAATTAATTAGGTATGTTTATGATTTATGTTTACCATAAGGTTTATTCTATGTGTAACACTGATGGTTACATTATATGGTAGATGGGAAAGATATGTTGTAAGGGTGTCTTGCGGGTTACAAATCGTATAATAGTCATGAGAGTTTCAATTTTATGTATGTCGTACTACAGTTTATCTATATGGTTTATTATGTTTCTATATTTTATGGAAATATTGTGTTCTCATAATATAAGTGTATGATACTTTATGTGTGTCTTTGTGAAAATGATTTCATGTGATGATAAGTAATCATGGAATAATGTTTTTTTCTATTTTTGTGACCCTTGATGAGATTTTTAAAGATCCTTAAAATTCAAGGAAAGTTTTTTGTTAGTTTTCTTTGGAATTTTACAAGAACGCAGTTTCTAACGGCACTTGATTCTGAGGCCCAGTGTGCCAGAAATTTTTATCCGAAGATTAGCTCAGGTACGTTCAGTGAACGAACGAGCGGGAATTTCTAACTTTTGAACCGGTGCTCGGAATCGAATTCTGAGGGCACAGATGAACTCACAACACCGGTAATCGCTTAAGGGGACCTTTACCGTAGTTGCTTTTGTGCGGGTGAAGAAGTTAATTAATGGGGTTTATTTAAAAAAAGTAAATAAAATTGTTGAATCAATTTTATTTCATATATAGTGGTTATTTTCTCCAATGGGAAGTTGGTGGTGGGGCCCACATCCACCCAAATTCCCATGTGTGGTTAATTGAAAGGGTGGGGCCCACACGAGCCCCCCACCTTTTCAAATCCCTTAACCCCCTAACTCCTCTTAACCCTTCACTTTCTTAACTCCCCGTTAACTCACTTTCTTTAATTTTTGACAACATGTTATAATTAATAAGGTGCGTTACTTAATTTCAAACTCTTGAAATTCAAATGGTTAGGTTGTGTTAATAAATTAAGACTTTGTCTTATTTTATTATTTTTAGTGTTTTTGCCACCTTGAGAGGATTGGGAAGCGTGAAGTCTTATTATTCTTCAACCTCGACGAAGAACATGAAGAACACCTCGGACTCTGACGAAGAACTCCGTCCTTAGCGAAGAACATCTCCGTCGAAGAACGCGAATAACTTCTTCCATGACGTTCTTCTTCCACGACGTTTCCTCTTCAGACGCACATCGACAAACAAGCTCGGAAGCGAAATCGGGTAGCGAGCGACGACGGCTTCGCCTTCCCTCGAGTCGGACGAACGCCGACGTCCCCCTTCGACGTCGTCATCCTCGGGACGCCATACCGCGATGAACCCCGAACAACGACGCCTCCTTCTGATCGGCTTATACCCAAGGTAGGGGTTTGACTAATTTAAGTTGGTGATTTCTTTCCTTAGAATAAGGAAGATAAATCTGATAGCCATGTTCCAATATTTATTTAAATTAAAAATTGTGAAGGTTAAACATTTTACGTTTTGGCCAACTGCTATCGATATAACGGAAGGGAATCGGTCTGCACAAACACGACCGATACCACTCCCCCCTTTGCTATTCTTCAGTTTTGATTAGCGAAGACGGTAATGCATCGTTGCGCTGCGCTTGAGCGAAAAGAGATGTGAACGATGCGGGCCACGACGAAGAAACGCGACACTGTTGCGCCGTGCCGAGGATTGCGAACAAGGCCGCGGCCGGAGTCGGGCCAAGGTGGAAGGGCACGGCCCCGTCACGCAATGCCGGACAAATTTGCAACCATCATGGAAGTAGCGGCCGGAAAAACCACCCACCGGAGAATTCGAAGAAGGCAGACGGAACTCCCGCCGCTGGCGCCGTAAGGCGCGGGACCGCGGGGTCCTGCGGCAAGAAACCGGCCGGCCGTTACAGGGGAAAAGCTGGGGGGGTTACACCCCCCGGGTTGCACATGGCGCGACCCCTTAAAGGGGCCACCATTTTTCTTAAAGGAAGGGCAACGCCCCTCCCTTGGGAACGCTTGCGCGGCCCACTGGCCGCGATGGTCGCGCCGCCGCGCTGGCCGCACCGCCGCGCCCCCGAGCCGAGCCGGGTCATCGGGCTGGGTCGTCGCCCAGGCCGGGTGGACCCGGTTCTGCCGACCCAGGGGGGTACTGGGTCGGGCCGAGCCGGGCCCAGACCCCCTATTTTTGGACTGAGTTGGTTCAAACGCCCATATCATGGGCTATGGATCTCTGATCGACGCACCGTCAGTTGAGTAGAAATCCTTGGAATTAGGCGGTCGTTTCGGTATATCGCACATAAGGTTTTGGAATACTTTAGGTTCGGCCGGGTTGGTTTGGATACGAAACCAACCGGACCCTCGGAGCGGAAATGCTCGTAACTTGAGCTCCGGTCGTCCGTTTGATGTGCCGTTGACTTTGATTGTTTCCTATTAGTGAGAAGGATCTTTTGGCTTACTCCGCTCGAGGTTTGGATGTCGTCGGAGTGTAGTCGGGTTGGTTCGCTCACGAAACCAACTGTGCCCCTAGAACAAAAAAGTCAATAACTCACAGTCCGAGCATCTGATTGACGCGCCGTCTGTCTCGCTGATTTCCTTTTAATGAGACGGAACTTTTGGCATACTTCGCCCGAGTTTTGGTTACTGTTGGATAGTGGCCGGGTTGGATTGTACCCGAAATCCAACCGGGCCCTTAGAACAGAAAAGCTGATATCATTCAGACCAGACGTTCGTTTGACGAACCGTCAGCGACGTTGGTGATCACATTGAAAAATGGTCCCTATGAGTATACCCTATGAGTGTTCGGGGTATAGTTGAGTTATGGCCGGATTGGTTCGCACATGAAACCAACCAGGCCCTTGGGAAGAAAATGTTAATAACTCACAGACCGGGCATCTGATTGACATGCCGTCTGTTGCGTTGAGACCCCTATGATGAGGCGGTCCTTGAGATACATCTTCGTGGGACTTTGAAATACATGGAGTTTTGACCAGTAGCTCATGGAGCGGACCCTCCCGGAGACGAGCATATGGAGTACGGAGACCGTGTAGCCAGCTAAAACCTGACGACTGCTTGACCGACTCGACTTGGAGTGAGTCGACTAGCCCAGTGGATGGAGCGCCCGGTATTTGGCGACAGACCCACGGTGGACGGAGCGCCCGGTAGTTGGCCGAAGACCTGTGGTACTCGACATGAGGAGTATCTCTGTAGGATATTAGGGGAAGCGCCCGGTATTTGGCGACAGACCCTCAGCGGACGGAACACCTGGTAGTTGGCTGCAAACCCGCGATACTCGACAGGAGGAGTACCTCAGCAGTCTTAGGTTAGTGAGCAGTACCTCGGAGTCGTGACATGACCACTGTACACTCCAGAGACGGGGCTCTTCAACAGTTACGTTTTCGATAATGAAAATCCTGGTTTGAGCTGAGACTTTTGACCTTTGTGTTTACCTAATGATTGAGATGGTTCAATTGATAACGTAGGTATATGTATGGCATATACCTGGGTAGTGGTTATCTGTTGATTTAATAATCTTTGTGTTACCTCATGATTGAGATGAGTTACTTGATAACTTAGGTATATGTATGGGCATATACCTAAGTAGAGTTCATCTGTTGAGATCTTCTTTGTGGTTATCCTTGTTGGTTTTAGTGAGACCTTGAGGGTCTCGAGGTCCCTACTGAGTATCGTTATACTCACCCCTGCACGGGCTATGCCCGCACCTCATTGTGTTGGTTGCAGATGACGGGCAGTGCTGACAGAGGCCGAGTGTTCGAGGACTGGATGATACCCAGATGTGGACTACACAACGAGTCAGTATCTGGAGGAGGACTTCATGGAGAGATGAAACACGGAGGAGGTTGACGGGCGAGAGCGTTGAAGAGGCTATCTGCACCTACCCTTCAGGTCGGATCTGTGGCAGACAATCCAGGAGCTGCGCTTTCTGTACCTACCCTTTAGGTAGGATGTGAGGAGGAAGACCCAGGAGCTGCTTCCTTCTTCCATCTGTTTACCTTTTTATGTTGTACTTTCGTTTAGTTGTAGCTGCACTTTCAGTTGGGTTTGTATTCTGGCCCATTTACTTTTCAGCACTTCCTTTTTGTACTTAGTGTTTTTCTTCCGCTTGTACTCTGTGGTGTTTTGTTTACTTTTATAAAGGAAATACCTTCCCAGTTATCGAGATTTACGCCTTTGGTGGTAGTCACTAGCCCCTGGCCTATGGAAGGCGGGCTTGGGGTAGTCACGGCACGGGCCCCGAGGACGGGTCGTGACAAATTGGTATCAAAGTAGTCGGTTCTACGGAAGAACTTATAACTCTGATATTTTCATTCTATGGAGCAATAGTGTTAAGAGTACCGAGTGTGTTTTTCAGTTCAGGGAGTCCAGTGTTGGTGTGGGCGGCCAACGTATCCATACACTAGGACCCTGACAACTGATTTCTGACTTTGTGCATGAAAACACTGATTGCGTGTGTGTTTCCAGACGTTTTATTTAAATATCATCTCAAACCAAGTCACATCACTAGGTATAAATTGTTTGACCGTGTCATGTTTGTTTCTTTCAGGATGCCTCCCCGCAGACGACCAGCTAGAGCCCCCAGAGTTGTTCATACTGATAGCCCGCTGAGCAACGTGGCCTCAGTACAGGGCCCTATCCCAGTTGAGGCACCAGCGGAGGCACCGGCGGTACAACTACCCGTTGGGCCACCGATACCACCAGCCCCAGCATTAGAGGGTGCACATCGCTTGAGCGCACTGCACGAGTTCCAGCGCCAGAGGCCACCGAGGTTCCAGGGAGGGACGGACCCGCAGGAGGTTGAGGATTGGATGGAGGCTGTGGTGAGAGTCTTCAGGCTAGTGGGGACGCCGATAGACTTCATGGTGATCCTTTCTGCCAGCCTTCTTCAGGCAGCAGCAGGCATATGGTGGAGTCTGATGCTCCAGATGCATGACGAGGCGACAATTCTTTGGGCAGACTTCGAGAGCCTCTTCCGGGCAGTGTTTGGACCAGCCACCCTTCGAGCGGTGAGTATACAGGAGATACTTCAGCTGTGGTAGGGCATCATGACAGTGGCACAATATTCAGCGAGGTTCACAGACCTCTCGCGCTACTCCACTGATATGGTACGGGACCCATTCTCCAGGGCCCGAACCTTCGAGCAGGGGCTCAGGCGGGAGATTAGAGCTTCTGTTGTTTCTCACAGTATTCCGACCCAGACAGGGGTGTTGGAGAGAGCCCTCTTAGTGGAAATTTTCCTTGTTGAGCAGTCTCTAGCAGCACGACCCACCACTAGTCGGCTTGCGGCAGAGTCTTCTGCAGCAGGCAGTAGACAGATGACGCAGAGGCCCAAGAGGACCAGACCTACCGGTGGCTGACTGCACGACTCAAGTTCAGTTGTGCGGGGAAACCGGGGTGGAGTGAGAGCCAGAAGTGCCGAGAGTGGACAATGTTACACCTGCGGCGGAATGGGTCACATGGCACGTGACTTTCCGACCCTCCATGCAGATGACCAGCGGTTAAATGAAGAACCTCCCAGCCAGAGGCAGAGGTTCGATCAGGGAAGACTGCAAGTAACAGGAGGACATGGGAGAGCTCATCTTCAGGCAGCTGAGGCCTACGGTAATGGAGCTCCAGAAGCAGATGGATAGGAGCGGAACTAGCTTCTGACCTGGAGGCTATTGATCATGTTGCTTCTAGTTTTGTTGATGTTTGTCTGTAGTTGCTTTGTGTCTTTTTACTATGAGCTGCAATAATGAAAAGACAATTATCTTTGTAAAATTTTCTTTCATGTCCTTTTTGTTTGGTTGATACTGAGTGGTCTCGGTTAAGACTGTTGACTTTACCCTCACTTTAGAGATTTCTACAGGAGGAGACCTAGTGACCTCACACTGATGCTGACAGTGTGACTCGACCCTTGGAGGCAAGAGTGATAGTTGGATATCTTGGTAGTTACGTCGAGGCCTTACGATGTCATCCATGGTATGAATGCATCATTCATGTCAGGATTGATTGTATTAGGCAGTGAATGTGGTTTATCCAGGGGATGAGACCAGATTTCTCTTATCGGAAAAGAAGAAATCATAGCAGCTCTTGTGGGATTAGAGAAGGTCCAGGTCATCCAAGAGCGGATGAGGAGAGCACAGGGCCGACAGAAGCCTTATGCTGACAGGACTTGGAGGCCTCTAGAGTTTGAGGATGACAATCACGTCCTTAGACGGGTCTCACCTCGACGAAGTTTACGGAGATGTGGCCAAGGTGGAAAGTTATCTCCGAGGTTCAACGGACCTTTCTAGGTCCTCAGTTGGGTAGGCGGGGTGGTTTACCGCATGACCCATCCACCTCAGTTGCACAAGGTGCACGGAAACTTCCAAGTATCTCAAATGAGGAGATACGTGCTCGACCCTTCGCATATCATCGACCATGAGGAGCTGGACGATGGCAATGAGGTGTCTTTCACGGAGGTTCCAGTGGGGATTGAGGATCGACAGGAGCGGATCCTATGAAGATGATCGATTCCTCAGGTGCGCTTTCTCTGGCAGTATGGATCCTCCATGTGAGCACATGAGAGCAGGAGGCTCAGATGCGTGCTCAGTACCGTTTTTGTACCCCTGGTTTGTGTTGTAGCTTTACGAGGACGTAAAGACCTGAGGTGGGAGTAATGTAATGATCTGTAAAATTCAAGGGAAATTTTTTCTTAATTTTCTTTGAAATTTTACAAGAACGCAGTTTCTGACGGCGCTTGATTCCGAGGCCCGGTGTGCCGGAATTTCTATCCGAAGTTTAGGTCGGGTACGTTCATTGAACGAACGAGTGGGAATTTCTAACTTTTGAACCGGTGCTCGGAATCGAATTCTGAGGGCACCGATTAACTCGCAATGCCGGTAATCGCTTAAGGGAACCTTTACCGTAGTTGCGTTTGTGCGGGTGAAGAAGTTAATTAATGTGGTTTATTTAAAGAAAAAGTAAATAAAATTGTGGAATCAATTTTATTTTAATATCTAGTGGTTATTTTCTCCCATGGGAAGTTGGTGGTGGGGCCCACATCCACCCAACTTCCAATGTGTGGTTAATTGAAAGGTTGGGGCCCACACGATCCCCCCCACCTTTTCAAATCCCTTAACCCCCCTAACTCCACTTAACCCTTCACTTTCCTAACTCCCCATTAACTCACTTTCATTAATTTTTGACAACTTGTTATAATTAATATGGTGAGTTACTTAATTTCAAACTCTTGAAATTAAAATGGTTAGGTTGTGTTAATAAATTAATACTTGGTCTTATTTTATTATTGTTAGTGTTTTTGCCACCTTGAGAGGATTGGGAAGTGTGAAGTCTTCTTATTCTTCAACCTCGACGAAGAACCTGAAGAACACCTCAGACTCTGACAAAGAACTCCGTCCTTATAGAAGAACATCTCCACCGAAGAACGCGAATAACTTCTTCCATGACGTTCTACTTCCGCGACGTTTCCTCTTCGGACGCACCTCGACGAACAAGCTCGGAAGCGAAATTGGGTAGCGAGCGACGACGGCTTCGCCTTCCCTCGAGTCGGACAAACGCAGATGTCCCCCTTCGACGTCATCATCCTCGCGACGCCATAACGCGACGAACCCCGAATGACGACGCCTCCTTCCTATCGGCTTATACCCAAGGTAGGGGTTTGACTAATTTAAGTTGGTGATTTCTTTCATTCGAATAAGAAAGATAAATCTGATGGCCGTGTTCCAATTTTTATTTAAATTAAAAATTGTGAAGGTTAAACATTTTACATTTTGGCCAACTGTTATCGATATAACGGGAGGGAATCGGTCCGCACAAACACGACTGATACCCCTACACCCTTTTCTATTCTTCAGTTTTGATTAGAGAAGACGGTAATGCATCGTTGAACCACGCTTGAGCGAAAGTAGATGTGAACGATGCGGGCCAAGACGAAGTAACGCGACGCCGTCGTGCCGCACCGAGGATTGCGAATAAGGCCGCGGCCGGTGTCGGGCCGCGGCGGAAGGGCACGTCGTCATCACGCCCTGCCGGACGGATTTGCAGCCATCCTTGAAGTAGTGGCCGAAAAAACCACCCACCGGAGAATTCGAAGGAGGCGGCCGGAACTCCCGCCGCCGGCGCCGGAAGGCGCGGGACCGCGGGGTCCCGCGGCAAGAAACTGGCCGTCCTTGTGCTAGTCGACAGTTACAGGGGAAAATCTGGGGAGGTTACACCCCCCGGGTTGCACATGGCGCATCCCCTTAAAGGGGCCCCCGTTTTTCTTAAAGGAGGGGCAACACCTCTCCCTTGGGCACGCTCGCGCGGCACACTGGCCCCGCTGGCCGCGCTGGCCGCGCTAGCTGCGCCGCCGCGCCGCCGCACCTAGCCGGGCCGGGTCGTCGGGCCGAGTCGTCACCCGGGACAGGTCGACCCGGTTCAGCTGACCCAGGTGGGTACTGGGTCGGGCCGGGCTGTGCCCAGACCCCCTATTTTCAGACTGAGTTGGTTCAAACGCCCATATCATGGGCTACATACCTCCGATCGACGCACTGTCAGTTGCGTAGAAATCCTTGGAACGAGACGGTCATTTCAGTATATCGCACTCAAGGTTTTTGAATACTTTGGGTTCGGACGGGTTGGTTCGGATACGAAACCAATCGGGCCCTCGGAGCGGAAACGCTCGTAACTTGAGCTCCGGACGTCCGATTGACGTGCCGTCGACATTGTTGGTTTCCTCTTAGTGAGACGGATATTTTGGCTTACTCCGCTCGAGGTTTGGATGCCGATACAGTGCGGTCGGGTTGGTTCGCTCACGAAACCAACTGGGCCCCTGGAACGAAAAAGCCAATAACTCACAGACCGGATGTCTGATTGACGCGCCGTCTATCTCATTGCTTTCCTCTTGATGAGACGGAACTTTTGGAATACTTTGCCCGAGTTTTGGTTGCTGTTGGATAGAGGCCGGGTTGGGTTGTACCCGATATCCAACCGGGCCCTTGGAACGGAAAAGCTGATATCATTCAGACCAGACGTCCGTTTGACGAACCGTCAGAGGCGTTGGTGATCACGTTGAGAAACAGTTCATATGAGTATACCCTATGAGTGTTCGGGGTATAGTTGTGTTACGACCGGAATGGTTCGCACATGAAACCAACCGGGCCCCTAGGACGAAAAGGCTAATAACTCACAGACCGGGCGTCCGATTGACGCGCCGTCTGTTGCATTGAGACCCCTATGACGAGGCGGTCCATGAGATACTTCTTCGTGGGACTTTGAGATACTTTGAGTTTTGACCAGTAGCACATGGAGCGTACCTCCCAGAGATGAGCGTACGGAGTACAGAGACCGTGTAGCCGGCTGAATCCTGACGACTACTTGACCGACTCGACTTGGAGTGAGTCGACTAGCCCAGTGGACGGAGCGCCCGGTATTTGGAGACAGACCCACGGAAGACGGAGCGCCCGGTAGTTGGCCGCAGACCCGTGGTACTCGACAGGAGGAGTACCTCTATAGGCTATTAGGGGAAGCACCCGGTATTTGGCGATAGACCCTCAGCAGACGGAGCGCCCAGTAGTTGGCCACAAACCCGCGATACTCAACAGGAGGAGTACCTCAGCAGTCTTAGGTTAGTGAACAGTACCTCGGAGTCGTGACAGGACCACTGTACACTCCAGAGACGGGGCTCTTCAGCAGTTACGTTTTCGATAATGAAAATCCTGGTTTGAGCTGAGACTTTTGACCATTGTGTTTATCTCATGATTGAGATGGGTCACTTGATAACTTAGGTATATGTATGGGCATATACCTGGGTAGTTTTGATCCGTTGACTTGGTAATCTTTGTGTTACCTCATGAGTGAGATGATTTACTTAATAACTTAGGTATATGTATGTGCATATACCTAAGTAGAGGTCATCTGTTGAGATCTTTTTTTGTGGTTATCCTTGTTGGTCTTAGTGTGACCTTGAGGGTCTCGGGGTCCCTACTGAGTATCGTTATAATCACCCCTGCATGGGTTATTCCCGCAACTCGTTGTGTTGGTTGCAGACGACGGGAAGTGCTGATAGAGGTCGAGTGTTCGAGGACTGGACGGTACCCGGAGGTGGACTACACGACGAGTCAGTATCTGGAGGAGGACTTCACGGTGATATGACACACGAAGGAGGTTGACGGGAAAGAGCGTTGAGGAGGATATCTGTACCTACCCTTCAGGTAGGATCCATGGCGGACAATCGAGGAGTTGCGCTATCTGTACCTACCATTCAGGTAGGATCCGAGGAGGACGACCCAGGAGCTGCTTCCTTCTTCCAGCTGTTTGCCTTTTTCTGTTGTACTTTCGTTTAGTTGTAGCTGCACTTCCAGTTGGGTTTGTATTCTGGCCCACTTACTTTTCAGCACTTCTTTTTTGTACTTAGAGTTTTTCTTCCGCTTGTACTCTATGGTGTTTTGTTTACTTTTATAAAGGCAATGCCTTTCCAGTTATTGGGATTTACGCCTTTGGTGCTAGTCGCCAGCCCCTGGCCTATGGAAGGTGGGATTGGGGTAGTCACGGCACGGGCCCCGAGGACGGGTCGTGACAAGATTTTTATGTTCTTTCTAGGTATTAAAAAAAAATTCCATAGGTTTTAATTATGGGAAATTGAATAGGAGATTACATGAAATTGTTTTATGTTTCCCCATGAAAATATTTTACATTTTTTGAAAAATATTTTTTATTATGGAAGATATTGAATCTGTTTTATTAGTACTCACTTTGTATTCATGTGGGTTGATATTTATGAATTAGGTCATAATTATCTAAAAATCTAAAGTAAAAAGGCCTTTAAGAATGTAATAAAGTTAATTCTAACATAAATTACAGATTATGTAATTAATAAGGATGGGTCCATATAGTTTCTTTGATATAATAATTTTGATATCAATAGAGATTAGGAGGTTAGTCTAGCATAAGTTAAAAAAATTATAACCATATGGGTTATTAACATATGGAAAATTTTGATTGTTTATAAAAATTTATGTATGGTGGATAAAAACCTAAATAAAATGAGATATATGGAGGTTAATATATTATATTATTATAAACAGTTATAGTGTTATCTGAACCCAATATAATATTTTTCTTTCTTTTGTTAATTTATTTCATGTTTATGTGATTTTTATTTAAACAGATCAAGGATTATTTATCAAGATAGAAGAATTTATTTTACACAACCTTCTTACACAACTATGATTATTTGATCAACACTATTATTAAAAAATTATGTTCAAAGGATTTTGATAGCTACTTGAGTATTCAAATAACCTTCATGAAATTGTTTGAATTATCCAAAACATATAATTTTCAAAATAAAATATAGCTGTCATGATATCATATTCATATTATTTCAATATCTATTCACTTTCAAATCTTTTGGAATATAAAATACCAGAAGTGTTGTGAACTCTTAATTTTTTAATATATGAAAACATGCCAAAAGCAAAACAAAACACCAAGAAGATCCAAAAATATGGATTCAAGGAAAGAATTTTTTTATCCATAAAATATGAAACATGTTTTTATTGATATTTATGAATACTAATTATATAAATCCAATATTTTGTTTTTGGGAATGTTGTATTATGAATTAAAGTACTGATGCATAGTTAATTGATTATGAAGAATTTGGAATTACTAAGATATATACTTATAAATTATTCAAGTGTTATGGTATACTTAATAATGATAAAACATTTACACATTATATTACTCTTTTGATGATGGATGTAATTGGGATACATTTATTAACATTGACTGATATGTATTCATAAGTTTTTCATGTGAAATAAAAATTTAATTGATGAAAAAAAATCTATTTTAATTTTTAGACCTAATATAAATGGCATGGTTTTATTTTCAAGTCATATGTTATTTGATTTTGATGAAATTATGGGTTGTTGTAATTTGGGAACATATGTTTTATCATAATTTGATTTACTGATCAATGTTATTTAGGATGAATATCAATATAATTCTAGGAAGCTATACTTGAATATGGTAAATAGAATTCCATAATATGTTATTTGAGGAAGAAAGGTTAAATTGAATTTTGGAGGGAAATATGAATTTATTTTGGAATTGTGATGATGACTTGATTTTCGTGGAGACTATATGAATTGGATATATAATTTTTGGAGTTATAATTTTAGGTTCATTAATGATAGTTGTTGATAAATTTTAATATTATATTGGATGTCCATGTGAAAAAATAATTATATTTTTATCTTTATTCTTGGTTTTGAATATATGTGAGGAATATTACTGATTTCAATTCGGAAATAATCTATGTTGAAATTTTAAAAATACAATTTAATTAAGGGGATTAATTAATTTTTGGAAATATTTTATCTTACTCATACCAATTTTGTTTTTGTTATTTCCTATTGAGTGGAGGAATAAAATAATTTTCTTTTATGGATTTATATTTCAATACAGGTTATTTATAGTGCTTTAAGAATTAATGATTCATAGACTTCACTTATAGTAAAATTTGATTTTGTGGTGGAAAATGATATTAAGAATAAAAAAATACTTTATAAGAAGAATAAAACCATATGTTCTATTATAGATTTCATGGAATACCTCAACTCATGTAAAAGGATATTGAAATAAAAAAATATCCATTTAGTTTTCTTACTGAGAAATTAATAGCCTTTAGCCCATAATAGATTTACAGTTTACAATGGTTAACATCAAAATGATAATGTAACTTATAAATCTATAACAAATCTTGAAAGTTAGTTTCATCTTCCAAGTCATTTTTTTCTTACATGGATTCTAAGTATGTGTTATCGTAGTTGACCATTATGATTCCATTTCATTATTTTTAAGTGGATGCTTTATTAATACTATTTCTCATGTGGGTGTTCAAAAAAGGTATTTTGATTAGTTTTCACTTGGTTACGAATATTGAGATGGAATTATGAGGACGCAATTAATTTAATGTAGAGGGGTGAGAATGTAACATCCTAGGTACTTGAAAAATTATTTTTTAATACTAGAATTAAATAGTCAAAATCATTACAAATGATTAATGAAAGAAGTAGTGTAATAGAAATTAATGAATATATACTAATATATTAGTAACCACATATATGAGAGTATAAATAAAAATTTTGTATCTTTTAAGTGAAAATATGATATATTTACATCATGGAATAAGTAAATATTTTTTTTAAATATTAAATTAATTTTGGCAATTTGGTGGCTCAAATTTTTTTATTTGCAATTTTATAAGTAATATTAAAATTTATTATATTTTTTCCATAAAATTGTTTAATAATTTAAATTTTTTTATTATTTTGATTATATGATAATTTTATGATACCTTAATTAATTTCTCAAAGTGTTATAAAATCAGATATAATTTTAATATTGATATTTTACAAATAAATGATGATTTTAATTAAAATTAAATTTATAAAATTTAGAAATATATTTTCATAAAATAGATTTAATTTTTTAATTTTTAACATCAATTTTTTTTTCATGAGTAGTTTTTGGAATGTTTTCAAAATGATATGAATTTTTGTGAATAGTGAAATATGGTAATTTACGATATATATATATATGATTTATAAGATAAATAAATTATTTCATGATTAAATAATGAAGAAATAACAATAATGACGAACTTCCATAAATTTTTTTTATATATTTAGTGATAATTCTCTAAATATTTAAATTATATAGAAAAAATAATAAACTAATGAATAAAATAATGAGAAAACATCCCTCTCCTCTACAATAAATACAATTCCTACCACTTCATCTCCTCACAACTCAAAGAATTTAATATTTTTAGTATCATCCCAATTCCATTCCCAATAATCTTCTAGATGTTTAAGACCATATGGTCTCACCCAAGGAGAAAAACAAAGTACTTTTCATAGTTCTAAAAGTAGAATAATTCAAGAGGTAAGATCATCTCTTTTTAATCTTTTTTTATTTTCAATTTCTTTTATTTTCTAACTCTCTCCTCACATAAAATAATAAAAGTGTAATGATATATCCATTATAACACATATAAACTAAATATATGATGTCAAATCAAACATTTATAATCAATCTTCTTCTCCTCTCTATTTTATTTTAAAAATTAAAACTTCTAACGTGTTGTGTCGATTTAACGACATATTGGACAATACATTATTATTAAATTTTACTAAATTCTTGTATTGACATAAAACCATTAATAAAGATAAATCCTATTTTATTATAAATATTATATGTTATATAATTTTCTTGAAAAAATATATATACATGATATTTAATACTATAATTTCAGTTCGCGATGGTCAAAAAAACGCCAATATAAATTACATTATTTTCTTTAATGGTTTATCAAATAAATCATCCTCATATAAGAATAAAATGATATATGGTATCATTATAAATTATAGAAACATAATAATAATTTTTTTCCCACTTTTGGTGTTTTTCATTCATTTTAAATGAAAATCAATAATGAACCAACCATGGAATCCATGATATAAATACACTAGAACGAATAAAAACAACAAAATAATATTGATAAATGTGTAAATGAAGTCATAATAATATAATATAAGGAATTATAAATATTAATATGGTTCTATAATATATTAATAACACTCAAGAAACCATAATACATGAGGTTTTAACACATTTTATAAAAGAAGAACCCGAGGTATGGGACTCATTTACTAAAACAAATTTTACATGATTTAATGTTTTATCCTTATAATTATTTATTGTGACCATATTTTATGATTATGTTTTATGAATATATTTATATAGGCCTAAATGTTTAAAAATAATATTTATTCTATTTCACTAATTTTTTAAAAAAAAATCTATCATTTTCAGGTTTTATGTATGAGAATTTTCTTTAAAAACACTCTTTTAATTTCTATTTTCAAAAAATATGGAAGGAATGTTCATAAAAAATATATAAAATGACATTACATTACATATTTCATGATTACTTAATTTTTTTATGTTATTTACAAGATTACATGTTTAAATTTAACTAATATGTGTTCCTTAGTATATGAACTACTTTCCATTAATAATTTATTACTCCTCAAGGAATGATTTTTTTGATGAAAATACACTTTTTAGGATTATCTTTTGGTTCATGGGAATTTTTTCTAATGAAGGGTGTGACCTATATCTCCATCTAATGCATTGGGTGAGTTTATGTTAGGAGATGACCGTAAGGATTACTCTATGTGTAATAGTGATGGATACATAATAAGATAGTTGTGAGGGTTACATTGAAAGTTTGTCCTAAGGACTACATATCAAATGTTATCCATAATGGTTAAAATATTAATTAATTATTCCACAATTTTAACAAAATGGTTTATAATTTTTTCTATAATTTTTGTAAATAGAAGCTTTTCACATAGTAATAATATGATACTATGAGTTTTTCTTTGTAAAAATGATGTCATATGATTATAAGTACCCATGGACTAATAGTTTCATTTCACTTTTTTGGACCCTTACTAATTGTTGTGTGGTCATCCCATGTTTAAAAGTATTTCTCACAATTCTTAAAGATGGATAAGTGAAATGAAGAAGTCGTGATGAATGTTTTAAAGATTTTTCATGAAACTATTTCACATTTTATATTAAATTTACTATGGATGAAATGGAAACTATTTTTTTATTACCCACATTGTATAGTTATGGGTTTATATGTATGAATTATGTCCTTATTCTCCAAAACACTAAACTGAAAATATCATTGGTACTCTTTGAAATTGAATTCTATAATAATTTTATAGATTATGTAATGTATAAGGCTAGTTCACTATAATTAATTTAAAATAATAAAATCAAAGTATCTGTAGGACTTTGGTATTATTATTTTATTATGGTTTAATGATATTTTATGGATGTATAATAAGAAACAAAAATAAAACATATGGATAAAAAGTATACCTCTTATTTGGAAATCCACCTTTTAATAACACCTTAATCCCTGTAGGGAAGGTTTTTTGCTTAGGATAAAACATCCTAAATGTGGGGAGAGATATTGGAAAGGTATTTCGAATGTGATTGGATAAATAAAATGGTTTTTCATGTGTGGATTATTTAGCAGCATAGGATTCATTTTATACGATAGGGGAGGGAAACTCTTGGAATTCTTCAAATTATAGAATTAATATAAATTAATATTCAACACTATTTTTTATATATTAATGGTCAATATAGTTACTATAAATGGGAAACATCCCAATAATAGGACAATATTGATATTTTAAACCATATCATAGTCAGATGACCTAATCTAAAACATTTATTAATTTAATATCACATAATAAATTCCTATTTATTATAATATATCATTAATTTACATTTTTAAAACTTTTCATTGCATTGATTTCAATAAAATCAATAAAATTATGAAAATTAAATATAAATTTTTCAATACATCCTTATCATGTCAAGTAAATCTAAATAATTCATGGATCACATTATGTATATGATATTTTATTACATTTAATATTTATAAAATCATTTATTTATTTTTCCATTAATTGAATAATTACTAATTCAGTATTGTGAATGCATTTAAGGTAATTATTTCTGGACATAAAATTTAAAATAAAATACCATGTTAAAAATAAATATTTTATATTAAAAAATTAATTACAACGAAACATATCATCTAGTGATCATTATTTAATAAATATTATTGTTATTAAATACTAGAGTGTAATAATTTTTTTCTTTTAAAAATATTATTAAGGATGTAATCACATAAAAATTGATATTACATCATTTAATTATTATGGATGCAATAAAATAATAGAATACAAATCAGTAAACTATAAGTGTAGTCCTTATAATTTTTTTTTTAACCATTTATTACCTGACTTGCTTTTATTTGTGGTAACAAAAATTTCTAAGGATTCTATTCATAGTGATAAAAAAAGAAAATATTTAATTAATATAGACCTAATAATTTGAAATATGTAATATGTTTTTGAAAATTCAAAACCCAGAAGTGAAATAATTTAAATTAATATTAATCAAAAAAATGTGAAAATGGGATTTTATAAAAATGCACTTATAAGTATAAAATGTTCTTAGACTAAATTCTAGTTTAAAATTAATTTAAAAAATAATAATAGGATTATTTTAAATAAAAATATATTATTAAGCATTAAAAAAAATCCAATATATACTTTAACATTATAAATAATTTAAAAGAAAATAATTTTTTTAATTGAAAAAATATTATCATAATTCACTAAAAAATAATTGTTTTCATAAAATTATAAAAAATACACAATAATATAATTTTTAAATTGTAATTTAAAATCATAATATATTTTTTTCAAATATATTTCCTAAAATTTATAGGAAATAATTATAATATTAACTCATAAAAAGAAAGAAATTTTTTTTAGGAAAATATATTTTTTAAAAGTAAAATGACTTTGCAAAAAATTGAATGATTATTTTTATGAAAATATACAAATAAATTTTTATTCATTAAGAAATTAATATTTATTTCATAAATGAGATATTAAAATTCATAACCACCAATTTTACGGAGGGTTTATGCTGGTCACATTTAAATAATAATTTTTCATTGTTTTTTAAACATATTTTTCTATATCTTGTATAATGACGAACATTGCCTTTACTTCTAAAGTCTCTGGATAGAAAAAAAATATGTGTTTGTAAATTTGGTTAAAAGTTTTAAAAATTATAAAATCAAGTATAAAATACATATTTTGTCTTATAAAATGGTTTCATAAATATAATATTGGAAATTATATAATAATATTTTCATTAAATTCTAGTCAATTTTAAAAACTATATTTTTTTCAATTCCCATTAAAGTAAATATATTCATAACAATACTAAAAATCACGATAGAATTATATTGATATTTTTAAACCAAGAATGAATTTCATTTTCAAAATTAAAATTTCAAAGTTTATAAATTTTCTTTTTAATTTAAATATAATATATTATATAAAACTGATTTTTTTTTGGAAAATACACTTATTAAGAATTATGTGTTTTAATATCATGTCAGATATATATTCATATAATTGAATATTGATACATATTTTTATATATCTAAATGTTACATGTTCTGAAAATCATTCAACTATGATCAGTTCATTAAACTAATATAAAATACAATAACCATTTTAAAATTATTCTCCAAAAGGAATTATATCTATTAAATTATTTAATAATGAGAAAAATAAATTTTTAATTATTTTTATATTTTTATATTTTAAATTTCTAATTATTGTATTCTTTATGTTTTTATAATATGTAGTCATTTATTTTAGTATAGGGTAGATTTATTTTGGTCTTGCATGTTTAAGAAGATATCACATACATATCAATTTAATGGATAAAAAATATTAGTTCTTTATAATTAACATCAATATAAAAATATTTTAATGTATTATTCATACCAGTTTCATTATATTAAAGGTTTTGATATATTCTGAATGTATCCTATTGAAGTAAAGACCTTTAAGATCATTGTTAAGGATATGGGGTTCCAATATTTTAGAGGGGATATAGAGTAACAATATTTATTTGAGATTCATTATAATTTCTAAAAATATCTATGTCTTTAGGATCACTGATGTTTGATCCCTTTATAAGACAAATTGAGGGAAAATTGATGTATGGTAATGGGAAAGAGTTGAATTTCATGGGAGTTATTTGAGTTATGAGTCGTAGGGTTGGTATGATTCAAAGAAATGAATTTAGAAGTAAAAATCGGATTTCATGGAGTTCTAATTGTAAAATTGATTTAGTATAATTCAAGCAATATTAGATAACACATATTAACACTTATTATTCTTGATTAAAATTTAAACATGGTAATTATTTTTTTACTACAATTATAAGATGAACCTTCTATAAAATATTTTCTCTAATGAATCTAAATTTTGACTCCAATAATCTATTTAAATCTTTAAATTAATGAAAATATACTTTTCCATTTATACATATTGTTTGTTAAAAAACATTTTTTGTTGAAAATTGTGTTTTTAATCATTCTGTGTTATTAATGTAATTTGAAAATAATTAAAATATAATTCACTATATTTCACTATATATATCTCTATATTATATATCAATGTCATTCTAAATAAATATATCAAAATATATTTAAACTATAATATATAAAAAATGGAATTTAGTGAAAAATTATTGTTTAATTATTGTAAATAACATTTGACATTGTAATTACATTTTATTAATAGAAATTAAATTAACCCCTTTATAAAATTTGATTATTCTAATTTAACATATGAAATTAACATTATATTATTCAATTTCTCAATATGTATGAAATAATTATTTATATAAATAGTTAAATATATAATAATTTCTATTTTCATAGGGAAATATATTTTAAATTAAAATATTAATTATTCATTTTTATTTTTATCTTTTAGTAATTAAATTTTTGTAAATATTTTATTCAAATGAAAAAATAATCCATAAGAAAATAAAATACTCATCAAAAACCAATATTTTGAATGAATACATTTTAGTCCAAAAAACCATCATACTTTTTATTCAGTTACACATATTGAATTTTCATCACTTATTTAGTACTAATAATGACCATCATTTTTATTTCTCCTTATATTTAAAAATTGTAACGCCCCGACCCCAGTTACACAGAGTCGGTGCCTTAATTACATAACATTGGCATGATCACAAGAAAGATCAAATCTCGAAAGACCGATTGGTTTAGTAGCCTTGGAAACACTAGATATATTCATAAGTTTTACATTACATCATAAAATGAAAAACTACTACAACAACATAATGTTTCCACAATCCACACTATTAACCCCTCATAAAATCCCTGCAGGTCATTCATAACTTACTTCTTCACATCCTGGAAAAATAAAACATAGAAAAGGGGTGAGCTCAAATGCCCAGTAAGGATAACAATATAGCGGAAACTTTCATAAATAGGAATAAACATTTAAGGAAATGTATAACTAAAACAAAAGCCTTTTAAATATGAACTTTCAACATGGTATGGCATAAATAAAATGAAATAATGCCATTTACTTATTCACATGGATATTCTACTAATCGAATAATCTAATGCAAAAATCAATAACCACTTTCATAATGTTGGAATGCATAATGCCAGACTATCATAACCACATAGCCAAGGTCTCGTGCCAAGACTACAAATAAGATTTTGTCAAGGCCTTGTGCCAAGACACTATTTTGTCTCATGAGACCTACCGATGCATCGAGGAGCTATAGCGGGCTCCACCCGTCACATATTAAGTCCAATGCATTCCCATATGAAAAGGTTTAAACATAACATAAACATTCGTATTAAAACTAGCATACGAAATGTCAATACTTTCACCATAAACTATGAATGGTATAAAAATAGCACATCCACAGTCAAACATATCACAAAACCTTCAATACAATATAGAAGTTTTGTATCATAATAAATCAACTTCAAATAATCTTAAAATCCATCAAAGGATGTTGACATAGATGAAATCAAAATTCTTTTAAAAGAAATATCTCCTTTTATTTTGAAATCATTTAAGATCCATATAAAATAAAACATTTTCTTTGAAAATATTCTTATAAGCTTGTAAGGGAAGCTTTGAAGATTTTATAGCGGCGGAAAATAGCCGCACCCGCCGTATAAGTTAAAAAAACATTCTTACCTTAATTCTGTCGAAAAGGTTAAAAGGGACCTTGTTTTGAAAACGACGGAAAGATTCCTTTATAAACCACTTATAAAAGTCAAAAAGGGTATAAATGACTTTAACTCATATTCTAGTAAATAGTAATTTTTTTTTGAAATACATTTTTAAGAAACAAGGATGTGGATGATAAAGAGATCCCAGTAGATTATTACGTATAAACAACCTCGGATAATGAAGAGATTGTAAAGTAAACCCTTACCTTGTACTTTTCCTTGGTTGGGGTAGGTTAACCTCCTGTATAATGGTGAAATAATTGTTACTAAATTATACAATAATCATATACATTAATATTATATCATATATGATCTTTTAATATCGATTTATAATAATATCTTAGTATTATCGTTGTTTCGGGTGTTAACTTACTTGTTTTATTTTATATGTTTTGTTACGTAAGACATTTTTGTAAAGGGTAGGTTGTATATTATTCATATCCAGAATGATATCAAGTCCTTAAACATCATTTTTAAATCATCAAATGATAATTATACTTGAATGGATACGATGGAGAATGAATCTCATCGGGTTCGTGGAGACGGTAGTCCGTACGTACGCACGAGCGACAATATAATTATTTTGATTAAAATAATATACAAATGGATGGTATATCATATATACAGAATCATTAACATGTTATATTTATTATTTACATGAGTTACACATCATTATTATACCCATCCAAATAATATTATATTGAATAACAATTACACCACGACGTGGAGACGGTAAGCCGTACGTACGCACGTATGGTGACATGTTATTCAAAGGGTGGATATAATACTGAATATGATTGTACCATATTTATAATAACATCACAGTATATGTGAGATACTGGAGTTATTATTTTAGAATGGTAAGAACAAAGGAAGAATAAGTGGAAGAAGAAATGAACTTGGAGAAGGGTGGTGAAATCATTACCTCTTCTTCGGGTTCTTCCTTTTGATTTGATCAAAAGGGCTCCTTAGGTTGGCTTTCTGATCAAACTAAGTCCTCTAGGTTGTAGTGAGGGATGTTGGGAGAGTATTTGGGCAGATTTTGGCCGAACCAAAAGGCTTTTATGGTGTGAAGAAATGAGAAGGAGGAGTGCCCTTTTATAAGAGGGGTGAGGGGCACCCTTGGAAAAGCTAGAACTATTAATTTATAATAAATTCATATTCGGTTTCTAATGGCTAAAAAGTTGATTATTCAAAGGTTAAGGTAGAGATAGGTCGAAAAACACTCAACCAATAGAATTTAGACAGGTTTGGGTACTTATATTAACCTTATCATTAAGTATTAACTCTAAGTTAATTAGTTTCACTTTTACAATGTCTCTTTGTATTTTTATATAACATGGTTAATAAACATACTATATACATCCAAGCGACCCCCAAGTGGTCCATTAATGATTAAACTATCATGATATAAGTATCTTGGCCGAACCTTAGATTTTTAGGAATTTAATATCAATTAAGAATATAGTATTTGTTTTAAGAACTCTTTTATGTCAATTTTGACACTATTCAATAGTTGATTTTTGTGAAACTCATAACAGATTGATTACTTCGAAAAAAGTCAATTAAATCAATCCTAATATATCATATTATCCTAGAAAATTAGTTTAATTCATTAAAAGTTTCATATTATATTTATTTGGGTATTTATAATATCAATTATTTTAATTTTTCACTATTATAGTAATTACTGCATCATCATTGTGTCATAAATAAAATACATTATTTAATGTTTAAAAATTATAAATAAACTATCATTATGTAGGAAATCTTTTTAGCTTTCTAATGAATATTTATAATCTAAAATCCAACATATATAACCCTATGTAACAATTTTGTTTCTAAAAGATATATTCTTGTGTCATTTTTGTATTCATTTTAACTTAATTAAAATAAAGTGTCATTATCACTTACAAGTGGATCCATGGGGTACCAAAGATTCCCATGGTCGACCATGTATCAACCAATAGGGTTAAGACACGTTTTAGGGTAATTTAGCTTTATTATAATATTATTTGTTTAACCCTTATTTATTGGATTTACCCTTAACCATGGTAAATAAAATTTTTACCGCAGTAATTATTCAAAATGTCTAAAAATAAAAGTTACCTATTTACACAATTTTAACATCATGATTCCAAATATGGAATCCATTTTCCTAAATTCGAAATACAGAAGTGGCAGAAATTAATTTAAAATTAATTCCCGCTGTCAAAACAAAAAGCGTGTTTTTAAGAGATAATAACTATCAAAAGATTGACACTTGTTTATGTTCGGTTTAATTGTAAAATTTTGTCTAATGACCAACATTATATTAAATTGTAAAAATATATTCTAAATATACTTTAAAACAACTCAAATTCATAATTTATCACTATTAATTATTTTGATTAAAAAAGTTGTTTTTAATTAAAATTTAGTAATTTTCACTATTCATCAAAATATGAAAGTTATCCGAAAAGTACCAAAATTTCACCTTAGGCTAAATTCGATATTCCGAATCCTAAAATGAAGTCCATTTCAAAATATAAAATATATATAATTTCAAAATTTAGGTATTACTATTCATAACGGCTAGTTTGATCGGTTGTGGTGTGTGTTAAAACTCGAAGTTGCGTACAACACACGCTACTGTTTTATTCAAAGGAAAACGTACCGTGGAAGCTTGGGAAGTTTCATTTTAAATTTTTTTGATGTCTCCATTTATTTAAAAAGTTTAAAATATTGTATTTAAAAAGGTTTCACTAAAAGTTGATAAAAGTGCAATACTGAAAATGAATCTGTTCTTGCATTATGACTAAGAAACTCATAATATGGATTCTAAAATTATAAAGTTTAAAATTTAGTTAATACTATTCATGACCTCTTTTAATGGATTTTTTTTGGTAAGTCATGGTGCAATTGAACTCGGTGTTGCGTGTTGTGCAAGTTATTGAATTATTTTGAAGAAATAACACACTATGAAATCTTGGGGTGTTACATTCTCCCCTCCTTCAATAAATTGCGTCCTCGCAATTTGAAATTGTTATTCGAAAATAAAAGGTTGAAAGTAGAAAATATATTTGTGGGAAAACCCACATCGGAAATTGGGTTACTAAAATTTAGTCTTAATATGAGGAAAAGAGAAATCAAAGGGTCACCACCAAATTATGATCTCGATTAGGAGAACATTGGTGGCAATTAGAGACATATAATTGGAGAAAAAACGTAAATATTTATAGGTAGTGATTGAGGTCATCAATCACAAACAAGTATAAAATTGAGGTCCTTAAACTCATCAATCTATGATGATTTGAAGTACCATCGGTTCAACAAAATATAGGGTATTGGGACAACACATTTTTGACATTTCAAAATATCTTAGTTGAAATCCCACATCGAAAAATGAATTAATGAGGCCTCTATTTAAAATAAAGAGTGGAAAGTATGAAGATTACCGAAAATAACACATACTAGGGTTCCATGTAGGAAAATATGGATATGGAAGAGAAATCTAACCATCAATTATCTGATGGAGAGTGGTAGAGAACATGGCTATGAAAAGGCCAACAATCCCAAAGCCATAAATTAGTGATGATTTAAGGTACCATCTAGGAAAACATTTTTGTTCTAAGTTGCTTTTCTTAATATTGAGGAATTTATTTATGAGATTGGATAAGGTCATAAGGAGATATACGTACTTTATAATTAGAATTTTATCCATTAATAAATTTCTACCACAAACTCATCTTTCACTCTAAAAGATAATAGAATGTAAAAAAAATTCTATTTACACTATTCGTATAGGGTTCCAAAATAAACGAATTTATAATTCATCTACAAGATCTTTTAATAAAAACTACATTATTTAATCCAGGACATCTCTTGGGCCAGTGGTAGGTGATACACCCTTGTCGCCCTTCGGTTGCGGGTTCAAGTCTCGCGGCCTTGCCGGACGCGACAGGTTGCCGCCCGACCTCCGGGTTGTCCTTTTATGGCAATCCAAAATAATCCAAACTAGAACTATCCAAAATACTTCTGTCCAAACTCACAGTCTAACATTTTTAAGGAAGGTAATCATAATATAGATCCTTTTTACCCCGTAATAGCATATGAATACCTTCATCATGTATTACCATATTCCTTATTGATTACATTAATGCTCCCTTATTCCATATAGAATGCTGGATATACTTCATCAATCCAAAAATGTTTTAAACCCCAACAATGATGGAATATACAAATCATTAATCAGTTCCAAGGTAGTCAAGAATATCCAATATATTTTTTCCAAAATAATCATGTATTATTCGAAAATCACTACCTCGGTATCAGAACTATATTATGGTTTATCATTCTCTCAACCATATATTTTCCAAAAATTTATCCTACTATTGAGTCACTTTTCTTTGTTCCACACAATCTCAAGTCCTTAATGAAATAGTACTGCAGTACAATCCTTATATACTCCATGATTATTGTAACAAATACATTGTTGATACAACACTCAATTGACATAATCAACATAAGAACTCAAATCATTCCTCTTCATCTGTGGTAGTATCATAACTTGATTATTATCCAATAACATCATTTGCGGCATAGTCTGATGACTGGGACATAGGTTCACGTAGTGTCCAAACTCCTTGCAAATGAAGCATTGTACATTTAAAACCATTTTCTTACCCGTGCAGTCACGTACTTTGTGCCCTTTTCCTCCACACTTATAACAAACTCCCATTCCTTTCAGGCAAGTTCCAGGGTGTTTCTTTCCACAGTTACCACATATGGGAAAATTCTTCTTTTCCCTTTTCCCTTTATCCATCTTTCTCTCTTCCATCCTTTTCTTCTCTTGATTCCCTTCAAATCCATAGGACTCAGTAAACTCTTTACTTATCTTATCAACACATGATATTATTTCTTCATATGATGATAATACATGGGAGACTATTTCTCTTATAAATTTTGGCTTAAGACCATAAAATATATGATCCTTCTTTCTCTTTGTATCATGTGCATTTCCGGAGTTCTCATTCCTTCTACTGGGCACCATTTCTAAATAATGGCATAAACTAGATCAGTTTATGAATCAAAATACATAATCCCATACTTATAAAACACTTAACATAAATTGAACTACTTATGGATATAATCCATAATCATAAGAATGTTTTCTTTAAGGAAGTATATACTCATAAACCCTTCAAAATGATTTGTAAAGAAAATGAGAGTTATCCTAAGCATATCCCCCGGGAGTGTCGTAACCAAGAGTGCAGCAAGGCCCGTTGTCGTGCACCAGTTCCCGTTCGAGTCTAGCTCAAAGCGGTGTTTTCGGGTTTTACCCCTAGGTACATCTGTGCCAGAGCCGCCTCTACCTGCTCGTATCCAGACAGGGATGTATTGCTCGGAAAACTCACAAAATCTCTACAATACCAAAATTCTAGGAAGTTATTCTATACTAATCCTCAAAGTTCATTTTAGGTCTACGTGCTCTAATCAGAGTTTATCTAAATCTAGCTTCCAAGGTTTGTACTAAACTTCCTCTGATACCAACTGTAACGCCTCGACCCCAGTTACCCAGAGTTGGTGCCTTAATTACATAACATTGGCATGATCACAAGAAAGATCAAATCTCGAAACACCGATTGGTTTAGTAGCCTTGGAAACACTAGATATATTCATAAGTTTTACATTACATCATAAAATGAAAAACTACTACAACAACATAATGTTTCCACAATCCACACTATTAACCCCTCATAAAATCCCTGCAGGTCATTCATAACTTACTTCTTCACATCCTGGAAAAATAAAACATAGAAAAGGGGTGAGCTCAAATGCCCAGTAAGGATAACAATATAGCGAAAACTTTCATAAATAAGAATAAACATTTAAGGCAATGTATAACTAAAACAAAAGCCTTTTAAATATGAACTTTCAACATGGTATGGCATAAATAAAATGAAATAATTCCATTTACTTATTCACATGGATATTCTACTAATCGAATAATCACATGAAAAAATCAATAACCACTTTCATAATGTTGGAATGCATAATGCCAGACTATCATAACCACATAGCCAAGGCCTCGTGCCAAGACTACAAATAAGATTTTGTCAAGGCCTTGTGCCAAGACACTAGTTTGTCTCATGAGACCTACCGATGCATCGAGGAGCTATAGCAGGCTCCACCCGTCACATATTAAGTCCAATGCATTCCCATATGAAAAGGTTTAAACATAACATAAAAATTCGTATTAAAACTAGCATACGAAATGTCAATACTTTCACCATAAACTATGAATGGTATAAAAATAGCACATCCACAGTCAAACATATCACAAAACCTTCAATACAATATAGAAGTTTTGTATCATAATAAATCAACTTCAAATAATCTTAAAATCCATCAAAGGATGTTGACATAGATGAAATCAAAATTCTTTTAAAAGAAATATCTCCTTTTATTTTGAAATCATTTAAGATCCATATAAAATAAAACATTTTCTTTGAAAATATTCTTATAAGCTTGTAAGGGAAGCTTTGAAGATTTTATAGCGGCGGAAAATAGCCTCACCCGCCGTATAAGTTAAAAAAACATTCTTACCATAATTCTGTCGAAAAGGTTAAAAGGGACCTTGTTTTGAAAACGAAGGAAAGATTCCTTTATAAACCACTTATAAAAGTCAAAAATGGTATAAATGACTTTAACTCATATTCTAGTAAATAGTAAAAATGTTTTGAAATACATTTTTAAGAAACATGGATGTGGATGATAAAGAGATCCCAGTAGATTATTACGTATAAACAACCTCAGATAATGAAGAGATTGTAAAGTAAACCCTTACCATGTACTTTTCCTTGGTTGGGGTAGGTTAACCTCCTGTATAATGGTGAAATAATTGTTACTAAATTATACAATAATCATATACATTAATATGATATCATATATGATCTTTTAATATCGATTTATAATAATATCTTACTATTATCGTTGTTTCGGGTGTTAACTTACTTGTTTTCTTTTATATGTTTTGTTACATAAGACATTTTTGTAAAGGATAGGTTGTATATTATTCATATCCAGAATTATATCAAGTCCTTAAACATCATTTTTAAATCATCAAATGATAATTATACTTGAATGGATACGATGGAGAATGAATCTCATCGGGTTCGTGGAGACGGTAGTCCGTACGTACGCACGAGCGACAATATCATTCTTTTGATTAAAATAATATACAAATGGATGGTATATCATATATACAGAATCATTAACATGTTATATTTATTATTTACATGAGTTACACATCATTATTATAACCATCCAAATAATATTATATTGAATAACAATTACACCACGACGTGGAGACGGTAAGCCGTACGTACGCACGTATGGTGACATGTTATTCAAAGGGTGGATAGAATACTGAATATGATTGTACCATATTTATAATAACATCACAGTATATGTGAGATACTGGAGTTATTATTTTAGAATGGTAAGAACAAAGGAAGAAGAAGTGGAAGAAGAAATGAACTTGGAGAAGGGTGGTGAAATCATTACCTCTTCTTCGGGTTGTTCCTTTTGATTTGATCAAAAGGGCTCCTTAGGTTGGCTTTCTGATCAAAATAAGTCCTCTAGGTTGTAGTGAGGGATGTTGGGAGAGTATTTGGGCAGAGTTTGGCCGAACCAAAAGGCTTTTAAGGTGTGAAGAAATGAGAAGGAGGAGTGCCCTTTTATAAGAGGGGTGAGGGGCACCCTTGGAAAAGCTAGAAATATTAATTTATAATTAATTAATATTCGGTTTATAATGGCTCCAAAGTTGATTATTAAAAGGTTAAGGTGGGGATAGGTCGAAAACCACTCAACCAATAGAATTTAGACAGGTTTGGGTACTTATATTAACCTTATCTTTAAGTATAAACTCTAAGTTAATTAGTTTCACTTTTACAATGTCTCTTTGTATTTTTATATAACATGGTTAATAAACTTACTATATACATCCACGCGACCCCCAAGTGGTCCATTAATGATTAACCTATCATGATATAAGTCTCTTGTCTGAACCTTAGATTTTTAGGAATTTAATATCAATTAAGAATATAATATTTGTTTTAAGAACTCTTTTATGTCAATTTTGACACTATTCAATAGTTGATTTTTGTGAAACTCATAACAGATTTATTACTTCTAACAAAGTCAATTAAATCAATCCTAATATATCATATTATCCTAGAAAATTAGTTTAATTCATTAAAAGTTTCATATTATATTTATTTGGGTATTTATAATATCAATTATTTTAATTTTTCACTATTATAGTAATTACTGCATCATCATTGTGTCATAAATAAAATACATTATTTAATGTCTAAAAATTATAAATAAAATATCATTATGTAGGAAATCTTTTTATCTTTCTAATGAATATTTATAATCTAAAATCCAACTTATATAACCCTATGTAACAATTTTTTTTCTAAAAGATATATTCTTGTGTCATTTTTGTATTCATTTTAACTTAATTAAAATAAAGTGTCATTATCACTTACATGTGGATCCATGGGGTCCCAAAGATTCCCATGGTCGACCATGTATCAACCAATAGGGTTAAGACACGTCTTAGGGTAATTTAGTATTATTATAATATTATTTTGTTAACCCTTATTTACCGGATTTACCCTTAACCATGGTAAATAAAATTTTTACCGCAGTAATTATTCAAAATGTCTAAAAATAAAAGTTACCTATTTACACAATTTGAACATCCTGATTCCAAATATGGAATCAATTTTCCTAAATTCAAAACACAGAAGTGGCAGAAATTAATTTAAAATTAATTCCCGCTGTCAAAACAAAAAGCGTGTTTTTAAGAGATAATAACTATCAAAAGATTGACACTTGTTTATGTTCGGTTTAATTGTAAAATTATGTCTAATGACCAACATTATATTAAATTTTAAAAATATATTCTAAATATACTTTAAAACCACTCAAATTCAAAATTTATCACTATTAATTATTTTGATTAAAAAAGTTGTTTTTAATTAAAATTTAGTAATTTTCACTATTCATCAAAATATGAAAGTTATCCGAAAAGTACCAAAATTTCACCTTAGGCTAAATTCGATATTCCGAATCCAAAAATGAATTCCATTTCAAAATATAAAATATATATAATTTCAATATTTAGGTATTACTATTCATAACGGCTAGTTTGATCGGTTGTGGTGTGTGTTAAAACTCGAAGTTGCGTACAACACACACTACTGTTTTATTCAAAGGAAAGCGTACCGTGGAAGCTTGGGAAGTTTCATTTTAAATTTTTTTGATGTCTCCATTTAGTAAAAAAGATTAAAATATTGTATTTAAAAAGGTTTCACTAAAAGTTGATAAAAGTGCAATACTGAAAATGAATCTGTTCTTGCATTATGACTAAGAAACTCATAATATGGATTCTAAAATTATAAAGTTTAAAATTTAGTTAATACTATTCATGACCTCTTTTAATGGCTTTTTTTTGGTAAGTCATGGTGCAATTGAACTCGGTGTTGCGTGTAGTGCAAGTTATTGAATTATTTTGAAGAAATAACACACTATGAAATCTTGGGGTGTTACAAAAATTGTGTAACCCCTATTTCTTATATGAAAATTATAAGGATATGTATTAAGGGTTTATAGAATTTCAAAATATGGATATATATTAAGGTTTTACAACATTTTACAGTTTATTTTAGTTTAGGGTTTCATGGGAAATGAGCTATCAAAAACATTAGGTTTTAAAAGAAAATAATATTTTAGATCTTAGGGTATTATAATGATTGATCTATAACATAATTAATTTAAGAGAAATATTATTTGGGAGAGAATTTACGATCATTTTAAATAGATAAGGAAGTGTCATAGTAACATATTTTGTTCTGTATTCTCATTTGTTGTTCCTAAAGTTCCCATCCAATGAATTGTATTTTTTTAAAATTATTTATGAGACTATATCAATATGTGTTAATGTGTGAATAAAATTTATGATTAAGTCCTTATATTGAATTTCAACAATTGTTGAACTCGTTTTAGATCCTATAATTTTGTCGATAGGGAGACATTTTTTACACCAAGGTGTTGAAAAGGAAGAACCAAGTATGACCAGGATAAATTATATTTCACATAAACTATATTTGAATAATCTTACATGATAATGTTTTCCTACGTTGTTATATTAAAAATATTGGAAAATATTTTTGTTTAGACTTTATGTAAAAATTTCAAGACTACACAATCCATCCAAAGGGACCAAACCCACCAATTTGATGGGAAGTAAACCCCTTTCCATCCACCATAGATGATGTGGGTGTTTATAGATCATATTTTAAGATTCAAAAAAACCTTAGTAGTTCCACATTGAGGGGAAGAATGATAGTCAAGAAGCATACAATCATGGGTATATTCTAATGGGTGAGGGGAGAAAACCCATGGTCATGAATTTTTGGTTCGTCGAGCACATTTTTATAAAAGAAATTGTGAATATAAATTAATTAATACTGTATGACGAGAATTATTTATTTTTATTTGTTCAATTATTAAATATATGTAATGAAAAGTTCTTGTCTAATATGATTTATTTTAGCCATTAGATCAAAAATGATATCATTCTCCACATACAATATTTTTCTATTAGGTTTCACTAAATTGGGAACTGCATACTTAGCTATTTTGAACATACTAAGATTATTATTCCCATAAAATGTATCTAATGGGAACATTATATGAATGAATCATTATTTTCACGAAATTGAGATGCACAATATAAGAGAAATATAGTTTTTCAGGTGATGATTGTTACTCTTATTTTCATGTATTCCATTGATGTTGTTAGAATATTTGGTTCATGTATAAGAAGAGTTAAGGTAGTGAAAACTACTATAGTGTACATGAGAATATGTGGATGGGTTTTTCTGTATATATCTGAAAGCTCAAACTTTTCATTTATTATATTAATAATATTTTTGATAAATATTATAGAAAAATAGAGGAATAAGGAACACTCTATATTCATGGAGTGATTCCATGCGTTCAGATTGGTGTTTTAATTATTGTTACCATGATGATTATATTATTTCTATGAGTTATTGGATGATTAATATACTCCCACCATGATATGTGAATAATATTTGTGTTCTAGGAACCTCCTGTTTTTTCACTCAAATTAGAATAAGTTTCATACAGAATTTCTGAATAAGTAGTCATGTATCATTATTATAATGACCCATACTTATAATACATTGTTATTACTTCAGAATTTAATCATACATATTACAACATATAAAAAACCCATCGTAGGACCATATCAGTATAGTGTCTTTAGAAACTGGGAATCATAAACAACTGGTTCACAAAGCATCTACATTATCTCCCGTTTATTTCATCATATCTAGAGTCCCTTTTGGCATATCCTACTTAATACCCTTCTTCTTGACCTGGGGAAAAGATAACATACAAAAGGGTGATCTCAAATGCTCAGTAAGGGTAAACAAAGAAAATATCATATTCATAAGAACATAACATTTTTAAAATCTTAGCCTGCAAAAGAGATCATTATATTATAACATGGGATAAATCATAGTAGTGAAATGTAATCCCAATAGTCATAACATAAAACATGAAACATTGTGGGATACACACATAATCATATAAAATCATTTCTTATTTGTCAATACTCATTTCCAAGACTATTGTAGTGGACAATGTCCTTTTCTGAACCAAGTTCACTCCTTGTTCTAGTCCTTTATCACAAAACCAAATTAACTTGTCATTCCAGTCATGTATATCTCATGAGATATTAATCATTTCCCAATGAATTTGAGGGAGATATAGGTCCCACCTATATCATAATGAAGCCATTCTTATGTGTGCCACAAAATCATAAATCATATATCATAGCATAACCCATGTAATAAAAATGGGATTCTTAAACACCATGCCATCATAACATAATAATATATAAAAAAGGACATAATTCCATCAAAACATAATCAAATCAGTGTAAAAATAGGGATAGAGACATAACCCTATATTATCTTGGATGGAAAATAATTTTGATAAAACATTTGAACTCCATTCTAGAGGAAAATATCATTTCGACTTCAAAAACAATTTTCCGTTCTTAATATATCATACAATTTTTAACTAAAATAAGTTAATTAAAAATAAACGCGAATGATGGTAAAGGAAGCTTCATGGAAATAATTTTCTATGAAATCATAAAAATCCATTCATGTCGTATAAGTTAAAAAACATTTTTCTCGTACTTTGGCCGGAAATGTCAAAAAGTATCTCGTACTAAAAACGAAAAAAGATTCGTATGTCTCTTAATAGAAAATCCACCAATATGTAAAATTGGATTAAAAAAATTTTAGTAGTAATGAAATAATATTACATATATAGGAAATATGTATGTGGAGGATAAATATGCCCCAGTAAATACCGAAGTATAAACAATCTCGGATAAAGAATGAGATTGTGAGATTTTCCCATACCATTGGTCTGATATGCTTCATATGTATCCAAAACTCATGTATAATGATTTAAATAATGTCATTTACATGCTACATAATCATATTAATTGTTATTATTTCATATATGGCCATATTCTTATCTTCTTATTGGTAATATTTCATTTTTACTCGTTATTCGGGTGTTCACTACTTTATGTTCTTATGCGTGTTTTGTCGAATAAATTATTATTCTTATTTATAGGTTATAGCTATATCATTTAATTAATGGATTTATTATAATATATATCATATTTATTCATTAAATTCATTTATATAATCATTATTCTATTAAGATCATGTCGAACGAGTCATATCACATCGTGGAGACGGTAGGTCGTACGTACGCACGAGCGATGATATCATTCACATGATCGTGGAAATGTATTGAAGTGTATGTATAACTTTTCAGAATGAATATCACATTAAAATATTTTTATATAGTTATTTATTTACACCATTTTACCCATATACGTAAGGTGGTGGTGGAAAATAGATTACACCACAGCATGGAGACGGTATTCCGTACCTACGCACACGCGTTGATTTCGTTTTCCATAGGATGGATAGAAGATGAAATAAGGTTGTTTAATATTTACAATAACATATCATTATATGATTTATACTGATTTTATTACGTTATAATAATCAACTAAATAAGAGTAAGTAGAAGAAGGAAGAAACTTGAAAGAATCATTAGAATCGATTACCTCTTCCTCGACGTGCCTTCTTTAACTTCCTTTTAAGGGACTAGAGTTGGTCTTTTGAGAAGACCAGAACCTCCAAAATATTACCAGGGATGTTGGAAAGAGTAATGGGTAGGGGTTGGCCGAGCTTTGATACTCAAGGTTGTGTAAAGAGGTCAGGGAGGAGGTTCCATTTTATAAGGGAGGGGAGGGGCACCAATGAAAACCTCAAAAATATTAATTTATAATAAATCAATCCCCACATAAGAACCTCCATAAATGACTCATATTCAAATATTAGATGATATAGTATTGTAATATCATCAATAAATTAATTATACATGTTTCAAAGTTATTTTAAACCTTATTAGCTTGATTTATCCTTATTTAATCTATTTAATTTTATTTTTTTTAATATGATTCTAAATTTTAAATTGTTATAAATAACTACTTATGTGTTGCTAATTGTCCATAATAGGATACTTTAAGACATTTTAGACAATATAAATTTTAATTTATAATTTTTAAATATATTTGTGATTTTTAAACAATTTTATATTATGTTATTTTTATAAAATAACAATACTGTCAATATTGACACTATTCATTTATTTGAATTTCAATAAAATCTACACAGAATATATGTTCTAACTAAAAGATTTAATATATTCCTAACATGTCATATTTATCTAGAAAATTAGTGTATCACATTAAATAGTGCATATAATATTTATTTTAATATTTTTAAAACCATTTATTTGATATTTCAGTCAATAATATAATTTCAACATCACTATTGTGTCACCTTTAATGATAATTATTTAATCCATGAAAATTATAAATAAATTCACATGATGTTGATAATTTTTTTTATATTTCTGAAAACTATTCATTTTTGATGTTTCATGTAGTTTATCACTAAATTAAAATTGTTATACTTAAAATATTTAAGAGAGTGACATGTTGTCAATTTATTTGGTTTTAATAATAATTAAATTATTTTCATTGTAAAAAGTCAATAAAATGAATTTATTCCAACCCTTAGGGGATAAGGGTCTACTTTTAGTCATCCAATATAATTTTGGCAGGTGTTAGGGTAATTTTATAATTTTATTGTTACCCTTAATTACCCGATTTACCTTTAACTGCAGTAACTAAAAATTACCGTCGTTACTATTCATAATATCAAAAAAATAAAAATAACCTATTAACATAATTTTCACCCACTGAATTCAAATATGGAATCCATTTTTCAATATTCAAAACACTTAATTTTATGTAATTAATTTAAAATTAATCCCATTGTTAAGAAAACGATTTTTAAAAGTTAAATCACTGCAAAAGATTGAAAAGTTTTTAACTATTAATTCAATGTAAAATTAAGGGTGAGGACATAAATTTTATTAAATGGTAAAAATATATTCTATTTATACTTTAAAAATATTCAATATTATAATTTAACAATATAAATTTTTGGGATGAAAAAAGTTTTTTTAATTAAAATATAGCGTGTTTTTACTATTTATTAAAATAAGAAACTTATCAGAATAATATGAAAATTTTATCCAAAGAAAATTATTATATCCTGATTCAAAAGAAGAATTTTATTTTTTAAAATTTAACTTATAAATAGGTCAAAAAATATATTTAATGTGGGTGCACCATCAAAAGGCAGCATAACTGCATTTTTTGAAAAATAAATATTTTATGCGAAAAAGTTATTTTGTTCTCATGCCATATTCAAGAAAATGTGTAAGATGAATAAAAATATTTTAAAATTCAAAATTTAATTAATTCTATTCATAAAGGAAAGTTCATAATAATATTATAACAATATATCATTGTTTAGTGAAACCCAGTATTGCGTACTACACACGCTATCGAGGAAGGTCTCGATTCTGTGTATGCAAGCTAAGCTAGTGTTGTGTGTAGTGAAAGATTACTTTGGTGTTACATATAACATAATACATAAAAAAATATATATTTCTCAAAAAATCTCAGGGTGTTACAATTAACCTATGAAGTGATTGAAAATTCATAAAGGTAGTTGGCATAAATATAATAAATATGTTCCCTTATTTTGTTTCATATATTAATATAAGGATTACGTTATATTCTTTAATGATGATACTTTGTATAGTAGTATCCCCAAAAATTGTGTTTCATTATTAGGGTGCAAGATATATGTACTATGTATGAAATAAATAATTTTCATATTATGTGAAATACTATGAAGTGTATTTATTTGTAAAGGACCTATGAATTTTCATGAAAACTAATTCACTACAAAAAAGAGTGATATGGAAAATGTGTATATCTTACTTTACATGAAATAAGTCCTATATAAAATAAAACAGAGCATGAATTTTATTTTATATGAATGAATATTGAGAAGAATAGATGGAATATTCTTTTCATGAAATGTTTTGTAGTAATTTGATATTGAATATAAGATATAATTATGACGAGTACTACAAATAAAATAATATATGAGTCTATAATAGTTAGTAAGGTTAGTACATGTTCCAAAGGAAGAATACTTTTCTAATCAAAGATATACTGAAGTCATTGGACATATGCATGTGATAAAATATTCTTCAATAAGACTAGTTTCTTTAAAAGGGTTTATGAAGTTGTATATAAAATTATTTTATCCAAAAATATCCTAGAGTAGTATAATCAATTGATATTTTAACTTTGTATCACATAATCGTAATACGAAGTCTACAGTATAAAGGTCTTACTAGTTATTGCAAGATTATGATTGGGGGGGCTAACCATTCATTAAAGAAGAAGGTATAGTTGTGGTCCTAACAATCTATTGATATTTTATTAATGTTAGTGGTTTAACCATCTTGTATTTTGGGTTATTACGAGACACTATTTTTTATCACCATATGATATAATAGAGAATCCATGTTGGTGGTCTAACCAACATGACAAAGAGTGGGGTTTTTTAAGGAACTTTGTGAATCCCTATGTTTTTTTGTTTTGTTATTGCTTTTTCATATAGGATTATGCTAAAGATTAATGAAGAGGGATAAATAATTTAACTATTCATAATTTTTAAATCAGAATAAATTGAATTTACTAAAACATTATACCCCTAATTCCATCCCAATTGTATAAAATGGATCCTTGGGCTCTATAATTTGAAATAAAGGGAGGTACCCTATGAATTTCAAAGAGATTTAAAAGAAATGTGGAATTTTAAATAAGTAAAAATTCAACATTCCCTACATCTTATGGCATGTACTAGAAAAACTGGAGGAATATGATGCTTCCTTACCTTATATATCATGGCATGGTAGTATATGATGCATCGAAAGTGGGATTTACAATTACTATCAAGGATGGTTCGATGACTCAATATGAAAATTGAAATTTGAATGTTTATGGAATGGAAAAAAATTTAATCTTTATTGATGTATCAAAAAAATTATACACTAAACCAATGGGTCTAAAACATCCATGGAGAACTAGGAGAAACTGAGAATCATTTATAATGGAAATAATGACGTAAAATATGATAATATTAAAATCTGTATAAGAAATATTGGATATATAAAAATTGATGATGATGAAACTATTTATGACTACTCTAAATGATTAAATAAGATTATCAGCAATATAAGTGGATTTTGTTAGAATCTAGATGAATCTACTTTTGTAATGAAGCTAATGAGAAATCTACCAAATAGATCTGACTCAAAGGTTTCCACTCTTGAAGACTGAAAAGATATCGCATTGGATTTATATCATAATATTATCATAGAATATAAAATGAGAAAAGTATCAGCATTTAAGAAGAATTAAAGAGATGATATGTCAATTTATGTCTTGATAATAGGTAAAATATGTAATCATGGAATAACTAGAATCAATTGATGATAAGCATGTGGAAGAATAAGGGTAATTCAAACTAATGATTTCCTAATTTATAAGAATTTTAAAAAGGGGGTTATAGAAAGTAAATATAACTGAAACACCAAAGAGATGGAATTGCTACAACAATGGTTATTTTATTATTAATAATCCAAAGAAGTTAGTTGATTATCCTAACTCTAACAAAGATTATTATAATTATTTGGAAACCAAGTGAAATATTCATAAGAAGAGGTTTACTTCCAAAAGTATAAATATGATGATTAGTGGAATTGATTAATTTTGATCATTAATTATTAAGTTAGAATGAGAATTATGTTCTAAAAATAATATATTTTTTATTGGAAAAGATATAATATATAGAGACACATAAGAAGGTGATGATGGTGATGAGATAACTCAATTAGAATTGATGTTAAAAGAAAATATAGATGATACTATTATAGAAAATATGATACTCCAGAAGGAAATAAAAAATATTAAGAAATTAATTAACCCAATCTCCTAGAGAAGAAATAATGTATCAATAAAGAGGAAACACATCTTAATGGAATAATAACAACAAAGATAATGATTACTGTGTTTAATGAAAATCCAAAAACCATTAAAAAACTTGCAGTAAAGGAACATCATGATGATTAAAAATAAAAAAAATTAAATGAAAATAAATAAACATGAATGAAATTATCTAAATTTGATAGGATTGTGGGAGATTGTAAATTAATAATTATTAGAAAAGAGAAAAAAATATCCAAGGAATAGTTTATTTTCTATTCAACACAATTTAAGTAGGAAAATATGAATGAATACATCACCAAATCTCTTAATCTTGAGTGTGAGTATTGTAAACCTTATAAGAAGAATTTACAAAAGAACAAGGTTTATTCTACACCCAATGAATCTCTACATTAATTTTTTATATAAAATATTGAATGAATAAAAGAAAATAATGAATCCAATAGGACAAAATGAAAAAATGAGAAAACATATTATATACAAGAATAGTGTTCTAATTTATCTATAATATTTTATCAAAAGTAGATGCATCCATAAAATATGAAAACACGAAAAAAAACACAATATAGAATTACTACTATAGGTCAAGAAGATCATTTTTCAGAGGCTAAAGTTGGTTTTTTGGAGTGTTTGGTCATTAATAAAATTCGGACCACAATAACATGTCCCCACCTGGTATGCGGTATGAATCATGTAGGTGTGATTCTAGGTAAATGAGATCATATTATCAAAAATAGAAACTTATGACCAATATTTAATCTAATATGTTAAAAAAAAATATGAATCTTTGAATGATTTTTGTATTTGAAGTGTCCATGAAGGTCACAATTATTAGAAATGAAATGTAATTTTATCAATTCACCGTTCTCACAATGTAAATGAGGAGGAAATTCATAAATTATAAAATTCTACAATAACATAAGAATTATGTGAGAATTCCACACAAATAATAAAATTTTATATAGTCTAAGAGACAAAAGTAATGAATTTATTGACATTTGAAAAATATAATGTTGATGAGAAGTCATACAAAAATGTCGACATGTAAATTATAGAGTGTGATAGTTTTGACAAAAATGGGTATGTGTCACGACCCGACACACCGAGGTCTGTCCCGTGCCAACCCCAAGCGCACCATCAATAGGATCGGGGATGGAGACGTGTGCCGAGTAGGCATATCCTATAAATGGAAGGAATTATATTAAATAACATGTACACACACACGCACACATCTCTAGGCCCACACAATGGTGAAATTAGAAACACCTGAAAGAATTCATACATGCATCTAAGATCCCACAATAGAGTATGGCCAGGAAAGTACTGTATATATAAAAGGGACCAAAAACCATCCCAACCATAGCTGTAAAAGGTCCTACCTACTACAGAGTCATGGAATATTTCCCGCATATAATCTCGATAAAAACATCGGTCTGTCAACCACTAGTTATGCTATTCCTACTCTATGTCCCCCTAGGACATCGTCAGAAGGTCCACCATCATCCCAAGACATGACAAGTGCGGGAAAATCTCATGCATTAGTGAGTATAAAAATAACCATTAAGAAACCCCTAAAACAATAAACAAAAATCCCCATGTGTATTAATCTTAATAAAATATATAACAATCAGTTTATAATAAAGAACCCATATATACTTAGGTTAGACAACATGCCATCTAGAGGTTATAACCAAATATCTGCCACAAGATTCTACTCAAAACATGATCATTAAAGGAGAACTAACTCCTTGATCCATGATATAATCAATGACCCTAAACATAGATGTATAGCTCATTTGGGCCCCACACAATGAGAACACATTAGTCAAAGAAGAATATGATACACAAAGAGGGGTAATTCCCAGAACCACTGGAGGAGACTATGAACCCAATCTGGATGAACCCTCTACATATAGTATCACATGAAAATGACTCCAAAAAATCCTATTTATGTGATCTTCTAGATGGAGGTTCGACACCTAGCTTGGAGAGGTCACGCTGATTCCACAACTCCAAATAGGGATGTTAGAGGATCACCCTCGATTCTCGCACATGGACGCCACAACTCTTTGAGAGATTCGACCACTAGAGAGGATCCCAATCCATTGAGGTGGATTTAATTCCACACTATACATATTTCATGTGATTTGTTTCTATTAACACTTATAGTGTTAGTATGATGATTAAATATGAGAAATCAATATTTTTATCCATTATGGAGGTTAAATCATAAGAGAACATTTTTTTTAAAATAGTGTATCAATTATTCACACCCCATATCATTGGTATCTATTTAATCATAAGTTAATAGAGTATAATGAATATATCATAGAAGAAATGTTAATGTTGTGGTTTAGAAATAAATAATGATTACCATGTCATAAAGGGAAAAAATTTCATTTTTAGGTCGTTTTTAGACAGCCAAAATAGTTTTAATTAGAGTAAAATGTAGTCATGGCTCAATATTTAAGTTTTCTTATGACACATAATTAGAACATTAATATGTGTGTGACACTACTAATGGACATAGTTTAATTTTAAAGAGATAAATAAACATTATTATTGGATAAATGTTGATTTCTATAGATAATATAAATATAATTTGAATCCATTTTGAATGAGAAACCAGAATAATTAATAAATAATTTATGATATCATTGTTGGGACTTCTAGGAATTTTTGAAAGCTGAAGGTGAAAAATTACATGGTATTTTTATGAGTTCTTATTTAATTTAAATACATCATATATATATTGAAGTGACACAAACATATAAGATTATTCTCAGAAATATATTTTAGGGATAATGATATCATCATTAATTCATTATTTAATTTCTCACCTTGAATAGAGTAGTTATTACATAAAATATACTTTATGGATAGTGAATACAGACGGTTTGTGTGACTGAACTATTTATTAATCACATTTAACATAGCGAATGGGGTCTCTAAGGTGCATAGTTGTACAATATATTTAAATCTCCCTGTAAAAGACTAGTTTTGGTCACACATGTTCATATCATTTATTCTCCATTAACACATTATTTACTCATATGTGATATTAGTGGAGAGATAAGTGTTCCTCAAAAAAGTATAATGAGATCATGATCATGGAAAATATTTTATATTGAAAACACGTGATTACCCCCCCCCCCCGCCACTCAAGAAATATTAATTTTTTAGAACAAACAATAACTAAGGATAGAACATGATGGAAACACACCCCACAAATTATTTGGAGTTAGATATGGCAGTTCTTATATTGAAAATTTCATAGTAATGTTCCCTAAATGACAACATTATAATATATATTTACCATAAAATATTTATAGTCTATTTCCATGTAGAGAGTTCTATATCATTTAAAAAAAAAGTGTATTAAATAAATACATCAATATGATTTTAATATAGACTACACAACATAAAATATGATAATTATAATTGATAAACTCTATAGAAAATCATAAATTTTTCTGTCTCAAATGATGAACCATTATTTAACGTTTAAGTATTTAAATTTAGAGATATATCTGGATTTAACTAATGTTAATAAATTATCAATAAAACTATACAATAGAATAAAATCCAGAACATAATGGAGGGTAATAAAAATAAATAATTATAATAATTATTGTGATTTATCATGAAAATTTAAAAATTGGATAAAAAATTGTGAATTGATATGGGATCTAGAGACATTTATTTATGTTCAAGTTTATTTGTGTCTAACAATATTCATGATTATATATACACCTCATGTCTACTATTCATTTATATTTTCAATGATATTTTGGGAATCCCAGAATAAAGGGCCATACTATTGGGTTAATTTTAATGGTTTTTCCAAATGTTAGGAGGTGAATAGAATGAAATAAAGGCACACATTCCTTCATTATATACTTTTAAACATTAATGGTTGTTAAATGTTATTTTTATTGATAATATTTTTTGAATTTTTAGATAATAAATCACTTGATATTCACTATGGGTGAGAATATATATATAACTGTTAAAAACTATTTGTTACCTTTAGGCGATAACCATTGTTTAGATTTTCTATTAAAATTTTATTTTTGGGAGTTTATGAAAACATATAGGGTTTTGATTTACAATTTTTTGTCTAACACCCTTTATTAATGTCATGTTATTTATTATAACATCATTTATGTCTTCGATATGGAAATTTATTAGGTTCAAAATGGACATTTTTTTATCATGAGTTAAACAATATAATTGTTCATGGGAAGAATATATTCCCTTTGTTGGGTATTTAAATAAAAACAAGTATCATAAATAAATTTATAATCAATACATTATGGATTTATATGGGAGGATTTATCACTCCACTCTTCAGTAAATAATAATAGGATCATTTCCTTAAGAGAGTATATTAGTTTATTTAATGTTGTTTTGGAGATTATCCATTATATAATGGAATCATTGATTGATTGTATTTACCCCCATGATTCCACTTAGAGTACAACGTATAAAATGTTTTAATGTAAAAGTATTATAAAAGTTTCAATTGATATGTTGTCAGAAATGGTGAGTTTATATTTGTATTTTATATCTCTTATATAGATAAGACTATTAATTATATTAATTCACATTCATTTTTTATATCTTTGGTGCTTACTTGTTCAGATTCATTTTGAATGAAGGGTGGAAAACATAATATAGGATATATTATACTTAAAATATTCAATAGATACTACATGATTATATATTTCATAGGAATAAAATGATAATTATGTGGATTCTGTATGAATGTTAAATTGATTATAATTAATTATTATATTTTTATTAATAAGTTTTGAAAGTAATTTTTCATTAAATTATGCATTTAAATTCAGAGTATGATTAAATATAATTTTTTTGAAATGAACCATTATTCCACTCTGAATCTACATATTCAAATGGGCTGTGGAAAATAGAATGGGGGGTTTTTCATTGTTTAAAATATAATTTATTATATAGTTTTAATGAAAAAAATTTGAATTATACGTCCTAAAAATTAGTAATTCGTTATTAATGATTTGTAATAATAAGAACTTTTTCATTATTTTTTAACTTAATGAAGTAGGATCTCTCCTTGAAATTTGTTCCATAAATAACCTATAAAATATCATATATGTTTTTATAATTAATATTTATATAACCAAATCCCCTCAACAGAATAGTCATTTATTAAATTTTTATAAATCAAAAAGTAATGATTGAATTAGTCTTATCATCCCCCTCATATATATTCTCTCTTATTGATAGTGACATGTAACCCATTTCAATATATTTTAATGGATTTTTAAAGGAGATTCATTGGTTTATAACTATCCAGAATGGATTTATAATATGTTTTTATCTACCTAAATCATTGTATTTAGAAAGTATATTATCATTGATCTAGGTGGATATACTATGATGACATGTGTTTTATAATAATTAAGGTTAAATGATATTATATTGGTTTATGTTTAAGGCATCAAATATATTAAAATTTATATTTTATATTATAATGTTTCATACTCGTAATATTAATTCTCAATTCATTAATTTTTATTATCATATAAATCATAAATTTTTTATATATTAATAAAATTAAAATTATAAAATTTTAAATTTGACCCTGGAAAAAATATTATGGTTTTATGATGATTGATCATTGTTTTTATTTATATATCATTCGCAGTTACTGATGTGATAACATTATAAAAATATTCATACTGAATATTATTATAGTAGTAGTTCTTCTAATTAAATAATCTAATTTTTTTAGGCTTTTGATAATTTAGTGGTTTACCATATACTATTCTAACTAAATTGGGTTTTATTGTTTCATTTTTTAATTAACTCACATTATCATTTATCAAGAGATTTGTTTTTGATATTTTTGGATAAAGAACATATTTCTTGAATAAAATGTACACCAGAGAATATAATAGTTATATGGTGATAAGAATTTGTGAAGTCTTATATAATATTTTCTAAAGATATTATGATCTTATATTATAATGATGTGGACTTGGAATAAGGTGACCCATGGGATTTTTACTATCCGTCCTATGAAATGGTGTTCATTTTTGTTGTAATAATATATAGATAAATAAATGAATGTGTTAATTATAATTAATTATAATATTAAAAAATAAACTAAATATATGGATTTAGAAATATTATATGTTAAATAGAATTAACTAATAATATAAATATGTAAAAATGATACAATATTTTGAAAGTACACTGAATTAGAATGGATCCATAAAAACATATCCAATGAAGTAAAAAATTTATGTACAAAAATAAATTTACATAAACAGGTAAACATACCTGACTTTTAAAGACATTATGCATTAAAATTAACTTGTTTTTTATAAAATCAATATTTAATGATATTGAAGATGAAAAAATTAGAATTATATCTAAATATAAAGAGATAAGTCCTCTGATATGATAATCAATAATCATGAAGTCAAATAATAACTACATAAATAAACAATTAATTCTAACGTGAGGTTTATATAATCTGAAATATCGATCCCACATCAATAGATGAAAAATATTCTAAAACATTTACTAAATAATAAATATTTATTTTAATCATTTTCAATATATGGTTCCTCAACCTTTACATCATGATTAGAAAAATTAATTATACATGATTCAGTAAAAAAAATTTATTCACCAAAACTATTCTATTGTAATGAAACAAATTCAAAATTTATTCAAGATTTTTGGCACACAGATTTAAAAACTATATCATGTAGAATATATGAAAAAATTAAAGAAGAAATATTTTTTTATAAATCTATTAATTAAAATATATAAAATAGAGTATATTTGAAATTGTTCAAAATAAATGATCTTTTTTAGTCTCCATATAGATGATAGTCATGTTTAGTTCCTTTAAACCTTATAGAGTTTAATAAAATAAAAAGGGATATAATTTCGTAAATCATCCAATATATCCTACTTCTATGGATTTATTATAATAAACTTATATAGTTTCATAGTTGTTTTATTAATTAGTCTTTATCATTATAAATAATAATTATATTGACCAATTAAATAATTTATTTCTTTTTTGTGTAAATTATTTAATAATTATTAATCTCCTAGTATTGTTAACCCAACCGTTTCTAGTCTAAATGTCACTAACCCAAGTGACCTGCAACTTCGCCACACTACTCACCTCAAATGTAGAAAAACATGTAGTATGGGCTATTGACTTTCTCAGAAGGGAAAACCATTGAAAAATGTATTATATAATGTAGAATGTCTGAGTGGGGTCCATACCTCAATTCCTAAACTCATCATGTGGTCTTAACATTGCGACACCCACAGAAAAAGACATGAGATCAACTACTCATTCGTCCAAAATAGAAATCATATTAAATAGTCATGTTTCTCTATAAACGCCCAAACCTATCCTCATGGGGACTTCACCTTTATCTCAATCCCATCACCTAAAAATATATCTTGAAACATTCGGTTTACCATCAGGATAACAATGCCACAATTGAGACGTTAATCAGATGCTCCATGTGAAAGATATGGTGGGTCGAACCTGAATAATAATAAAATATTATTATTAATTCAACGCTTCGTAGCCCTGGGATAGGAACCCAAATCAAAGAATTTGAGAAAAGAGATAAATAGGTCTTTCTTGATGCATGTAATTGACACCTGAAATGGATCACATAGCAGACATTCAGTTTGTGAGTTACGAGGGTTTAATGCCCCCCAAGAAAAATCAGGCCGGACCACTACTGGTTCGCCGGATACCACCATCACCGTCTGATAGGACTGCCATGCCGCCATTGCAAAATGTGATGCACTATCACGCTCCCCGCTGGACTCCACCGTAATCCACCGGGCCATCACCAAATTCGGCCATTTCCACCACCGGAATCCGTCCACGCTGTCATAAAACATCTGACGACCACCAAGAGCATGACAGTGCAACAATGTCAACTCTAAAACATGGTTCAGAAATCTCTAGACTGAAACTACACAACCATTATGATGATTTGAAGAAAAATAACACATAAAGGGGAGAAATGATTTTGAATATCAAGCCAAAAACTGTTTGGAATAACGCCAATGCATCAAAGGCCAGACCCACCTACCTCACAGGAGAAACACTGAGATTTTAAAACTCAAACCACTAACAATTTCTCGGAACGCAGACACTTCCAAGGCCAGATCCACACACCATTATTTCCCGGGAACCTGTACTGGGGAAATTAATTTATTGATTTAGGTTCTATGAACTCCTGGAAGGACTATCATATCCAAATTCTGACCACATCTTTGAGTTCAGAATGCCACGTTTACCGTAGGGGTGACCTAATATGTTCTTTGATGAGAGGTTTCATCGGAGATGTGGACGTTTCATGAATTTATTAATTATTTAAATAAATATTATATAAAATCAAACATCTCCCTTTCTCTCATGTTGGTGTCAAATAGGTGTAATAATTACATATCCTCTGTTCTTCGACGTTGAATTGAGAAAATGAAGAACTGACTAGCTCTAATTCTTATGTCGGACGCTCCTGAATCAGGTAGCGGCAAGTTTGGAGGGCATATCTAGGCTCTAATGATGGCGTTTCTCCCAAAAGGTAAGTGGTTTGAGTTTTAAAATCTCATATATAGTTTCCATATTTATCTCTTCAAATCGTCATATAGGTTGTGTAGGTCTGGTCCTGAGCATTCTAAAAGGTGTTTCAGATCAGAATTTGGAGCACCGAGGTGCTCATGGTGGTCCCCAAATGTTTTCCAGTGGCATGGCCAGATTCTAGTGGCGGAAATGGAAGAATCTGGCAATGACACCGTGGAACGTACCAGAGTCCATTAGGGAGGGATGTGGCGTCGAATCTTCGACATGGGCGGTGTGACGTTCTGGTCAGGCAACATCGGTGGTTTCCAGAAACCCAATAGTGGTCGGCCATATTTTTTCCGGGGTTCCTTAAAACCCCCGTAACTCGCAAACTAGAAGTCCAATTTACCATCCATTTGCGGTGATACATTCCATGGTTCAAGAAGAACCTTTTGAGATTTCTTCAAGAATTTTTATGTGTTGGCTTCATGGCTCAGGGATTCGAAATGTGGAAATAATAATAATATTTTATAATTATTCAGTTTCGACCCGCCATAACTTCTACACAGGGCGTCCGATTGACATGTATTTGTTGTCATTGTGATCTTGATGATAAATATGAAGATTCATGATAGATTTCGTGTGATGGGACCGAGATCATGGTGTGGGCCCCATGTGGTCGGATTTGGGAGTTTATGGGGATGCATGAATTTTTTGCCTGGTGTCCCTTTTGGATGAACGAGTAATCAATCTCTTGTGTTTTTTCAAGGGAATCGCAATGGTGTGACCTGCATGATGAGATTTAGAATTGAGATGTGGGCCTTTCTCGGACATACTATAGTGAACAGTACCTTTTTCACTGGTTGTCCATTTTAGCCGGGTAAATAACCAATCATATGTGTTTTTCTGTGGATATTGCAACGGTGTCTTTGGTCTGGGCCTATGAGGTGCACAGTATGGAGATGTTGAGGGTCCCTTGGGATAGCAATTTTCGGATCAACAATGATTGATTAACCTCCATTGGTTTCTTCTTATGAGGGTTCATGTGTAATTACCACACCAGTATAGGTTGATGATCCTTTCAATAGTATGAATTTCATATAGAGTTGTGGCATCCTTTCGGTAAGTCCGATGTAGGACCCTCTAACATCGCTTCCCTAGATCAGGTTTTCGGTATTGCTGTGATCTCTTATTCATGGGAATGGATACCAAGTCTAGTAGGACTATCGCAAAGGGATCGAGGCATCATCATGGGTATGAAACCATATGCAGTGGGTGGTATTAATAGGGTTATCGAATTGTTGGTTATAAGATACCCGACTCATCATTCGGTTTTGATGGGGTTTGTGCTATCGTCAGTTTGATCACCCACATCATCAGTTATACCATATGGTGTTCTCAACCACATCGATCCCCCCTTTATTTGGGATATGATCCTCTATCTATGTTTTGTGATCTATGGAACATCAGATCATGTGGTAGTATACCCCAATGGATCTTGAATGTGATCCCCCATCTGTGAGACCATTACGTTACTGACTTGGGTTCTTGTATCCCATAGTAGACCCTAAGAATGATCCCCTATCAGAGGATTTTGGTCTTTCTGATGATTTTTAGAGATACATCCTTAATGAAGATTTCTGATGGAGTGTATCTCATAGGCTGGTGTCATTTGGGATGACAGATCTTGACAAGCTTGTTCTCATGGTTATGTGTTTCATTAGAACCTCATGTAGAATCTGATGTTGGCGATGAGGTCAGAACCTCGTGATGTTTGGTGCCTGATACGAGTATATATGGATTTTATGTGTATATGTATAGGAATATACCTACTTGATAAGTCTAGTTGATTTTATCCAAGGACAGGCTCATGATGGAGTTTCTATCTCGTTTGGTATCCCTCTATATGGGATGACCAGACATATGCCTTTTAGTTGCTCACTTTTTTGACAGCTTTTGGGGAACCTAATGATTATCTTAGTACTCACCCTTGAACAAGATTTTCCAACACGTGTTTTGTGGATTGTGCAGACCACATGCCTTTCGACGGAGTCCCAAGAAGACCCAGAGTTGGCGGATCATAATGAGCTAGACCAACTAGGTAGTTTACCAAAGCAGTGTCGAGGATATTTTTGGCGGGTGATTTGGTAATTGATCCCCTCCTTCTGAGTAGGATTGAAACTTTTGTATTTTTCTTTTAATGGGCCATATATTTGACCTTTTGTATTTTGTTTGACCCTAGTTGTGTGTTAGATGTATGCATTCATTTCTTTTCAGTTTTTATATTTATACCATCACTATTCCATGGAGGTGTATGTGGGTGAATGTGTATAGGTACCTTAGGATAATTCCTCCCATGTGTGTGATAGCCTAGTCAATGCTAGTCACCAACTCGTGGACTATTAGAGGCAGGCTAGGGGAGTTGTGGCTCGAGCCCCATTGGGTCGGGTCATGACACATTTTTAGTCACATATTAGTTAAAACCCATCCTTTTTTCATCTACAATATTTTATAAAGTAACATATTTTTAATTTAAAATTGTTACATTAAATACCAATCATTAAATAACAATGACCATTTTAAAGTATCCAATATCCATCCATTAAAATTTTTAACCAACACAATAAGCAAGATTACATGAATTATTTAAGAAAAATATATGACAAATATAGTTGAAAATAATAATAATATTTTCAATCATTCTGCGAATCTATTGATGAATATACTCAACAAACATGAAATTGTCTACCAATCCATCAATAAGGAATCATATATTTTGAATCATGGAATTTTTAAAATGTGTTATGGTAAGATATCTGATTTTCCCATTAGTAGATAAAAATTGGTTTTTATATATGAAAAAAAATCATTAATTTATATTATAGTTTATTAATTTAAATTAAAGGGATAAACAACTTAATTAAATAGTCATTATAAACACATATCATGGTAAATTATCTAAATGATTTTTATATGATCTTGTTACCTTGGAGATATCACTTCGACCTCAATGATTTTTATGTAGACAATTCCATTCATTATTAAACATATCTAATTTTAACTCAGATTAATACATCATTGAATGTATATAACTAAAAATACAAACAATCCTAAACATAATTTTTTTTTTAAATTATCACATTTAGCTAATAATAAATATTATTAATAATTATTTAACAATTAATTATTATAATTACTAAATTATATCCACTTTTGATGACATAGTTTCATATTAATTTACACAATTATAATCAATTAAATAATAAAAAATCAATATTTTTAGAAAAATCATGAAATTATTTTAACATGTAGAAGTAAATATAAGAATATTCATCCAAATAAAAAATTCATATTTTTTATCCATTTATAAATATTAAAAGCAAATATAGGGATCATTAGAAAAAAATAATGGTGGTAGTTTTAAAAACCCATTTGAGTAAATATAGTATCATAGTAAAATATATATTACATTTAAATCATTGAAATATTATTTTTAAATAAATTGTTTCATGTAACTCATGTGAATCAATAAAGAGATAGATAAATAACTATACAATAGTTAAACTATACTAAATATTACATAATGTTTTTGTAATGTAATATTAATATTATAAAATAATCTAAAAAAATGATTTATATTAAATAGAATATATGTTTTGTAGGAAAATGTGATTTCATTTAATAAATATATTTCTCATAAAAGCATAGTTAATACATAAATTTGTGTAATAAAAAAATAAAAACAATTTAATGTACTCAAATCCATTATGACCAATTAGAATCATCATCTAATATAATAACCAAAAAATAATTATGTGAATGATGATGGAGAATATTCATCTGTTGTTATTTTCATTTGTAAATGATTTAATGTTCCTAGAAATTTTATAATGTTGAATGGTAGTTGTAAGTTATGGTATTGATATATAAGATGATATTATATTAATTATATGTGGATTTAATAAATTTACTCTTATCCAATATTCATTAGAAAATTGGTACATATATTGAATCTATTTCTAATGATAATAATTCTTCATTACCAAATGAGATAAATAATTTCCATTTTATCTTGAATAATGTATAGTATGTTTCAATATTTGATTAACCTGACACTATTTCAATAGTATCCTAATTCACTCTGAGTCCTATAAACACATTCATCAATGTTATTAATTTATTTTCCAAATATTTTTTTTGAATAAAATGAAATCACCATATTTATGATTGATTATAATAATTACATTTTTTGACAAAAAGGGATAATTCCCTATTAATAAATCAATTTTTTATAGAGAACATCTTGGAATGTATTGTGGTGGCATGTTTATTTATATCATTACTAGAAGAATTATCAATACATTGATCTAATAAATGGATAACATTTCTAAAAATATATATCAAAAGAGTGGTGATCATTTTCCTTTTTTAATCATTAATTAGCTTCATATATTGGGGCCAAGATAACATTTTTATAAAAAATATTATGTGGAATCACTATTGGTATAAAATCAATTATTATTGGTTTCGTGATATGTGGGGGATGAAAATATCCATCATTTCTCTATATAACTAATTTATCCCTATAAACCGCATCTTTGATGAACTATATGTCATTTTTTATCATTACACCAAGAGTCACTCTTTGTAGTTACTTAAGAAGAATTTTTGTAATAATACAAAATAAATTGATATTTATTCCACCCGAACTCCATCTATATTATAAAAAAAATTCAATAAAACAAATATTTATTACCATTAAAAAAATAAATATAAGTATATTGATATTATAATTGGTACCATAGGATCTATCCTAATATCCATTATATAGACAACAGTAGGGAAAATCCGTTACTATTTTCTATGTATTTTCAACTATATACTTATTTTTTCATTATTATAAACCTTCTTCTCTATAAGAATGTCTATATATATATATATTATTTTAATATATGATAAATATAAATGACATAAAAAATATCCAAAAATTATTAACTGATGAATTCAATTATTCCTTTTTATATTAATTAAACCCTATTTGATGTCATCACAGTCAATAAAATCATAAAACCAAAATATATTCATTATGTACACATTATATATTTTAAAAATAATAATAACATAATCATTATGTTACTAAAAAACAATATGGATTGGAAGTAGTTATGTATATATTTTTTATCATTCATATACAATAATATTCATTTATAAAATATCTCACATTTAATTAAAAATAATTTTTTTGGCATACAATTATCTAAATGTGTAATATTTTACCATGACTTGGTGTTCCACCATCAATTTCTAAATTATATATATTTATTTGTGAGATAAGTTTAAAATAATAATCCTATGGAATTTATATCCTATTATTATAAATTAATTTATACATATTTATTAATAGGGTCATAAAACGATTATACCTATGGATAAAAAAACAATCATAGTTTTAAATTACTCTTCGTACTCTATAAAACCATGATTTACCACTAGATCATAATATTAGGGTAAAAAATTTAATCTTAATACTTGTGGTATAATTCATTCCCCCTATCATTAAATTTATTATATTATTAAATTTACTCTCCATGTTGAAAATTATCATTTTATTTAAAAATTTCCATGTCTCTATCATTAATACTATTATTAACTATGAGTTTCTTTTCTATTTAACATTTATAATGAATAATTCTTATACATATCATTTCCATTGGCTTGTTAGTCCTCATCCTCCACAAATAATTTTTATTTTTAATTCCAAATTATATTATAATTATTTACTTTCTGAACCATCAATGAATTTAGTTTTACTATGATAATATTAAAGATAAGTGTTTTTATGAATTTATAACATATGAAAACACGATAACATTAGTTTCACACTATATCATTTATAGAACAATATGTTCAACAGAAAATAATTTTGACGAAATAGATTTAAATTTAATATTATAATATATGAAAATAATTAAATAAATTTTATGAGTGATAAATAATATTATGATTTGTTGAGTTTTTTGATACCATTCCCATGATACTCAAAGGCAACAAACTAATTTCAAAAAGAAGGGTAAATATTGAATATCCTAATTTAATTGTTGAAGGGTTTAAAAAAATATATAATCGAATCCTTATATTTGTTTGATATATGATTCAAATTGGTAAGAATTTTTTTGAGAAGATTTTATAATCCCTATGTTGTATGAAATATATTTTGATCTCATTTAATATTTTTGGGAATTATTGAGTCGGAGAAATTTACCAACATACTTTTTCTGTATGAGATATTCTAAATCTACATATTGAGATAATGATAAATTAAAATTCCATAATATTCACAAAAATGTTGATAAGAGTCTTTTAGAGTATCTGATTGGAATAAGTATAAATTAATTACTTTTTGGAAGTATCATGAGGACACAATATAAGAATCATTTTGTTACGGGTGGTCAATCAGAAAAAAGAATGAATTGTGAAAAGGCTCATTTAATACTATATAAGATCCATATTATAATATCATTAAGAGTCATTTAGACACTATGAGTATCATTTCAAACTATATTTGGGTTATTTCAGAGTCCCCAAATGTGTTATTTACAACTTCAAATGAGTCATTAATAGTGTTTTTCAGGGTAATTTTACTCACATGAAATATCACATTATAGAAAATTTTAGAATGGTATACAACTATTGATGAAATATTAGGATTCAATTATCCCTTACTAAATACACAATATATAATTATTTTTATGGAACGTCTCCTTGTATTTTTAAAAAAAATATGGAATTAGAGGAGTTATGTTGGGATTTAAAATGGGGCAATGTTGTTATGGTCATAATTTTAAGAATTATATTATAATTTTTTTATTATTATCTATAAGTAATTAAATGGATTAAATATGATGATATGTGTCTCTTAATGAATTAATATGAGGGAAACTATAGTGAGATCAAGTTAAGTGAAATTAAACATGAGGTCACTGCTCACACATTCTAGAATTATAAAACCAATATATTTTTTAATAAATTTTATTAGGGATCACTACACAAAAATCACTGAATTATTTTATTTTATTGTCGTATATAAGAAAAATGAAATTTCTAGAAGTTATTTATAGGTTCATGAGGGTAGACCTATTTGAAATCATAGAGGAATATATTTGATATATTAACAATATTATGGTCGATTTCAATATTTTTGTATTCATGTCAATGAATGTTGTCATATTTTTTGATAATTGAATTATTGACAACCCATGTATAAGATGACTAAAGTGATGAAGTGATTCTTGGTAGATTTGATAATCCTAAAAGCACTAGGGAAAATATATAGCCCCTTCCATCGGGATGTCTCCTCCCACATGACAATAGAGTCCTCAAGAAGGATTAATGAGAAGGTTTAATAAATTTTGAATCCTTGGGAAGGAAATGATGAAGATAAAACACATGGAATTCATCATGTATCCAACTTATCTTCATGGTAAATTCCATCAGATATGAAACTACTCAAACACAAGCCAGCACCTCAACGGGCCCAACATAATATGGAGAAATCTAACCCCCATGACCAACCATTCACTGTATAATATGATGATCCACACCTTATAAACACAATATCTTTAACATAAAAATGAAAAGTTATCCTCTCGTGGTTGGCACATAATTTTTATTGATTATGAACTAACTTATTCATATTTTTAATCTCTAGAACCATCTAAATTTTATTCAACACTAATTCCTACATTGTAATTACTTACTTCGATGCCCCAATATAGTACAATGGATAATGATAATATTTTCCATACTATTTTTCAAGTGATTCCATACCAATTGTGAAGTGAAAGCAATTTTTATAAGAAAAGTCAAATAATGGTAGGTTCTTCATCCACGAACATCCAAAATCGTGGACATAAGAAGACAACATGTATTGAACTATATGGATGATCTTATTTATCTAATTGTCCATTTTGTTATTAAAATTTATGTTTAAGGAATAACTAAGAGACCAATATCATTATATAGACTTCTCTACACCATGTATGTAAAACAAGGGTCATGATTATATATGATCATCCTTGTGAATATGTGAATAATCCCCACATATTTTAGGTTCTACATCAACAAAACCACCACTAATCTCAACAACATGACCACTATAAAGTGGGTTGTTTACAATAAATGATCTAGTACTACTCATACCACATAAAATTCTCCATGACCTCACGATGAACAGTAAAAAATGTCCATCAATATTTCGTACAAATTATACCAAGGATAGTCCAATAGCTAAAGAAAAAAAACCAGAAATACGGTCGATGACCTTCAATAGATGGTAGAGAAAACATCAAGAAACAAAATCTACAAATTCATGCTTCATTCGTGGCCACCAAAATTTCCCTATCATATCTTGGTATGCCTATTATATCCCAATATGTTCTAAAAATTTTGAACTATATTACTCAAAAAAAAAACAGCTCATGCTTATCCAATGGGACAAAATTTATTCCTCGAAATTACTCCATTTTCATCTTGTACACTTACCAATAGTCAATAATATCATTAAGAACAACATGGTCTCCCCATACCTCCAGCTCAGAATCCACCAATTGGGAATCTTCAACCAACTTCACTAGAGGTGAATCGACTATCATCTGAAATGGAAAAACTTTACCTCCAACCTCTCCCCTATCAATTTGAATCACTAAGAGATACTCCATCGAACTCTAGGAATATTCAAAATTATTCATAACATCATTAATTGAATTCTTAATTATCAAATTTTCTATATCATTAGGCTTTCCCAGTTTATAAATAATCATGTACTCATAATCCTATAAATATTACATCCACTATCACTATCACAAGTTCATGTCACACTGGGATAAGATCTAACATAGGCTTATATGATCAGAAAAAACCACAAACTAATTACTGATGATGTTGTGTTTCCCTATATTTATGGAAATATGAAGACAACAATCTTTATATGATGGGTGGAATATTAACCCTTAGGTGAACAAAATTTCAAATTCCCTTAGGAATGAAAAGAATTGATTGTTTTAGAAAATTCCTAAACCAAGAAAAAAATAATCATATAAAACCTAAATTTTAACTCCCACTTTTGGAAAATGAATAACATGATCACCAAGAAATTTCACCTTTAGGTACTCAAACTCTGCATGACAGTATTGAATCAATATTAACACTTATTTTCTTATTTTTATGGAATTTATAGGATCCAAACTCCATGATAAATTGTGTACAAAATTCCTATAATATCCATCAAGAGCATGAAAACTCTAACCTTTTACAGTAATATTTTGCGCTACCTAAAAATTGAGTTCCTCGATATTCATAGGATCCACAACTACACACATATGGGACATGATATTCTATAAAATAACATAAACATCATGATCTCAAAACTCAAACATTGAAAACATCCTGAATAGCTATGTAACATAAATATGTCCTAAAATGGACCACATATTCAAAACATGTCCCTACTATGATACAAATTAAAAATAGATTTCATCGATGAAAACCACCATTAACCAATCCCGGAAATCGTTGAAAACATCATTACTCAAACAAAAATATGAACGGAGCATTTTCTACAATGAAAGACATCATAAAGTACTCATAATTCCCTTAATGATATAGGATTGAATTTTCCTAGAAATCATCATCATTTAACCACATCTAATAACACATCAATCATAGATGTGTAATTTAAAACTATGTAACTCTATTAACTTAATTTAATAAACAATCAATCCAATAAAGTAGAGTGTGGTTGTAGACTGTCACCTAGTTAAACCGGTGATAAATAATACCAAAACACGAACTACAATCAACCTTTGTCATGAATAGGATAGTTTCACCCCAACTTGTCCCACCTAACCGAACAAAACCTATGGTAGCTGATCATTGAGTTTATTAACTACTATATTACAATGGAATGGGACATCATATATGATGACATAAATAAATGAGAAAGTTATAATTGTAGCTCGATCCGAAACTCAGTCTATAATCAATGGATTAATAATAAAACCTTCTCTTGAAAAAAATTAGGGTACTAATCCTTGACATCATGAAATGATGATGGTTTAACCTTTGATAAAATCAACAACAACTCATCTAAGGTGTTGAAGGAACACACCTCCAAACCATCCCACAATCTGTCACCCAAATGAACACTGATGGATATCAATAAGCATCATATAACACAAAATATCTCTAAATTAAATAATAAATAACATATACAAAACAAATCAAATACATACTATCGATAATTTTTTAGTGATATATCTATAAACATAGGATGTATCTAAAATTGATAGAATTCCACCACACTATCTCATGTTGTCTACATAAATCATAATAATAATCCTAACCTCCTACTAATGTAGTCAAAAACAATGAAACAGAACGTATCATGACAAAATTACTTAATCATGGACAAGGTAGATGATATGGGTGATTTTCTAAATTATGAATCAAAAAATTCTTGCATACCAATGAAAAACTACAATATGGTTCCTTGAATGATGTATGGATAACCTGAATATGGAAATTTTGTATCTTATTGTTGACCATGACCAAATTCATGTTCTATGTAAAAATGATAATGAATTCCTCTCTAACCATACCCTAATCTCTCAGAAAAAGTATCATATGAAGGCTATCCTATACACAACCCATATCCTCCATGTTGATACCATGCATGAGAATCTTACTACAACTAGATCAACCAAACTACCTCAACGAATGAAAATGAAGTGGAACACCTATTTCAAACTATATGCACATAAATTTCGGTAACAGTAGCCCCAAATAACCACAACCTACACAATAAAAATAATGGCTTGGTACCTTGGAAATGGCCTATGAATTTATATCCCATAGAAATTATAATAGGATTGTTGGGCATACCACAGTTATTTCAAATATATTCTATCAAGAATAATAGGAACTGTTAACCACATATATGATTCATGAGGAATCATGATTACTCCCCTCTCATAAGGATTTTGATCATTCCAAATTCCTTTCAAAAACATCATAGGTCACTAGCACCATACAATTAATTTTTAAAATTAATGGGGTGATAATGTTCTGGATTTTTTGACATAAAGACTTATAGGAATGCCTCCAATGGGCCTTTTTATCTTTCAATAGGTCCAAATAAAAATATAGAAGGACCCAGAAATGGATCCTAAAAACCGACACTGTAGAGGTCCATATTTGGAGGGTGAAAAAATCCTAAATACTATGCATCATCATGATCAAATATAGAAACTCAACATAGAATGGGTCCCAAAACATATCCCACAAGTGCTCTGAATCCTTATGATCCTCAAGGAATAATATCTACCACTAACTCACTACTCCATGTAGTATCATCATGACCAATTCATCCTAGTGATCCTTCCAATAACAGAATGAATGAAAAACTCTCTCAACATCCTCCAATGATTCCTCTATGAAATTGTATGAAATAGAGTTATCTTACATCAATAGACTCCAACACTAAAACTCTTAGTGTTTCATCCCCCATGTGTTGTCGTCATCATCTCCTACACATCATGGATCTATTTAATATCCATCTTATATTCTTTATCAAGAAACTAATGAGGGCATCGACCTGGATAAAAACCAGAAAAATAACAAAATTTTAGACTCCTAAAAATATAATATTTAATATTTAAAATTAATTAAATAATAACTTATTTATTTTTTGTTTTTAACCTATCCTAAGGTATACCCCATTCAATCATTGGATCATATAAGAATTACTCATGATCTATTCATCGGTCACTACCACTTGAATAGTATAGATTCATTTATTAGGCTCGGTAAACATAAAATATTTGTCCATCAAAACCCCAGGGACCCAAAATACACACCCTCTAACTAGTATCAGTTGACTAAATCCCCTAAAAAACTTATCTAAAATTGATTATCAACACACCAAGGTAATCCTCACATATTCATAAATCCATAATCTATCATATACCTCAACATAAACATTTAAAAAAACTCTATCACAAACCCCACCCCATAATGGTAATATTTCTTTTCCATTAATGATATAATGTAGATGGGGAATGTTTGAGTCCCACCTCTAGTAGTCCCTCATTTAGTGACTAGCACCATTGTAATATAATACATAAAACTCGGAGGTATTACCCTCTTAGAAAACATAGGTAAAAGAGAGATTATATAGAACACCGATCATATCATTTTTATAAATAAAAAATTAATCCAACGTGCATACTTTTAGTGTAATATGAAACGTAAATAATTGAAAAGGAACTACAGGTAACAAAATATAAAATCACTAGTGAAACAAATATCAAAAATTTATTAAAAACCATGAGCTAGTAATATATAGCATGATATGAAACCTTCATATAATTACCAGAAAAATGAATTATATATATATGGTAAAAATACGTATATACTTATTAGGATCCTCCATAGATCCTCACATTAGAAATAAATTTATTGTAAACAAATCCATGTGAATAAAAAAACAGAAATATCTCATCACCTAAATAGGTATACAATGTTCCCCAAATCAACATTGATATATCTCACTATGTAATTCCTAAAAGAGATCATCTATAATAATAATTAAAAAATGGTACCCCACTATTTCATCCCTAGTAGTTTTCTACTCTATCCCAATGCTGTAATTTAGGAGTAATCTCTCTATAAATGGAAGACATCATAAAGTCATGTTGTCTACAAATCACAATATGATCATCCTTTATCACTTCATCTCATCAACTCATGCCACATCTTTATATTGTAACAAATTATTTTCATGGAGACACTATATCATTTATTTCATTTCTTATATATCGAGTATTATAACTCAATCCACCAATTATCATACACTAAGTTATATACCTCGAGATATCACATGTCATAAACATCATACTTATAATAATCCTTTGGATACTTAATCTTGTGATAAATGCGTGTGAAGTTATCAAAATCCATACAAACACACTACATACATATATGGGGAAAGATTACCACCATGAATAGTAGAACATAATACTAACAAAAGGAGAGAGTAGGTCTAGAGATGGTAGTCAACCATCCATCCCCAGGACCAGTATGTTTGGGAAAACACATTTTCATATTCCAATGGGAGTATGTCACACTATAGAAATGGGTAGGTAGCATTATAAATTAGAAATCAAAATGGATATAATATATCTAACAAGAATAATGTGGGTATTAACTGTGCCCACTACTCAACTACATTTATCATCTCTCAAACACAAAGCATCCACAACTTTGGACTACATATCCTGTAAGCATGAAAGAATTTAAGAGCCTTATTGAATTACATTTTTTGCAATAAACAATAATTTTTATGTTTATTAATACACTATAAATTATATAAAATTATTATGATTATATTTCATTAGTCCAAAGAGTGATGTCTATGTCCTATAGGAATAATCCAACAAAATACCTGGATTCTAAATATTATCAATATTTTAATTACATAAAGAACCAACCCAATAGGTTAAGTCATTTATTATTATATATCTATCCTATTACTCTTGGGTACTCTAGAAAATAAAACAATGCTACAATCATATATATTAAATAAATCACATTCATATGGAGCAATATTTGGGGAAAGTAATGCCTATATACAATAAACTCTTCTATTTGGCCATTAATCAAATTTATTCATAAGAAATTGTTTCAGTGTTAATAATAGTAATGGGAAATTTCCACATTAGTTTGTTGAATCATATATGGTATTATCCCTGATACCATCATGTATTTCCCTATGAATCACACTATCAAAAGCTTTAAATACTTCTATAAGACCCTTCCTCCCATTCCATATCTCATCAATTATCGCTAGCTTACATGACATACCAATGAAAGGATCACATCTTGAGGAACATATAATGAAGAAAATAAAAACATAATAAATATGGAAGCATTCCCCTAAAAATATTAATTGATCATTCACATGAATGTGTGCTTTCTAGTTATCCAAAACATTGCACACTGACTTAATAAGAAAACAAACATTCTCATACCCATATATTTATCATTATTAAAATACTAGTTATTATTCAATCAAGAATTGACTAATTTAGTTATTGATGGTTTCTGGTGTTGTTAACATATGGCACCATCTATAATAATTTATCAAAATATTTATTTATTCTCTATAGCATAATAATCGTGTTTCTAAAATCATAATGATGTAAATTTACCATTATAGATCATTTAATCATTATTATCTTAAAAAATAATTCAAACATCTAGATATTTATCAACTTCCATTAAAATAAGAAAAATATATTTACTTAAAAATGAATTAAGCATTGATTTAATTTTCTTCATATTAAAAGAATAATAGTTTAATTAAAAGTAACTCTTTAATTCATTATCCTTCCAAAAAAATATATTCATTCTGTTCTTTACCAATTTCATCCTGAATAACATTTTAACCCAAGCATAACATGAATCCTAAAACATTACATAGATAGCCCACAATCTAGTAATTCAATTGGAGAACAGTTATTATTTTGGAAACTTGAACAATAACAAACCATAATCTAACTCATTATTAATCTAGTTTATCTATTATTGGGGTTTGTTCCACCAAAAAAGAAACTAATTAAATCAGGATAAATTTATGATTGCATGTAAATAAAAGAGAGTCAATGTATTCCCTACCTCAATGATTCTTCCCTGTTATAATGTTAATAAAACATGGACCCAGATCTATGATCACATCTCCTAAAATAAAACTACATACTTTTAAACAATTTGTTCCATAATCATGGAAATAAGAATGGTAGAAACTTCATTAGAATGATGGAGATGAAAATATATAGAAATACATGATAATATGGAATGAAAATGGATCAAATATATAATAAATTGAATGATAAAAATTCATAACTCACCTTAAATAACAACATATATACCTATAATTCAAGGATTAATAATAAGAAATATGTTCCTAAAATCCTTTAAAATTTGAATGAGGTACCTAGGGATTGATAGGAATGTTTTGGAGAATATTGGGTTTTTCGGGGGTTCCATAATTTCAAGTCCAACTTAACCACTAAAGAACATGGTGCATCATTTAAAAAATAGAATATTACCACCTAAAATAGGGAATACTATTGAACATGGTAGAATTACATGTTCTTGCTTCCTATTAAAGCACATTTAAAATCCATGGATTGATCCATGGAACATATCCGATAAGCCTTGGGGATATACTATGTCATAGGCTAATACACCATTGTGTGGGTCCACTTCATCAAAATGGATGTTGTAGAATAAGACTAACCCTTATATCATTGCTACCCTAAAATTAGTAGAACACCACTTGAGGCCATATTTTGTAGATATTCATTCCATACCAAAGATATTAGTATTAATGTGAATGGATTCACTGCAACATGACTTCCACTATAGAAATGAAAAATAAGGTACCAACTTAAAGACTCCTCCTGGATTTCTCATACACCACGAAAGGAACCTTCAAAACACATCTTCCAAGCTTTTAGTGCATCCCAAGTCTCCATGCCACAACCCTGCCAAAAATGGTAGTGGAATACCCTACCCATTTCACCCCCACAACTAATTGGCACCAAATCATGGTTCCTCCAACACCCAAAATACACAAAGCATAGGTCGTCTAGGGTCTATTCCCTTACATGATTAATTAAATATTAATTATTTCTATAATTTAGAGATAAGGTTCATGTCGAAGTAAAATTATTGAATACTGATAGAAATGTTCATAGAAGTGAAATGGAGGAATTATGGGTGGATTTAAAAAGTATGCATTGATGCTTTAAGGTGTTTAGTTGATGAGTACATAGACACCCTATAAAAAGGTGGCACATTGACTAAATGTAAAGGGAGAAAATATATAGGTAGTATATTGAATAAATGTTTCTCTCAAAGTGTCATTTTATCTAGGTGGGGGAAATAACCATGACGTATTTAAGAAACCATTGAATAATCAATAAAATAATAATAATTGTATTCTACTGAAAAAAGAAATGTTTGGAGGAAATCCAAATTTAGGATTGAAATTAGATGGTTTTGTGACAATTGTGTTACCATAGTTTGTAAAGGAACAAATATGTGGACCTGAATTATTCATATATTTAAACATGAAGGTTTATTATGGGAAATTAACCCTAGTTAGGGGACCCACATATCTATAAAAATTATGAATGTTATTCATTCCACTTAAATTGAGTGAATTAATGAATGTTAATGTTGTTTACCCATGGGTAGAAGAGTGTTCTCCCTAAATATTATTAGGATGTGAACATGGGAAAGGAGTAACCTGACATAATAATTTTAAAGGGGGTGTGTACCCTTATGAAGAGTTATAATATCAAAGTGAATTTTGGTTTACAAAACATCATTGACACAATATAATTGTGCATATCCCTGTATGGGTGATCCGTATAAATTTAGAGCTACTAATTTACATTATTAATGAACAAAAAAAGCTATCAATAAAACTAATTCAATTCCAGAAAATTAAAATAAAATTTTTCCCTAAAGGTTGATATTTCAAGTTCCAACAAGGGAAATATATTTTATAAGGAAAAACTATTTTAATTGGTTGAGAAGAACATGCCATGATTCACCCCATCCCCCTCTCAGATAAATAATGTGATATAACCTAAAATGAAATCTAATAATACCCATGTGATCCTATAAATGATGAAGAACATAGAGGATCAGTATTTTCATATCTATTATTGGGTTTTCCAATTTTTAAGGGAATGGAATTTATAGAAACAATTTTTCCTAAATAATTTAGATTGAAATTTTTATTCAGGAACATTTTGGTTATAGTTATTATACAATAAAAAAGGTTCTATAAGATATTTAATGAATTTTAAATAATATATAAAATAATAATTAAACTATCCATATAAAACTATGGATATTTTTCATTAGAGATTCAGTGTTCAATTATTCATAAAGGATAGGTATATCATCATGTATCTTGAATAAGTGAAAAATATTGACTGATCTGGGTTTAAAATAGAATATCATATATTTATGTTCTTGAATTTGGGAGAAAATTATATTGTGGTTATCATTGAGGATCAAAGGGGTAGATCCTAATAATTGGGTTTTGAAGCAACCAATATTTTATTGTGTAATTTCTCACACTACATTGATAATATCATTACTTGTGGGATGATATGTTTCCAAAGGGATATTGTCTGCTAAAAGGAAACACACCACTAAAGGGGATGATACCTCCCTAACCAATATTAATTTGTGATTCCTTATTAGTCTAAATTTTGTTAATCAAACTCACCCTAATTATTGTATATACTATGTAACCAAAATAGGGTTAAAATTGAAAACAATATTTTTAAATGTATTATTTACATTATTATGATTATTTAGTACCATTGAGATGCATATTTTAGTCGATTATATCCTAAAATATATTATAGGATTATTTATAGGGAATTCATTTTACAATAAATAACAACTTATTTGACCCAACTTCAATGTTTCAAGTAATCCTATGTTATATCAAATATTAATATTTAATTCAGAACATGTCATTATTGACTACATGAATAAAATCAATCCTAGGTTAATAGATTACTAATTTGGAAAATATAATTTTCTTTTATGTTTTTATAAAACGTTCTATCATAATTCATGAGGTGGTTCCCAATATTTAAGAATTGATTATAAGACAATATGTAAATGATCTTTAGAATATTATAGTAGCATGATAATGAAATTAAGAATTTAAAATTTTAATTTTAACAACTCTCAAGATATATATATGTTTTTCAATTACGTCAATAATGATTCAACAACATGTGGTTCACACGTTAATTCCATTTAGTCAATATCACTATTCCCAATGCTAATAAATGATTATTAATTATTTTAGATTATATCCACTTATTTAAGATAAATGATGTAATATTTAAGTTTATATATATATAAAATATTTTCATAACATAAATGATAATTAGTGTCCTTGGAATTATACCATGAAATATTACACATAATAACATGATGCTGGATATAAGAAAACATAATTGGTACAAATGTGGCATTGAGACATCAATTAAAGATTGTTATCAATAGAGAAGTTATAAATATATACAATGCGGGACTATTATCTAATTCATATAATATAATTTAGTTCATTAAATAAAATTATATTTAGCATATGGGTTACATTATTGGTATAAAGATGACAAAAATAATTTATTTAAAATCAATGAGTGACCAAATAGAGAGTGTTTATAGAATATATAAATTTGAAAGATATATCATATAACAAAGACATAGAAATATCATATGTTTATCAGGTGAAATATAAAATTATTGGATAAACATTTAATACATCCATGATTAATTCATATTTTATTTGTATATCGTTGTTTTCCTAGATGATCAATCCATTATACTGTACACATATCCAAAAAATCATTAATTAAATAATGTATTTTGGAATTTATAAAAAAACTCACTACAATTAAAAATTAAATGCCACGTATATTATAGTTTAATAAGGGGTATATATAAATATTAATTAGTAATATTTCAATTTATCACCATATAATAAATACATTCTTGGAAAACATTCACATCATGTTAGAATAATCATACAAAAATGGTTTTTAGTATTAAAAATATATATTTTGCAGATATTTAATAACCTGTAAAAACAATTCATGTAATGGAATTTAATTTATATTGAAAATATTAATATAAATAAAGTCCATCAAAATGATATATCAGATAAAGGGGTCATAAAATTTTTAAATGAATTCTTCTATAATATTTATGTTAAAGAATTTACAAAAATTTATGGTATATTTATTTTTCATTTTGTGAAATAAGATTCTATTTTTTATTAATAAATATTCCATAAAATAAATATTTAATTTTAGTTATAAACATGTATATAGAAAAACGTTTCTACAATCTAATTTAAATATTCCCTCTGTGTTATTGTAATATTTTAATAACAATTCTATATGAGAAAAATATAGATAGAAAACTAAAAATTTATTAAGCTTATCATATATGACTGGATTTCTCTTTTATATATAAAATTAATTATAATAATGTAATGAATAACTTACTTGAAAATTAATATAATTTGAATATATATTTTCCCTTCTACGTTTTCCTACATTAAAAAGGTAATAAAATATGGAACAGTCAAATGCTTTTTATATTCAATGAATGAAATTAAAATTATATTCTAATTACATATATAAAAAAATTAACATTATATATAGATGATTGATAAATGATTGTGTCAAAATATCATTGTTGATCGATTTTTTATATTGGATCAACAAAATATAAAAATTATAAGTATATACATATCTAAAGAATACAAATATAACTCATTTCTATTTATTATAATGAAATTTGAATTAAATATTGTGTAAAATTTTCTAAATTAGTATTCTATGAAAAATACTGTACCTTTCTTATATAGAAGAAACCTAATCAATTATTAAGTGATTCTCAAAAAACATTTGGGATGAGATCATACATTAAAATACATGTGAATATTTTACATTCAAAATAATCATTCTATATAATTATGTTAGAATAATTTTAGAAAATTCTAAATCAGTAAACATTGATCAACACTCTTTTTATTACCATAAAATGGATAGCTCTACCAAATCATTTTCCCATTATATTACCATATATATATATATATATATATACATTTTTTATAGAAATCCTTTTTGAATGAAATGAAGTATTTTTCAAGATATATTAAATGATTCAAAATCTAATTCATGATACACACGTATTTGATATATTGTTTATCATTTTCAATCCCTGTTTCCAAATGTATTTTTATTAATGTATATTTTGGTGTTTTTGGTTGGTTTTTCCAAAAATATACTTCTTGTAGTGAGTTTTTCACATATGTTATTTTGTTTTGTGGTATTCTTTTGTCTAAATTATATCACATTTTTAATTATTAGTTTCACCAATTGTTTTGGATGAAAATAAAAAAAAAATAGATTTTAATAAGGTGAGGTACAGTTAGGGGATGTTATGCACCTTGACCAGAAAACTATGAGGCTAAGTGTCATTTTTCTACAATGGTGAAACCCTTGTTTTGTGTATGGCTTGGGTAACCAAGATGGATAACCATACAATGTGTCCCTATTGTACAATGGAGTTCTCATGTCTTCGGCAATATATTGAAAACCGTCTGGGATAACGGTGTGAGATGTGATGGTTATTAAAATTTTGAAAATTACATATGTGTTCTCTTAGAATTTATCCCCCAATCCTCCCATTATCACTCCATTCAAGCTCTTTATCCCTACAAACCTCCCTCTCTCTTGTCTCCCTTGGACTCCCATCCATTGAGATTTTGGTCTGTAATCATCAAGGTATAATCAAATAAGTGTTTTCTCCCATAGTATCTTCCTTCTTTTAGTATTTCTAATCCTCAATAAATGGTTCCATTATTTTTAGTGGGTTAATTTACCCAGTGAGGTTTTGACATTGTGTTGTTTAGTTATATGTTTATTTTTTTAATATATCCTTTTTTGGGGATTTTGGTGGCGCATTTTTGGTTTCACAACAATTTCCAACATTTTATAAGATCAAGGTTGGTGTTTTTACGAGTTTACATTATTATATTATTTTGACATGCAACAATGCTTTCATGAAAGTGTTATATGGTTTAATTATGAGGTTTGAAATATATTTTGGATGTGTTTTGGAGTGAATATTTGATGAGTGTGTGTTTCTAAAGGAATGAGGTTTTTTTTGGAATACTTCATCAATATGTTTCATAAAAAGGGTTTTATGCCTTGTGTTGAAGGTGTGACATGATATTTTAAAAGGAATTAAATGTAAAAATGATTATCCTTAACTAAATGATAATTATTGATTCTGGGATTCCTTGTTGGGAACCATTGATATTAATTATGATTTTTCTGAATTCTATGAAAAACATTTTAATAATGATTTATGTTCATGGGTGGATTTAAAAAGGGGGTTACCCATGGAAATGGTTGGATTTCAAATGATCTATTCTTATTATCTTTTTAAATGGGATTCATGAATTTGGAATGTTGGAAAAATAAACTTCCAAATGGACTTAATGCGCATTTGGTAATTGGGAATAATTTTGGTTATGTGGAATTGTTTATTTCCTTGTTTACTTGGGGTTTTCATATTATGTTGTGAAAGTATAGATCGTTGTGACATGTGAATGTGATATTGAGCACAACAGGGATATGTGGTTCCTAGTTTGGAGAACTATAACTATTATGCTAGTGATTCGAAAGTGTAAATCCCAAATTCTTCTAGGGAATTTGTTCTAGTTGACTCATAAATGGTGATGCCCATATTCACATAGAAATATTGATTTTTATTACCCTAACTAAACTATGATTATAATTGGGGACCACTCAAATTTTGGATATATTTCACTCTAGTGGCTCCGGAAGAAGGACATTATGGGTTATGGATATTGTACCACTGTTCTCGAAGGTAAGATGATTCTTTAGTTCCACATTTACTAGATACTCTTAGGGATTTACACATGATTCTCTATGGTGAATTGATGATTATTCGATGTGGTTATATCTATTATTATATGGTTTACCATGTGTATACATCATTTTGAATAATTTTTATTGAGAATTGGTTTTTCATGAATGTATTTCCTTAATAATGGTCTTTATAAAAAATGTTTTCTTAGAATTGTTTAAAATGATTTTGTATAATTATATTGGTTGATTTTTCTTATAATGTTTTATCATTGAATCTCTTCTTTTGGGTGGAATCCTACTATGTTTTGAATCACACCATTTATACACATTTTTTTGTTTTTATACATTATTAGGAATGACCAATGTAAAGGAAATATCTTTCATGGTTATGATGGAGAATCTGGTTACTAGTGTTCCACTTGTTGTAGGTGTTGGTGGTGGTGTCTAAAGGGTGATTCCCCTCATGTTGTACAAAGGTTTTTGGTTCCCTTATGGATTCCCATTTATTTTAGTATTTTTTTGGTTTAATGTTCTAAAACATTGATTTTGAAAAAAAAATTACCTTGTTTGGTTATCTTATTAGTAATGGATTTTTATTTTATTTTTTTGATGGATTATATTTATAATAATGGGTGTAATCATTCCTAAAGATTATTGTTCATACTAACCTGGTTCCGGAAGCCTCCCTAAGATTCCCCATACCTGGTTGGTAACATGGCCTCAAACGCATTTCCTTGAACTCTAGAGGCTACCGAATAGAAGAGAAGTCCTTGGGTGTGATAATAGGAAAAATATGCCCTCATTGGCAGAGTAACACAACAGAAGTAATCAAATATACAATAGTGGAATAAGTAATAATGCCAAAAAACCAGAAATACTGTAAGATTGATGAAATGAACAGCTGGAGAACATATATGAAAATTATGCATGATACGTATGTATAAGAAAGCAGCTAAAAAATATCAATTCTCGAATAAAAAATATTAATAAACCGATGTACAAAAGAAAACAGAAAAACTACTCCTCTGCATCGCAAGCCTCAGCTTGGTCTCATGCTCTCCAGTTCCACATCAGTCAAGTACCTGAAGTAGAAGGGTGCATGAAATTATCTATAACGACATCAATATAATCTGTTTGGGTCGAAAATCATGGCCCAAACTTTTTTTGATTCTAAATCCCAATAGGCAACCACCGCAAGATTTGTTCCTAACATTCAGTGAATTTATGGAATGTACTGAGTAAAGGATGTAGTAAATGAAGAAGTAATCTACATTAACCAATCTATAGTTTCAACATATTCAGTTAATATAGCAACCAACAACTAACCAAAGTAGGTAAATACAAAAGGTAACCCTCTATGAAGTACTCATGGCCTATCCCCTTAGATCCTACCTAGTAGCACAAGAAACCCCTTGGGCAACACATGTAGTCCCACCCCTCTGGTTCAGCTCTAGAATAGACTCTCTGTGGAAGAACCCACCATAAATTATTCCTATAGTCTCGTATCAGTAACTAATGGAGCTCTAGGAAAGAACGTACATTACATTCTCCCTATTGCCTGCGTCGAGGAACAACAAACACTCTGAGGAACCACTTATATCAATTCCCCTTGTAGTCTCACATCGTAAAAGTAAATAGACACTCTAGAGAAGCCCTTAAGTCCAATCACCCTACGGTCTACTACACCAGGTTCCCACTACCCTGTTTAAGTCAACCAAGCATAATAATGAATATCTACCAAAGTAAACCTCAAGAAATACTTTCCTTGAAATCTATATAATATCATCATGTTAGATAAACAAAACACTCCATCTTACAATACTTTCCATGGTATGTAAACAAGGCATCCATATAGGCTAAGCAAGACCAAACAGCCATAAACAAACATGCATGGGAAAACACCTCAAAATCATAGAAACTAACCCTCTTCTCATTAAATAAACCTCTATTAAATCATACAATCATATAAGACAAAATAACATAGCCAAAACAGTAAACATACAATACCCCGTTCAGGCGCATTGGGAACTTTTGAACATATAACTCAAAGAAATTCAACAAAAAGGCTCAAACCACCTACCTCGATGTTGTAGGATCTTTATATGTGAACTACAAGAATTGAATCTCCCAAAAACACCGTAGATGTAAAAAACGGCTAAAAATTTTCAACCGAGGACAACTCTTGAAAGAGGAAGAATCATGAAAAAATATCTAGAAGAAGGAAGTGCTTATTGTGGTGATCTCAATGCAATTGATGATGGTAAATTTGGATAACAGACACTCAATGGAGAGCTCAGAAGAACATCATCTCTGATCTCTCACTCTTGGATGAACCAATGATAGAAGGCGGTGGTTTTGTCCATTAGATGTGACCCTAGTACGTTTAATGAATAAAAAAAGTACACAGAATGTACTTTATAAGTACATGGTGTGTACTTGACTTCACCGGCCACTATATTAAGTAGTCTCCAGGGCACAACACATGATATTCTGTATTGCCGCTACACAGACAACACCCGACAACCCATGGTAACCGAGTACACGTCGTGTACTCATAAAGTACAAGACGTGTACTTATGAAATTTCCAGAAACTCATCTTATTCCTCAAAACACCATAAAAATGGAACATACCTGAAAAAGAAATTCTGGGTTCTTAAAAACATCCCCCCCATAAAGAAATTTTTCCCCAAATTTCCCTTAAAAGGCGGCGTAGAAGACGATTCCTCAAACAACGTCGGCCACTATGATCATACATCAGTCTCCCTCTCCCAAGTCTCATCCTGTACTCTCTTGTGCTTCTATAGAACTCATACCAGAGGAACATACTGTCCATGGATAACCTTCATACATCGACCAATAATCTGGATATGATGCTCCACAAATAAGGGGTTCAGCTCTAACTCAACCTCCTTGGGTTGAAAAACACGAGAAGGGTTTGAGAAGTAACGTCGAAGATGAGAAATGTGGAAAACATCGTGCATATCCTAGTACCTCTGAGGTAACTGCAACTAATAGGCTGTCGGTCCAACTCTCCCCAACATATCAAACGGCCCGACGTACCTCAGCGAAGGCTTACCCTCTCTCATAATCCTATAATGTCCCAACCAATGTGTGACACGTATGAAAACCTGATCCCCGACCTCAAAATCTAGAGGTTATCTCCACTGATTAGCATAAGACTATTTTCGAGGCTGTGCAATATCTATCCTCCTCTGAATCAACTCTATATGCTCTCTGGTCTCCCGGACAAGACGAGGTCCTAGCATTGATTCCTCTCCTTCCTCCATCCAATATAAGGTTGATCGACATGGCCTACCGTACAATGCCTCATAAGGATTCATTAGAATGGTTGCATGAAAACTATAATTGTAGGAAAACTCCACAAGAGGTATGTGTTTCACCCAAGAACCTCTAAAATCAGGAATGAATGCTCGCCAAATATCCTCAAGAACCTGAATCGTACGTTTGGTCTGGACATCTTTATGGGGATGATAAGTTGTACTTAAAAGTACCTGTATACCCAAGGCCTCCTAAAGCCCCTGCCAGAACCGAGATGTTAATTGAGTTTCCCTATCTATGATAATGGAGTGTGGAAACCCATGTAAACGTACAATCTCTTGGATGTAAAACCTTCCCAGATCATCAACACTGAAGGTTCCCTTAATCATAAAGAAGTGAGAAACCGTTGTGAGTGTGTCAATGACAACCCAAACAACATCATTCCCTCAAGGATACCTCGGTAGACCTATCCCAAAATCCATCGTGAAATCATTCCGATTCCACTCGGGAATGGGTAACTGCTGCAAAATCCATGTGGGTCGCTGATGCTCCGCCTTCACCTACTGACTGGTAGAATATCACATGACGAACCCAGTAACATCTCTCATCATACCTGGCCACCAATACTGACGGTGTAGATCACGATACTTCTTGGTGACACTAGGATAAACTGTCAAAATTGAGGAATGAAAGTCCTGCATCAACTCCTTGCATTTGTCTACTGGCACCCACACAAGCCAGTGAACATGCAAGATCTCATCCTTGCCTATGGTCCATCTATGATTAGGTTCATCTTCTGACACACTTTCCCATAGTACTAGGACTTATGAATCTGATAGCTACCTCATTCTCACTTGATGGATAAGTGTAGAGGTAACATCTATTGAATAATGAAAAGTTTTCCATTTATTATCGTGCACCTCCAAATACATCTTAGAGAATAGATCCATAATCTTTCACTCACTACTAGCCTCCTGAACTACCTTTATCTGAGTCCTCCAACTCAGTGCATCAGCCACTACATTGCATTTCCCATGCGTGTAGGAAAGATCTAAGTCCAAAGACTAGAGTTCCTCAACCAACCTTCGTTGTCTCAAATTCAAGTCACACTGCATGAAATTATACTTCATACTTTTGTGGTTGGTGAAAACCACAAAATGATCTCCTAGAAGATAATGTCTCCAAAATCATATGTCATGAAAAACTGCATCCAACTCGAGATCATGTGTCAGGTAATTACTCTCTTGTGGCCTCAACTACGGAGATCCATATGGAAAGACTCAACCCACATGCATAAGCATTGCTCCAAAGTTGATACCTGATGCATGAAAGTACATAGTATAGCACTTTCCTAAATATGGAAATAATAGTAACGGTGCTGCAGTCATCCTCTCTTTCATCTCTTGAAAGGATGACTCAAAAGAATCTGACCACAATAACATTACACCTTTTTTATTCAGACCCATCAGTGGAACTCCTATGTGTGAAAAGTCTTGTATGAAACATATTTAGTATCCATCCAGCCCTAGATAACACCGCACCTCAAAATAATTATTTAGGTTCTCCCAAGAATATACTGCTTTAACTTTATCTGGGTCTACTAGTACTCCTGTCTCTAAGATAACATGAGCTAAGAAGTAAATCTGATGCATCCAAAAGTTCCATTTTTAGAGTTTAGCGTATAATTGATGCCCTCTTAGTGTACTCAAAATAATCCCAATATGGCTGGTATGGTCGCGTCGAGTGTGAGAGTACACCAAGATATCATCCATAAAGACCACCACAAAAGAATCCATGTATGGATGGAACACTCAGTTCATTAGTTCCATGAAAACTACATGTGTGTTTGTGAGACCAAACATCAAAAACATATACTCATATAGACCATACCTACTCCGAAATTCTATAAGAGGTATATCAGATAGTCTAACATGCAACTGATGATAACTGGACCTCAAGTAAATCTTCTAGAACAATCGGGCTTCTCGATTCTGATCAAAGGGATCATCAATACTTGGAAAGAGATATCGATTCTTGACCTTCAACTAGTTCAACTTCCAATAATCCACACAAATTCTAAGGTTAATATCCTCCTTCTTCGCAAATAGGATAGGCAAACCCCATAGAGAAGTACTCGGTCAGATGAAAACCTTTTCTTGCAACTCATTCAACTACTTCTTGAGCTCCTGCAACGCCAGTGAAACTATCTTATAAGGAGGAATGGAACCTGGTGCAGCTCCTGGAACACGCTTGATTGAAAAATCCACCTCTTGCTTCTTAGGAAAAACTAAAAAGTCTTCTAGAAAGATTTCCATGAAATGATCCACCAATAGAATAAATTACAGCTGTGATGTCTCCTGGTTATCCAGAAATAGGCTAGTAATATGTCATGTAACTCCTTTCTACCCATGACGCTCGGGTCCCACTCTATTCATATGTACATCCCATTCTCCCTTATGAAGAAATTATTCTCCCTCTAGTGATGTGAAACTGACCCTGTGACGATAGCAATCGACAACAGCCTCGAAGAGAACTAACCATTCCATTCTGAGAATAACATCATATCTTAACATCTCCAAGACATATAGTTCCCATGGGAAGTGACACCCACCAACCTCAAGATGGCACAACTTACACTGACGTACACTAGTTGTTCTTATCCCCAATGGTGTGTCCATTATCAAGAAATTAGTAGAAGAAAAGATGCAGAGCCCAAGGCTCTCAACATCAGTAATAGATATAACGATATTGGATGACCCTGTTTCGAAAAGAGAAGAAGCTAAAACTGAGGCCACTTAGATCATACCTCAAACTGTAGAGGGTTCGGGATCCTGCTCCTGTTGGGTCTACTCCACCACAAAAGTCTGACCAGGACTGCAACCCTGTGACCCTGCCTGACCACTCTGAGCTGGTCCACCCTACTATCGTTGAAACCCGGGTGAATGACTACCACAACTGTAACCTCCACCTCGGCCTGAATACCTGAAAGAACACCAGTTCCCATACTAATGAGAAACTGGTGGCGCTGCTCCTAAACGTGGAGTCATCAAAGAACCCCTATCACCAATTTTTTTGTGAGAAGATCTGACATAAATGATGAAGATGACTAATTTTTCCGCAATATCAGCACTCCACTGGGTCTCTCAGCCAATGTGGCTTCATATGCCCTCTCTTTCCACACTGGTATAACACCACCTGGATACCATAAGATATCTCTCTCCTCCTATGATATTCGGGTGTAGACTCCATACTACGCTTACTGCTATCCATAGGAGAGATACTAACTCTAGATGTCGAGCTTCCCTGGATCACAACTCCAGAATCCCTCAAATTGTCATCCGTGATCAGCTCCTGGTTGACTATATAAGTGATGGAATTTAAACTCAATATGTTCACCTGATATCAGGTGTCATTCCTTATACCATCATCAATCTTCATTTCAAGGAATAACTCATCACCTTCTAGAATAGGTGTGAATTGCTACAGCTTAGTGAAGTGAGAAGAATACTCCATGACTGAGAGAGTACCCTGCTCAAGACTGATGAACTATTGGGCTTGATTGGCCCTCAATTTCTCTGGATAGAAGTAATCAAATATGGCACTAGGAAACTCATCCCACTCCATAACCTATTGGCATCCCGCCTATTAGATTACATCCCACCATCTCTTGGTGGAATTCCAAAGCATATAAGTGGAGAGTTTAAACCTCCTCTCTGTAGGCATCTCACGATCCTCAAAGATACAAAGCATGGCTTCGAACCATGACTTCACAGACTGAGGTCCTCCTTCCTCAGTGAATGTGGTGGGATTCTTCTACTGGAAAACCCACATCAACTCTTCCATAGATGGGGAAGGATGTGATACTTTATAGAAGTTCTGCAAGAACCTCAAGTATCCATCTCAGAACCGTGCATTAGCACTTGTGTCAAGAATGACGGCCAGTGTCAAGACTGGAACTACATGAGGATCTTATAGAAATCCTTGATCAACTATGTCCGGTGTTGGATCATTTCCCTGTAACTAGTGTACAACCAGATGACGTCTTGATGGCTTGACACTGCAAAGTCAAACAAACACCTTATATCAAATTATCAAGGACTGAAAACTAGAAGAGGAGAGATGTAATAGGAGAAATAAAGCATTCAAGTTTAACAAAACAAGGATACATGGTATGTATATTTGAATACAAAACATGTTCCTTTAATCCTTTCACATGGGAATTTACCTCTGCCAAAACTGGTCGTGTAACACCCCATACACGGTGTGTTGTACTTACACACGGTTTTTACTTGAATCCTCTTTCCCTAACCGAGTTCTCTTACACATATAAGCCACACAACCCCCTTAGAACAAGACTACATGACATGATAGTGCCAGACACGCTGTGTACTAACGAGCTTCACTGACTCGTGTTGTTAGTAACACGGCCGGATATATGGCTCACACTACAAGGTGTGTTCAAGACTAACACAATGTACATTAAAGAAGACTCAACTGACCAATGTTGTTAGTGACACGGCCGGCTACACAGTACTACAACACGACATGTATATCTGGTACACAGTGTGTCCTACCAAAGAATTCAAATCTTGTGCCAATGCCCACACTGTCTGAGATACGGTTATAGACTACACGACGTGTACATATTGTACTTGGCCTGTACATAAGAAAAACAGTTTCTTCTTGAATAGAAGAATGCATGGAATGTAGTCAACATTACACACCATGTATTCTTTTTTTTATTCTAGACAATAAGGCTCAGAAACTACTTTGGAAACCATAAAAACACTAAAAAAACCATTATGTAACAATTTCCGATTCATGAGGGCCCATACTCCCTGCGAATCAACGCTTGGCATCTCACATATGTCATAAAAAGTCATAAGAAGGAAATGTTCTCCCAAATTCCGGTCCATGAGGGCCTATAACACCTCAAGAACCTATGTTTGGAATCTATTCATACAAAACCATAAACCTAAAACACCCTATCAAAAAAGAAGGTTTTTTTAAAATGAATCTATCACAAAAGCATGCATACCTCGCACAACACCTATCACAACAACATGAAATTGTTAATTCACCCTATTTGGCATGAAAATAATGGATGACATGTGATCCCTAGCAAGGGCCAATATGATGCATGAGATGGAATACCCTAATATCACCAGGTTGCAACAAATATAGAACCTAAATAAAATCAACAATAACAACACAAAACATGTGAATCACTCAAGGTGAAATCAAATCAACTGAAAAAATTTCAAAACCATAAAAATTGAAATAAATGAGGTAGATTAGATTTTCCCTATACATGGGTCAGCTACTCTCTAGAACAACTTATTACGAAGAATATATTCCTTCCTATCCCAATCTAAAGACTCCAAAATGTAAGTCAAGAGAAAGAATCCATCTGATATCACTTTTTAAGATCTCAGTACTGAAAGCTGCCTAGAGATGCCCCGTACCCAGTTGGTCACATGGAATCACCTGCATTTCCATGAACTCCAGAGGCTGCTGACTAGCAGTGAGGGCCTTGGTTGTGGTAGTGGGGAATCTATGCCCTTATTGGAAGAGTAATGCAGTGTATTTAAACAAATATACAATAGGGGAAGTTGTAATAATTCCAAACAAGAGGAAATAGTGGATGCCTGATGGAATAAACAACTGGAGAACAAATATATAAATGATGCATGATACATATGTCTAAGAAAGCATCCAAACAAATCACAATGCTGGAATAAAAAATAGTACTAATCCCAATTACCAATGAAAATACAAAAAAAATTCCTCAACATCGCAAAACATAGCTTGGTCTCTTGCTCTCTAGTTCCACAACAGTCAAGTACCTGAAGAAGAATGGAGCATACCCTTATCTATACCTGCAATAATATAATCTATTTTAGCCCAAAAGCAGGGCCCAAACAGGGTGTGTGTCAAAATACTAGTACGAAAACACCACTAGATTTGTGCCTATCAGTCAGTGAATATATTGTAGGTATTGACTAAAGGAAGTAGTAAACAAGGAAGTAGTCAGCAGAAACCAATCCGCATTTTCAATGAATTCAATTCATATATCAAGAAATAGATAACGAAAGCTGGTAAACACAAAAGTTAACCCTCTGGGAAGTACTCATGTCCTATCCCCTCTGGTCCAACCTAGTATCACAAGCAACCCTCTGGGAAGCAGACACAATCTCACCCCTCTTGTTTAGATCTAGAATAGACTCAATGAGGAAGCACTTGCCGTCAATTCCTCCTATAGTCTCGTATCGATAACTAAAGGTGCTCTGGGGAAGAACTAACATCACATTCCCCCTTTGGAAAGCATCGAGGAACTATAGACTCTCTCATAATGAACTTACGTCAATTCCCCATGTGGTTTCACATCATAAATGTTATTACACACTCAATAGAAGCCCATACGTCCATTCGACCTATGGTCTGCTACACCACGTTCTCATGGACCTGTGTAAGTCAAGCAAGAATAGTAATGTGTATCGGACAAATTAACACCCATGAACTACTTTTATTTAAATCTACATTATATTAGTATGTCATATAAACAAAACACTCCATCCTACAGTACTAGGCATCAAAAGTAAACAAGGCAGCCAAATAGTCTAAGAAAGAACAAACGGTCATAAACAATGATGCATGGAAAAACACCTCTTAATCATAAAAATTAACCCTATTCTTATTCAATTATCCATTATTCAAGCATACAAGCATAACAGGTAAAATAACTCGAAAAAAACAGTAAATACACAATACCCCGTTCAAGGGTATTGCGAACTGTTTCACATATAACACAAAGACATTCAACGGAAAGGCAAAAACTACCTAACTAAGTGTAGTAGGATCTTTATATGTGAAACTCAAGCCTTGAATTGCCTATAAACACCATATATCTACAAAAATTATTAAAACGTTCAACGGAGGATAAATCTTGAAAGAGGAAGAATCAGGAACCACTGCTATAGAAGAAGGACGTTCTTACTATGGCGATCCCAACATAATCAAATACGGTTCATTCATATAACAAATGATTTATTGGTAGCTCATAAGAAGATCTTCATCATTCTATCTCTCTCGGATGAACTAAACGTAGAAAGAGGTGGTTCTATCCACGAGATGTGAACCCAGTATGTTTAATGAGAAAAATTTCATGATGTGTACTTTATAAGTACACATCATGTAATTTCCTTCACCGACCGCCACATTAAGCGGTCTCCAGCTCACAACACATGGCCATGTGCATGTGCGCTACACAGCCAGCACCCGGCTATACATGGTAATAGAGTATACGGCATGTACTCTTAAAGTACACAACATGTACAAAAGAAATGTCCAGAAACTCCTCTTTTTCCTCAAAAACACTACAAAAAGGGAACATACCTGAAAAAAGATATGGGTTCTTAAATTGTTGTTACCCAGGAACTAGTTGTTAGCCCATGGGGATTGTGAATTCCCTTTAAGGCATGTTTAGGTAATGTTCAGGAGTCATTTTTCATGACATCTGGAATTGGTTAATGAAAAAATGGTGTTATAAGAGGCTGGTAATTTAAAGGACCAAGATTACGGAGCTCCCTATGGTGTTTTGGATGTCAAGGTAAATGGTTTAGGACTGTATTATATTGGGGTTTAGGTATAGGGATGTATCTGGATAACACATTCATGACTGAACCTTGTGTTTCTATTGTATGCCGGGTTCCTTTTGGATTTAGTAGTTTTTTAGTTTTTTGTGAGTTTGGGATATGAAAGGAGAGTTGGTAAATGGCCTTAGTGAGCTCACCAGAATTGTAAATCCATGTGGAGTATGGGACACAATTGAAGAAGACTCTCTGGGATAGTGGTGTGACTATCATGTTTCTACTAACCATACTGACATGTCACCAATCAAAATTTGTTTCCCCTTTTTTGATTTAATTTGGTTATTTCATGATATTGAAAATTTCCATGAAAAAAATTATTTATGGAATTTTGAAAAATCGATTTAATGTGGTAATGGTATATTTTGGAAGGGGTGGAAAATAGATATTCACAATCATTTTGAACAAATATTTAGAAATAGGAATTTTATAAATTGATATTTGGTGTAAAATGATGATGGGTTTATCAAGATTGGATTTCTATTATTGAAACACTGTATTTGTCAAAAAAAAATTTTAAAATTGAAATTTATTTCAATTGGTTATTGGAATATTGTTATAAATGATATGAAATATATTTTGGAATGAAATCCATAGTAGTTAATTTGAGAAAATACAAAATGGATTAATATGTGGGATTGAAATGTGTCTTTTAACTTAGCTGTTAGTGTGTTTTGAAAAGTATTTTTAATTTTTAAATAGGAACTAAATTGAAAAAAAAAATTGTTGGTTCAATGTAAATTTATTGGAAAATATAAATGTTTTTAATCCTTTTGTATTTCTACATGTGACCACATTCATAGATATCTATGGAAAAGTGAATGAGATATCAGTTTTGTATGATGATATGCATGTCTGAGGCTCTATGGAATACCATTGGTGTGTGTGCGACACACCAAGAATTATTATTTTCCAATTTTATTTTAATAGATGGTGTGTTGTTTTGATAACTTGTATTTGTGTGTTGTGTCACTTTATGAATTGGGAATTCTTCTTGCGAGGTGTTTTGATTATCAGAACTCTTCGTTTTTTTAATGGGGATTTTAGTTTTATTTCATGCTGATGAAATTTTTTTGGGATAAAATTTATTGAGTTTTTTTTTGAAAAATGTTTTCGGAAGACCTTATGTTCATTCCCTTTTGGGTATTAATTTTTTACTATATATTTTGGTCATTGAATTAATTTTATTAGGTCCTTGGTTTCCTTGTAGGCTACTGCATAGCCAAACATGATTTGATGTATATTTGAAGTGCATCTACGGGTGGTTCACCATTGACATGCCCTCTGGTTGATCGTCCTAGATACTTTCTTCTCATTTTTTGGAATTTGGGTCCTCCTATATTTCAATGTCAAGTGGAACCACTTGAATTATTAGAGTGGATGCGGAAAGATGATATAAAAATTAGTTTCCTTGAGATACCTTATTCATTAATGGTGATGTCTTCTAGGATAATGCATGAATGTCCATCTGTGAAGTGGTAAAGCTAAATTCAAGTAACATAATGTTTCAAGAAGAAGATGGTGATGAATATTATATAAAAATTCCTTCAGATGAGCCATCAACATCATTCAGTCATAGGAACATGTTATACCATTATTTTGGCTAGTCTATGTATAAGAATTTATAATGCCAAGATAATTTAAAGACCTGACATGCCTCATGAATCCATGGTCTCTTGCATCGATTCTCTCTAGGTGTTTTGAGGAAACTTTAGGGAGCTAGGTCCACCTATTCAAACAAACCATGGCCCATATGTATGATTAGTGCACTATTTAAGACACAATTTGACGTCCTTTCATATGTTTTCGTATTTTTTTTATTGGTTGTGGCTGGTGGTGTTTTTTGGTGTTCATTTTTTCTATATATCTAAGAGTTGATTTTGAATTTTTTGAGAAATTTTATTTTAATGGATGCATGTTTTTTCATTCATTAATTATGAATTTTGACATTATGAACCGAGGGGTCTTATATGAGTGTCATCTAAGTCCATATCTTGGAGAATGTTCCCTTTTGTAGAGAAGTGGTCCCTATGGGGTGTTGTGTTATTTTGGTTATTTTTGGATTTTTGTGTATCCACTTAGGAAACTAAATATGTTTTTCCAATCATGTATTTCATGTCCTGAATTTGGGGAAGAAAATTTTTCAAGATATCAGAGATCCAAAAATAGGTCCTGATGTAAGGATTTTAATGAAGTAAAGAAACCAACAAGGGTGTGGGGAACCTTGAAAAACTCAGGAATCCACAGATTGTGCCTGGGGAGTTCAACGTTAATTATTATGAGTTTCCTTATTTATTCATCTTTCTACATTTTGAAAATATATGGGTGGTTTTATCTTCATTAAATTTTCACGGTTATGCATTTTTTATGCAACTCTATTTTTATTTATCCATATCTGGTTAGATTTGTGAATCAATTTCATTTTGGGTTTTTTCTCATAAAGAGATGTCCGTATTCTTTGGGGTTGGTAAAATTATGATGTTCTTCTAACACGATTGGATTTTTATTCATCTGGACCCTTGTGGTGGTGGGTTAGTTCGATGTTGGGTTTCCCATAATTTGTCCATTCCACTTATCCAAATATGGTTGTTATTTTAAATTAATGGAAGACTCCTCTTGGATTTTATTATGGTTTCATCATGTATTGGTTAGTGTTAATTACCTTATCATTCCAAGGAGCTTGTTAGAGCCTCCAATTTTGATAGTATTCATTATTCTCTAGTGTATCTTCACATCGATAGGTTTCATATGGTGATATTTTCTCTGATTTTCCATTTTGTGTAAATGTAGGGATTTTGGTTGGGAACCCAATAGTCTTATTTCATTCAAGAATCACAATGATTTCTTTTTTCAGGACATCTTATTTTCTTTCAATGGTGGTTTGGGATTGTTTTTTCATTTCATATAAAAAATTATAATTTTGTTTTGGTAATGTCTGAGGTGTTATTTTCCTAAGAGAATCGATTATGTGGTTGTGATAATTCCTTTTCTTTTGATTGGTCAACTGAATGAGTCATGGGTTTATAGGTGAAGAAAGCATATTGTGGATATTCAATTCTTTCCTCCTATGTAAAATAATTTTAATATATATTTCAATTCACTGTGTTATTCGTTTCTCCCTTTTTTTCAGGTTTGTCAGGAATTTCCTTCAGTTGTGCAAGAGTATCGATTTTGTTTTCAGATCAAAACATGGAATTAAATTCCAAGGGAGGAACATTTTCATGGTGCAGCGAATTTTAATTTGGGTGATTTTTCATCGGTATTCCTGTATTTATATTTTTTCCCATTGTAAATTATAAGTTTCCACAAGAGTTTTTCATGAGATTTTTAAAATTTTGTCTTGTTGTAGGTGATGGATTGTTGGTGCATTGCTAGGGGAAATTGTGCATCATTCTTGTGAAAAAATGTATCTAATTGTAATTTTTCGATAGTGGTTAACTGCACATAATGTGCAAATTTTGGGTAACCGTGCAATATGACCATTTTGTTTGTGCCTCGCAAATATTGTGGGTTTCACGGTTGCTGCACAGTTTTCCTAACCATGCGAGATAACCATGAATATTTTCTACATACTTAAAATTTTAACAATTACCTTTGTGTCCTCTCAGGATTTAATACCCAAAACCTCCCTTGCTCACCCCATTCGAGCTCTATGGCACTAGGTTCCTCCCTTACTCCCTCATTTATCCCTTGGGCTCCTTTCAGTTACAGTTTTTGGGGTGGGTTCACCATGTTAGTCTTTTATCCCATGGTTTCTTCCTTCTTTTATGGTTTCTACACCTCCCTCTTGGGTTTCATCTTTTTCAGTATGTTATTTTACCTATGGAGGTTTTGACCCTGTGTTTTTTGGTAAGATCATGAAATTTTTTTAGTATTACGTTTTAGGTTTTCCTGGTTTTGCAGTTGTGATTTTGTAGTTATTTATATATTTTCCAAGATCTATGTGGGTTGTTCTTGGATTTTACATTATTATATTATTTTGAATGAATTTATTTCTTTTATTAAAGTGTTACATGGTTTGATTGTGTGATGTGAAATTTATTTTAGACATTTTTATGCATTTATATATGATGAATTTTGATTTTATAAATGAAAATGGTAGTGTTTTGTGTATTCATCATTGTGATGATTCATAATTTTTTTTTTCATGAATCATGTGGAAGGTGTGAAAAAGGATTTAAGTGGGATATATTGGTGAAAATGAGTTCTATAGATGAAATTATAATTTGTAAACATTGTCTTCCTTATTTGTTAACCTTAATATGTGTGTTAATTATGGGAATAATGTTTTAAAAATGATTCGTGTTCTTGTGTGGATTTAAAATGGGGAATTACTATGGAAATGGTTGGATTTTAAATGAACTCTTATATTTATGTCCAAAAATAGGTTTCATAAATTATTAAATGGTAGAAAAAGTATTTCCAAATGATTTAATTTGTGTTTGTAAATTTGGAATGGTTTTGGTTATATGGAAATGTTGATTTCCGTGTGTACAAGGGATGTTCGGCTTATATTGTGAATGTATTGATATATGTGACATGTGAATGGAAAATTGGGCACAAAAGTGATATCTTGTACCTAGAAGGGAAAACTAGAACTTGTATTCTAGTCATTCAAAAGTTACAAGAACAGATTATAATAGTAAATTTATTCTTGTTTACGTGGAAGTGTTGAGACCTGGATTAACATAATATGATTAACAATTTAAAAACTGACTAAACAAATATTGATGGTTATAGACCACTATAATTTTTGATAGATTCATATATAGTAGCTTGTTCATGAGTACATTTTGGGTTGTCGTTGTGATACCACATTTCACCGATGTATGAGGTCTCTGGAGTTCTATTTGTATTGGTTACACTCATACATTTACCAATATTGCTCTACGGTGACGTGATTATTATGTGACATAGTTATATCCATCAGTATATAGTGGAACTTATGTATATTTCATTTTGAAGAAATATTGTTGAGAAATGGGTTTCCATAAAAGTGTGTCCTTACACAATGGTTTTTCATAAAATTGTTTTCGTGAATGTGTTTCAATGCCTATTTTATAACTGTGGATTTTATTTTTTTCCTCTAATGTCGTAACATGGAATCTCTTCTTCTAGATATAATCCTACTAGGCTTTGGATGCCATGCTATATACACTTTTCGGTGTGTGTATAATTTTATATGTATGACCCAATTAAAGGCAACATGTGTCGTCATGATGACGGTGGATCTGGTTCTAGATTTCCACTTGTTATAGGTGTAGGTGGTGGTGGATTTTGAGTGATACCCCTCTTTTTTCATAATGGTTTTTGAAATTCCTATATGTTTACCTTCTATTTTAGTGTTTTTATTTTTGTTTAATGTTGTAAAACATTGATTTGAAAAATTTATGTACCTTGTTTGGTTATGTATCAGGCATGTATTGTTGTTGTTTTTTATTGATTATAGTTATACTCATTGAATAAATCAGTCCATAAGTTTATTGTTGATACCCAAGAACTAGTTTCTATCCCATGGGGATCAGGAATGCCCTTTGATAAATGCTTCAGATCGGTTCAGGTATTGTGATGGATGACATCAGGTCTTGGTTCATGATATAGTGAATAATGAAATGAAAAATAAACAACTTCTTAAAATAATAAACATTTTTTAAAGCCACTTTATTGAAGAACAATATATATTTTTCAAATAATGATCATAAATAACATGGAAATATTTAAAAAATTAGTGGTGTTCATCAGTATTAAGTTAAATAAAATAAATAACATATTGACATTATAATTTTTTAATTAAAAAAAACATAATGACCAGAATATACCATTTATTATACATTGTATATAATTTAAATAATAATGTTCTTAAATTAATCAAATATAAAAAACACATAACCATTAAATAGTATAATAGATTCATTTCAATAGATTTTGTAATACAATATAAAAAATTTGATCAATAATAATTAAAATTTTAATCATAATAAAATAAAAAATTGGTTCATATATAAATGATATCACAATTATACCATCATTCTTTAAATAATTAACAACAGTTATTATTCCACCTAATGGATAATGTGAAATCAAATCCCTTGTTAATAAATATATATAATCTATAGAGTTCTTATAATTAGAACATCCTCTAGATTTATTCATCGAAAAATATAAATTTAGAATGGAAGATAATAAATTTTATAATTATTTTTCCTTATACTAGAAAAATTTATTCACAGATATAGAAAATATAAAATATAAAATATTTTATCAATATAAAATGATGAAAAATTACCATGGATAAAAAATATATTTTTTTTGTGTGTCATTTAAGTCATTATATAATTAAAAATTAATATTATTTTAATGATTCACATATTGTTTATTAGATATTATTATTTAATTGGAAATACTATAAAATTATTTTGATACTTCTATAGTATATTTATAATATAATATTGTTTCATGAATATTGATATCTATAGAAAAAAAGAAACACAAACATCATACATTACTTTTGGAAGTTAATTTTTTTATTTTCAGCTATCATAAATATAAAAAAGAATATAAATTAAATAATGAATTATATTAAAGTAAATACTAGCATATTATTATTTGAAATTAAAAGAAATAAGTTTTATTTATCATGTTTTTAGTAACCATTGGATGTACCAAATGAATATCATTAAGAAAACTAGTTATGGTAATTATATTCATCTTAATGATAGATTTTTTATACCATCCTCTCCCCCTTTTCTCCATTATTGTTTTTGTAGAAATGGATGTTTCTACATCCATAGAATATTTATATGAACATAATGATGAACTAGATTCATGTACACCATGATATCATCATTTGTAAAATTCATTGACGTATTTCAAGAGAAATCATTGTGAACAAGAAAAATATGGATAAGGAATTGTGAGTAATAAAAATGCAGTATTGTATTTTAGGATGACCTTTAATGAAATTCCTAAATACATATGGCATTTTTTATGATATATCATGACTTTTTAAAATATTCCCAATCATTCCCAAGGTTATCATCAATTTTAATGTATACTAGTCCATAAAAACATCATAATGTTGAAAATTTATCTTCAAATAGCCATTGTTATCCAATATGACGACCCATTACACTATTTTTTTAAATCATGGTTCTCATATATATGAATCTTTAGACTTTAATTAGATATCAACAATGACCTAGGAGTGTTTCCTTATCATTAGAGGCTAGAAACTTGAAACATGGGGTAATATAAATAAATGTCACAAATAGAAATATTCCTTATTTTTGTTCTTAGAAACCGTGGAAATATGTCAGATGATCATGGGAATAGTATATAGAAATTTTCACTTTTTATAGAGAGGAAAAATTAATTTTCTTATTGGTCATACCGATTAACATAATCACCAGATGTGGCACGCCATTGTGTTTATAGGATACACGCCACTTACATATGTGTATAATGCAACTATGGATATAAAAATTGGTAAAAATTTCCGTCCCCAATATTTAATCCCTAGACCTCTATGATATTACTTACATTCCTTTACTTATAAGATATAGTAAACAATATTCATATTTCTATATATATAATTAAAAATAATTTATATTATTTTGGACACTTATATCCATGGTGACCATATCCATAATCCACTAACAGTGACACTAAAAGCATGATCATTGTTGTATACTCTCCTCGGGATTCCGACTACTATAGTCTATATTTTAATATGGTTGTAGGTGTCCATATAGTGCATGTGACAAATTCCACATCCATTTAATGGTTGTTTCCCTCCTGAAGATAGAATAAATCTACATGCACACCAATAGATGTCATCTTATCCTTTACCACACACTTCCCATATATATTTATTTTTAGTAGGAGGGGGCACATGAACCCCAATATTTATATTAATCCTTATCGATAGTAATATGTGTGTGTCCATAAGAAATATTTATACTAGAGTGGGAAATTATTTTTTTCTTTAGATATAAAAAACATTACATTCATGTAGTGTGAAACTATTTTATAAAAACGTAATGAATAAATAACATTTTATTCATAAACATTGATGTTAATAAATAAACACAAACAATACATCATCTTATTCCAACAAAAAATGAGGAATTAAAAAATATTGAAGGAAATTAGCCAATCAATTATCATGATGTTAAATATTAAACCTTCATTGAGTAATGATAAAAAACATTGAAATCATATGAAAAAAACCCATAAAATAAAACATAATTGGAATATGATAAATCCATTAAAAATTTACTATAATGTTTGATATTCATGTTAAAATGGTCAATAAAATAATGAATTATATTTTTTTTAAATTAAATTCATATGGATAAAACTATTTTCCTACAAATGGAATCTTATGGATAAATATTTAGAGTAAAAATACACCCCCTATCTAAATCTGCATCAATATGGGAAAGATTGATGAATCTAATCTCAGCCCTTTTGAATTTATCAAACCAAATAATATGACCCCAAAAATTTAGTATAACAAAAAGATACCACAAAAATATAATGAATTGTTTGAAAAATAAATCCCAAACCATTTACATCAAATAAATTTAAGTTATATACATTAGAGTTTGAAAACATGTATGAATGAATTATGAACCCCCACCCACATTTAAGGAATTAAAAAAAATGAAACCAACGATTTCATTAAAAATAATCCCAGTTCATTGTTCCAAAACCCAAAAAAATAGAAAATAATATGGATAAGAACAAACCATATAAAATTTAATTAGTTTTTTAAATACATAATTATTTTAAACCAATATATATTAATTTATCTAAAATAATGGAAAATCAGTTGTTATTTAAAAATAAATAAAATTTTACCTAATGAATTTCCATATATACAAATAGTACAATTCCATTTACATAGATACTTTACCCTTGGAAATTTATCATACCCAAGGTTGATCCCCTAATGAAATGGATGACTAATCATTATATTCGATAATCCAATTGCATTTTTTCATTCTTTATTTACATTGATAAATTATCTTTTTTAATTAGTCTACCAAGACATGTGATGAATTAGGACGAGTTAATATAACTCTTCTTATGAGTGTGAGTGAGATAAAAAGTGTGTTCTTCCCCCCATGCAATTATATAAAAGCCCCTATAATTTAATGGACTCGGTTTATTGAGGATGGAGAGTTGGAAGGTAATTATTCCTTAATGTGGGCTAACCATCATGCTACTTTGGAATGTATCATTCCTTGTTTTGTAATACTACATTAGAATTCCTAAAATCATTGGAAATCCAAATTTTGAATTCCAAGAGGAATTATCAGGTCATTGGTACTATATAAAATGAAAATAAAATATATTTAATATGATCCTAAGTATAATAGTCCTTTAACTATTTACCGCTATACGATTATCTTCCAACTAATCCATCATTCAGTGTTCCACAATCAAAAAATGAACATTATGAGAGCTCTAAAAAAATGAACATTAATACACTTCATTATTTATGTAACATGACTTCTAGACCTCTATTTTCAAAAAAAAATTAATTTATTTATCAGTTAGTAAACTCTCATTAATTCCACAAATTTACCATGTTAACCTCCTTCTTTAATCCTCTATATTAATTACTTTAATTAATTAACTTTATCTCTGTAACATAATCACCTTGTTCAACCCAATTTTTTATTTCTACCAAATAATATCAACATGAATATTTACATTCATTTTTTACTCTAATTAGACAACAATTTTACTCATTAATTAGTTAGCGAATCCGGACAAAATTTATATAATCATGGTAGAGGAAATTTCTTATAATTAAATCACATGAATAAATTGTTTCAAATTAATATCCATTTCAGACTACCGTCATATGAAAATGGGAATAAAAATTAAAAAAATTATTCATCATATCATTCATAATAAAAACTATTAAAACATCCACTAAAACCTGTAATCCTCGTTTTTAATTATGTAATATTTATTATTAATAATATTTTTCTCTAAACATATATTTATCAAATTTTATTATTTAAATAAATAAATAATTTTTATAACAACCTCACTAAACTATCTATATATCTACCTAATTAAATTGGAAAATTACTCATGTCACAACCCCTCCCTCTATAGGCACCAATCCAATGAAAACTATGATGAAACAGATATAATAAATATCAAATACATCATTTGTTATGAAATAGGAGTGTGAAACATCCATTAGTGTAAATTTAGATATAAGAGACAAAATTAAATACACCCAGAAACGTCACATAAAAAACAACCTCTATTATGATACATGAGTGTATTCTCCTATAATTCTAATAATATTGAACATACTAAATTAAATCATTGGAAGAGGATATGAATCTCCCATAAAATTAGAACAAATCGTTCATCTAGTAATTCCTTTCTCAATAACCAATAATCTTAGGTGTAATTAAAATAGTTTATATATATATATACGCTGATGATAAAAAATCATTGAAAAAAGGTTCCTCCCTCAAACCTCTCATAAAAAATGTGAAAGAACCTTATTATAGCCCATTTATTAATTAAATGAATATAACATGCCACTTGAACCACAAAAATTATTTCCAAAATTCATGATGAATCTCTTGCAATGTATCAAATATAAATAACAATATATGAATAAAATAATATATTTAAATAATGGTACCAAACAACAACTTCCCACCTAATGTGTCACTCTCTAACCCCACCACCTCACATCATTTTCTCCTCCCATTTAAATATTATCCTTAACTATACATTTAAACTATATCATGATTTTAAATATGTGAATACTATCTTATCGAGATAGGTTTCATGTATTACAAGTCATCAAACAAATCATCACCACCATAAATCGATATGTATCTATGTGTATGTCAATAATATATTATAACCAGTGTATAAAAATTATTCGCGAAACCACTACAACTAATTCAAGTAAATGTGTGGTAAACTACATTCATCATGACCTAATAAAATTATTTTATATAACCTTACCCATTTAGAGCTCTCATATAAATATATAGTAAAACTGGGATCTATTAAAGCATATGTTAGTCTATATCCTACACCTCTAAGCAGTCATGGTCTGAGTATGCCAAAACAAGATACTACAGCTAATGTGGATAGGGTGAGGGTGAATTGAATCATATATTCCTCCACAATCGTGGATTATGGTAAAATAATCCCACAAAATTTGGTGTTAGATTCCTTATTGATTTACGTGGAAAATCATATGAAATTATAAAATATAAATTGTATCACACATAACCACATGAATGGAAACATTTTATCCTTAGATATATTTGTAGTTATCATCAAAAAAGAGAACAACCTACAACTAATAATTTAAAATATTATACATGAACATAATCATAGAGAACCAATAGAGAATATTTTTTACCCATAAATTCTTTAATTTCATTCTTTATTAATTTCCAAGATTGTCTCCTTAATATTCAAAGTCATGTTCCTATAGAACCATAATTTTGTAATTTCATTAATGTAATACATTGATATCTACAATAAATAATAAAAATCCTATATCTATTATTAATTTTATTATCATTCATAATTATAAGGTATTCTTAGAACCAACCTAAACTACCATAATAAATATGCCCATTCAATTAATAAACCTATTTCCCCATGTATTCAAGAACTACTGAAAATATAAATCGGGTAATGATTCCATAAATTGAATATCCAGAATAACGTGATGATTAATCCTAACTCTCATTTCATTCAAACTAATCTGGTAAACGTTTAACCACCATTCTACATAATACACTCAATTCCACCACCACTATCACTGCACTGGGTAATCCCATAAATTACTCATCAATAGTTGAGCTATAATAGGTTCAAATTAATTCATCTCAATGATTTATCATCCTTGACTATGACAAAAAGTAAACATAATATTTCTAGCAATCAATTAAAGGCATATTTTTCAAAAGTGATGAGGCATTCTAAACAGATGTACTAGGAATAGGATCATATATCCCCAAACATTTATTTATCAAAACAATTATTATATTACCAAATTTAATTAGAAGGTTTATTATTTGCTCGATTATTCCAATAAATTCATTAATTTAATTACATATGATCATGTTTATTTTCTTATTAATGATTTCTGTGTTTTATATTAGTAATTTGAATTTTTAGGATTTATTTTATAAATTATTCCTCACTACTAGAGTTATTATAAATATAGCGATCGACCACATGAAGAAAAGCATATTACCACATAAATAGAAAATAGATCATGAATCAAATGAGTATAAAGGCAATTTGTTCCATAGATTATGAAAGTAATAGATTGGACAGAAGGACATGATTGACCAAAAAATGAAATCTGGATGTCATTAGAATTTCATAAAGAATGTATGTGACCAAACAACAAAGTGAATTGACCCCATGCCAAACTATGTGACCACAATGGGAATTTTTACAAGCAATACAAATGTTTCTAGAGTAACCAGGATGTCACAAGACATATTTATATAAAATTGTGAATTTCAGGAAACCTCATGGTGTGGTGAACTTATCGTATGGAAGAAGTATAATTTATGCCATGTACAGACATATATATATATGACTACATGTGATAATAGAATAAGTTTAAGTGATGGTATTTCATATAAATAAACTAAATGAACTGTAAAGGGAATCAATTAATGTTTGCAAATGATCCCAATTAATAATTCTCGGAAAAATATACTACATAGTAGAATGATTAACATAGAAAAATATTATATATAACTTAATGTATCTCATGGATAAATGATTTAAATTATGGATTTTGAAAAAAAAATTAAGTGACTATGTATACCTAAAATTATATATTACTAACATATTATATCATGAATATTACTGAAATTATTTTAAAATTCATAAACATTTAATAATCCCATATTTCATGTTTAAAATCAGAATATCTATAGATTATTATTATATTAATATTTTGAAGTAAAATTTATTTAGGCGATATATAGAAAAAAATATGGTTATGTTGATTTTTAGAAGAAGAACACAATATTAATCTATATTTAAAAATTATGAAATTAACTTTTCATATATGCTTCAATGTATAATCAGAGTACATTTCCTAAAATTCACCTCTATTGTCATACCTGAATGAATTTATTGAGAATTTAATGTAACACTATATAATAACATAAATTTGATATGTCTCAAATATTGAATCGAAATTTCATCTCCCTATCACTCTCAATATTATAAATTACTTATGAATTTTTCATCGTTTTATTTTTATATATATTATGAGGATCTTCCTATAAATAATATAAGGGTACTTAGATACTCTTTCCTTTATTTATTTCACCTATTGTACTCCCTTGAAAACTATATATATGCTTGTGTGATAGCATTGATTTCGCTATATACTATTAAAATTTATTCCCAGGTCTAGGTTGTCTATCATTTTATTATAAGAAAAAACATACATAGTAGAAAGATACTATCAATTGTAAGTGACAGAATGTCACAAACCAACTTGGGTGAACCCTGAACCGGTCACCTAAGACTGTCTACAACATGGCCCGAAGGGCGTTCCCGATCACCACGGGCTGGAAACCACTACCAAGTATCAAAATTTAACTGTTGGAAATGATTTGGCCCATGAAAAAAAGATAATAATATAAACCAAACTGATGATAAAAATGAAAATTAACATTCAAAGTGTTAATTACATGATATTATGGTAAGAGTTAAAAGCATTAAATTATTGTTAAAATAAAAATATAAGGATTAAATAATATTAAAGAAATTTATAAATATCATTTTATTAATTTATTTTGACACACACTAATCCTATGTAATAAATGAATAACTTTTTACCAATTTTAAAATAGAAAATTAATTTATATTAATTAAATATTTTCAATAATTCCAAGAGTTCCCATCTCCTCTCCAATAAAAGGATACTCATTCTTGTATTTTCATCACATGTGAAAACCAATTTTGATTGGAAAATCTCAGGCCAAATAATTAATATAGTTCCTCCCCACAATCTTGATTCCATTTTTTAGTTAGAACACCGTCTGTAGAGATGTTAAATGTGTTAGTCAATGGATATTGTCAAAAAAATGTATGATTTTAGATGAAATTTTTTTGTTTTGATTATTCTTAAAATACCATAAAATAATCCTCCACCTTTATAAAAAATATATATAGTGTCATTATAATATAAATATATTATTATGTTAATACCATCACTTGAATCCATCTTCACATCCATCAAATGGGAAGGTAATTTATCATTCATCTTTACGGCGACCTACCACATCAAGAATCGATATAATTTATTTTCTATTAATGTCTGTATTTCCTAATTATAATGATAGAATTTATGATTATATAAGATATTAATGGAATATTTATCATTATTTAATAATAATATATCATCTACATTCTTACCATTTCATGTTCATATAAATGATAATGTCATTCATGCCAACATTTAAACTATCACCTCAATAAAGCTATGTAATTAGTTTATATTAACATATCACATGTATAATATATGTAATCATACATAAATGATTAATAATATATAAAATACTATTTTCATTGTATAATGATAATATTATATAAACCATCTTTCCTAAATGATCATTGAAAAATGTAAATGTTACTCATTCTTACGTATGATCTTCCATCACCCAGATTATAACATATTTCATTTTTCATAACAATAAATAATGGTTTCTTTTAAAAGTATAATTTATGTTTAAAAATGATAACAATTTCATAAATATTATTTTTTATATGATGTTATAGTTTCCACTTTTGACTAAAAACAGTATACCAATGTAATTTTGGACTAATATAATAAATAAAGACAAAACATCTGACATTAAATTAAATAATTAAGTAATTATTATGAAAGGAAGTTAAGTTATAAAAATTGATTCAAAAATCATTATAAACGTTATCAGTAAAGTAATTAATAATTATAATTTCTTAATTTAGTAAGATATATATTGTATGTGATGATTTAGGCTCATGGTAAGGGACTTTTAAAAAACATATTTTAATGTTACTCTTTCATCAATTTTATTATCGAAAAGCAATGTTTTTCGAAAAATATATAATGGATAAAATATTTAACATTCTTGTCACTTAATTTTTCTAATTCTTCCTTTACATTTTATCATTTTTATTTTCAAATAAATTTTTTCATTTAGGAGTCTGTGGGTCTGTAAAAATGAAATGACATTTTAAAGAGGAAAAGATATTTTATTATGAAATATTAATACTTTTTTATTTTTTTTGGTTCATCAGAATATTTTATTAGTACATGAGGTTATGTGACAATCTTCTGGTGGGTGATCCCATTATGGAAATCCAATTCATTGAGTAATTTGACATATTTAATTGACTGGTCATATCCGAAGAGATTAAGGAAATACATTATAGTGCATATACCAAATGTAAATATTAAGGTAACTCCCAATGTAGCTCTGATATCTATCGTAAATGTATAATATATATATAGTTGATGAAAAAATTGACATCTTTATTTATGTTTTCTATATAGTTTTATGATATCATGAGGTAGTATAAAGAGCATATGTTTTATGACTAAAAAGAATTATTTTTAAAAAAAATCATTGGTTTAAAGTATTCATAGACTGACATTTTATTTCATTATTTTACATCCCTTACTATGTTTTTAGTCTCATTCCATGTTTTAAAGAAATTAATTTCTTGTAATGATGGGTAAAAGAATGGAGGATGTCAAGTTGAATGTTATGAATATTTTTAATTAAAAATCATTTTTTTATTTTAAATGTTTTATATTTTGAAAAAAAAATTGTTATGATTTTAAGAGTATTCACGTTTTATGAACGTGGGATGATATTTAAAAAAATGGCCTAATTATATGAAACTATCAACTTTAAAACAACCACATTGTGAATGAAATTGAATTCTTCTCTAAAACTCAATATTATGTAATTTATAAGGTTAGGATCTTATAGTTGGTATCAATGGTCTATTTAGATAACATTAGGGGTTATGGTATTATTAATAGAATATCTATAAATTTTGTTAACTTTATTTTTCAGTTGAAAGGATATATAATTTTTAGATTACCATGTTTCTTTGAATAAAATATTTCATTTCAAAATGGTTTTACTGAGAGGAAACATCGATATTTTGGTGACATGGTATTAAGAAGACAATTTCCTTCCAAATTAATATCCTGATATGGTTGGAATTAGAAATGAATAATTTGATGATATGAAGTCTCAGTTGAAAAATTTTATTAATGGGAATATTTTCCACGCATGGGATCACCCAGCTCACCCACATGGAATATTAATGTAGTGGATCATTTTATGATGAAATATCCTCCAACTTTTAATAGATTTTTTGACCCTAAGGGAGATGAAGGTTGGATTATATCAAGAGAAAAGAGTTTTGGTGTCATGGTGTGTTTATAAAATTTAATGTTTTGTGTTTTTATTTAAAAAATTTAAGATTTAGATAACCATTAGTGATAGATGGTTAATAATATCATGGAGAGTGAGGATATTTATTATTCATAATGTGATGCCTTTACAAATATTTTTCATGAAAAATATTTACCTATGGTGATTCTATATAGGATAGATTAAAATTCATGTAATTGATGTAGGAGGATGGATCAATCGATTCATATAAAGAAAAATTAAATCGATTAGAATGGTATGATATAAATTTTATCCAGAATAATAATAGTAAATTTTTTTTTTACTTATGATTGAATCGAAAATATCAAAGGGAATTAGCATCCCATGAATTCAAAAGTTATGAGAAACATGTTCAATGTGTGGGGAATGTAGAACTAGAGAATCCATATGAACTAGTGTACTTTGATAACCAATATAAAATAGATTGAGGTGGTAGGAATAGTGAATAATTCATCAATAATGTTTGATGGTAAGAAAAAAACTATTATAGTCTGTTACAATTGTTGTAAAAAACACACGAGTAATGATTTATGAATTCTGTTAGATGATTATGATACGGTAAAATGATATATAAGGCTTGTAACTGCAATGAAACATATCATGGTAGTTGTAAAAAAATTATGATATACAACCATTAAAAATTATTTAACGCAGTGATATGGGAAATTATGAAAATTAGTGCTTGAAGAGGAACTCGGGTGATGAGAAGAAGACATACTATATGTATAAATGTGTGGTGAAATCCTTTAGATCTAAATCAGTAAATATCGGTCCCTCAAATGAAGTTGAATCACGTATATTGATTGTTTTTAGATTATTCTATTATGCTGATTGATTTAGGATCTAAACATTTTTTGAGAAAATTTAAGGAAAATTAGAAATTATCCCTCAATAAATGAAACCAAAACTCATAGTGAAAACACATAGAAGAAATAATAAGGGAAAATAAATTATAGGAATATTTAAGTCATTGTATGCTGGATGAATTTACTAGAAACACTTTTTCTTCCTCTATTAGAGTTTTATGTCATTATTATATTGGATTGTATTTTTGTTTACCATTATAAGATAATATGTATAACTAAGGATGTTTATTTTAGTATTGAGTTTCAGTTTGTGTATAGGAATGAACACATATATTTGACTACATATCTAGAAGCTGAGAAAATATAAAAATATATAAAAAAATTTAATATTTCACATATTGTTGAAAAAAAGGAATTATTCATGTCAATTTTGTTCCAGTGGTATGTGAGTATCTCTATGTTTTCCCTGAGGAGTTTTCAAGTATTATACTTGATCAAGTAATGGAATTTACTATTTACGTAGTTCTTGATATTAAGAAAATATGAAAATTCCCTTATCAAATGGATAAAGTAGAACCTGTATAATTTGAAAATAAGTTATATTATTTTCTAGATAAAGAGTTCATTTGGACTATCACTTCAACATGGGATTCTTGTGTCTTTTTTATTGAGAAGAAAAATGGTTCAATGAGACTTTTCATTGATTATAGAGCCATTATTAACAATTCTATCAAGATCAAGTTTCATTTTAATTATATCGATGATTTTTATGATGAATAATAGGGAGCATGATATTTTTTGAATGATGATATGAGGTAGGGGTAACATAAGTTGAATATACAAGAAGGATACATTTTGAAGACTGTATTATAGACTGAAAATGAGCATTATGAATTTTTAGTTAGGTCATTTTTGTTAACTAATTCACCTGATGTATTCATGGATGTTATGAATAAAATATTTCATGAGTTCCTGGATAAGATTTTGGTTGTGTTTATTAATGAAATTATGGTATATTATAAATGTAAAAAGAACCATGATAGACATGTAAGGTTAATTATAGAAAAATTAAAGAAATAAAACTACATGGTAAAACTATCAATTTAACATTTGTTTATAAAAATATTCTTTCCGTGGTCACATTTTTGCTAGAGATTCATATTAGTTGATCATACTAAAATGAATGTTATTGATGAATAGATAAGGCCAACAAATATTACCCATATTCATAGTTTCTTTGGATTATCATGCTATTAAAGAAGTTTTTTTAAAACTTTCCTAGGTATTCGTGTCTGCTGACCCTGTAACATGAAAATGAGTTATGTACATATAGAAAAAATAATTTAATGATTTTATTTTAGAATTGATTTGTAGATTGGTGAATGATATAGTTCTGGACCTCCCTTCCATATGTGGGGAAGTCATCATCTATATTGATGCTTCATTTAAATTACATGGCTTGTCATAATATTTAATAATTAGGAAATTACTTATGCATCACATCAGTTGAAAACTCTTTAGTTTAATTACCCTACCCATGATTCTGATTTAGCTTCCATTATTTTAGCGTTAAAATATTAGAGGAATTATTTTTATGGACTAAAATTTGAAATATATATGGATCATGAATTATTCAAGTTTATATTCACTCCAAAATAATTAATCATGAAACAAATAATATGGATGAATATAATAAAGGATTATTATTCCATGATTCATTATCATCCTAGAAAATCAAATAGAGTTGTAGATTATTTGATTCAAAAAAATGTAATGATTTATTATCCATGTTAATATTTGAATCTGACCATTTGGTTAATGATTTGATGAATTTATTATTTCTAGTTTTTGGGGTAGGAAAGAACTCTATTTTTTGAATTATTAGTGCAATAATCTATATTAGATAGAATTATTCATTAATATATGGAAGACCGCCTCTTATAAAAATTTCATAATTCATTAATGAGGTTATGTTTCATCAATTTAACCTTGATAATGATTGTTTTTTATTTAGGAAGAGATTATGTGTTCGTTTTGATTCAAATTTGAAGGAGGAGTTTTTTATAGGAATCTAATAGTTCTCCATTTCCATTTATCCATGTATCACACATATGTGTTGAGATATTTGGAAGTTCTAAAAGTGGGATGTAATGAAAAGAAATATTTCTGAATTTACCCTGAAATATTTTACTTGTCAGTACATTAAAGAGTAACTATAGTTTCCATAGAGGATGATTCAGCCTTTTCCTTTGCCAGATTCAAAAATGTATATTATATATATGGACTTCATAGTGGTATTACCGAAGACTTATTTTGGAAACAATGTGATATGTGTTTTTGTTGATCGATTGACTAAATATGAAAATATTTATTCTATTTGAGACTATATTGTTTTATCAAATTTCTAGAATACATCATACAATTATAGTCATAATACATGTTTCTCCTCTATCAATTGTATATTATCATGATCTTGTGTCCACTTATAACTTTTTGAAATGCCTTTAGAATTCATTGGGTACCGAATTAAATTTTTGTACAAAATTGCATCCTCAAATTGATAAATATTACTAAGGAAGAATTCATACATTGAAGGATATGCTACATGTTTATTCAATGTAATAATAGGTATCTGGTATCAACATATTTCTTTTATTGAATTTAGATATAATACCAGATTTAATTCTAGTATACATGAGGCAGCATTTGAGTCATTATACGGAATGAGGTTCCAAACTCCATCATTTTGGGATGAAGTTGTTGAAATGGAGTTGATAGGACCTGAATTGGTTGAGGAATATTATTTTATTCTGCAACATAAGAGGAAAACACATAGAAGGATGAACCTTTTTGAGGATAATTGAAGGAAGGTTCCCTTTTTTTATGTAGGGAAGCATGTATTTCTAATTTTTTTATCTAGAGAAAATTTTGATGTGTTTTTTGTATGAAGGGAAAGATGAATTGATGGAACATCCAACCATGTAATATCCTAGATAATGAAAAAATATTTGAATATATTGGATTTTTCCTTCGATTGTATCTTAGGCACACAACATATTTCATGTTTCAATGTTATGAATATACGTATCGAATTCAACTCATGATTTAAGCCCTGAAGTTGTTCAATTTGATGATAATATTTCTTATAAGGAATAATAAATTCAGTTTACCAACCATGGAGATGATGTGTTGTAGAATATCTTCATTCATTAGGGTACTTTTTATGAAAAAACAATATAGATGAAGAAGAAACATAGGAATTTGAAAATTCAAAGAAAAAATTGTATCCCCAATTATTTAACATGTGAATAAAATTGTGAGGATTCAATATCCAAAAAATGTGAAAAATGTAACAACCCATATAATGATATAATAATCATATACTCAATTATAAAATGATTTCACATTCCCAAAATAGATTTTACCGTCATCATATAAGAATAAATCTCGTTTTGTACATAAAAGAAGTATTTTTCATAAAAGGTTGTTTGTGACTTTTTGATGGTGTTTTTGATCTAAATAATGTTTATGAAACTTTCAAGAATATATCTGGAAAAAATAAAATTTTTCGTCGAAATTTTATTATCAAAATTTACACTGTATTTTTTTTGTTTTCAAATAAGATATAGGTGTTGATGAATAGTAAAAAATACTAGATTTTAATTCAAAATATTTTTTCATCTAAATAATTTATAGTTTCAAACTTTATTTTTACATGGTTTTAAATTATATATATATATAAATTATATATAATTTAATTAAATGTAGTTAGTGGAATCAATTTTACATTAAATTGTTATATAAAAAAATTTCAAACATTTAAATATTTTCACTTTAATAAACCATATTCACACCCCATCAATTGGAATATTTTTTAATTAATTTTATCCAATACTGTGTTTTGAATTTTGAAAAATGGATTCCATATTTGGATTCATAATTATCAAATTTTTTAAAAAGATCACTTTTATTTTTGGACACTTTGAATAGTAACATTAATAATTTTTATTAACATGATCAAGTGTATATTAGATAATTAAGCGTAAAATAATAATTTAGATATTATAAAATTACTATAAAATATGTACTGATTTCAATTAATGAGTGTGTGTCGATCAAAATCATCCTTGGGAAAAAATCTTTTTAAGCCACATGGATTAGAGTATTACATTGATAATATTATATTCAATGAATAGTAAATTTTCTCACAGTTCTATTTTTAACAAGGGAAATATTTTTAATATGGGTCTGTATATTGGATTAGTTTCACTATAGATAGTATTTCTAAATATAAAATTTTTGTATTTCTCATTATAATTTAAATGAAATTTTTATAGAAGAAATAATTATATTAATGTCTTTCACGACCATGACACAATAATTATTTAATTAATGAAAATTTCAAATAAATTATATTATATATATTAAAATAAATATAATTTCATATGATTAATTTCATAAAATATTTCTTTAGCTTATTTTAATATGTTAGTGATATTTTATAAATTCATTTTTAGTATATATTTGTAATTAAATTTTAAAAAAGTCGTGTTATGAATTGTGAAAAAATATGAATTTTGGATGTTTTAAAATAAATAATATTTTATCAAATGATATATGTTTTCTTAAAAAAATGTAATATCCATTTTTTGAAGAATTCATAAAATTTCATTAATTACACTTTATTGGAATTTTTCATTTTATTTAAATTATATTAACCCTCAAAATATGAATTCCATGGTATCTTGGTAAGCGTTAAAAGGGTTAAATAAGGGTTAAAATTAAAATATAAGGAATAAAAACTATTCAGAACCTGAAAATTTTGCATTATATTTTTTTATTTAGACCCATATTCGTCTTATATTATAAATAACTAAATTTGGATCCAATTGTAAAGGAAAATTAATTTAATATTAATTTAATATTTGGAATGAATTCCACAAGTGGAACTCTTCTCCCCAATAAAAGTGAACCATTTATTCCATTTTGTTCAAAATTCATTGCCCATTTTTTTCAGCCATGATCTAAACAAATCCCTTACTAGAATTTCTCCCCACACTATAGAGGCATTAGTTTATGCAGAACACCCTCTTTATAGGTGTTCTGTTTTTAACAAAACGTTAATGCCTGACAAAATGATTTCGTTCATAATTATGTGTTTTTGTTTTGTTTAATCATCCACCTCCTTCAAATATTACTCCATAATGATGAAATAATAAATATAGTATCCACAATATAATTTCGTTTTATAATGGTAATATCATTACCAAAATACATCTTCACATCCATCAAATGGGAAAATAATTAATATTTCGTGTGTATAGTGGACTAAAACATCTCAAATTGATATAATTAGTATTCCATCACTATCCCTCAAGACTAGTTATGATGATGGAATTAATGTATATTTGATATTATTATAACACTTATTATTTATAAAAAATAATATATCATTTAAATTATTACCTTTCCATTCACATTGAAATGATATCTCCATTTGTCCGTACCTATAAACTATCACCTTCACAAAGCGATGCAGATCCTTTTTATCACCATATCTCATGGATAATATATGTAAGTAAATTTAAATTATTAATAAAATTTAAGTTATATTATTATCATTATTTAAATATAAAAAGCCATTAATCTTTTTTTCATCATGATCATTGAGAAATTGAAATGTTACTCATTCGTACAATTAACCTACTCTCTACAGTATTATAACGTTGTTAATTTTTTTATAACGATACCTAATGGAATGATTTAAATGTTTAATTGAAGTGTAAAAATTATAATAATGTATGGAAGATTATTATTTTTGATTATATAATAATTCCATCTTTTGACTATAGACTTCATACAAACATCATTTTGGACACATGTATCGAATATGGACAAAACGTCTCATATGAACATAAATAATTAAGTAATTATTATAACATGATAATAATTGATATAAAATTAATAATACACATTATAATGTTTCTTATAGAATTAAATAGTTACCCTAGGATTATTATTCCATAAGATAAGGATTATATGAGGTGAGTCAGACACAATCTAACGTACTTTCTTTTAAAACCTACTTTTAATGTTACTCTTCCGACTATTTTTACAACAATATAAACGAATATTTTAAAAAAATATATGGAAAGAATGTAATTTTCAATTTTCATGTCTCATTAATGTTTTGATACTAGATTTAAAGTTTAAAATTTTATTTTAAAATAAATTGTTATCATATATGAGTGGAAGAAAGGGTAAAAAAATAATTAAATGTGGAATGTAAATTTTCTTTTACAAATGATTTATGTGTAATTATTAGGTTTTTTGTTCTTGGACATTATTTATGAGTACAAGTGTTTACATGATAAACTGATGCTGGGTGATCCGGTTATAGATTTATAATGCATTGGGAAATGTGGTGGAGTTAATCTTTATGGTTTCTCCTAAGATACAAAATGAATATACAAAACTGTGTATTCTAAATGTAAACATGATGGTCTCTCCATATGTAGCCATGATAGCTATAGTAAATTTAAGAGTGAGGTGAAATTTATGTCATATGTTACCTTCATGATTTATATTGTCTATAATTATTTATATAATTATAATGAATTTATGTGCTAATCTTAAAAGATTATGTTTATGTGTGAAATTTATAATTTTCTTAAAAAAATTTAATGGGTTTAAATTATACATGGAATGATAGTTTATTTTGTTATTTTATATCCCTTATGGATATTTTTTTTACTCGTCCCAAGTTTTAAAAAATATTTTTCACATCGCATGAGGATGGTTAAGATAATATAGCAAGTAATGTTTAATGTTATGAATATTTTCCATGATAAAGAATCATGTTTTATTTTGAACGTTTTATATTTTTTAAAAATTGAATAATGTTTTAGTATTAGCCACGTTGTATAAATGTGGGATGTTTTAAATGAATGATGGCCCAATTATATAAAATTTTAAAATTTAAAAGATATTAAACCCAAAAGAAATAAAATTCTATACCAAATCTCAAGATGTGATAAAATTTGTTTTCTAGGCATTAAATTATGTTTCCATGAGAGGAGGTTTTACGGAACAATCCTACTCCCATGGTCATGGTTTTATGCTTAAAACACCAACTTAAAGAAGGTACCTAGGATACAAATAATATGTTGAGGCATAACTTACATGATTTATTTGTATCAGTGTTAAAATTTTAATGTTCAGATTAATTTAAAGGTGGTTATAATGTAACACCCATGTTTTTAATAAAATTATATTTTTTAAATACATTTAACTTCTTTGATATCTTGTGTTACACAAAATACTAGGTTTTAAAAAACTGTTATATCATATTAAAATATTTATTAAAACATTATATTTATAACCAATCATTTTAATGTTTTGATATGAATCGGAATAACCACATTTAAAAAAATATAACGGTTTTATTTAAATAAACCATATTTATAAAATTACATAATTTTATGTTAAAATTTTAACTGCAATGAAGATACTTTCATTCCAAAAAATTTTTTATAGGAGTTGGTGACTAAATAGTAATATTAAAATTTTCAAATATTATAAAATTTATATAAATTTATTAAATTTATTTATGAAATTAAAATTAAAAAAAATTACCTTTGAGTTAATTTTATGAATTTCTAGAAAACTTATTTTTTTGACAAATAACAAAAATATAATGATTATTAAAAAATTCATTTTGCTTAATGTATTTACAGGATCCATTTTATATTAAAATGGTTTGTAAATTAGATTTGTTTCCATTATATATTTATAAATCTTATTTAGGATATTGTAATCAATTTAATATTGATTTTTTATATTAAAATGTTCTATGTATATGAAAATTTTCTATTTTGGAAACAGTTTTTTCATCGTGTCTATGAGTTTAATTTTAAATTAATATTTATTTAAAAAATTAAATTAAATTTCAAAAATAGATTCCAATTTTAGTATCAAAATAATTAATATTATATAATATGGTCAAATTATTTTGTGATTGAAATTATTGGTAAAATAGTAATAATTTAATATTGTGTTTAAGGATAAAATGAGATTACCGAGTGTTAAAGAAAAAAGATAATGGGTTTAACTACGTAACCATTTGAAAATCGAATTTTCTAAAAATATACTGGCCTAATATTATATATGTTTCAATAATAATCTATTTTGAGTCCATTTTAAGGTATAATACATGGGTACACCATTTTATTTTCTAATATTCGAAGTGTATCCTCTCCCCGAATTATAAAAGTGAACCCCATATCTCCTCATATTCAAACATAAAAAACCCTTTGTTCACCAATAATATCCCAAATATCTTACTTACTTATTTAACCACATCCTAGAGTCCACAGATTCATTATGAAACCTGTTATGAAGTATTTTTGGATCTAACCTAAGCAGGTTGTCTCAAAAAGAGGTATCATTCATTGCCCAATTATTTAATTTAGTTTATTCTCCAACCTCCTTAAAATACTACTCATTTATTATGATAATATAACATAATTATATCCCATATAATGATATGTTATTATGTAATTGGTATGTCTAAATCTGTCAACTATTCCATCAAATTAGAAATAAAAATTCTAATCATGTCTATGGTGGATCGCCTCACCAGCCGATGTAATATGTTTTCCCTCACAAACCCTTACATCATTATACAATAATGGATTTATTATATTTATATTATATTTATAAAATAATAATTATTCTACAATTATAATATCACATAGTACTTCTTACCTTCTAATATATTGGAAAATGATAATGTTGCTCATGGGCACGTTTTGACTATAGCCTCCAAGAAGCTATGCGATACATTTTTCATTTTATATGGATATGGATTGTAAAAAATTATTTATTTACAGAATATATGTGTCATAAATTATATAAAAAATATTATTTTATGGTTAATTAATATTTACATTTTTTCATCCAATATGTCGATAAATTGGAAGTAGTGTTCCTGTGTACATATGACCAAACATCTCCATGAACAGTGTTATTCATTTTCTATCTCAAAAGTTAATTGATTACATTAAATACATATATGATGAAAATAAATTATATTTATATCATGGTTTAAACAATGTATGTGATTTATCCATGATCGGTGTAAAATAACCAAAAATACCAAACCAAAATATACATCAAAATGAAGAAGTTATTACCAAAAAACTGATTTTAACATAAAATAAAAAATGGGTAATAAAATGTCATCAAAAAATAATTTATTCTATCATAAATAAATATAAATATTTATATGTGTGTGTTTGGTTTTATAATATGTTTTTAATAAAACAATAATAATTAAAAATGGAGTATTTAACTTTTATGAAGAAACACTAGACACTAGGTAAATGATTTCTAGTCTCTCTTTTGTTTCTTAGAGAAAAATGACATATTAACCACTGCCTTCTTTTCTGTGGTGTATATGCAACACCTTTTAAATTTTTTACCATTGATATTATTATTTTAATTATATATAAGTATTTATTTTATTCTATTTGTTATCAGTTATTATGAGCAAATGTTAGCAAGGTTGTATGGGATTTTCATCTCACATTTTTTTAGTCGCTTTCCACATTCACCACTTGTTTCTTTTGGTGCGTATATATAATTATCATGATTTTAATTTATTGAGATTATTATTAGTGTTATGTATATTGACATGTGTATCTATGGTTATTTCTTTCTTATGGATTATGATTTATTGGATACAAATGTGTCAGTTTCGGATGTCAAAATCTCATTACCTATCAAGGTTGTTTCCGATTGTGGTTACTATGTTGAAATCATTTAATATAGCTCAAAATAAAATCATGACTTTTTTATCCTCTATTAATTTTTTTAAATTTCATGTCTTACTTCTATTTTCATCTCATTATGTACTAAATATTCCAAAACAAATCTTTTTGGATAACTTCTTTTATTTATCTCATTGATTGAAATCCCATATTCACCCATATAAATTTGTTTCAAAACAATTTCTCAAATTTTTCTGATATCAATGTATGATGATTTAAAATAATTTTTACCCATATTTTAATTATTATATAATCTTTTGTGTGGAATAATATTTTCACCTTCTGAAAAATGTAATTTCTTTATTGAAAATGTGAGAGAAATACTTATTGGAACATGTACAACATGAACAATATATTTTGATATGAAGACCCTCATGTATTAAAATTTTCATTTTTAAGTTTATAAGGGTTTTTATAAATAAAATTATTTCATTAATGTTTTTCAAATTATATTAATTTAAAGAAGTTTTTTAAAATTGGAATTTATATTTTCCATAAGCATGTTTTTATGATATGTTTATGTAATTTATATTCATCAATGAAAACAACCCTTTTTTATGTTTTACTGGGGATATTAAACAATTTTACTATCCTTAATCTTTATCCTGATGGTTTATGATTATGATTTTGAGATGTTTGTGAAACCCATTTCAATTCCATGTGTTATTTGATGATGAATTAATGAGTTGAATTTGATACCCATTTCCATTTTTTGGGAGATGATAGCATGAAACGTTTATGAATCCCATTTCTAATCTATGGGATTTTATATGATGAATTTTATATTATATTTCGGTTGAAAAAAGTTTAGATTAATTAATAGGTGTTACCTATATATCCATTTAAGGCATTATTTAATGGTTAATGTTCTATGATCTCAAGGGGTACATGGGATGTTACCCCATGCCCAAAAGAGTGCACATGGGAAATAGTCCCAGACCAAGAAGAGGGTAAAAAAGATGTTATCTAATGCTCAGTGTTGGTACATAAATTTTCAAACTATTACTATCATCTCTGGAATATATTGGTCTAAAGCCTTTATAGGGGATGTTCTATGATTATGTGTATGACACAAACAAATTTCTCCTTCAACTGTTACATTCTCATGGATTATGTTTTTGATTCAATTATGATTAATTTCTTATGAACAACCAATATTGATGATATGATTAAATTTTATGATCTACGATATTCATTGTATGGTTTTAAAATTTCCTTCTCATGTTATCATAATAGTATTCTCATGTCATATTGATATCCCCCCATGGTTTTCATTTTTCAACATCGAAACTCTACCTTTCTGAAGTTGCATTTCCCCGAGTAATGAATAAATGATTTATGTTGGGTATGTATATAATGTATTCTATTTGGTAAGATATTTATTTTCGATATTGAAGATCATGAATTAAATAATAAAAATTGATAAAGGTGTGTTTTTTCAAATTTTTTAATATTCACCTATTAAGATATAATATCTATATATGATTTCCATTGTATTTAAAAACAACCGCAATAAGAACGTTTCCCCTTATTAGGATGAAATGATAAAAAAATGATTCTAAAAATATCAATAAATAATTTATAGGTAACTGTATTTGTTTTAGAGAAGACCAATATTAGTTATATAGTTTTTGGTGGTGTGGTATTTTTGGGAATAATAGTTAAATATTTTCGAACAAATTGGATATTCCAAAAATAGAGAATTAATTTATAGGGAAAAATATTAATTATATATATATTAATATGGGTATGTAATTTGGGAAATAAAATTATAAATATGGTAGAGAAATTTCTATAAAAACTAATTTTATGTTTATAAGGACATCAATGGAAGATTTGACAAATATGACCAACTAGGAAAACAATGTTTGAAAACTCCTCTATTAAAATTTTCATACTAATGAAAAAAAATTATAAATAATAATGTTCTATAAAGATTCTTTTTGGTTGAGAAAGAACTTAAATCAATAAAAGGTAACAAACCCAAGATTTTAGATAGTGATTGTTCATCACATATGAAATTCAATTTAAATATATAAAAAATATGAATAATATAATGATGATGGATATTTCACAATTTGAAATGATATCTTCATTAAAATAAAAGTAATATAAATATCTATGATTCATACTAAGAAACACAAATCATAGAAATTTTTCTATGTTGATGGGATAAAAAACGACATACATTTTGTGAGACATCATTATGATGATGTTATGAAAATGATATTAAAAAAAATTAACATATCTCCAGATGTGTTTTGGATGGTAATGTTTTCACTAGTGTAAAATTACCCCATGGAAGTATCTTTCATGTTGGAGTACATTCTAACTACTCTTATATGAGCGATAATTATGAAAATAAGTTACAACATCATAGGAATGGGAGCCAATGGATGAAATGTATTAAAGAAATTACATCATAAGAAACTTACCACCATTGAAAATAAAATCAGATGATGTTTTTAAAACATTATAAAAACTGAAGAAGATAAATAACATTTATAAGAATGTTTAAATTCAATCGATAAGGCCTCCTGAGCTAATTTTCTATAATTTCTATGCCCTGATGAGCCATAACTCAATTATTGGTGATATGTACATTATTGATATTTTCAATGACTTAACTCAAATTTTTAGAAATATATGTATGAATAATAAATCAATGATTCAATAAATGGTTAGATTTTTAGAAGATAAGATAAACGAGAGTTTTAAGATTGTATGTTGAAACTAATATATACAATAAAAATGATTGCACATGTAATGATTTTGAATCATATCATAAGAAACATAGAATAAAATATCAATATAGGGTTTAATAGACCCCACAATATAATGTTTCATAAGACATGAAAAATCATATATTTAGTGGAAATGGAAAATATTATGCTTGAAGAATAAGAAATTTATAACATTTTCTAGAGAGAATTTATTATCAATGTTACAAATTTATAACAAAGATATTTGTTATAGACAGAATCCATCAATATTCCAAATAACATTTAGTTTAACAGAATACATTATGCGAGGTACATCAAGGTTTTTTTAGATTCCACTCATATATAAAATAAAAAAATAGTTCTTTAAAAAATTTATGAAAAGGTTATCATTGTAATGTTCATGGAATATTAATTATGTACAAGAAGATATAAATATGGGAACAAATGATTATAATACTTAATAATGTGAAATTTTTTGAAAATAAAACATCCATAACAAAAGGATATTGAAAATTATGTCGAGGATAAATTGAAGATAAAAAAATGGAAATAAAAAAGTGAACATGAAAGTGAAACAAAATTGGTAATAGATGATTTGAAAGAATCATGTGGTTAAAAAACAGGAGAAAAAATAACCGCAAAAAAATTATATCATATAGAAATATTTTGTAACTAAAAATATACATCGAAATTAGAAATATATACTTTAGAATAAAAGAAATTTGATTATTGATAATAAAACATAAATTATCATAATTATTAAACAAAAAGAATTTTCAGAATTTGTTCAACACAAAGAATCGTATAATTCTATAAATAAAAGGGTCAATAAAAAATTGAAAAATTACACCAAGAATATCTTCCCACATATAGAAGTAAAGAATATTGTTCTGAAAAATTGGGGTTTAGAAATAACCTGAATGATTATGGAGAATTTCCATGAAATAATTCATGACTTTTTTGTAAAGTACATTCAAGAGTGGAGGGACTCCATTTTGATGAAAATTTTTCTCCAACCATTTTTTTTGGAAATCATAATAATTTTTTCTATAGTAGTCGCACATCATTGTTATAAAGGTTATCATTTTGATGAAATTTCAACTATCATAAACAGATAGATTAAGGAAAAAGTTTATTTTGAAAAACCTTATGGGTTCCTACTTGACATAGATGGACTTAATGTATGTATGATAAAGATAAATTTCTATGGGTTGAAACATGATTCAAGATCATGTTACTCAAAACACGATAGTTTTATTAAAAATTTGAATCTTTCTAAATGGGGTATTTATAGTTACTTATATGTGAATGATATGAACTCATGTACCTTATTTATTGTTTTTTTATTTATGATTGAATTTTTGTGGGGATTAAGAAAATTCTTCTAAATATTTTTCATATTATATAAATAAAATTTTATAAATTTCAATTCATATATAATTACTCTTATTTTATTTATTACATGTGGAAAAATGGAAATTTATAAGTTCATATAATATGAAATGATTTATAGGGTGTTTTTTAAAATGATTGAAAGGGAAAAATATAACTCATTTTCCACTCCCATTTCTGTTTCGATGATGCTGATTAAGTATGAAGAAGAAATTTTTTTAGTTAGAAATATTTTCAAATATTGATTGGAAGTTTCATTTATCTTACATAATCAAGGTCTAATATTCATTATGTTATTACTTTTCATTAATGTTATCATATTGACTAAATATATTCAAATATGATGAATGAAAATAGATTTTTAAGATATAGTAAAAGAACATCATACAATGGGATTTTGTATAATATAATTATTAATAGGAAAACTTTTCATTAAACTAATGTTGATTCGGATAGATATTCAGATGATATAAAATGAAAATGAGTAGTATATTTTTCTTGTTAGAATTTTTCATATATGGAATAGAATAAATTAGAGTTTACGGACATTTAGGAAAATTAAAGCATAATATATTATTTCCACCCAATATATAATTAAAATGTCTTGTATGAGAGTATAGAATGTTGATTTTTGATGTGAGAGTTTTTACACCATTCGAGATTCATTTCCTTAATCAATTTTTTATTTTTCTTTCAACAAATCTTGTCTAATATTCATGATCAAAAAATGATAATTTAGACTATCACGTAACAAAATAGAAAGTTGTTTATGTATATGTCATGAAATAATATATTTCATAAAATATAAAATTGATTTTGTTTTCACCAATGATATGTGACCATGGAGATTATTTTAATTAAGGATACAAAATTATATTGACATCCACTAATGACTCCCTAATGTATTTATGACTTTTACCACCTATGCTTTATAATATTTTGACGAATTTGTATAATGTAAAACTCTATCCTAAAGTAGGGAGTATAAGTATAATTAAATAAAATTTAATTACAATCTATGTCTATCATAAAAATATTTAGAGAAAAAAATCTTACAGAAGAATAGGCTATGGGTGTTTAAAATAACATTCCAGAATCATTCTTATCACCAATTGAATTAATTACTTAAAAGCATTACATTATGCAATACATTGGAGTCTTGATCTCCAATATGACAAATATTGGGTTTTGATAAAATATTAGAAAATGTACGAGTGATGAAAAATGATGAGTTGATAATATTTTTATTGAATGTTGTTAATAATTTCAAAGGGGCGATTGGTGAACATTGGTGTTTTTTTCCAAAAATTATTTATTATTTGTTTAAAAAAAAATTTTGTTAATAGGATTCTTATTAGTAAGTGTAATAATGATGCTCAAGGTTTTTAAATAAATAATTATACACATTTTATTGGAAAATTGAGAAAAGATAAAAATAATTTGTCATGAATGTTTCATATAAAATCAGATTATGTAATGTTTTTTATATAATGATTACTAACTAATAATGGAGTTAATGATATAATATTATGTTTTTTGAATAAAATAAAAGAGAAAATAAATATTTTAAATCTAGGAAAACAATACGGTGATTAAAAAAAATGTTACGAATTTTTTTTGTAAGATGATTTTTGAGTTAAAATTATCATGATATTCTTGGTACTGATGTTCTTATAACATGTGTGGAGAAAATTTTTACTAATACGTTTCCACCAAATGTAAAAGTCCACCGGGATATTTTTATGATGATATAATGATTTCAATGTTTTAAAACATGTGATTTTTCAAAAATATAACCAGAAGAACCAATAAAAATAATTGAGTAAAACTGATCACATCAATGGAAATAAGTGGTTGTATCTTATTTTTTAACTTTTCACAAAATGTGAAATGAAATTGAATATTCTCAATGATGTAATAAAAAAATGTATATTTATTGTTCCTAATGTGTACATAATATTGATGTCTACTAGATGAATAAAATGGATGGAGTATTTATCAAGGTGTTAGATTTCAATATTAGTAAAAATTCAATGTGGGTGTCAAAATTATAAACTCAAAGTAGTGTATTAGATAAAGAAATTTGGTTATGTGTAATGTTAAAAAAATTAATTAATTTAGAAACCATATTTAGTGGGTTAAGGGAAATAGAAAAATGTAGAGGTGTTTTAAGAAATATATTTTTTATGATGTTTTCTTATTCGGGTTTCTGTTACAATATGTGTAATGTTTTAGTATTTGAAGTGTAATTATAAAGGAATTTCTTTCATAAAAACATCCATTGGTAAAAGATCTCTTAGATAAATAATCCTTAAATAATCATCCAGTTGAAAAACATCCTCTAGATGACCATTTATTGGGCTTTTATTGTGAAATCCATCAATCAAAAAGTGTTGAGGAGTCCTATCATACTATCATTTTTTTATAAATTGATGTATAAATTATAAGCATAGGAAAAGTGATCAAATAATGAAATGTTTATCTATTGCACAAAAATTACAATATTTAAATAAACATATAATGTATTAAAAGTTTGGTGGTTAATCAATAAAATAAAGAATAGTGGTCAATAAACAAAAATGGATGGCGAATTTGTCATGACATTGGGAATAAAACTAGAAATATTTTTTGTGTAAATTTCTTGATCTCTGTGATTTCCCAAAACAGACAATGAAGAATATATGATTTCAATGGGTTTTTTATCTATATAAGTTTATTAAATTTGATAATGTTCATAATTGCGGGGTAATTCATGAAAAAACATGAACTTTAAATAAATATTAATATGTATCTAGTGATGATCAATTGTTTAAGAGATCTGATATTCGTGTTTTGAATAGCGGGAAAAGGAAAATAATGCACTCATATTCTTTTTTGGGGAAGCAACATATTGGGGTGAAAAATAAATTTTAAATATCACTAGTTTTATGAAAAAAATATGATTCACTTAAGATATTATATCAGTTGAATTTTCCAACCAATTATTAGTTTTAGATAAAAAAATTTCTAGATAGATAATATTTCGAACAAAACATTTGAAAGAGTCTCTATTTAGATAAAATTGAATGTGAAATAAAATACTTTTCTATTTAAAATTTGATGTATAGTGGTTTTGATAATTAGATAATGATGAGGAAAACATTAAATGTAGTTATTCTGAGGTGTAGAGGATGTAAATTAGCTTGATTTAGAAAAGGGTTAAACAAAAATACATTTTATATAGATAAAATCATATATAATTTCCAGGTGAACTTTTGGGTGTTTAACTCAAAAAGATTCATATTATTTTTATGGGTCATTTTTTCTAAGATATAATTTTTAAACTAATAAGATCCAATATAATTTTAAATATCTAGGTATATAATGATTTTAATGGTATATTGATCAATGTTGCATTCAACTCTCTATTATAGTTAATTTCCATAGATCTATGGTACTGGCTATGGAAATAATCTAGGTCTCGTAGGGATTCTTGACCTTGAAAATATTATATTCCTTATTTACCTTTTTATCATTACAAGTTTTTTATTTTGTAAACAAATTTGTAAGGAAAACACACTTTTAACAACCCTAGATTTTATGATATAGATTCCTTTTAATTTATTTTATGTCGTGTGTTTTATGCTACTCCAAGATTATCTTTCACTATACGTAACATTGTATTAGCTTGCACTATAGGCAACACTATTCTTGGCTTGTGTTACATAGAATTTTAAGATCATTTGATAGAATATATTTCAGAAAACTCTGAGTATACATTTTTTCCCTGTATAAATAAACTATATTTGGATTATGTTATACGCAACACCAAATGAACATCACAATAAATGTAACTCTAACCTCACTTACATTACACATAAGAGTGACCATCCTCGATCGCTAGCGTTGTAGGAACTATCGTGTATCCCTAACCATTGGTATATTATTAAAATATTATTATTTAATGGGATATAAACTATGTTTTAAAAATAGTATTAACAAAATATTGAATTTTATATAACATTAAAATCATCTTAATCATTTTCATGAACATGATATAAAAATAAAATCAATGTTTTGGATAAATGTTGTATTTTTTAAAAAATGCAGTTTTTCCTCCATTTAATGGCATACCCATTTTAAATCTATTTTTTGATAAATTCTTATCTCCAATTTGACAAAATTAAATGCTTCTTTTAATTCATATTATAAACATTTACTTTGGTTTATTTTTGGTATTTTTATCATATGTTCTGTTATCTGATGAATAGGTAAAATACAGCTTTTTATTAAAAAAATTATTTTAATTTAAATTCTTTACAAAGTAAAATTATGTTTCAGATGTGTTCTAAATTTTATTTATTTAATTTTTATACAGTTATAGGATTGAAAATTATTTTACACATGCATTTACTATTATAACATTTTCCATTTAAAAAGGTCCTTTTTCCAAAAAAAATGTATTGTGACATTTTAATGGTTTTATGTTAAATTTAATTTTCAAACATCTATGTGTACAATTTTTTAAATGGAATTCAAATTAAGATTTAGGATCCCAAAATTATTTATGTATATCCCTTTTATTGTTGATCAGTATGAATAGTAACCATGCTAAATTTTATTACCACTGTAAAGGGTATATTAAGTAAATTAGGGTGAAAATAAAATTATAATGACTATAAAAGACCCAAACAAATAAAAAAATTTATTTGTTGAATGGAATTATACCCTCAACACTTAAGTATCTAAATTATGTCTTTTAATGTTCACTTGTCAATGAAAATGGATTAAATATAATTTAAATCAATGAATGACACAAAGTGTCATTTTCTTTTCTGATAATATCTATTATATATCCACATATGAAACAATGGGTCCTATCAACAAATATAAATTTTAATTGTTTTCTTAATAAACATATTTCTCTAATATAAATATATTTTTGACGTTTTGGGTCCATTTCGATGATATTATAGAATTTATAATATTTTATTTAATGAAAATTTAAAGATTCCAAATTCCTATTTTAAATAATATATCATTTTTAAAATAAGGTTATATAGATGCTAAATTATACTATAAATGCTTATTTGAAATGTAAATTTTTTTACATTATCATGGTAATTTATTTTTAATTTTTATGAATGATGTAATTACCTTAAATTTTTATATATTCTTGATGAAAGAGAATATTTAATGAACGAAAAATCAATAAACTAATATTTATTAAAATGATAATAAATATTAAAGGGCCAAAATACATTATAAAATTTAATTTTTTGACTATATATCTATGATAATCATACATTGGTCATGTTATGTACTATTTTGAGAAATATGTAATCCATTAAGACAATTATATTATTTTACTGAAATTACTGTTAATGTTGTGACATTAAAACATTAATAAGAATAAAATTTTTAATGATTTATTTTATAACAAATAAATTATACCTCATAAATTATAATTAAAAATATTAATTTTATCATTATCAAATTAATTTATTTTTAATTTTTACTCAACATATAAGAATATTAAATAATTACACAAAAAAATGGTACTGATTATTTTATTAATCGAGATATCAAATAAATGATAATAAAAATAATAAAATAAATATATTTTGGGATAATTAATATGTAAATTAAATTTTCAAGATATCCTTGACCTCATAAGAATATACGAAAATATTATGTTCCATGCTAAATTGGTATCTTTATATTTATAAAAATCAATAACATGAATTGTGTCAAATTTACACTGTTGAATGATTATCTAATTAGTGTTTTCTTAAATTATTGAAATGCATCAAAAAATGTAAAAATATATTATAATTATGATACGGTCAAATAGGTTCTACATTATGTATTTATGATGTCATTTACATCCAATATTTAAGTATTTTACCCTTTTAATATTGAAATATCTATTACCATAGTAAAAAATGAATAGAATAACCAAGTGTTAAATTTAAAAGATAAGGGTTTAATGGACATATAAACATGTGTAAAATTTATTGGTTGATGATAATACACCCCCATATCATCTAATATTCAAAATTTGGGCATTTTAGAAATTTTTTTGTGGTTTTGGATTTTATTAAAATTTATTTTTTTGAGGTTTCTAATAGATTCCCTCAAATAAATTATAAAAGGTCACCATCTCCCTCAATTATAAACTACTCATTACGCATTATTTTTCATCCATACCTATCCCATTTCTCCTCTAAACTTCCATAGTAACATTTTAGAGGTTCTGGTCTTCTTAAAATTCCAATTTTTGTTCCATTAATAGGAGATCTAAAGAGAGCACATTGAATAAGAGGTAATCTCCTCTACTGATTATTTCATTTTTCTTTCTATTTATATTTTTTATTCATGAGATTTTTCATTATCTAACAATAAATATAGTAGAACTCATATACCGATATGTTATTATAATTATTAAACAATCATATTCAACTTTCTATCCATCATAAGAAAGACGAAATCACCACGTGTGCGTATGTATGACTTACTGTCTCAATGCTGTGGTGTAATCTGTTTTTGACCACCACCTTACTAGAGTGTGTATAAAAATAGATGTAATAACTATAAATTATTATTATAAAATTATTTTTATTCTGAAATATATTAAATAATTAAAATAAATACCATTCAACAATTAGAGGAATGATATTATCGCTAGTGCATATGTACGACCTACCATCTCGACGATGCAATGTGATTTGTTCTAAATATAACCATTCAAACAATATTTTATAAATGTACATAATGAATAAATATTGTATTAATTATGTTAATATCATTTTATAATGATATAAATATTTCCTAATAAGTAGAACCATAACTTATTCAACAAAACATGCTTACGATCATAATGTAGTTAAAACCCAAATAACGAGTAATAATGAATTATTACAAACAAACGAAGGAGAATCTGGCCATATATGATGACCGTGATTCTGTAATATGTTAGTAACATTCTCTAAATAATTATACAACTATTTTAGAAAAATAGGAAATATACTGGACCTATGTTAAGGAATAATTTTGTAATCTAATTTTTTTCTGAGATTATTTAAACGTATGTATTCTATATGGTATATTTATATCCATATAAATGATTTCCAAAACTATTTTCATAAAAATTTTACTATCCTTCTATGTATGTTTAATGTTAGTTTTACCCATTTTTCACTTTTAATACACAGTTTTTAAGGAATCTATCTTTTGTTAACCATAAAAGGTACTTATTGACTTTTTGGAAAAAGTGCGAGGAAAATGTTTTTTATCTTATATGTTATGAATTGATTTTTTTGGTTTCATGATGCCGTATTTCCATAATGCTTCCTATACAATAATTCAATATTATTTTCAACTAAATATTTATCTTTAAATTTTCATGTCATTTTCATAAAAAAAATTGTTTTTTCGAGAATAAATTATATTTTCCTCTAAATTTAAATTCAACCATTTTATCAAAATTATTTTCCATCTAAGAAAATTCTACATAAACATGGTTTTGTTTCTATCCCAATTATTACTAAGATTTTATAATGTTAATTATGTAATGGTATTTAGAAGGATTATGTTATTATGGAATATTGTTTAGGAAAACCCATTTTATTTCTTGAGTTACGCTATGATGAATGATTTATGTTTTTATGGCACGTGTATGTGTTATTTCATTAAGAGATTGTTGGGACCTATATCTCCCTCCAATATATTGGGTGAAAATTTATATCTCATGCGATAAAAATGACTAGGATAGAATGTAAATCTAGTTTATTAATACATGACTAGAATGGTATGTAATCCCAGTTCAGTAATACATGGTTGAAATGCCAACTAAACCCGGTTCAGTAAAGGACTATATCCACTTTGATGGACTTGGTAGCAATGCCTTCTCTACTATAGAGATCATATTATGTGCTTATTTTTTTTCCACAATTCAATGATTTATGCTAATATATTTTATCATGGTTAATGATCCTTTATGACTTATGCCTTATGTACTACCATGATTTATTTCATGACTCATGTTTTTGATATTTAAACATTATATTCATGTTTTTACACTCTTAGGTTTATGAATTTTTTATTTTCTCAATGTTTATCCTTAAAGAGAATTTTAGATCACCCTTTATATGTTTTATTTTCCCCATGGTAGAAATAATGTTTTGTGGGAGGAAAAAAATTTGAATATCTCTATGGGAGATGTTGATGTTTTTTTATCCAAAATAAGAGATTATGTTTCATGTCTTCAATAACAGTAAACTAACATAGTCTTTGGGCGTTTTTTTGTAATATATTAATAATTCCGGTAATGAAATGTAATTTCCATGAATTTCATTCTTGGTTTGTTAGAGTTGGTATCATAGTAATGGTCTACTTAACCATTGGAAACTACTATGTGAAAACATTAGTGAGATCACTAGTGATGTTTCTAAGGTATGTCTCACCATATCCCATAGGGTAAGTATATCTATAGGTTAATATCCTAGAATTGTGGTAACTATAATAAATACCCAAGGGTTAATCCTAAGATGATAGAGATTAAAATTACCCCCCCCCCTTATTATGTTGTTTTCCATGTATGTTTTTTTTCCTCTCACACTATTCTTTTTGGGTTTTAGAAAATGGCCAGAAACATGAGAATTCATGTTAATGTGGAATATTAAGGACGATGCAATGCTATTATTCATGAGAAACCAAATGAAATGTGAGTTGGAATTTGAAACATATTAATTTTACCTATTCATAAATATCATAAAATGATCAATAATAACAACTTTGATGAGTTTCATGACCCAGCTAATAAGATAATGATGTAGTTTCATGTAGATCATAGAAAAAAATTAATTTCAATTTTCCTCATGTAATTCATGGGGAAAGACGCATCATGGAGAATGCTTTAAAGGATGTCGAAGATGCTTTGGGTGTGGAAAAGAATGACACATATCCAGTAATTGCAAAAGAAAAGGATTAATTAACTAGTGTAAAAGGGTAATAGTATTGCTAATACATAAAAAAGTATTAAATGTATTAAATATGGAATGTACGGGTATTATGAAAATATATGCCCAATGGGAGAATCTCATGAAGAGAATTAGAATGCTCGTATGTGTAGTATTTATGTTGATGATGATAAAGAGACTACAAATGATATATGAGATGAAATAAGTGTTAATGAATAAAATGATGAAGCATGTTTAATGGGTTATGAAGATAGTGGAATGATGACATGATTATCAAGAATAATGTTGTATAAGTAATTTTATTGTGTTATGGAATAATGAAACATATAATTATTATTTAAATATTGTTTTTCCTTAAGTATTTGAGAGTATATGTTGAGTGGTACCTGTAATAATTGACTGTTATTCCGATATTTTTAGAAAACACAAGAAATGTGGATAATGATGGGATAAAGAGATAATGAGTTGTTTGAAAGTATTAATGACTTCATGACTGATATAAAGACAATGTGATATCATGGTTTGAGTAAATAGAATTATTGGTATTTTGGTGTGTGAAAAAAGATAATTTTGACAGAATGAATGTGTTCACTAAGGCTATATGGTAATTCATATTATTATAATGATTCAAGAGAATATATTATTAAGGTATTCAGAGGATCAAAATGTAACAACCAAGAACTGCCTTATGAGATATATGAGATAAATGTTAAGTTGATTTCGTACACCTCTTTCTAATGTTTTATATTTTCAGTTTTTAGAAAGATTATAATGTTATCAATTTTTTTATGGTATGATTTTTACTAAGGTTGAAGTTTGTTATATCAATATATTATCCATCTAAAGGTGGGATAATCCATATCTGATAACATGTGCTAATTTTTTTTAGACACACGGAATGGCATATTGTTCTATTTATGGATCGCATGATCTGGTAGCAAATCATGATTGAAAAACTCAAATTAATTTCTTTAAATAAGGAATGAATTGGGAATTGTTTAGGACATGAATAATGGTGATATTTTACCAAAATCATGTAAGTATTTATTCTCATACAAAATTCTTCAAATTTTGGGAATAGATCATGAATAATTAAATTGTTATCTTAGTACCTTCTTATATAATGAATCAGATGGTCCCTTAAATCATCGTAGTGTGATGGATTTTTTGTTGTTAACTTTATCCAAACCTTATTTTCCATCACTATACATCAAGACATGATAGTAAGATTTTTATTTTATATCAATGTTTTCACATCCCACTAATGTTTTCCTTTGTTGAAACCATGGGATGAGTTATATTTGGTAACCTTTACGTTAAAAATTCCATTTTAAATTGATTTTTTAGTATTACTTTTTACGATGTGGGTTTCAATGAAAGAAACATTCAATTATTAATCCTTTTGTAATGCCGACAAATTTATAGAAAAAATTAATTTTAAGGGGGAATAATGTAACACCACAAAATTTTATGATATATATTATTTTTAATTTATTTTTTGTCATGTGTTTTATACTACCCCAAGATTTTCATGCTCTATAAAAGACACTGTATTATCTTGTAATATACACAACACTATTCTTTTCTTCTATTACACACAACTTCATGTTCATTTGATAGATTTCATTTCAAAAAACACAGAGTATATGTTTTGTTCAATGTATAAATAAGCTATTTATTGATTATGATATACTCAACAACAAAGAAATCTTTTACTAAACTTAACACTGACTTGGCTTATATTAATGTCAATAGCGACCTTCTGTGATAGCTTGCATTATACGCAATACATAGTTTCACTAAACAATGATATATTATTGAAATATTATTGTTAAATGGGATATAAACTAGTGGTTATGAATATTATTATCAACATTGTGAATTTTATATAACATTAATATTCAACTTATTTATTTTCTAGAACATTATATATGAATAGATTAAATTTTTCAGATAAAAGATGTATTTATAAAATAATAAATTTGTTCCAGCTTTGACGGATCACCTATTATAAATATAGTTTTTGACACTTTATTATAATCAATTAGAAAAAAAATAAACTTATTCTTTTAATTCAATATATAAAAATTTACGTTTTTGTATTTTTTTTATATTTTTATGATGACTTCTATTTTTTGATGAATAGTGAAAATACACATTTTTATTGAAATGTTTAGTTAATTTATAGTCAATACATAGTAAAAAAGTTGATGAGTTTTAAATTATAATATATTACTTTTTATCTAATTATAGTTTTTGAAAATAATTTTATACATGAATTTATTATTAAAATACTTTCCATCTAAAATAAGGAATTTTTTCAAAAATAGTTCTTCATGAAATTTTAACGATTTGTTTTAAAAATTTATTCTGAAACATTCATGTATTGACTATTTAAAAATAGATTTCAAATATGGATTCATGGGATCCAAATTTGATATGTATCTCCCTTTTATTTTTGAAAAATATGAATAATAACTATGGTAAATTTTATTACAACAGTAAAAGTTAATTAGGTAAAGTAGGTCAAGAATAAAAGTATAATGACTAAAAATGAGAAAAGGCAATTAAAAAATTTTATTAAATGAATGGAATTTGAACCTTAACACATAAATATCTAAATAATTCCATTTAATGGTCTCTTTTGCAATAAATGACTTAAATATATATTTAAATCTATGAAAGAGAGAAAGTGACATTTTCTTGGTCTTTAAAATCTATTTAGTATCCACATATAGAAAAATGGGTCGTATCAACAAATATAAATTTTATTTTTAAACATAATAATCATATTTCACAGATTTGATTTTTTTGATGTTTTGGGGCCATTTGAGAGATATTATGGTATTAACAATATTTTACTTAATGAAAATTTAAAGATTCCACATTCATGTTTTAAATAATTTATCATCTTTATAAATCAGGTTTTACAGAAACAAAATTCGACTATAAATTGATATTTTAAAGATTTAATTAATATTAATATCAGATTAATTTATTTTTAATTTTTAGGAATAAAGTAATTACCAAAATATTTTATATAGGGATGATGTAGAAAATATTTAATTGGTGAAAAATCAATAAACAAGTTATTATTAAAAATATAATAACCATTAATGGACCAAAAAAACTTAACAAATATTTTTGGTCGAGTATATATAGTCCATAAGCATCCAATGGTTGAGTTATGGAACATTTTATTCTATATGGAAAAGATTAGAACTATTATATAATTTAATTTAATGTAATGCTAAATTTTTCACATTTATACTTCAATTAAAATATCACAATTTTAATGCATTATTTTATAAGAGATAAATTATAATTAATATATTCTTATAAAATATATTAATTTTATTTTTACCCTAGTATTTTAATATTTATTTTTACTAAACAAACAAGTATATTAAATAATTACACAATATAATTGTAGTGATTATTTTATTAATGAAGACATCAAAAAAAGTTATTAACAATAATAAAAAATGTATTTTTTGGATAATTAATATTTACAATGATTTTTCTAAACACCTTGACCTCGTAATGATATAATAAAATAATTGTTTCAAAGCTAACTTGTTATATTTATATAGTTAATATTCAATAAATTGAATTTTCTCAAAATTGACACTATTGATTGTTATTGAAAATTGTGTTCTATTAAATTATTCAAAAATCATAAAAAGTTTTTAAAAATATATAAAAACTATAATATGATCAAAAAAATTATAAATTATTTATTTATGATCTAATTGACATCAAATAAGTAAAAAAATTTCCCTTTTATTATTGAAATATTTGTTACCTTAGTTAAAATGAAATAGAATAACAAAGTGTTAAATTGAAAAACTAATGATTGACTGAACATATAAACAATCCTAAAATTTGTTTTATGATGATATTACAACCATATTTCATCTAATATATAAAATTGGGACATTTTGGGGGATTTTCAGTTGGTTTATAATTTATTATTAGTTAATGTTTTTGATTTTTGCAAAAGCTCCCCTCACCTGAATTATAAAAGAGAACCTCCCCTTCATTTCTCAACAACTCATTAAGCCTTCTTGTTCACCCATCTCCTAACCATTTCTCTTATCAACATCCCTTGTTAAATTATCGAGGTTCTTGTCTTCTCAAAAGACAATCTCAAGTTCCATTAATAGGGCTTCTAAAGATAGCATGTCAAAGAAGAGGTAATCTCCTCTATCGATTAGTTCATATTTAATTATACTTATACTTAGAATTCAGGAGTTGTTTAATTATATAATAACCACTCCATTAGATATTATATACTGAAATGTTGTAATAATTTTTAAACAACATTATTCAACTTTCAATCCATCCTAAGAAAGATAAAATCACCACACATGCGTACATACATCTTACAGTCTCTAAAATGTGGTGTAATATATTTTTCACCACCACCTTACTTGGATGGGTATAAAAATGGATGTACTAAATACATATAAATATAATAAAATGATATTTATTCTGAAATATATTACATCATAAAATAAATAAAATTTGGAAATTATGGGAATGATATCATTGCTCGTGCAAACGTACACCCTACCGTCTCCACTATGCGATGTGATGTGTCCTACATGTTAAAAACTCAAGAATGATTATATAAATGTTAAGAATGAATAAATGTGGTATTTATTTTGTTATTACCATATTATAATGATATAAATATGATCTAAGAAGGAGAACAAAAACTTTTTTGACAAAACATGAATATTATTATAAAGCAGTTAAAATATGAATAATTAGTAACAATAAATTTTTGCAAAAAAATGAAATAGAATATGACCATATAAGTTGAAAATTCTTCTGACGTAAATTAATAACATTATCTAAAAAGTTATAAAGGATTTTTTGACAAATACGAAGCATATCGAACCTAATTTATTGGATAATTTTGTAATCTCATTTTTATATATGATTTTTTATATGTAAGTATTTAGTAGGGTATATTTATCATCCATTTCCATGATTTCAAAAAAAATCATAAGATGTTAACTATTATTCTATGTATTTTTATTGTTATTTTTAAGTATTTTTGACTTTTACTACATGGTTAGGAAGGTATCCTTCTTTCATTTACCATATGATGTGCTTTTTGACTTTTTCAGAAAAAATACGAGGAATGTTTTTAAAATTATACAACATGAATGCATTTTTATGGATTAATGACACATTATTTACATGAAGATTACTATACACTATTTCCATATTATTATCATATAAATTCCTATTTTTTAAAATTTCAGGTCATTTTTATGAAATAAATTTTATAAATAATAAAGGATGTTTTTCTCCATAATTAAATTTGTGTGTTTTATCAAAATTAATTTCTATCTAATATGATGCTATTTCAGTTGGGTTGTGTTTATATCCCTGTATTTACGATGATTTGACTTTTTTAATGATGGAATTTTATTTTATATGTATTATGTTATTATGAGATGAGGATTATGAAAACCCATTTTATTTATTGTGTTATGATATGATGATTGATTTATATTTTTTGGAATATTTAATAATGATTTCATTAAGAGATAGATGAGACCAATATTTCCTTCTAATACATTAGGTAATGATTTATATCTCATGAGATAAACTTGACTGGGACAGAATGTAAATCTAGTTCAGTAATACATTGTTGTAATGACATGTAACCCTAATTCAGTATTACATTGCTGGAACAACATGCAATCTCGGTTCAGTAAAGGACATTGTCCACTACGATGGTATTCGTATAAATTCCATAGCTACTATAGAAATCATATTATGTTCTTATTTTTTTCACAATTACATGTTGTATTCCAATGATATTATATTGTGGTTAATGTTCCTATATGTTCTATGCCTTACGTACTATGGATATTTATTTCTGGACTCATGATTTCGATATTTAAATTGTATGTTAATGTTTTTACATTATTATGATTAAGATTTGTTTTATGTTCTCAATGTTTACCCTTACTGAGAATTTGATCTTTCCATTTTTATGGTTTCCTTCCTCCATGATATAAATAAAGGTTTTAGGTAGTGAAACAAAAGGGGAATATCTTTATTAGAGATGTTGAAGATCTTTCACCATGATATAATATTAGGTTTCTAATTTCCAAAGACACTAAACTAACACGGTCTTTGGGAATATATTAGTGTAATTTATTAAGTGTTTTGAAAATGAAATGAAATTCCCATGTATGTCAAAATTGGGTTGTTAGAAATATAATAGGATATAGTGGTTAATATTCCGAAGGAATGAGGTTTTTTAATATTCACCACAAATTCACTCATGAGGTTTTAATAATACGTATGTAATTTAGATATAATACATTCTCAATTAAATTAATGTATTTTATTAATGTGTTTTATCAAATTATTTTTCTAATTTAATATGAAATTTTTATTTTAATACAAATATTATTCATACATTTTATTAATTTGATTTTATGGTTGATTAAATTTGATTTAGTTTTATTAGTTTGGGTAAAAAATTCTACAAAGCCTTCTTTTTATTGTACCTTATTTATTATTACATCTAGGTCTAATTTTTGACACGCAATATTATTTTTCAGCCCTAAATAATTTCAAAATAAATGACATTAGAATCTAGATCATATCTATTATTTTAAAACCTAATCCAAACCTAATTTTGACAAAATTATAACCTTACAACATTAATTATTAGTTAATAATAGCTATGATGAATAATTATATTGAGGATTCCACTCCAAAAGCTTCATAAACATCTAAAAGGTCGAAAGGAATCTCTTGTGTAATTGTGTAGCCTTTAATACCTCACTTACTAACTCATGATTTTATTCTGGATGGGAAAAGGATTTGAAGTGGTTTAGATCAAGTTGATCAATATTTGAGAGAGATTATTATTATATAAAGTTAAACCATATTAGTTCTAGGATAATGAGAGAACATTATATCCTTGTTTGGTAAAATATTTCTATATGGATGTGATTTTCAATGAACCTTGAAGATGGGAATAGCTTTTAATGGTTATTTATGATTGATAGAATATATTAACTCTTTTATATAATTTTAAAAGAACCTCCAAAAGGTGAGAATGATGACTTTTAATGTTATCACCTATTCATTACTCATTATTTAAAATTTTAGAGGGACATGGAAGAGAAAACTTGAAATAGAAATACTATAATGACAAATGTTTTTATGTTCACTGGTGAGTAAATGATGTTTCCCATGTTTATTTATCTTCAAATTTTACATTTAAAAGGATATTTCATCATTTTAAGGCTTTAGGATCATTTAATGTTTTATATCAGCCTGAAAAGAGTAAAAATATATTTGAATATATTTATTATGAGGAATATGGATGGCTTGACAAATACCACACATCATTTAAATTATTAACAATATCTTATGTTCATCTGAAATATTTTATACATTAATGGGATTTTTCTTTAGGGGTTTGAAAAGTATATTGCTTCAATTGGTGTTTTGTTAATCAATACAACTATAAAATATTGAATTTTTATTATAACCTTTATAAGAATAATTATTTTTTGGTGAAGATATGTTTTATAGTCATTACAACTATGCGGGGAATCCATCTAGACCAAATGAAAAAATTGATCTAGGTTTGGAACCAAATAAAGTGGTTCAGAATATATGTTCATTATTTGGTAGTGAAAAATATGTTAAAGTGGATCTTACAGAAAAAGCATTGAGAACATTGGATGATATTAAGATTTAGACTCCAAAGGTTGCAATATTTGTAGGGCACATGGAAGTAACAACAACTAAAGGGTGGGAGAATAATTTTGGACATTTACCTTTCATGAAAAATATTATAGCATCTAGATTTGATTAAATTGTGTGTTATGTTGTAGATACTCTTCCTATTATTGAGATAAGGGATAAAAAATATTTGAATATAAACCTCATGGAGAAGAAAATCCTCACAATACCCCTCAGATTGATTTGAATCCAGATTATCCTAATACTGACGGAAGGGGTGATCATAATGATGGTATGCCAACCAAAAATAGTTTCAATTTCAGACCACATTTTAACTGATCTATAGAGTAAATTTACCATAATCCTTATCTTGTTCATAAAATACATTGCACGTTGTACCTATCAGATGATAATATCTTGTAGAATATGAATGATTAAACTCATACAGAACTAGATAAGATTTCTTTTCCATGAAACAAGTCATATGTTTCCTACCTAGGTTATCCAATTTAATACCAACCAACTCAAACAAATATTTTACTTATAGAAGATTCATATTTTGTGATTCATGATATTGGAAATATAGTGTACATTGAATGATGAAGGATCTATATTAAGACCTCCTGTCATGGTTTTCTGGGATTTAACACATATCCACCCTCTACCTCAAAAAGGTTCACCTTCTTATGAATTTGTCATTACCTTATCTTATTATGTTTATTTTAGGAATGAAAATTTGGATTCCTTAAAATATATCATCTTAATTATAGGTATACATTATTGATATGGTAGAAATTATGATACAACCTTTACCATTTCAAATATTTTTTCTCATATTTGACCAATGTTGTTTCTCAAGGTTGATCATATAGATCGTGATTTTGAAGGACTAAGCGAACATGTTATAGATCTTTAGGATGATTAAGTAGATATTTTGATTTAGATCAATCATTAGTATCTAAAATATATCTGGAGATCATAAAAAACTTTTGATTCTATCCATACACCCATATTTACATATAAATATGTAATATACAGAATTTTGAATGATTAATGTTAAACACTTTTAAAGAGTTTAATGCATAATTATAATTTGATGAAAATAAACCATACTTCACATATTTAGAAGATTTTTGATACGGGTAAATATAAGATAGTTAAGACTGTTAAGGGAATTGATGTTATAAATTATTCCATAAACTATTATATCAATCATATTTTATGTAATGAAAATCTTAAGACCTAGTTTTGGTCATCAGATAGAGATTTGAGGACTACACACTTAAGATATGAATTTAATTCATTTTTAAAAAATTATTTTCTTAATGGGTCCTTTATATATTAGTTACATAATAAAAATAATGATGTCCCAATTTTTTTCAATAATGGATCAATATCTTTATTAGACATCACTTGCATTTTTTAGCATTATCATTATAAAACCAACACTCCCATCCTATGTCATCCAACTCTTTTTATGATTAATCATTTAACTATTAAAAATCCAACTTCTATAGCTCTTTTCATTCCTTTTGTTATCAATATTTCCCAAGTTATTCATCATCCAAAAACCAAATCTAATTGAATAATCATAATATGATTTTCTCCTTCTTCTAAAACTTATCATGTACCTTCTCCTTCATTATCCAAATATAAAGGGAGATAACCTATTGAAAATTCAACTTTTAGAGAACCTAAAAATTATGTTTTTTATTAAACCTATTGATATAGATCTTGTAATTACTCTTAATATTATAGAGATCCATGAAATATGTTTTAATCATACTTATATCATTTTTTTTGTAATTAAATATATTTTATTTTCATTATTTTTATAATATCATATAGTGTCTTTTTGATGTATAAATTATCTTTATACTCTCCTATTAAATCGTTTTGGTAAACCCAAATGTGGTAGTATTAAATAATTTATGGAATGATATGATTTAATACTTATTTAAATTACTTATGTAAATTACTTGTTAGTGAACGTTCTTTATTTATGTATTATGCAATTTTTGATCACCAAAAGGGGGAGACAGATAGCTTAATCTGAGAATCCCATTTTAAATAATTCAAATTAAATTTATTTTATTATAATTTAAATCAATTTTCATTTTACCAATATATTTTTCTTATTCAATATGAAACTATTTTAAAATGTGGGAGTGACTATAAACACTATGATAAACCACATGATGGTACTCAACTTCCTGTATAAACTGAAAATTAGGCTAGAGTCATATTGGTAAAATCAGTAATTAATTAATTTACCATTAGAGTACTAGATCGGCCTCCATGATTCAATCAGCCACATGATACAATCTATATCTCAGAAGAATTTAGAAAATGATCGAAATGACTTCACAATCAAGTTAATCTGTCACATTCCTAACTGATAGATATTTTCTTAATTTTTTCAAACTCCTTAACCAACTATATAGTAACCAAGAGACTTCAGGAAAACAAAATGAGGTCATATAATATATCATGATAACACATTTAATAGTCAATATAATTAATTAGAGATGAGTAATTTTTAATATGTTGTGATAAAAATATATGACATCAAGTGACTGTATGATCAAATAAAGAGATCATACTATCAATTTATCATATACATGACATTTCAATGGAATAAGTTAATACTAAAATTAATGAAATGGATATGCCTTGAAAAATAGACCATGTAGCTAAATTTTTCACATAGAAAAATTAGATAATATCACATAGACAAATGATTTACATAGTTGGTTTGGATGGACTTCAACTGACATCGTATGACTAGACTTGTATATTAATAATATATTCTGACAAGAATCAATCCATAATAAAATGAAATATCGATAAAATTTAATAATCCAAAATACCATTAGGATTATCAGAATTAGTAATGATTATTATTTAATTGTTATTTTTAATGAAGATTTATTATTTAAAAATAATGCTAGAAATAGAGAAAATGAAAGTGATATTTATTGTGAAATCAATAGTATTCACCTTTACTCAGTTCAAAAATATGAATATGTTTACATTTATGATTCACTTCAATATCTGAGATTATATTCCAACTATCACCTTTACTTACTAAACTAATTGAATATATCAAGAATATAAGAGAAAAATATATAGAAACTAAAATTTTTTATGTGACAAATTATTCATTGAATTTTCATCTCTCGTTTTCACTTTCAATATTATTACATTACATTTTATATTTTATTAGTATTTCATTTTATATGTCTTAAGAACATAATCATGTATATCTTAGAAGAACACTCATATTTTTCTCCATTTGTTTTTTTCTTTAATTATATTACCACAAAAACAATGTAAGCAATTGTGTGAAAGCCAATACAAACATATACTCTATTGTAATCTGTATACTCAATTGTGGTTGTGGATATAATTTTTTTATTAATAAATTTTCTCAAATGTATATTATTTTCCATTGAGGAGGAGTTAGTCTCTTCTTGAATCTAAAACTCATATTTTTATATATTCATTATGTGTTTATTTTAAGGTATTCCTACTACGATTCAAACTATATTGTAAAATATCAATAGAAAAAATGAACATTGATACCCAAATCTTAATAGATATATTTCTAAAATTTCATATGAATAATTTTTTTATAGATTAATATAATATAAATTTAATATAACTATGTTTTAATAGTGCCCATGAAATATTATTTGAAAACAATAAATTTGAAATACTATCACTATTAGTTAACCATTTTTTCAGAATTGCGGTATTATATAAATATATTTAAACTAATATTTTTATTGGACACTAAATTTATACCCATACTATGAAATATACTCCTCATAAAATTAATCATTGGTTATTATTACAGAGTAACCTCGTATAATAAGCTATTAATAGATAACATCATCCATAAATATTTATCATATAATATTTTCATATTTCGTACATATTCAGGGTGGAGTGGTAAATATTTAAGGAATCCCCTTTTATTAAATAACTTTTCTCTTCTATAATTAAATTGTATATCATATACAACCGTATAAACCATTATTGATATCAATAAGAACTGCCAAAAATAGATTCACACTACCTAGTAAATTCTATGATTGATGTGAATACATTTTTTAAATAAGTAATAAATATCAAGTAAATAAAAATAAAATTCTTATTTTTTAATTATCTCAAACTAAATAATTTAATCACTACTTTATTATATAACTATAATCATAAATTGTGTAATGTGTAACACCTTTTATGACATTAGAGTAATATCCATTTCAATTCTTCTATTTCAAATCATGAAATAATAATAATACTCTTCAAGAGACAATACATTCTCTATCATCCTTAAACTTTTATATAATAGGATTATTAAAATTAATAACATGTGATAACTCTAGCCTTATTCAAGTTAATTCCAAATCATTACCATTAAATAATAATCCATTTCATATGATTTACTTCTTATATTTTTTTTAAATTTCTCATACAATGAAACAATAATGTTAAACTATATTTGATAGTATTTCTACTGCGAAGTAATATTAGTTTAATTAATATAATAATATCAATAAACCACATCATGTGATAATATCTTTTTTTCCTTAAATTCTATTTCCTAAAATAATAAGTATGAAAAAATTTCCTTAGGATTATTCATTCTCTTTCTTCCCTTCATTTTCTTTGATATTCCATATTATTACATGTTATGTATAATTCTATCTACATTTTCATATAAATCCAATTCATTTTAAAAACATATATCCAAAAATAATATAGAGGTAAAAGAGTCTAAAGTCACATCTTGAGGTTGATGTCACAATCAGAATTCATCAACTAGGATCCATGGCATGGAAATATAATAGAATGGTTTCAACATGAAAAATGTTTTCAAATTACTTTTATTGAATTAAATGTTTCACCAGAATTCAATATTTTTAAATTAATAAAAATTATGGTTCCTCAGATAATACCTTTTCCCTACCCAATATAAAAAACCCACCCCTTCGGGTCATTATTTCTCCCCATCTCTCTCTAATTCTGCTCCATTTTCTCTAGACATTGCCCAATTATTCTACCTTTTTTAGTGGAATTGTAGGTGACCTAATAGAATTTTAATAATTGGGAAGTGTTGAATTTATATTTCATCATTTACATGTATCTTTTCATAACTTATATTATATATATATATTTATTTATTTTATAAATTTAAATTAGTGTTACATATTATATTTACATTGTTTTTATGTTAGTGAGATACAATTTATAAATAGTATCTGGTATTAGTAATTAAATTTTTAATATTTAATATTGACTTTTGAGTAAATAATTTATAATTATTCATAATAATATATTTATTTTTATATGTATATTATTATTTTTCATAACATATTCATTTAAATATTCCTGTATTGATTAATTATTAATATTATCATGATTATGAATAAATATTACTAATATAATTATTCACTAATAATTAACTATTAAACAATAAATGATTAAATAGTCATAAAGTATTAATTAAATAATGAATAACTAAATAAAAACAAAGAATATCTTAGGATTAATGAATTATTAGATAATGAATAACCATGGATAAAATAAGGAAAAACATAGGATGAAATAATTATTAATTAATGATTAAGTAATGATTATCTAATAATTAAATTATGATGAAATATAAATTAAAAAATTACTATAAATTATGTATATAATTATTACTAATTATTATTTCTTAATGAATGATTAGTGAATGAATTAGTAATAATTAACATTGGATTAACTATTACTTATGTAATCATTTAATAGTGATTTAATAATTACGAGACAGTAATTACATAATGATTTACTATTAATTTACAAAAAATAAACAATAAATTAACTACTTAAAATAGATTAAATGCATAATTATTAGTGATTGATTAATTAATTATTTATGCATTCTTTATTTTTGATTAACAAATTCTTAACGAATGATTATATATTTATTAACTAATTATTGGTGATAGATTAACAAATGGGAAATTTACTATTAGAGAGTGATTAACGAATGATTAATCAATGATATGGAATTATTAAAATAGGATTAGTAAAATATAAATTAATGATTAACAAAAAATTAATAAATGATTAAATGGTATTTAACTAAAATTTAATAATATAAATAATTATTAAATAATATTTAACTACTAATTAAATTTAAAGAAACTAATTAATAACTATTATTTATGTTATCATTGTTGAGGGATTAAATAATGGTTATAATGTAGTTTTATTAAGGTTAACTACTTTTATTAAATTATTATCGGATAATTAAATATTTATTAAACAATGGATAATGAACGATTAAATAATGAGTAATTAATGATTAAATAATTCTTAAATAATAATTAATTAACGATGAACTATTAATTAAACAAAAACTAACTATAAATAATTTACTTAATAAAAAATAACTAACTCTTGAATAATGATTTATTAACATTGGATTAACTAATGACGACATAATGATTCACTAATAATCAATTAATGATTAACTATTAATTAAATCAAAATAACTATCTAACAACTATTAATAATCAATGGGTTAGAACAATATTTACGAATAATTAATAATTTTTTAATGAATGATAATGGAATAAGATTCTTTTGAATAAGAAATATTTATCTTATTATTAAATAATGTTTACCTTAGGATTAATTTCTGATTAGTTATTTTTTAACTTTAGAATTACTACTTATTAAGTATTAATGAATGAATACTAAATTAATGACTATGTAATTATTAACTAAGGATTAACATAGTATTAATTATTGACTAACAAATGATTAAATATTGATTAGTATATAATTAACATTAGATCGTAGATGGATAACTGCGTGAGAAATAGGCTTAACTAAACATCTTAATTTGTACACACATAATTCATACATAGTTTGGCACATAGACTGATACTCTCATATGATATGTTTATGATTATTTTCATGGTCATTAAAACCTATAAAACATATCATTTGGATAATAAAAAAGTGTACTATGAAAAAAAATATTCTTCTCATATGATATATGAAGAATTTATATATTTTTTGTAATGTGATGATCATGTGGTAATAGATTTAATGAAATAAATTTCTAGATAAAACATGTTGATGTGTCTCTGGAATAGTTGAACCAAGGGTTAACAACCCTGAAAACACTGTGTGGAGTTAGACTCGATAGGGAACTGGGGCCTGAAAACAGTCTTTGATAAACACCAGGTTCGACACCCCTAGGGTATATGCTTTAGATTATTCATATTTTCAATATAAAAAACTAAAAATTCCTTTTAAAAGATTAAAATATTTACTATGTAACATTATTTTTATCCATTGTGATATTACATGAAATTCTAAAATTTCAGTAGAGTAATGATTATGTTTTTATATACGATTTAATTCCCTGTCTATATACCACTTGTGGATGTGCGTCTCGCATAAATGTACATCGGGAAACATACCAGAAAACACCATATTGATATATAATTGTCCAAAATTTGGTTTCTGATAATGGGCCTTAATACACACTTATTTTAACACTCTTGACGGATGTTCTTTAGATGGTACAAATTCTGTATAAAAACTACTAAACATACTATTAGGAATATTAAATATTTTATGAAACTTTATTGTCATATTTTATGATATAATAAGTTATTATAAAATTTGGGTAATGTTATGATTGTGTGGTCAACTCTACAGGATTATTACTTTGTGCAAATAATATTTATATTATCATAATCTTGATCCAAAAAAATTTCACAATGAAAAAAATGTTTTTATATGTTTACTGCAAGGGGTTATTTAATCTAAGAAAGGAGATTATTATTGTAACCAAATAAAAATAATGGCTATGATATCTAATTGTGTAACCCTAAGAGAAAATCATGAAATAATTATTTTTCATCTAAATATGGGAGCTGGTCAGTGATCTAATCTATTATCTATTGACATCTTCAATTATCGGACATGCTATGGAATCTAGATTGTATAATTACCACTGATGAGGACAGGGTCCAAACAAACACATTTCATTCTAAATGGTTATATGGTTCATGATAGGTTTATATGATAGGGATTCTACTATATAGCATATATGTCTAATTTTTTTATGACATAGATATACAAGAGTGGTTAATGAAGTTCCATGCCAATAAAATGAGGTTATTACCTATGATGTGATAGAATAAAACCTAATTGATCTCTTAAATATACAAACAATTTGTTTCAATGATGATGATGTATCTACTGATGTAATAGAAATAGACAATTGTAGGGATGACTAGGAAGCTATAGAACTTGTGGAGGAAGTTTCTAGAAATTTAGTAGTTGTATAGAAATGAATCACACAATATATCATCCACCACATTTCATATCTTAGTCGAAACCAATGTTATATATTTTCAAATTTGATTTGTTTTTAAAATTTATCATCAATCATTTCTCTTATATTTTGTGTTTCTATTTGATATTTTATTGTAAATAGGAAATCAGTGAAAACAATTGATCTTGATCATGCTATATGGAGACCCCCCAAATTTACATCTTTAATATTATATCATACATGTCTCTAGAGTCGTGATGAAAAAATTACTTGATAAACCCATGAAGAAGTTAATCAGTGGGATTAGTAAACATCATATTTCATATATTTTTCTATTTAAACGTAAAATAAAATTAATATCTATGAAATAATATCACTTTCATGTTGCCTATGAGATGGATCAGTGGAGGATTGAATACTGATTATAAGAAATATGTACGGATAATCAGGGATTGTGTGATTGTATGATGTCGATTCCAAAATGAAAAAGGAAATGGGAAAATGACATGGGGATGAGGTATGGACACATGACAAAAAACATTGCGAAGTGAATCAATGGTGTCTTCAATTGGCATCAAAAGGATCCAATAACATGAAAAAATTCAGGATACATTTTGTTATTCTGTAAATTACTTCATTGAAGAGGAAAATGGACTACAAATGAGATTCATAAGGGGATAAGTTATGGGGGACACATTCAGTGAGAGACTGAAAAAAAATAGAAAAATATTTTACTTATCTAGTGCACCATTTCTATTGAAAATAATATTGAGTTGAAGTGAAAGAGTTGAAGGATTCCATTATAGGCAGTAGTGGTTGATTCCTAGTGGTATTAATGGAAACGAGGAATTCTCAATGAGGAAACTTGTATGTAATTTTGTTTCCATCCGTACACACCATTTCAGTATGTGCCTCTATGAACATATCAAGGGAATCATATGTGGATCCGGTGTACTATCTAGACATGTATTTTTAAAAAAATACTTCACAATAAATTTTTATTAGTGAGATTCGATATTAACAACTTCCAAAAGACCAATTTATATTGACAGATGAAATTTATATGTTTTGATAGTGAGATAATCCAATGTTTAGTAGGATATGGAATGATGTGGAAATTCCCAATGAACAAGGGTTTATATTATGATTCAACATATTTTATTCAGAATGTAATTATAAGAAATGATTCCGTAAAATTTTTGGATCTTGGTCACACTCTCATCAACAATGAATCATTTCTTCTAATATAAAATTTTCATATTATGAATTAAAATTTTTTAAATATAAAATCATCTTTTGTATAAAATTATAAGACATATCAATATAAATTTACTATGGAATAATAAATAATTGATAAACTATACACCCATTTACATAAATCCAAAATAAGTTAAACAACCCTAAATTTTATATCATTTCAATAAATAAGAAAAAAAAATTACATAATGACCTTCCCATTACAAAGACTTTTAACATGATAACTGAATTTTGATAATCATAATATGATTTTTAAAATAATATTTCTTTATTCAAATTATATATAATATGACAAGAACATGTGATATGACATGATAGCGTAACTAAAATCTACATAGATACGCCATAAACCAAGCATCTGACAAAATAATCATGAAATATACCATCATGTGAAAAATCATACCTTAATGACAAGGAACACCATTTTATTATCTGACCTATTGGTATACAATCAGGATATGAAATAATGTATCAATGAATAAGGTGGATCCAACTGAGATAACATATGTGTTAAAAATAAAAAAATGAAAAGTACAAGTGATAATACATAAAAGAATAATCTAACTATCCAATGATACTCCATAGAGAAAGAATGTCAAAAAATAACCATGAAATAAAAAATCCTGTGAGAAATAATACATTAATGAAATTGTACAACATTTCTTATCTACCCAATTGGTATATGTTGTTAACAAGAAATCAATTCTCAATACATATGGTGGATCCAACCTATATAAAAAATGTGACAACATTACCAAAATTATGAATTTTTTATATTAGCTGACATGATGGCATAATCAAACTGTCCATGGATACACCAAAATGAAATCATATGTGAAAATATACATCAAATAAACCATCTTGTGATAAATCATACACAAATGACAAGGAGCGTCATTTTTGGTCTAACCTATTAGTATATGTGCTAGAAATTAAATAAATTCTCAATACCTAAGGTGGATCCAACTAATATAACCTATTTATGACCAATATAAATAATATGGAATGTATATGTAAGATGACATGAATGCATAATCAAACTATTTGTGGATACACCTTTAATCAATATTATATGAAAACAACCACGTAATATACCATTTTCTGGGAAATTAATCATACATAAAAACCCACATCATTTTGCATAAAAAAATTGATATACATTCTAGACCTAAATGAAATATTCAATTTCTACGGTGGATCCAACTGATATAACATATGTGTGCAAAAATCTATTTGTAAAGTAAAAACCCTTTAAAACATGACTATATTCGAATAAGAATGGTGGAAAAACCGGTCCCCTTTCAAAAATGGAGATTAGGAAAGATGAAAATTATAAATGGATGATGAAAAATATAAAAAAAAAATCGAACATAAATAAAAATATTTATTGAGAAACATGAATACATGACCTTTTATTTTTGTATGAAACAGTTCATAAAAAATTGTGAATTAGAATTTAATATCTTATATTATACAGGGCATAACACTATGAATACCATAATGGTATATTTATATTTTACACATACCTAAGAGTTCTTTCATTTTTTATGTAGAGATAGATGATACTACACTACTCCCTGAGTAGTATAAGCATGTTTCACATAATGTCATAATGGGTCATGGGGTTTGATCGAACATGGTGCATAGATCCCACCAATATCATCACATTCCACCTCCTCATAACATTATACCATTCATAATCCATGTTTGATTCTATTTAAATATTTTATATGATTATACATTCATTCATCATTAACTATTTCCTTTCCCAACTAATGGATGGTGACATTGAACTTGCAGGATCCACTTTCCATTACTAGAGATGACCATCACCCATGAGGATGTAATATTTATGATCAATCTTCTTATATTGGGAGATTCATTTATAGGACACACCAATTCATACTATCTAGATATTTTACATTTATTTGTGGGTATCAATATTGTGGGGGATGATGACGCTACAGTTGGAGGGATGATATCTATGAGTTGTAAAAACATGAAATTCACACAATGACCTACTGACACTAACAAGATGATTTTCATGTATCATGATGATGAACAAATCATGTAGCTCATAGGATTTACTATGTGCACATATAGATTGGGTATGCATGTCCACATGATGTATTTCTTGCTACATGAGGACTTTGATCAGGTTGGGTGATTCAACATGGGATCTTCATGCATGGAATACACATAAAGTTCATGATTAATAGAATGATAATCAAATATCAGGGATATTAGGGGTTGTTTCTTCCTTATAAATATGTGGGAATGTGAGCACACCCCCCTCGCCCCAATTTTCCCTTTTATGGATCATCGTAGAGATGTTATACAAGATTCTCTACATGGACGTTAGTACGATCAGCCATCATTATTTTTTAAATTTATTTTTAGTATTTATAATCTGTTTTTATTATTCATAACTTTCAATATTTTATGTTATAGGAGGATTCTTTTACACCACATCATTGTGACTCAGAGACACAATATGGGTGCATAATATGACATGTTTAATATTGTACTATCCATAGATGTATGTATATAAATTCACATGTTGAATAATAAATTTAATAAAATTATAATTTATAGAAATTAGACACAAAATACTTTAACAAATTTAAAATATCATTCCAGATATATTTTTTACCATACTAAGAAATATTAGACCCACTTTCTGTATAATGAACTGATGGGTTTCATGATTCCACAACTATAGGGCCTCTCATTCAATTTCATATTATTTAGTGTCACTGGTGTAATAGGGTCGTGGTCCAATTTGGATTTTTCCAATGTATTCCAGTTCCACCCAAACAGTTAGTTGTGCTTAATTAAATGAAGCAAATTGGGAGGTACAATGTCGACTAGTTATAAAGACAAAAAATGTTTCTCAAACCATGGGTTATATATTCATCATATTATATTTCAAAAAATTATATGATGTGATTAAATGTATCACATCATGTCGAGAATTAACAATGGTTTAAACAGAAGTATATATTTTATCTTACTCCATATCAAATAGAGATAGAGATATGGTAATTAAATATACTTATATTATTATTTTTTGGTTCCTTTTATAATTAATATTTAATATCATTATAGTGCACTCGACTACTAAATATTATCTGGATGTTTGATCTAGGGGATGATGATGTTTTTAGCCAAGTAGAATACCATGATACAGCGGAGGAGTTAATTCCAGTGTATCAAATTCCACACAATAGTATATTTGATCATCTACTGGTGGGATGATATGTTCCTTCCTAGGGAGAGAAAATTACTTCTCAAGAACATCATCCTATATTTTTTATATTGAGGTTACATGATGGTGATGACATAGACTGTGTCATGCATCACATTACCCATCAACTATTCCATAGAGAGAGGTCACACCTATAGAAATCACGGATAATCAAATTATGGTTGTTCACCAGAAGGCATGGGAATAATTTCTATTTTCAGTATATCTGTACTTTTACCTATGTATATAAGATTCAAGCCCATATTAGGTATCATTTTCCATACCCCACCATTCATGACTAAGCCTTCATGGGCCTTATGGTATTAGGACCACATAACACCCAGAGATGGGACAGATGATTTAGGGTGTCAATTATGTCTTTTAAAGCAATAGATATTGTTCCAAAATTGGTAGAAAATTGTTAAACCTATATGATATAATTTTGTAGTAATAAAAAATTCACATGTAGAGAGATAACACAATAGTTTTACATGGTTTACCTAGAATTCCTGTTCCTAAGATCATATTCCAATTGTGTGCCAATAAAACCTAAATTCACTTAGAATCACTATTTATTATGAAATAAAGAAGATCTGACACATTCAATTTATGCTAGGAACACTGTATTTCCAATAATTAGGGTTCAAACACTACCACACTTAGAATATATCTATTTACTCCCCATAGATTACTACATAGGGTGATGTCTTGATCAATATAGTGATTTTAAGGTCACTCGGTAGAATGGTCCATTTTACTCTTTTTCCATCATTATCATGAGACTCAATTTACATAATAGTAATAACATGATGCAGTTGAAATAACTATTTACTTCAACCACATGATCAATATTACTGTTTTCTGAGCTCTCATCCATCACCAACCCACATTTGTTTCCCATAAAATACCAGCTTTCACGAACCCAAGCACTTTTTCTAAGCTTCACATCTTTGCAAGGAAATCAACCTAATTGAAACTCCCAATCATTGGGATGCTCTTATCTTTCACAGAACTCACATTCTTCACGAAAATCCAAGAATGAACAAAACATCCTTTTATGAAATTCCTTAGGATCAATCAATTTATATTCATTCACTTCATGATGCTTAATCTCATGAAGGATTCATTATTTTTAAAGATTTCTTGATTAGGTATACCTTCATGAAATCAGAAAAAATATCAATTTTCACCAAATATTTTCATGTAAAATGAAGTGGTTTTGGCTAGCTATTAACAGACTCATCCCTACGTGATGATCTCACACTCCACAAAGACATCCTACATACCAATGTATTCAATCATACAGAACACCTCAATTCGAGAAGCTCCATTGAAATTTAACATGTTCGTGAAGCCTGTCATAGTCATGATGATTTTACAAAATCCAATCACACATTTGTGAACCTTTTTATAGTGTAAAATAACAATATATTTCCTTTGTGAGTTTTTTATTCTCATCACCATCATAATGATAGCCTTTTTTTGAACACATTCTTCATGAAACCCCCTCTTCATGTTGCTGAATACTTTTATATATTTATAATGATTCAATCATAGAAAATTAATATTCATAAATCTTATTCCACAATTTAAATTTTGTGCTCTAAAATTTTAGAAAACACGTGGAAATGAAACAATATTCAACACTCATTCCATCTACACTGTAAATTATCTTATATTCCAAACTCCCAGACAGACTCATGTGTGGGATGACAACAGACACAAAATACACTCTATTTCCAGCTTATAGTTTCATTCTTTCGAATAATGGTTTTCCCATAGAATTATAGTAGTTCATCCCACATACATAGTTAGATAAGGATCTAGTGAACATTGAAACACCTTGATGCCACATCCTCATGATTTGTAATGTTAAAATTATTAGAAAATCTAGGATGTACTTCCTTAGGAAGAGCCCCAACTAGATCATCATACTCAACCCTAACACAGACATCATTGATTTTGATACGGGCATCTCATTTGCACACTATATTATAGGATGAGGCCTCTTGATAGAGGGTGATTATTCTATATCATTTACATGAATTATATTAACGTGAAATATAAGAATTAAAAATAAAATATTTCCATTATATTATTTCCTCTATATTTACTAGCCGAAACTCTTTTTGATACCAACCATTTTCTATATATTCAGATTCTGTTTTATTTTTCTTTTAAATTTTAATTACAGTTTATATTTTATAATCCTTCAATGAGAACTACTAGAAACATAAGAAAACATATTAAATCTCAAATAGGTATCTTTAAAAAATATAAAATATAATCTTTAAAAACTATAACGCCTCGACCCTAGTTACCCAGAATTGGTGTGTTATTACATAACATTGGATTGATATAAGGAATAATTCCCTGAAAGACTGATTAGTTTAGTAGCCTTGGATGTACTAGATACATACGTAAGTTTTACATTACATCATGAAATAAAAAACATTATGTCCCCTTTGAACACTCTTATATCCCTTAGCCTATTCCAGTAGGTTAATCGTAATATACTTCTTTGCATCCTGGAAGAAATTAAACATAACAATGGGGGTGAGCTCAAATGCTCAGTAAGGATGACAATATAGTGAAAACCGTCATAAATCTGAATAAACATTTATAGCAATGTATAAGACTAGAATACATGTCTTTTAAACATAAAAATAAGCATAATGTTAAAATGATAAATCAAATAATTCCATTTGCGTATTTAAATGGATATTCTACTATTAGAATAATCACATTTAATATCAATAGCCAATTTCATAATGATGAAATGCATAATTCCAGACATCATAACCACATAGTCAAGGCCTTGTTCAATGACTACAAATAAGATTTTTTCAGGTCCTTGTTCCAAGATAATAGTTTTTCTCGTGAGACTTACTGAGGCATCGAGGAGCTATAGCAGGATCCACCCTTCACTTAATAAGTTCAATTCATTCCTCATATGAAAAGTTTGAAACATAATCTAAACATTCGTATTAAAACTAGCACATGAAATGTCAATATTTAAACCAAAAACCATGAATGGTATAAAAATAAAACATCCAGATTCAAACATAATTCAATCAATACAATACAGAAGATTTTATTTTAAAAAATTAACCTCAATCGAGAATAATGAAGAATATTGGCACAGATGAAAATAATAATCAAAACTATTTGAGAGAAATTTCCCCATTTTTCTTGAAAACATTTAAAAGTATCACTATTTATAAAGAAGATGTTTAAAATATATTTTTGAATCTACGTGTACCACACCAATTTGAAACTTTTAGAAGTAATTTTAATTTAAATCATTAATATACATATAAATAAATCTTTAAAACAATTTTTAATACATGGACATTAGTGAGACAGATTTTGAAGAATAAATTTTGGAAAAATTTAAAATGATATTTTAGTTAGTGTTCATAACCAAATGAGAGAAACATGAATACAAATAATTGAGGTAATAATAATATTATAATGTCATAAAAATAAGGGTATTCATGATATATTATGTCAAAGTATAGTATATACACCAAATAAAATTGAATTAGTGCATAACAACAGTGAATTTTCAATGGAATGTTACTTGAGATCAATTCCCTTATAATGACAGTATCATTTGGTTAATGATAAATCAATGAAATAATTATGTGTGAAAAATATAAATACACTAAATATGATTGGATATTTAGTGGAAATAAATCATTGGACATTCACACATATTCTTTTAAAAACAACAATAATGACTTGGATGTTTAAATCAATGAATAGAAATTGAGTTAAAATTACTCTGATCAAGTTCATACCGATGACTTGAGAATTTATAAATGGAGTAATTATGTGTATAAAATGTATATACACACAAAGGGGAGTGTAAATTACTATATAAGTAAATAAATAGTGATTTCACACATAATCATGGAGTAAAATAATCAATGAGGTTTGCGTAAAACTGAATGTGTGGAAAATGTAATTTTAAATTATCTTACCGATTTGGTAACATACGAATCATACACACCCGGAAAGAATGATCATACAATGAGGATTTTAATAACCATAAATTAAATTATATTACACAAATAATATAATCATGGGCATTACATAACCACAAAAAAGGTAATAGTGGAAAATATTGCATGAATCTAACGATAATAAAAGTAAGATGAAAAACCCATACCACGTTCTAATCAATATATTTGTATGAAAAAAAGTTAATAAACCCCAGATTAATCAAATATTACAATGAATACAAATAGAATAAAGATAATATGTATCAATTGGCAGAACACAATACACCACATGCAATAAATAAGTGGCGAACAATGGAAATCTCACAAAATTAAAAGTGAGAGAAGAAACCTCTTACCTTGTAGTTTTCCTTGGTAAAGGGTACATTAACCTCATGTATAATATTTAAGTCATTTTTATTAAATTATAAAATAAATATATACATAAATATGACATCATATATGATCCACTAATATTTCTTTGTTAATAATATTTTAGTAGTTTCATCGTTTCAAATGTTAACTGATCTATTTTCCTTTATATGATCAGTTATGTAAGCCATTTTTGTTATGTATAGGATGTATTTTGTTCATATCCATAATGATAGGAAGTTCTAAATAATTATTTTTAAACAAAAAATGAAAATTAGTCTTGAATAATTATGATGGGGAATGAATCTCATCTCGTTCGTGTAGATGGTAATCCGTACATACGCACGAGTGGAAATATAATTATATTTATTGTGAAATCCTATGTAATTGGATGGTATATCATATATACAGAATAATTGACATGTTATAATCATTATTTACATCAGTTATACTCATTATTATTCACATCTAAATAATTTATTGTTTGAATAACAAACTACACCACGGCGTGGAGCCGTTAAGCCGTACATAGACATGTATGGTTACTTAGGAATTCATATGATGGTTGGAATAATAAATATGATTGTACCAATTTTATAAAAACATTAAATTATATATAATATACTGGATTTATTATTTTATATTTTAAACAACAATGAAAGAGGAAGTGGAAGAAGAAAATAACATGAAAGAGGTGATGAAATATTTTCATCTTCTTCAGGTTCATCCTTTTGATTTGATCAAAAGAACTCCATAGGTTGGATTTAGGACCAAATAAAGGCCTCTTGGATTAATGGAGGAAATATGGGAGGATATTTGGGAAGTGGTTGGCCGAGTCAATGGGCTTTGGATATGTTATTTTGAGAGAAGGGGAAGTGCCATTTTATAAGAGCGGTGAGGGGCACTTTAGGAAAAGTTTGAAATATTATTTTATAATAAAATAATTTTCTGTTTATAATGGATCCAAAATGATTTATTTCAAGGATAAGGTGGGTATGGGTCGAACACCTATCAGCCAACAGGTTTAAGAAATTTTTAGGTCACCATATTAAACTTATCTTTTAAATTTAACTTTTAGTTAAATAGTTTGACATTTACCATGTCTGTTGGTATTTATTTATTATATGGTTAATAGACATACTATAACAAGCCAATAGAAACCCATGTGGGTCATTATTAATAAATATAACCTTATATAAGTCATTTTCCTGAACCATATATTTTTATGAATATTATATCAATTAATAATATAGTATTAATTTTCCAAACTCAATTATGTCAACTTGGACACTATTTAGTATTTGGTATTTTTGAAAATCATAACAACATGATTACATCGAAAAAATATTATTTAAAAATCCTAAACATGACATATTAACCTATATAATTAGTGTAAATCATTAAAAGTCTCAAATTACATTTATTTTGATATTTATAATATCAATTATGTTAAATTTTAATTAATAAGAAAATTACAGTATCATCATTGTGTCATAGATAAATTAAATTATTTAATGCCTAAAAATTATAAATAAAATTCCATTATATAGGAATTAATTTTAGATTTCTAATTAATATTTATAGATGAATTTATCTAATATATAGCCCTATATTAAAAATGGTTTCATTCTTAAACTTTGAATTTAACACTTTTAACACTTCTTTAAAAAAATGTCCTAATCTAATAAAAATGGACCAAAAGGATAATATTATTTACTATGGTTGTTTTTGGTAGAATTACACTTATCAAATAAAATTAGGACATGATTTATGGTAATTATATTATCATTTTTACGCTTAATTTCCCTATTTACTTTTAATCATGGTAAATAAAATTTGAAAGTAACTATTCACCAAAAATCATTTTTCATCTTATTGAACCACATTTTACATACTGATGTTAACCGTGCCTCTCATATTTTTGAAATTCAACACATATAAGTGGGAAAATATATTTTATTCGTGTTTTTTAAAGCTCATAGAAGGTGAGTAAAATATGATAAAAAGTTCAATAAAATTATATATACCTAAAAATATTATAAAATGACACCCATTAATTACATTGAACATATATAGGTATTATGTATCTATTTTGACATAAAATAAATTAAAATAAAATAATTAATTATTTAAATAAAAATTCAATTTTAAACAATAACGTAGTGGTTCTTACTATTCATCATAAATTGAATGTTTTCAGAAATATACCCAAAAATTTACCCTAAGATAATTTGGATATTACTAATTTAAAAATTATTTATATATTACAAAATAAAAAACTTAGAAGTTGCATTAATTAGTTTAAAATTAATTCCCATTCCCAAAACTGAAAAACGGATTTTTTAAAAAGTAAAAACTATCAGAAGAATGGCAAGTGTTTCTGTCGAATTTAAATTTGAAATTACTTATAATGATCTACATTGTATTAAATGATAAAAATATAATATAATTATACTTTCAAACCATTAAAATGCAAAAGTTAACACTATAAATTATTTTGATTAAAAAATATGTTTTCATTTAAAATATTGTATTTTTCAGAATTCATCAAAATATGAAAGTTATCAGAAAACTACCAAATATTTTTAAAAAATACATTTTTATGTCCTGATTCTAAATTATAATTAAATTTCAATAAATTGAATATATAAAAGTGTCAAATATTGGGTTTAAAAAGGGTTTTACATTAAAAGATGGTAAAAATTACATTTTCCAAAAATACTTCTTTTATCTGAAAAAATGAATTTGTTCTTATATTATGTCTAAAAACACATAGTATGGATTCCAAAATAATATATATTATATAAAATAAAAAATTCGGTTAATAATATTAATAACCACTTTGGAACGACTATTTTGGTATGTCTGGGTGTGCTCGAACTCGGTGTTGAGTTTAGCATAGGATATTGAGTAACTTTAATGAAAATAACATACTATAAAGTATTGGGGTGTTACATTCTTACCCTCATTTGAAAATTATGTCCTCAAAATTTAAAAATTATGCATGGGAACTTCATTTAAAATCCCACATCAGAAAAAGAGTCAATAAAACTATCACGTTATAAAAAGAGAAGTATAATGGTCCCTAAGATAATAAATACCAGGATTCCATGTAGGAAAACTTGGATATGGGCAATAACCTAAGTGTCATGTTCTGGTGGAGAGTGATAAAAAATTGATCAAGAGAAAGATAAAAACAATAAACCACTAAAATGTGATGGGATAAATGGTCATTAGTTTCTTAGTAGGAAAAGTAAACGGACAACAATTTTTTGTTTCAAGTTCTCTTTGATAAATATGAGGAATTTATTTATGATATATACTAAGAACATTAAGAGAAAAACATACTTTTTATGTAGAGTTTCACCTTTTAAAAAATGTTTTCCACTAACTCATCAATTTTTCAAATGATGAGTATTCAAGATGACTTGGTCACACCTAAAGTGCTAGGATAAACATATATAGAATCACTTAATCCAAAAAGGTTAAACTATATATTTTACATTGTCTTTAGAGATTAACCATAACCAAAATGGTCAGTTCATGATCAAATGATCCCCAAAAAGAATAATCCTATAGAGAATAAAATACTAATCTGAATTTATAAAATTAATGAAACAATACCCAAAGTTCAATAAATACTATTCAATATACAATTGTCCTTGAAATCCATCAAATTAATCAAAACTAATATTGAAACCCAAAATATAGAATATTTTCATTACGCAGTCTTCCACATTAAATTGTATCTTCAAATAACATCTAATACACTTAAAGTCACATACGTAAAAATAAATAAACAAATCACATATTCTATATGATATGTTAATCTTTTCTATAAATAACCCAAATTGCTATAAATCGAAAATAAAAACATAAATAAGAATCCACCATTACTTCTCAAATGAAATCCCATAATATTTCATTTTCCTTAAGAATATTGTGTTCCCAAAAGAGAGAGCGTCATCCAAAATACATTTATCACATAATCACCAAATCATTTTCCTATACTAAGTATATCCATTGGATTAGACATAAGATCCCAAATAAACTAATTATTGGTCAATAAAATCATTAAACTAAAACTAATTAGTCACACTACCAGGGACTTCACATAGTCCAGTGGTAGGCAATGAATCTCAATCGCACTCCGGTTTTGGGTTCGATTCCCGCTGAATTCTCTGATGCGATGGATTTTCACAGGGTATGCATGTTGTTTTTTTTTCAAAAACTATATTTTATAACATTCCGAAAATGAGATAAATTTCAAAAAATAACTATAACATAATTTCATAACAAATGTTATCTCATACCTCACTATTTCATCCCAAACATTAATAACATGTAATTGCCTCAAATTCATGTATAATATAAACCTAAATGGTTATTTATAACTATATCAACAATAGAAAATTTAATTCTTCCTAAAATAGAATTTTCACAAAACAAACTAAAGGGTTACACATACAAGAGAAATGTATTCCCATGTAATCCCATCAACAAAGGGAACTAGTAATTTTCAATATTTCACCATCCATTTATTTCTACATAGGTTCTTCCATGACCAATAGGTTGTCCAATAGAATATGGAATTCACTCATGTAATGCCCAGGTCCCCTGCATTTATGGAAAATGGTTGTAAATTGATTCTTGGGATCTTTTTTTTCTTCCATAGTACTCTACATTTTTCCTCTGCAATTATTTATTTATTTCCTTCTTTCCCACACATAAAGAATTTAATTGTTCCATTGAGACACTTTCCAAGGTTTCTCCATCCACATTTCCTGCATGATGGAAATTGAGCTTTCTTTTCTCCACAGTCTCCACTGCTGGATCTCTTATCATTCATCACCTTTATCATCTTTGTTGAGTCTAGGAGTTGGTTAATATATATTTTGTTGACCATATATTTGGAAAACTGATTCGGCATGAACACAATATCATTCACACCTATCAACATTTGATTTCGTTGCTTATTTCCACCACCGTTCCCACCTTATACATCATGTTTGATGTTCCAATGACTTCCATGAAATCCATCCATTAACTAACACAAGAAATCATAGTGTGAGTCATAAATTTATTTAGAGAATATCATAACACCTTATTTTCAATCTTAAACACTGAAGGATTAACCAAGGTTATTTATTTTCATCTTATATTAAAATATTTCAAATCAGTTTGTAAAGAAAATGTGAATTATCCTAAAGATATCCCCCAGGAGTGTCGTAACCAAGAGTGAAGCAAGGCCCACTGTCATGTACCAGGATACCATGGGTTAAAACCAAAACTATATTTCAATGTTTTCACACATTGGTTCATCTGTGCCAGAGTCGCCTCTACCTTCTCGTATCCAGACAAGGATGTATTGCTTGGAAACAACATATAATATTTACATTACCAATTTTTTTTAATGTTCTTATATACTAATCCTCAATGTCTATATTAGGGTAGTGTTTCCTAATCATATTTTTTTTCTAAATCTGGCTTCCAATTTTTGTAATAAACTTACTCTAAACCAACTATAACTCCCCAACCCCCGTTACCCAGAATCGGTGCATTATTACCTATTATTGGCATGATACAAGGAATCATGTCCCAAAAGACCAATCAATTTAGTATCCTTAGAAGTACCAGATACATACATAAGTTTAACATTACATCATAAAATTAAAAAAACAACATTGTTTCCCATTTGGACACTCTTTTATCCCATTGCCTATACCAGCAGGTTAATCGTAATATACTTCTTCGCATTCTGGAAAAAATAAATCATAAGAAAGGGGGTGATTTTAAATTCTTCATAAGGATACCAATATAGTAGAAACTATCATAAATAAGATTAAACATTTAAGTAAATGTATAAGACTAGAACACAAGCCTTTTAAGCATAATCTTTAGCATAATATGGCTAACATAAATCAAATAATTCCATTTAATTATTCACATCGATATTCTACAGGTCAAATAATCACTTGTAATATCAATAGCGAATTTTATAATGATGAAAAGCATAATGCCAAACTTCATAACCACATAGTCAAGGCATTGTGCCAAGCCTAAAAATAATATTTTTTCAAGGCCTTATGCCAATACACTAGTTTGTCTCACGAGAACTACCGATTCATCAAAGAGATATTGGGGGATCCACCCTTCACTTACTTAGTCCAATTCATTACTCATATGAAAATTTTGACACATAATCTAAACATTTGTATTAAAACTAGCATACAAAATTTCAATATTTTAACCACAATCCCCGAATGGTATAAAAATAGAAAATCCATAGTTTAACATAATTCATTCTATAAAATATGAAAGATTTTATTTTAATAAATTCACCTAAATCAGGAATAATGAAGAATATTAACATTGATGAAAATAATCATCAAAACTATTTGAGATAAATACCCCATTTTTCATGAAAAAAATTTAAAAGTCTCACTACTTATCAAGAATCTATTTAAAATTGCTTTTCGAATCAAAGTCTCCAATGCCCCTTTAAATCTTTTAAAAGGAATTTTTATTTTAAAACATTAATGTATATATAAATAAATCCTTAAAACCATTTTTAAAACATGGCCATTAATGATAATGATTTTGTAGAATAAATTTTTAAAACATTTAAAATAATATTTTAGTTAGAGTTCCTAACCAAATGAGAGACAGTTGAATAAAAATAATTGAAGTAATAAAAACATTATAATTTAATGATATACTATGTTAAAGTACATAATATACAACAAATAAAAGTGAATTGGGGCATAACAAAAATGTGTTTTCAATGGAATGATAGTCAGGATGAATTCCCTTATAACGACTATATCCTTCGGTTAAAGATAAATAAATGAAATAATTATTAGTGCCACATATAAATACACTAAATATGATTGGATATTCATTTTTAATCAATCAGAGTAAATTTACACATATTCTTGTAAAAACAACTCCAATGACTTGGTTGTTTAACTCATTGAATAGAAATTGAGTTAAAATTACTCTTATTGAGTTCATTTTGATGACTTGAGAATTTATCAATGGAGATATTATAAGTTTCAAATTTATATACACACAAATGGGAGTTTAAATTACTACATAAGTAAATAAATATTGATTCAACACAAATATTTGGAGTAAAATAATCAATGAAGTTTGCATAAAACCAAATGTGTGGAAATTGAAATTTGAAATTCACCTACCGATTTGGTAACATACAAACCATACACCCCATGAAAGATATCTCATAAATTTATGAATTAAATAACCATAAATTAATTTATATTACATATATAATACAATCATAGGTACTACATACACCATAAAAAATGTAATAGTGGAAAATATAGCATGAATCTCACGGGAAAAAAAGTGAGTTGAAAAATACTTACCACATTGTAATCAATCAAGTAATTTGAGAAAAATTTAATAAACACAAAATGAATCATAGAATAAAATGAATATAAAGATAATAATGATAATATATATATCAATTAGCAGTATACAATACACCACATGCAATAAATAAGTGGCGTACAATGGAAATATCACTGAATTAAAATTGAGATAAGAAACCCCTTACCTTGTACTTTTCCTAGGTCGTGGGTACCTTAAACTCCTTTATAATATTTAAATCATTGTTATTAAATTATTAAATAACTATATACATAAATATGATATCATATATGATCCTCTAAAATTTCATTGTTAATAATATTTTAGTAGTATCATCATTTTGGGTGTTAACTGATCTGTTTTTCCTTATATACTCGGTTAGGTAAGCCATGTTTGTTATGAATAGGTTGTATTTTTTTCATATCCAGAATGAAATCAGGTTCTTAAAAATTATCTTTAGTCATAAAATGAGAATTATTCTTGAATTATTACGATGGGGAATAAATCTCATCGCGTTCGTGGAGACGACAATCTGTACATACGGATGAGCGACAATATCATTATATTAATGGTGTAATAATATGTTATTGGATGGTATATCATATATAGAGAATAATTAACATTTAATATTTATTATTTAAATCAGTTATACTAATTATTAAACCCATCCAAATAATGATGTGTTGGAATAACAAACTACACCACGACGTAGAGATGGTAAGTTGAACGTACACATGTATGGTGACTTTGTCAGTCATATATTTTATATAATAATAAATATGGTTGTACCATTTTTATAATAACATCAAATTATATAAAATATACTAGATTTATTATTTTATATTGTAAACAATAAAGAAAGAGGAAGTGGAAGAAGAAAAGATATTGAAAGAGGTGATGAAATATTTACCTCTTCTTCGGGTTCTTCCTTTTGATTTGGTCAAAAGGGATCCTTATTTTGGCTTTCTGACCAAAATAAGGCCTCTAGGATAAAGTGAATAATGTTTTGAGGATATTTGGGTGGGGTGTGTCCGATAAAAATGGAATTGGAGGTGTGATTGTGAGAGAAGGTGAAGTTCCCTTTTATAAGATGGGTGAGGGGCACTTTTGGAAAAGATGGAAATATTATTTTATAATAAAATCATTTTTGGTTCATAATGGACAAAAAATGATTTATTTCTAGGATAAGGTGGGTATTGGACTAAAAACACTAAAAAAATATGTTTTATACAGGTTTAGGTCACGAAATTAACATCATCATTTAGATTTAACTATTAGTTAAATAGTTTGACATTTACCGTGTCTCTTTGTATTTTTATATTATATGGTTAATAAACATATTATAACAATCCAAGAGAAACCAATGAGTTTCATTATTAATAAATATAACCTTATCAATTTCCTTTTTCCTAATAATTTATTTTTAGAAAATAATATCAATTAATAGTATAGTGTTTGTTTTAAAAACTCATTTATGTCAATTTTGACACTATTTAGTATTTGGTTTATGTGAAAATAATAACAGCCTGATTACATTGAACAAAATTATTTAATCAACCCTAAAATGTCATATTAATCTATAATTTTAATACAATTCATCAAAAGTATCAAATAAAATTTATTTGGATATTTATAATATCATTTATTTTAATCATTCATTAATAAGGTAATTACTGTATCATCATGTTGTCAAAACTAAATTTATTTATTTAATGTCTAAATATTATAAATAAATTTATATTATATAGGAAATATTTTTAGGTTTCTAATTAATATTTATAGTCAAATTTATCTTATGTATAACCCTATATTAAAAATGGTTTAGTTATTAAACATTGAATTTACCACTTTGAACTATTCATCAAATAAAATTATAATAAATGTCATAATCTAATCCTTGTGGACTAGAAGGTTCATATGTTATTTTTAAGGATTTTTTGATCTATTTACACTTATCCAGTAGAATTAGTACATGTGTTAGGGTAATTATAACATTATTTTTACCCATAATTACCCTATTTACTTTTAACCGTGGTAAATAAAAGTCAACTATTACTATTCACCAAAAAATATTTTACTCTTATTGAACCAAATTTTACTTAGTAATATTAACTATGTCTCTCAGATTTTTTAAATTCAACTCACAGAAGCGGTAAAATTATGTTTTATTCAAATTTTCAAAGACTACTATAAGGTGAGTAAAAGACTGTAAAAAGATCAATAAAATTACATATATCTAATATTATTATAGAATAACTAAAATTAATTAAATTGAACATATATTGGAATTTTTTGTATATTTTACTTAAAAAAATTAAAATAAAATAAGTAATTCTTTAAATAAAAAGTCGTTTTTAAACAATAACGTAGTGTTTTTCACTATTCATCAAAACATTAATGTTTTCAGATAATACCAAAACGTTACCCAAATATTATTTTGATATTAGGAATTCCAAAATGAATACTATTTTACAAAATTTAAAACATATAAGTTCAATTAATTAATTTAAAATTAATTCCCATTGTCAAAACCGAAAAGAAGTTTTTTAAAATAGCCAAAACTCTCAATAGAATGACATGTGTTTATTTCAAATTTAAGTGTGAAATTAATTATAATGACATAAATTGTATTAAATGATAATAATATAATCAAATAATACTATCAAAACATTCAAATTCATAATTTATCACTATAAATTATTTTTATTAAAAAAGTGGGTTTCAATTAAAATTTAGTATTTTTCAGAATTCATCCAAATATGAAAGTTATCGGAAAAGTACCAAAAAAATTATCAAAATTAAATTTTTAGGTCTTTATTATAAATAATAATTTAATTTAATTAAATTCAATATATTAAAGTGTTAAATATTGGTTTTGAAAAGGGTTTTCCATTAAAAAGTGGTAAATTTTCATTTTTTGAAAAATATTTCTTTAATCTGAAAAAATGAAATTGTTTTTATGTTATGTCTAATAAACACATAATTTATATTCTAAAATTATATGGAGTATATAAAAATCAAATTTCAGTTAATACTATCCATAACCACTTTTGAACGGCTAGTTTGGTATGCCGTGGGGCGCATGAACTCGGCATTGCGTGTAGCACAAGCTATTGAATTCCCTTAATGAAAATAACATACTTTGAAATATTGGGGGTGTTAAAAAAATCTAATTAGAACCATAAAAATATCCTCAAAACATATAGTTTTTTGAACAAAATAATTAATATAAAAATCCAAACAAAATTTATATGAAAGAAAAATCATTTACTAAAAATATAATATTTACACAATGAAACAAATATACACAGAAATTAAAGTACAACTAAAATATAATAGTGATTTAAAATATTGAGTAAACATAAAAAAGATAACTAAAAATATATGTAGTGTCAAAAAATTTATTTAATACTAAATTAATTTAGTAAAAACTATATTTTTTGATATTAATAATTCATTTCATTAATTTATTTTATTAAATTCTTTTTATTTTTTAATTTTTTTATATATTTGGTAAGCGTGTCAGATTTCATTTAGATTGTATATCTAATTCATTATTTATAGACTTCTGAAGTAAACTAATTGAAACATTATTTTTTATCATATAGGTGACATTGGGAGAATATAATGTTTTTGTTTTGAATACATTCTAAATGAAATTTGATAAAATGACTCAATATATATTACATATTAAAAAAACATATATATGATAAAAAATGATAATTTACCCATCAAATACTTTATTACTTAAAACATAACATTTTCACTTTAAAATACTAATGGGAATAATTGTTATTATTTAATATATTATCATTTACATTACATTGAAGTATTATTTATTATGCTATTATAATTAAATTTTTTTAATTCAGTATTAATATATATTTTTTAATTTATTAAATATTTACAATATTTAAAATAAAAAATAAAAATAATGATTTGAATAATATAATTATGGCTATTATTATTAATTTAGTAAAAAAATCTCATTTAAAAAATTATCAGATAATTACAAATATAAAAATATTAAAATTTTAATTTCAATGTAATTAATAAAACATTATATGTATATATATGTATCAAAAAAAATAAATATATTATAAAATATAAAATACATCTACCAAACCCTTAAATTTTTAAAAAAATAAGATAATATTTCAAAATCGAAACAATAAAAAAATAAAACTAAAAAAATGTCAATTAAAAGAGTTGAATTAATAATAATAAAATAAATTTAAAAAAATGGAGTAATTTTAGGGGGACATAATTCATTTTTCTATTAGCTTGGGTGAAGATTATTTATATAAATATTTTATTTACAAAACATATAAAAACACCAGGTATTGATAAAGTATAAAACAATACTCATGGATTGAAGTCATGAGGATTGATGAAAGAAGAGGGTCTTAATATCTTTTAGGGGACTGAAAACCCTCTCTAATCACCTCCGACTGTGAATCATTAGAAATAAAAAAACATCATCAATACAATATAGAACAAAAATAAGAAAACATTGGTGAAATTTTCATGGTTCTTCCTTAATATTCGTAAATATTCACCTATCTTCAATGAAATCCCAGATGTGTGGGGATTTAAAAATACATGTTTTATCTTATGTACAAGAGAAGTATAATAATTATGTGCCTAATCCTCATTTAAATCCATAGGTAAAGTCTTAAATTTTCCATTCATTTTTAATTTCATTAAATATGCACACTTTTATTATCTTTTATATATTACTATATTTTTTTGGAATCTTTTTCAGGCTATTACATCAAATTAAATGATGTTATCACTCTAATAGACACATTCAAGTCCATAAGATTACATAAAAAATGTTTCTTAATTTTTTTTTAAATCATTACACACTCAATAAAATTTTCACATATTTTATTTAAATGAATATCTCTTATTTTTATTAACATATGGTTACTACTTTTAATTTACTTTACACATTTATTGTGATATTTTTTTCCCAATGTTTGACAATTTTTTCTTCACTAAATTTATTCAATCATATTTTAAAATAAAATAATATTAAATAAAATAATATTGCATTTATTTTTTAAAACACAATTTATAATTATATATATAATAGCATTTTGTAGATACAGTACATCATATATAGTATATATATGGACTCGTTTACTTACATAATGGTCAATGTATATGAAAATGCACATGGTAAGTATTATATACATATGTAATAGAATTTATTTCCTTTGAGTAAAATATATAATATCAATTAATAGTACTTATAAATCAATAAGAAATTTTAGTGATTTGATATTTTTAGTTGATGTCTATTATTTTTAGACAATTCATAATATTTATTTTCATATGAAATATATCAAAGAAAAAATTTATTTTAAAAATAATATTTAAGGTAAAAAATATTCTAAATAAAAAAAATATAAACCTTCCCAACCCACTATAACTTATAATAAACACACTGTGATTCTATCAACATACCTTAATTGAAAAAGGATGACTCAAAAACAATTCTATCCCTTTACATAGTATTTTGTTATAATAATTATCATTCTCATTAATTAGATCAAAACCCAGAGTTGAATTATTGAGCAACTATGTTAGGTCATCCTAATATATATATTTTATGGATCCCATTATCAAAAATGAAATAAGAACACATCCCAATTAAAAGATAAAACAACATCATTATATCTCAAAAAATAATCTCAAGGATGTTACCTCTCAAACAAGGGTATCTACATCAATAAACACAGCATCACATTGGATAAAAAATCTCATAAAATAGGTTCAAAATGATTATATATCAATAAATAATAAAAATAATAAGCATATAAACATAAATCAACATAGGATATCGAAAAAAAATTGGGACCCACATTCCCATGAACACACATCAGAACCATTTTGTTCCAAAGGACATGAACGAAGAAAAAATGGTCACCTATGAATCCTCTCGATTATTCTGAAATATCAGGGAGAATAATCCTTAAATAGACTAAACATACGCTATTTGTGATGATGGTATAAAATTTATAAATCATGGTCTCCAACATTGATATCCAAATGTATCCTCTAATGAATTTGAAAGGGATTTTGAAGTTTCTATTCCACCATTAAATGGAACCATAAAAATGGTATAATTATTACATTTATTTTAATCCATCTCCACCGTGGGAATATTCATCATCTACAAATCACTAAAATCTATATACTACCTTGAAAAAACCATCAACTAAATATAACTCCTTAATTTATATGAATAATGTTTCCTTCATCTAGTGGTTCACTATCAAAAATAAAACATTATTACTACCCTAAACATCAGGGTACATCCAGAACCAAACCAGTAGGTCTGAACCAGAATTCCATGTGACCCCATGCACACCTCCAAATTTGTAAGGGGCTTCTGTCTAGCAGTGACTGTCTATGTCAGATGATGGGGAGACTATAGTCTTTTTACCATGTTATCGATCAGGATAAATAAACAATAATAAAAATAATAAATGAATAATCAAAGTAAAATAGAGAAATTGAACAAACATCATAAATATAAAATTATATCCAAATGGGTTAATCATGTATTGTGTATAAGAATTAGATATATAAAATATATATAAACAAAAAATAAAGTGTGGAATACTTTGGTGTCTATCCTAGTATATTCTAACTCCATACTCCACCTCGCAACAATCCACCATAGGGACCTCAAACACCACCAAATCTCTAGTTATGAAATATATAAGAACACTGAAATGACTAAGTGGGGAGTGAGTACAAGACATAGTAGAATACCTCTAATTCATCATTACTATAGGTTCACTATATATATAAAATTTTAATCATGACATAAGAAAATAATCAGTAAACATACATGTGTTGGGTAATCATGCACTAACCAAGCCCCAAAAATCCTTGGTATTTCCTACTTCATCTCATTACCAGGATGTCATGAACTCAGAAACCTCTATCAAGGTAACAAATTCTACTACACCCCTCCAATTTTTGTCATAGGAACACGACATATTCATCCATGACAACCAAAATACCCCACCATGTTTGTGGTTGTCACTTGAATGACACGTGTTCTATTAGGTTGATACTTGACCCACATGTCCAATTTATCACCCTTGGACTAGGTCAGTAGGAATCCATGATCAGTAGCATGTAGTTATACAATATTCCTTTCCCTCAATAGGGAGATCCATTCCCACCATTAAAGATGGTAGGACTTTATCATATTGGGTAACTGGATGCTGATTCTTTTCCCTCTAATAGGGTTTCCACACCCACCATTATGAAGGTTAGAATCATATAAATTCAAACCTCAATGCTCTACATGAATATCTCAGTATTGGTAGAAAAATTTGATTGGAATTAAAAGGTACAAGAAGATCATTGTATGTATAATAAAATTACATAATCAAATTGTCCCATAGATACTCATGCACTAACATCAAATGTATACTAGGAATGGTTATAAAATAATAAACATAATATCATGATAATAACTTAAATGCATGTCCCATAATGGTAAATAATCTCTTACCTGATGGATTTCCATCTCTACGTCATTGTTTCCTATGATAATTATAACCCAACCTATTTATACACGAAGAAGGCGATGACCTCATGCTAATGACTCCTTTCACCTCGCAGTTAACATATAAAAGTTTCTAGGGAAAGGGGATCATAAATTAGTCAAAGGAGAAACCAAATCATACATTAGGATGACCATCGGGAGGTCCCTATAGGGAAATATTGAAAGTTATGTCATTGAGGTCATAGAAAACAACCACCACGACACAACCAACCCACTATGGAATAGTGCCATTCGGGGAGAATAACACCACTATGAAAGGGTTACAGTTAGTAGGTCAAACATTATTCAAAGTGAACATATAGTACTTCATGAGACACATTAGGAGACTACAGTGTAGGATCGTTATAGATCACATACATTTATGAGAATAGGGAACTATTTAAAGAGTGGAGTTCATCTACAATAAATCTAAAGAGCTTGGATTTTTATGAATGGTGAGGATAAGAGCTAGTATTTATAAGAAACCATCAGAGACCCCCTCCATGTGAAATATTTACCTCAAATACCTTATTTAATTATCCAACATTAATTCTGTAATGGTCTATTGAATAACATTAACACTAGAAGACCAAATACTGACGACTCACTATTGTAACTAATGTAGAGGACCTTCTGTAGTGTTGTTTTATGACCCAATAACACACCCCCATAAAAAACCTCCCACATCTAAGGATACATAAAAACCTCCCTCAGTAGGCTAGGATACATATTATCCTTTACTATTGTGATGCATTTAACATGTTATGACATAGTTTGAAGGGATATTGTCTGGCCTCCATCGTTTTGGCAGAAAGCATTCCAAAACACACACAAATACACTTAAAACATGCAAAATCCCTATAACAACTTTTCTTTTTATTACAACTTAAACATGCTTTATTACATAAAACTTCACTTGATACAACAAAGAAGTTCGAGAGGTTTAGTGTCTTTGGGGATTAGGATCATTAAATTAAAACTTTAAACTTCAAATACAACATCTTTATTGAAATCATCCTTTACATGACCACTACAATTCCTTCGTACTTAGCATTGCATGGGATAACCTGAGGACATGCATAAGAAAAGGGTGAGCTGTAAAGCCCAGTAAGGGAGTACACATGGAATAACATGAGGAGTACAATACATGTTAGGAAATAGGCATATCAATAGAGCATAAAAGAAACATGGACATAAAGGCATGATAAATCATGGTAATCATAACATGGAAATGTGGCAACAACACTTAACATTGAATTAGCGTGAGCCAAGGCTCATTGCACATGGAGCATGAGTAAACCCTCATTGCACTTGAAACACGAGTAAACCCTCGTTTCACTTGAATTAGCATGAGTCAACACTCATTTCACTTGACGTATCATGATACTATACATTACCCAATGCATTGGAGTGCTATAAGGGCACACCCTTCTTAAACATTTCATTTCATGCATAAGTGTGCCACATGGATTATAAAACATGGATTCATAAAACATAATCATTTATTCCACGATAAATGAATGTGGAATTCATACATGAAACTTTACAATCAATATGTAAATGTGCATAAAGTTGAATACCCTTGATGGGGAAATGGGCATGGTATTCACTACACAATGACATTGGCTTAGAAAATCGGTGCGATTTCGGCAGAGTAACGGCCTGACATAAGAATTCATAAAAAATGTTGATGAGAGAGAAAGGGTTTCCTCATCATATTTACATGTAATGGACAGTAAGGAGGTTATATAGATACATGTCCCAATATTTGAAAAGGAATTTTGATTCATGATACAAAATTATAGCTTGAATGTAGAAGAAGAGAGAGAAGTTCCTTTCAGAATTTTGGCATAGTAACGGGTGTACATGGGAGGAATTTAATGAGAGAGAAAGGGGTATCCCATCATTAAAACAATAAGAGGGAAGTATGGGGGAGGTTTTAAACCATACCCCAACATTCATAATTGAACCTAAAAGGGAAATACAACTTAAAGAAAATTGACAAAAATGAGAAATGAAGAAAAAACCCTTACTTGAAAGTGTGCTTCCAAAGGCTAGAGAGAGGCTTTTGAGAGGCTTCTTGGGAGCTTGGGGCACATTAAGTGGATTCTAGAAAGATTAGGGCAGAGGTTGGACGAACTCCAACGGATTTTAGTGGGTAGGAAGTGGGATCATGGGTGGGTTTATATAGGAAAGGTGAGAGAATTCTTTATTATTTAGGTTTGGGACCCCTTATATTAAAATAATCCAAACCACAAACCATCACATGGTATTTGCCCACGGTTTCTGGAAAACGAATTAGTAAAACAATATTTTACAAGGCCAAGGTCCGAACTTATTAAAAAATGTGGGTTGCTTATGTGGAGGTGAGTCACACTCCCATGGAAATTAATTTAAAAAGGAAAAGTGTTGAATAAGTTTTGAGGGCTCCATTAATGTTTTGAAAAGTAAGTCAAACAAACCCAAAATCACATTATTTTAATGATAAAACACATATTGGCCGAACATAAGGATTATGGTATTTTATTACATCACCATTGAGTCATTATGATGTGATAAAACACATTATATATTTAAATGGTATTTAATTTTTACCCAAAAATTTGACTGTCTCAAAAATTTATAAAAAATTCACCGTTTGATAATTTAGACGTCCTGATTCCAAAAATAATATTTATTTTATCAAAATAATTTTCTAAATATGTGAATTTTCACTTTTAAAATAAAAACTGACATTGATGAAAAATTCACGGGTTTTGACAAAAATGGCTTTCAAACCTTAATAAAAATTTTAATTGCATTCATAAAATTATAAGGTCATTTATATTTAATAAAAATTAATTTAATATTAATAATAATATTTTATTAAAATATTATTTAATTCAAAAAAATCCCTTAATTTAATAAAATATATTTCTTAATTAAATAATAACCAAAAACACCATTTGTACTTTAAAAAATATTTACAATGTATAAAAAATGACTAGAAATTATATTCAATATTATATACAAAAATAATGCACACGAACATAGTACTACTTATTTGTTACATAACCCCTTAAAATAGCCACATAAGACCTAAGGGTAAGGTGTGCGATGGTGATCGACTCTTGGGGCGGCTCGGATAACATCGCTCGAGTGGTAATCTCTATCAACTTCCACTTTTCCAGTAGACGGTCCCGTTCGAGCTTGAAATAATGAAGCTCAGCTTGGGCTTGGTCAAGGGAGAAGCCCAAAGGCGCCACCTCTTTTCTGAGCTCCGACAAATTGGCTTCGTATGGGGAAATTCTACTGGATGAGGCCATCACTTCCTTTGTCTAAGTAAAATTGGGTTCGTTAAAGCCATATATTTATACTACTCAAGTGATCACTGTTCAACGGCTATAAAAGTAACAGTCACAAATCATATCGTAAAACCAAAGAAGTTTACATATTATAAACACATTTTTCATAAAGAAACATTTAACTGGATCAAGAGGGATTTTCCATTAATGAAACTTTGGGTCGTTACAATATTCCCCCCTTAAGAAATTTAACCCTCAAAATTTTCCTATTCCCACACTAAAACAAATATGGGTAACTCAGCTTCATCATATCCTCTGACTCCCAAGTAGCTTCTTCAAATATGTGGTTTCTATACAACACCTTGACGAGGGGCATTATCTTATTTCGTAGAACTTTTTCTATACGATCTAAGATCTTCACTAGTTGCTCCTCATAAGAAAGATCATCTTCCAATTGTACCACCTCGGAAGAGAGTACATGTGAAGGGTCCGGTATGTACTTCCTTAAGAGGGATACATGAAAGACATCATGCACCTTGGCCATAGTAGGTGGAAGTGATAGTCGATAGGCCACAGCCCAAACACGATCAAGAATCTCGAAGGGGCCGATGTAACTTGGACATAACTTCCCTTTCCTTCCAAACCTCATGACCTTCTTCCACGGAGATATGCGTAAAAACACCATATCTCCGACTTTAAACTCAAGGTCTCGTCGACGATTATCTGCATAACTCTTTTATCGACTTTGGGCTGCCTTGATATGCTGCTGAATGGTTTTCACCTTCTCCACCATTTCTTCGACCATTTCTGGTCCAAGTAGATTACGTTCACTGACCTCATCCCAACATGCCGGTGTTATACACCTTTTCCCATATAGGGCTTCATATGGTGCCATTTGGATGCTCGAGTGGAAACTATTATTATAAGAGAACTCAACCAGCGGAAGATGTTGATCCCATCCTCCTTTAAAGTCCATTGAGCATGCTCTCAACATGTCCTCAAGTGTTTGGATAGTCCGCTCGGATTGGCCATCAGTTTGAGGATGATAGGCCGTACTGAAGTTCAGTTCAGTATTCAGAGCATGTTGTAGACTCTTCCAAAACATAGAGGTGAATCTTGGATCTCGGTCAGACACAATAGATAGTTGTACTCCATGCAACCATACCACATCTCGGATATATATCCATGCGAGTTGATCCAAAGAGAAATCCTATCGAATAGCAATGAAGTGTGCAGTCTTTGTAAGACGATTCACAATAACCCAGATTGCATTGTTTCCTTTGGATGTCCTTGAATGTTCGGTGACAAAGTCCACGATGATGTTCTCCCATTTCCATTCTGTTATGGGAAATGGTTGCATTATCCCCTTAGACTTCTGCCTCTATGACTTCACTTGTTAACACACCAGGCACTTTGATGTATATTCAGTGATCTCCTTCTCATATTATCCCACCAAAAGTTTTCTCGGAGATCTCGATACATCTTTGTGCTCCCTGGGTGAATAGAGAAAGTTGAACTATGTGCATCATCCAAAAGATCCTTCTTCAGCTCCAGAATTGATGGAACACATAGTCTTTTCCCAAACCGCACAGTTCCTTCTTCATTAACATTAAACTCTAAGGATTTCCCCATTTTGATAGCTTCCACTTTTTCTTGAATTCCCACATCATCCTTTTGAGCATCCTTTAACCTTTACAAAAGAGATGGTTGAGCAATAATTTGTGAAAGGATTGATGATGTTTCCTTCTTTATGATCCCCACGTCCATCTTCATCAAGTCTAAGAAGATTGGATCCTTCTCAATTCTAATCATTGATAGAATCACTGGATCCTTTCTTCTTAGGGAATCCGCCACCTTGTTCTCCTTCCCAGGGTGGTAATGTATTGAACAGTCATAATCCTTGATGAGATCTATCCATCTTCTCTGGCACATATTAATCTCTTTCTATGTGAATATATATTTAAGAATCTTGTGGTCAGTATATATCTCACATTTCTCTCCATAGAGATAATGCCGCTAGATTTTCAAGGGAAAGATCACACCCACCAACTCTAGATCATGCGTTGGATAGTTTCGCTCATGGATTTTCAACTTCCTTGAGGAATAGGATATCACTTTATCATTCTTCATCAGCACACATCCTAAGACCTTTTTCGAAGCATCACTGAATACCACAAAAAGCACCCCACTTGTGGGTAAAGTGATCACGGGTGCAGTGATAAGCCTCCTTCTCAACTCCTTGAAGCTTTTTTCGCATTCATCACTCCATGAAAACTTTACCCCCTTTCGAGTTTGCTTGGTAATAGGGTTGGACAATCGTGAGAAATTTCTCACAAATAGTCGATAATATCTAGCTAACCCCAAGAAGCTACGGATATCAGTTACCGATGTTGGCCTCGTACATCCCTCAATTGCATCTGTTTTGGAGGGGTCCACAGATATCCCATTGCTTGTGATGATACGGCCCACAAATGAGACTTCCTTTAACCAAAACTCACACTTGTTGTACATTGCATAGCGCTTCTCCTTGCGCAAAGTCTCTAGTACAGTTTTTAAATGGTCCTCATGGTCCTCCTTGGTTTTGGAGTATATTTGAATATCATCTATAAAGACTACCACAAATTTGTCAAGGTAATTTCTAAAGACTATATTCATAAAGTCCATGACTATTTCTGGAGCATTGGTGAGTCCGAAAGGCATTAATATGAATTCATAGTGCCCGTACCTTGTACGAAAAGCAGTCTTGGGGATAACTTCCTTCTTCACCCTTACTTGATAATATCCCGGCCGCATGTCCACCTTGGAGAAGTATTGTGCTCCACGCAGCTGATCAAACAAGTCATCGATTCTTGGGAGAGGATATTTGTTCTTTATCATGATTTTTTTAAGTTCACGATAATCGATGCAAAGCCGCATTGACCCATCCTTCTTCATGATGAAGAGGACTGGTGCACCCCATGGTGATGCACTTGGGCGTATAAACCCTTTATCCAGGTTCTCCTGTATTTGTTTCTTCAGCTCTTCAAGCTCAAAAACAACCATTCTATATGGAGTCTTGGATATTGGTAGTGCCCCAGGTATATTTTCAATTGAGAACTCAACATCTCTTCTTAGAAGAAGACCAGGAAGATCCTCGGGAAACACTTCAACGAATTCCCTCACAAAAGGCATTTCTTCAAGGGTGGTTTCTTCCTTGGACTCAATCATCTGAGCCAGATATGCGTGCTCATAAGGCAGTAATATCCATGCTTGAGATGATGGAGATAAAGTAGATTCATCTTCCTCCTGACACTTGTAAAGAATCGGGGGTCGATTCTCCACGTGGAGTGTGATTTCCCTCTCCCGACGATTTATGTTGGCTCTATATAAGGAAAGCCAATCCATGCCAAGAATTGCATCAAATTCCACCCGAGGGGGTATGATGAGGTTCTCCGGGAAATTCAATCCACAGATTATAACAGGGGAGGACTTATACTCATGGGATGCAATGAATGCCCCATTTTCCGTACTCACCGACATCTTTACTTCCATGATTTTTGGTGGTGCTGGGATTGTTCTACTAAACTTTTGAGTTATAAAATAATGCGTAGAACCTGAATCAAAAATTATGTTGGCTATTATTGAAAGAATAACTAGCGTACCTGTCACCACTTCATTGTCGGGGTTCACATCGGCAGAAGTGATGGCAAAATCTCTTCCTTTCTGTCTTGGAGGTTGTAGGTTGCCTCCAAAAACCCTTGGATTAGGGCACTAATTTGCAAAATGACCCGGTTCTTTGAATTTGTAGCATTGAACAACGCGTTGAGGTTCGAACGGAGCGTTCCTCTCCTTTGTCACAGCTGTGGGTCCTTCTTACCGACAGTTAATAGCTACGTTCCCTTCCCTTCCACACTTGAAGCATTTTCTCGTCCCCCTAAGGCAATTTCCAGGGTGCTTCTTTCCGCACTTTTGGAAAGTGGGGTGCTAGAACTTCTTAGCACTGTTGGATTTATCCATCGGCCCACCAGCATTGAAGTCCACCTTACGCTTCTTTTCCCCATGATACCCCTGTGATTCTCCGATCTCCATTTCAACCTTGAGGGCACATCGGACAATATCCTCATAGCTGTCGAAGTCATGGATCGCTAATGCTTTCCGCAAGCTAGTCTTCAGCCCACCAAAGAAGCGGTCAACCTTGCATTCGAGGGTAACGACAAAGACGGAAGCGTATTGTGCAAGCCTTGTGAAGTTTTCCTCGTACGCTCCCACATATGTTTCATCTTTTTTCTTGAGGAAAAGGAAGCCCCCTTCAATCTTAAGATGGAGGGTGCACGGAAAATATTTATCAAAAAACATCTTCTGGAATTCCTTCCATTCTAAAGCTTCGATCTCCTCCTAAGGATTCGTATTTTTGATCAACATCCACCGTTGATCAGCTTCACCCTCCATACGATAAGCCGCCAGGATAACCTTCTCTTGTTCATAACATTGGAGGATGGAGAATATCTTTTCAATGGAGTTGATCCATTTCTCAGAGATCGTGGGATCAGATGATCCACTAAAAGTAGGAGGCCTTTGTCTCATGAAGCTTTCAATAGAGACTTGTTCTTTCTTAGGGGGGGTTGAACATTCCTCTTGACCCGTGTTTCTATTCAAAACATGAGTTAGATGATAGAGAAGAGTGACAAAGATCGCGATTCCCGCTCCCATTGGATTGGGCATCTCATTAGTACAATCATCACACTGATCTTCACAACGGTGGTTATCCTGAGTTCTCCTATTACTGACCATTGGCTGGAATAAAAGGAAAGTTAGGGGTAACACACAAAGGGTAATCCAAAGACAAAAGTTGATGACTTATAAATACACTTTAATCTCTTTAACTCATGAGTCTATAGGATTCAATCTAGGCTTTTCATGATCTACCTTCTAACATATATTCTTAGGGTCATTTTTCCCTTAATAAGGGTTCATACTAAGCTTGCGAATTTATAAAAACATATCCCACAGGAGTGTCGTAACCAAGAGTGCAACAAGGCCCATTTTCGTGCACCGGTTCCCGTTCGAGTCTAGCTCAAAGCGATGTTTTCGAGTTTTACCCCTAGGATACATCTGAGCCAAAGCCGCCTCTACCAGCTCGTATCCAGACAGGGATGTATTTGCTTGATAAACCACTTACTCAATACTTACCAAAACATAGGGATGTTTTTTGTATACTTAGTCTTGTATCTAAGCCTTTACTAGGGATTCCTAATCCCAAAAATAACTAAACCTATCCTCTGATACCAACTATAACAACCCTGCTTTTTATTACAACTTAAACATGCTTTATTACCTAAAACTTCACTTCATACAACAAATAAGATCGAGAGGTTTAGTGTATTTGGGGATTAGGATCATTACATAAAAACTTTAAACATGAAATACAACATCTTTATTGAAAACTTCTTTTACATTACCACTACAATTCCTTCGTACTTAGCATTGCATGGGATAACCCTAGGACATGCATAAGAAAAGGGTGAGTTGTAAAGCCCATTAAGGGAGTACACATGGAATAACATGAGGAGTACAATACATGTTAGGAAATAGGCATATCAATAGAGAATAAGAGAAAAATGGACATAAAGGAACGATAAAGAATGGTAATCATAACATGGAAATGTGGCAACAACACTTAACATTGAATTAGCATGAGCCAAGGCTCATTGCACATGGAGCATGAGTAAACCCTCATTGCACAAGAAGCACGAGTAAACCTTCGTTCCGCTTGAATTAGCATGAGTCAACACTCATTGCACTTGATGTATCATGATACTATACTTTACCCAATGCATTGGAGCACTATAAGGGCGCACCCTTCTTAAACATTTCAGTTCATGCATAAGTGTGCCACTTGGATCATAAAACATGGATTCATAAAACATAATCATTTATTCCAAGATAAAGTAACGTGGAATTCATACATCAAACATTACAATAAATAAGTAAATGTGCATAAAGGTGAATACCCTTGATGGAAAAATGGGCATGGTATTCACTACACAATGACATTGGCTTAGAAAATAGGTGCGATTTCGGCAGCGTAACGGCGTGAGATAAGAATTTATAACAAAAGGTTGATGAGAGAGAAAGGGGTTCCTCATCATATTTACATGTAATTTAGAGTAAGTAGGTTATATAGATACATGTCCCAACAATTGAAATGGAATTTAGATTCATGATACAAAAGTATTGCTTGAATGTAGAAGAAGAGAGAGAAGTTCCTTTCGGAATTTCGGCATAGTAACAGGTGTACATGGGAGGCATTTAAAGAGAGATAAAGGGTTCTCCCATCATTCAAAAAATAAGTGGGAAGTATGGGGGAGGTGCGAAACCATACCCCAAAATTCATAATTGAAAATAAAAGGGCAATAGAACTTAATGAAAATTGACAAAAATGAGAAATGAAGAAAAAAACCTAACTTGAAAGTGTGCTTCCAAAGGGTAGAGAAAGGCTTGTGAGAGGCTTATTTGGAGCTTGGGGAACCTTGATAGGATTATAGAGAGAGTAGGGCAGAGTTTGGACGAACTCCAAAGGATTTTAGTGAGGAGTAAGTGGGAGCTTAGGAGGGTTTATATAAGAAAGGTGAGATAATTCTTTATTATTTAGGTTTGGGACCCCTTATATTAAAATAATCCAAACCAAAAACCATCCCGTGGTATTTGCCCATGGTTTCTTGAAACGGAAAGAGAAAAAAAATATTTTACAAGTCCAGGGTCTGAACTTATTAAAAAATTAGGGTTTCTTATGTGGAGGTGAGTCACACTCCCATGGAAATTAATATAAAAAGGAAAAGTGTTGAATAAGTCTTGAGGGCTCCATTAATGCTTTGAAAAGTAAGTCAAACAAACCCAAAATCACATTATCTTAATGATAAAACACATATTTGCCGAACATAAGGATTATGGTATTTTATTACATCACCATTGGGTCATTATGATGTCATAAAACTCATTATATATTTAAATGGTATTTAATTTTTACCCAAAAATTTGACTGTCTCATAAAATTATGAAAAATTCACCGTTGGATAATTTCGACATCCTGATTCCAAAAATAATATTTATTTTATCTAAATAATTTTCTAAATATGTGAATTTTCACTTTTAAAATAAAAACTGAGATTTATAAAAAATTCACGGGTTTTGACAGAAATGGCTTTCAAACCTTAATAAAAATGTTTATTACATTCATAAAATTATAAGGTCATTTATATTTAATAAAAATAAATTTAATAATAATAATAATATTTTATTAAAATATTATATAATTCAAAAAAATCCCTTAATTTAATAAAATATAATTATTAATTAAATAATAACCAAAAACACCATTTGTACTCTAAAAACTATTTACAATGTATCAAAAATGACTAGAAATTATAATCATTATTATATACAAAAATAATGCACATGAACATAGTAGTACTTATTTGTTACATAACCCCTTAAAATTGCCGCATAAGACTTAAGGGTAAGGTGTGCGATGGTGACAGACTCTTGGGGTGGCTCGGATAACATCGCTCGAGTGGTAATCTCTATCAACTCCCACATTTCCCATAAATGGTCTCGTTCGAGCGTGATATAATGAAGCTCAGCTTGGTCTTGGACAAGGGCGAAGCCCAAAGACGCCACCTCTTTTCCGAGCTCCGACAAATGGGCTTCGTATGGGGCAATTCTACTGGATGAGGCCACCGCTTCCTTTGTCTGAGTAAAGTTAGGTTCGTTAAAACCATATATTTATACTACTCAAGCGATCACTGTTCAATGGATATAAAAGTAACGGTCACAAATTTTATCATAAAACCAAAGAAGTTGACATCTTATAAAAATATTTTTCATAGAGAAACATTTAACTGGATCAAGAGGGATTTTCCATTAATGAAACTTTGGGTCGTTACAATCCCATTCCCCTAACCTATACATGGTCTGACATGAAAATAAGGGAATCTAAAACCTTTTTAAAAGGAGTAAGAATTTAATGGCCTCACAATTATCACCATTTAAAATATTTTATTTATTTGAGGACTATTTCTAGGGGTTTTCTAGAGAATTTATGGCCATTGATATAATATTTTATCACATCACTGCCATGTATCCTCCTGGATTATTTCATGCTTCCATATAATCAAAAAAAATTGTACCATATTCACTCAGATAAAATTATCACTCTTGGTAATATTCTACATTATATTTTACTCAAATTATGTATCTAGTTTCAACCCAATTTCCCCAATTTTTAAAACAGACAATGAATTTAGTATATTCTTCCATAGCTAAGAAACTTGGAAAACATCATAAATAGCATTATAATATGGAAGAACATCTAGGTTGTACACCAATCTCCCTAATTGCATAGTGATCTCAAAGGGCTGCAAAAAATGTCGTTCTATCTTACCATGCTTCTATACACATTGAATCCAAAATAGAGGAGTCTAACTCATGAAAACCAAATCTCACATAGTGAACTCAAATGGTCTCCTCATGTATTCAACATCAGATCTATGTCTGATATGATCATTTAAAACCCCTTCTAAATAAATTTCACTCTCTCATAGGACTCTTCAACCATTCTGGGGTGAAAAACTTCTTTCTTACATGTCTAATGCCAAAAAAATGTGATTTGACATTCATATGGTATAGATCATTATAAGGTTCCAATTGGGTCAAATCCAACTAACTATTTTTTTTTCACAAACATGGATGAGGATATTTGATTATCCCATGATATATTGATGTTCAGGATGAAATCTCATATCATATCTTCTAATATTCATAGAGTCTTCTAAGACTGTTTGTATATCTCTAGATTGTATGTCTTACTAAATCTCAACTGAGTCTATAGGGAATTCTAAAAGAATTTCTAAAACTGTGACATAAAATGAGAATGTTTATCCAATACAACACTCATGGGTACCCTATGTATGAATATAATCTCATGGTCATAGGTATTTACTAGATCCTACACTGAGTATGTCTCTCTAAATGTATATTTTGGGAAACATTGATAAATTATTCAAAAACAACAAAAACTACATCACAGCTTCACATGGTCTCGGTTAACCCCATCACAAAGGCAATCAGGTTGTCTTCCCGTTTCCACATGTTCATATTAACTTGAGGGATAATACTACCTTGTTATTAATGCCCAAACTTCACCATTTGGTGGGTAAGTCATTGGGATACAAAACAAAAAAACGTCCCTCTTCATCAGTTTTGAATAGATCTGGAGTTTCGGAAATATCTCATCATCTGCTCTATGATAGAGACTGGAACTAATAACCTCCCATGCACTAAGATCAGATCATTAAGATCCATTGACCATCCGATTATAAATTGGGCCTCATATAACTACTCCATCGTGATTGAAAATTCAGGGTCAATGTCAAAACCTGTATTTACCAGATCCACAAGTGAGGATTTGATGAAAATGGAGTTCAAGTCATATATCCTTATACCTTGGAAGCATCCATTCTTCAATCATCCAAAAGGCTCAACAATCCCCACATTTTTTTCTAACAATGTATAAACGACACCCTTCCCATCCCATGTCTTATTAATAATGGAATATTCAAATATATTTCATAACCAATTGAGTATGCCATCTAAATATCAAACATTTATTAATACTCCCACCATTATATATGTCCCAGTATCTAATAACTCTATGTCATCATACAGTAGAAAATCTTATGTTCTATATACAGAAAAAAATATCTCTAAAAAATACTATGACTTCAACAATATACAGTGTGGACAACATATTATAGTTTTTATTAATTTATAGGATAGTTCATCTCATGGGGTCATAGATGAAAATAACTATATGTTACTACATACTTTCTCTACATCAACACTACCCTGATACCAATGCCCGATGAATCATTTTACACAGCCTAACCAATCCAAATGTCATGGAGTGTTAGTACTATAACTATTTGAAACCTTCTCTTCAGATCAAGGAATAAATCATCACATTGATCCGACCATATTAAATTCACTCCCTTCTTCGTTAGTACTGCCATGGGAACTGATTGTTCGAATAAGTATTAGATATAACATCATTATTATGAATCAAATCCCAAAAATACCATGATCTCAAACATGTTTTTAGGATGTTTCCAGTACATGTATGCCTCAAATTTTTCTAGGTCTATGGATATACCCATATCCGACACCCTGTGTCCTTGTAATTTCACCTATCAAATCTTGAAATACTACATTGATAATTTAGAGTAATGTCAATGTTCTTAATTCATACTGAGGACTATATTGTAGTTCATGGCATACTCCTATGGTGTCAATGAGTATATGAATATATTTTCAATGAACACTATGATGAATGAGTCCAATTATATGGAGTGGATATTTTTAATGAGGTCCATGAACATATCCTGTATGTTTTTTGTCATGAATGAAATTACCTAGTACTCAAACTATGCATACCTAATGTAAGATGACATTTTTAGAATTTCGTCCTCTCTAAATCATTACCAGTAATAGCCTAACATAATTTCAATATTGGAGAACCAATAAGTTCCTCATAGATGATTAAAATTATCATCGATACTGGGAAATTAATTTTAGTTCTTCCCCATCACCTTGATCAATATTCAGTAATTGACACAAATATGATGACTATTGTCTTCCTTATTGGTGAAAAAAAGGTTCAACACAAGTTGAAGTACCCAACCTGATAAAGTCATTACTATAAAAGTTATCAAATTTTACCTTGATATCCATCAGCTCCATCCGTTCCAAGTGATATAGGGGTGTCATGACCTAACCCACTGGGGTCCAAGCCGCAACTACCCCAAGACGAACTCCAATAGGACAGCAGAAAAAAACCAGTGTAGAGAAGGAAGATCGCACACATGAGGGGAAATAAATTATGTACATATACACACTCAATCATATCAGACCCCATATAGTTCTAATATTAAATATAAATACAACTAATTCATGCATGTATCTAAAATACCAACATAATACCAGGAATCTAAATTATTGAAAGTGATTAACATTTCAAATAAGAGCATTAAATTAATGAATGGGGTTTAAATTTCTCATATGGTGAGGACTGATATCAAATAAAATCATTCATAAAAAACTCTGCATGTCTAGCTCATTCTATGCTCCACCAACTCAATATCCTACGAGTAAACCGTCAAATGAGCCTTTATCTACATAGAACACAACATGATCTAGAAGATCCCAAGCATATGTGAGTATACAAAATAACTCATAAGAAACCCTTTAGAAAAAAAAACATATCATTAGGAATATTTATCTCACTAAAAGGATATGGAAATCAAATAAACAACCATATATACTTTGGAAGGACATAATGCTTCTAGGAGGTCTCAACTAAAATCCATGCCATAAGATTCTATTCTAAGAAACAAAGATATACTCATTCTAGGATAACCCACTCCATGAGACATGATATACATAGAGAACATATTCCAATAGGTCATCGTCATTGGGCCTTAACCAAAATAATCACTAATCTTTTAAGACCTAGATACTCATATATGGGATCGTACCCAGGGCCACTGGGGGTCACCACAAACCCAATATGGATACACCCTATATAAAAGAGATCATATACTAGTGATGCCAAAACCAATAATAAAATATCCATCTAGATGGAAGATCAACACCCCATTCATGTATTTTATTCTAATTCCATGAACCCCTCCTAAGGTGTAAGTAGAACTGGTAGAGGATCACACTCCGATTTCATTGAGGGACACCACAAATACTCTATCTAATCCTCATCCTCTAGAGGTGACTATAATTCATAGATGTGGATGTAATTTCACATTGCACCCTAAAGGGACAAAAAAACTTGTAATTCACTAAACTTATACTAATACAATACTAAAGAATTTATGTTCTCCCAACACCATCAATTTGGTACACAATATATAGACCCCAGCTTATAACATTACATAATATTGAATTAAATGAATAATTCACATTGAGGATCATTTCATGTTTAGGGTTTTAGAGAATTAGATATAAAAATTAATTTACAACTTGAATATTCCATGTAGACACTACTACTCAGTATCCATTTTTTCATAAAATAAAAACTCATAAAGAGAAACATGTCTATTTCCATGTTTTAGATAGCATGACTTTTCCTGGATCCCATCCTTGACCATATTCATCTTTAAGTCTTGTGGAAAAAAATTCAAAAAAAATGGATGAGCATAAAAATCTCAGTAAGGGTTATAAAATAAGGAAGGAAAACATTATCCCATCAATAAATATAAATCAATGAAACCATACTTTTCAATCATAACATACCATACGAAATCATAATATTTATGAATAACGCATACAAATCATAACCCATAAAGGTTACTTATAGAATCCTTATCAAAATTTCATTATAGCTATCACAGCTACATAGGGAGTTACACTTGGAATGCCCATCATAGTATATTCCCTAAATATCTTAGGAGATACATCATGTTTACCTCCGTCACGTTACCCAATGCATTAGAGTGCTATCTCGGGCTCACCCGCCCAAGGTTTATCACAGAACCACCCGTATTTGTAAACAATACCCAATAACCATAACATAATCATAACACATCACACAAGTATAAAGGAAATATAACATTTCAAAATTCTAATATATCAAATCAAGATATTGAAATAAGCAATGCTTTATCAAATCAATTTGAAAACCATTTAAAAAGTGATTTTTGAATCAAAGTTCCCCATACCACTTTGAAGCATTTAATTGAAATATAATTTGAACAAATTTTTTTCCATATAAATAAATTCTAAAACCCATTTTGAAAACATTTATATTAATGACTAATATTTAGAAGAATAAATCTTTAAAACATTTAAAATGAAATTTTAGTTAAAGAGTTTTTTTAACAAAATGATAGACGTTTAAATACAAATAATTATTGAATAACATTTAATAATAACTCTTTAATATCATGAGAATAAATAGAGTCATAATATAATATGTCAAAGAATATTATATACACCATATAAGACTGAATTGGCGCATAACAACATTGAAGTCTCAATGTAAATGTAAATTGAGATGAAATCCCTTATAAAGACAGCATCCTTAAATTAAGGATAAATAAATCGCATAATTATGTGCGAAAAATATAAATAAACCCAATATAAGTGGATATAAAGTGTAAAACAATTAGTGGTCATTCACACATATTCATTGGATTACATATTCAAGAGTACATGTTGAACCCAATGAATTGAAATTTGGTATGAAGTTCCCCTGTAAAGATTCGACATCCGAACAATGTCACTTTAAAATTTAAAAAATTAGTTGAAGAGATAAAAAGGGTATCTCATCACTTGGAAATAAAGTTTAAATCAATAAGGCTATATTATAACAAATCCCCATATAATAAGATGTAATTTAAAAGACATAACAAAAAGAACTCTTTTAAAAAGAGGAGGGTGAATGTTTCCCTTACCGATTTGGTACCATACAAAACATATGACACATGAAAGAAGGAGCATACAAGGAAGATGTAAATAATAATAAATGAAAGTATATTACACAAATATTACAATCATTGGATGTACATACACCACACAAAAGGAAATAGTGGAAAATATTGAATGAATCTCATGAGAATAAAAATTGAGATGAAACCCTTTACCACATTGTAATCAATAGGGTCATATGACCAAAAGTTAATAACCACCAAATGAATCACAGAATACCGTGAATATAATGAGAATAAAGATAATATATATCAAATGGTAGTATTCAATACACCACATGCAATTAATAAGTGGTGAACAATGGAAATCTCATGGAATTAAAAGTGAGATAAAAAAATCCCTTACCTCATGTCCGACTTGACTCGTTTGTTCCTTTTTCTTCCTGAATAATAAAATAAAGTTAACTTATACTTTCTTAAGAACCCTATTAAAGTATATTAATCCTTTTATATCACTTATTAACCTGTTATAAAATTTATGTAGTCTTTTAAGTTAATAACGTTTGTTTTCTCGATATTTGGTACTAGAGTCAAAAATGGACTTCTTATAATTACAAGTTGTTCACATAGTCAAAATTTGATTATATACAGAATGATATTCATGATTTAAATATCATATATATCATATATATCCAATATAGAAATGTATTTATAATATTACATAACATTTGAAGGTATGAAATGAAATGCACCGTTCATGGAGACGGTAAGCCGTACGTACGCATGAACGCTACTTTCATTTCTATTAATTTTTTTTAATGGAATTAAAACATAATGATACATTGTTATATTATAATTACAGTATATTATCATATATAATATCATTAACTCTATCCTTTATACGTCCCACATAAGGCATTAACGAGTCATATCACTTTGAAGAGGCGGTTGTCCGCACTTCCTCAAATGAAATTATTGTGTTTACACATAATGGAAACCATAAAGGTATGATATAAAAGGAAAAAACAGAAACATAATGAAATCTTAAGCATAATATTTATCATATATAAATATAGTTCCATTATAATGGCCACCATGATAGGTGGTAGGAGGTAATTGAACAATCATCTTTTCGTGAGGCGTTAGTTTTCCATCCACAAGAAACATTATGTTTTTCACCCATTAGATGGAGTTGTGTGTAAGTGTAGTTTGAATAATTCTCATAACGACATCCTATTATATTTATGATAATGGTGTTTTTTTAAATTAATGAAATAAAAAGAGTTTAGTGGGGGTTGGATAAGTAAAATTAAATAAAAGAAGTTTAGAGAAACTTTTAACATTAATTTGGGTAACTCCCTTTGGATTGACCCAAAATTGTTTGTTGAAGTTCCTTCTGTAACATCCCCAGTAAGTAATGAATAATATATATTTTTCTCTATGTCTAATAATAAATTAGATAGTGTTTTAGAGGCTTCAAATGAGAATAAATCCAATCTTAAGCATAGAATACACTAATATTTTTAAAAGATTATTTTACTACCTTTTGATGGAAAACCATTTTTAAATCAAACAATAGATAATTTTATAAGCTATATTTGTCAAAATAAACATATTATTAATGATTGGGAAATTCAAATTTACATTGGATACTTTTTTGGTATTTTTCTGACAATGTTCATTTTTTAATAAATAGTGAAAAATACTGTATTTTACATCAAAACTAATTTTTTTTGTCTAATGTAATTATATGGTTATATTATCGTTTGAATTGGTTTTAAAGTTCAATTATAATATATTTTTACCATTTAATTCAATAGTGGTCTTTGGAATTAATTTCACTTTTAAATTGGACTTAAACTAGTGTCAATCTTTTGCTACTTATTGTTTCATAAAAACACGCTATTTGCCCAGACAGGGGGAATAAATTATTAAATTAATTAATGTAACTGATATGTTTTTAATTTTGTAAAATATACATCAATTTTTAATTCATAATATCAAATATAGCTTAGGGTGATGTTTTGGTTTTTTTTTTGAAAAACTTCAATTTTTGATGAATAGTGAAACAACTAAGTGGTACTTAAAAAACTGATTTTTTGTTTAAATGAAATTTTACCACCTCTTTGTTTTGAATATCAAAAATCCAACATACATGGTTTCCATTAAGAAGTAAAATTTGGTTCAATAGGATTAAAATAATTTTTTGGTGAATAGTTACTTTTAAGTTTTTAATCGCGATTAGAGGTAATTAGTGTAATTTAAGGTAAGAATAATATTTTATTAATATGAAATGAACATGAAACATGTCCTTACCTTATTAAATGTGTCATGGACGACCAAATAAATCCATGGGTCAACTTGGGGACCCCTTGGAGCCACTTTGGTAAGAACAAGTCATTAATATCTTTTTATTTAATGTTAAAGTAAAAATGTCAGAAACATGAGTTGTTTTACTAAACAATTCTCTAACGGGGTTATAAAAGTCATATTTTTTACTATAAATATTCATTATAAATCTAGAAATATTTCCCACATCATGATATATGTTTTATAATTTTTAGTCATTAAATAAATTAAAGTATTTATGACACCATGATGATGCAGCGATGACCTTATTATTTAACGATTGAAATAAAATGAAAAGATAATGTAAAATATAAGACCTAAACATGTCAAAAGACCTATTGGATGGGTGGATTTTGAACTATTATCACCTTATACTTGAAATATATAATTTTGGGACCTTTTAAATCCGAAAATCATTTTATAATAATGTATCCTTTTATACCCTTCCAAGAGTGCCCCTCCTCTCCTCTTATAAAAGGTCCCCACCTCTACCTCCTTACCCACACTTAGAAATCCATTGGCTCGGCCAACCCCTTCCCATTTTGTCTCTCCACATCTCTATATAACTATTAGAAGCCCCACTTTGTGCAGAATTCTTCTCAAGGAATCCTTTGAGCTCAGATCAAAAAGAGTTACCCAATTTAAAGGTAGTGTCTTCTCTTGTGTTCTTATGTTTTATTTTGCTTCTCCAACCCCCTAAACTCTTTTTATTAATTTCTTTTGTAACAAAACCAGTATCTTCAATATACTAGGATGTTTTTATAAGAAGTATTCTAGCTAAACTTACAAACACCTACATCAAATGGTTAAAGAACATACTGCTCCGTGGATAGCGAGTTTCTGCATCACGAAACGATGATCGTTCAATATTCTTTTATCACCTTAAAAGGTGGAAATTAAGATGAAACTATATTTATATATGATATATAATATGTTTATGTTTTAATTATGTGTCTGTATTTTTCTTTTATGGAATACCTTTATGGTTTCCATTATTGGTAAACGCGATATCTTCATTTTAGGAAGTGCGGACTACCGACCCCTCAATGTGATTTGATTCATTAATGCCATATGTGGGACATCTAAATGATGTAATTAATGTTATTATATATGATAATATACTATAAGTATAATATAATTTTATTTCATTATGATTCCATTCCATAAAATACGAAATAGAAATGAAAGTAGCGTTCATGCGTACGTACGGCTTACCGTCTCCATTTACAGTGCATTTCATTTCTTACCACTAAATGATTATATAATATTATAAATGCATTTATATACTGGATATATATGATATATATGGAATCTACATCATGAATATAATTCTTGAGATAATGGATATTTGACTACGTGAACAACTTGTAAATATAAGAAGTTCATTTTTGACTCAAGTACCAATGATCGTTAAAACGACCGTTATAAACTTAAATAAAAACATAGTATTCATGAAAGGGTAATAAATTATATAAAAGTAATAATGAACTTGAAAAAGGTTCTTAATCAAGTAGAAATTGACTCAAGTTTATTATTCAGTATATTAAATAATGATCAAGTCAAGTCGGATACGAGGTATGGGACTTTGTCTCAATCTCCTTTCATTGAGGCATATTTTGTTTTCTACACAACCTTATTTTATAATGTTTATAAACCCATTTGACTTTTAAGTTTATCCAAAAGGAATCTTTTTTTATATGAAGTGTTTTACTACACGACGAAAGGGAATGTTTTTGTCGTACGTATGCGGCGCCAACGACTTCTCCGCCGCCGTGATCATTATTTGAGTTTCGGCTTCCTCTACAAGCCATAAATTTTTTAAAAAAGAAAAATAAATACCCTATTTTACTTTTCTTTTATTTTGGTATTGAAAATGGTTTTCATAATGTTTTTATATCAATGTGTTGTATTGATATCTTGTGATTGAAAAGTGGAAATGTTATATTTCCTTTATGCATGTTTTATGTGATACAATTATGTTATGGTTCTTGGAAATTATTATAAAGACGGGTGGTTCCATGATAAACTAAGGGCGGTTGAGCCCGATAAAGCTCTCCAATGCATTGGGCAACATGAAGTAGTTCAACGTTAAGGTTTCTCCGAAGAGATTTAGGGAATATACTATGATGGGTATTCCAAACGAAACCAAGAGGGTTACTCCCTACGTAAGAATGTTATGAATGCCTCAAGTTACCTTTATGTCTTATGATTTCTATGATTTATTCATTATTTGATGAGGTATGTTAAAGTTATTATGTTTTATGAGTAGAGTATGATTTCATTGATTCTTATGTATACATGTACTCATGTTTCCTTTCAATATTTTTATATCCCTTATTGAGATTTTTAAGCTCATACCAAGTTTTTGAAATGTTCTCACATGTCAAGGGAAGGGTACATGATATGATGATAGTGTCAAGGAAGTGTCAAGAAAGAATCCATGTTTTATTTTAAATATGTTTCTGTTGATGGGAAAAATGAATACTATCTTTTATTGTAACCACTTTGTGTAAATGTGGGATGTAATGCATGTTTTATGATCTAATTCTCTAAAACTCTAAACCTGAAAAGATCCTCAATGTGTAATCTTGTAATAACTCAAGATTATGTAAGGTTTAAGGATGGGGCCTTATAGTTGGTATCATAGGTCGGTTTAGATAACATTATGAGTTAGAATTATATTAAATGATTATCAAAAAATATTTTCTTATGGTCAAATTGAAATGATATAGCATTTGAATATTACCATGTTTCTTCATCTAAGACATGTTTGTTCAGAATAGTTTTCTGCAGAGAAAATAGGGAAGCAGTGCTAGGAAGGCATACAGAAGGATATAATCTTCCGAATCAGTATCTCGAGATGGTCAGAATCAGAACTGACCAGTTTGCTGCAGTAATGGCGCAGTTGAATCAAGTGATAAATGGAAGTTATATCCATGCAGGAGGTCATCTAGATCAACCACAGAGGAACATGTCAGTGGTGGAACATTTCATGAGGCAACATCCCACATCATTCAGAGGATCATATGACCCTGTGCTAGCTGAATGGTGGATTAAAGCAATGGAGAAGATTTTCGATGTCATGGGATGTTCAGAAAATCAAAAGGTTAGTCTTGCTATTTACTGTTTAGAGGGTGAAGCAGATCGGTGTTGGCGATGGTTAAAAATATCAGGGACGCTGATAAGATTGATGCTCTCGACTGGGATGAATTCAAAGGTATGATTTTTGAGAAATAATTTCCTAAGGCTATTTGACATAGGATGGAAAAACAATTCCTGGAATTGAGGCAAGAGGAAGACTCAGTGGTTTCCTATGAAGAAAGGTTCACTTGATTGGCAAGGTATTCTCCAAATTTTATCTGAGACCTAGATAGTAAAATCATTCATTTCTACTCAGGATTAAATCCAAAATATCGACGGTCATAGGCTTCTCTTGAGTTGAAATGTTATGAAAAGCGTGTTCGATGTGCTGAGAAGGTGGAAATGGAGTTTTCCGATGATCAAGTGTACTATAACAACCAACAGAAGAAGAGACCGAGGTGGCAGGAGAAAGGGAAGAATTTATAAAAAATGTCTGATGGTAAGAAAACTAAGTTTTTAGTTTGTGATAAATGTGGGAAGAGGTATCCTTGGGTATGTCTTCAAGAATCTGGAAAGTGCTACCGATGTGGTAAGATGGGACATAAGGCTCGTGACTACACTGAAAAAGATCAAGGTGATGGTAAGTCCAAATTTGATTTATAGTTAGTGAAATTTTTTATGTGCAATGAGATGGGTCACTATGCAAACGAGTTTCCGACAGAGAGCTTGAGTGATGGGAAGCATTTGGACTACAAGCAGAAAGGGGTGGTGAAATCCTTTGAAACTACTTCAGCAGATGTCAGGCCATCAAATGAAGTTGTATCAGGTACTTTGTTTGTTTTTTCAGATTATTCCATTGTGTTGTTTGATTCGGGGTCTACACATTCTTTCATCTCTGAAACCATTTCTTGTAAATTGGGAATACCATCTCAAGAAATGACTCATGAACTTGTGGTAAAAACACCTCGGGGAAATGATGAGGCAAAAATAATTTATAAGAAAATTTCTATCCTTATCTGTGGAATGAACCTACTTGAAAACCATAATGTTTTACCTCTAGTAGTGTTTGATGTTATCCTGGGTATGGATTGGATCTCTATTTTCCATGCTAAGATTTACTGTAAGGCTAAAGAAGTTTCTTTTTAGAAATACTTTCAGTTTGTGTACACGAATGAACCCTTATTATTGATAACATATCAAGAGGCTGAGAAACTTGTAAAAGATGGAAATGAATGTTACCCTGCACACATCGTTGAAAATAAAGGAACTGTTCAGATTAATGATTTGCCAGTGGTAAATGAGTATCCTGATTTTTTTCTGGATTAGTTACCTGAAATAATACTAGTTCTGGATGTTTAATTTACTGTTGACTTAGTTCCTGATGCTATGCCAATTTCAAAACCCTCTTATCGAATGGCTCAAATTGAACTTTTAGAGTTGAAGGATTAATTAAAAGATTTTTTAGAGAAAGGTTTCATTCTACCTAGCACAACACCATGGGGTGATCCTGTTTTATTTGTTAAAACAAAAGATGGTTCTATGAGACTTTTAATTGATTATAGAGCTTTGAATAACATCACTATTAAGAACAAATATCATTTCCCTCATATCGATGATTTATTTGATCATCTCCATGGAGCTCAGTATTTTTCAAAGATTGTCCTGAGATCGGTGTACCATCAGTTGAAGGTAAAGGAAGCAGATTTTCCGAAGACTACGTTTCGTACAATATATGGACATTATGAATTTTTATTAATGCCTTTTGGGCTAACCAATGAACCTGCTGTATTCATGGACTTAATGAATAGAATTTTCCATGAGTTCTTGGATAAGTTTGTGGTTGTTTTCATTGATGATATTTTTGTGCTTTCTAAAAGTAAAGAAGAGCATTAAAGACATTTAAGGGTTATTTTTCAAACCTTGAAAGAAATGAAATGGTATGGGAAATTCAGCATCTGTTAGTTTTGGTTGCATCAAATTTCTTTCCTTGGTCACATTGTTTCTAAAGATGGGATAACTGTTGATCCTTAAAAAACAACGGTTGTTGAAGAATGGCCAAGACCTATAAATGTAACTGAGATTCGTAGCTTCCTTGGTTTGGCAGGATATTACCGAAGGTTTGTTGGAAATTTTTCCCAGTTATCTAGTCCAATGACTAAGCTAACTCGGAAGGGTGTTAAGTTTATCTGGACAAAAGAATGTGATGATTGTTTTCATGAAGTTGAAAAGAATATTGGTGAATGATCCAGTTTTGGCACTACATTCCATGAATGGTGAGTTTGTTATCTACAGTGACGCTTCATTGAAAGGACATGGTTGTGTCCTAATGCAAAATGATCAGGTAATTGCTTATGCTTTGCGTCAGTTAAAAACTCCTGAGGTAAATTATCCTACACATGATTTGGAATTAGTTGTTGTTGTTTTCACTTTAAAAATTTGGAGGCATCATTTGTATGGATTAAAGTGTGGAATATATACCGATCACAAAAGTTTAAAGTATATATTCACTCAAAAATAATTTAACATGAGAAAATGGAGATGGATAGAATTAATCAAGGATTTTGATTGTACAATTCATTACTATCCGAGAAAAGAAAATAAAGTGGTTGATGCTTAGATTCGAAAAAGTAATGATTCATTAACAATGTTGTGTTTGGAACGTGATCCATTGGTTAAGGATTTGATGAACCTTGGCATAAAAGTTGTTGGTGCAGGATGTCCTTTTGTTTTGTTTCAGGAATCAGTGAAATCTTGTGTATCAGACAGAATCAAGCAAGCATAGAAGCAAGACAGTGAGTTGCAGAAAAAGGTAGAGCTAGTTCAGAAAGGTATGTTTCCTGAATTCAACATTGATAATGATTGTGTTTTGAGATTTGGGAAGAGATTGTGTGTGCCTTGTTATTAACAGTTTAAGAGAGAGTTGTTATGTGAAGCTCATAGTTCTCCGTTTTTAGTTCATCCTGGAAGTACTAAGATGTAGAGTGATCTGTGAGAGTATTACTGGTGGGATGGAATGAAAAGAGATATTACTGATTTTACTGTGAAGTGTTTGACATGTCAACAGGTTAAAGAAGAGCGACAGTTACCGAACGTGATGCTTTAGCCTTTACCAGTGCTAGAGTGGAAATGGGAGAATATATCCATGGACATTGTTGTAGGATTACTGAAGACATCTCGAGGTAATAATGCAATCTGGGTTATTATTGATCGCTTGACTAAATCTTCTCATTTCCTTGCTATACGAGATACTTTTTCCCAAGATCAACTTTCCCATTTTTATCTTAAAGGGATAGTCAGGTTACATGGAGTTCCTCTCTCCATTGTATCTGACCGTGATCCCAGGTTCACTTCTAACTTTTGGAAAGGCCTTGGGAAGTCGTTGGGTGCCGAATTAAATTTTAGTACAACTTTTCATCCTCAATCAGATAGGCAATCAGAACGAACAATTCAGACATTGGAAGATATTCTAAGTGCTTGTTCGATGGATTATCAAAGATTTTGGGACTAACATCTTTACTTGGTTGAATTTTTATATAATAAAAGTTTTCATTCTAGTATATAGATGGAACCATTTGAGGCGTTATATGGGAAGCGGTGTAGAACTCTATCTTTCTGGGATGCAGTGGGTGAAAGGAAGCTGATGGGACCAGAATTGGTAGAAGAGTTGGCATAAAATGTTCAGCTGATACAGAAACAAATGAGAACAGCTCCTAGCAGGTAGAAGAGTTATGCAGACAATAGGAGGAAGGATCTCTCTTTTGAGGTAGGTGATCATGTTTTTCTCAAAGTATCACCATGGAAAAGTGTGATTCGATTTGGTAAGAAAGGAAAGCTGAGTCCAAGGTTAATTGGACCATATGAATTTTTGGAGAGAGTTGGATCATTTGCATACTGAATGGCTTTACCTCCAATTTTATCTCAGGTACAAAATGTTTTTCATGTTTCGATGTTGAGAAAGTATATGCCAGATCCATCTCATGTTTTGAGTCCAGAGGTAGTTCAGCTGGAAGAGAACCTATCTTATGAGGAACAACCAGTCCAGATTCTTGACCATAGAGAGCAAGTGTTATGGAATAAGGTGATTCATCAGGTAAATGTTTTGTGGAAAAACCACATGGTTGAAGAGGCAACATGGGAATCTGAAAATGAAATGAGGGCTAAATACCCCCACTTATTTGATAAGTAAATAAATTGCGGGGACACCGTTTTCTAAAGGGTGGAAGTATGTAACATCCCAAGTAAGTAATGAATAAAATATATATTTATATATGTCTACTAATGAATTAGATAGTGTTTTAGAGGCTTAAAATTAGAATAAATACAATCTTAAGCATGGAATACACTAATATTTTTAAAAGATTGTTTTACTTCCTTTTGATGGAAAACCATTTTTAAATAAAACTTTTGACAATTTTATAAGCTCTATTTGTCAAAATAAACTTATTATTTATGATTGGGACATTGAAATTTACATTGGATAATTTTTTGGTTTTTTTCTGACAATGTTCATTTTTAATGAATAGTGAAAAATACTGTATTTTACATCAAAACTACTTTTTCATCTAATTTAATTATATGGATATATTATCTTTTGAATTGATTTTAAAGTTCAATTAGAATATATTTTTACCATTTAATCCAATAGTGGTTGTTTGAATTAATTTCACTTTGAAATTGGACTTAAACTAGTGTCAATCTTTTGCTACTTATTGTTTCATAAAAACACGCTATTTGCTCAGACAACAGAAATTAATTATTAAATTAATTAATGTAACTTATATGTTTTGAATTTTTTAAAATATACATCATTTTTTAATTCGTAATATCAAATATAGCTTAGGGTGAGGTTTTGGTATTTTTCTGAAAAACTTCAATTTTTGATGAATAGTGAAACCACTAAGTGGCACTTAAAAAACTGATTTTTCGTTTAAATGAAATTTTACCACCTCTGTGTTTTGAATTTAAAAAATCTGACATACATGGTTTTCATTAAGAAGTAAAATTTGGTTCAATGGGAATAAAATAATTTTTTGGTAAATGGTTACTTTTATGTTTTTAATCGCGATTAGAGGTAATTAGTGTAATTTAAGTTAAGAATAATGATTTAATAACATGAAATGAACTTGAAACATGTCCTACACTTATTGGATGTGTCATGGCCGACCAACAAAATCCATGGGTAAACTTGGGGATCCCATTGAGCCCCTTTGGTAGGAAAATTACATTAATATCTTTTTATTTAATGTTAAAGTAAAAATGTCACAAACATGAGTTGTTTTACTAAAACAATTTTTATATGGGGTTATACAAGTAATCATTTTTAATATAAAAATTCATTGGAAATATAAAAATAATTCCTAAATCATGATATATTTTTTATAATTTTTAGACATTAAATAAAGTAAATTATTTATGACACCATGATGATGCAGCGATTACCACATTATTTATCGATTTAAATAAAATGAAAATATAATGTACATTCTAAGCCCTACACATGTCAAAAACCTATTGGATTGGTGGATTTAGAACATTTATCACCTTATCCTAGAAATATATAATTTTGGGTCCTTTTAAATCCGAAAATAATTTTATAATAAAGTATCCTTTTATACCTTTCCAAAAGTGCCCCTCCTCTCTTCTTATAAAAGGCATCCACCTCTACCTCCTTACCCACACTTCCAAAGCCTTTGGCTCGGCCAAACCCTGCCCATTTTGTCTCTCCACATCCCTCTATAACTCTTAGAATCCTCACATTGGGCAGAAGTCTTCCAAAAGAAGCCTTTGAGCTCAAATCAAAAAGAGTTACCCTATTTAAAGGTAGTGTCTTCTCTTGTGTTCTTATGTTTTATTTTGCTTCTCCAACACCCTAAACTATTTTTATTAATTTCTTTTGTAACAACACCAGTATATTCCACATAGTAGGATTTTTTTATAATAAGTATTCGATCTACACTTACACACACCTACATCTAATGGTTAAAGAACATACTGTTTCCGTGGATGGCGAATTTCTTCCTCACGAAACGATGTTTGTTCAATATTCTTTTAACACCTTCAAAGGTGGCCATTAATATGATAATATATTTATATATGATATATAATATGTTTATTTTTTACTTAAGCTTCTGTGTTTTTCATTTATGTCATACCTTTATGGTTTCCATTATGGGTAAACACGATATCTTCATTTTAGGAAGTGCGGACTACCGCCCCCTCAAAGTGATTTGATTCGTTAATGCCATATGTGGGACGTATAAAGGATGTAATTAATGGTATTATATATGAGATTATACTGGAATTATAATATACCTTTATATAATTATGATTCAATTCCATAAAATACTAAATTGAAATGAAAGTAGCGTTCATGCGTACGTGCGGCTTACCGTCTCCATGAACGGTGCATTTCATTTGTTACCTCTAAATGATTATGTAATATTATAAATGCATGTATATACTGGATATATATGATATATATGGAATCTAAATCATGAATATCATTCTTGAGATAATTGATATTTGACTACGTGAACAACTTGTAAATATAAGAAGTTCATTTCTGACTCAAGTACCAATGATCGTTAAAATGACCATTATAAACTTAAATAATAACATAGTGTTCATGACATGGTAATAAATTAAATAAATGGAATAATGAACTTGAAAAAGGTTATTATGCAAGTATAAATTAACTAAAGTTTATTATTATGGAGATTAAAGAATGATCATGTCAAGTCGGATACGAGGTATGAGACTTCGTCTCAATCTCCTTTCATTGAGGCATATTTTTCTTTATACACAACCTTCTTTTATACGGTGTATAAACCCCTTTGACTTTTATGTTTTACCAAAAAGAATATATTTTTTTATACAAAGCGTTTTACTGAACGAAAAAAGGGAATGTTTTTTGTTGTACGTGTGAGGCGACAACGACTTCTCCACCGATGTGATCATTATTTGTGTTTCGGCTTCCTCTACAAGCCATACAATTTTTTTAAAAGAAAAATAAATACATTGTCTTAATTTTCTTTTATTTTGGTATTGAAAATGGTTTTCATAATTTTTTTATATCAATGTGTTGTATTGATATCTTGTGATTGAAATTTGAAATGTTATGTTTCCTTTATGCATGTTTTATGTGATACAGTTATGTTATGGTTCTTGGGCATTATTATGAAGACGGGTGGTTCCATAATAAACTAAGGGCTGGTGAGCCCGATATAGCTCTCCAATGCATTGGGTAACGCGAAGGAGTAAAACATTAAGGATTCTCCGAAGAGATTTAGGGAATTTACTGTGATAGGTATTCCAAACGTAACCAAGAGGGTTACTCCCTACGTAGGAATGTTATGAATGCCTCAATTTACCTTTATGTCTTATGATTTCTATGATTTATTCATGATTTGATGAGGCATGTTAAAGAGCTTATGTTTTATGAGTAGAGTATGATTTCATTGATTATTATGTATACATGTACTCATGTTTCCTTTCCATATTTTTATATCCCTTACTGAGATTTTTATGCTCATCCCAAGTTTTAGAAATGTTTTCACAGGTCAAGGGAAGGGTACATGATATGATGATAGTGTCAAGGAAGTGTCAAGAAAGAATCCATGTTTTATTTTAAATATGTTTCCGTTTATGGGAAAAAATGAATAAATCTTTTATTGTAACCACTTTGTTTAAATGTGTGACGTAATGCATGTTTTATGATCTAATTCTCAAAAACTTTAAACCTGAAAAGATCCTCAATGTGTAATCTTGTAATAACTCAGGATTATTTAAGGTTTACGGCTGGGGCCTTATACCTTCTGTCTAAGGATAGGCTTCTAGGTGGAAGATATAAGTTTAGGGAGCTCAATTGGGCAGAGTATGGATGAGCCAAAAGAATCAAGAGGTGTGTGGAATTGTATTGAAGTGGTCTCGTTTTATAAGGGAGAGGAGTGGCTCTTTAGGAAATTGTGAAAATATTATTTTATAATATAATGATATTCAGTTTATAAAGGTCCAAAAATCATTACGGTCAAATATAAGATGGATCATTGTCTAAATAAAATCATCCAATAAGAATTATATATGTTTTGGATGTTAGTTTAATATTTATAATCTTATTTATTTAAATCATTTATTAATGAGGTAAACACTGCATCATTATTGTGTCATAAATAATTTTATTTATATGTTATCTATAAATTATTAAAAACATACCATGATGTAGGAAATAGTTTTATCTTTCCAATAAATATTTTTAGTCAAAAATATTAATTATATAACACCATATAAAAATTAACTTACTAAAATATTTGAGTTTTTGTCATTTTATCCATTACATTAAATTAATTTATCTAAAGTGTCATTATCTTTCATAAGTGGCTCCATGGGATCCCAAAATAGACCCAAAGATGCCCATGGTCGGCAGTTAATCATAAAATAAGATTAGTACATGTGTTAAGGTAATTTTGAATTTTTACAATATTCTTTTTACCTTAAATTACCCTATTTAACTTTAATCATGGAAAATAAATGTCAAAAGTTACAATTCACCATATAATTATTTACATCTTATTGAACCACATTTTACATACTAATAAAAACCATGTTTGTTGGATTTTTTAAATTCAATTCACATAAGTGGTAAAATTTCATTTAAATGAAAACGTCAATTTTTTTAACTACCACTTAGTGGTTTCACTATTCATCAAAAATTGATGTTTTTCAGAAAAATACAAAAAAATCAGCCTAAGATATATTTGATATTCCAAATTCAAAAATGATTTCTATATTTTAAAATTAACAATATTGAAGTGGTATTAATTAATTTAAAATTAATTCCCATTGTTAAAACAAACATCCTGTTTTTGAGAAACAATAACTATAAAAAATTGGCACTTGTTTATGTCCACTTCAAAAGTGAAATTAGTTCCAATGACCAAAATTGTATTAAATAGTAGAAATATATTCTAATTACACTATAAAACAAATTAATAAGATAATATAACCATATAAATAAATTAGATTAAAACGCAGTTTTGAATTAGAATACAATATTTTCACTATTCATTAAAAATGAACTTTAACGGAAAAATTCCAAAAATTAACAAAAAGTAAATTTTGATGCCCCCATTCTAAAGAAGGATTTTATTTGGTAATATATAATGTAAAATATGACCAAAATTATATTTAATTAGGTTTCTTCATCAAAAGATGGTAAATCAACCTTTTACTGAATATTAGAGTATTCATGCTTAAAATTAGATTCATTCATATTTCAAGCCCCTAACATTTATTGGATAATTGTAAAAACAAATAAAAAAACATTTATAATCATCTTTTAGTTATTTCTATTCATTCCCTCCAAAAACAATCTAGGAATTAACTACCATTTAAAACAATATTATTATATTATTAGTTTGAAACATATGATTTCAAAGAAACAAGTGGTTGCGTATCGGGCACGCCATCGAACATAGTGTCCCCTTTAATGTAAAATAAATATTCAATTCACAAATATTAATAAATATGAAAATTGTCTTATTCCTTATTTATCTCAGATGTTACATCCTTCCCCCCTTTCGGGAATTGCATCCTCACAGTTTTAAAACTGGGTTTGGAAACATTATTAAAAGTCCCACATCGGAAAAGAGTCAATAAAAAATCAATTTAAAATAATTAAATATATATAAAAAGGTCACCCAAAAAAATAGATTCTAGGAACCCATCTAAACATGGATATGGAAGAGAAACTAACACTCATATATTAATAAAGAGTTATAGATAATTTGATCACATAAAGATAACCACCACAATACCATAAATTTGTGGTTGGGTAAAAGTATGATGATAATAGAGAGATTATAATTTTTCTTACTTCAAGATCCTTTTCATAGATTTTCTGAGTTTTATTAATAAAAAGACTAAGATCGTAAGGAAATATACTTACTATTCATGTATATTGTCATTCTTTAATAAAATTCTACCACAAACTTATCTTTTCTCAAAGTGGAAATTTTTCATGATGACTTGGTCACACCTGAGTCGCTAGATTCAACTTCCAGAGTATCACATAATCTACAAAAGATGAACTATTTACTTCCCCTATCTTGAGACGTCAACCAATACCAAAATTTATTAGTAGAAGATTAGATAATCCCCAAAAAGTATAATCTTTTACAAAAAGAAAAATTTCTCTTAATCCCCAAAACCTGCCAAACAATACCCAAAATTCAACCAAGACCATTCAATAAACAACTATCCATAAAATTCATCAAAATTAATCCAAACTGAGATTGTAAACCAAATCTCATAAGGATTTAATTACATTTACTTCCAAGATAAATCTTATAAATTATCACCAAATTACATCAGTTACTCATAAAATCTCATATTGAAAATTAATTAACCTAATCACATATTCTCCATGAGAGGATAATCCGTTTCAAAAATAAACCAAATCATCGTATGTTCATAATAAAAACATAGATTCTTCCAAACTAAAATTCCAACCATTATTCCAAAATTGAAATCCCATAGTATTCTATCTTCCGTAGGCATATAGTGTTTCCTCAAAAGATAGAAAGTCTTCCACATCATCCTTTATCACATAATCACTAAATCATTTTCCATACAAAGTATATTCATTTTAAAAATCATAAGTTACAAAAAACAACATATTCTTGTTCCATAAAATCATTGTACTAAAATAATAAGTCATACTAACGAGAGACATCAAGTAAGCTAGTGGTAGGCGATGCTCCCTTGTCGCCCTTCGGTTGTGGGTTCGATTCTTGTGGCCTTACCAGATGCGATGGGTTTTCACCCATCCTATAGTTTTTCTTATTTATAAAACTCAAAATATATCCCTAACATGTTTTAACCTCAATGGTTTCCTTATACATCTCATTTTCATCCAACTTCATTATTATCTCAATATATTAATTCTTGATGTCTTATTTCACCGCCATATGATAAAATAAAATGATCCCCAATATGAAGAACATCATACCTTGATCATGGTGTCCATTTGGTTTCATCATCATCTTGTTCACATCAGTAGATGTTCCATGCATTGCCACAATGATTTAGAGATCCTTAAAAATCATTTTCTTCCTCCATCCAAATACACCTCGTAAAACATGGGTCATATGGGTGTTCATAGAAAAACATTTTCTTAAAATAATCATGTATGACATATAATTTCAAAATATCTAATAAAAAATGATTTCTATAAAATAGTCAGACCGAATTTGAGTTTAAACATTCAATTAATGGTCCTTTTAAAATACCATAGGTATGTGCTGAGAGACTATACTATAAGATCAAATATAAATAAGTTGTGCAAGGTTCTCCTTCTTTAGAACCTTTTTTAAAATCATAATATGCTTTAAAATCTTGTGATAAGTTAAAATATTTGAAAATACCTTGATAATATTTACCTTTCTTGAAAATATGGGAATATTGTGAAAATAAGATTTGTCTAAATACAACCCATGATCCACGATGAAAACGAGGTATAGTGGAGGTGTTTGATATATCAAACAACTTCCTTTAAATGAGTTATATTCTAGAAAAAGATTCACAATCATCTGAACATGACTTTACAATAATTATTGCAAGCATGTCCTCAGGAAGAGATATGAATGTCGTTTGAGATCCTCCTCATTCCATTTGTAACTGAAATTCCTTGATCTGAAATAGTTATAAAACAATTATTTTACTGAAATAACAGACATAGGGACTAGCCATGTGTCTAACGAAAACTCGTAAACCCACAAGTTGTCTAAACCGACCTCTAATACCAACTATAAGTACCTAACCATGTAAAATTACATTATTTTGAATTAAATGAATAATTCACATTAAGGATATTTTCAGGATTAGAGTTTTAGATAATTAGGCATAACAATTACATTACAACATGAATTTTCCATGTAGGCACTACTACTCAGTATCAGTTTTCTTAATAAAATAATTACTCTTAAAGAGAAACAAGTCTAGTTCCATGATTTAGGTAGCATGAATTTCCCTTGATCCCATACTTGACACCATTCATCTTTATGTCCTATGGAAAAAATTTAAAAAACTTAGGATGAGCACAAAAAGGTCAGTAAGGGTTATAAAATAAGGATGGAAAACATTATCCCATCAATAAATACAAATCAATGAAACCATGCTTTTCAATCATAACATACCTTACGAAATAATAAGATTTATGAAAAAAAACAAAAATAATAAATCATAAAGGATACTTATGGCATCCATATCAAACTTACAGTTTAACTATCCTAGTTATATCGAGAGTTACACTTAGAATACCCGTCACAGTATATTCCCTAGATATCTTAGGAGAAACATCACATTTACGTCAGTCACATTACCCAAGGCAATGAAGAGCTATCTCAGGCTCACCTGCCCTAGGTTTATCACGGAACCACCCATATATGTAAACAATGCCCAATAACCATAACATAATAATAACACATGACACAAGTATAAAGGTAACATAACATTTCCACATTCCAATATATAAAATCAAGATATTGAAATAAACAATTCTTTATCAAATCATTTTCAAAAACATTAAAAAAGAGATTTTGGAATCAACATGTCCCATACCACATTGAAGCATTTAAATGAATTATCATTTTAAAACATTAGTGTGCTTCTAAATAAATCCTAAAACCCATTTTTTAAAAATGGACATTACTGTGAAATATTTAGAAGAATAAATCTTCAAAACATTTAAAATGATATTTTAGTTAGCGAGTTTTTTAACATAAAGAGAGATGATTGAATGGAAAAATGTGAGGAATAACATTTATTCAGAACTTTTTAATATCATGAAAATAAAGGGATTCATGGTATAATATGTCAAAGGACAGTATATACACCATATAATAGTGAATTAGTGCATAACAACAATTAATTCTCAATGGAAATGTAAATTTAGATGAAATTCTTTATAAGGATGTTATCCTTAAAATAAGGATAAATAAATCACATAATTATGTGTGGAAAATATAAATACACCAAATATATGTGGATATTAAGTATAAAACAATCAGAGTTCATTCACACATGTTTATAGGATGACATATGAAACAGTACAAGTTGAACCCAATGAATTGAAATTGGGTTAAGAAGTTCCCTTGTAAAAATTCGACAGCCTAACAACATCACATTAAAATTCAGAAAAAGTGTTGATGATATAAAAAGGGTATACCATAACTTGTACATAATTTTTAAATCAATAATGATATAAAAGAACATATCACATCATAATAAGATGTAAATTAAAAGACATAACAAAAAGAATTCTTTTAAAAATTGGAGGGTGAAAGGTTCCCTAACCGATTTGGTCACTTACAAAACATATGCTACATGAAATAAGTATCGTACAATGAAGATGAAAATACCCATAAATGAAATTATATTACACAAATAGTACAATCATGGGCAGTATATACAACACACAAAAGGAAATAGTGGCAAATATATCATGAATCTCATGAGAATAAAAAGTGAGACGAAACCCTTTACCACGTTGTAATCAACAGGGTCGCATGAACAAAAGTTAATAACCACCAAATTAATCAAATAATACCATGAATATAATTAGAATCATGAAAATATATATCAAATGGCAGTAAAAAATACATTACATGCAATGAATGAGTGCTGAACAATGGAAATCTCACGGAATTAAAAGTGAGATAAGAAAATCCCTTACCCTGTGTCTGACATGACTCATTTGTGCATTGTTCATCCTGAATAATAAACTAAAGTTAATTTATACTTCCTTAAGAACCTTTTAAAAGTATATTATTCCTTTTATATCACTTATTACCATGTTATAAACCTTATATAATCTTTTCAGTTAATAACGTTCATTTTGTCGATATTTTGTACTTGAGTCAAAAATGGACTTCTTATAATTACAAATTGTTCACATAGACAAAATTTCATTATATACAGAATGATATTCATGATTTAGATATCATATATATCATATATATCCAATATATACATGTATTTAAAATAGAACATAACATTTGGAGTAATGAAATGAAATGCACCGTTTAAGGAGACGGTAACCCGTATGTATGCATGAACGCAACTTTCATTTCTATTTATTATTTTAATAGAATTAAAACATAATTATACATAGGTATTTATACTTCCTGTATAATATCATATATAATATCATTATCTCCTTCCTTTATACATCCCACATAAATCATTGACGAGTCATATCACTTTGAGGGGGCGGTAGTCTGTGCTTCCTCAAAGGAAATTATCGTGTTTACACATAATGGAAACCATAAAGGTATGATATAAATGGAAAATAGAGAAGCATAAAAAAATAAACATAATATATATAATATATAAATACAGTTCTATCACAATGGCCACCATGAAAGGCGGTAGGAGGTAATTGAACAATCATCCTTTCGTGAGGCGTTAGTTTTCCATCCACAAAAACATTATGTTCTTCACCCATTAGATGGAGGTGTGTGTATGTGTAGTTATAATCCTTCTCATAAAAACATCCTCGTATATTTAGGATACTGGTGTTTCTAAAAAATAAAGAAATAAAATGTTTTTAGGGGGGTTGGAGAAGTAAAATAAAAGAAAATAAGTTAAGAGAAACGGTTACCTTTAATTTGGGTAACTCACTTTAGTTTGAACCAAAATGGTTTATTGAAGTTCCGTATGCCTAAGTTATGTCTTATAAGTTGAAGAGAGAGATATATGGAGATTAATTGGGTGTATTTTTGATGGTACAAAAGGCTTGATAGGTTTTTGGAATTGGTTTGAAGTGGTCTTCTTTTATAAGGGAGAGGAGGGGCTCTTTAGGATGCTGTGCAAATATTATTTTATTATATAATGATATTTACTTTCTAAAGGACAATAAAAATTAATTTAAAATATAATATGACTCATAGTCTAAATAAAATCATCCAATAATAATTGGACAAGTTTTGGATGTTATTTTAATATTTATATTCTTATTTATTAAAATGATTTATTAACGAGGTGAACACTACAACATTATTGTGTCATATATAATATAATTTATTTGTTGTCTGAAAATTATAAAAAAAAATCAATGATGTAGTAAATATTTTTTTCTTTCAAATTAATATATATAATAAAAACGATTACTTATATAACACTATATAAAAATTAGTTTACTAGTACATTTTTTTGTCATTTTTTGCATTACATTAAATTAATTAATCTAAAGTGTCATTATCATTCATAACTGGATCTATGTTGTCCCCAAATATTCCTAATGATGGAAATGGTCGGAAATTAGTCATACAATAAGGTTAGGACATGTTTTAAGGTATGTTTGAATTATTACAACATTCTTTTTACCTTGAATTACCCTATTTACCTCTAACTGCGGTAAATAAAAGTCAAAAGTTACTATTCATCAAAAAAATTATTTTAATCTTATTGAACCAAATGATAATTATTAATAACAACCATGTATGTAGGATTTTCTAAATTCAAATCACAGATGTGGCAATATTTCATTTAAATGAAAAAGTCTGTTATTTAACTACTACTATTTGGTTTCACTATTCATAAAAAATTGATGTTTTTCGGAAAAATACGAAGAATTAAACCTAAGCTATATTTGATATTCCAAATTCAAAAATTATGTATATTTTTCTAAATTCAAAACCTAGAAGTGGAATTAATTAATTGAAAATTAATTTCTGTTGTTAAATCAAATAACATGTTTTTAAGAAACAATAACTATCAAAAGATTGACACTTGTTTATGTCCACTTTAAAATTGAAATTAGTTCCAATGACCAAAATTTAATTAAATGGTAAAATTATATTCTAATTATAGTATAAAACAAATTAAAAAGATAATCTAACCATATAAATAAATTAGATTAAAACGCATTTTTGAATTAAAATACAATATTTTCACTATTCATTAAAAAATGAACTTTATCGGAAAAATTCCAAAAAAAATTAAAAAGAAAATTTTGATGTCCCCATTATAAATAAGGATTCTATTTGGTCAAATATAATGTATTTAAATGACCAAATCTTGATTTAAATAGGTTTCTCCATCAAAAGGCGGTAAATCTATCTTTAACTGAATATTAGAGTATTCATGCTGAAAATTAGATTCTTTCATATTTTAAGACCATAACTTTTATTGGATAATTGTAAAAACATATAAAAAACATATATAATAATATTTTTGTTAGTTATATTCATTCCCTTCAAAAAATGGCTAGGAATTAATTACCATTTAAAATAATAATATTATATTATTAGTGTGAAACGTAAGATTTCAAAGAAACTTGTGGTTGCTTATCTGGTAATCCATCTAACATAGTGTCTCATTTAATGTAAAATAAATATTTAATTCACAATTATTAATAAATATGAAAAAAAATTATTCCTTATTTATCTAGGATGTTAAACACAATGTGTAATAGGAAGTAAACTTTATGCCAATCTAACCAATTATATGTTCTATTTGTGATTCCAGGTACGGATTTAATGGAATCTGTAGGTTAGTCAACACAATTCCTGTTTAATATTTCCATGCCCATTTACTCCTAGACTACATGTGTGCCACCCCATGCACCTATGCATTTAACTATTATTTTACCCTAGGTTACATATTGAGCATCCAAGGAGGAGTCACACGACATGTGGTATGGACCACATGATGTGTGTACCTTATCATCCCCATAAAAACACAATCACCACATTGAGGGTCCCATATAGAATGTATTTCTGTATTACATTCTCTGAAAAAATGAGATTTTTTATAACCAGTGGGTTCTTCGCTGCATCGTCATCAATGGTGTCTCCATTGTGATTATAGCCATGAATTTTGGATCTAATTCTAGACAACATTGATCACTGAGATCCGGGATCCTATTTCTCCAAAATCATCTCCATTAATACATCTACCACAATCATGAATCAAAACTAGAAATAATGGGATTCCGTAGAAAAATTTTATTTACCTCTGAAGAAAATTCGTCACTACACCATGATTTCTCAATCGATCAAGAACTGCACCTAAATGTTAATCCACTTTGCTGATTAATGGTGGTGAAACAATCCAATAAAATGTATTTCATCAAACCACAATGAAAAAATCAATTTACCCATGATGAATGTATGATAAAACAAGGGAGAAATCCATGAACCAAATACTGTAAGGAAAAGTCCTCTATCGTTGTTCACTTTCACCTTGATTTATTGTTGATGAATTTGACTAATGATGAGAGATATAATCAACAAAAAATAATTCAACCATAAATAAAATCAACCATCAATGTGTGAATCAATTTTTATTCGTGGAATTGATGGATGTTCGATTAGGTTAATGAATGTTGTTGAAATAAAAAATATCAAACATCTCACCTGGAGTTTTAATTGATCGTTGCTAAAGAATGATCGTGCATTAAATTCATTAGATGGATCCCCACAATCCATTTTAATATGATACTCAATCTAATATATATTGGATACCATAGTCGAGTGATCCGCCCATGACTCCACTCTAACAGATCCTCTCAATCGATATGTGATTATGATACCCTATGGTTTATGGAATGAAGGTGTATTTATAGATGAAACAAAAATTTGTGTAAATTTAATAAAATATATAAATGTAATTATTTATTTTTTAAAATTTTATTCGTGAATGAACATTACCAAAACACCTCATTGCAATAAATATTATGTTGTTTCTATGGTAAAATCCATATTACTAACTCAATAGATGCCTCCAATTTCTTATCAAACCTTCTATTTAATAGTTATTATACTTTTTCTGGAAAGTACAGGCACAAGATATTAATATTTTTAGTATTTTTCAAATTTCAATTCATGGATTACTGTGCATTGTATTCTCCCACCATCTCAGTGGGTGACTCTAAAAATAATCCATATAATATTCAAAAGTAATACATATAAGAATAATATTCCTTACATTCTCCCCACCATAGGGATTTTCCCCAAAAAAGTTATTAAAATTCAAATAATTATGATGCTATAGAGCTCACATATAGTTATCCCACTCATAGGTTCTCTCTAAATGATTACCATGATTCCACTAGAAATAAACTAATAGAAACGATCAACCAAAAAGGATCATATCTTGAAGTCCCTTGATCTCCATAGAGTACTCAACAAATGAATCCTCATACTTGATGTCCAGCTAGACCAGATCTATAACATGTGCTGGGTTGTTCACCTTCTTCCTAGGCCGCAACATGTGGGATACATCATGTAACTGGTATAACAATGGTGGTAGAGTAATGTGGTAATCCAGCTCACCCACTCTGCATAATAACAGTAAAGGGGAAATTAATCTGAAATATGGATTCCTCTATGAAAAAATAATCATATTCCACTTCTAGGTGAGACCATCATAAACACATATAATCCTTCCTCAACCTAAAAAATCCTATCTCATTAGTAGACATAGGATCTATAATGGATCTTTGTAGTTATCATCCACTCCTAGATGATACGAACATTATATTTCTATCCCACACCTACTCTACATTGATGAGTGCTAACTCGCATGGATCATTGAAAAACATTGGTAACCTGCAGGGTCACCAAAACAAGGCCTCAAATGGATCCATATTGATGATGGAAAAGTAACTGTTATTGTACCCAAACCTCAACATGGTTAGTTGGTCCTCCCAATAAGGTCCAAAATCCAAAATGAAAACCATTAACATTCTCTCCAAGAACTGAATGGTATACTCTGTTTAGTAATCTTTATAAGGGTGAAATGTTGTTCTCAATTGTAATTATAAGGCCCCAGCCTTAAACCTTACTTAATCTTAAGTTATTACACGATTACACATTGAGGATATTTTCAGGTTTAGAGTTTTAGAGAATTAGATCATAAAACATGCATTACATTCCACATTTAAAAAAAGTGGTTACATAAAAGATAGTATTCATTTTACCCATCAACAGAAACATATTTAAAATAAAAAATGGATTCATTCTTGACACTTTCTTGACACTATCATCATATCATGTACCCTTCCCTTGACCTGTGAAAAACATTTCAAACAAACTTTGGATGAGCATAAAAATCCCAGTAAGGGATATAAAAATATGGAAAGGAAACATGAGTACATATACACATAAGAATGAAATCATACTTTACCCATAAAACATAATCACTTTAACATACCTCATCAAATCATGAATAAGTCATAGAAATCATAATACATAAAAGGTAACTTGAGGGATTCATAACATTCTTTCGTAGGGAGTAACCCTCTTGGTTACGTTTGGAATACCCATCACAGTATATTCCCTAAATATCTCCGGAGAAACCTTAACGTTTAACCCCTTCACGTTACCCAATGCATTGGAGAGCTATATCGGTCTCACCTACCCATAGTTTATCATGGAACCACCTGTATTAATAAACAATTCCCAAGAACCATAACATAACCATAGAACATAACTTAAGAACAATGGAAGGATAACATTCCCACATTGTAATAACAAATATAACATTTTAAGATATTTAAATAATGAATCCATTCTAAAAACCATTTTCAAAACCATTTAAAACATTTAATAAAGAGATTTTTGAATCAAAGTGTCCCATACCACTTTAAAGATTTTAACATTTTAAACCATTAATATCAATATAAATAAATCCTTAAAACGATTTTGAAAACATGGATATTAATGAGAAATATTTATAAGAATAAATCATTAAAACATTTAAAACGATATTTTAGTAAAAGGGTTTTTAATAAAATGAGAGACACTTGAATACAATAATTGAGGAATTACATTTAATCATAACTTTATAATATCATGAGAATAATTGGATTCATGATATAATATTCCAAAGGACAGTATATACACCATATAAGAGTGAATTTTTGCATAACAACAATGAAGTCTCAATAGAAATGTAAAATGAGATGAAATCCCTTATAAAGAAGGTATCCTTAAATTAAGGATAAATCAATCTCATAATTATGTGTGAAAAATATAAATACACCCAATATAAGTGGATATTAAGTGTAAAACAATCAGAGGTTATTCACACATATTCATAGAACGACATATTCAAGGAGTAAAAGTTCATCCCAAAGAATCAAAATTGGGTTAAGAAGTTTCCTTGCAAAAATTTGACAGCCTAACGGTGCCACTACAAAATTCAGAAAATGAGTTGATGAGAGATAAAAAGGGTATCTCATAACATGGAAATACAATTTACATCAATTAGGATATAGAATAACATATCCCAAAATTACAATATTTAAATTAAAAGACCACACAAAATAAGTCTTTAAAAAGTGGAGGGTGAAAGGTTCCCTTACCGACTTGGGTATCTTTCGAAACATACACCCCATGAAAGAAGGACAATACAACATTGATGTAAATACTAATAAACGAACGTATATTACAAAAAGAGTAGAATAATGGGCAGTACATATACCACTCAAAGGAAATGGTGGAAAATGTAGCATAAATCTCACGGGAATAAAACTGAGATGAAAAATCCCTTACGAAAACTCGGCAGCCTAACGGCGCCACTTAAAACATCCAAAATGGATTGATGAGAGAGAATAGGGTCTCTCATCATATGAACATAAAAATTAAAGTAATATTAATATAAAATAATATCCCAATAACACGAAATATGAGCTTTAAAAGGAATGACATAAAAGATTGTACTTAAAAAGAAAGAGAGGAGTAGGATCCCTTACCTCAGGTCCGACTTGACTCGATCGTTCTTTAACGTCCTGAATAATAAACTTGAGTTAATTTATACTTGCTTAAGAACCTTTTTCAAGTTCATTATTCCTTTTATATCACTTATTTCCATTTTATAAAAATTATGTAATCATTTAAGTTAATAATGTTTGTTTTGTCGATATTTGGTTCTTATGTCGAAAGTGGACTTCTTACAATTACATGTTGTTCGTGTGGTCAAATGTTCATTATATCCAGAATTATATTCATGATTTGGATATAATATATATCATTTATATCCAGAATATACATGTATTTATAATATTACATAATCATTTAGAGGTAAGAAATGAAATGCACCATTCATGGAGACGGTACGTACGCATGAACGCTACTTTCATTTCTATGTCATATTAATGGAAATAAAACCAAATTAGAGGTATGTATATTTTAATTCCAGAATTATATTAATAATTTATATGTAACATAAATCATATATAATAACTTTAAATCCATCCTTTATACATCCCACATATGGCATTAACGAATCAAATCACTTTGAGTGGGTGGTAGTCCGCATTTCCTAAAATGAAATTATCGTGTTCACCCACAATGGAAACCATAAAGGTATGCCACAAAAGAAAAAAACAGAAGCTTAAATAAAACATAAACATATTATATTTCATATATAAATATAGTGACATCTTAATGGCCACCTTTTAAGGTTTTATATGAGTGTTGAACAATCATAGTTTCGTGAGGCAGAAATTTTCCATCTACAGAAACAGTATGTTCATTAACCATTATATGTAAGTGTGTGTAGATGTAGCTCTAATTATTCTTATAACAACATCCTAGTATATTTAAGATACTGGATTTGATACAAAATAAATGAATAGAAATAGTTTAGGGGGTTGGAGAAGCAAAATAAAACAAAAGAACACAAGTGAAGACATTACCTTAAAATCGGGTAACTCCATTTGGTTTAAGCTCAAAAGATTCCTTGGGAAGACTTCTGACTAAAGTGAGGCTTCTAAGAGTTATAGAGGGATGTTGAGAGTCAAAATGGGAAGAGTTTGGACGATACAAAGGCTTTGGAAGTGTGGGTAAAGAGGTAGAGGTGGTGGCGTTTTATAAGAGGAGAGGAGGGGCACTCTTGGAAAGTAAAGAAATGTTACTTTATTTGAAAATGAGTTTCGGATTTAAAAGGTCCCACATTGATATTATTCGAGGATAAGGTGATACGGGTTCGAAATACACCCATACAATAGGTTTTGGACATGTGTAGGTCTTATATTTGACATTATCTTTCCATTTTATTTAAATCGTTAAATAATGAGGTCATCGTTGCATCATCATGATATCATAAATAATTTAATTTATTTAATGTCTAAAAATTAGATAAAAATACTATGATGTAGGAAATCTTTTTATATTTCCAATGACTATTTATAGTCAAATATATGACTTTTATAACCCCATATAAAAAAAATTTCTGTAAAACAACTCATGTTTGTGTCATTTTAATTTAAACATTAAATAAAAAGGTATTTATGTCATTTTCCAACCAAAGTGGCTCCATGGGGTCCCCATGTTGACCCATGGACTGTATTGGTCTTCCATAACTCATCTAATGAGGGTAGGACATGTGTCTAGGTCCTTTGATATTATTAAAACATTATATTTACCTTAAACTACACTAATTACCTTTAATCGCGATTAAAAACTTAATAAGTTACTTTTCAGCAAAAAATTATTTTAATCCCATTGAACCAAATTTTACTTCTTAATGACAACCATATATGTTGGATTTTTTAAATTCAAAACACAATGGTAGCAAATTTTCATTTAAACGGAAAATTAGTTTTTAGAAGTACCACTTAGTGGTTTCACTATTCAACAAAAATTGAAGTTTTTTAGAAAATTACCAAAAATTCACCCTGGGCTATATATGATATTCCAAATTAAAAAATGATGTCTATTTTACAAAATTCAAAACTTATAAGTTTCATTAATTAATTTAATAATTAATTCCTGCTGTCAAAACAAATAGTGTGTTTTTATGAAACAGTAAGTATCAAAAGATTGACACTAGTTTAAGTCTGATTTCAAAGTGAAATTAATTCCAATGACCACAATTGGATTAAATGGTAAAAATATATTCTAATTGAACTTTAAAACCAATTCAAAATATAATCTAATCATATAAATAAATTATATTAAAAAGTGGTTTTGAATTAAAATACAACATTTTTCATTATTCATTAAAACTGAACATTATCGGAAAGATACCAAAAATTTAAAAAAAGTAAATTTTTATGTCTATATTCTAAAGAAGAATTTTATTTTGTCAAATATAACACATAAAATTGTCAAAAAGTGGATTTAAAAGAGGTTTTCCATCAAAAGGCGGTTAATCGACCTTTTAAAGAATATTAGAATGTTTACGCTTAAAATTGGATTAATTCACATCTTTAATCCTATAACATTTATTGTAAAAAGTAAAAATATTTGACAAACATATATAATCATTTTTTGTTAGTTCTATTCATTCCCTCCATCACACTAGCTAGGCATTAGCTACTATTTAAAATAATATTATTTTATTATTAGAGTGCAACGTAAGATTCCCAAGAACCTCGTTGTTGCGTGTTGGGTACGCCATCGAGCATAGCGTCCCCTTTAAAGTTATATAAATATTTTATTCACAAATATGGATAAATGTGAAAATGTCATACTCTTTATTTACTTGGGGTGTTACATCCTTCCCCCCTTTTGGGAATTGCGTCCTCGCAATTTTAAAATTGGGATTGGAAACTTCATTGAAAATCTCACATCAGAACAAGAGTCAGTAAAACAATCTCTTTAAAATAAAGAATGATAAGTACAAAGGTCACCCGAGTTAACCCATACTAGGAATCCAAGTATGAATATATGGACATGGATGAATAAAAGGGTCATTTTCCGATGGAGAGTGATAGTAAACATTTCTAGGAGAAAGCTAACCATAAGAAAATCACAAACTTGTGATGGGGTAAACGTATTTGATTCCCCAGTAGAAAAAGTTAACAGACAACATTTTTGTTTTAAGTTACTTTTAATTGAGGAATTTAGTTTTGATCTTAAGGAAACATACATACTTGTCATGTAGACTCTCATCTCCTACTATATTTCTTACACAAACTCATAATTTCTCCAAAAGACGAGTATTTAGGAAGACTTGTTCACTATAATCAACTTCTAGAGAATAACCTAATCCACAAAAGAGAACTATATACTTCCCATGTATTTAGACTTTAACCAAAACCAAAACCGAAATGGTTAGTACAAGATCAGATAATCCAGAAAAGGATAACCCTTTATAAAAAAATCTATTCTTAATCTCCAAAATTTGTCCAACAAAACCCAAAGTTCAACGAAGACCATTTGATAAAAAATTATCCATAAAATTCTTCAATGTAAACCAAACTAAGATTGAAACCCAAATATTTGAAGGATTTAATCAAATAGTCTTCCAAGGTATAAATTAACTTCTATCTCCAAATAACATCAGATACTCTTAAATTCTCATATTGAAAAGTAATTAACCTAATCACATATCATCCATGATAGGTTAATAATTTCCATAGATAACCCAAAATAAACATACTCTTGATTCATAAAATCATCTAACTAAAAAGAATTAGTCAAAATGACCATGGACTTCACGTAGTCCAGTGGTAGGTGATAAATACCAGTCTGCAGCTTTGTCTGACGCGACGGGTCGTCACACGGTTTGTGTGTTGTCCTTTTTCCAAAACTATATAATTCTTAAAACATTCCCCAAAATGAGAAAAAATCTTCAAAAATTATCATAACATATTTTAACATAAAGATTATATCATGACATTCATTTTCCATCATAACATATAATAACCCATAATTACCTCAAAATTAAGGATCATATAAACTCTAATGGTTACCTTTATAATTGTTACCTGAACATCCACATTTATTGGTCATTTCATACATGATGCATTTCAGATCATACCAAGGTTCAAGTGGTTGATCATGACTCCTTGATAGTTGGTTTAGAATAACCATGATTTTCTTCATTCAATCCCCCATTTTATCTAGTATCTCAATCATAGAACCACCATAGTTTCCTTCAGACCTATTGTCTCTTTGGTGCCTTCTAGATCCATCCATTCACTAAAAATAGAAATGTCAGTGTGAGTATATCAACAAAACCATCATGTACTAATGAGGAAGGTAAACACTAAGATATAATTACTCATTCAATTTATCTAAAACTAGGAATCTTTCTAAAATCCTAACCATTATGGTAATGTCACTTGTTCTTAGAAAATACCCTAACCTCTAAAGTTATCTAAACAGACCTATGATACCAACTATAAGGCCCCAGCCTTAAACCTTACTTAATCTTGAGTTATTACAAGATTACACATTGAGGATCTTTTCAGGTTTAGAGTTTTATATAATTAGATAATAAAACTTGCATTACATTCCACATTTAAACAAATTGGTTACATAAAATATAGTATTCATTTTCCCATCAATGGAAACATATTTAAAATAAAACATGGATTCTTTCGTGACAATTTTTCTACACTATCATCATATCATGTACCCTTCCCTTGACCTCTGAAAAACATTTCAAAAAAACTTGGGATGAGCATAAAAAGCTTAGTAAGGGATATAAAAATATGGAAAGGAAACATGAGTACATATACACATAATAATGAACTCATACTTTACCCATAAAACATAAGAACTTTAATATACCTCATAAAATCTTGAATAAGTCATAGAAATCATAAGACATAAAAGGTAACTTGAGGCATTCATAACATTCTTACGTAGGGAGTAACCCTCTTGGTTACATTTGGAATACCCGTCACAGTATATTCCCTAAATCTCTTCGGAGAAACCTTAACGTTTAACCCCTTCGCGTTACCCAATGCCTTGGAGAGCTATATCGGGTTCACCCGCCCTTAGTTTATCACGAAACCACCCGTATTCATAAACAATGACCAAGAACCATAACATAATCCTAGAACATAACTTAAGAACAAAGGAAAGATAACATTCCCACATTGTAATAACAATATAACATTTTATGATATTTAAATAATGAATCCATTCTAAAAACCATTTTCAAAACAATTTAAAACATTCAATAAAGAGATTTTTGAATAAAAGTGTCCCACACCACTTTGAATATTTTATCATTTTAAACCATTAATATCCATATAAATTAATCCTTAAAACAATTTTGAAAACATGGATATTAATGAGAAATATTTATAAGTAGAAATCATTAAAACATTTAAAATGATATTTTAGTTAAAGGGTTTTTAACAAAATTAGAGACCCTTGAATACAATTATTATGGAATAAAATTTAATCATAACTTTATAATATCATGAGAATAAATGGATTCATGATATAATATTCCAAAGGACATTATATACACCATATAAGTGTGAATTGGTGCATAACAACAATGAAGTCTCAATATAAATGTAAAATGAGATGACATCCCTTATAAAGAATGTATCCTTAAATTAAGGATAAATCAATCTCATAATTATGTTTGACAAATATAAATACACCCAATATAAGTGGATATTAAGTGTAAATAAATCAGAGGTTATTCACACATTTTCATAGAACGGCATATTCAAGGAGTACAAGTTTATCCAAAAGAATCAAAATTGGGTTAAGAAGTTTCCTTGCAAAAATTTGACAGCCTAACGGCGCCACTACAAAATTCAGAAAATGCGTTGATGAGAGATAAAAAGGGTATATCATCAATTGGACATAAAATTTACATCAATAAGTATATATAATAACATATCCCAACATTACAATATGTAAATTAAAAGACCCAACAAAAGAAGCCTTTTAAAAAGAGGACGGTGAAAGGTTCCCTTACCGACTTGGGTATCTTTCGAAACGTGCACCCCATGAAAGAAGGACAATAAAACATTGTTGTAAATAATCATAAACAAAATTATATTAAACAAAGATTAGAATAATGGTCAGTACATATACCACTAAAAGGAAATGGTGGAAATTGTATCATAAATATCACAGGAATAAAAGTGAGATGAAAAATCCCTTACGAAAACTCGGCAGCCTAACGACGCCACTTAAAACGTCCAAAATGAACTGATGAGAGAGAATAGGGTCTCTCATCAAATGAAAATAAAAATTACAGTAAGATTAATATACTATAATATCCTAATAACAAGAAATATGACCTTTGAAAGGAATGACATAAAGGAGTGTACTTAAGAAGAATGAGAGGAGTAGGATCCCTTACCTCGGGTCCGACTTGACTCGATTGTTCTATAACGTCCTGAATAATAAACGTGAGTTAATTTATAATTGCTTAAGAACCTTTTTCAAGTTCATTATTCATTTTATATCACTTATTTCCATGTTATAAACATTATGTACTCATTTAAGTTAATAATGTTTGTTTTGTCGATATTTGGTTCTTAAGTCGAAAGTGGACTTCTTACAATTACATGTTGTTCGTTTGGTCAAAGGTTCATTATATCCATAATGATATTCATGATTTGGATATCATATATATCATATATATCCAGAATATACATGTATTTATAATATTACATAATCATTTAGAGGTAAGAAATGAAATGCACCATTCATGTAGACGGTAAGTCGTACGTACGCATGAACGCTACTTTCATTTCTATGTCATATTAATGGAATTAAAACCAAATGATAGGTATGTATATTTTAATTCCAGAATTATATTCATCATTTATATGTAACATAAATCATATATAATAACTTTATATTCATCCTTTATACATCCCACATATGGCATTAACGAATCAAATCACTTTGAGGGGGCGGTAGTCCGCACTTTCTAAAATGAAATTATCATGTTTACCCACAATGGAAACCATAAAGGTATGGCACAAAAGAAAAATACAGAAGATGAAGTAAAACATAAACATATTATATAACATATATAAATATAGTGACATCTTAATGGCCACCTTTGAAGGTGTTATATGAGTGTTGAACAATCATCTTTTCATGAGGCAGAAATTCACCATCCACAGAAACAGTATGTTTTTAACCATTAGATGTTGGTGTGTGTTGGTGTATCTCTAATTATTCTTATAAAAACATCCTAGTATATTTAATATACTGTATATGTTACAAAAGAAATGAATTAATAGAGTTTATGGGGTTGGATAAGCAAAATAAAACAAAAGAACACAAGTGAAGACATTACCTTAAAATCGGGTAACTCTCTTTGGTTTGAGCTCAAAGGCTTCCTTGGAAAGACTTATGACCAATGTGAGGTTTATAATAGTTAGAGAGGGATGTGGAGAGACACAGTGGTCAGGGTTTGGCCGAGCCAAAGGCTTTGGAAGTGTGGGTAAAGAGGTAGAGGTGGGGGCCTTTTATAAGAGGAGAGGAGGGGCACTCATGGAAAGTAAAGAAATTTTACTTTATTTGAAAATGAGTTTAGGATTTAAAAGGTCCCACATTAATATAATTCAAGTATAAGGTGATATGTTTTAGAAATCCACCCATCCCATAGGTTTTTGACATGTGTAGGTCTTATATTTTACATTATCATTCCATTTTATTTAAATCGTTAAATAATGAGGTTATCGCTGCATCATCATGATGTCATAAATAATTTAATTTATATAATGTCTAAAAATTATTAAAAACTACTATGATGTAGGAAATCTTTTTATATTTCCAATGACTATTTATAGTCAAAAATATGACTTTTATAACCCCATTTAAAAATTGTTTTAGTAAAACAACTCATGTTTGTGTCATTTTAATTTTAACATTAAATAAAAATGTATTTATGTCATTTTCCAACCAAAGTGGCTCCATGTGGTCCCCAAGTTGACCCATGGATTGTCTTGGTCGGCCATGACTCATCCAATGAGGGTAGGACATGTTTCTAGGTCATTTCATAATATTAAAACATTATTTTTACCTTAAACTACACTAATTACCTCTAATCGAGATTAAAAACTATATAAGTTACTATTCACCAAAAATATTATTTTAATCCCATTGAACCACATTTTACTTCTTAATGAAAACCATGTATGTCGTATTTTTGAAATTCAAAACATAAAGGTGGCAAATTTTCATTTAAACGGAAAATCAGTTTTTATAAGTACCACTTAGTGGTTTCACTATTCATCAAAAATTGAAGTTTTTCAGAAAATTACCAAAAATTCACCCTAGAATATATTTGATATTCTGAATTCAAAAATGATGTATATTTTAAAAAATTCAAATCATATAATTTGCATTAATTAATTTAATAATCAATTCCCGCTGTCAAAACAAATAGCATGTTTTTATTAAACAATAAGTATCAAAAGATTGACACTAGTTTAAGTCCGATTTCAAAGTGAAATTAATTCCAATGACAAAAATTGGATTAAATGGTAAAAATATATTCTAATTTAACATTAAAACAAATTCAAAATATAATCTAATCATATAAATAAATTAGATTAAAAAGTGGTTTTGAATTAAAATACAACATTTTTCACTATTCATTAAAAATGAACTTTATCGGAAAGATACCAAAAATTTACACAAAGTAAATTTTGATGTCCCGATTCTAAAGAAGAATTTTATTTTGTCAAATATAACACAAAAAATTTTCAAAAAGTGGATTTAAAAGAGGTTCACCATTAAAAGGCGGTTAATCGACCTTTTAAAGAATATTAGAATATTTACTCTTAAAATTGGATTCATTCGCATTTTTAATCCCCTAACATTTATTGAAAAAAGTAAAAATATTTGAAAAAAATATATAATCATTTTTTAGTTAGTTCTATTCATTCCCGCCATCACAAAAACTAGGCATTAACTACAATTTAAAATAATAATATTTTATTATTAGAGTGCAACGTATGATTCCCATGAAACTCGTTATTGCCTGTTGGGTACGCCATAGAGCATAGAGTCCCCTATAAAGTTATATAAATATTTTATTCACAAATATGGATAAATGTGAAAATGTCATACTCTTTATTTACCTGGGGTGTTACAGCAATTGAGTAACAAAGTCCTCTTGAAATACTCTACCTAATCACAATGTTAATTTATCATCTAGTTATGAAATGATCTTCAATGGAGCTCCATGGATTCATACTCCCTCATACATGTTGAATTGTCCCAATCCCTTTACCAAAATCTTTTATCAAATGGCTATGAATTGTCCTAAGTTGGTGTTTCCTTGTACGATCACCCAATTGGAATCATGTCACCTAGAAAAAAAGGTTAAACCCATCACAATGTCCATGGATATCCAATCCCTTGTTTTCCTTTGGAACCTAATGTGGTTGAGATAACCCTATTGGGACCTAGTTCTTATCCTTCAATACTAATGAGTTAAGCATTAGGAGATAAAATCTACAACACGTCCCTTTTTAGTAGTACACCAAAACTATCATCAAAGGTCCTAGTATATATTATCCAAACCATGATGTTCCGTTAAAGGGAATGTATGAGTATCCCACATCACCTCCCCCCACAACTTAATTTCTACCATCTTCATTTCTAGGAAAAATATAATGTGATCCCCACCTTCATAAAATCCATTATTATCATCTCTAGTGGATATCTTATTATGTGTAGTCTCACTGTCAATATCACTATGCTGAGATTCCCTAACATGCTGAAAAAATGGTGTGGGTAACTACCAAATATTGATTATATGAAGCACCATAACATCCCACTATGTAAAAATATAATGAGGACATCTACTAAATCTCCTAGGACAGAAAATTTTAAAAAGATCCATTTCTGAGAGAGGCTTTCCACAAATTCCCCTTCCAATGTGTATAAAAATATCAAATTCATAGCCCTGGAGGAACTCATGAACTTCCCTTTGTATCATGTAAAGATCCTTTGTAGAGAAGATAGATTTTATACTCTTAGGGATAGAGTATATGATAATCCATTCACCCATTATTTAGTGAAACCACATTTTTAGTGACAAGACTGTTGAAGGTAGCTCAATATCATAGTTCATATAGTTCTACTAATGAGTTCGCAACTACCTAGACCCATATGTTATCACTACCTACCTCTAAATCAAGAATCAACCATGTATGGTATCTAAGGAATCATTGAACACTACGTACTCCACACACACCTATTAAAATATCAAGATTGGGGAACTCATCAATATTTGTCTCAAATCTAGAAAACAATATTGGTACCATTCTTTCCACATGAAATTATTCCCCTTTCCGGCCTAAGATACCAAGGGTACTATAAATTTGGATAAATATGGTATAATCCTCTAATTGTACCATACCAAGCCATGTAACCCCCACTCCTAGATAATACTCTAGAGTGGCTCCCATGGAAGAAATTCCTCATCCTTTTCCAGGTCTAATAAAACTCCTTACACTAAGATGATGTTTCCTATGATGTTGTCCTTTTAAATTAAAAAATAGAATATTTTGAGGATCAAATAAAGAACATTCTCTTGGATTGTTTCCAAGTTCATCATAATGTGTCTCACATGATCCTCTACGTACTATGAGTATAATAAGATATCATCAATGAAGACCAACCCAAACTAAACTAGGTTTGGTAAACATATCAAGATCAAGAGTCCTATGAATGCTATTTGGGTGTTAACTTTTTTTAAGAGGTGATTCCTTGGTCAATGACCAAGAAAAAAAGTATTATAATAAAAAATTTGTGGATTTAGAATGTCTAAAAAGTGAAATATTTTAAAAATCATTTTCTTAAAAAGGAATAAGTTCATCAGGAAAGTCAACCATCTAGGTTATGTCCTGATTAACATCCCAATTAGCATGACTATCATCCACAATATTGGATTTGCGGAATGGGTGAGTGACAATGGAATTGATCTCCAGGATCGATTTAAGAAAATTCAACCATTGGGTTGTTATTAATGAAGAAAGATGCACCACTCCATCACACATGTCCTGGAAAATTGTTGTCAAATCACTTTCAATTGATAAATTGTTCCATCCCTTTTTCATGGTGAAGGAAATATCAAGGATCACACTAATCATTTCAGCTTCTAGGGATGAGGTGATACCACAACTACCGTAGAAACAACCAAGGCATTGCCCAAGGTGGTCTCTAAAAATGGAACCGTAACCAGAGGGGCCCAGATTTCCCTTAGATGCACTGTCTACAGTCACTTTAATCCATCCATGGAGAGGGGCATTCCAAAACACTTAAAATGTATTCCTTGTTTGACTATAGATACCGTCAATCCGAAGAATAAAAATAATATTGATTTCCTTGATAGATTTGTCACAACAAGCCTTATGAATTGAGGTAGCTTCATCAATAACAACGAGGATCCACATTTGTCCTATAATTAAACTGAATGAGAAATTTTTATGAATGAGATAATATCTATCATACGAGAGCACATGGAGAAACCCCACAATAGAATCTAAGAAAAGATTTTTAAATTTATTGGAGGTTTAAATATCCACTCAACTCTTTAAATGTAAGGTGAGAGAGACAGTAAAAAACAATATGCAATCTAACATGCCAAAAATATAGTTCTAAAGTGTAGAAGCTGTAGCACATGAAAAAAAGATGGTTAGTATCTTTAGAATGTTGGATACATAGGTTACATTTATGGAAAAGATGAATCCAAAATGCTTGAAGTCAAATATCAGGGTGGACTATGTTGTATATCATGCACCAAACAAGAGTTAACCACGAGGTCTTAATCCACATATTATAAAAAAAATTAACCATATGAAACTGCTATCCAAATTTTGAATGTTGTGATTGTAATGATTTTTGGAATTATCAATAATATTATTAGGAAGACCCCAAAGAAGGAATTCACCTAAGATGGAATAGGGATAATTATCCATGATAGGAACAATGTTATCAAGAATGTCAGAGATCTGAGAATTTAACACCTCTTGGATATTATAATTAGTGATCTATGGTAAATTATTAGGACTTAGCATAAAGATTAAAGGTGTACCTTTCCATTTTTCTAACCAAAAAATCACGATAGAGTCATTTTTAACCATCCAACTCGAATTAATCATGATGTTGGAAAATGAATGTCTAATGGAAAGCCTAATAGAAGAGCTAATATACCTTGAATTTCCCTTATATAAATTATCAAGGAATCTTTTTTTAGAAATTCATACTAATATAAATCATTGTGAAGGAGGTTCCAGGTTATTCTGGCTTATAAGGCTTCATTGAAAAAATTAAGGTTATTAATTCTAAGGATGCCTTTGTCTAGAGTCGTACAAAAATTATTCTAGGGGATTGTCACATTTTTATTTTCCATCATGCTCCCAGTCCAAAAAAAATTCCTAATGGAAACATTTTTTTGAGGTGACTAGAAAAGGAATTTGTATACCATTAAATAGTAGAACATTTTAGAGACAATTGCGGTTTTAAACAGATATATTCTACCAAACATGGATATGGATTTACCCTTCCAAGAGAATACCTTTTTTAGAATTTAATCCATAGTGTTTAAAAATTAACCAAATTTTTTGAAATCCCCAAAAAGGGTACTCCATGGTATGTAAAGGGGAACAATCCTTCTTTAACACATAAATGATTGATAATGGAACTCTTTCACATAGAGGGACATTTTTTCCAAAAAAAAAGCTTTTTTAGTTAATTTTTTGACCAGATATATATTCATAATGGGAATGGTCCTTTTGAGGTTTTGAATGTTTCATTATCTCCCTGTTAGAAGAGGATAATATCATAAACATAAAGGACATGCCTGGGATCATTTAAGTTTCTATATGAATTAATATGTTTAATATTAAATTGGTCAACAAGGAGAGTAAGTACTCTACTATGGTAATCTTCTGCAATAGAGAAAAAATGGTAGAAAGGGAGTAACTTGGCCTATATCCCTTGGATCATTTAATGTAACCCTTAGAGTAACCATTGAAGATGATGGATATCATAGCCAAATTGAAAATGATTCTTAATTTTAACAATTAAGGAGTCATTTAAACCAAATATTTCAAGCACTTTGAATATAAAACTCCAGTCGATGGTATCAAAACCCTTAATAAAATAATGTTTAATTGAAATATTTCCTCCTAAGGTAGACCTATTTATGGAGTGAGTAAATTCAGGTGAAATAAACATATAGTCTTGATTTTTCCTACCTATGATGAGTCCATGTTTTTTTGGGGAGACAATTCAACTTCTTATCTCATTGAGCCTTTTGGAAATGAGATTGGTGAGTATTTTATAAATTTTAATTTATGGGGGAAATAGGTATGAAAATATGAATCTCAGAGGAATTACTCTCTTTGGGAATTAAAGAGGGAAATTGTGCATTCAATCAATGGGGAGGCCAACCATTAGAAGATAAGGTTTTAACAGTTTCTCAAATATCATATTGGATGACTTCTTTGAATTTATGATACAAACCATTATTGAAACAATCGGAACCATTGGCGTTGTTTAGTTTTAGACTAAAGAAAATGTCTTTTATTTCATGGTCAATAGTAATGCCTATGAAATATGAATAATCTTATTCATTAACCATAAATGGAATGAAAATAGGTAATAGATCATTGTTAACATCAGGACCATTGAAAATATTTTCAAAATATGTTAATACATGATTTTAAATACCTTTAACAATGTCAATGAGGTTTTCCAGTCTCAATAAAATGTGAGAGGTCTTCTAAAATTCTTAATTATTTAGATTGAATTGTAAAATTTAGTTTTCCTATCACCATCCAAAATCAATTTCATTTTGAAAACATTCTTAAGCATGTTATACTTAAGGGAAAGAAAAGAATTTAGTTTTATATATTTATTTATTTTATGTTGAGGATTTGTAGTAAAGTTAGAGCTAGTGATGGATTTTTGAAGTTGGTTATGTTAATTTTCAAGAGAGGCAATGTCATTGTCATTTCGTTTATATTTAGTAATGCCCAAGACTTTAAGGAACTATTTAAGATATTATAGTTTGATAATGAAAAGAAAATAGTCATTGTGATGTTTCCTAGATATCCAAAAAAATATAATTCTAGAACACTCATGAACAATTGACAAAGAAATGTTAAATCTGAATGTAAGAGAGTGCTTGATGCATTTAGTGTGAAGACTAACAAGGATTAGATAATGATTAGAGTTCGTCCTGGGAATAGTTATATGGGAGATAATGTTCCAATTGTTTAAATATGATTCATTCATGATCACTCTATATTATTTACTTGAGAAAACACTATTGTAATGTTTTCTATACCAAGTTAACATGGCACCCGTATGGTTGATTTCAACATGGTTACTATCCTCAATCAAAGATTTGAACTCATGAGAAATTATAGAAGAGTGAGTTGGGACCATTTTCTCACATGATGTGGGGATAATACTGAAGTCACTAATCACAAACCAAGGATCATGAATAGTGCTGGACAAGAAAAAAAGGACATTCCAAAGTTGTCTTATATCTTTGTATCTATTATTAATATATAACATATAGTAGAAATTATGAGAACAATCAAGATATTCTCCTCCTTCTTGGATAAAAACATTGGGGCTATCTATGCGTAAACACTAGGTCTCATGAACCACTCTTCTGGAAATCCTGTAACTACACTCTCATCTCATGGCTCCACTTGGGAGTTATCTGATATGCTGGTATAGATATCGGCATCATAATAGGATGTAATTAAATGCATAATTTTTTCTCTGTGTTGGGAGGTAACCAAAAAATATCCTCATAAAAGACATCCTCATACTCTACCACCACCCTAGGGGACTTGTAGTCCATAGAATCCACTGATCTAAAAGTCATTTTATATAAATGGAGAGTAAATGGATTAAATCTCCTCTACATAAAATTGAAATGCAATGTCAATATTTCTTTTTCAACCCTAAAGGAAATCATCATATCATTAGCATGGACACATTGTGTACTTCCCCTAAAAATGTCAATATGGGATTGAACTATGGATAACTAGTCTATACCTAAGATGAATTAATAATAACTCATGACTTATACAATAATATCCCATATTAATATCTTGAATCTATGTGTTTCATCACACCATCAGTAAAAATATTCCATTGTTGAGTAACCTTGTGTCTGAATATCCATGATCAAGGTTGAGCTAATGGTTCCACCATTATATCTATGTCTCAAAATAGAGAAGTGGGGAAAAGGAATCGATCATGAATGTGTATATCAGTATAAAAAATAAGGTATAAATGACACATATCATACCAAATATCATCCCTTAAGCCTCATGATTATAGGCCATTATAGTCTATAGCTAGCTTCATCCTTGACCACCCACCCCAGAAGCATAGGTTGGACAACCTGGGGGGTGGTGGTGGATGTATATCGAACCTATGACCAACTCATACTCCTCTACCATCCCCTATTCAATGTATTCCACTATGTGAACCTACATGATCCTACCGATGAATCAACATGGGAGGTCTCCTGATTATCTATCAGCAAGCTATATAATGGTTCATACAGTCCTATGGAATATCTATATAACCATCACTAGAAAAAACATCCTCTCTCTCTCCTGACTAAAGATATTATGAGAGCCCTGTATTATTGATCCTCTGTTCTGGAATCTCCTCTTAATTCATCTAACATGCCCAAATCCCAACAAATACAAATATCTAAATTCTACCAAGGTATCATCTTGTATGTTCCCACTACCAAAACCCACTATGGAAACCTACTCTACTAAGAAGCTCTCCTACACTGATGACCACTCCAATTTTATATTATAAGTTGTAATGTAATGAGATATCATTGAATCCCTTAGATTTTATAATACTCCATACTCAATGGTATTATCCCTTATGAAATGATCCCCCATAATAACCACAGAGTACCATTATATATCAATAAACCTCACTGAATACTACTCCACCATTATACTTCCCTACAATAGATAAAAAAGACACATGGATGTGAACTGATCACAACAGGTCTTCATAAATCTCATTTTCAATATATATCAAAATTCTAATCAAGAGATATCTATCTCATCATGTGACTAGGTCACTAGAATCCATCAATTTCCAAAGAATCCCAGAAGAAGACACTCTATGAGGACTTACATCTGATCATTAGGCATCATCACAAGGAGGAAATTTAATTGGTTGCTTAAATCCTATCCTCATTCACTTGGGGATATATCTCACCAACATACCTAGGATATCACTACCCCTATAACTCATTTAGTGCACTCATCCTTTGTGTATCCTTATTGGGAACTTCCAAGGATAACTTCTACTCAGTGGGTGGTTGTGTAGCTGCAAAATAACTTGGAGGTTCAATGTATTGTACAATATTTTGTACTAAAGCCTTATCACTTGGAGGATCATCCTTGTGATCATGCAGTGGAATCCTAGATAGCTATCTTTATAGAGGCATCCTAAAATTGACTATATGTACGATGATCAAGGTTTATTATAAGGGATATGGACCGAGAAGGACATGGAAAACACAACCAATAATTATTTTATTTGTGTATGAGTTTTTTCCCTAAAATGAGTTAATACTTGTACCAAGTTGAAAGGTAAGTGAAAAATGTACAATAGAATGGATACATCAGCAAACACACCAACACGGGAGTCCTTTGACAAAAATATAAAGATGAATCACTTCACACTATTCTCATAAAAACCAAAAGAGTCTCCAAAAATCTTGTCCTAGTGTATAACTAAATCCTATGATACCACCCTATCGTGACCTAACCCACCGTGATCTATGTCGTGACTACCCCATTCCCACATGCAATAGGCTAGGGGATGGATTATAACATCTTGTTCACATGTTCCACACATGGGAGACATTAGAATAATTTAACTCTACACATGTACAATTCTACAATCCTATATAATGATTAATTATAAACAAATGAAACCAATGCATGAATATATATATTTATCACAAAATTTTAATATAAAAATTATGTTTTGTGAGTGATAATGTAAAAAAATACAAAAACCACCAAAATATATATATATTCCAGCCTTATCAGAAGGAGAGAACTAATATCAAATGTAACCATTCAGAAAACACTTCTGTCTATCTAAATCAATATATGTTCCACCTTCTCCATGTCCTCCCAATGCACCATCCAACGGGTCATCATATGAATAAGACACGAAACAAGCTAGATGATCCCATGAAGGAGTGAGTATAAAAATGCACAGTAGGAAATGGCTCATACAATAGACACATAGAATCAAGATTTTTTAACTTATAAAAAAGGATATGAAAATAATTTAAAACCAAAAATATAATAATTAAGAATGCAACTCTTTTATGTGGTCTTGTCCAAGCTACTAGCCAGAGGATGATACTCGAAGGTTCTAGAAAATTATCATTATGGGAGTACCCACTCCATGATAAATGTTATCATTGAAGAAACACATCCCAATGGTCATGGAACATGGGTCTCACTCTATATAACTCATTGGTCTATGAATACCCTGATAAATTGATAGGGTATCACACCCACAACTATTGAGGGACACCAAAAACTCAATATGCATAAACCCACTATGTAGGTGGTCGTATAACAATGATATCGTGAACCATACTAATATTTCCTTGTATATAGAGGACCAAAACCCCATTCCTGGAGGTCACACTACTTCCATGAACCTCGCCTAGGTTGGAGAAGAATAAATCGAGGATCATACACTAGTTTCATGGAGGGATGCAACAAACACATTCTAAAAATTATCCTCTAGTTGGTATCATAATCAAGATATGTGGATGTAATAAATCACTATAACCATTAGCAGATTGACTAATAGAACATACTCTTCCAATAATAGTATAATACTCAATACATGAAGGACTCCAACCACCATGAAAGTGGGTACACGGTGTGTACTAAAAAGTACACGACATGTATATTGATCCCTTATTCAAATTTTGTGGTGATACCTCATATGAAATTAATGCCTCAAAAATACGTGGAGTGTATGTAGTATACACAACATGTTGAGTCTATCGACACCCTACCTGTGACATCTGTCCATTTCTATGTACTCTTTGTATGGCTATGTAGCACCCTGTATAAATGGCCATGTAACTTCTCGTGCACCCAGAGTTACATGCCGAGCTACCATAGATGATTCAAATGGCATGTGGTACGGATCACATGGTGTTTCATTATTATCAATACCGAGAAAAACCTAGTACCACATAGAAGACCCCACACTAGGTGTATCATTAGATTATATGCCATGAAACCTGGGATTTTGACTAACCTATAGTTTCATCTCTATATCTCCATAAAAACTATCACCCTAGAATTTACATTATGGAATCACATATCCTGGGTAGGCTATTCCCCAGCATGATTCATCATTTGGATATAGGTTTTGTTATGCTCAAAAGTCACCTCTTTCGAGCTATCTTTCAACACTAGAAAGAATGGGAATCATCGTATGATTTTTTCTACCTCATAACATCTTCCATCACCTCAAACATTATTGAAAACCGCACCCCCAATATCAATTCTATTTATCCAAATAATGGACACACAATGAGTGAATTCCGAGTATTTTATAAAATAATGGTCCAAATGTATTTCCCATGATGATCATGCGATGAAATGGGGGAGAAATCAATGAAACATATAAGGCGAGGAAGAAACCATGATCTTGATTAATTTCATCCTCAATTTATTGTCACGTATTTAAATGAATTACAAATGAAATAATACATGAATAATAAATCAAACATAAATAAAATCAATTATCGATGTGTGATTCAATTAGTTTTCGTGGAAATGATCTATATTCAATTAAAATCTAGGAAGGTATATAAATCAAAATATAAAATATCCTACCAAAAGTTTCGATTGATCACTGATAAATAATGATCTTACGTAGTCATATTTGGTAAGATACATTAACTCCATTGGCACACAATCCCCAGTCTAGTCTAGATCTGATGTCATCTCCCAATGTTACTAAAATGGATCTTCCCCAATGGATCTAATAAATCTATATGTTATGAGGCTATTCATAGGGATTGATTCATAGATATGTATTTAAATAAGAAATTGGTAGTAACATCAATATAATTAAATAAATAATGAAATAAATATGTAAATTTATTTTACTAATTTCACACAAGACTGCACTTTTTCTAAACTATTGAAAGTGAGAATCTCTCAATGATTGGAAAAAAAGATATGAGGGATAAAATTAATTTGGTTGAAAGTTCCAATCCCTCCATATATGTTGTAATTATCTCATTCTGAATCATGTTTAGTTCAATTGGCCTTACTCCTAGTTCCCAATCTCTAGTCAACAAGGACATCTCCCACTATGAAGAATTAAAAAAACACACATATGATATATTAGTCCTTATGTGCTTAGAAGCTATTTGAACAATCCATGTTGAGTAGCACATAGAAATTTAGCATCACTATTATCATGAACTCCCATGTATGTCCATATACAATATAAATATAGGAACATTCGAGTAGCGTTGGAGATTATCAACTTTTATTCCCAAATGAGTGTGAAAATAGACTAACGAAGAATATAACATAACTAGTAGTTCAAGCCTAGATAATATTTTTGAATGAATAAAGGAATGATAAGATATGGTATAAAATAAAGTATTAGATATGGTGGAAGTGATCAAAATTTTACCTAGAATGTTAAATGGAAACTTTTTCATTTTCCATAAGCTAATCCACAATATAAACTGGAATTTTCATAGCAATGTGATCATATCAATTATTCTTCATCATCTGGGATGTATTTATACTATACTAGGGTCATCCACTATAATATTTATTTGACCACTTAGAACCCCTATGAGAGAACATCGTGAAAAAGTGTCGAAGATGGCCAGTCTCTCCACACTGGTGGTAGTTCACTATTGGCTTCCTATAAGGGTTGTTATAATATCCGCTTAGACAACTATTTTAGAACTAGTATACTATAGAGGTTACTAAATAAGTCCTTCCCTATCTTGACTATCTACCACTCTACCATTCCTTGTCTAATTTCCTCTTCCTACAATCATAGGGAAATCTAGTGGTAGTAAAATAAATCACAGTATCTATACCACCCTAGGATGATGATAAGAATGTCGATTAAGGTTCCTCCAACTCCTTCTCAAAGGATATGGACTTTTCAACAAATAGTGAGTACATAATTCTGTTAAAACCATTAACCATAAATTTGAGCTATGGTTGAAGACCCATTTAAAACATCCAACACTTATGTGATTTTTTTGATCCAGCAAAGGAGTAATGACTAGTGAGTCCATAAAACAAATAGAGTTTTTGATACAATTATGATACCATTTCATTACATCATAAATATATGGGAATATTACATCTTCATAATCTCGTTAGGGTACATATCAGGAAAAAACACCTTCAAAGTCACCCACATAAGACCTTCCAATCTCCCAACTGGACTCATGACTATCCAGTATCTTATGGTGGGTCTATGGAACTAAAGGGTCTCCATAATAACTTTCAATTCCTCATGAGTTTAGGATTACCTATTAATTGACTTGATAATGTCTATCTAGTCGTCTTAATCAACTGTTTCCCTGGAAATCTAGATCATTTTGATGTTGAAAATATTGATCTTGATCAATCATATTCCTATGAGTGATTTCCCCTTGGACTGACACTTTCAAAAAGAGTCCTGACATAATAGGATCAATATACTCGATCATTTGTGTTAGTATAAGACTGTACTGGGGGGAATCCTCAAATTCCTTGTGTTATGTTGCTAGTATACTCATGGATGCCTCATCTTGTGGCCCACTTATATGTATTCCATGAGGAATCATTATATCAATATGAACATTCCAAAAAAATATTTACATGTAATTGGGATCAGCCAAGGATTTTCCAAGGATTACACCCTCATCCCAAGGTATAACCCAAGAATAAATAACCCCTATCTAGGTCCCTACACATTACTTAGAGTCATAATATATATATACACTAATAAAATAGTGTCCTCAATTCAAATAATAAATTCCAAAAAATATATATCTCATAACATAATAGAATAACATCACCAAGACAAGAAAACTATCCAAAATAAATAGAAAATATCAAGGAATTGTAGAAAATAAAAACTATGTATCCTAACATGTAAATATATATATATATAATGTAAACATATCTTCCTTTTCATGATGTTTGAAATATAATAAATCACAAATCAATATCATCTGCACCACCCAATGTGATATTTATCAACCATAACGGAAAAAAATTAATTTCCCCATTTTAAGGATACTCAGAGGTACATTATACAATGTTTCCAATAAAATAACATATTGACCTATTTTGAGTCCCATCTATTTGAACTCATGTATATCATATCATAATTCATTTCAAGTTAAGAATAAAGTTATTATATATCATAACCACTGATAATATTTTTTTACACTCCGACTCAAACAACTATGTCTGAGCCATAATCCCATATAACATCATGTCTTCCTCCCTATAAAAAATATGAGTAGAACGTAAAAACAGGTTCTATGTATGATGATGGTGAGACTATAACCTCTGAATGATATCATCAAGGTTGATATATAACCAATAATAAAAATAATAAATGAATATTCAAAGTAAAATTCGGAATATGAATAAATGAGAAACATATAAACATAGCTACCAAAGTGAGAATCTAATATAAAGTACAATAAGTAGATAAATATAATATATGTAAATAAATAAAAATCTATTAGTTTTGATTGTTTATGTCCTGGACCACTCCATCTCAATGCTCCACCATCCAATTGTACACCATTGGGCCATTATACTACACCAGACCTATGGTTATGAAATCTTCAAGTGTATTGAAATAATTGAATATGATATGAGCATAATATTTTATATGAAACCACCATGTTACACATAACATAAGTGAAAAAAATATTTAACAGTTTATATCATGGAATAATCAAATACTCTATAAACATATATGTGCAGCGTAATCATCAACCCACCATGATTCCACGAACACCTGCCTCACCTGCTATGTCTCAGTGCTGGTCGATCAGGAAGTATCATGTCTCTATAAAGGTAAAAAACCTCATCCCAACTAGCTAGTTCATTTAATAGGAAATCCACATTTTCTTCTATTTTTATCATCTCACCCACTCTATTGGTGGTTGTCACCAAAATGACCCACATTATGTCAGGTTGATCCCCATGTTGCTTATCATTTTAGTCACATATGACATTTTTCCATAAGAATCTATGATTGGTATCTTGGAGAAATCCATGAGTATTTCACAATTTTAGATAGAACCATGTATTCCATGAAGTATATTAGGATGGATTCCAGATGTATAATTCGATACAAATGATTTCCCCTCTATAGGGGTTTCCACACCCAAAATTACAGAAGATAGAACCACATAACAACAATACACAAGTCTATAATAAGATATCTCATTCTCTATATAATAATTATAAGATCTATTAAAAACATAAATAGTACATTTCATATAAATATATGACATGTAACATCAATATGAATGTTATGATAATGACATGTCAAAATCAATAATCCGTTCATATGCTTATGCACCTAGATGTAACACATATCAAGAATGGTTCAATGATAATATATTAAAAATTATGATTAAAATTAGACTCATGGTCCATAATTTTAAGGAACCTCCTACCTAATAGATTTATAATTCTACATTATGGTTGTCTAGGGTTTTCGTCACCCAAAATATGTGCCAAAAAACATGAAGACTGTCTCACACCAAATAATCATAGGTCCTCCCAATTATCATATAAAGGATTCTAAAGGATGTTGGGAATAAATGAAAAATTGGAGAACTAGAATGTTATCCTAGGTAGGCTCTCAATAGGTCTATATGAGGCAAGCCTAAATTCTAGAACAATGAGGTTCATTGTAAACAACTAAAATAGTGAGAAAAAAAACCTGGTGTGGCATAGTGAGGTTTGGGAAGAAGGAGAAAACACTGCATGTTCTACAGTTACAATGTAGAATTGAATTCCCTATTCAATATAAGAGACTATAGTAGTCCACTGGGGACTACAGTGAATGACTATGCAATATTGTGAACTACATCGAAATAGGGGAAGGGGATATGGTGTGGATATCCTCTATAGAGATAGAAAATTGATGTGGTTTTGTTGAATGGGGAGGATAATAGAATTTATATATATGAAACCAACTTATGTTCCAAACATATGAAATCCAACATTTAAATCCCTTATCAAATTATACCATATTAAATCTCTACTAATCATTTGAATATCATTAAGACCTGAAGATTGATGACCAAATACTTGTCATTGTAACTGATGTGGAAGGCCTTCAATGTTATGGTGTGGGGACACCATGAAACATCCCCTTTGAAACAAATCCACATCTAAGTATGTGGCCCAAACTCTTTTGGAATTTTAGTATATAGATTATTCTTTGGTGCTATGTTGGATTCTACCTATTATAGTGTGGTCATAGGGGATACAATGTGGCATCCTTTGATTGGGAAGTAATATTTTCAAAACACTTTACAAGCCCTCAAAAATATCATGAATCTCTTTGGCCACAACTAAGCATGGAATAAGATGAAATAAAGGTAGATAAACCATTTATTTTGGAATAATATATTTATGGATTTCGACATAGCTATTAACATACACCCAAATAAAAAATATATATCAGACCAATTCACACCAGACACCAAAACTGTCCTTATATAGAACATTATATCTTGAAAATGTCATTATGTAAAAACTTCAATGAACTATGGAATCAGGAGAAACTATATAATTCATATCAAAATAAATTAAAATCATCCCAAAAGAAACACCTAATTTTATCCTTGAACACTGCATGATGTTACATGGCATTTCCAGTGAAATAGATCTCATGAGTCTGAAACTCACACTTTCAAAACTCGCAAAATAGATATTGGTGTTGAATAAATCCTATAAAAACCTGAAGAAACACTAAAATAACCTCCCTATATACTGAAAACATATGGATGTATTTTATAAACACCATATTAAGTGTGTCCATAATCTAATTGAACATATCATTCAGTTGTTCCATGATTATGGCTAGAGAGGTCAACACATTAATCAATTTCGTAATGGTTTGATAATGGCTTTAAGGACATCTGGTAGTAGTAATTGATATATATTTAACCTGAAATCACATATTATTTTATCCAAACAATAATCATTATTAGAAAAAAATGATTTTCCTTCAACTAATCATGTAAATCATCAATCCATAAGTAAGGGTTGTAGTTATTTATTATCAACAAATTAGTGTGATAAAATTTGATACAAAGATGACAACCAACCTCAAAAATCCTCTTAACAGAACTAAATATGACCAATGAAACACACTATAATTATAAACTATTTCTAAATGAAATTATGGAACTATTAAAAACCATAGAAAACAATACCAAATTTTAAACTTTTGAATATAGAATTATCTTGTCCCTTATGATTGATAAATACTCAACCCCCATCCGACTCATCTCAGAATCTCTCTTTCTAAAAAAACATATTTTTATATCCTTCATTGTCTTATAACATGACATGCCCCATCAGTAAATCCTCAATATCTTGAACCAAATACAATCAATATTTGTTGATTCATATGGCTACAATTGGAAAATTAACGAATCTCCACAAGATTGGTGCTACCCTAAAACCAACTCAGAATTCTATATATACAATTTTATATCCCATATCATAACTAGAACATAGAACAATAAATCCATGAGTATAGATTATTACATAAAATAGATTGCATAAAATACCTCATCCTTCAGAATATAACATACTACACCAGGCCCCGGATAAGGGTATAACAATTTAAAAAGGAATTAATTAGAAGACTCCTTACCTACATCCAAATCCTTCAAAATTATGTATAATAGAATTGTATTATAATTTAAATAACATTATAAAAATTGAAACCCATTTCCAAGGGAAAAATCATCCCTACTAATTATGAGGGGGTAGTATTAACATACTATATCTGAAGGAAATTCGAATGTTTTTTTTCTAATCACTGGATGATGTAATATAATAATCATGACCATGTAGTTTTAACATGTGGGTTTTAATCTATAAAATGTGGAGGAATTTCTAAAATCATTTTTTGGGGAAAAAAATAGATAGTGAATGAATATAATTCTAGTCATTAAATTACATAGTTTGAAAACTGAAGGACATTGGATTTAGAAGGGATTATAAGGATTCATTTCATATGATTAGTAGAATATAAAATCCCCCAGCATTGGGAAATCATGACATTACAACATGAAAAATTCACAGTTGAATAAATAAAAGGCAAATAAATTAAATATTGAAGCATCTAAAATGAAATATTCAAATCATCGTAATAAATAATGAAAATAAACAACCACTGTTAAGATTCACTACTAAACATCATCATGACTAAGGGAACCCGGTGTTCATCTAGGAATGAATTGAATAGAAGTATACCTCTATCTATACATACCAATCCTATATCTCATAGTGAAAAAATGGAGTATCCATGCTTCTTTAAATCCTAGAACTAAATCTTGAAGTATTACATCGTAAGAATATTTATCATCATCCTATAATCTATGATGAACTCATGGAACATCTTACTAATGTTCTTTGAGATGAACATGTTGGAGACATCAACCGAAATTAATTTATTAGAATGAACAAATTTTTAGGAATCTAAAACATAGTATAGGGATTATTTATGTTTAATTAGTTAATTAAATTTTATCTTAAATTCCAATAATCCTTCCAATTCATATATATTCATTGAAAATGATGATGTGTTACACAATGAAATTTTATTAATTGTTTTTCTTAAAATAAGTTTAATTTTTTAATGGATTAATGTACCCAAAAAACTATGTTTAATTGTACTATGATATAGTATTCCATTATAAAATATCCACAAGATTTTGAAATTGAATAGGAATAATTTAATTTTGAAATTTATCCCTAATGGTTTTATATAAATATAATATATTGGTAATTAAGTACCCAATTTGTAGTAATGTTTTTTTATTATTCACAAATACATTTTTCCTCAAAATTGGTTTTATTAATTTTTTTAGAAAAATACTAAAATTTTCTTTTTGAACATCCTGAATATTTATTTTAATGGAATGAAAATATTTTTGGACATAATTCGATCAACATTATCTTAGATTGATTTTTTTATAGTTTTCTGAAAATATTGATTTTTCGATGAGTAGTTAAATATATTGATTGTTATTTAAATCTGTCATTTTTTAAAAAAAAATTAAATGATATATTATATTTTAAAATGATTCTAAATTTAAAATTCCATATTTTGTATTATTAATAATCCAATTAAGTTCATTATCATTACTTTTATATTTTATTTTAGTAAAAATTATTTTATACATTAGAAAACATTTTTATAGAGAACTTTTTTTCTTCTAATCTTGTGGGACTAATTTTAAATTAAATTCAAACACTTATGTGAATAGAACAATGAAAAATGCATTGTTTATTTTTTAATTATTTTGTAAAAAAATTATAAGTAGTCCCCTTATACAATTTTCATTATTAATAGTAATTGTGCTATATATTTTCCACCTCAGAAAGAGTAAAATTGGTATAAATGAGGATAAAACCATTCCACATGATATTGAAAGAATCCAAAAATTAGTATTTATTTCATTTAATAGAAGAATTTAGACCATATAAAGAAATAATATATGTAGTTATGTCCCATAATCCCTTAATAATGAAAAATATATTATTTAAATAAATAAAATTCTAAAATGCCGCTCTCTTAACTTTATTATCTCTACAAATTTTACAAAAGGCTAAAATGAGGATAAGTTCTGTTATAAATTTTTTTATAAAATTTTAATTAAATATTTTCACATTTTATTTTATAATTTATTTTTACTAATGTAATATTAACCTTAAATAATTACATAACACTGACATAGTGCTTGTAAAATTTTAACAAATTCATTTAAATGATTTTAAATACCATAAAAGTAATATTGTTTGGGTGTGTTATATTTCCCCAATAATTTTAAAAATGAATATAAGATATTACATATGTTTGAAATGATTATAATAGAATTACATGAATATCTTGTTGTCATTAAATTTAAATTTATTGAATTGTATAGAAAGTTCATTAATGACATTTGATGACAAATAATACATTATTAAATTATTTAAAAATAATAAATATTTAGAAATAGGAATAATATGATCATTAATGGCCTAAAATATCTTATATTTCCATTTATGATCCAATTTTTACAATATAAGTAAATTAATAACCCTTTATGATTAGAAGTGTCATTACCATAATAAAATATTAAAACATTTCCACAAAATGGTCAAACCAAAATATAATGTTTAAAATGAATCCAAAATATGTATAAATTTCATTATCTAACCATATTAACCAATATTTGTTTTAAATTTATTAATATTTTCAATCAATACACATTATAGTGTCTTTAATTATATTTAAATTAGTAATGTATTTCCAACTATATACTTTCCCACCACAATAAAACGACACCCCTTCACTCTTTTAATTACACCACTTTAAGAAATATATGTATACCATTCCTTGAATGTTTCTATTCCCAACTCACTTATCCTTAATTATTATTTTATGTAATTATAAAAATAACATTACAAGGGCCCTTAAGAATAGAACAAATGGAAGACTAATGGAGAAGTAGTAATCCTCTCACTCAACATCATTCAAATTATTTCTTCATTTGAGTATTCAAAAATCATTTGTATTCATCATAAATAATATATTATATATCCAAAATATAAATAAAATTTTATAATTATTTTGAATTTACCAATTTCCACTCTGTATTCGATAAAATGGGAAATGGAAGGATCGCTTGTGTATACATGTTGACTATAAGCTCTACACGGAGATATAATTAATTTTCCATCACCACATTTCATGGATTATTAAATTTATTGTTTTAATATATATATATATATATATATTATTAATTATATAATTATAGATATATAATTATAGTAGTTTATCTACCTTTTTAACATTACATCCATTTGAAAATGATTACATCGCTCATTCATACATGGGCACTACTATTACAACGAAGTAGTGTGATTACATTATCATTTTAACTTTACATGGATGGTAATGAGGATATAATAAATGAATATATATCATGTATATTAAATAATAAGGATTCTATACCTATCAATTACTATTTACCTTTCTTTTATTTAATCCATCTAAATGTGAAAACTATGTTCTTGAGTATGCAAGGCCTACCATCTTAATGAATGTTGTAATTCATTTAACTATCTATATATTATATATAAGATAATAAATTTGTAAAATATGAAAATGTTGGAATAAAATAATTTATATTATTTATACATAATCAAGGTATGTATACCAGGACTGCTGAGTAGAATCATGATTGAGAAATTAAGCAGTTATCATCAATAACAGCGATCTTAATAACTAATTTTAAATAATCAGGTGATAATATGATATAAGTAAATATTATATGGTACTATATATAAATACATATATATATTATTATAAATATGGAATAAATTTATAATAAATGATTATTTATTATATATGAGGTTCAAACACCTATGAAAAAATAGAATACATTATGTAATAGATTTATATTTCAATCACACTTTAATATGTACTGTTTATGCTTAAATTTATGTTTAGTAAATTATATAATTCATATAATATAAATGAATTTCATTTTATTCTCCTTTAATTATTCATGTAATTTTCATTTATTAGTACAATTTTCATATATATGGCATTTTAATGATTATGAAATTGTTTTTTATAAAAACATATAGTATTTCCTATTTAGTTGGGAATATGTTTGTTCCATGTCTAGGATATCATCATAATGATCTCAAATATATTTATATAGTATTATATTAGAATTTAATGTTATTTTAAAACATTTTTGAATATATATGAATTTTATTAGATGAATATTTATAATGTGGTGCTTTCAACCGACAGTGTGAAAATAATCTTTTTTTTCAATCATTATGACTTGAACATAATTTATCAATGTTGTGACTTCCCAATGATTATATGATTCTTTTATATGTTTTATATGTAAATTACAAATAAATTTTTTTCTATAATATGTAGTAAATATTCTTATTTTAAATATGTGCTTAAAATATGAAAAATTTATCTACCTTAAGAAACAATCCAATGATATTTTAAAGGAATTTTCACCGATGATTAAATCTATTAATGTTACTTATTCATTAATGGGGAAATGATAAATATATAACATTATTAATATTTATCTGGATGGATTATAATTATGATAATGACATTTTTTATTAAACATTCTCATTTCCCACGGTTTATGAGTTGATAAAATGATGAAATGTTTTGAAACATGTTTTTTTCGTGAGTTATGTTGCTGTGAATTTATGAAAGGTTTTTGATCTTTTGGTATACATATTTATGTTTTCAATTTTTTTAGGTGGGTTAGAATTATATTTTCATACCATGTGTTGGATTGTAAAGACCCGTAATGTAACGCCCCGACCCCAGCTACCCAGAGTCGGTGCATTACTTCGTAACATTGGCATGATCACAAAAGATCAAGTCTCGAAAGACCGATTAGTTTAGTAGCCTTGGAAACACTAGATACATTCGTAAACATTACATTACATCATAAAGTAAACCAAAACAACAACAACATATTGTCTTCATATCCCCTCAGACTATCCCTGCAGGTCATTCATAATATACTTCTTCAAATCCTGGAAAACATTAAAACATTGAAAGGGGTGAGCTCAGATGCTCAGTAAGGATAACAATATTGCGGAAGCTTTCATAAATAAACATTAACATTTAAGGCAATGTATAACTAAAACAAAAGCCTTTTAAACTTGAACTTCAACATAATATGGCAAAAGTAAAATGAGATAATGCCATTCACTTCTTCACATGGATATTCTACTGGCCGAATAATCACATGCAATATCAATAACCACTTTCATAATGAGGGAATGTATAATGCCGGACATTCTGAAACATTTTGTCAAGGCCTCGGCCAAGACATCTAAAATGATTAAGGCCTCGGCCAAAACCATAAATCAAATTGGGAAAGGCCTCGGCCAATTCCACGTCTAGTTGTCTCATGAGACCTACCGATGCATCGAGGAGCTATAGCGGGCTCCACCCGTCACTTATTAAGTCCAATACATTCCTCATATGAATAGGTTTAAACATATCATAAACCATAACATAATCGTATCACATAAAACATGCATAAAGGAAACATAAAATTTCCACATTTCAATCACAAGATATCAATACGACACATTGATATAATAAAAACGCTTTCAAAACCATTTTCAATACCAAAATAAAAGAAAGTAAAAACTTTGTATTTATTTTTCATTAAAAAAATGATGGCTTGTAGAGGAATCCGAAACTCAAATAATGGTCATGGTGGTGGAGAAGTCGTTGTCGCCGCATACGTACGACAAAAACATTCCCTTTTTTCGTTTAGTAAACGCTTCGTATAAAAAAGATTCCTTTTGAATAAACGTAAAAGTCAAAGTGGTTTATACACCGTATAAAAGAAATTTGTGTATAAAACCAAATATGCCTCAATGAAAGGAGATTGAGACGAAGTCCTTACAAAGATCATTTTTGAAATAAAATAGATATATTATGTGTATTCACTATAGGTACACATAAAGAAAGTAAAAATACAAAATAAGACATAATAATATCATGACATAATTTGAAAGTAGGAGATTAACCCAAAGAATGGAAGTTGGGTTAAGAAGTTCCCTTACAAAGAGCATTTTTAAAATAAAATAGATCTATTATGTGTATTCACTACAAGTACACATAAATAATGTACAAATACAGGATATGACATAATAATATCATGACATAATTTGAAAGTAGGATATTAACCCAAAGAACGAAAATTGGGTTAAGAAGTTCCCTTACCTCGTGTCTGACTTGACTCAACCGTTCTTTAACCTCCTGAATAATAAACTAGAGTTAATATATACCTTATTAAGAACCATTTTCAATTTCATTATCCTTATTATATCACTTATTACAATGATATGAACATTATGTAATTATTTAAGTTAATAACGGTCGTTTTGTCGATCTTTGGTACTTGAGTCAACAATAAGCTTCTTATAATTACAAGTTGTTTATGTGGTGAAATATCCATTATATCCAGAATTATATTCATGATTTAGATGTCATATATATATTATATATCCAGTATATACATTCATTTATAATATTACGTAACATTTAGAGGTGAGAAATGAAATGCACCGTTCATGGAGACGGTAAGCCGTACGTACGCATGAACGCTACTTTCATTTCAATTTCATATTTAATGGAACTAAATCATAATGATATAAATGTATAATATAATTCCAGTATAATATAGTGTATAATACCATTTACTCCATCCTTTATACATCCCACATATGGCATTAACGATTCAAATCACTTTGAGGGGGCGGTAGTCCGCACTTCCTAAAATGAAATTATCGCGTTTTACCCATAATGGAAATCATAAAGTAAGACATAAATGAGAAATACAGAAGCATAAGTAAAACATAAACACATTATATATCATATATAAATATATTGACATCTTAATGGCCACCTTTGAAGGTGTTATATGAGTGTTGAACAATCATCGTTTCGTGAGGCAGAAATTCGCCATCCACAGAAACCGTATGTTCTTTAACCATTAGATGTAGGTGTGTGTAAGTGTAGCTCTAATCCTTCTTATAACAACATCCTAGTATATTGAGGATACTGGTGTTGTCACAAAATAAATGAATAAAAAGATTTTAGGGGGTTGGAGAAGAAAAATAAAACAAAACAACATTAGAAAAGACATTACCTCAAAATCGGGTAACTCTTTTTGATTTGAGCCAAAGGCTTCCTTGGGAAGAGTTCTGCCCAAAGTGATGATTCTAGGAGTAATAGAGGGATTTTGGGAGAGGATTTGGGCAGAGGTTGGCCGAGCCAAATGGCTTGAAGGTGTGAATAAGGTGGGAGAGGTGGGGGCCTTTTATAAGTGGAGAGGAGGGGCTCTTTTGGAAAGATTGAAATGTTACATTATTTACACAATGCTTTTCGGATTCTAAAGGTCCCACACTTATATAATTCGAGGATATGGTGATAAGGGTTCGAAATCTCCTCATCCAATTGGCTTTGGACAAGTGTAAGCATTGGATTTTGCATTATCTTCTCATTTTATTTAAATCATTAAATAATGAGGTCATCGCTGCATCATAATGATGTCATAAATAATTTACTTTATTTAATGTCTAAAAATTATAAAAAAAATACTATGATGTAGGAAAGCTTTTTAGCTTTCCAATGAATATTTATAGTCAAAATTTGGACTTGTGTAACCCCACTTAAAAACTGTTTTAGTAAAATAACTCATGTTTGTGTCAATTTAATTTTAACATTAAATAAATATATATTAATGTCATTTTCCAACTAAAGTGGCTCCATGGGGTCCCCAAGTTGACCCATGGGTTGTCTTGGTCGGCCATGACTCATCCAATAGGAGTAGGACAAGTGTCATGCTCATCTCATATTATAAAAACATTATTTGTACCTTAAACTACACTAATTACCTCTAATCGCGATTAAGAACTTAAAAGTTACTATTCACCAAAAAATTATTTTAATCTTATTGAACCACATTTTACTTCTTAATGACAACCATGTATGTAGGATTTTTGAAAATCAAATCACAGAAGTGGTAATATTTCATTTAAACGAAAAATCAGTTATTTAACTACCACTTAGTGGTTTCACTATTCATCAAAAATTGAAGTTTTTCAGAAAAAGGCCAAAATTTCACCCTAAGCTATAATTGATATTACGAATTCAAAAATGATGTCTATTTTAAAAAATTCCAAACATATTAGTTGCATTAATTAATTTTATAATTAATTCCCGCTGTCACAACAAATAGCGTGTTTTTAAGAAACAATTTATATCAAAAGATTGGCAATTGTTTATGTCAAATTTCAATGTTAAATTAATTCTAATGACCACCATTGGATAAAATGGTAAAAATATATTCTAATTATACTCTAAAACCACTCAATAGTATAATTTATCACTATGAATTATTTTTATTAAAAAAGTTGTTTTAAGTATTTTTCACTATTCATAAAAATTTTGAAGTTCTCAGAAAATTACAAAAAATTCAACATAGGCTAATTTCAATATTAGGAATACAAAAATAAAGTCCATTTTGAAATATAAAATTTCTATAATTTTAAAAAGTGGTTATTACTATTCATAACGGCTATTTTGATTAGTTGCGGTGTGTTAGAACTCGAACTTGCGTATAATGCAAGCTATTGCATTATTGAAAGAGAGTCGTATCGTGGAAGCTCGGGGTGTTACATTCTCCCCTCCTTCAATAAATTGCGTCCTCGCAATTTGAAATTTTTCTTGGAAAATAAAAGGTTGAAAAGAGAAAATACCTTTGAGGAAAACCCTCATCGGAAATAAGGTTAATAAATATATAACATTAAAAGAAAGCAGGATAAGTACAAAGGTCACCCGATATAGCCCATTCTAGGATTATATGAAAATATGGATATGGAGGAGAAACAAACCATCAAGGTCTGATGGAGAGTTATAGAAAACAGGATTAGGAGAAAGTTTAACCACAAGAAAATCACAAACTTGTGATTGGTTAAACGGTCATTGAATCCCCAGTTGGAAAAGTTAACCGACAACATTTTTGTTTTAAGTTACCTTTTATAATGTTGAGGAATTTATTTAGGAGATTTACTAAGAACGTAAGGGAATATACATACTTGTTATGTATACTTTCATTCGTTAATAAATTTTTACCACAAACCCAACTTTTACTCCAAATGGTAACGGAACTCAAAAATATTCTATTTATCCTAATTGTATAAGGTTCAAAATGTTAACACATACCATTTAGATTAGTAAAACTATTTTGTAATAACCAGGGACTTCCTGTAGGCTAGTGGTAGGAAATAAAGGCCTGTCGCACTATGGTTGTGGGTTCGATTCCTGCAGCTTTGTCCGACGCGACGGGTTATGCCCCACCCTGCAGGTTGTCCTTTTCCTAAAAATATAGTACCATACTATTCCAAAAATAATCTTCATAAATGTTTTAACCTTAAACAATACTATCCAAAGTTCAACTTAATCCACTCCAACCTTTATAGTTATCCAAAATACCTTCATCCAGACTTTCTCTAAAAGGTCTCTAAATTCCAAAATCAATTGTAACATCAGATTACCCAAACAAAGAAAAGTTTCTCTTATTATCACATACTAAAAATATGATTACCTTAATCATATTAAAACCTTACTGAAATCAACAAGTACGGCAGTACAATCCTTATATATATATCACATTATTCTAATAACCAGAATATAATCCATGAGTCCAAAAGCACCAATACATTAGTTATTCTGCTTCAACTGTAGTAACAACATAAGATTGTCCTTGATCCCTTGGCCTTTTCTGAGGTAAGTTTCCCTGACGCTTAGGACATTCATTTGCATAATGACCCATTTCTCTACAATTGTAGCATTCAACTTTGATAGCCTCTTTCTTTCCCTTGCAATCACGAGCCTGGTGACCCTTTTCTCCACATTTATAACAAACTCCCATTCCTTTTAGGCAAGTACCAGGGTGATTCTTCCCACAATTATCACATAATGGAAAATCCTTCTTTCCCTTTTCCCCTTTATCTGTCTCTTGTTCCACCGTTCTCTTCTTCTCTTGCTTTACTTTGTTGTCATAAGACTTAGAGAATTCCTTTTCTGTCTTGATAGCACACGAGACAATATCTTCATATGATGAGAAGGATTGTGATACTAAAGCTCTACGGAGAAATGGTTTTAACCCATCAAAGAAACGATCAATCTTACTCCTTGGGTTACGTATATAATCGGCAGCATGCCTCGCTAACCTTGTAAAGTTAGCCTCATACTTTGCGACATTCTCATCCTCCTTCTGCCTCAAACTCAGAAATTGCCTTTCCATATCTGCTCGATGGTCACGAGGATAGTATTTTTCTAAAAACAGATCTTTGAAATCCCTCCATTCCATATTTGATACTTCATCATCTTCCTTCATGTTTTGAATCAATGACCACCATTGATCGGCATCTCCAGTGAGGCGGTAAACTGCCATGACAACCTTCTCCCTTTCACTACTCCCCAAAGCCTGAAATATTTTCTCTAGGGAATTTATCCATTGCTCGGCTACTAAGGGATTTGTACTCCCATTAAAGGTTGGTGGTTGTTGCCTCATGAAGCGGTCTAACATTGATCCTCCACGTTGCGGATCAGGGTGCTCCATACGAGTAAGGTTATTATTCATAACCTGAGTGAGTTGTCCCAGTATGGTAATAAGTTGATCAGCACCAGTTGTATCTCCAGATACACAATAATTATCTTGATCAGGAGGGAAATCCCTACACGGAGTTCGTGCATTGATACGGTTTCCATTCCTTCTACTAGGCGCCATTTCTAAACAATGGCATAAACTAGATTAGTTTATAAATCAAAATACATAATTCCATACTTGTAAAACACTTTACATAAATTGAACTATTTATGGATATAATCCATAATCATAAAAATAAATGATTTCTTTGAGGAAGTATATACTCATAACCCTTCATAGTGGTTTGTAAATAAAATTAGAATTATCCTAAGAATATCCCCCGGGAGTTTCGTAACCAAGAGTGCAGCAAGGCCCGTTGTCGTGCACCAGTTCCCGTTCGAGTCTAGCTCAAAGCAGTGTTTTTGGGTTTTACCCCTAGGTACATCTGTGCCAGAGCCTCCTCTACCTGCTCATATCCAGACAGGGATGTATTTCTCGGAAAACTCATAACATCTCTATAATACCAAAATTCTAGGAAGTTCTTCTATACTAATCCTCAAAGTCTATCTTTGGCCTATGTGCTCTAATCAGAGTTTATCTAAATCTAGCTTCCAAGGTTAGTACTAAACTGCCTCTGATACCAACTGTAACGCCCCGACCCCAGCTACCCAGAGTCGGTGCATTACTTCGTAACATTGGCATGATCACAAAAGATCAAGTCTCGAATGACCGATTAGTTTAGTAGCCTTGGAAACACTAGATACATTCGTAAACATTACATTACATCATAAAGTAAACCAAAACAACAACAACATATTGTCTTCATATCCCCTCAGACTATCCCTGCAGGTCATTCATAATATACTTCTTCAAATCCTGGAAAACATTAAAACATTGAAAGGGGTGAGCTCAGATGCTCAGTAAGGATAACAATATTGCGGAAGCTTTCATAAATAAACATTAACATTTAAGGCAATGTATAACTAAAACAAAAGCCTTTTAAACTTGAACTTCAACATAATATGGCAAAAGTAAAATGAGATAATGCCATTCACTTCTTCACATGGATATTCTACTGGCCGAATAATCACATGCAATATCAATAACCACTTTCATAATGAGGGAATGTATAATGCCGGACATTCTGAAACATTTTGTCAAGGCCTCGGCCAAGACATCTAAAATGATTAAGGCCTCGGCCAAAACCATAAATCAAATTGGGAAAGGCCTCGGCCAATTCCACGTCTAGTTGTCTCATGAGACCTACCGATGCATCGAGGAGCTATAGCGGGCTCCACCCGTCACTTATTAAGTCCAATACATTCCTCATATGAATAGGTTTAAACATATCATAAACCATAACATAATCGTATCACATAAAACATGCATAAAGGAAACATAACATTTCCACATTTCAATCACAAGATATCAATACGACACATTGATATAATAAAAACGCTTTCAAAACCATTTTCAATACCAAAATAAAAGAAAGTAAAAACTTTGTATTTATTTTTCATTAAAAAAAATGATGGCTTGTAGAGGAATCCGAAACTCAAATAATGGTCATGGTGGTGGAGAAGTCGTTGTCGCCGCATACGTACGACAAAAACATTCCCTTTTTTCGTTTAGTAAACGCTTCGTATAAAAAAGATTCCTTTTGAATAAACGTAAAAGTCAAAGTGGTTTATACACCGTATAAAAGAAATTTGTGTATAAAACCAAATATGCCTCAATGAAAGGAGATTGAGACGAAGTCCTTACAAAGATCATTTTTGAAATAAAATAGATATATTATGTGTATTCACTATAGGTACACATAAAGAAAGTAAAAATACAAAATAAGACATAATAATATCATGACATAATTTGAAAGTAGGAGATTAACCCAAAGAATGGAAGTTGGGTTAAGAAGTTCCCTTACAAAGAGCATTTTTAAAATAAAATAGATCTATTATGTGTATTCACTACAAGTACACATAAATAATGTACAAATACAGGATATGACATAATAATATCATGACATAATTTGAAAGTAGGATATTAACCCAAAGAACGAAAATTGGGTTAAGAAGTTCCCTTACCTCGTGTCTGACTTGACTCAACCGTTCTTTAACCTCCTGAATAATAAACTAGAGTTAATATATACCTTATTAAGAACCATTTTCAATTTCATTATCCTTATTATATCACTTATTACAATGATATGAACATTATGTAATTATTTAAGTTAATAACGGTCGTTTTGTCGATCTTTGGTACTTGAGTCAACAATAAGCTTCTTATAATTACAAGTTGTTTATGTGGTGAAATATCCATTATATCCAGAATTATATTCATGATTTAGATGTCATATATATATTATATATCCAGTATATACATTCATTTATAATATTACGTAACATTTAGAGGTGAGAAATGAAATGCACCGTTCATGGAGACGGTAAGCCGTACGTACGCATGAACGCTACTTTCATTTCAATTTCATATTTAATGGAACTAAATCATAATGATATAAATGTATAATATAATTCCAGTATAATATAGTGTATAATACCATTTACTCCATCCTTTATACATCCCACATATGGCATTAACGATTCAAATCACTTTGAGGGGGCGGTAGTCCGCACTTCCTAAAATGAAATTATCGCGTTTTACCCATAATGGAAATCATAAAGTAAGACATAAATGAGAAATACAGAAGCATAAGTAAAACATAAACACATTATATATCATATATAAATATATTGACATCTTAATGGCCACCTTTGAAGGTGTTATATGAGTGTTGAACAATCATCGTTTCGTGAGGCAGAAATTCTCCATCCACAGAAACCGTATGTTCTTTAACCATTAGATGTAGGTGTGTGTAAGTGTAGCTCGAATCCTTCTTATAACAACATCCTAGTATATTGAGGATACTGGTGTTGTCACAAAATAAATGAATAAAAAGAGTTTAGGGGGTTGGAGAAGAAAAATAAAACAAAACAACATTAGAAAAGACATTACCTCAAAATCGGGTAACTCTTTTTGATTTGAGCCAAAGGCTTCCTTGGGAAGAGTTCTGCCCAAAGTGATGATTCTAGGAGTAATAGAGGGATGTTGGGAGAGGATTTGGGCAGAGTTTGGCCGAGCCAAATGGCTTGAAGGTGTGAATAAGGTGGGAGAGGTGGGGGCCTTTTATAAGTGGAGAGGAGGGGCTCTTTTGGAAAGATTGAAATGTTACATTATTTACACAATGCTTTTCGGATTCTAAAGGTCCCACACTTATATAATTCGAGGCTATGGTGATAAGGGTTCGAAATCTCCTCATCCAATTGGCTTTGGACAAGTGTAAGCATTGGATTTTGCATTATCTTCTCATTTTATTTAAATCATTAAATAATGAGGTCATCGCTGCATCATAATGATGTCATAAATAATTTAATTTATTTAATGTCTAAAAATTATAAAAAAAATACTATGATGTAGGAAATCTTTTTAGCTTTCCAATTAATATTTATAGTCAAAATTTGGACTTGTGTAACCCCACTTAAAAACTGTTTTAGTAAAATAACTCATGTTTGTGTCAATTTAATTTTAACATTAAATAAATATATATTAATGTCATTTTCCAACTAAAGTGGCTCCATGGGGTCCCCAAGTTGACCCATGGGTTGTCTTGGTCGGCCATGACTCATCCAATAGGAGTAGGACAAGTGTCATGCTCATCTCATATTATAAAAACATTATTTGTACCTTAAACTACACTAATTACCTCTAATCGCGATTAAGAACTTAAAAGTTACTATTCACCAAAAAATTATTTTAATCTTATTGAACCACATTTTACTTCTTAATGACAACCATGTATGTAGGATTTTTGAAAATCAAATCACAGAAGTGGTAATATTTCATTTAAACGAAAAATCAGTTATTTAACTACCACTTAGTGGTTTCACTATTCATCAAAAATTGAAGTTTTTCAGAAAAAGGCCAAAATTTCACCCTAAGCTATAATTGATATTACGAATTCAAAAATGATGTCTATTTTAAAAAATTCCAAACATATTAGTTGCATTAATTAATTTTATAATTAATTCCCGCTGTCACAACAAATAGCGTGTTTTTAAGAAACAATTTATATCAAAAGATTGGCAATTGTTTATGTCAAATTTCAATGTTAAATTAATTCTAATGACCACCATTGGATAAAATGGTAAAAATATATTCTAATTATACTCTAAAACCACTCAATAGTATAATTTATCACTATGAATTATTTTTATTAAAAAAGTTGTTTTAAGTATTTTTCACTATTCATAAAAATTTTGAAGTTCTCAGAAAATTACAAAAAATTCAACATAGGCTAATTTCAATATTAGGAATACAAAAATAAAGTCCATTTTGAAATATAAAATTTCTATAATTTTAAAAAGTGGTTATTACTATTCATAACGGCTATTTTGATTAGTTGCGGTGTGTTAGAACTCGAACTTGCGTATAATGCAAGCTATTGCATTATTGAAAGAGAGTCGTATCGTGGAAGCTCGGGGTGTTACATTCTCCCCTCCTTCAATAAATTGCGTCCTCGCAATTTGAAATTTTTCTTGGAAAATAAAAGGTTGAAAAGAGAAAATACCTTTGAGGAAAACCCTCATCGGAAATAAGGTTAATAAATATATAACATTAAAAGAAAGCAGGATAAGTACAAAGGTCACCCGATATAGCCCATTCTAGGATTATATGAAAATATGGATATGGAGGAGAAACAAACCATCAAGGTCTGATGGAGAGTTATAGAAAACAGGATTAGGAGAAAGTTTAACCACAAGAAAATCACAAACTTGTGATTGGTTAAACGGTCATTGAATCCCCAGTTGGAAAAGTTAACCGACAACATTTTTGTTTTAAGTTACCTTTTATAATGTTGAGGAATTTATTTAGGAGATTTACTAAGAACGTAAGGGAATATACATACTTGTTATGTATACTTTCATTCGTTAATAAATTTTTACCACAAACCCAACTTTTACTCCAAATGGTAACGGAACTCAAAAATATTCTATTTATCCTAATTGTATAAGGTTCAAAATGTTAACACATACCATTTAGATTAGTAAAACTATTTTGTAATAACCAGGGACTTCCTGTAGGCTAGTGGTAGGAAATAAAGGCCTGTCGCACTATGGTTGTGGGTTCGATTCCTGCAGCTTTGTCCGACGCGACGGGTTATGCCCCACCCTGCAGGTTGTCCTTTTCCTAAAAATATAGTACCATACTATTCCAAAAATAATCTTCATAAATGTTTTAACCTTAAACAATACTATCCAAAGTTCAACTTAATCCACTCCAACCTTTATAGTTATCCAAAATACCTTCATCCAGACTTTCTCTAAAAGGTCTCTAAATTCCAAAATCAATTGTAACATCAGATTACCCAAACAAAGAAAAGTTTCTCTTATTATCACATACTAAAAATATGATTACCTTAATCATATTAAAACCTTACTGAAATCAACAAGTACGGCAGTACAATCCTTATATATATATCACATTATTCTAATAACCAGAATATAATCCATGAGTCCAAAAGCACCAATACATTAGTTATTCTGCTTCAACTGTAGTAACAACATAAGATTGTCCTTGATCCCTTGGCCTTTTCTGAGGTAAGTTTCCCTGACGCTTAGGACATTCATTTTCATAATGACCCATTTCTCTACAATTGTAGCATTCAACTTTGATAGCCTCTTTCTTTCCCTTGCAATCACGAGCCTGGTGACCCTTTTCTCCACATTTATAACAAACTCCCATTCCTTTTAGGCAAGTACCAGGGTGATTCTTCCCACAATTATCACATAATGGAAAATCCTTCTTTCCCTTTTTCCCTTTATCTGTCTCTTGTTCCACCGTTCTCTTCTTCTCTTGCTTTACTTTGTTGTCATAAGACTTAGAGAATTCCTTTTCTGTCTTGATAGCACACGAGACAATATCTTCATATGATGAGAAGGATTGTGATACTAAAGCTCTACGGAGAAATGGTTTTAACCCATCAAAGAAACGATCAATCTTACTCCTTGGGTTACGTATATAATCGGCAGCATGCCTCGCTAACCTTGTAAAGTTAGCCTCATACTTTGCGACATTCTCATCCTCCTTCTGCCTCAAACTCAGAAATTGCCTTTCCATATCTGCTCGATGGTCACGAGGATAGTATTTTTCTAAAAACAGATCTTTGAAATCCCTCTATTCCATATTTGATACTTCATCATCTTCCTTCATGTTTTGAATCAATGACCACCATTGATCGGCATCTCCAGTGAGGCGGTAAACTGCCATGACAACCTTCTCCCTTTCACTACTCCCCAAAGCCTGAAATATTTTCTCTAGGGAATTTATCCATTGCTCGGCTACTAAGGGATTTGTACTCCCATTAAAGGTTGGTGGTTGTTGCCTCATGAAGCGGTCTAACATTGATCCTCCACGTTGCGGATCAGGGTGCTCCATACGAGTAAGGTTATTATTCATAACCTGAGTGAGTTGTCCCAGTATGGTAATAAGTTGATCAGCACCAGTTGTATCTCCAGATACACAATAATTATCTTGATCAGGAGGGAAATCCCTACACGGAGTTCGTGCATTGATACGGTTTCCATTCCTTCTACTAGGCGCCATTTCTAAACAATGGCATAAACTAGATTAGTTTATAAATCAAAATACATAATTCCATACTTGTAAAACACTTTACATAAATTGAACTATTTATGGATATAATCCATAATCATAAAAATAAATGATTTCTTTGAGGAAGTATATACTCATAACCCTTCATAGTGGTTTGTAAATAAAATTAGAATTATCCTAAGAATATCCCCCGGGAGTTTCGTAACCAAGAGTGCAGCAAGGCCCGTTGTCGTGCACCAGTTCCCGTTCGAGTCTAGCTCAAAGCAGTGTTTTTGGGTTTTACCCCTAGGTACATCTGTGCCAGAGCCTCCTCTACCTGCTCGTATCCAGACAGGGATGTATTTCTCGGAAAACTCATAACATCTCTATAATACCAAAATTCTAGGAAGTTCTTCTATACTAATCCTCAAAGTCTATCTTTGGCCTATGTGCTCTAATCAGAGTTTATCTAAATCTAGCTTCCAAGGTTAGTACTAAACTGCCTCTGATACCAACTGTAACGCCCCGACCCCAGCTACCCAGAGTCGGTGCATTACTTCGTAACATTGGCATGATCACAAAAGATCAAGTCTCGAAAGACCGATTAGTTTAGTAGCCTTGGAAACACTAGATACATTCGTAAACATTACATTACATCATAAAGTAAACCAAAACAACAACAACATATTGTCTTCATATCCCCTCAGACTATCCCTGCAGGTCATTCATAATATACTTCTTCAAATCCTGGAAAACATTAAAACATTGAAAGGGGTGAGCTCAGATGCTCAGTAAGGATAACAATATTGCGGAAGCTTTCATAAATAAACATTAACATTTAAGGCAATGTATAACTAAAACAAAAGCCTTTTAAACTTGAACTTCAACATAATATGGCAAAAGTAAAATGAGATAATGCCATTCACTTCTTCACATGGATATTCTACTGGCCGAATAATCACATGCAATATCAATAACCACTTTCATAATGAGGGAATGTATAATGCCGGACATTCTGAAACATTTTGTCAAGGCCTCGGCCAAGACATCTAAAATGATTAAGGCCTCGGCCAAAACCATAAATCAAATTGGGAAAGGCCTCGGCCAATTCCACGTCTAGTTGTCTCATGAGACCTACCGATGCATCGAGGAGCTATAGCGGGCTCCACCCGTCACTTATTAAGTCCAATACATTCCTCATATGAATAGGTTTAAACATATCATAAACCATAACATAATCGTATCACATAAAACATGCATAAAGGAAACATAACATTTCCACATTTCAATCACAAGATATCAATACGACACATTGATATAATAAAAACGCTTTCAAAACCATTTTCAATACCAAAATAAAAGAAAGTAAAAACTTTGTATTTATTTTTCATTAAAAAAAATGATGGCTTGTAGAGGAATCCGAAACTCAAATAATGGTCATGGTGGTGGAGAAGTCGTTGTCGCCGCATACGTACGACAAAAACATTCCCTTTTTTCGTTTAGTAAACGCTTCGTATAAAAAAGATTCCTTTTGAATAAACGTAAAAGTCAAAGTGGTTTATACACCGTATAAAAGAAATTTGTGTATAAAACCAAATATGCCTCAATGAAAGGAGATTGAGACGAAGTCCTTACAAAGATCATTTTTGAAATAAAATAGATATATTATGTGTATTCACTATAGGTACACATAAAGAAAGTAAAAATACAAAATAAGACATAATAATATCATGACATAATTTGAAAGTAGGAGATTAACCCAAAGAATGGAAGTTGGGTTAAGAAGTTCCCTTACAAAGAGCATTTTTAAAATAAAATAGATCTATTATGTGTATTCACTACAAGTACACATAAATAATGTACAAATACAGGATATGACATAATAATATCATGACATAATTTGAAAGTAGGATATTAACCCAAAGAACGAAAATTGGGTTAAGAAGTTCCCTTACCTCGTGTCTGACTTGACTCAACCGTTCTTTAACCTCCTGAATAATAAACTAGAGTTAATATATACCTTATTAAGAACCATTTTCAATTTCATTATCCTTATTATATCACTTATTACAATGATATGAACATTATGTAATTATTTAAGTTAATAACGGTCGTTTTGTCGATCTTTGGTACTTGAGTCAACAATAAGCTTCTTATAATTACAAGTTGTTTATGTGGTGAAATATCCATTATATCCAGAATTATATTCATGATTTAGATGTCATATATATATTATATATCCAGTATATACATTCATTTATAATATTACGTAACATTTAGAGGTGAGAAATGAAATGCACCGTTCATGGAGACGGTAAGCCGTACGTACGCATGAACGCTACTTTCATTTCAATTTCATATTTAATGGAACTAAATCATAATGATATAAATGTATAATATAATTCCAGTATAATATAGTGTATAATACCATTTACTCCATCCTTTATACATCCCACATATGGCATTAACGATTCAAATCACTTTGAGGGGGCGGTAGTCCGCACTTCCTAAAATGAAATTATCGCGTTTTACCCATAATGGAAATCATAAAGTAAGACATAAATGAGAAATACAGAAGCATAAGTAAAACATAAACACATTATATATCATATATAAATATATTGACATCTTAATGGCCACCTTTGAAGGTGTTATATGAGTGTTGAACAATCATCGTTTCGTGAGGCAGAAATTCGCCATCCACAGAAACCGTATGTTCTTTAACCATTAGATGTAGGTGTGTGTAAGTGTAGCTCGAATCCTTCTTATAACAACATCCTAGTATATTGAGGATACTGGTGTTGTCACAAAATAAATGAATAAAAAGAGTTTAGGGGGTTGGAGAAGAAAAATAAAACAAAACAACATTAGAAAAGACATTACCTCAAAATCGGGTAACTCTTTTTGATTTGAGCCAAAGGCTTCCTTGGGAAGAGTTCTGCCCAAAGTGATGATTCTAGGAGTAATAGAGGGATGTTGGGAGAGGATTTGGGCAGAGGTTGGCCGAGCCAAATGGCTTGAAGGTGTGAATAAGGTGGGAGAGGTGGGGGCCTTTTATAAGTGGAGAGGAGGGGCTCTTTTGGAAAGATTGAAATGTTACATTATTTACACAATGCTTTTCGGATTCTAAAGGTCCCACACTTATATAATTCAAGGCTATGGTGATAAGGGTTCGAAATCTCCTCATCCAATTGGCTTTGGACAAGTGTAAGCATTGGATTTTGCATTATCTTCTCATTTTATTTAAATCATTAAATAATGAGGTCATCGCTGCATCATAATGATGTCATAAATAATTTAATTTATTTAATGTCTAAAAATTATAAAAAAACTACTATGATGTAAGAAATCTTTTTAGCTTTCCAATGAATATTTATAGTCAAAATTTGGACTTGTGTAACCCCACTTAAAAACTGTTTTAGTAAAATAACTCATGTTTGTGTCAATTTAATTTTAACATTAAATAAATATATATTAATGTCATTTTCCAACTAAAGTGGCTCCATGGGGTCCCCAAGTTGACCCATGGGTTGTCTTGGTCGGCCATGACTCATCAAATAGGAGTAGGACAAGTGTCATGCTCATCTCATATTATAAAAACATTATTTGTACCTTAAACTACACTAATTACCTCTAATCGCGATTAAGAACTTAAAAGTTACTATTCACCAAAAAATTATTTTAATCTTATTGAACCACATTTTACTTCTTAATGACAACCATGTATGTAGGATTTTTGAAAATCAAATCACAGAAGTGGTAATATTTCATTTAAACGAAAAATCAGTTATTTAACTACCACTTAGTGGTTTCACTATTCATCAAAAATTGAAGTTTTTCAGAAAAAGGCCAAAATTTCACCCTAAGCTATAATTGATATTACGAATTCAAAAATGATGTCTATTTTAAAAAATTCCAAACATATTAGTTGCATTAATTAATTTTATAATTAATTCCCGCTGTCACAACAAATAGCGTGTTTTTAAGAAACAATTTATATCAAAAGATTGGCAATTGTTTATGTCAAATTTCAATGTTAAATTAATTCTAATGACCACCATTGGATAAAATGGTAAAAATATATTCTAATTATACTCTAAAACCACTCAATAGTATAATTTATCACTATGAATTATTTTTATTAAAAAAGTTGTTTTAAGTATTTTTCACTATTCATAAAAATTTTGAAGTTCTCAGAAAATTACAAAAAATTCAACATATGCTAATTTCAATATTAGGAATACAAAAATAAAGTCCATTTTGAAATATAAAATTTCTATAATTTTAAAAAGTGGTTATTACTATTCATAACGGCTATTTTGATTAGTTGCGGTGTGTTAGAACTCGAACTTGCGTATAATGCAAGCTATTGCATTATTGAAAGAGAGTCGTATCGTGGAAGCTCGGGGTGTTACACGTAAAATTCAAGGGAAATTGTTTTTCTAAATTTTCTTTGGAAAATTTACAAGAGCGCGGTTTCTGACGACACCTGATTCTGATGCCTGTTGTGCCCGGAATCAATTTCCGAAGTTTGGCTCGGGTATGTTCAGTGAATGAACGAGCGGGTTTTCCTATCTTTTGAACCAGTTCTCGGAATTGAAATCTGATGGCACCGATGAACTCACAGCGCCGAAATTCGCATAAGGAGACCTTTTCCGAGGTTGCGTTTTATGCGGGGTGAGAGTTAGTTTAGGGGGGAATTAGAAGATGTTAAATAAATTGTGGAACACAATTTATTTTTAAATTTGTTGGTTATTTCCTCCAAAAGGGAGTTAGAGGTGGGGCCCACAACCACATAACCTCCCTTGAGAGGAAAAAGTGTGGTGGGGCCCACAAGAGCCCTAACTCTTCAATATCCCTTAAACTCCCCATTAACTCCACTCTAATTAATTTGACAACTTATGAAATTAATTTGGTGAGTTACATTTAAGTTTTTGAAATTCAAACAATTGAATTTCAAATGCTTTTTTGTGTTAATAAAATATGTTTAGAACTTAATTTTTTAGGGGTTGGTGTTGGGTTGTTTGAGAGCTTTTGGAGAAAAAGCTAAGGAACACCTTCTTCCTCGATGAAGAACGCGAAGAACGCCATTCTTCAATGAAGAACTTCTCCGTCGAAGAATACGGTTCTTCCGCGACGCCATATCCGTGACCCGACGTTCTTCTTCCATGTCATCTCTTCCGCGGCGGTTTTCCGCAACGGAATCGCCGTCAACGACTTCTAATCCTCGCTTCACGAAGTCGACGTTCATTCCCCGCGATGCCCGACCTCCATGACGCTTTCCTTCCACGGGTCGTTGACGAACACCGTTCCTGAACCGATGTAGGGGATTTATTTTTTAATTAATTCCATTCATGATTTCTAGTTTGTCGATCTTTGTGGTTTTCGATTGATTATTATTGAATAATGCGAGGGGGCCGGTCCGCACAAACACGGCCGACCCTCCTCCTTATTTCATGAGTGATTTCTTTGTGGTTGGTACGAGGATGCGTGGTGTCGTCGCACCACGCGGTTTCATGCGGAAGATATGCGCGGCGCCAACGCGTCGCCCCGTGGAAAGAAATTCAAGGACGCGATGCCGTCGCGCCGCGTAGAAGAAAACCGAAGGCGCCGCGGCCGGAGTGGGGCCGCGGCAGAGGGGCACGGTGTGGTCGCACCGCGCCAGACGAACCGAGTCGCGGCCGGTTCCGGGCCGCGGTGGAGCAGGGTGACCGGCGGCCGGCATCGGGCCACCGGCGTCGGTGTTGGAAGGGGACCGACCATCGCCGGTCCCGTGGTGCAGGAACCAGCCGACCATGGCGGGCCGGCCGGACATGGAGAACCGGGGGAATTAAATTCCCCCGGCCGGCAGCAGCAAGTGGCCCCATGAAGGGGCCGTTGTTTCGAACGAACCGAGGGGGCAGTGCCCCCCTGTGCGCGAGCCGCCAAAACGGCTGAGCCGTTTTGGCTGAGCAGCCGCCAGGGCGTGGGCCGCTGGGCCACCGGGCTGGCCCGACCCCGGACCCGGGGCGGGTCGAGCCAGTTCGGGCTGACCGGGGGGTCTCGGGCCGGGTCGGTCCGGGCCTGACACCCCCGTTATCAGACTGTTTTGGTTCAAATGCCCATAACTCGGGCTACGGACCTCCAAACGATGTTCCGTTAGTGGCATTGAGATCCTTGGATAGAGACGGTCATTTTGGTATATCGCACTCAAGGTTTCAGAATACTTTGAGTTCGTCCGGGTTGGTTCATACACGAAACCAATCAGGCCCTCAGAGCGGAAACGCTTATATCTTGAGCTACGGACGTCCGATTGACCTGCCGTCAACTTTGTTGAGTTCCTCTTAGTGAGACGGATCTTTTGGCATACTCCGCCTGAGGTTTGGACACAGGTGGAGTACGGTCGGGTTGGTTTTTCCTTAAAAACCCAACCGGGCCCCTGGAACGAAAAAGCCAATAACTCTCAGATCGGGCGTCCGATTGACGCACCGTCTGTTGCGTTGAGTACCTATTGACGATACAGAACTTTTGGATACATCAACTCTGGACTATGTGACAGTTGATGTATCAGCCTCTCGGGTCATGGAGCGGACCCTCCCGAACGAACATGTTGTGTGCGGGAACCCTAGAGCTGGCTGTGACTGCTACTGTGACTGTGATGATGACTGTGCAGAGATCATCAGTGGATTCGACGATGACGACTACAACATTCAGTGATCCTATGTGGATCAGTGCTACCGATCCTGTGTGGGTCCAATCCTGTGTGGGTCAGCGCTCAGCGGTTCTGTGTGAGCCAGCGCCTACAGATCCTGTGTGGGTCTGATCCTGTGTGGGTCTTTAAGGGGGTTAGTTTCCTACCGATCCTGTGTGGGTCTTTGCGGGGGTTAGTACCTATCAATCCTTTATGGGTCCGACGACTTAGATGGATCAGTGATCATCTCTATCGTCTTTCGAAGAAGTATACCTGTGTGAGCTGAATCCTGTTTGATTTCCTGTGTGGATTGTGTTGTGCTATCCTATGTGGATTACGTTTTACATTCCTGTGTGGAATACGTATACATTCCTGTGTGGACTAGGTTGTACTTGGGCTCAGAGGTGGGAGCGTATTGGAATTGATGACTTAGGAATATGTAAGGGCATATTCCTAAGCATTGTCGGTTGTTACATCGTGATTGTATCTTTCCATTGTGGTTTATCCTTTGTGGATTTTGGTAGACCTTCGGGGGTCTCAGGGTCCCAACTGTGTAGATTATACTAACACCTGCACGGGGTATGCCCGCACTACGTTGTGTTGGTTGCAGACGACGGACAACGTTGATCGTGGTTGAGGCTTGCAGAGCAGGACAGTACCTGGAGGTGGACCACGGGGCGGAATGTACTCGGAGCAGACGGCGGGACCCGAGGAGCAGTGGAGCTATCTGTACCCACCCTTCAGGTGGGATTTCTAGTGGATAGCTCGGTGTAGCGGCTTTACATTACAGTTGATGTTTTCCCTTTCGAGTTGTACTTTACAGTTGGGCTTGTATTTCCGGCCCCTTTTACTTTACGCACATTTTGTTGTACTCAGTTTTTACTTAGTGTTTACTACTTCCGCTTGTACTCTGTGGTGCTTGTTTACTTTAAAAAGGCAATGCATTCCCTTTTTACCGGGATTTACACCTTGGTGCTAGTCGCCAGCCCCTGGCATATGGAAGGCGGGCTTGGGGTAGTCACGACACGAGCCCTGAGGATGGGTCGTGACAAATTGGTATCAGAGGAGTTCGGTTCTACCACAGAACTTGGAACTCTGGTCTTTTTATGTGAAGCAATAGTGTTTAGCGTTTTTAGTGTGGTTATCAGTCTAGGGAGTCCATTGTTGGTGCGGCGGTCGATGTATCCATACACCAGGACCCTGACTCCTGATTTCCGACTTAATGCACGAAAACATTGATTGCCTGTGTGTTTCATGTTTTTTTGTGATTACTTTGTGTCAGCTCACCAGGTATATTGTTTGACCGTGGCGCACCTGTTCTTTTTCAGGATGGCCCCATGATGGCAGCCAGCTAGGTTTCAGAGAGTCGAGCGTGATGACAGCCCACCGAGCGATGAGGCCTTGGTGCAGGTCCCTTTTCAGCAGTGGCGCCGGCGATAGCTCTACCCGCCGAGCCACCGATGCTTCCAGCACCAGCTGCTGACTATTGCATGTCTCCTAAGTGCACTTAATGAGTTCCAGTGCTAGCGACCGCCCAGGTTCCATGGGGAGACGGACCCCCAGGCAGCTGAGGATTGGCTGGAGGCAGTGGTGAGAGTTTTCAGGTTAGTGAGGACACCATCAGTCCTCATGGTGATCCTCACAGTGAGCCTACTGCACGCAGCAGCAGGCAGATGGTGGAGTTTGATTCTCCAGGTTCACGATGAGGCATCTCTTCTCTGGATGGATTTTGAGAGCCTCTTCCGCTCTGAGTTCGTCCCAGCCTCCATCCATGCGGTACGCATTCAGGAGCTTCTTCAGCTGCGGCAGGGCAGCATGATGGTCGCCCAGTACTCGGCGAGATTTACCGATCTCTCACGCTACTCTACAGACATGGTACGTGACCCATTCTTCCAAGCCTGGACCTTTTATCAGGGATTGAGACATGAGATCAGGGCATCGCTGATCTCCATAAGCATTCCGACTCAAACAGGAGTACTGGAGCGAGTCCTTCTCATCGAGAGCTTTCTTGCTGAGTCTACACCAGCGGCGAGACATACCGCAAGACGACACGTGGCGGAGTCTTCTGCAGCCGGTAGTAGACAGATGTCGCAGAGGTCCAAGCAGGCCAGAACATCGGGCAGACAACCACAAGATACAGGCTCGGAGGTGCGGGGCACACGCAACAGAACTAGTCTTACGAGTGGAAGACAGTGCTCTGCATGCGGCGGGCAGGGAAACATAGCTCGTGACTACCCGACCCACCATGCAGAGGAGCATCAGACGGTTGAGGAACCACCTAGGTAGAGGCAGTGGTTCGACCGTGGTGGTCCGCAGGGAGCAGGCGGATGAGGCAGAGGAGCTGGCGGAGCAGCAGGTGGTGGACGAAGTTTTCAGGCTCTACCACCACCACCACCAAGAGGTCCACCCCGACCTCAGGGGAGAGCACAGCTTGAGGCAGCTGAAGCTTACGATCATGGAGCTCCGGAAGCGGGTGGACTAGTGCGGGAATAACTCCAGGCATAGAGGCCTTTTCCCATAATGCCTCTAGCTTCGTAGTTTGTGTTGCCTTGTATCCTTGTACTTTGAGTTGACGTAATAAGAGACAGTTCCAATGTTAACGTTTTCTTTCTTGTCTTTTGTTTGTTATTACTAAGAGGTTCCATTTAAAAACTGTTGACTTGACCCTCACTTGCGAGATTCTTACTGGAGGATACCCAGTGACCACACACTGATGAAGACAGTGTGACTAAACCCTTGGAGGTGAGAGTAACGGTTGGATATCTTGGTAGCAATGGCGAGGCCTTACGATGTCATCCATGCAATGGTTTAACTAATCATGATGGGATTGACTATATTAGGAAAGGAACATGGTTCATCTAGGGGATGATACCGGATTTACGTTTTCGGCAATGGAGAAATTTTTGCACCAGTGGTCTTTACTCTGAAGACATGGCGACACTATCTGATGGGCGAGCACTTTACAGTATTTTCTGACCATCAGAGTCTCAGATACATCTTTTCTCAGAAGGATCTGAATCTGAGACAGTGGAAATGGCTCGAGTTCCTCCAGGACTATGACTTTGAGATAGTCTATACTCCTCGGAAGGGGAACGTGGTAGCCGATGCTCTCAGTAGGAGGACGGGCATTCAACTACTTGAGGAGGCGACAAAGAAGCTAGCCTTTTGCAGATATCCTTCGTGGACAGAGATGGAGCAGCCTTCCTCCAGTCTCTCATAGTCACTCCTCCACTACTACAGCAGGTCAGAGTGGCACAACGTAGGGACACTAACTGTGAGACGCGGCGTGCACAGATATCCTCAGGACAGGAACCTGATGGTTTCTCATTTGGAGTAGAGCACGACGTCATTTTCAGAGGACGTACCATGGTACCAATTTCTTTACGGGAGGAGGAGCTAAGAGAGTTTCACACTTCTCCTTTGGCAGTACATCCTGTAGTGGAGAAGATGTACGAGGATCTCAGATGACAACACTGGTGGCCAGGCATGAAGAAGGCTGTGGCAGAGTTCGTTTCTCGATGCCTTACCTGTTAGTAGGTGAAGGCTGAGTATCAGGTACCAGTAGGCTTGGTACAACCCTTGGAGTTTTTGGAGTTGAAGTGGGATGATATATCTATGGACTTTGTGACTGGACTTCCACATACATCCAGAGGTCAGGACGCCATTTGGCTGATTGTTGATCGACTCGCCAAGTTGGCTCACTTCTTACCCATCAGAGAGCAGGGCTCAGTGGAGAGATTGGGACGTCTTTACGTTCAAGATATTTTACGGCTTCACGGTGTGCCATCATCTATCATCTCCGATCGTGATGCTCGTTTTACTTCCCGGCTATGGAAGGGATTGTAGGAGGCATTCGGGACGCAGTTACGTCTGAGCACATCCTTTCACCCTCAGACGTATGGTCAGACAGAGAGGACCATTCAGACTCTCGAGGACATGCTCCCCGCATGCGCCCTTGACATTGGTCACAGCTGGGAGGACCACCTACCCTTGGTGGAGTTCGCGTACAACAACAGCTACCACTCCACCATCGGGATGGCACCATACGAGGCGTTGTACGACCGACCTTGCAAATCTCCTTTGTGCTGGACAGACCCTGGGGAGTCAGTACTTGTGGGACCAGAGATGGTCTGGGCCACGACAGAGAAGGTCCAGGTCATCCAGGAGCGGATGGGGACAGCTTAGAGCCGGCAGAAGTCATACGTTGATAGGAGGTAGAGGCCAATAGAGTTCGAGGATGGTGACCACGTCTTTTTGCGTGTCTCACATCGACGTGGATTACAGATATTTGGATGAGGGGGAAAGTTATCTCCGCGCTTCATCGGACCCTTCCAAGTCCTCAACAGGATTGGCAAGGTGGCTTATTGCCTGGCTCTACCACCTCAGTTGCACCGGGTGCATGTCGTCTTCCACGTATCTCAGCTGAGGAGATACGTGCACGACCCAACGCACATCATTGACCATGGGGTGCTTGACGTTGATGATGGGGCGACTTTTACGGAGGTCTCGGTGGAGATCGAGGATCGACAGGACCGAGTCCTACATGGAAAGTTGATTCCTCTAGTGCGCATCAGATGGCAGCACGGGAACCTCCAGGAGATCACTTGGGAGCGGGAGGCTCAGATGCATGCTCAGTAGCCTCATTTGTTTCCCTAGTTTTGATGTATCATTACGGGGACGTAAATCCCTGAGGTGGGAGTAATGTAAAGACCTGTAAAATTCAAGGGGAATTGTTTTTTCTTAATTTTATTTGGAATTTTACAAGAGCGCGGTTTCTGACGGCACCTGATTCCGAGGCCTGGTGTGCCCGGAATCAATTTCCGAAGTTTGGCTCGGGTACATTCAGTGAACGAACGAGCTGGTTTTCCTATCTTTTGAACCGGTGCTCGGAATTGAATTCCGATGGCACCGATGAACTCGCAGCGCCGATATTCACATAAGGAGACCTTTTCCGAGATTGCATTTTATGCGGGATGAGAGTTAGTTTTGGGGGGAATTAGAAGAAGTTAAATAAATTGTGGAACACAATTTATTTTTAACTTTTTTGGTTATTTCCTCCCAAAGGGAGTTAGAGGTGGGTCCCACATCCACATAACCTCCCTTGAGAGGATAAAGTGTGGTGGGGGCCACACGAGCCCTAACTCTTCAACTTCCCTTAAACTCCCCATTAACTCCACTCTAATTAATTTGACAACTTATGTAATTAATTTGGTGAGTTACATGTATGTTTTTTAAATTCAAACAATTGAATTTCAAATGCATTGTTGTGTTAATAAAATAAGTTTAGAACTTATTTTTTTAAGGGTTGGTGTTGGGTTGTTTGTGATATTTTTGGAGAAAAAGATAAGGAACACCTTCTTCCTCGACGAAGAACACGAAGAACACCGTTCTTCAACAAAGAACTTCTCCGCCGAAGAACACGGTTCTTCCGTGACGCCGTATCCGCGACTCGACGTCCTTCTTCCGCGTCATCTCTTCCGCGACGGTTTTCCGCAACGGAATCGCCGTCAACGACTTCGAATCCTCGCTTCGCGACGTCGACGTTCTTTCCCCGCGACGCCCGACCTCCGCGACGCTTGTCTTCCGCGGGTCGTTGACGAACACGGTTCCTGAACTGAGGTAGGGGATTTATTTTTTAATTAATTCCGTTCATGATTTCTAGTTTGTCGATCTTCGTGGTTTTCGACTGATTGTTATCGAATAATTAGAGGGGGTCGGTCCGCACAAACACGGTCGACCCTCCTCTTTATTTCATGAATGATTTCTTTGTGGTTGGTACGAGGAAGCGTGGTGCCGTCGCACCACGCGGTTTCATGCGGAAGATATGTGCGGCGCCGACACGCCGCGCTGTGGAATGAAATTCAAGGACGCGATGCCGTCACTCCGCGTCGAAGAAAACCGATGGCGCCACGGCCGGACCGAGGCCACGGCGGAGGGGCGCGGTGCCGTCGCACCGCGCTGGACGAACCGAGCCATGGCCGGTTCCAGGCCGCGGTGGAGCAGGGTGACAGGCGGCCGGCATCGGGCCGCCGGCGTCGGTGCTAGAAGGGGACCGTCCGTCACCTGTCCCGTGGTGCAGGTACCGGCCGGCCATGGCGGGCCGGCTGGACATGGAGAACCGGGGGAATTAAATTCAACCGGCTGGCAGCAGCAAGCGGTCCCATTAAGGGTCTGTGGTTTCGAACGAACCGAGGGGGCAACGCCCCCCCGTGCGCGAGCCGCCAAAACGGCTCAGCCGTTTTGGCCGAGCAGCCGGCCAGTGCGCCCAGTGCACGGGCCGCCGGGGCGGGTCAACCCGGTTCGGGCCGACCGGGGGGACTCGGCCCGGGTCGGTCCGGGCCCGAAACCCCTGTTATCGGACTGTTTGGGTTCAAATGCCCATAACTCGGGCTACGAACCTCTAAACGATGTGCCGTCAGTGGTGATGTGATCCTTGGATCGAGACGGACATTTCGGTATACCGCACTTAAGGTTTAGGAATACATTGAGTTTGTCAAGGTTGGTTCGTACACGAAACCAACCGGGCCCTCGGAGCGGAAACACTCATATCTTGAGCTACGGACGTCCGATTGACGTGCCATCAACTTTGTTGAGTTCCTCTTAGTGAGACTGATATTTTGGCATACTCCGCCCGAGGTTTCGACGCAGGTGGAGTACAGTTAGGTTGGTTTTTTTTAAAAAAACCAACCGAGCCCCTGGAATGAAACCTCCAGTAACTCTCAGACCGGGCGTCCGATTGACGCGCCGCCTATTGAGTTGAGTTCCTGTTGACGATACAGAACTTCTGGATACATCAACATTGGACTATGTGACTGTTGATGTATCAGCCTCTCGGCTCGTGGAGCGGACCCTCCCGAATGAACTTACTGTGTGCGGGATCCTTAGAGCTGGCTGCGATTGCTACTGTGACTGCGAAGACAACTGTGCAGAGATCCTCAGTGGATTCGACGATGACGACTACAACACTCAGCGATCCTATGTGGATCAGTGCTACTGATCCTGTGTGGGTCTGATCCTGTGTTGGTCAGCACTCAGCGATTCTGTGTGAGCCAGCGCCTACAGATCCTATGTGGGTCCGATCCTGTGTGGGTCTTTATAGGGGTTAGATTCCTACCAATCCTGTGTGAGTCTTTGTGGGGGTTAGTACCTATCGATCCATTATGGGTCCGACGACTTAGATGGATCAGTGATCATCTCTATCGTCTTTCAAAGAAGTATACATGTGTGAGATGAATCATGTTTTCTTTCCTATGTGGGTTGTGTTGTGCTATCCTGTGTGGATTACGTTTTTTTTCCTGTGTGGAATACGTATACTTTCCTGTGTGGACTGGGTTTTACATGTGCTCGGAGGTGGGAGCATATTGGAATTGATGACTTAGGTATATGTATGGTCATATACCTAAGCAGTGTCGGTTGTTACTTCGTGATTTTATCTTTCCTTTGTGGTTTATCCTTTGTCGATTTTGGGAGACCTTCAGGGGTCTCAGGGTCCCTAATGAGTAGCTTATACACACCCCTACACGGGATATGCCCACACTACGTTGGGTTGGTTGCAGATGACGGACAATGTTGATCGTGGTTGAAGATTGCAGAGCAGGACGGTACCTGGAGGTGGACCACTGGGCGGAATGTACTCGGAGCGGACGGCAGGACCCGAGGAGCAGTGTAGCTATCTGTACCCACCCTTCAGGTGGGATTTCCAGTGGACAGCTTGGTGTAGCGGCTTTACTTTACAGTTGTTGTTTTCCCTTTTGAGTTTTACATTACAGTTGGGCTTGTATTTCCGGCCCCTTTTGCTTTCCGCACATTCTGTTGTACTCAGTTTTTACTTAGTGTTTACTACTTCCTCTTGTACTCTATGGTGCTTGTTTACTTTACAAAGGAAATGCCTTCCCTTTTTATCGGGATTTACGCCTTGGTGCTAGTCTCCAGCCCCTGGCCTATGGAAGGCGGGCTTGGGGAAGTCACGGCACGAGCCCCGAGGACGGGTCGTGACATGGATATATATTTATGTCTCCTGTTATAATGGTAAATGATTTTATGTGCTCGATCCACTAAATGAAATACATAGATATTCCTAATCCCCTATGGGAAATTTTGGGTGATGTTGGATCTTTTATGATAAGGGAAATAAGTTTTGAGGCCATATCAACAATAATATATTGGTCTCAATGGTTAAAATTGACATATAAAAAGGGTTTTATACCTAGGATGGTGCCACACCTTTTGTGACATGTTCTGAATATTATGTTCTAAATTTATTGTTCATGATTTATTTATTATGATTCTTCAATCTACAGATTCGTGTTTTTTGAAATGATAATGTTTTTTCCATGAATTAGGTTTAAGATATATGATAGAAATGGTATAGGATTATAATTTATGGACACGATTATATACCCTTAAGGTCATATTATTCTTTCATATCGTCATTTCTTGAAATATCATATGGTTACCATTTCTAAGAATCTAATGTCACTGTTTTCATATTTTCACTCTTCAGGTCATGAAAAATAGTTTAAATATAGTACTAGATGAAGGGTTCAAAATGAGAATAGAATTATTATAGATGAATAATAATGTAGTAAATTTAGATGTTTATTTATCTTGTATTCAAAGACAATAAACCATTATTTTTTTGGAACAGATATTATTCTTTTTTTTTCAAAATACATTTTACAATATTTCTCAAATATGTGGAAAAAAATTGGGTCACTATAATTGGTATCATAGTGGGGTTTTGATAATATTATGATATTTTAGTTAGAAAACATTGTTGATAACACATGGGATAATTATAAGTATTGTATAATATTCTAAGGATTGGGTAATGACCATGGATAACCTAGGATAAAAATTAACTTCAATATATTTCTATGAGTATGTTAGGATTTATAAATCCTATTAATAATATTTCTGAATTACATGATATATCCCTCTGGTTATTATATATTGATGTTTACATTTTACTTTTTTGTTATAGAAAATTTATTAAACTACAAGAAATCATTCTTGTAGATAATATTGTTTGAAAATACAATTATTTAAAACTATGAAATGAAATGTTGTGGTAGTTATAATCGAAAAACATGTTTATATGCACACACAAATGTCACAATACATGAATCATTCTCAACTTCTAAAAAATAAAATTATGGAACACTGTGTTTTTTAGTATTTAATGAAGAAACATCCAACTTATTTTAGTGGAAATTCTAATCCACTAGTGGTTGAGAAATGGATTAACACCATTGAGAAACCAATTTTTATTATCCAATTATTATTATAAGAAAATGTTGTCCATGCTATTTATCATTTGTAAGAAAATGTAGATAAATTGTTTAATATTATTATGAATGTGATGCACTAAAAAGACATGGATTTTATCAATTAGGGTGAACATAGGAGGAATTTTTTTCAGTCACTTCCCTACTATTTCATTCAAAAAATAGATAAGGATTTAATTGAGCTTAAGAGTAAAGAAAAAGGATCTATTGGTAACAATGAAGAAAATTTTATAATAATTTCATGGTATACTACATTTTTAATAATATATTATAATGAAGAATTGATTGATTATTTGGTGTCATAAAACATTTTCTCCGAAAGGCATTAACAACAAGAGAAATTAGTAACTATGAAGAAATTACCTGATGTGATCTCAATGTTGAAATGGAAATTGGGTATTTCTATAATTCCAATGGTTTTGATAAGATAAGTTAAATAGAGTTAATGAATAATCAACTAAATTTAATGGTGGAAAGGAATTATAGACATATAAATTCCCGAAATATGGGAAGAAACATCTTGAAAATTCGATGAATAGAAATGTTATGTTCTTTTAATTTGGAAGTTCAGGTGATAAAGACTGTGAATTTTGAACTGTTATGAATAGGATAATTGAAATAATGATGGAATGGTTGATTCCAACTAAGAAACCATTCATGCACTAATTCCACTTATAAAAGAAGTGTCTAAATTATAGAAACTGATTCTAGAATCATAATATTTAATTTATTGATCAGTTTTAGAAACCTTTTAATCTGTAAGAAAAAGGGGAATATCATGTGATAATTACATCCTAAGTGGGTCACAAAAACTATTTGGTGAAAGATACGTATATCATTCACTAAATAATAGTTAATGTGTTGTTTTATTTTGGATCTACCAACTCTTTTATATCTCATAAATTTTAAAATGGTATATAATTACCAAATCAAGCAATATATATAGGCATTTTAGTGAAAATTCCAAATGGTTTGGAAGTCATATCTATAGTCTATAGTTTCTCTCTGATTAATTTTTAAGGGAATGTGTATCTTAAAAATATTATGACACGTCAATTACATGAATTTGATGTGATTATAGTCATGGATTACATTTCATTATATAGTTCCCAAAATAAATTTTAAGGGAGGGATCATACATTTCATATTTTGAATGAACCTATGATCATATATCAGAGCGAGGATGATTATGAAAATCCCATGGAAATTAATTTTTTCTTGTGGGTTTTAATTTCTAACCATATATGTCATATACCCATATGGTTGGTTAAGAAATCATTGATGATATGCATATTGTATCTCAGTTTCTTGACACTATTCCAAAAGAGTTTCTTTTTTTTTCCTTTGAATCGTTCATTTATGTTTTCAAAAGAACTAATACATAGTGCTTCAACTATTTTAAAGACTCCACATAGATTGAACGAAATTTAGTTGTAGGAATTGATGAATCAAATCTACAAGAATGTTGATAAGGCTTACATAGGAAAAAGTGTGTCACTATGGGGCACAACTATTCTTTTTTAGTATATAAAAGTTGTGGAAATACATCAATGCATATATTATTGCAAATTTAACAAGTTCATTATCTAGAAAAATTATAGACTTCTATGTATATATAAATTGATTGAAAAAATATGAAGATAAAAATTGTTCTCTAAGATAAAATTTATTTTGGATATCATCAATTGAGGGTTAAAAAAAGAATATATACCATATAGGGCCTTTTGAATGTGTTATGGGAATTTTGAATTTATAGTGATTTAATTTCTTCTAACTAATGCATCTAATATCTTCCTGTATTTACGGAATAGAGATATTAAATATTTCCTTGATAATTTTTTGTCCTTATAGAGGGTATTCTTATATATTAAAAAAGAATGAAAGTGAACGAATACCATTTGAGAATTTCGTTGGAGACCTTGAGGAATGAGAAAATGTATTGAAAATTTACCATGTGTGACTTTTGGATTTGGATAATTTCCTTCGTAATTCATATAATCTCATGTCAGGGTATATCAGTGATCCTCCAATGATATAAGACCATTAAAATAGGCCTAAAGAATCAAAGAAAACAAAAATAAGGAGTTTTCATTGTTTAACTGTATACTGTGACTATTTTCTAAAATACATTTCACTATTATCGAATCAAATCACCAAGTTGACACCGAAGGGATTTATGTTCATATAAAAAGATGAATTTGAGTAGAATTACCAAGAGATGAAATGAATGTTTTTCAATGATTCTATATTCACTGCAACCTTTAGTGGATTAGTTATAATTATCTATAATGACAAATCTCAAACAAGGAGGGGATTTTTACTCATGTAGAATATTATGTTGATAGCATATGCCTAATTTAATTTTAAAATTATTGACCAATGTTGCTCGAATCAAGGCTTGGAGTTTCTAGAGGTAATTTTTCCATTAAATATATAGTGTTTTTTCATTATAGTAAATTCAGTGACATTTATACAGATCATAAAAGAATAAGTTATTAATTCACATAGAAGGAGTTGAATATGTTCCCCTGATGATGGTTGGAATTTATTAAATATTTTTAATTCTAAACAAATTATAGCAATGGGAAGGATAAAAAGGTGGATAACACTCTGATGTGGAAGTAAAATTCTAGGGTCTATAATTATATATTAAAGATATTTACAACTTAAATATTCTCAGAATATGGAAATTGAAATCATAAAAAATAGAATATATCATATTATTATCGAATGAATGTTTAATCATCCATATATGATTATTAAATATGAATAGAGGGATAATGTAGAACTATTTATGAATGTGGTGAGTGTTATTAAATTCAAACATTATTATGAAGGAATAATAATTTTTCGAAATTGAGTATGTGTCCCATGAAATTTTGAATTAAAGAAGGTGTTGTTGGATTAAGTATATAGTTCATCATTCAATATTATCCCAGATATATGATGATGTAAAGATATCTGAAGGAGTGATTTTTGGGGAAAATGTGAAAAGTTTATTAAAAATTATGTATCTTCATGCCTAGTATATCAGTAATTAATGGCTGAGATATAGAATTATAATGGGATCTTACAACCATTACCCATAGCTGAATGGAAATGGTAAGAAATTTATATATATTTCACAGTCAAACATTGTTGGGTCCTGAAAACACTACATAAAAGGAATAAAGGATCCCATGAATTTTTTAAATGATAAAAATAAACCTGAATAAATTGAAAATTCTTAAAGGTGGACACACCATGAATGAGTGCTTGTTCCTACATAAGAAACTAAATATGTAGACAGCTGAGCCCTATACATCCCACAAAGAAATCCATTTTTAGGATCAGATGATACAACCACTACATGCACGAAAATATGATCATTTGTAGGGTTGGGCAGTGATGTACATACCCTAAAAATGAATGCACCCACATATGAAAATAAATTTTTTGGAGAGGATTTTTTTTCTCACACAACGTGAAATAAATCATTATTGTTCTAGGAAATCCTTTCTATGATCCTGTAAATGAAATCCCCATTTCTCTCCTTGGATGACCATCTATGCGGGTAGCTCGTTTCCCCACTCTCCGAAAAAGAATAGGGGATCCAGACAAAAAAAAGTGGACATGGGGACACATGAGCTGAAATGTGGGAAAATTTGGAATAAGGAATTTGATCCATCGATTCCTAGTATGTAATCAAATATCCTAACGTTTATATAGAAAATAAATTCATTTGGAAATCCACAAAGCCAAAACCCATTTTTGAAAAACATCCCATGAACTATAAGAAGGTAGCCCCATTATAGTACATCACCCCACATAGTAAAAATATATATAAATATATCCCAAAACCAATTAACAAACTATATGGTAAGAAAATATAACCACTTAGAAAAGTGTTACATCGGTAGAACCCAGGTCTGTTTAGCCAAATGATATGTGGAAACCACGAAGACCTATGTAGAAATGTGCTACGTGAGAGGAACCCTAGACATTGTATCCAAATGCTACCAAAACACCACCCATACCCATGTTTCAACATGCTATATAGAGGTAAACCTATCCAACATAAGAACATTCAATGCGGAATGGAGTGTACTATGTCATTTTTCTCTCTTTCACCCACTGCTTCACGCCATCGTACTAGGAAACCCCACTTCATCCACCTCCATGAACCAATCTAATGGAATTAGTCCAAGGCCTCTTTAAAATCAAATTCATATATAAGATTATATCATTTTAAACACCAATGTTTTCTCTAATGTTTACGTACCCTGGGAAAGTGGAGTCTTATTGGTAATATCATAAAAATGGCAAACCATGGAAAGTTTTTAAGTCTAAATTCCCATGGTAAAGTGGGTCCTGAACCAATAGGTGCTCATGTCGAACTCCTTGTTTGGATGGGAGGGGAGAAAGTTACATTTTCGTTTCCCTTTCATTCGTAGTGTATTATTTCATATGATGGATTGAATCCTCAAAAGGTCCTGTATAAAAGGGGCCTTGATGGGGTCCTTCTCAGGTGAATTGATTGGAAAGAGACATCTTCTATTATAAAGGAAGTTCATTCTAGAGCATGTAGTTCCCTCCAATTAGGGTTTAATATTTCCCATAAAATATGGATATTTGGGTACTAATGGGCCACTATGGAACAAGATTGAACAATATTTACGAAAAAGTACCATTCATTCTAGGTTCACTCCATATTCATTCCCCAACCCTCATATTTCTACAGATATCCAAATAATCTTTATAATTTTCCATATATGGAATGGAAATCACAATGCCATATCCCCTTTCCATATACATGTAGTTAATGTACATTCTATCTGAATCCAATATCTTAAAAAAATTGGTTGATGTTGTCCCCCTCAAAGAGTATAGGGAAAGATATATTTTCAGCTTCATGAAAACCAACATCACTAGATGATTTGGTGTCTTGTATAAAATACTAAAGGAAAATTGAGTGATTTTCAATTATACTGAGTTGGAAAATCTATATTAGGAGTATAAAGTCAAATATAATACCTTTTCCCTCAATCATGTAGTGTAAAATTGACATATAAATGAATTCAACAAGACCCTATCAAATAAACCCATGAATATGGTATATAATGATAAAAAGTTTTCTCCATAAATATCCTACATACCTTGTGAGATTACCAGACCATAACCCAGAAAACTACACAGGTGACCTAAAAATAATTGGTATATGAGATAGAGGTAGTCCCACCCAATGAAGTTCAATTTTCATCACTCCACATTGACATCTGTGATCAGTTATCCATATATAATGTATCCTATGAAACACTAGATAAACATAAGTGAATAGTTGAGAAGAGATTGTATACCGGGCTTGTTTTGGAATTCAAAAAAAATACTATATTGCATGTAGATTTAAAAAAAGAACACCTATGATCATTCCTCAATGGAGAGATGGTATTGGTCTTCATGACTCTGATAATGCTTGGAAGGAAACCTGCAAATCTAGAACCAATGTGGAAGCGACCTTATTCCTTAAAAATTATCTAATCTAATGGATCATATTATTTGATCTCAATGGAAAAATGGCATACAAAGAACCATACCAATGCATAGTTCCATAATAAATACTCCATGTGAAAAATTACCTTTCATCTCTACTACACAAAATTAAACTGCATATATGGTATTTTTTATGGGACCACAAAAAAGAAAAAATATATGGGATGTGAAACATCATCCATTCCCCAAGATGATAAACTATATGAAACTAACATCCTCTCCCTAAGACGTTAAATTTCATAGAATCGTCATCCTGATTGAATGAAGTAATATTATAAATACATCTACTAACCACATGACATTAAAAAACAAGGGAATCATCAATTCACCAATGGTTCACCACACATGACCTAGATCTATTTGAAAAGAAGATGAAATTTCCCGGTCCCTATGTGAATGGTATATCCACATAGTGATTCTCTTCATCTAAGAACTACATATAGCTTGATTCCTACCATTGTAATATACATATTGATGCTCAAACATTTATTCTTGGGCTAAGATACAATATTTTTTTCTTTCCACATCAGGTAACCTATGTCCTTACTAAAAGAAATGAAACTAAATGATTGATGTCATTACCACATTATATTAAAATTCATGTTTCATCATGAACTATGTGTTCATTTATTGTCATTGAAATGGAATATGTACTGATTCCTAGACCCTATGTCTTGAGCCTATGCACAAAATATAAGGAATTCACCCTCCATATCATACAGAAGAAATCGATGCAGGGGAATCCAACACTATTCCATTGATTTATGGGTATCATTGAAGTAAAATTCACTCTCTCGACACATGAGCCAAATCATTCAAGGGAATAGTACAAGGAACTATTTATTTCATGATTCTTTCCAACATAGGATATGTAGTGACACATGGATCTCTAATCCCATGTCGATCTACAATAATAAAATGAAAATGGATCATCCCCACATATAGCCAAGACCTACTTGGCGATTCCATATGAACTATGTGTTTCTAGATTTCTATCATCATAGGATATATAGTAACTCTAGGATATCAAATATCAGGTTTATCCATGATGATCAATTGGAGAAATTACACCCTCTTCATGTGGATTAGACATGTTTGGATATTTTCTTATTCAAAACAATGTGTGGATTGATTCAAGCCATAACAATATATGTAGTGATGCCTAAAGCTCCAATTACATGTCTATATGAAACTATTAAAATCATTCTTCTTCCAAATGTATAAATCTGAAAATCATAAGGATCTAGTTCTAGAACAACTTATGGCTTGATTCCAATTGTCATGGAATACATAGTGACACATGAATCTCTAATTTGGGGTCTTTCCACAACAAATAAAAATTTCACATCCCTATGTTCATGTCCTAAATTTGTATGGAGACTTTATTATAACTAAGTATGGATTGATTCTCACTCTAATGAGATACAAAGCAACTTTGGGTTCTTTAATCCTGATCCATCCACAATGAAATAAATGTTCCACAATAATGTATTTTTACGCCCATTGTGTTACATAATAGTCATCTCCCACCCTTTTTAAAAATGATCATAGATCACATGGTCTTTCCAATTTTTATAAATGATTCAATATATGATTAAGGCATATAAATTTAAAACAATGGTACTATGGTCCAAGTTGAAAGACCATAAATGGCACACCAGATTTCCAAACAATATGGAATTAAAATATATGTTTGATGTAATTTAAATAACTATGATTAGTTGGATTCCTTCCACCAAAATATATGTATTAACTCCCTTGAATTTAATAATGGGTCCAACCACAATATTTTCAATTCATATGAGGGAACCTACATCCATATAGAATGATGTTAAATAGCTAGATGATGTCCATACCATGTAAAATTAAATTTAATGGTACTTCAAAACCCCTATGTGGCCTCATTTTAGAGTAAATGATATATGTGGTAAATCCTAGATCTAATTTTTTAATCCCAGAAATGGTGTCGAGAGAAAAAAATATTACCATCTCTATCATACAAATAATGATATATGTTGATGATCTTAAATTCGGGTTCCCTCATTCAGGGATTTATCATGGAAACACAATTTCATCTTCATAATATTTAGAACTACAGTGGGGGGGACTTCACACTCCATAGACAATAGAGGTCTCAATTCTTCTTATATACTAAGAAACATTCTTTTTGTTTAACATACTGTACATCCTATGAATTTTCAGATCCCCACAATCTTTCTTCATGCATTATAATTGGAGGGTCAGTGTCATGATGAATCCATTTTTTCACTATAAATAATATACCCCCATTGTCACAACATAATTCACCCTCATAAAAGGATTATCATAGGAAACTTAAACCTAATGAGATGAATATTCTATCTCAATAGACCCCAATGAATATTTATTTAATATTTCACTACCATTGATCTAGGAACCACCAAAATCATGGTTTACATTTCCATTCCATCCAAGTCTATGGAATGTCAAAATATCCCATCCTGATGAGCATTTTACAACTCAAAGATTCCATGAAATAATGGTCCAATATTGATGACCTAAAACTACAATACCACAAGCCATCCTGACCACATGTTTTAAGCTCCATGAAATATGTCCAAGTCAGATGGAACAAAAATGTATGATGTCTAGGAACAACACCTGAAATGATTAATGTTATCACACGGTACATATTTACACATGAATATTTAAATCTAGTTCAAACCACAACCTAAAAATATCTTCCATTTTCTCATGTTTGGGTGAGAACAACATTGGGAACATTCACACAGAGAACTATGTATGGATCGGTTCTCACATTCATGATATTCATAGTGATTCCTAGATCCTATATCTCTATCTAGACACAAGAATAATGAAAACATTCTCCCATGAACTCCTATACATGAGCATTGACTAAATAGGAGGGTCTAATATGTATTTCACACTATGCATGATCCCCTACTCGAAGGAAAACACCCCATCCCAATGAAAGACTTCTATCAATGTGTGTGAAAACCATATAAGTACTATGTATGAATTGATTCTCATTTTGAAGAATTATATAACAACACCTATACCATACATCTCAGTAGATAGATAATCTTGCATCAGGCCTGTGTGAGGAAACAATTTCTACCCATTCATGAATTTTTTTTACATGATATGCTCTTTTAATATTTAGGAACATTCATTTCACAAACCAAACTCCATGTTCGAGGATATCTAAAACTAAATATTCTTTCGTATCCAGAAAAATATAGGGTTAGTGTTTTGAGGAAACCATTCCGAGAATATGCATAACAAGCCCCTGTTTGATCTGTATGAGTCACATACAAAAAAGGCCTATCAACTAAAGGAAAATTAATCCTTAGGGGATAACTATTTTATCATCATACACCCTAATGAATTTATAATCCAAGAACACTCCCTATATTTAGGATCCAATATTATAGCTTTCAAAATTACTCCATAATCATTTATGATGATGAAAAATTATTGGAAAAAATATCATTAAAATGGAATGTCATTAATCTCTCATTAAAAGTTAAGTGAACATTAATTTAACCCCTTTCATGTTTTTTAAGAAATTAAAAAACATATTACATGACCTTGTTCCATGAAATTAAATTGTGCCGTACTAAAACCCTTCTTACAGAAGAAATATTAATTTTTTAGTGTTTTTTCATTCATTTCTAATGTCAATATAGATTTTTCCATAAATTAAAAACATTATTCCCCTAATAAATCACCATTTGTGGTCTTGAGAAATTAGAATTTTTACAAACTACCAATCCATACGAAATGGAGGGTAAATGTTCTGATTAAACCTCTATTTACTATACACAACATTACTCAGTCGCCTTTGGATAAATCTCCAAAAAAATTGGCCTTTGAACCAGAGGAAAATTAACCCTCATGAGAGGCCTCAATTTTCTTTGAACTCCCTAACAACAATGTTCTAGAAACAAACATTCAAACATTCTCTATAGTTGCTCTTTTAATAAATTTCTTATATCATAACATGGATTCAATAATTTTAAAATTAAGAAAAAATCCCAAATTCATGTTTGAAAAATATCGGGTCATTTTCAATGATAAATACATGTTGTTTTCATCCCCCAATAATTTATGGTCAAATATTTTCAACCCAAAACACCATTTTCAATAGCCTATCTTGGAGGATTTTAATTAGCCAAAGAAAAAATAGATATTTTACTTGTCCTATTGAATACCCATAAAGTCACCCAGGATAAAAGTATTCTCCCAGCATGCTAAACACATGCATTTAATGGATTAAGAAAATAATTTCGTAAAAAAACACACAAAATTGTTAGTTAAAAAAAACATAAAGGGAAGCCTTAGAAAATGTAATGGCATGCTCAATAATCCCACAAAATAATGGACATAAGTAAAAAATAGTGTGATTAAAAATTGGATTCAAATATTGTAGGGTTACCTATGTAACCTATTAAAAAGATGAAACTAAACTCGTTGAGTCCATTGTATTAGGTAAAATCAGATCATTACATGGTATATCATCAAAATAAGATTATTATTGTACTATGGTGATGATTGAGAATGATATCTAGTGTATACACCATTCAGGTTAACAAGGATATTATCTTTCAAAGAATATTGAATATTCTCATGGACTGGTATTGCATGAAAAGAAAAGAGTTAAGTACTAGAGGGGGAATAAATTTTCAATTATCCATTGAACTAGAACAATAGAGGAGAATTCAATTTATGGAGTCTCTAATTATGTGTAGAAAAATATTGTCAAAATCCCACTCAACATATTCATAATGTTGAATCAGTTCCTTGTGTGAATCCTCTAATGCTTGTCGGAGTTCAAACAATGTTGCAGTTTCAATAGTTAAATTATTCTGTAGTTCCTTATCCTTATCATAGGCATCCAATTCACATTTCTTAGCATCCTATACTATATTATTCACCTCATACATAGATACATTGGTATCATCTAATTATTTATTGTGTATCTCCAATTCTAATATATGTCACTCAATCACATGATGTAGCCACTCCACCTAAGTCCTCATCTCTACAAATACACCATATCACCTCACAACCATCCCAATATTCTTAGTACATTAATTATAATGGATATGACTAGTTTTGGAAATGTTTTTTGTGGCCTCTATATTTTAAATATTTGAGTGGAAAATGAAATAATTTTCCTGAGTGATAATTAATAGTGTCACCACATGATAAATGATGTGGTAATCAAGAACCACATGCCTGAGTAGTGTAATCATTAATTTTAATCTGGGTAGCATCATTAGTATGTTATCCTAGGAGGGTCTGAAAAATCAGTTTCTGTATTTCATTCTATAAAACATGATTGAAAAAATGACATTTTTGAAGGGCCTCCTAATCCACTTCAGAGTCACACTCATATGGATGGATATATTTTAGAATAAATCCCATGAAGAAGGGTCCTAGATCAGTTCCTTCTGAATGAATTATCTCTACGAGGACTAACTCCTTTGTAATGTCAGTAGGATGAGATATTAGATCCTTGTGTACTACCATAGAGTCTTTTGGTAGTAATCCTAAAGATATATTATTTAATCTATTAATATCTAAATTTTTAAAAAGATTTAATAGTTGTAATGTTGGATAACACAACTCTATTAGTTGAAACAACATCCTCCCTAGACACCATTGATCCATCACCAATAAAAATGGATATTGCATCCTTAATCTATAGGTTAACATTAGGTTATTCTAGAGAAACCTATAGTGAAGGTGCATCAAGGTCCAGATCATTGGCCTCTATAATTTCAATCCTTGGGCATGATTCGCCACCCCTTATACAACAACATTCTCCACACTGTCAAAATAAACATGTTCAGTAAAAGAATCGTCGAAGAAGATTAACTCTCAATGGGTCATAGGTTTCTTGATAAGGTGGGGTTGACCCTATGGGGATCACAACCTCTTTTATTTCCTCCACTAGCTGTGGTTCCTCATCAAAATCAAGTACAACCAAAAATATTTCATTTATCTCTAATGAATTAATGCCTACATGCACCTATGACGTTGTCTCTTGAAGAATCACTGGACTTGAATAAATTCATGTGTGAGATAATTAGTCAATACACAAAATCAATCAGCATAATATCTATGTAAAGAGATGTGACAATCAGATATTATCCAATAATGGTGACGTTTCATCATCTTTCATTACAAAGTGCATCTCTTCATGTTCTATAGAGATGATCCCCCACATAGAACAGTGGGAAAGCACGATAGCTAAATATTTTATATGTATTTTTCAATATCTTCTTCAATGTGATCCATCACACTGTGAGTGCCTTCTTCAGTAGCTACTACTCCTCAGGATATTGTTTCCACAATAGTTGTGCCTCTCGGGGTATACCCTAGGAAATGAAAAGGTTCATAAATCTCTGGTGGATCCTATAAGTACAACGAGGAGTGGTTCAAAATCACAATAATTATAAGAAGTTTAATTGATTCAATCACTCGTATTAACCTTATGTGGTCATCAAACCTCATAATCATGGCCTCATCGACATCATCTTGCCTCACCACAGATATCACCATACCACTCACACAATTGGACTAGTAAATCGTGTTTGTGAATGAATTAATGTAGGTATTCATCTCCTCCAGGTATATGTCCACATCCTAGAGCATCTCTTGGAAAGAGATTCTATTGAGTGTGGTGATTAGTCCAAATCCTAAGAGATTGATTTCCTCATCCTCAATTTATTCCAATATTTTTATAAAAGAATTTTTCACCCTCCAAGCATCTCATTTCTTCCAAAACTACAGGAATAATGTAGTAACATGAATGGATAATGCCATAGGGACCTCTCTATGATTCGGGGGTGGATTCCACCTAACACAGTTTCCTCCTTGGTGCCTTAACCTCCTAAGGATTCCATGGGATGGGTAAATTTCAATCCACCAACTGATGAGGAGGTGGAATATCCCTTGATACTATTGTAGAAAGTGGGATGGGCTAATCATCCCCCTCGTAAGGGTGGATATCATCTTACTCAATCTTTTTGTCCTCGGTCCTCAACATTGAGAGAATTGAATGGGTATATCTGAAATGGTTTTGTAGGGAATGGATTTAGAAATCAAGATCTTAAAAATATTCCACCATTGTCTTAGGGTCTTCATCCTAAAATATTGTGTCATGAAATGACACGTAGTCATATCCTTGTAATGAATTCACATTATATTTAATAAGGTTCCATAATAGACAAATGTGTGTAAAATTTCTCAACGTATCCCACTGCCAGCATATTACTATATAGGAAGAATTTGGGTGGGTAGATATTGGAACAAGAGAAGTAGTGCTACTAGCCTAGTATGATGATCCCCATATTCACAAAATCTGTCATGGTGGATAGAAATAATATATTTTCTTGCATAAATCCAAGGAATAGAATGTATAACTATTTACCTTTGATCCACTTTAGTCTCAAGCACCAGTTTAAATATTATTAAGGGTAACATTTTTCCTAATTGATTAGCATAATATTATCATCTCTAGGATTCAGTGTAAGACATGGTACCTAAAAAATAATGACCTATTGGAGGTGAAAACTGAATTCGGTGAACTATTTCCTTATGAGAGAACATCATCCAATGTTGATGAGGTACCATTATATTTTTCTCCTAGTGAACACTATTGATGCTCAAGGGACATCTCATTTCAAACTAGAAAAATTGACGTGAAAATATGCATGGTCCCTAACTCTCACATATAAGAACCCCTTCAATTCTAATGACTAATATTCATTCTGTCAATTAAATGAGAAACTCTTAGATGATATGGTCTCCATATTTATCGTATACTACTCTACTGATGAGATGGGGTGTCAGATATATCATTGAAATGATTATTATAGTTCAAAAGATAAGTTTCAAATTTTTATCTCCATTTTGATGTGATGTTCGAAGTTATCCTTTGAATATAAAAAATATAATCTCGGTTATAGGATATGGTGACGATTAATTAATCTATATCATCACATATGCACTCTTACCTAACACCGGATGACTTGAATGTGGTCCATGACCAGATCTGTTGACTTCCCCTCACTAATGAATCCCAACAAGGGGTATGAATTTTCTATAAATGGGACTGAATGATTAATTTGACTACCAGTGGACAGTTGAGCCTCCATTATAAATGTTGTAATTATTACCTCAAAACCATAGTCACATACTAGAAGAATTTATCCAATATGAAACATGATAGGAAATTATTTGGATCTGAATAGATGGTTAATGATAGGGATGATCTTCTAGACACAATCGTTAAACTATCCCTCCAATAGAGTGTCCCATGAGGAACTAATATGCCTTCTGGTCTCAAATGTTTGGAAATCCCTGAACCTCCTTGCACAAGGTATATGAATTCTTATTATGGTGAAGGCATCGATATAGTTTGGAAAAAAAAATTCATTCTTCCAGAATGGGACACCCTTCAAAATATCCTTCAATGTGTTGATATGTTTCTTTGAAGGTGGAGGTGTCTATTACATGTTATCCTAAGTAAAATAGGGAGCCAAAAAATCATATATGTCATCAAATATTGAAACTCTTAAGATCTTCAATATATACTAGAGATTATTATTGTCCTTCCCATGCTACAAATAGAATTTATTAGTTTCTAGACTCTATAATTTATGAATATATGGGATAAAAATTCAGTTACGATGGGAGAAATTATGCCATACCTAGTTATCTCCACACAAACCCATGACTGTCAATTCAATTTTAAATTCCTCTATGCTCTAGAGAACCCATTAATGTCACCCCAAGTCCATTCCAAATGGGACTCCAAGGAGAAGGTCCCATTTTGAATACCACCCTAGATTCTCACTAATTGTGGACTTCAATTTGATGTTGTGATATAATAGGATGTCTCAATAAAGTTTCTACAAGGTTTCTTATAGAAAAATTAAAGCATAGTTCAAGAGAAAATTGGGAGAAGTGGATTCTATATTGAATGGCTTCTTATCTATGAGGTTTTCTTGGGGAATTTATCTATTCTGGATTATCAAATTTGATGGATGATTTACATGGAATAAATATTGTATTGAAACATAAAATTTTATAATGAATCCATAAATAGGTAGTCAATCTGAGATCATATATCCATTTTGAACCACCCTCATATGTTCTTCCATAAATTGATGGAATAGGTCAACATTAATTTCAGAATGGTTATCAATAGAGTCAATCATAGTTTTTCTCCATTCATCTATAGAAGAATGAGCATCATCCACAATGAAAGAATATTTTGCAGGGCCTATCGTATATATTATATATATATATATAATGAGAAGATAATGGTTTAATAGTTGTAAATAAATTTATATCATGAATTACCATGTCATGAACCATCATCTCACAAACCATGTTTCTACGAACCATCACTATGTGAGGAATTTTAGTCTATGAGGCACTCATTCCATGATGTGTTTGGGCCATACGACCTCTGATCTACATAGTGATTGATGCTTAGTATTCATAAAACAAGGTCTCTAAAGAATCTATTAGGATGGTCGGAACACAATGAAGGTTAGTAAAATTAATGTTCTCAAATGATGGCTTTGAGTTCAAAGAAAAGTCATCCACAATGGAGAATTATACAAGGGGGAACAACAAGTGAAGAGTGTTTGGGGAGAGCTCAGTTCACTGGTAGGCCTCGTAAATGAAAAATGTGTTGGTTCCCAATATATATCACCATGGTTCATTTCATGAGTCCTCATTCAGACCACAAACCAATTAAAAACATGACCAGTGTCTTTATCGAGACTACTTTCTCTTCATCCAAATCAGAACCCATTTTTATGGGGAAATGTTTGGGTCATGATAGCTGCACAAATAAGTATAAAAGGATTCTATTAATTTAGTAAAGAAAATAAATAATCCAATAGAGATATAAAATATTCAATGGTATTCAAATTACAAAGGAGGGAATGGTACCTCATTTCAAAACACTCTACGTGGACTAATTCTCTGCATGGTGTCCTATATAAAGTTGTTTTTGGGAGAGGATGGTTCCACCGACACATGTGAATGAAACCAATCATTTTTAAGGATGGGAGGTGATTTTTAGCCACTAATAATGACCTCCTCTCAAAAAAAAGTCTTTGGTGGCTGATGACTATGTTACCCGTCCTTCATTAATGGAATCATTCACATGACAATATATCCTTACAATGCTCCAACAAATGAAATCCCCACAACCCACCATGGATGACTGGACATCTCAGTAGTAGGATACGCAAGTAGTCTCTAATATCGCAATTTATCTAGAAGAAAAGATGTGGAAATGAAGACACAATATCCAAATCATTTATTTGAATTGGATGAATGGTGAGATATCTATTGTTTCCCATTATGTAAACCCACAATATAACAATAAGGAAGAAAATGAATCCATCTAAATTTCTACAAACCCATAACCCCTTTGTGGACACTATTCTATGAAGCATATGTTGATGACCCATTAGTGATTCTTAACCCCACATTTTAAAATATAAACATGGAGAGATCCATAATCCATATATATAAATTCTACCTGATAGGAACACATAACCTTGTAAAAAAGAACAATAAGAACCAAACCTAGGTCCGCATTGACAAACGCTATGAAGATGCCACCTTGACCCACATAGAAATGTGGTACATGGTTTGAACTGAGGAATTGGTAGTAAAATACTATTATTATAATTACCCAAACTTTACATACATTTATTTTACTTGAATGTTGATGAATACACATTACAAAATATAAAAAATCCAGGATAAGAACATATAGGTATAATGTCCTTAGAAAATTGGGAAAATAGACAACTAGTTCACATGATGACTTCATTATCTCCCACTAATTTCTTCATAACTAGACCCAATTTTGACATATCTTACATAATATCCTTCATATTGACCTAGGTAAAATAAACATATTAATGGGTGATCTCGGATGCTTAGTAAGGGTAAAAATTCGATATATAAATCATATCATAATCATATGACAAAAAACATAACATTTTTAAATATTATCTTTCATAAGAAAGATAATGATATCATTCCATTGGATATAGCATGAATGTTCATATGAAGAAATGAGCATAATCCAAAAACTCATTACATAAAAAAATGATGTTTTTGGAATACACATAAGTATATAAAATCTTTTCATTTTAGTCAAGTCTCATTTCCCAGACCATCATAGAGGAAAAATTCCATTATTGAAATGAGTTCAGTCCTCATTCTAGACCTATATTTCTAAACAAAGATCATTTCTCATTCTAAACATTTCAATATCCTCATATATAAATGACTACCCAATCTATGGGTTGGAAATATAGTTCCCTACCATATCATAATGAAATCTTTGTAATGTGTGCCACAATAACAGAAATCATTTATCATAACCCATGAAATAAAATGTGTTTCTTTATATATCATTCCACCATAATATAACCCATGTAAAATAAATGGAATCCATAAATATCATTCCTTCATAAACACTATAATATAATATGAAAAATAATTATATTATACCTGAAACATAACCCTATGAAAAAATTACAAATTAGATGGAAATTAATTTTGATATAACCCCTAAAATTAATTATTGACTAAAATATCCTTTCTTCTTAAGAAACATTTTCTTTTCACAAAATTCCATGATGTTTAAAAAATAATAATATATTAGAATGTAAACATGAAATCATTTAGAGTATGAATCAAGGAAAATTGTTTTTATGAATATGTTAAAATCTTGTCACGCTGTCTAAGTTAAAAATCATTCTCCTCATACTTTTTTCTGAACAAAACAAAGTACCCCATATTGAATAATGACAAAAGATTCATTTCATACCATTTATTAAAAATTTACCCACGGGTAAAATTAACATTAAAATCATTAGAATAATAGAAAACATATTAAATATTTCTGAAATATAGACATGGATGATAAATATACCCCACTAAATAATTATATATAAACAATCTCAAATAGTATTGAGATTGTGAAATTATCACTTTCCTTTTAGGTATAATTTATTTTCGATGTATCTAAACCCTATATATAATGATTTAAATAATGTTATTATTTTAATTCTAAATCATGGTTATTTTTATGTCATATAGGATCATATTATAAACTATTTGTTAATTACATTTCATTATTACTTATTATTCGGGTATTAACTGCTTCATAAGTATATCATTATTTTGTTCAATAAGTTAAATTTATCTTTCATAGGTCATATTTATATCATTAATAAATAATATTGAATTATATATATCGTATTTATTAATTCTGTACATTTACATAATCATTCTTTAATGAAAATCATGTAGATTGAATCACTTCACATCGTGGAGACGGTAGGTCGTATGAACGTACGATCCATGATATCATTCCCATAATTGTTGAATGGTATTGAAATTAATTGTGTATAACATGTATGGATAAATACTAGGTTATAATAATCATATATACCTATTATTTATATCATTATGCCCTTCCACGTAATTTGGTGGTGGAAAATAGATTAGACCATGGTGTGGAGATGGAAAGTTGTACGTACGCACGCATCGTGACATCATTTTACGTAGGATAGGTAGAAAGTGGAATATTATTGTTACATAATCATAATGACATATAAATATATATGTAATACTAGATTTATTACCTTATGATGAAACCCCTCATGAAGAGGATGTAGAAGAATATATAAGTTTGAAAGAATTAGTAGAGGATATTACCTCTTCTTCAAAATGCTTCCTCTAAATCGCCTCTTTGAGCACTAGAGCTGGTCTTTTAAGAACACCAAAAACACTATAATGTAACTAGGAATTTTTATAAAGGAAAAGGGAAGGGCATGGCCGATTTTTATGGCTCAAAGGGAAGTAAATATAAGAGGGAGGAGGTTTTCTTTTATAACCAAGGTGTGGGCAATTTTGTGATCTCCAAAAATATAAATATATAATAAAAACATAATGTATACTTAAACCACCAAAATGAACCAATTTTTAATTTGAGAGGATATATTGTAGTAACAAAATCAACCAATATATTTTAATGATGTTTATCTGTCAAATTAAACCTTATCATTTTAATTAACACATATTCATTCTATTTAAATTTTTAAGAAGGTAACAAATATTGCAACATTAAAACGGTGAAATATTAACTTATTTAATGTTAATGAGAAAATAAATAAAAACCATTGTATATTTTAGACAATATATTAATTATTATATATTTTTAGAAAATGTTTTCTATTTTTTTGAATAATTTAATAAAACATCATTTTGATAAACAATCAATAGTGTCAATTTTTACATTATTCAATTCATTTATTTTTGAAAATAAAAAGATAAGGCGTTAACTTAGAAAAAAATATTTGATTATATTTCTTATAGGTCAATGTCATTAATAAAATTCATTATTCATTTTAATTATCCAAAATTATATTTGTTTAATATTTTTTAAAACATTTATATCCTATCTCTTTTAATAAAATAATTACGACATCAATTTTATAAAATAAATTATTACGTTTAATTTTGAATAAAAATTTAAAATAAAATTCCATTATGAATATAAATCCACTGAATTTCATAATAATATTTTTAGTTGAATTTATTTTTTGGATAATCTAATATTTAATATGTTATAGTTATTATATTATGAATATGAAAACTCTAACATCACTTTCAATAAAATTATATTTGTGTCGTAATCTCCTCTATATGGATCTAAATAGTCTCTAACTCAGACATGGATGGGTATGGTATAGATATACTAGACCAATAATAATTGTTCAAGTGTTTGGGTATTTTTATAGTTATTAGTATTTTAATAAAAAAAATTAATGATTTCTTGTCATTTAATTAATTTTACATCATTTAAGTCTATGTCTAAAGGTAATTATTTTTTTTTCAAAATAATTATAAATAATTTTCCGTGAAAAAGAAAATAATTTTTTATTTAACATGATTATTTATAATCGGAATTATCTTCTGTACAACCCTATATAAAAATGATTTTGTTATTAAAATTTTAGTGAGACATGTTTAACTTTTCATTCAATAAAATAAATAAATTGACTTAATCTTATCCAAGTGGGTATCAAAGGACACAATTTTTACCCAAGGATGATTTAGTTAAAAAACCTCATCCAATGATATTATGAAAATTGTTAGCATACTTTTATAATAGTAATATTACGCTTAGTTACCTGATTTATTGTTTTACCATACAAGTAAAAAATACAGAAGTCAGTATTCAAAATGACCAAAACTAAAATACAGTTATTTACATAATTTCGAAATTTTGATTCTAAATATGTAATACATTTTTCAAAATTCAATAGATGTTTTATTAATTAAATTATAATTATTCTAATTTTCAGAAAGAGAGAATGGGTTTTAAAAGTTAAAACATTGCAAAATATTGAAATGTTTTTCCATATAAATTCAATTTTTAAATTAATGATAATGACATAAATAATATTTAATGATTCAAATATTTTCTATTTATACTTTGAGAACATTCATTATTATAATATAACATCATAAATTATTTTTATAATTTTATTTAAAGTTAGTGTATTTTTACTATTCATCAAGACATGAAAGTTATGAAAAGAAATAATAGAAATTCATCCAATGTATATTTTTATATCCCACTCCCAAATAACATGCTTATGATTCCATATAAAAATTATTAATATGACAAAATAATAATTAAAAAGGGTATCTCCATTAAAAAGAGGAAAATGTTTATTTTTTAAATGTAGGTTTTAATACATCAAATAGGGTTTTTTCATACACTATATCAGAAATATCAATTGGATAAATAAAAAAAATACTTTATTAAGTATATTACATATACATTTCATTAATTTAATTTTCTAATATTAAGTCATGTTATTACTATAGAAATATATAATTGATTCATATTATTCATACATTTTTATAAGTTAGTTTAATAATTACATTTAACATAATGACTAGGTAAAAATGGTCATTTTATACTAAGGTTGTCTCATGGTTCTCTTAAACTCATTATTATATGTAATGAAATATATTGAATAATTAAGATTATTTAGAAAATATTTTTCATAAAAATATATCGTTGTTACATTATACCCCCCTTAAACAGAATTTCATCCTCCAAATTCATCACTTAGATATAAACAGATGAGAATATATCTAACTCATTCAATCATCATGTACCCTTATAGCTACCTCAAATTGGTTGTTCCTCCACAAGTATTTGACCAAGTGAGGGGTCATGATTCACAAAACATTTTTACTATCATCCAGAATCGATAACAGTTTTTCTCCATAACAAATATCTTTCTTAAGTGGTACGAATTACGAGTTTAGTACATGTGAATGATCAATATGTTTAGTTAATAAAGTTTTCCTTATGACCATTTCCATATCTTCTTATTTTGAAAATCACAAACACCCTATACTTAAGAAAATCTATATTTTACCTGTATAAGGAAATTTTCCTTCCTTAAAGAAATATACCCTAACCTGGATTTTTCTTATACATAGAAATATTTTTCCTAAATATGAAAAATTGGATTCATACCCAAAATCTTGGAATAATATAATTATAAGGTATGAAGAATTCTGTTTTAGGATCCAAATTCTGGATGTGGACTCTAATAAAGTTCCACTCCAAATTTTGGATGAGAACTGTAATGAAGTTCCACTCTGAATTCTGGATACGAACTCTAATAATGTTTCACTCTGAATTATGGATACGAACTGTAACAAAGTTCAACTCCGAATTTTGGACTTTGAACTTTTATAAGTTCGAATCCAAACTTTTATAATTTCAACTCTGAACTTCTATGAGTTCGACTCCGAACATCTACGAGTTCGACTCTGAACTTTTGTAAGTTCGACTATGTAGTTTTCTGATTTTGACTCTGAACTTCTACGAGTTAGAATCCTAAATTTTGTAAGTTCGACTCCGAGATTTTATAAGTTCGACTCTGAACTTTTATGAGTTCGACTTCGAACTGTATAAGTTCATATTCTAAATTCTTATGAAACCAGACATCAGATTTCCTTAGAAATTCAGACTTCTGATTTCTACATAATTCAGGTTCCGAATTCCTATAAAACAGAATCCGAACATATATTTTTTTATAGACTCCAAATTCCATTTTGGTTAGACTCCGAACCTTTAATTTTCTTACACTCCAAACATTATCATGGCTTTTTTATACAAATGCTCCATTACAAAATGATGGCATGCATTCAGTTGTACATGTTTTGTTATTAAACGATGTTTTCCATTCTGTTTCAAACTAACCGTTGGTTGAGTTGCACGTTTACAGGTCGTCTGATTTTTAATGAAAATATGACCATTAGTAGAGGGAGCTGATCGTTCCAACCAAGCCTATGAATAGGAGCACATTTGAAACAGCTCTTTACAAAAGTTGATCACTCTAGAGACCACACGTTGTTAAGGTGATTTCTAGAGAGATAAGAATTTTATTCTTTTTGTGTACTGAACTGCTCGTTCATATTTCTTTGTGAGAATCTGAATGTTGGTGATTGCATTTGAGGGCTTCTAGGGATAGGAAGAAAGTGGTGCCGACTACCTTGAAGTTCGAAGGCTTCCTTGCTGAGGAAGACAGAGGTTCCGACTACCTTGAAGTTGAGGGATTGATGGGATGGCAAGAGAGAGACACTGATCATCATATCGAGGGATTACCCTGGTGTGGGTAAGACAGACTTTCTTAAAAGTATAAATAAAGGGACCTTTATCCATGGTTGTGGGATACCCTTCTCTTTGGGTTAACAAATTTATATATTGTTACGTGTTACATGTTTTTCTGCTGCATTTTTGTATTGTAAGGAAAGTATAACCTTCTAATATTTCCTTGCACTTTTACTCTAATTCATTTAGATTCTATATGCTCTAAGGTAGAATCTCATATTGTAAACTTTGGTTAAGTTTCAATTTCTGGATCCATATTTCTGGAACATGTTTTTTGGAATCACTTTTCTGATTCAAGCACCTGGGTAGAACTAGAAGTTTGTAACTTCATACCTTGTTCCAATTCTCCAATTGGTGTTATAGGTGTTGTGAATTTTCTTAGTTTAACTTTGTTAAACTTAGATCTTTCCCTATTTAAGGAAATTTTTAAAGTGTACAATTCGCCACTCGTATTGTATATTGAGCATCTACATCGTTATTTTGATCCTACAATTGGTATCAGAGCAGGTCTCAGAAATACTTATACCCACATATAAGTTTTTCTTTCTCATTTTTCATTATTATTCATCCTTTCTTAGAAAGAGAGTTTCATTCTAAACATTTTCATTCCGAACATTCTCATTCAGAATTGTTCATTCCAAATATGTTCATTCCAAAACTTTGTGGTTACGAACTTTTCCTACAAACAAGTTTGGTTGCCCAAGTTTTTTTTAAAAAATGGCAGGAATCAACATTGGTTCTATTGACAATATAATCCCTACAAGACCACCAATAATTGTTGGTAATGACTATGGGTTTTGGAGAGATTGAATGAATACTTTCGTAATCAACACAAGGGTATATAGATTTGTTATTCTTATTAGTGATTATAAAATTTCTGATAAGGAAGTTAGAACATTCACTGACCAGGAAAAGCATGAATATCAGCTAAATTATAAGGTATGCAATAGTTTACTATGTTCAATGTCTAGAAACATATATATCCAAATTTCTTCTTGTGAAGCAGCTAATTTTATCTGGAAGAAGATAGATGTTACACACTTTGTCACTTCTAAAGTGTGTGAAACTAGAAGAGCTATGCTTAGAGCTGAATACCATGGATTCCATTTTACATATGGAGAACCAATCTGTAAAGTTCAACATAGATCCATGACTATAGTGAACAATATTGAGTCTATTGGATAAAATGGGTTAGATGATGAAGCCCTTGTTGACAAGATTATTGATATTATGCCTAATGAATGGGAATAAAAAAGAACAAAAATTGATGAGAACCGTAAGGTAACTCAAATTTTCCTTAGATGAGCTATTTGGAACTCTTCTTCAGCATGAAACGTGAATGAAGAGAGATGCTGACAATATCAAGAAGAAGAATGGGAATGGAGGATTATCTTTTACTACAACATCAAATCATATGAAAGCTAAGACTCCTGAGAGAGTAACTCGATCCATGTCTAATAAGGTGGTTATTCAATCAGAATCTAGTGATATTGAAGTCTCAGAGAATGAGTTAGCAAATCTTGCTCGATGGATGAAAAAGATAGCTGGTCATAGAAATTTCTAATGCAAGTATAAGAAAAATGAAATGAAAGATAGGAAAGATTGAAAAGTTACTTGTTATGAATGCAAGAGAGCTGGACATAATAGACTAGATTTTCCTTCGCTAAAAAGGAAATAAAGAAAAGAGAGGCATTCTGAAAGGAATAGAAGAAGTATTATGAAGCCAAATCTAAGAATGTTCTGAATGAAAATGACACCTGGATTTCCAGTGGTGGTGACACTTCAGATGAATATTCAGATTATGAATCTTTTGGACATAATAATCTTGGTCTTATAGCCAGAAAAACAATTGAAAATCATTGCTTCATGACTAAGGTACACAATTTTGAATCATTGACCAGTGTTTCTTTAAATTCTAATGATAGTAAATATTATAACTCTTCAGAAGAAGAATCCTCTTCTGATGAAGAAAATACATTACCTACCAATGAAAAAGTTTCTAGGTTTGCTAAACTACTTGATATTGAGAATTCCAAACTCAATAAAAATCTTGATAAGTCATACTCTAGGAATATTATTCTCACAAAAGAAATATCATATCATTTTATTGATCTTGATAGGAAAAATACTGATTTTATAAGTATTTCAAAAAGTCTTGAAGAAGTGAATTCTGAAAATAAAAAAATTTATAAAGAGCCAGAAAAAGTAATTTCTAATAAAAATGTTTTTGAGCCTAGCTCTAGTTCCAAATCTAACGATTTTGAAGTTAAAAACTTGGTTATAAAACTCAAGTCCGAAATTTTTTCCTTAAAGATGTGTTTTTCAAACAATACCCATGGTAAAGAAAATTTTATAAGATGTACTGACAAATACGACCTTTAAGAAACAAATCTGGAATTGGTTAAACCCATGAAAAACCAACTTTTAGCAACAACTACTTTGTTCCAGAAAGTGCCCCACTTTTTAATAAGTGTCAATGTGGTGGTCACTGGGAAAAAAATTGTTCTTTAAACAAAACCCAATCTCTAGGTTTTCATAAGACTTACATTTCTAAGAAGATATGAATTTTCAAAATTATGTTTTATGAAAATCTCGGATCCAAACAAGTTTGGATTCTGAAAGTATAACTCTTTTCTCATTTTCAGGAAAAGAGAGGAAATGCCAACAACAATACATGGTACATGGATAGTGGATGTTCCCGGTATTTGATTGGTAACAAAATCTATTTTGGAATGATTATCAAGACGAAAGGAGGAAAAGTAACTTTCAGAGATAATGCTCAGGGAGAAATTGTCGTTATAGGTAATATTGTTCTTCTTGGTAAAACATTGATTTCAAATTTTATGTTTGTAAAGGGTATTATGCACAACCTCATTATCATAAGTCAATAATGTGATGAAGGATACCTTGTGAATTTTAGTAATGACAAATTCCTAGTACCAAATTCCAAGGAAGAGTTTATTCTTTCTTCCAATGGGAAATATAATGTTTACACATTAAACATAGAAGACCTTCGGAGCCAAGCCTTACCTTGTCTTAGTACAATGGAAGATCATTCTTGGTTATGGAATAGAAGACTAGGTCACTGTAACCTTAGGAACTTATGTAAACTATCTAAGAAGAAACTAGTTAATGATCTACCAGAGCATAGATCTGATTCTTATAAAGTTTTTGATCCTTGTCAATATGGCAAGAAACATAAATATAGTTTTAAATCAATTGGTGAATTCTCAACAAATGATGCATTACAGTTAGTGCACATGGATCTTTTTGGTCCAACATAAACTGGAAGCATTTGAGGTAAATACTATGTGTTTGTTCTAGTTGATGATTAAACTATATTTAAATGGGTCTATTTTCTAGAAAAGAAGTCTAATGATTTTTCTTATTTCAAAAGTTTTACAGCCCCAGTTAAAAATGAGAAAATCCTTCCACTGAAAACTATTCATAGTGATCATGGAAGAGAATTTCACAATTCTTATTTTGAAACTTTTTGTAGTAGAAAAGGTATTACTCACAACTTTTTATCACGTAGAACTCCATAGAAAAATGGGGTAGTTGAAAAAAGAAATAGAATTCTTCAAGAGATTACTAGAACCATGTTGAGTGAATATTCTATAGCTACACATTTCTGGGATGATGCTGTAAGTACTACTTGTTATACTATAAATAAAGTTTTTATTAGACCTTTTCTTAATAAAACTCCTTATGGGTTATTGAATGATAGAAAACTGAGACTTTCCTACTTCAAGGTTTTTGGTTTCAAGGTATTCATAATGAATACTAAAGACAATTTACACAAATTCGCACCAAAATTTGTTGAAGGAATTTTCATAGGCTACTCCACAACTTATAAGGCTTATAGAGTTTTTAATAAAAACACTTGTACTTTTGAGGAAACAGTACATGTCAAATTTGATGAAACTGATCCCTTTGTTTTCAAACTACCTCATCCAACATCTTTGGATGTGTTTTAAAAAACATATTATAAGCCTTTGATAGAAAGTCCTTCTGATAAGGAAAATCTTCAAGAAGATACTTCTGAAACATTTACCCCAGAAGACTTTCTACCCTATGTTGATGAACAAGTTTTACAAAACCCAAATCAGGTGTTTCTTAAGAATTATCCCAGTGGTAGTATCATTTGTGTTGTAAATCAACGTATAAGGACTAGAAGTTCTTTGAGAAATTAAGTAGAACATCTAGCATTCCTTTCCCAATTATAACCAAAAAGAACTGATGAAGCTTTAGGTGATGATGATTGGATTAAATCCATGATAGATGAACTAAATGGATTTGAAAGGAATAAAGTCTGGACCTTGGTTGAAAGACCTAAGGAAACTTCTTTGATTGGAGTAAAGTGGTTCTTCAGAAATAAGTGTGTTGAAAATGGAGTTATATTTAGAAATAAAGCTAGACTGGTTGCTAAAGGCTATAATCATCAAGAGGGAATATACTATGAAGAAACCTATGCTCCAGTAGCTAGACATGAATCTATTCGTATCTTACTTGCTTTGCAGCATTCTTCAATTATAAACATTATCAAATGGATGTGAAATGTTATTTTCTTGATTGTTATGTTCAAGAGGAAGTTTTTGTAGAACAACCTCCTGAATTGAAGATACAAAACATCCTGATCATGTTTTTAGACTTACCAAAGCTCTGTATGGCCTTAAACAAGACCCACGAGCCCGGTATGATAGAATTACAGGATTTTCTCTTCAAAATAACTATGTTAATGGAAATTAATATCCACCCCTTTTTATAAAGAAAGATAAGAAAAATGTTTTGATTGTTCAAATTAATGTTGATTACATTATATTTGGTTTAAATCAGCAATCATTAAATAATTCTTTTGCAAGTCTAATGAAATATGAGTTTGAAATGAGTATGATGGGTGAGTTAACATTTTCATTGGTTTTCATATTTCTCAAAAACCTGAAGGAACTTATATATCCCAACATAGGTATATTAATGAACTTTTTAAAATGTATGGATATGACAATACTAATAATATAAGTACTCCCATCGGTACCTCAAACTCATTAGATCTTGATGAAGCTGGGAAATCGGTATATTAAACATCTTTTAGAGGTATAATAGGAAGTTTACTATACTAGACAGTTAGTCATCCAGATTTAATGATTTCAGTATTCTTATGTGTTAGATATCAATCCAATCCTATGTAATCTCACTTAAAGGAAGTGAAAATAATTTTTCGCTACTTAAAGGGAACCACGGATCTAGGATTATTTTATACTTATTGAAATGATTTTTTTTAAAATCTTTTCAGATGCTGAATTTGGTGGATGTAGAATGGGTAGAAAGAGTACATCCAGAACTTGTCATTTCTTAACAGATTCATTATTTTCTTGGTCATGCAAGAAGAAACACGCAGTAGTACTCTACACTGCTAAAGCTAAATATGTAGCAGCTAGAAGTTGTTGGGCTCAAGTGTTGTGGATAAAACACACACTCACGGATTATGTCTTGAGTTTTACTAAGACTCAAATTTTGTGTGATAACCCAAGTGCCATTTCCCTTAGTAAAAACCATCCACATCACTCTCGTGCAAAACACATAGATATTAGGAATCACTTTCTTAGGGATCACACACTTAAATGAGATATCATTCTTTAGTTTATCGGAACACATGATCAACTTGCTGCTATTTTCAAATAATAATTACCTTCTGATAGATTTGAATACATTAAACAACTGTTAGGAATGATAACCGTGAGGTAATTATTCTTCATTAAATTCTTGTTGAACAATTCTCCTAACAGTAATAAACTCCTTTTCATAGGGGGAGTACATTTGATTGTTAGCATAATCAAAATTTTCGTAATCTATTTTTCAAACTTTTGTAACTAAAATTTTGTGTAGACTATTTTTCATACTCATGTTTTTCTTACTCATAAATTTTAGTACCGAGAATTTTCATAAAAATATTTTCTGAACTGGAAATTTTCATAATGATGTTTTCGAAACTGAAATTTCTTTAATGGAAATATTCAGAATTGTAACATTCTTAATGAGAATTTTCGTATTAGAAATTTTTGTAAAGAAGTTTTCAGAACTGAAATTTCTGTAATTGAAATCTTCAGAACTGTAACCTTCATAATGAGAATTTTCGTACTCAAAATTTTCGTAGTGAAGTTTTCGGAACTGAAATTTTTGTAATTTAAATCTTCGGAACTGTAACTTTTGTAATGAAAATTTTCGTACTCAGAATTTTCGTAATGAAATTTTTATTTCGTATTCATATTTTTTCGTACTAGGACTTTCGTACTCATAATTTTTGTACTGAAGTTTTCATACTCAATGTCTTTTAAACAATAAATATTTTTGTAGTTAGTTTTCGTAGTAAAATATTTCATCAAGAAGAATATCACCTATTATGAATAAACTTCCTGGAAAATCTGAAAGGTATGATTTCCTTACATAAATTTTCGTAGTCATATTATGCTTGATGGTATTTTCTAATGATTTTTAAAATCATTCAGAATTTAGTTTTCCTCAAATCTGAATGTTTTTCTTAAAAGCCACAAAATATCGAATTTATATTTCCATGCGGGAATGCTTTGAACCATCAGATCAAGGCAAAGAGAATTTCAACCATTAGATGGTTTTTTGAAGTTGAAAGGCCGACTTCATCGCCTATATAAAGGAGACCCCAAGACTCATCCCACATCAGTTTTTCAAAGCTTTCGCATCTCGAAGCCCTACTGCTCTTTTAAAGGCTTGTTCCGATCTTTACAAAGCTGTTCCGAATCATTCAAATCTCTCAGTTCCGAATGTTTTTTAAAACAACATCCCAAGATATATCTACCTCAAAACCAATATCAAAGTGGTTAGTTTTCAGGGAAAGGTTAGATCATCTAGATTTCTATAAATTTGACTCCCTTATATCAAAGAATATTAGATTGAATGGGTGGGAGGATGTTTTCTTAGCAAAGTAAGATAAACAGGTTCCGGTTTATACTGATTTACTGATTGAGTTCTTTGAGTCTTTTTCCTTCCAAAAGGAAGATGGTAGAGGGAGGTATTTATTCAAGTCTTATGGGAAGACTTACAAGTAATCTTACACCAAGGATGCGAGCTTGGATAGTTTATCCTATGAAGGGGAAGCTGAGTTTTGCTCACATAAGCCTCCATATGAGAAAGGAAGTTTCAACAAGGAGAAGGAATTTAAAGGTCTTCGACTTAAGGATTCTAAGACGGCTAAGATTTCTCATCTCATTCCGAACAATAGAATTATACAGTTGTGGGTACAAGATTTTCTCGTACCAAGGAGGGGTGACAAGGATAATCTAAAGAAAAGTAATATCTATGTCTTAGATTTCTTGGTAAATCCTAGATAGATAAATTTGATGAGGCATGTCTTGATTACGATCAAGAACATCAAGAATGGAAACCTAAGATCTCAGATAATCATGTTCCCTGCCTTACTATCTATGCTGATAGTTCGGTGTTTAGAATCCTTCAAGGATGCATGAAAATAAAAAGTCCAGAATTGTAAGCTTATGCTGGTAAGTGATGATACTTTGAAGAGGATGACGATGTGCTTTTCTAGTAAATCCGGAGAATTCTACTTTTTAACTGTAGAAGAGGTTGAGGCAGTTCAGAAAGATACACAGACTCTGGAACCATCTAAAAAGGCAAGAAAGAAGAGAATGATTTAGGAAGTGGTTGTTGATGAAGAAAATCCCATGTCTAAGGAAACTTGGTCTGCTCCCCCCAAACCAAAGAAGAAAAAAGCTTATCCTGATGAAGTTGTTGTGAAGTGGAGGGAAGACAAGGAGAAGAGGAAAGAAGGGGATCCATGGTTCGTATTGGACCCTACTGAGGCTAAGGCCTTAAGGGAAAAAGCTATGGATGTGTTAGAAAAAGCGGCTAAAGAGAAGAAGTTGAAGAAAAAGTTGTCTGAGTCTGAGCTTCTGTAATCTTTGTTGAGAGATACTGAAATAGCCTTTGAGAAGATTCCCATTCCGGAAAACTTCTATGTCTAACCATATTTACAAGCGACTCCCGCAAAGATCTATTTCACTCTGGAAAAATCTAAGGGTGAAAAAGTGGTTCATGAAGAAGAAAAAGAAGCTGGAGAAGAAGTAGAGGAAGAGGGTGAAGAATAAGAATAAGAAGAAGAGGGAAGTGAAGATTTGGATTCATTGATCAAGCAAGTAGAGGATTATCAAGATAAGGAAGAATCTTCAAAGTTAGTTACTCCAGGAAAGGGAGTTGAGAAAGATAGTAAGGATGATGATAAACAACAAAAAGAAGAAGAAAATGTTTTGTATGATGAGGAATGGTCTTATGAAATGGATTTTCAAGAGGAAGGAGAAGAAAATTGGAAACCAGATGAAGACTAGATTGTGCAACTATTAGAAACTGAGGAAGAGTCCCCATATGATCAACCCATTCCAAAAGCTGACAAGGGGAAGCAAGTGCTTATGGATACACCAATAAAATATATCATCATAATGAAAGAGGTTGGTGGTTCATTTAGAAAGATGCTAGTCCATGTTGAAGAATATCTATCTCCAAGAAAGTTATCTGATTCAGAGTCATCAGCTCATGGTCATGATTTTGTGGTGGAATCTCTGAAGAAGTTGGTGGACACCATCCCGATTTTCCCCACCATAGATTCCACATTCCAGATGATGGAGCATAGTTTGAATCAGAAATTAGAAGCCTTATCCATGGTTATGGATAAGTGTATAAAGATTGAGGCTGACCATAAAATCTTTCTTATCAATTTTGATGTACACAGGAAGTCTTGAAGCCAAATCACTTTTTGGTCCAATAAATTTGAACAAGACTTGGTTGTGTATGATAATTTTCAGAATGAGGTGAAAGATGCCTTTGACACCGAGGATAACAAGATTATGAATCTTTAGGATGAGCTGACCAATGAGAAAAATATTCGGAATCAACAAGTAAGGGGTCTGAATGGGAAACTCAACTGAGTATCTCAGAACTGGAAAGGGGAAAGAGATTTTGGGATTGAGTTTCATGAAAAGCTGTAAAAGCAAGATGAGTTGGTGAAGTTGCAAGAGGAGTCCTTGAAGGCTCAGGTAGAAGCTTTAATAGTTTAAGGGGAACAGATCTCAGCTTTGGAGAGGCAAGCCGAGGAAGACCAAAGGGATTTGAAGAAGCTCAAAACATTGTTGAAAAAGCTGATCCCGAAGGAAAAGGAAGACAAATAAACCCACTCCGATCTTTTGTTGTATTTGTCTTTCCTTGTAAAAATTTTCTCAACTATAATGAAATATTTGGTTGGTTGTATCTTGTTTTGTAATACACTAATGTTTCAGGTACCATATTTCTTTACCATTCCCTAAATTCTTCTTGAAAATCAAAACGGGGGAGAATAAAAATAACTACTCAAAAGAGGAGAAAGAAAAATTTCTAAGTGAAGATATTTTTAATGTAAGGGGGAGTTTCTCAGTATGATTTTTTTCATTCCCTTGATAATGAAAACTCCACTCTGAAAATTCAGAATACAATTCTTAGAGTTTGAATTCCTAAGGGGGGGGGGTTAGTTGTATTCACTATCATCCATGAACAAAGAGAGATAAGTTTTAATTTCAAAGTCTAATGAAATTTTTCAAAGTCCCCATATTCTTTTTCGTAAGGAGGGTTGTGCTTTCCAAAAAGGGGGAGATTGTTGATTCAATAAGGTTTTCCTTATGACCTTTTCCATTCCTTCTTGTTTTGAAAATCACCAAAACCCTATACCTAAGAAAGTCTATATTTTACCTGTATAAGGAAAATTTCATTCCTTAATGATATTTACCCTAACCTAGATTTTTCTTATACATAGCAATATTTTTATTAAATATGAAAAATTGGATTCATACCAAAAAACTCGGAATCATATAATGCTAAGGTATGAACCATTCTCTTTTAGGATCCGAATTCATGATGTGAACTCTAATAAAGTACCACTCTGAATTTTGGATGAGAACTGTAACGAAGTTCCCCTCCGAATTCTGGATACGAACTCTAATAAAGATTCACTCCGAATTCTGGATACGAACTCTATAAAAGTTAAACTATGAATTTTGGACTTCGAACTTTTATAAGTTAGACTCCGAACTTCTACGAGTTTGACTCCAAACTTCTACGAGTTTGACTTCGAACATTTATGAGTTCGACTCTGAACTTCTACGAGTTCGATTCCATACTTTTGTAAGTTCGACTCAGAACTTTTATAAGTTTGACTCTGAACTATTATGAGTTTGACTCTGAACTGTATAAGTTCAGATTCTGAATTCTGATGAAACCGGACTCCGAATTTCATTAGAAATTCAGACTCCGGATTTCTACATTATTCAGGTTTCGAATTCCTATAAAACAGAATCCGTAAATCATTTTATTATAGACTCAGAATTCCATTTTGGTTAGACTCTGAACATTTAATTTGCTTACACTCCGAACATTAACATGGATTTTTTTTACATATGCTCCATTACAAAACGATGTCGTGCTTTCTGTTATACATGTTTTGTTATTAAACGATGTCGTCCATTCTGTTTCAAACTAACCGTTGGTTGATTTTACACGTGTACAGGTCCCTATGATTTTTAAGGAAAATATGACCATTAGAGGATGGAGCTGACCGTTCCAACCAAGCCTATAAATAGGAGCTCATTTGAAAGAGCTCGTAACAAAAGTTTATCACTCTAGAGACCACACATTGATAAGGTGATTTCTAGAGAGAGAATAATTTTATGATTTGTGCGTACTGAACTGCTTGTTCAGATTGCTTCTTGCGACTCCGAATGTTGTTGATTACATTCGAGGGCTTCCTAAGATAGGAACATAGAGGTTCCGACTACCTTGAAGTTCAAGGGCTTCCTTATTTAGGAAGACAGAGGTTCCATTTACCTTGAAGTTGAGGGCTTGCGGGGATATCAAGACAGAGACACTGATCTTCGTATCGGGGGCCTACCTTGGAGTGGGTAAGACAGACTTGCTAGAAAGTATAAATCAAGGGACCTTTATCCAAGGTTGTTGGATACCCTTCTCTTTGGGTTAAAATATTTATATCTTGTTACGTGTTACACGTTTTTCCGCTGCATTTTGGTATTGTAAGGAAAGTATAATCTTCTTATATTTCCTTTTACTTGTACTCTGATTTATTTAGATTCTATATGCTATAAGGTAGAATCTCATATTATAAAATTTGGTTAAGTTTCAATTTCCGGATCCATATTTATGGAACCTGTTTTTTGGAATCACTTTCCCGATTCAAGGAAGTGAGTAGAACTAGAAGTTTGTAACTTCATACCTTGTTCCAATTCTCCAATTCATGTTAAAGGTGTTGTGAATTTGCTTAGTTTAACTTTGTTAAACATGGATATTTACATGTTTAAATAAATTTTTAAAGTGTACAATTCACCCCCCCACTTGTATATTAAGAATCTACATCTTTATTTAGATCCTCCACAATTTTCTACATTATCCGGAGAGATAACTAGAACACATCAAGAAGATGAGATAAATTTGTTGAAAGCGCCAATTAGTAAGCTACCTTCTAAACATGATCCAGAATTTCAAAACGATTGATATACATAGGGCTTAGCTTGTCCTTCTTTCCAAATCTCAATACACTCTTCCAGGGATATATTCATAGAAACACCTTGTCACCCACATAAAACTCTAGGTCTTCTATATGATTTTAAGAACTATGTTTTGTTGACTCTGATATTAACTTATGTGTTGTTGAATGGATCCAGCCATTCTACCATTTCATCAACCAGATCACGTCCTAATAGCTTTCGTTCTCCAACATCAGTTTAGAAAGTTGAAGTTCTTCTCTTCTTTCCATATAGGGATTCATGAGGAGCCATCTTAATACTGGAGTGAAAGTTATTTCTGTAATAAAATTTCACTAATGGTAAGTTTTGATCCAAAAAACCATCGAATTCCATAGAGTATTCTTTCAACAAGTCTTCTAGAGATTTAATTTTCCTCTCAGACTGACCGTCTATCTAAGGATGGTAAGAAGTTCTTAAACAAAACTCTATATGCATAACCTACTAAAGACATCGCCTTAATTTTGAGTTAAATGTCATATCTTGATCAGATATAATGGAATATGGTACTACATATTATCTTATCACTTCCAATACATATATCATGGAAATATGATCAATAGATAAATCATATCTAATAGTAATGAAGTGTGCCAAATTCATAAGGTGATCAACTAAAACAAATATAACATTATAGATATTAGATTTGTGAGATGTCTGGTGAAAAAATCTATAGAGATGTTTTCCCATTTACTTTCTATTGTGGGTAATGGTTCTAACATCCCCTTAGAATTCTATCTACCTGCCTTAAATTACTGAAAAACGAAGCACTAGGATACATATTCAACAACATCTATTTTCATTCCACCCCACCATAAATACTCTATCATGTCCTAATACATCTTTGGTCTTCTAGGGTGAATAGAGAATGAATAACTATAAGCCTCATCCAATATATCCTTCTTTTATTATGGTATGGGAGGAATACAATCCCGAATCTTGATCCTTATTATTACATCATAATAGTGGTTGATTTAGGGAACTTTTATCACCATCCTTGGTACATCTACATCTTCCTTTTATGACTCCTTAATCATCACATGTATATATGTTTAAACATTAAATTGATAAAGATAGGATTCTTCCCATTCCTTTCAAATTTTAAGATCCATCCTCTGCAAATCCATAAATATTGTATCTTTTTTTATCCTCCTCGTGGATAGGATTTGAAGGTTCTTTTGACTCAAATCATTTGTCACCTTCTACGCTTTCCTAAGGTGGTAATGAATTGAGAATTCGTAATCTTTAATCAACTACTACCATCTTCTTTGGCACATATTCAACTCATTTTTTCTGAAAATATACTTTAAAATTTTATGATCCATATAAATATCACACCTTTCACCACAATGATAATTCAAATGTATCAATAATTGAAGGATTATCACAGAAAAATACAAATCATGAGATGGGTAATTTTCCTTATAGATTTTTATATGTTGTGGGGAATAAGATATATCCATATCATTTTTCATGAGAACACATCTGCTGCCATTTTTGGATGCATCACTATATATCAAAAACCTTTCTCCACTAAATGGAATTGTGATCACATGTGCACCAGCTAACATTCATTTTAGTTCTTTGAAATTATCATAACATTCCAATATCCACGTGTAATTATTGGCTTTCCAAGTAATCATTGTGAGTGTATTAGATAAGCGTGAAATATAATTTACAAAAGGTCATTAATAGCCATCCAAACCAGGAAAAAATTGTTTCATAGTCACTATTATGGGTATTGACCAACATTTAAAAACATTTTTTATTGAATCCAAATATATACACTATTTTGAGATTATGGGGCCAAAACAATGAATCTTTATGACGCCGAAATTCACACATGGTATATTTTCCATAAATTTTATCCCTTTTCCGAGTATTTAGTAAAATTATCAAGTAATATTCATGTTATTCCATTCTTTTTGAATGGACAATAACATCATATACAAATACTCAACATGTTCAACAATATATTCTCAAAATTCTATATTAATTAGTTATATATAGATAGATGGGGAATTAGTAAGATCAAAAGGCATCACTATAGATTAATTTTCTCAAAACACTATATTAATTAAATCTAAAGAAAATATTAATTGTTCTTGATAGGGATATTTTCAAGTTCTCGATGATCAATATAGAGTCTCATTGATCCATTGTTTTTATTAACAAACATAACAGCTTCACCCCAAGGTGATGCAATAGGGTCTACGAATCCCTTGTCAATATTCCCTTGGAGTTGCTTCATCAATTCCTGCGACTCAATTGGGGTCATCCTATAAGGTATCCTTGAAATAGTAATAGCACCCGATATGAGTTCTATTTAACACTCAACTCCATGGTTTTGTGGAAGACACAATAATTCTTTCGGAAAGACACCATAAAACTCACGTACAATGGGTTTAATCATAATTTTGAGTTTCTCCCAAACCATTTGAGATAGATAACCTTTATTTATAGGTATCAAGACCCATAAGATGGAATAAATTTTCATCAGATGGTCATATTCATCCATGCATCGAAAGATGATCACAGATTGATCGGGAATATTAAATGTCACTCCCCATCCTTGTAAATTTAGAAGACCTCCATAGATAGAAAACCAATACATGCCATGAATCACACAAAATTACACTATAGGAATGATCACAATATTTTCATAAATAACATTTTCACAAACATAAACTAGAAAAGAATTATAAACTTTTATGTGACTATTGTGCCATTAGGAGTTGTCACAGCTGACTACACATATAATTGTTGAGTTAATATGATGATACCCATAGAAAAATATTCAAAAATAAAATAGTGGGTGGATCCAAAATCAAATATAACATTTGATAATTTTGAGTGGCTGGTAATTGTACCTTTTACCAGATCATTATCATACTCCAGATCACTGATTGTGATCTCATTTGACTTGCCTTTGTCTTTGGTCATAGTTGATCATTATCAATAAACGTTGGATTATGGAATTTATTATCATAATGCCCCATTTTTTCCCTTAAATCATTGAAGTTTAAGAGGTGAATTCTTTGTAGCCTTTTCTCAATTCACAACAATAGACATCTTTTTCCCATCAATTCAGCATTCAACTACTTGATGACATTTATTTCCACACTTAAAACATAAACTAGTCCCTTTAAGAGAATTTCTTCTAGGTTTCTTTCCACACATTGATCATAAGGTAAAACTCGTCTTATTTTCATTGTAGTGTTCATGTTTTTCATTGAATTCCATTTTTCATTTCTTATCAAACCAATAAGATAGATGGGTTACACAAATCTCCATATCAACCTTGAGAGAACATCAAATGATTTCTTTATAGTTATTAATGTCTCTTATTTCTAATACCCTTTAGAGACATAGTTTTAATCCAATAAATAATCGATCAATTTTTCTCTCATGATGGATAATAATAATTCCAGAAGCATACATTGAAATTCTTGTAAAATAATCTTCTCATGTACCAACGGATTCATTATCCATTTTCATAAGTTCGTGTAAATCCTTCTCAATTTTTATTAAATATTATGATGAAATTACTTACTGAAAAATAAGTTCATGAACTTGTCCCATTCTAGGGATTCAATTTCATCTTTTTCCACATATTTTGCATATTATTCCACCATTTAACAGATTCACCAACCAAATTATATACTTATATGGTGAATTTATCATGTTTTGAACATTGGTTAACTGAAATAATATTTTCAGTGATATTGATCCATTTTCAACCGTTAATGGATTACAATACCCAGTAAATGAATATGGAAAATACCTCATGAAGGAGTCAAAATCATTTTACCTCTTTTTTTTCATTTGGAAGTCATGCATAATTCATTGATCGACAATGTTTTGTCAAATAAATACAATATTTTTAATTCTATATCTAATAACATTGGGTTTTTTTGAGGACAATCATTTCATTTACCAACACACATGACCTTAATGTGGTTCCTTCAGGATCTAGCCATTGACTAAAACCCATAATAAATGGGGAGGAACCCTAATCATAATGATAAAACCACATAATGATGAATAAAATTTCAACATAGGAAGATTTAGGTTTTATTGTAGTTTATTTGCGATCTTCTCTAAAATATAAGAACTGTAACCTATACTTTGCAATGTCCTTTTGTTTTTTATTAAGGTTTTCTCTTCCGAGTTTCTAATTTTAACAGATCCTTTCCTCTAATACCGACAATAATGACCACACTTTACATATATTGATATTACATCAAATATGAATAATATTATTAAAAAAATGTAACAAATCCAAGACAGAAACATATTAGTTATGTGTCTTTAGAATCTGGGAAACAAAAATGACTAGTTCATAATACATATACATTTTCTCAAAACTAATTTTCCCATAACTTGAGCCCTTATTGACATATGATACATAACACCCTTCTTCACGACCTGGGAAAACGAAACATATGAAAGGGTGATCTTAGATGCTCAGAAAGGGTAAATAAGGTATATATTAATCATATTATAATCATAAGTCATAAGAACAAAACTTTTGAAAATATTATCATGTATATGAATGATTGTGATATCATACCATGGGATAAATAATGAATGCTCATAAGAATCAATGAACATAATACCAAATCTCATAAAATAAGCCAGGATGTTTTTTGAAATACATGTAATCATAGAAAATCATCTCATATTATTAAAGTATCATTTCCAAGACCATCGTAGCGAACAAAGTCCATTATTGAACCATGTTCACCCCTCATTCCAGCCTAGTATTACGAAACCAATATCATTTCCCTTTCCAAAAATGACTACCTTATGAGATATAAATTTTTACCCAATGAATTTTATGGTGATATAGTTCCCACCCATATCATAATTGAATAATTCTTTCGTGTGCCACAATAACATAAATAATTCATGATAACCCACGGTATACAATGTGTTTCTTTAAAAAATCATTCCACGATAACATTATCCTAGAAAAACAATGGGATTTAATAAATATAATTTCATCATAAACACAATAAAATCATAGGACCAATATTGATATTATACATGAAAAATAACCCAATAAAATAATTCCATATTATATGGAAATTAATTTTCATATACCACTTGAAATTAATTATAATGGATAATATCCTTTCTTCTTCAAAAATGTTTTCTTTTCTAAAAATGTAGTGAAATTTTATTGGATAATAATTTATTTGAATATAAACATAAAAACTTGTAGAGGAATATTCATCGAAATGAGGCATTATAAAAATGTAAAATTCCATTCATGTCGTATAAGTAAAAAACCATTCTCCTTATACTTTTTCTGGAAAAATAAAAAAAGTACCCCATATTGAATAATGACAAAAGATTCTTTTCTTACTATTTCATAAAAATTCACAAATTAGTAAAATTGTCTTAAAAAAATGTATAATAATATAAATAATATTACTTATTTTGGAAACATGGTCATGTATGATATATATACCCCAATAAGTGCATATGTATATACAATCCTGTATAGTATTGACATTATGAAATTATACCTTACCTTTTAGGTATGATTTTCTTTGTATGTATCCAAACCGCCTATATAATGATTTAAATAATGTAATTGAGTTATTTATGAATCGTAATATTTTTTTTGATATCATATATGATCATATTAACATCTGTATGTTAATAACATTTCATTATTACTTGTTTTTCATGTATTAAATGCATCATTTTCTTATGCATGTTTTGTCAAATGAGTTTTAGTTGTCCTTAATATATTATAGATATATCACTAAAAAATGACATTGAAATTATATATATATCCTATTTAATCATTCTATATATTTACGTAATCATTCTTGAATGAAGATCATGCAGAATTAAACGCATCACATCGTGGAGATGGTAGGCCGTATGTACGCATGATTGACGATATCATTCCTATAATTGTTGAATGGTATTTAATTTAATTGATTATAATATTGAAGAATAAATTTCATTTTATAATAGTCATATATATATATTATATCTATTTTATACCGATCCAAATAATGAGGTGGTGAAAAAAAGATTACAACACAGCGTGGAGACAACATGTCGTATGTACGCATGCATTATGATTTCATTTTTCATAGTACTGATATAAAGTAGAATATTTTTGTTCCATTAACATAAGAACATATAAGTTTATAAGCGATTTTAGAGTAATTACTTTATAATGAAATAGCTAACAAATAGGGTGTGAAAGAAGAAATGTGTTTTAAACAATCAGTAGAGGATACTACTTCTTCTTCGACCTGATTCCCCTAAATCTATTCTTCAATAACATGAGACGGTCTTTCGAGAAGACAAGAATGTCTATAATGTAACTACATAAGTTTATATGGTAAAAGGGTAGGGTATGGGTGAGTTTTAAGGCTCTATGTGATGTGAAGTGTCGAGGGCGGAGGTTCCCTTTTATAATTGAGGTGGGGGCACTTTTGGAATCTCCAAAAAAAATTAATTTATAATAAAATCAAACCCCATCCAAAAACCTAAAAAATATCTAAAATTAGAAGATGAGATGAGATATGGTTTTCATGTCATCATCTAATATATTATAGGCATGTGTTTTTTCCAATTAAAACCTTATCATTTTAATTAACACTCAGTTTTCTTATTTAAGTTTAAAATTGGGAAAAAATATTTCTAAATTAAAATGCCGAAATATTTACCGAATTGAATCCAATAAGTACATAAATAAGTACCTTATAATATTTGAGACCAAATAATTATTATTATATATTTTTTAAAAATTATTTATGTTTTTAAAATATTTAATAAAAAAGTATTTTGATAAATAATCAAGACTATCAATTTTGATAATATTGAATTCATTTATTTTTAAAAATATTAAGATACCATGTCAACATCGAAAGAACTATTTAATTATTTTTTTAATAGGTCATATTAATTTTTCATAATTATATTTACTTTAATATTTTTAATAACATTTATTCGTTATCGCTATTAATAAAATAATTTCTATATAAAAATTATGTAATTTTTTAACATAATTATTTGTTGAGTAAAAATTAAAAAAATATGATTAATATAAATCTGATATATTTTAGAATAATATTTTTAGTGGAATTTATCTTTTTGGAAATACAACATTTAAAATGTTATCCGTATTAAATTATGATTGTAACAACTTTAACATCACTATAAATGAAAAAATATAAGTGTCACAATATCTTTTATAAGTCTCAAAATTGTCACTAAGTCGACCCGAGGATGGTTATGACTGGTATATACTCGACCAATAATATTTGATCATGTTTTGGTTTTTTTATAGTAATTAGTATTTTAATAAAAATTGTTTTATGGATTTAACATCATTTAAATAATTTTTACATCATCAAAGTATAAATCTTCAAGGTAATTATCTATTTCCTAAAAATTAATAATAAATTTAGACGATAAAAAAAAATTATATTTCTAATGAGTAGTTATAATCGAATTTATATTTTGTATAAAATTATTTGAAAAAAATTGATATTTTATTAAAATTTAAGTGAGATATATTTTAATTTTCATTAAATAAATTAAGTTAAATGTTCTAATCTCATCCAGGTGGCTTCTAAAAGACTCCATTTAGATACATAGTTGATTTAGATAAAAACACACTCATCCAATAATATTAATACAAGTATTAGGTTAATTTTATAACAGTATTTCTACTCTTAATTACCTGATTCCCCCTATTACTTTATGAATAAAAATTATCGAGGTTAATATTCATAATATAGACCAATGAATTCAAAATATGGAATCTATTTTTCAAAATAAAAACCCCATTATTTTAGATAATTAGTGTAAAATTATTCTCACTTTCAGAAAGGAAGAACATATTTAAAAAGTTAAAACATTGAAAAATATTGAAATTATTTTACATTTGAAGTCAATATAAATTTAATTCTAATGAAATACAATATATTCAGTGGAAAAAATATATTATATTTATACTTTGAATACAATAAATATTTTAATTTACTGTTATAAAGTTATTTTGAAAAATGATTTTTTATTAATATTTACAATATTTTTAATATTCATGAAAACATGAAAGTTATCAGAAAAATATAAAAAATACATCCAATGTAAAAAACATTATCCCAATTCTAAATAACATGTTTTTGTCTTCATATAAAAAAACTAATGCATCAAAATCTTAATTTAAAATGGGTTCTCCCTTAAAATGTATAAAATTACTCATTTGAAAAATATAGGGTTTTATACATCAAAGAGGGTTTATTCACACCCTATGATAAAAATATTTTTATGATGAGTATAAAAAATTAAAAGTATATAACATATATATTTCATTACTTTCATTTACTAATAGTAATTCACTTAACAAATATAAAAATATATATTTATTTATATTTATCAAAAATTTTAAAAAATTAGTTATATTTTTTCAGCTATCCTTATAGCTAGGATAAAATGGTCATTTAATACAAAGGGTGTAACATGGTGTACTTAAACTCATTATTTCATGCAATGGAATCTACTAAAAACTAAATTTATTTAAATAAAATATTTCCTAAATACATCTTGGAATTACAATGCGGACTCCACCCATACCCATGTAGAAATATTTCATATGGAGGGAACCCCATCCTACATAAGAACACACTATAAAGAATGGGGAATCCTATGGTGTTATTCTCTAAAGGTAACAATGCTTCCATTTTTCATACCAATGGGATCCCTTTTGTCCCCTCCGTTAACTATTCCAACGACATTAGGCCACGAAATTTTCTATTGCCACCTAATATATATGATCATTTCATTGATAACATTAGTGTGTCCTATCGAGTATAAGTACCCATTTAGGTAATGTCAAATTGGTAACCCCTTTATATGGAGGCCATAAAAATATTTTCAAGTGTACATTCCCATGGAAACAATTGTCCTGAGCATGGAGGTGGTCACTTAGACCTCACTATTCCAGGTGGGAGGGGAGAGAGACCTGCATGAAATTCACTTTGAGGCATATTATATTATACTCACATTTTATGTAGTAAACATTAAGGGAATCCTTCCTATGGTACACACCTAGAATTTCTTGTGAGAGGTAGAATACATGCTCCTATTTGTCAGCCCATGGTACAATGATGGGATGATACGGGCATTAGAGGCCCGTTTTAACCACTCTTCCTTCAAAGCCATTCCTTTTCTAATAGTGGAAAACAAATATTGTGTGGTTTATAGTTCAACCACTTCCTGTGGTTTCTGATAGAGATAATGAATCAAGTGGGCTTATAGGTGAGTGGAAATCATCATATACACACGATCCTGATAAAATAGGCTTCCTATATGGTTTATGACCCAATCATACTCACTCAAATAGGCCTCTTATTTAGTGTAATCCCCCACAAACCGTCAATAGGGGATCCTATTCAGTATAAGCCCAATCCCATTCCTAACAATGTGGGCTTTGATACCTGACTAACTATGATATGTAGGTAGCCTCCAGGAGGTATATACCCAACACCCAAAATCACCCTATTTTTTTCTTGGCCATATTACCAATATGATGACATATAATTGTCATGTAGATTTTTATTCCTAGCCTATTTAATCACCATACTTATTAATGAATATTCCTAATAAGATCACACCCCACCTAGGGGACCATAATCCCTCTAAGATAATTGGTCCATTTCATCATAAGTATCATAATGATCTTTTACAAGGAACCTTTGGCCTATGTGTTCTTTATTTATGATGTTAAACATAATAGTTTGATCCTTATCACATTTAATTTAAATGTATGATGTGTCCACTTAAGTGTTACTGAACTGTGTGGGTTCGGATTCCTTTCATGATTATTTATATGAATTCTTATTTTTTATATCTATCATAATATCAAAACAACTTTCATCTCTCTAGAAGATAGTAAATTCATTATTTCATCATTGTGTGGATTAAGAAAAGTGTCATAATGAATATAAACATATGAATCATTGATATAAATATGACTTTAACATTTCTGTAGAAACTATGATACATATGGACTCATTCATTGATATAGAACCTTAGATACATATAGATGATTTTGAACCCATATATGCTAATAATTGATCATTTATTAAATGGAGAACCATTTTAAACATGGGATTGAATAATGGATTCATGTACTGGCCTTACATAAAATGGATAAGAGAGTCCCAAAATAAGAAATAGGCCGGACCCCAAATTTTTTTGAATGATACAGACCTCCCATCCTCTCAACAAAATTCAAGTCCCTAAGCATTTTTGGTCCATTTCTCAACAACAACCTCCCAATGGAAGGAATTTTAATGAAAAATATCAATTAAGGGAACCATTATGTGTTTACTACTCTATTAATAACCTATTAGAATATGTTAAATAATAATGAACCACGTTTGACTAATTGGGTAACATTCATAGCCCCCACAATCGATCTTATAGGGGACATCATATGTTTTTTTGAAAAAGAGAGCCAACAAAACTAAATAAAACAATGTGATTTTAATTATAGTCAATAACTATATAATGTAATAACTTTTCATTTCCATTATAGAATATTTATATCTTTATTACCATAATATATTTTATATTATGTAATAGATATGGTTTCATATGGTACCACACACTATTTAATCTTAACATGATTTGATTTTTTCCTTGACTTTCTAGAGAAGTATTCAGCAGGCTCTGGATATGTAGTTGAGTTATAGTATTTCATATCATCCTTAAATATATTGTCAATATGAGAGGTACATTTAGACTATAGAAGACATTTTTAGATCTTTCTCTATATTTTTTAAATGTGGTTCAGATCAACACCTTTCTTTGGTGGAATTTTCTTACAAAAATATCTCTCACTCATGAAATCAGAGGGATCTATATGAAAACTTAATGGAAAGATTATTATAACACCAACATGACGAGGATAAATTATTAAAATATGTATATTGGGATCTAATATAGATAATGAAATAGAAGATAATCTTATATCCATTCAAAATAATTTAATATCACCTAAGAGTTGACATAAAATATTTGTAGACAATATTTGAAGAGATATAGGGTTCAAAGATATTGAAAAGATATTCCAATGAATATATCATTTAAAAAAGGTTATTATATTTGGAAAAAAGAGACTGACTATCCCTTGATATGTCATTTCTTCGAAGATTCTTGATCACACTAGGAGGGTAGATTACCATTTGTTACATTCACATAAACCCTCTTATATAAATTAGGTGTTCCATGTATGTATCATGATAATGTAAATTAATTATAATTTAAATATACAGAACTCCAATTTCTCAATTCTAGGGAAATTTCACTTTTATGAGGAATTAATGGTGGAGAATTTGGAACATAGGGATAATTCACTAACAAATAGTACCACACACATGGTCAATGTTTTGTATTTAAATAATAAATTAGGTGAGGCCACATGGGATCCCGAAGATGAGATAAAGAAAATATATCGTTAGTTATTTATAATTGAGTGATTTAATTTTGAAGAAAGTTTCATTTTCAATGGGATAAAATGTAAAAAATATGATTTTTTTGATATTTTTCACATTAAATAAATAATTTTCATTGATAGATTACGATACATGAAAACATGAGTATATGTGGACAATAATATTATGTTCCCTTGTACCTTACACCATAAGTTGGTATAGTGAATAATAAGACCAATTTGACAATTATTTATAATGGTTTTAGATAAATCAGATAAATTAATAAATAAGAACTCAATATTCTGTTAAATCTTTATATGCTTTAGAAAATAAATTCAAAAAAATTATTTTCCTTACATTTTTGGAAAAAATATTATCTTTTTTTCCACTTTTAGAGATTTATTTGGAAAAACGAAACATAATTTTTGAAACCATCATTTAAATATTATATTTGATTCAATTTTTGATAATTTTTTATATATATTTATTTTTTTAAGAGTTGTGAAAAATATATGTATTTATTGAAAATTATCTTTTCATTTAAATTATTATAGAAGTTACATTATATTATTAAATTTATATAAAATAAAATTTATTTCATTTATATTAATAATAATCAATATTATATCATTATAATTAATATTATGTTGCAAGTGAAAATAAATATTTTATACTTCAGAAAATATTTTTTTAGAAATTTACCTTTCTTCACGTTTTACAGTTTTAATTTCAAATTTTTTTTACCACTTATGTGAATTTAAAAATTATTAATTAATTACATATATGGAATCTCGAGGTTCACTTTTTTTAAATATAGGTCTTATATTTTTTGGTCATATTGAATAGTAATACATTTGAGTATTTGTCACCTCAGTAAGGGTAAAGTGGGTAAAACGTTGTAAGAACAATAACATAATATTTAAAAATAAACGTAATAAGTTAATTTATATCATTGGATTGGATATAGTTGACTATATCCACCCAATATTCAATGAATTTGGATTATATTTATCCTAGATAATAAAAATTAAAATATTTTATGAAAAGAAATTTCAAAAATTCCATTATCATAACTTTAATATCTCAAAACATATTAAATAAGGAAAAAATTTTGGATATTTTATATTATAAATAATTTTTTTTAAGATTAATTAATTTTTTATCATGGATGTTTATTTATAATTTTCACTAATAGAATCGTTACCTAAAATTCCTACACAATGCTGACCCAATATTTCTACACATAGTAGATAAATAATATAATTGATTTTAAATTATATAAAAGTAATACTATTTGGTAAAGATATAGTTCCCCTATATTTTTATATAATAATAACTCATATTATAGATTTTTAAAATGATTAAATTTTAATTAAAATACTCATTTGATATCATTAATGTCCACTTCACTGAATTGTGTAAAACATGACATTAATAATATTTAATGAAAAATAATGCTTCATAAAATTATTTATAAATATAAAAGTCTTGAAAGGGGAAATGTATGATTAGAAATAGTATAAAATTTCATCCATTAACCATTTAGTTTCCAATTGTTTCTTAATAAGTAGAATTTCAACTCTTTCATATTTAAAAAGTTGTTACTGTAGTTATGGGTAAAATTGGTAAACCTAATGGTTAAACCAAAAAATATGGTTTAAAATCCCACAAAAACATATGTAAATTCAATTGGATGACATTATTTGTACCATATATTGTTTTTATCAAATTCAATACTCCTTGTAAAAATTATAGTTCTAAACCCCATTAATTATATTTAAATCTTTTAGGTAATTCCAACTATGTCATATCCCCCCCTTAGAAAAGGACACACCTTCTCTCATTTATTTACTCCTCCCAAATTTAGATAGATATTTCCCATGCATATCTTCTAAAATATTTATATTCTTACAATGATACAAAACTATATGAGAATGAAATTGAGACACATCCTTAGTTATGTATCAACTGATTTCAAAATACCCTTTTAGAATCTATATGCAAAATAATCACCACCATTATAAATGATATTTTTATTATCTACTAGAAATAAATAATGCAATGTTGATTAATAGATTTATTGTACTAAATAAACATTAACTATCATGAATTCATTATTTTATCCACCATAACCTAAATAACATAATTATTAAAAAAATGACAATGGAAAAAACATTATGAATCCCATTGAGTCTTCCTCTCACTTTTCTGTTTGATTATGTTGTGTTTGTAGAAACTCATATATTCACTGATGTTTTGAATCCAATAACTAATAAAATAATCATTTGGAAATGTATTCTATAATATTCATTCACATGATTGGCCAATGAAATTCTTCTTTATTTTATTGAACATTTTGAAAATTATTTAAAGCACAACCCAACTACAATGAAGAATGATTTTCATCACTTAATTCATTAATGGTATATGTAAAATCATTTTTATGTACAATAAATTAAATCTAATTAAAAAATACACTAATTATAATTATCAACACCATAAAATAGGTCTTCAATCACCATGATAAAATTGTAATAATATTGTTATTCTATCACAATATCTAATAATATAAAATTTTATAATCCTTTTATAAATAAATACACAAAAGATCATATTTATTATAATTACTAAAATTATCAATCATAATAATTTTCATGAATTATTCAGTATATTCTATGATAAATTTTGTTTTAGTCTTCATACTCAGAGGGTCTGCTATAAAATTGCGCTACTAAAATTTATATGATTATTCAAAAGAAATAGTTTATAGATATTCTACCCATCTTCATTGTATCAATTTGAGATAAATATTTTAGGGAATATAATTACATTTTATATGATTAGTTTACAGTGTGAAATTATTTCCATAATGATTATATCTCTATGTATTCAAAATTATTATCATTTTTTCCATTTCTATAGCCAATTTAGGATTGTTCATTTTGGGTAGAATGATCTAAATTCTACAGAATACCATCTTATATAAATATTAACCCAATAAAGACACTAAAGGCATTACCATATACCTCATATCCATCACCCTTAAATGGATGTATACAAGCTAGTATTTCCTCCTAAAAGGAATAAAATATATCATTAGGTCATATGACTATCAAGTAGAACACGATTATAACGATATACCAATATTCATTGGGATTCAATTCTAGTCCTTCATTATCCATGAAGAACATAATTTGAGTAGAAAAAATAGTTTTCAAATTATCATATTACCCTATTCTATATTTCCTTATAAACATTCAAAAATATTTATATTAATAAATAAAGGTGTCAACTCATTCATATAAGACCTGTAGTGTAAGAAAAATCAACCATTCTAAATCATCAGCATGTCAACCATATATTTCTTGACATCATCAGACATAATAAATTTGTTACCTTCTAAATGAAATAATATATCATCCATTTACTCTAGAACTATTATTATGTTTTAACTTATTTTTCTCAGATTATTTCAATGTTTTTTATCCTATTCAAACATGACTACTTTTTTATTGATTGGTTAATCCAATTTTGAGAAGTATATTATAAAATATATATAATACCCATTAAGACCATGAAAGGAATAAATATAAAATTCTTTTTTTGCATCATTAAATTTATCGTTGACTTTACATTATTTAGAATGGTGGAGATTTTTTTCTCTAAAAAAATTCATTGAAAACATTGCATCTTTAATCTAAAATTGATAATTACTGAAATGTGTATACAAAACATATTCATAAAAAAATAATAAAATAAAATGAACATGTTATAGATGATTTTTTTTATCTAATTGAAGAAATTATGATATAATCTTTGTATACTTCTACCAATTCATCCAAATAAATCATAAAATTTGAATTCTTGAGGCCATAAATATTGTTTGTTCATTAGTTATAATGAAAGGCATGACTAAAAAATTAAATTTTGAATTGAAAATTTATAAATGAATTTATTATATATCTATTAATATAAACTAATTGAATATATATATATGTATAAATATTGAAAATATTATAAAACCACAAATATTTTTTTGATTGGTCAATTGTATGTTTAGATAATTCACAATCTTATAACATGATAAATCTATATAGAAATTAATATTGGTGTTTCCCAAGGAGAAAATATTTTTTAAAATTAAGAAATTCTAAAACTATTATTCAAATAAAGTCTTTGATTCATATAACACTATCTGTTACATGTGGTTCGAATGTTTAAAAATTTGATTCTATCTTAGAATAAGGTAAACAGAAAAATCACCTTCTATTTTTATTTTTAATTTTGATATATCATCAATAAAAACATCAATATACCGATTAGTGACATTATGTATCTTGGGATGGATCCCTTTTTCCAGGTACTCATGAACTAAATCCTAAAAATAATAAGACATGGATTCAATACCTTGTTTAATTTGATCAATAATTCAATAATTAACATCCAAATCCTCACTGAATGAATCAAAGAAACCATTGTGTGATATAAATAAATTATTTTCAACTATTGAAGTTTCATTAAGCTATTTATTTTTTAATCCAACCCATCACAATGATAATTTTATTTATTTTTACTCAATGTACTATAAAAATACCATGATAATTACACATCACATATAATAACAACATTTTTTAAACACTTTAATTATATTTTATTCTTAATAATTAGTGGTGTATTTATTCTAGAAGAATATAAAACAAATACCACTCTAATTCTCTAAAAATTAATAAATTATATTTATCCCCACACAATATATCATATAAACAACAATTGTACAATAAAATAGTTTCAGTAATACGATTCCTCAATATTTCATCAGTCACATCCACACCTCGATCCATCATGTCATACTATTTTGGTTCATCACCAACTCATCCATATATTTCATAATCATTGAAACTATGTTTCCTTCCCTATAAATGTTAGACTAAATATATCAAATCTATATCAATTTACAATATTTTGTAGCTTTTTTATCTTATGAAACTACTATCTAATAGAAATATATTGGAACCTATACAAGTCAAAAACATTTTGAAATTCATATTAGTTTAAGTATTTATAAATTTTTTAAGACATTATATATAATAATTATTTTATAAATCCAAAATTTATGTCATTTAAATTTATAATAATTAGAAAATTAAAATGATCTATTAGAATAATTCATTTTCAAGTAGTGGTTTATGTTGAAATATAAATGATGGATGAACCTATTTTCAAATATTTTATTCCCAAACATTTTCAATAACTATTTTTTGGTTTGATTCTCTATCTAATTATTATATATAATACATATTTTTCATCAATATCTTAAGATATAGAAAAAATCATCAACTTCTCCTCTTTCTTGTTCAATAAATATTATTTCTGGTGATTGTTTTTGTATTCCCATTAAAAAATTACCAAATAAAACACTTACCTAAATATGTATATCCTGAAACATCTTAGTGGATCTCGCTATATCATCACTATTAAACAACTGTCAAAATAATAAAACAATTAATATTTTCCCAAAAAATCATATCACTTTTATAAATCCATATTATCTGATTCATTATAAATATATTATAAAAATACTTTAATTTAACACATGTATTATTTATTTATAATTATTCATCCACACATAACCATCTTAAACAAACTTGGTAATCATCCTTAAATAACTAAAAACAAGATTTTTATTTACCATTTTTCTACCGATACATATTGGTAACTTGATCTTTCCAAAATAAATGATATTTTTTTATTCTGACAATTTGATTCCAAAATATAATATTATAATTTATATAATACATCACATGTCTTAATGATGCATTGATTCCATTTTTTAATGACCCGACCAAGGTTCCTAAATATCTAAACGTAAATCACCCCACCAAAAGTCCTTAATCACACTCCCTAATCATACAAACCTAACAACTTGGGAAAATGGGATAAATAAACTATTAATGAATGATATTCCATTGACACATAAAAAATGGATGCATTAGGTGAAAAACACTTTAATTAATACTTAGAGAATAAATAACATTGATTTTAAATAATATTTAGTTTAGAAACCCAACAAAAAATAGTAGATAACATGGATACACATATATGATAATGTGAATTAATATATATATATATATATCACTATACTCCTCCAACAACATTTATTTAATGGATATATTGCTCATAACTTGAAGATATAAATATTTTCCTTCTCCATTTATTATTTCTAATGAAATATATATGTCTACTAAAATTATCTTCTTATAGGTGGGTATAAATTTATAATGATTGAACTAAACATATAAAATAAAATAAACCAAGAGTAAACCAAATCATGAAAGGTCGATGTATGATATTAAAAATAATTACATATATATTTTATTAAAATTAATGATAATAAAACATTATCATATTCAAATAAGAAATAATGAATAGATAATAATAATGAAAAGATTATTTTCCTTTATAAACTATAAAAATATTGAAAAACAATGAACATGATCAAATAAAATTCAAAAAAATAGAAGAATAAAATTATATTTGAGAAAACATCATGAAATCATAATAACACCATTATAAATAACAAGTAATTTTACAATTTTTTATAATGTGAATTAATATAACTAAGGTAATATAATTGTTGCAATTTAATTCCTATTAGAATAAAACATCATTATATTCATAAAAATTATATATAAAAAGTCATATACTAGCCATTAACTACCTTTATGTCCCTTCTATATTATTTAAAAGTTTTCAAAACCCTCTACCGATCATAGATCATAACTAAATCCATGTAATGATACCCTAATGAAATCTCATATTAACAATTAATGAAGGATATATAATTTTGTGTATATAAATTACATTCAAAATGCATACACATAAAAAATATATTTACAATACATTAATAATTAAAATCATGGAAAAATATTTATAAAATTATCTTTTAATATAAAATCCAAAACTCTACAATCTATTTTAATAAATTTATCAATTTTATAAATTACATTTCATGTCAATACATATTACCAATTCCCAAAATAGTCTAATATATAAGATGGATATGAGAACCCCATTATAAAATTGAATAATTTTTTAAAAAACCAATAGCGATTCAAAACCATAATATATATATTTATTTAACATCAGGCACAATAAATCATTTTTTAAAAATAATTTAAAAAATATAACAAATAAATTTTCAATGGAAGAATATCCATTTTACATTATACCTGTAACATCCCAGGTAAATAATGAATAAATAATTTCAATATATATTAATTTTTACGAATTAAATATTAATTTTACTTTAAAGGGGTTTCTATGTTCGATAGCATACCCGATACGCAACAAATAGTTTCATTGAAATGTTATGTTGCACACTAGTAATAAAATAATATTATTTTAAATGGTAGTTAACACATAGTCGTTGTATTGGCGGAAATTGATAGAAATAACTAAAATATGATTATATATGTTTTTAATTTTTTTTACATTTATCCAATAAAAGTTAAAGGCTTAAAATATGAAAAGAATTAAATTTTAGGCATATATGCCCTAATTTTCACTAAAGGTTCACTTATCGCCTTTTGATGGAGAACCGTCATTAAATATAGTTTTTTTCACTCTTATAAATTCTATTGGACCAAATAAAACTCTTCTTTAGAAAATATTTTTACCATTAAATACAATAGTGGTCGGTGGAATTAATTTCACTTTGAAATCAGACTTAAACTAGTGTCAATCTTTTGATACTTGTTGTTTCATAAAAACACACTATTTTTCATGATAGCGGGAATTAATTTTTAAATTAATTAATGTGACTTATATTTTTTCAATTTTGTAATATAGACTTCATTTTTTAATTCAGAATATCAAATATAGCTTAGGGTGAATTTTTGGTATTTTTTTGAAAAACATCAATTTTTTATGAATAGTGAAACCACTAAGTGGTACTTATAAAAACTGATTTTTCGTTTAAATGAAATTTTAACACTACTGTGTTTTGAATTTCAAAAATCCAACATACAAGGTTGTCATTAAGAAGTAAAATGTGGTTCAATGATATTAAAATAATTTTTTGGTGAATAGTAACTTTTATGTTCTTAATCGCGTTTAGAGGTAATTAGTGTATTTTAAGGTAAAAATAATGTTTTAATAATATGAGATGATCTTGACACATGTCCTACCCTCATTGGATGTGTCATGGACGAACAAGAAAATCCATGGGTCAACTTGGGGACCCCATGTAGCCACTTTGGTTGGGAAATGACATAAATCACTTTTTATTTAATGTTAAAGTAAAAATGACACAAACATGAGATGTTATACTAAAACAATTTTTACATGGGGTTATACAAGTCATATTTTTGACTATAAATATTCATTAGAAATCTAAAATGATTTTCTACATCATGATATTTTTTTTATAATTTTTATAATTTAAATATATTAAATTATTTATGACATCATGATGATGCAACGATTACCTCATTAATAATGGATTTAAATGAAATGAAAAGATAATGTAAAATCTATGACCTACACATGTCCAAACCCTATTGGATGGGTATATTTTGAACCCTTATCACCTTATCCTCAAATTATATCAATTTGGGACCTCTCAAATCCGAATATCATTTTAAAATAAAGTGATTTTTCTTTACTTTCCAAGAGTGCCCCTCCTCTCCTCTTATAAAAGGCCCCCACCTCTACCTCTTTACCCACACTTACAAAGCCTTTGGCTCGGCCAACCCCTGCCCATTTTGGCTCTCCACATCCCTCTCATACTCCTCGAATCCACACTTTGGGCAGAAGTGTTCCCAAGGAAGCCTTTGAGCTCAAACCAAAGGGAGTTACCCGATTTCAAGGACGTTAAAGAACGATCGAGTCAAGTCGGTCTCGAGGTAAGGGACTTCATCTCAATCTCCTTTCATTGAGGAATATTTCGATTTATACACAACTTTATATTATACGGTGTATAAACCCCTTTGACTTTTATTTTTATACAAAAGTAATCTTTTTCTAAGAACTGTTTTACAAAACGTCAAAAAGGGAATGTTACATTTAACTTAATCGGTGACAACGACCTTTTCCGCCGCCGCAAGTATTATTTGGTCTTTGGCTTCCTGAATAAGCCGTAAGGTTTTTTTTAAAATGAAATAAATACCGTATACTCTTTTATGTATTTTGGTATTGAAATTGGTTTTTATAATGGATTTGTTATGTCAATATATTTAAGTGATATATTGTGATCAAAGTGTGGAAATTTTTTATTTCCATTATATTTGTTTTATGTCTTATGATTTTTATAATGGTACTTGGACATTTGACGGGTGGTTACGTGATAAACCATACGACGGGTGGTGTCGTGAATAGCAGGACGGATGGTTACGTTATAACCTCCAATGCATTTGGTATGGAAGTTGGCCATATGGCTATTCCATTAAGTATGTATGGAAGTAGGCCGTATGGCTATTCCATTATGTGATATGTGTGGAAGTCGACCGTATGGTTATTCTACTTAAGTATGTTTATGTCCCAAGTTACCTTTATATGTTATGTGATCTTTTATGGGTTTTAGGGTAATCTTTTAGTTACAAAAGGGTAAGTAATGATCTTTTATTCAGTGAAAAGTTTTTACTACTTCATAAAGGTGAAAAGTATTACTTTGATAAAGTATACATGGTTTACTTGTTGTTTTGATAAACTAACAGTTTTCATTCTTTGTGTATCCCTTACTCACCTCTTCATGCTCACCCCAAGTTTTTTTGAAATGTTTTTCACATGACCTAATGTGGAATAGGTTCAATGATGGGATCAAGGGAACGTCATGCTATATAAAACATGGAACTAGACATGTTCCTTTTTAACAGTTTTTTTTATTCTATGGAAACTTAGTAGAAGTGTCTACTTTGTAATCATTTGAGGTGTTGTAGTTATGTTCTAATTCTCTAAAACTCTAAACCTGAAAATATCCTCAAAGTGAATTATTCATTTAATTTAATATTAAGTAATGTTTAAGGCTGGGGCCTTATAGTTGGTACCAGAGGTCGGTTTAGACAATTTAGGAGTTAGAAAAGTGTTAAATTATAAGTTAATTTATGGTATGGTTGAAATGATATAGCATTTGAAGATTACCATGTTGCTTCATCTGAGAAATTTATGTTAAGAATGGTTTTTCATAGAGGAAACATAACAAATTTTTTTGGAAGGCATACAGAGAGAAATGACCTTTCAAATCAGTATCCTGAGATGGTCAGAATCAGAACTAAAGAGTTTGTTGTAGTGATGGCTCGGTTGACTCAGGTGAAAAATGTTGGCTGTTTTTCTTGATGATATTTTGGTGTTTTCTAAAATTAAATAGGAGAATGAAAGTCATTTAAGGGTTATCTTACAAACCTTAAAAGAAAAGAAACTATATGGAAAATTCAGAAAGTGTGAGTTTTGGTTACAACAAATTTCTTTCCTGGGTCACATTGCTTCAAAAGATGGAATAACCATTGATCCTGCTAAAACAAAAGTTGTTGAAGAATGGACAAGACCCACAAATGTAACTGAGATCTGTAGTTTTCTTGGTTTGTCAGGTTACTACCGAAGGTTTGTTGAAAATTTTTCACGGTTATCTAGTCCAATGACTAAGCCAAATCGGAAGGGTGTTAAGATTATCTGGACAAAAGAATGTGATGATTGTTTTTAGGAGTTGAAAAGAAGATTGGTGAATGATCCAGTTTTGGCACTTCCTTCCAGGAATGGTGAGTTTGTTATATATAGTGATGCTTCGGTGAAGGGACATGGTTGTGTCATTATGCAGAAAGATCAGGTAATTGCTTATGCTTCATGTCAGTTGAAAACTCATGAGGTAAATTACCCTACACATGATTTGGAATTAGCTGCTGTTGTTTCTGCTTTAAAAATTTAGAGGCATCATTTGTATGGAGTAATGTGTGAAATATATAATGATCAGAAAAGTTTAAAGTATATATTCACTCAGAAATAATTGAACATGAGAAAGTGGAGATGGCTGGAATTAATCAAGTTTTATGATTGTATAATTCACTACCATCCAGGAAAAGAAAATAAAGTGGCCGATGGTTTGAGTCGAAAAAGTAATGCTTCCTTAAACATGCTACCTTTGGAACGATATCCTTTGGTTTTTTATTTGATGAACATTAGCATAGAAGTTGTTGGTGAAAGATGTTATTCTGTTTTGTTTCAGGTATCAGTGAGATCATCCCTATTAGACACAATTAAGCAAGCACAGAGGGAACACAATGAGTTGCAGAAAAAGGTAGAGCTGGTTCAGAAGGATAAGTTTCCTGAATTCAACATTGATAATGATTGTGTTTTGATGTTTGGGAAGAGATTATGTGTGCCTTGTGATTCAGAGTTGAAGAATGAGTTGTTATGTGAGGCTCAAAGTTCCCTGTTTTAAGTTCATCCTTGCAGTACTAAGATGTACAGAGATCAACGGGAGTATTACTGGTTGGAAGGAATGAAAAGGGATATTGCTGATTTTACTGTGAAGTGTTTGACTTGTCAGCAGGTTAAAGTAGAGCGACAGTTACCAAAAGGGATGCTTCAGCCTTTACCAGTGCTAGAGAGGAAATGGGAAAACATATCCATGGAATTTGTTGTGGGATTACCGAGGACATCTCGAGGTAATAATGCAATCTGGGTTATTGTTGATCGCTTGACTAAATCTTTCAATTCCTTGCTATACGAGATACTTTTTCACTAGATCAACTTTCTCGTTTGTATCTTAAAAAGATAGTCAGGTTACATGGGGTTCCTCTTTCCATTGTGTCTAATCGTGATCACAGGTTTACTTTAATCTTTTGGAAAGTCCTTCAGAAGTCGTTGGGTACTGAATTAAATTTTAGTACAGATTTTCATCCTCAATCAGATGGGCAATCATAACAAACAATTCAGACCTTGGAGGATATGCTACGAGCTTGTTCGATGGATTATCAGGTAAGTTGGGACCAACATCTTTCCTTGGTTGAGTTTTCTTATAATAACAGTTTTCATTCCAGTATACAGATGGAACCATTTGAGGCATTATATGGGAAGCGGTGTCGAACTCCAGCATTTTGGGATGAAGTGGGTGAAAGGAAGCTGATGGGACCAGAATTGGTAGAAGAGTTGGCAGGAATGGTTCAGTTGATTCAGAAACACATGAGAACAGCTCAAATCAAGTAGAAGAGTTATGCGGATAACCGGTGGAAGGATCTATCTTTCGAGGTAGGTGATCATATTTTTCTCAAGTTTTCTCCATGGAAAAGTGTGATGCGATTTGGTAAGAAAGGAAAGATGAGTCCAAGGTTCATTATACCATATGAAATTATAGAGAAATTTGGATCAGTTTCTTACCGAGTGGCTTTACCTCCGATTTTATCTTAGGTACATAATTTTTTTCATGTTTCGATGTTGAGGAAGTATATGCCAGATCCATCTCATGTTTTGAGTCCAGAGGTAGTTCAGCTGGAGGAGAACCTGTCTTATAAAGAAAAACCAGTCCAAATTTATGACCGAAGAGAGCAAGTGTTGCGAAATAAGGTAATTCACCAGGTAAAGGTTTTGTGGACAACCCAAATTGTTGAAGAGGAGAAGTGGGAATCTGAAAATGCTATGAGGGATAAATACCCACAGTTCTTTAGATAAGTGAATAAAATTGCGAGGACACAATTCCCAAAAGGGGGGAAGGATGTAACATCCCAGGTAAATAATGAATAAAACATTTCAATATTTATTAATATTTACAAATTAAATATTAATTTTACTTTAAAGGGGTTGCTATGTTCGATAGCGTACCCGATACGCAAGAAAGAGTTTCATTGAAATCTTACATTGCACACTAGTAATAAAATAATATTATTTTAAATGGTAGTTAACACATAGACTTTTTATTGGCGGGAATGGATAAAAATAACTAAAATATGATTATATATGTTTTTAATTTTTTTTTACATTTATCCAATAAAAGATAAAGGCTTAAAATACGAAAAGAATTCAATTTTAGGCATATATTCCCTAATTTTCACTAAAGGTTCACTTATCACCTTTTGATGGAGAACCGTCATTAAATATTGTTTTTTTCACTCTTATACATTCTATTGGACCAAATAAAACTCTTCTTTAGAATCGGGACATCAAAATTTACTTTTTGTAAATTTTTGGTATTTTTCCGATAAAGTTCATTTTTTAATGAATAGTGAAAAAATGTTGTATTTTAATTCAAAAAATCTTTTTAATTTAATTTATTTGTATGGTTATATTATCTTTTGAATTGGTTTTAATGTAAAATTAGAAAATATTTTTACCATTAAATCCAATAGAGGTTTTTGAAATTAATTTCACATTGAAATCGGACTTAAACTAGTGTCAATCTTTTGATACTTGTTGTTCCATAAAAACACGCTATTTGTCATGACAACGGGAATTAATTATTAAATTAATTAAAGTGACTTATATGTTTTGAATTTTTTAAAATAGACTTCATTTTTGAATTTGTAATATCAAATATTGCTTAGGGTGAATTTTTGGTATTTTTCTGAAAAACTTCAATTTTTGATGAATTGTGAAACCACTAAGTGGTACTTATAAAAACCGATTTTTTGTTTAAATAAAATTTTACCACTTCTATGTTTTGAATTTCAAAAATCTGACATACATGGTTTTCATTAAGAAGTAAAATTTGGTTCAATGATATTAAAATAATTTTTTGGTGAATAGTAAGTTTTAAGTTCTTAATCGCGATTAGAGGTAATTAGTGTGGTTTAAGGTAAAAATAACGTTTTAATAATATGAGATGAGCTTGAAACATGTCTTACCCTCATTGGATGTGTCATGGCCAACCACGAAAATCCATGGGTCAACTTGGCGACCCCATGGAGCCACATTGTTTGGGAAATGACATAAATAACTATTTATTTAATGTTAAAGTAAAAATGACACAAATATGAGATGTTTTACTAAAACAATTTTTACATGGGGTTATACAAGTCCTATTTTTGACTATAAATATTAAATATAATGCTAAAAATATTTCCTACATCATGATATATTTTTTTATAATTTTTAGAAATTAAATATATTAAATTATATATGACATCATGATGATGCAGCGATTACCTCATTAATAATGGATTTAAATAAAATTAAAAGATAATGTAAAATCTGTGACCTACACATGTCCAAAACCTATTGGATGGGTATATGTAGAACCCTTATCACCTTATCCTCTAATTATATCATTGTGGGAAATCTTAAATCCGAATATCATTTTAAAATAAACTGACTTTTCTTTACTTTCCAAGAGTGCCTCTCCTCTCCTCTTATATAAGGCCCCCACCTCTACCTCTTTACCCACACTTCCAAAGCCTTTGGCTCAGACAACCCCAGACCATTTTGTCTCTCCGCATCCCTCTATTACTCCTTGAAGCCTCACTTTGGGCAGAAGTCTTCCCATGGAAGCCTTTGAGCTCAAACCAAAGGGAGTTACCCGATTTCAAGGACGTTAAAGAATGATCGAGTGAAGTCGGACCCGAGGTAAGGGACTTCGTCTCAATCTCCTTTCATTGAGGAATATTTAGTTTTATACACAAATTTATTTTATACGGTGTATAAACTCCTTTTACATTTACTTTTATACAAAATTAAATTTTTTTCTACGAAGCGTTTTACAAAAAGACAAAAAGGAATGTTTCTTTTAACGTACGCGGTGACAATGACCTTTTTTGCCGCCGTGAGTATTATTTGGCCTTTGGCTTCCTGAACAAGCTGTAATTTTTTTTAAATGATATAAATAACATATACTCTTTTATTTATTTTGGTATTGAAAATTGTTTTTCTAATGGATTTTTTATGTCAATATAGTTATGTGATATATTATGATAAAAGTGTGGAAATATTTTCTTTCCATTATATTTGTTTTATGTCTTATGATTTTTAAAATGATACTTGGACATTTGACAGGTGGTTACGTGATAAACAATATGATGGGTTGTACCGTGAATACCAGGACGGGTGGTTACGTTATAACCTACAATGCATTGGGTATGGAATTCGGCCGTATGGTTATTCCATTAAGTATGTATGGAAGTTGGCCCCATGGCTATTCCATTAAGTGATATGTGTGGAAGTCGACCGTATGGTTATTCCACTTAAGTATGTTTATGTCCCAAGTTACCTTTATATGTTATGTGATCTCTTATGGGTTTTATGGTAATATTTTGTTTACAAAAGGGTAAGTAATAATCTTTTATTCAGTGAAGAGTTTTTACTACTTCATAAAGGTGAAAAGTATTACATTGATAAATATTACTTGGTTTACTTGTTGTTTTGATAAACTAACAGTTTTCATTCCTTGTGTATCCCTTATTGATCTCTTTATGCTCACCCCAAGTTTTTTTGAAATGTTTTTCATAGGACATAATGTGGAATAGGGTCAATGATGGGATCAAGGGAAAGTAATGCTATATAAAACTTGGAACTAGAAATGTTTCTTTTTAAGAGTTTTTTTATTCTATGGAAACTAAGTAGAAGTGTCTACTTTGTAATCTTTTGAGATGTAGTAGTTATGTTCTAATTCTCTAAAACTCTAAACCTGAAAAGATCCTCAATGTGAATTATTCATTTAATTCAATATTAAGTAATGTTTAAGGCCGGGGCCTTATAGTTGGTATCAAATGTCGGTTTAGACAACTTTAGGAGTTAGAAAAGTGTTAAATTATAAGTTAATTTATGGTATGATTGAAATGATATAGAATTTGAAGATTACCATGTTTCTTCATCTGAGACATGTTTGTTAAGAATGTTTTTTCATAGAGGAAACAAAACAGCTTTTCTGGGAAGGCATACAGAGAGAAATGTCCTTTCAAATCATTATCCTGAGATGGTCAGAATCAGAACTAAACAGTTTGTTGCCGTGATGGCTCAGTTGACTCAGGTGAAAAATGTTGGTTGTTTTTATTGATGATATTTTGGTGTTTTCTAAAATTAAAGAGGAGCATGAAAGTCATTTAAGGTTTATCTTTCAAACCATAAAAGAAAAGAAACTATATGGAAAATTCAGAAAGTGTGAGTTTTGGTTACAACAAATTTTTATCCTGGGTCACATTGCTTCAAAACATGGCATAACTGTTGATCTTGCTAAAACAAAAGTTGTTGAAGAATGGCCAAGACCCACAAATGTTACCGAGATCCGTAGTTTTCTTGGTTTTTCAGGTTACTACCAAAGGTTTGTTGAAAATTTTCACAGTTATCTAGTCCAATGACTAAGCTAACTCGGAGGGTGTTAAGTTTATCTAGACAAAAGAATGTGATGAATGTTTTCAGGAGTTGAAAAGAAGATTGTTGAATGCTCCAGTTTTGGCACTTCCTTCTAGGAATGCGGAGTTTGTTATATACAGTGATGCTTCGGTGAAGGGACTTGGTTGTGTCCTTATTCAGAATGATCAGGTAATTGCTTATGCTTCACGTCAGTTGAAAACCTATGAGGTAAATTACCCTACACATGATTTGGAATTAGCTGCTGTTGTTTTTTCTTTAAAAATTTGGAGGCATCATTTGCATGGAGTAAAGTGTGAAATATATACTGATCACAAAAGTTTAAAGTATATATTCACTCAGAAAGAATTGAACATGAGAAAGAGGAGATGGCTGGAATTAATCAAGGATTATGATTGTACAATTCACTACCATCCGGGAAAAGCAAATAAAGTGGCCGATGGTTTGAGTCGAAAAAGTAATGCTTCATTAATCATGCTACGTTTGGAATGATATCCTTTGGTTTTTGATTTGATGAACTTTGGAATAGATGTTGTTGGTGCAGGAAGTTCTTCTGTTTTGTTTTAGGTATCAGTGAGATCATCCCTATCAGACAGAATTAAGCAAGCACGGAGGGAAGACAATGAGTTGCAGAAAAAGGTAGAGCTGGTTCAGAAGGGTAAGTTGCCTGAATTCAACATTAATAATGATTGTGTTTTGAGGTTTGGGAAGGGATTATATGTGCCTTGTGATTCACAGTTGAAGAATGAGTTTTTATGTGAGGCACATAGTTCCCCGTTTTCAGTTCATCATGACAGTACTAAGATGTACAGAGATCTGCGGGAGTATTACTGGTGGGATGGAATGAAAAGGGATATTGCTGATTTTACTGTGAAGTGTTTGACTTGTCAGCAGGTTAAAGAAGAGAGGAAGTTACCGAAATGGATTCTTTAGCTTTTACCAGTGCCAGAGTGGAAATGGGAAAACATATCCATGGACTTTTTTGGGATTACCGAGGACATCTCGAGGTAATAATGCAATATGGGTTATTGTTGACCGCTTGAATAAATTTGCTCATTTCTTTGCTATACGAGATACTTTTTCACTAGATCAACTTTCTCATTTTTATCTTTAAGAGATAGTCTGGTTACATTGAGTTCCTCTCTCCATTGTGTCCAATCGTGATCCCAGGTTTACTTTTAACTTTTGGAAAGGCCTTTAGATGTCGTTGGGTACTGGATTAAATTTTAGTACAGCTTTTCATCCTAAATCAGATGAGTAGTCAGAACGAACAATTCAGACCTTGGAGGATATTCTATGAGCTTGTTCGATGGATTATCAGGTAAGTTAGGACCAACATCTTTCGTTGGTTGAGTTTTCTTATAATAACAGTTTTCATTCCAGTATACATATGGCACCATTTGAGGAATTATATGGGAAGCGGTGTCAAACTCCAGCATTTTGGGATGAAGTGGGTGAAAGGAAGCTGATGGGACCAGAATTGGTAGAAGAGTTGGCAGAAAAAGTTCAGTTGATTCAGAAACACATGAGAACAGCTCAGAGCAAGCAGAAGAGTTATGCGGATAACCGGAGGAAGGATCTATCTTTCGAGGTAGGTGATCATGTTTTTCTCATGTTTTCTCCATGGAAAAGTGTGATGTGAATTGGTACGAAAGGAAAGCTGAGTCCGAAGATCATTGGACCATATGAAATTCTAGAGAAATTTGGATCAGTTGCTAACCGAGTGGCTTTACCTCTGAGTTTATCTCAGGTAAATTTTTTTCTTCATGTTTCGATTTTGAGGAAGTATATGCCAGATCCATATCATGTTTTGAGTCCAGAGGTAGTTCAGCTGGAGGAGAACCTATCTTATGAAGAACAACCAGTCCAGATTCATGACTAAAGAGAGCAAGTGTTGCGAAATAAGGTAATTCACCAGGTAAAGGTTTTGTGGAAAAACCACATTGTTGAAAAGGCAACATGGAAATCTGAAAATGCTATGGTGGATAAATACCCCTACTTATTTTGATAAGTGAATAAAATTGCGAGGAAGCAATTCTCAAAAGGGGGGAAGGATGTAACATCCCAGGTAAATAATGAATAAAACATTTCAATATTTATTAATATTTACGAATTAAAAATTAATTTTACTTTAAAGGGGTTTCTATGTTCGATAGCGTACCCGATACGCAACAAAGAGTTTCATTGAAATCTTACATTGCACACTAGTAATAAAATAATATTATTTTAAATGGTAGTTAACACATAGTCGTTGTATTGGCGGGAATGGATAGAAATAACTAAAATATGATTATATATGTTTTTAATTTTTTTTACATTTATCCAATAAAAGATAAAGGCTTAAAATATGAAAAGAATTCAATTTTCGGCATATATGCCCTAATTTTCACTAAAGGTTCACTTATCGCCTTTTGATGTAAAACCGTCATTAAATATAGTTTTTTTCACTCTTATACATTCTATTGGACCAAATAAAATTCTTCTTTAGAATTGGGACATCAAAATTTACTTTGTGTAAATTTTTGGTTTTTTTCCGATAAAGTTCATTTTTTAATGAATAGTGAAAAAATTTTGTATTTTAATTCAAAACCTCATTTTAATCTAATTTATTTATATGATTATATTATCTTTTGAATTTGTTTTAATGTAAAATTAGAAAATATTTTTACCATTAAATCCAATAGTGGTTGTTGGAATTAATTTCTCTTTGAAATCGGACTTAAACTAGTGTCAATCTTTTGATACTTGTTGTTTCATAAAAACACGCTAGTTGTCAAGACAACGTGAATTAATTATTAAATTAATTAATGTGACTTATTTGTTTTTAATTTTTTAAAATAAACTTCATTTTTTGAATTCGGAATATCAAATATCGCTTAGGGTGAATTTTTCGTATTTTTATGAAAAACTTCAATTTTTTATGAATAGTGAAACCACTAAGTGGTACTTATAAAAACTGATTTTTTGTTTAAATGAAATTTTACCACTTCTGTGTTTTGATTTTAAAAAATCTGACATAAATGGTTGTCATTAAGAAGTAAAATTTGTTTCAATGAGATTAAAATAATTTTTTGGTAAATAGTAACTTTTAAGTTCTTAATCGCGATTAGAGGTAATTAGTTTAGTTTAAGGTAAAAATAATGTTTTAATAATATGAGATGAGTTTGAAACATGTCTTACCCTCATTGGACGTGTCATGGCCGACCACGAAAATCCATGGGTCAATTTGGGGACCCCATGGAGCCACTTTGGTTGGGAAATGGCATAAATAACTTTTTATTTAATGTTAGAGTAAAAATGACACAAACATGAGATGTTTTACTAAAACAATTTTTACATGGGGTTATACAAGTCTGATATTTGACTATAAATATTCATTAGAAAGATAAAACGATTTCCTACATCATGATATTTTTTTTATAATTTTTGGAATTTAAATATATTAAATTATTTATGACATAATGATGATGCAGTGATTACCTCATTAATAATGGATTTAAATAAAATGAAAAGATAATGTAAAATATATGACCTACACATGTAAAAAACCTATTGGATGGGTATATTTAGAACCCTTATCACCTTATAATCGAATTATATCAATGTGGGACCTCTTAAATCCGAATATCATTTTAAAATAAAGTGACATTTCTTTACTTTCCAAGAGTGCCCCTCCTCTCCTATTATAAAAAGCCCCCACCTCTACCTCTTTACCCACAATTCCAAAGCCATTGGCTTGGACAAACCCAGCCCATTTTGTCTCTCCACATCCCTCTTTTACTCCTTGAAGCCTCACTTTGGGAAGAAGTCTTTCCAAGGAAGCCTTTGAGCTCAAACCAAAAGGAGTTACTCGATTTCAAGGACGTTAAAGAATGATCCAGTCAAGTCGGACCCGAGGTAAGGGACTTCATCTCAATCTCCTTTCATTGAGGAATATTTAGTTTTATAAACAACTTTATTTTATACGGGGTATAAACCCCTTTTAATTTTACTTTTATAAAAAATGAATCTTTTTCTACGAAGCGTTTTACAAAATGACAAAAAGGATTGTTTCTTTTAACGTACATGGTGACAATGACCTTTTTCGATGTCACGAGTATTATTTGGTCTTTGGATTCCTGAACAAGCCGTAAGGTTTTTTTAAAAATGAAATAAATACCGTATACTTTTTATGTATTTTGGTATTGAAAATGGTTTTTATAATGGATTTGTTATGTCAATATAGTTATGTGATATATTGTGATCAAAGTGTGGAAATTTTTTTTTCCATAATATTTGTTTTATGTCTTATGATTTTTATAATGGTACTTGGACATTTGACGGATGGTTACGTGATAAACCATATGATGGGTGTTGTATTGAATACTAGGATGGGTGGTTATGTTATAACCTCCAATGCATTGGGTATGGAAGTCAGCCGTATGGCTATTCCATTAAGTATGTATGGAAGTTGGCCGTATGTCTATTCCATTAAGTGATATGTGTGGAAGTCGACCGTTTGGTTATTCCACTTAAGTATGTTTATGTCCCAAGTTACCTTTATATGTTATGTGATATTTTATAGGGTTTTATGGTAATCTTTTGGTTACAAAAGGGTAAGTAATGATCTTTTATTCAGTGAAGTGTTTTTACTACTTCATAAAGGTGAAAAGTATTACTTTGATAAAGTATACATGGTTTACTTGTTGTTTTGATAAACTAACAGTTTTCATTCTTTGTGTATCCCTTACTGAGCTCTTTATTCTCACCCCAAGTTTTTTTGAAATGTTTTTCACAGGAAATAATGTGGAATAGGGTCAATAATGGGATCAAGGGAAAGTCATGCTATATAAAACTAAGAACTAGACATGTTTCTTTTTAAGAGTTTTTTTTCTATGGAAACATAGTAGAAGTGTCTACTTTGTAATCTTTTGAGATGTAGTAGTTATGTTCTAATTCTTTAAAAATCTAAAATTGAAAAGATCCTCAATGTGAATGATTCATTTAATTCAATATTAAGTAATGTTTAAGGCCGGTGTCTTATAATACCCATTAAGTATTATTCTCACATGTCTTTATTTTATATTTATAATGAAATGAAAACTTGATCCCTATAATAAATAATAATATGTGAATTCATCATTCACTAGCCCAGTTGGGATTTTCACATATAAATGTAGTCTTTCAGGGAAGGTGTTAAATTGGAATGACCCGATAGAACACATTGTATATTATTACATATCTTCCATAGAGTAGAACACTACTAGTTTGATAATGCATAACCCAATGTAAGTATCTTGTGATGATGTGTAGAAAAAAAAATATTATATAAATATTGTTACTAAGAGTGAATACACTTTGAAATAATGTTTTGAAACCCTATTGTTTCACATAAAATTGTTAAACATTCAACTTGTTTCATATAAAAGGTATTATATAATATTTTAAATGCTATAAATTCTAATTAAAATAAATAGAATAATGTTATACTCTCCTTCATCATACTACTCTTTAGTATCAACTAATGACATTCCATATGTTACATTATCCAATGGTACACATTGACTAACAATGATAGTGGAAAGAACTCTTAAATGTTGAATAATTAAATCTACTCCACTATTTGTAAAATATTCCATTTATCCTTCTATTATCCCTTCATCGAAATTCATTATTGAGTTAGAGGCCTCTCATTAGTTCTACTAATTTTCCAGGTCAAAGTACTTAATAAATATTTTATATTAATTAAGAATTTAATTTCATTTTATTTTAAAAAAAATTAACTTTTTTCAACCCATAATTTTCATTTTCCATAATAAAATGAATGTCAATATAATAATTATGTATTACTTTAATTCCCAAAAAATGAACTATTTTTTAGAAATATTCAATCATTCCAAAATCCCTACTACCACGTATAGATAAATTAAAATGAAATCATTCCAATAAATTCATTCCCTCATAGAAATATTCATGGATTACCAACACGATAATTACATCAATGAAAAATTCATATTTCACCCATTCATAAAATATTACCAATATAAAAATTAAAAAAATTACGTTATATGTTTATCAATTTCTTTATTCCTCATCATTGTTTAAGGAATATCTTATCGCAATAATTCAAATTTCAAAATAAACTAATTTAATATATAGTAATTCTCCATAAATCATAAGTTAAAAACCTTTTCATTATAGCCTCAATAAATTCCCTTAATGCTATTAAAAAATATCACCTCAATTCATAATCTATCTATTGTGAAATATTTTTATATTAATATAGAATCTAAATTCATTATTTAATGAATACACATAAATTTCCATTATCATAAATTAATATGTCTTCCAATTTACTTTGGTAAAAAATTATAATTATGATACAAAAAATATATTTTTTTAATTAAATTATAAAAAAAATCACTTATCATGTCAATAGCACATAAATTAATGAAATAATGTAATAACTGAATTTATTAAAACATCAAAAACATTAGTGTTATATTTATAGTCACATCCACTGATACCTTATAAAATTTGTGTTGTGGGATTCACCATATTAAATATAATCTATTGATGTTGGTAATAGGTTTATTTTTATTAATATTAAAAAACAGTTTATGTGAAATAAATTTTCAAATTTTGGAAAAAACTAACGTAACAATAAATACAATTTGTGAATTATTGAAACCATAATTTTTTTTCAAAAAAGTTAAATAGTAAAATTTCAAAAATGTAATAGAGTTTAAGTGACATTAAACAAAAAAATGACTGTTATAAACTATTAAAATCTTATAATTTATTATAATGTACCTATGAAACTAGTCAATGATATGGTATATTGTTCACTAAATAATTCATAAAATGATACTTAAGAAATATTGATTTGAATGTAATACTTTTCCTATAAACCATTCAGAAAATATAAGGAAATTTCACATCATGAACCATAGGATGAAATATATTCTTGATAAAAAATTTATCTATAATAAGTATTTTGATTTTAGAAACATGATGAATCCTTTTGGATGTGTCAAGTGATATTCAATTCATTATTCAGATCAAACTTTTTAGGTATATTGAATGGAAATAATTTGATATTGTAACAAGAAAATGATCACAATATTTTTTTCCACTTTTAATGTTTTATTATTTTCCATGTACAATATAGATGATTATTTGAACAGCATAGAATGTATGTGGTCTAGAGGAGTTCTTATAAGAAAAAAAATTATATATTGTGAAGAATAATTTGTGTAATTCATGTCAAATTCAATAAATATTTTTCTTTCAATTTATATTTATATTTTTTCTAGTCACATGGATATTTTTATTAAAGTATTATGGACTATTCTGGTTAGTTATGGGGTTTAGGCATTGATAATCGAGGTATATAAAACTACTAACAACTCGTTCAAATTCAATAGATCACGATCAAAGATGAACATCATATATATTATAGTTTGATAGATCGTGACCATATATGTTGACTAAAAGGTATAACTATTGGGTTTGTGTGTATATATATGTTTAAATAGATTTAATAATAATAGGAAACATAAATATGTTTTTTAAACCCAAAATGGATTTTTTACAATGATTTCATGATATGTTTATTTTAGTTTTAAACATTATTATTGTTATTTTAAGAATGATCCTTAGAGTATATTTTGAAACCATACACCCTAATAGGTGAATATAGTAAACAAGGAAACTATAATTAATATGTATATGGGTAGAATCCTGATATTTAATGGGGGAAGTGATTTAAAACAAACATTATACCAATATTTTTTATGGATAAATATTTTTGAATCAAAAAATTGATAAAATTTATTTATGAATAATTATTATATTAAAAAGATATAGAATATAAATTTCATATTCACATCAATTTAAATAGATATTTAACGACTGAAAATAGTTATTTCAATAATATTTAAATTTCATTGAACTATAAATTGTTTTAAAACCACCCATTGTGTATAGATTATATTGATGTTAAGGTGTATCCCATAAAATAATAAATTATCCAACAAATTAATATGTCAGTTTCAATTTAAAAATAAAATTTATGAATCCATGGGAAGTAAATGAATCCTCTATAAATGATTGAATTAAATGTTTATAATGTCCAAAAATACATGAAATATAATGTCATGGAATGGAGGTGTTATGGGGTCGATCCCATAGAGAGTGGGGAACACAACAATGAAAACTATTGACCAATAGGTGATTTTTCAAGATTTTGATTGATGTTATTTTAAATAATTAAATAGAATAAAATAAATTATAAAAAATCCTAAAATGGAGAAAAATAATCGGATATAGAAATAATTTTTACGTGCGGTTATACTAAATGATATCTTGGCTTCACTTACAAAATAATTATACACACTACATGATCAATTAAATAATTTTATTAAAAGATGAACTGGTCAATAATAATAAATATATCCCAGAAACCGAATTATTCATGGAATCAGTGGTCTCGTCCCTTGAAACATTTTTGGACTCCTCTCACCTGATTCCATCTAACTATATATTGTCTCTGTTGACGATGCAGTGCCGGTCTATGACCTAGTTTCTAGTTCTACGGATCAAGGACTCAACTTTATTTCTAGGGTGTGTAGTTTTTTTTTCAATGTGTTCCTCGCGTGCATACCAATCAAAAGCAATGGGATCTGGGTGGTCGGACTTCTGTTCAGCATTTTTATGATATCTTAAACTTCCATATTCATTGTTTACATCTTGGTTTAGGATTTTTATAGTTTGTATGTTTTATGATTTTGGTTTCTCTCTTTGCAGAATTGGTGTTTTGTGATTTTGAGAACTTCAGATTCTGCACGACGTTTTGTATCTCTTGAAGGATTTGGAATTGTCATAGCTTTGATATGGAAATCCTCAGTTGATTCTAAATTGCAATTAGATTCTTGTATGGTGTTTTCCTGGTTGTGTATTGTATGGTTTTCTTCTTTTGGTCAGAAGGATTCCCATGGTGCTTTGGTGGATGTTTTGGTCTTTGTGGGCCACTACCCAAGGGATTATACAAAAATTCTATTACAATAATATTCTCCAAATGAGGTTTAGGACAATGAGGTTTCATTATTTCATGTCTTTTCAGAATCGAATGTTTGATAGGGTATAGCTTTGGCCATCGGTACCAGGCTCATGCTCTTTGGCACGGGACAACAAGTCGTGTTATGATGAGACAAAAAATATGGTCTTAATGGTTCTTGTTTCTAGGAGGAGTTTCTCTATTATATTTAGCACTATTTTTCATCTTGAGGTTTTTTCTGTTAGAGACTTGATTATTTTGTTTTAGTCTTTATGTCATGATGGTTTTCCTCTCACCTATTAAAAGGGGGTTTATTTCAATAGCAAACTAATTTTCAGTCAGTGTTAAAAATTTAATTACTTTTACCATGTTGGGATTCACCTAATATCAACAAAAATTGGCCAATTATTTAATTACATATAAGAAAATAATATGTTAAGAGAAAATATTAATGGAATATAATCATTTCAAAAGATACAAAATAAATTGATCAATTTGGTACACACCCATTTCAACTGATTCTATTCTCCCCTATAGATTTGGAATATCATCATTTAGTGGACCCCAATGATAAATAAAGAAAAACCAATAGAAAATAGACTATATGAATGATAATGAAGTGAATATAATTAAATTAAACTATAAATAATATATTGTTTATATAATAAGAGAAAATAGTAAAGTGGAATGAAAAACCTATATACGAATAACTCTGGGTTAGAACACTAGTAGTAACCTCATAGTGGTTGAACCTCTATTCCGAGAATGAATCCCTATTTATATAAGTTAGATGACTTATTTATAATCCATTAAGTATTTTCCAAAATTCTTAATTTCATATATGGTGTTTAATGGTTTCCTCTATTCTATACGTATTCCATCATTGAATGATATATGAAATGCTCATATCTAGGCCGTTATGGAATGTTTAGCAGCATGAAACATTTGTTCATGCTACGAAAATCCCAGGAATAATTGATTCCTTATGTTTTTCACCTCTTGTTCTATAGTGGGTTCCAAAAATGTGTTCTTTATACATTATAGACATGATTTATGAAGTAAAAAAATTATTTTCCCCACTAGATGCCGCATTGTTTTCTGATTATTCATTTTTAATCCACCAAGACATCCAATGAACACCCCAAAACATGGTAAACCTTTTATAAATAGAGATCTTGAAACTTTTTCCTTAATATTAAATTAAATTTTCATCACATTTCTTTTTTTTGGGTCGCTTCACATCACAGTAATTACTTCAAATAACTCTCAAAAAATTCTATGATTTCCTTCACATTATTCCAAATGTATATCCATTCATTAGAATAACAAATAGAAATATAAATCCCAAATGTCATATTCAATCAATTAACACATGTAAAAACACAAGAAAATATATATATATATATATATATATATATATATATATTCAAAATAGATATATAACTAATCCACATCATCTAGTTAACATTATTATTTCCAATGTTTTTTAACTTCAATATCATAATAAGAACTATGTATTTTTATTCTAATCCAGACATTATTTATATTTTTATTCATATCTCCAACTAAGAAACAATTACACTTTATTTTATTATAAAAATTTTATGACTCCCAAAAACAACCTAATTTATTATAAAAAATTATAAATTTATTCAGGCCATTCTCATATTTTTATAGAGTTTTACCCAATAAAACTACATCAAAAAAACCCATGATTTTAATAAAACAACATATAAACATAGTCAATAAGATATTAAACAAAAAATTTATTTCCCGAAAAAAACTTTTCTACCACATCTTAGTTTTCCTATTTATGAATACCTTAATATTTAATATCTTTTCAAACACCATTTCACTATATATTTCTTGAAAATAGTGGTTTATAAATCCGTTAGTTTTTACCAAGGATCACTGCCATGAATGATAGAAAATTTTATTAATTTTTATAAAATTTGTAATATATCAATGTAAAATTATTATTAGTGATAATATATAATCAAATTATTTAATGTATAAGGGGAATAATTTTTTAGGAAGCCAAGAATTTTAAATAAATCTATAATCATTATACTTGATTAATGTATCTTAAAATCCCCTTGACTTAATATATATAACGGTGACTACAATATATTTTTATTACCATTTATAAATTTATAAAAATATCTATCACTATATATTATCATGTCCATAGTCCATTTAAAACAATTTATCCCACCTTAAAAAAGTTGGTAAAAATTTTTCCACATAAAAGTGATATATTTCTTTAAAACTCCACAACTATAATTTGAAAAATATAATGTGTTTATTTATTCAATTGTTTTCATTAATAGACCTCTCATTTGTATCATTTAAGACTTGTAACTATAACAAAACCTAAATCTAACATCAAACCCCATATCTACCCTATATTTTATATAATCAATTTATTTTATTATAATTTCATTCACTACCCAGTTAAAAAATATTTTGACTATTTACATGAAAAGTATGCATATTTATTTAAACAAGTACTATATTACCCTTTATACAATAGATTCAATTTTTATTTGCCTATTCATTTAGTTCCCCTAATAAATAAAATATAGAAAATTATATCCAAAATAAATCTCCCCGAATATAACTCAAACTCATCGCACAGATAGTAACCTAACAAATCATACAAATAAATTGAAAAATTTATTCATAATCTTTTTTAAATTATATTAAGATTAAAAAACCCTAAACCAACCCACTATAAAAATAATAGTAAAAAATTAAAATTATTATTTCAAAGAAATCTATATAGCATCAACAATAACATAAGCCATTCATCCTAACTAGATACCAACACCATCATGACCATAAAAATTTATAAATGAACCCACTCCAATATTAATGAAAAATATCAGTAACCCAATTCTCTTATGAAATTAATATATTCAAATTAATATGATATGGAAGATTAGAAAATGACAGACAAATATAGAATAAATATATGAATTAACATATTTTTTATCAACAATTTTTTATTAATCATGAATAATAATATAAATGTATACTAATAAATCCTTGATATAACTTTTTATAAATATTTTAACCTCATTGTCACACATTAATTTCATAGTCTCATTCATGATGTGGGAAACATAGGAAATCTCCTCCTCATGAGGACTTTAATCTGATTATAGTGTATACACAAAGGGATTAGGAAATAATCCATATTATAGAAACTTTTACGAATACCCAAAGATGAAAATTATTCAAAATATTTTTGTTCCAAACCATAGAGAGTAAATCAACTAAAAACCATAAAAAAATTAAAATTGAATATCCATGATGTTTTGAAAATTCATATTCGTCCATGGCCCCATAAATAGGTAATTTTTATAAAAGGTATAGATACAATGTGTTAAAAACTAATTTCCATAATTTATTATATATGGATTATCATAACCCCTACCTCCAAAGGTACCCTTCATGGGGTAACAATGAACGTTGAGAGATAATGAACCCCATTTTCCATCTCCTATATGTGATAGAATGGAGACTGGGATATATGGTATATAAACCAAAACATGGATGCAATTAAACTTACAAATATTTTAAAAGTAACAGATCAGATTAACAACCCATTTCTCATTATAAATATAGATGAAATCCTAATACATGATGTGATTCCATACATAAATGAATAAAAATAAAATGAATGTAAAAAATAATTACATCCTCTGAAATATCCCCAACTGCTCCAAAAAAACTCCCTATAATTTTAATATCAAGATCGATCACCAACCAGCTCCCACTGACAAAAAATATATTTTATATATAAATAGAATAAGCATAACATGTTTACTTAGTTTTATCATTAATAAATCTTTTCATAAAAAATTAAAAAGGAATATATTAATTACCATTGTGTAAATAAATCAATTTAACTCAACCACTAAAAATGTGTACTATTCTTTCTTCAACCCCACCATGACTCACTCTATATATGATGGATTGATGTTGGACTAGAATATTGAGAGCATAAAAATATTCAAATAATGGTACTTTATTTCCACTTCCCCAATAGTTTGAATCTCTAACTCCCAAATTCCACACATCGTGTTAGCATAGGTTCCATAATTAATGTTATCTTTATTATGGGTAAGGCTTTAGTGCTACCCACCTGAGTCCCACATAGGGCCCAACATCTAATGTTATCATTAGTTCACAAATATATCTCATCATCCCAACCTACACCTCATGCAAACATCTCAATAGTGACCGGTTAGTAGTTCTAAAGCCTCCAAATCCTGTGTAAATTCATCATACCTCATTCAATCAATTCCCATAAATATATACTCATTTGTATCCATAACCACTAGGAATTAATACATGTATTTCTCATTCCACATGATATTAAATCCTATACATAAATGTAATGTAAAACCATGTTACATCATATCCTTGGTAGGAATATACCCTATATCATAAGCCATTAATCCTAGATACACCTACTCATGTGTATATATGATGACAGAACGAATGGATGAGGAAGAAGTCATCCATTAGTTCTCTCACCATCATGTATATTAGAGAAACACCCTCAAAAAATTTCTTGTTGGTTTCCATGTTGACATTTGTGGGGTTTTATATGAAATCAAAAAATATATAATTATATCACACACAACCACACTAAGGAAAACTACCTAGCCTTAGAATCATATACCACTATCACTGCAATGGACACCCATTTTCCATTACTATGATCTTCATATTAAATAAGTACAAAAGTATTAATATTAATTATTACATTCCCATTAATTTATAATATTTCATTTCCATTTCCATGATTAAAATATTATCCTCCCAATCTAACTGTCAAGGGAACATTTCATTATTTTATTGTGTTCTAATTTTATTAATCGTTACAAGTATGCATCAAGAATAAACCTTGTTCTTTCATTAATTCATTTTGATATCATAAATATATAGGTACTATTGTTCTTAACCTAATCTACTACATAATATTTTAAATCACGGTATATACCATAAGACATCATCCCATAGTTGGAATCATAGAAAATAAATAATATTTTTCCATTCATCCATTAGGGAAGAATCATACTAGAACTAAGAATCGAAGATATATACATGATCCTAAAATATTTAGATAACTCTTTTTTCCCATTGAATTGGAGATAATATAATTTTTTTCCACCATCAGATTTTTTAACAATAAATGCACTCATAGCTTGATACCCTACAAGTAACTAACTTTCATTATTATCAATCAATCACATTATATATTTATATCCATATAGAATAAATGAATATCAAATTTATTGTTCCACACATACTTTTAAATGAATATAAGACTGAAATATAATGGAATTGTGGTATCTCACAATTGATAATGGTCTCACTCTTTCCTAGTTATTTCATCGTTATTAAACATCCATTTTAATTCTATCATGAATTTTGTAGATTAATATTTTAATGTTTTCTAGGCTAAAAAACCTATATAAATAGCTATAAGATTATATTATTAATGTAACATGACTCAATCATTAACACCATGTCTCAAAAATTCAATGATGAGTTGTAATTATGTTGCATGCGACTCTTCTATTTAGTTTTGTAATATAAATGATGTTATATTGTCCATATATTTACAGGAATAATTGTAATGCTACACATCTTCAAAAACAAAATATAGTATTGATAATACTATCTATTAAATATGAAGAGGTAATACAAAATAGATTTACTCACAAGATCCCCCCAAATAATATAATTCCCAACATGAAATAATTATTATCTTTAACAAAGAGAAAATCCCAATTTAAATTGCATATTATCTAGAATTATAAAATAAATCCCATCAAAATAATTTAATTAGTTTAACATCACAACAATATAGATTTTTTTTATCAAGAATTCATTACAAAACATCATTTAACTATCGATTTCTCTGTCTTGGATAATTTCAAGAGTAATTATCATTATTCTTCATCATGAGATATTTTTTATCTAATAAAATCTAATAATATGTGAAATTTTGTTTTCTACCTCCTTTAAAATTCCACTCATTTAATATATAAAAAAAATATTAATTAGATTGTTAATCAGATAATTTTTCAAAATCATAATATAAAAAATTTAACTATAGCATGAAATATTTAATCTAATTCAGATCCTGAATTACTAATGTTATTTTATTAATATTTTATTACCTATTATAACATTCTCCAAACTATTAATATTAATTATATTATAATAAAAATTATTCATAAAAAACTGTCATATAATAATTATTGTTTATCTAAAATCCTAGTTATAGAAAATTCAATAAATCTATATGCAATATTTTAGAAACATGATCTATGAATATATTTAAATACAAAAAATATCAATGTAATATATTATAAATATTGTAAAAAAATTGATTATCCTAAATATTAAATATTATAAACGATGAATGTGAATTCTAGTTTACTAATAGACGTAATTACATAACTCAAACAATAGTTTTTCAATGTAAATTATTCAATTCTATTTTATAGAATAACAATAATATTCACTAAATGAATTTTGAACTAGTTTTTCTTATTATTCCTTTATATTCTTATTTAATCATGAATAATATTTCATTGTGTGGTTATTTAAATATTATTATATTTTTATGGTCAATCAAACAAATTTAAACCAAACAACTTAATGTAAGATTAATTTCCACTCCCATGAAAAAATAACTACCATGTCCCCTGCCTGGGAGAATAATTTGACTAATGATGCAGCAACAAGTGATGAGAGAGTTTATGAGAATGTTAAAATCACATTAAAAATCATAATGGGACACGAAAACTATAATTTTAAGTAAATTTCACTACCCCAATTCTTCTAAACCCTGTTGTGTAGGGGTAACATGGTCTTTACCTTATATAGCTAGTGACGCAAATACAGTGGTTAATAATTCATGGTGTACGCATAAAAAATAAAAAAGAAACACAAAATGAACCTTACAAGATTTAACATTGAATAATGGGTTCTCTTATGAGAGGTAAGACAAACCCTTATGTGAAGTAAGACTTACCATTTTGTAGCTAATGATAATGGTGACTATCAGTACATTACCAAAAGAATAAAATATTTATATTTATTCACACTACAGAGAAACATTTACATCTTGATAAATTATTTCTCTTTCCTGTATAGAGGGCTTTGAAATATATATATTAACCTTATGAAGCTTATATAAATACTTTATTACATCCATATAAGAAGGTTGCCTTCCAAAGGGTATGCTTTTATTTATTAAATAATTAAATTAAACTGAAATAAACTCACATTTAATTTAAAATACATTTTATATTTATATTCAAAATTCAAAAACACCTAAAATAAAATTAATCACTTTATAAACATCAAAATTAATTCCTAATAATATTCTAAAACATTGGAATTAATTTTATAATATTAAACAACATTTTAAACTCACTTATTAGAGTATGAAAAAATCTTTTAAACAGTTAGACAAACCATAACATCGAAAGAATTCTCATGAATATTCTGAAATATTATTTTAAATTACTCTCAAAACATTATCATCATTAAGAGTTAATACAAAATAAAGAAATAGACCTAAAATAATAGGGATAGGTTAACCCCTTATGACATACCTCCCTAGGATAATTATATTATTAGAACATAGATAACACACGAGAGGAATAGTGCACATAATTGCACAATATCATTTAAATAGAATTAAGATAATATCTTTGGGTAGATACCACTTAAATATGTATAAGTCCATTAATATGACAATACATCTATGAGGGGAATCAATTTGATATATCAAAATTATAATAGAAACATTATCTAAATAAAATTAGGCATTGGAAAACTTGTAATACTGATCATGTATATGTGACTCTCATTCGAAATTAAACCCATATAATCCAAATAAATACACATAGATCGCTATAAAAAACAAGATTTAATTTATATTAAAATAATAATTAAAAAACAACACTATAGAATGAAACACCTTAAATAAAATACTTCACATTTATTAAAAAAGATAATATGTAACATGATGTTAGAAAAAACCGTATTGTATCTATCAATACACCTAATTGTATTGGGCATGTCATCAGATGAAAATGAATACATTTTTATCCCCATGTGTCATGTTGGAATAGAAATTTATTGACAATCATATATTTTATCCATACTAAAATTAACTATTCCCTTCATGGTTGATGATATCAAAACATAATCATTATTTTCAAACAAATCCTCACATGTTAGACCTGTATTACAAAATTTCATATTAAAACATGTTACATTAAAAATTATACTGATAAAATATTTTCGAAATGACTATTACAATTAAAATAAAAAACATAGAAAAGATTAAATAATTTTTTATTCCTTCTTCATCAAAAGGTATTTATCAAAATAATAATTGTGAAATACATGAAATACATTTTTAAAAAATCACTTAATTTAAATACATGTTCTTCAAAATAACTATTATTATTGATTTAAGGAATAATTTTTAGAAATAAAAAATTCAAACCCATAAATTATTATTCAAACAACTAAGAAGACCAATAAATTATCCTATTTAATCTCTCACACATTATAAGATTTAAATAATCCACAACCATAAAAATATAAAACTCAAACATGTTTCAAATTAAACAGGTTTAATAATTATAAGAAATTTAAATAATTTGATGCTTGATTTCTATCCAACCATATTTAACATTATTTCAATGATAACATACATATAAATAAAATTTACATGATTTTCAAAATTTTATTTTATTTCAAAAACATAGCTCTTCCAACATCATTTCTATTTTAAAATAAATATGCATAACTTCATTGATATAAAAATACATAAAAAATGTATAATACATCATGGTATATAAAATATCAATGTTATACAGCTGTAAAATTATAACAATTTTTTTATAAATCATTATTTACTAGGGACATACTCATGAAAAATATAAAATAAATTTAATGTCCCAATTATCATTTACTATAGGAGAATGTCATTATATTCACAATTTTTAAATTAATTCAAATTCCATTCCTTAAAAAACACAAGAACATATATGAACATAAATAGATATTTTTCATTTACAAAAATTAAAGGAACCCATACACTACACCATGATATTTTCCAACATGGGTGGTTCTAACTCTCCTATACAGTTTTAAAAAAAATTACTAAAAATAATTCATCTTGAGTGATGAAGTGTCCCATATCTTTATATTATTGATGTCATAATAGACATTACTAGTACAATATAAATTCTTTATTGGGATATATGCAAACTATAATACAACCACAATATTGAAAAATAAAATTCACATCACATTTAATGTGATAATTTAATTAAAAATATAATAAAAAATTAATATAATACCAGGAAGAAAATAATTTAAATTGAACCCATACAATATTATATTTACTCTAACCACAGACTATAACAGATGTACCTAATAATGAGATTAATAATATATGATTTTTATTAATTTTATGGCTTAATTTCATCCCACAAATACATTTTTTAGAGTTATTTTTTTCGGTGAAGTCTCTGGTATATGTTGGATGCTTTTAGAGGGTTTAACAGGCCTTAGTGGTTTTGCACATTTATTTCAATGTTAGGGGTAATCATGAAGTTATCTCTAAGAAATTGTGTTACTTTTTTGGAGATGAAAATTGTGAAATTCATAGTTTCTAATGGTTATAGATAATCATGTCATTTTCCCAAAAAAAACATGTTGCATGGAAATATGTTAAAATAATGTATGGTGCATGGTTTACCAAACCATGTGGGTTCCTAGATTACGTAGGGAGACTAACCTAGTAGGTTTATTTTTGTGTTAAAAGTGTGACCGAATGATCAAAGAAATATTAATTATTATCAAAAATATAATTTGAATTCAAAAACTCTATGAATCTCATTATTTATTCTTTTACATCATGGGATATAAAAATTTGTGACTCTAGTGAAAATTCATGGTGGTTTATCCCCTTCCACATTCAAATGAAAATAATATGAGGTGATCAATCATGTGGATCAATTTTTTGGAAAAATTTAAAGTATTTTCTATCTGTTGTAATCATAACTGGCATTTTTTATTTTGAATTTATCTTCAATAATTTCTTGGATATATATATCTACGAATCCCCACTTGGATCTATGGAAGGATCAATTGATGATTGATAGATCAATTACAGGTGATGAGAATTGATTTCTACTCCTTTTCAGATCCAATATCTACCATTAATAGTGATTCCCTCTTGAAATATTGATGTTAATTTCATCCATTACAATGATTTAATCCTTAAACTCCATTCATTTATGTTAATTATTTATGTATGGTGTATTGTTCTTGGGGTGTAAGTACGGGGATGTGGGATAGGGTTCATTACATATGGGATCAATGTGTTTATCATCAAAACATTAATGTTTGGAAGCCCTTACAATCTTGGGAACTTATACAGAGTGGGTTGTACTATCTTGCTTGTATGTATGTGCCTTGTTTAGGGATTCAGCATTTATAGGTACATTTATGTAAGTATGTTATCTCATGATACTTTTTCATGGTTATGGATTGGGTGTTCTTTCATATATCACACCATATATGTTTTTATTTAATACCATAATACTTTTTTATATTCCTTATTTTTCTTTTGAGATGATATGAGTTAATTTTGTAATATTTCATTTCATATGGGATACTTAATGGGATATAGTTCCATGTTGTTCCATTCAATGTTTTGTAGTATTTTTGTGACATTTTACAATCTAAATAATTAATATTTTGACATATTTTTACTTGCAATATTATGCCTTAAATATTTATTATTAGATAGTCGGTGTAATCTCTTTTCAGTGTTCAGGTTGATATGAGTCCCTAATAAACATAGTTGTCCAAATAGAGGGGGAGTTTAGATGACATGACTCATTTTTTGTGGCTCTTCAGGGTATGGTTAGTTGTAATTCATTTCATGTGTTTAAACAATGGGAGAACATCACAAAACATTTGAAGAGGTTCTATATGATGGTATGATATTTTGGTATGTAATATCGTTGAGTATGTGTAGAGTACCATTGGTTTGGTTGTGTCAATAATGTGTACCATCATATAATAGATGGTAACCCTGAGTAGTAGGTATGAATTTATTTAATGGAATTAATGAATTTGTTCCATAAATGTGGATTATGAATTTTACATTAATGTTGATAAAGTTACATAGAGTGATATATGAAATGTAATGACTACAAATAATATTATTTTTCTATGGAGCTATAATATGTATCGTTGGGGTTCATAGAAGTTTAAATAGTTCAAGATCAATTATTTCATAGATAATTGTAGTATTATTTATGCATTTACAATTCCATCATGACAAAATCATATATATGTGTGCACTCATATGGCATGTACACAATGGTGGTGTCATATTGGTTCACACTCACTCCCTCGACAGGTATCTTGTTGCACCTAAAGAATTCATGATTGAGGATATGAATAAAAGAAATGGAAAATTGGTAGGTTACTAATTTTCATAGATTTAGAAATGGATGTGGTACTGATAAGAACTATGTATAGTTGTTCCAATATAATTTATCTATCCATTCTAAACATAAAATTTATTCTTGTTTCCTTGAAACATTGTGGGTCTACTTCTTATTATTTTATAACATGATATGGCCTTAGTTATATAATTTATTCAAGTTATCTTCCACGATGTTGTTTTTTTATTATGTTTAGTTGTTCTTTTTCACTTGTATAGCTATGATTATCGAGTGTATAGTTTCCACAAACTGCTTTATACCCTCACTTATAGTTGAAAACCTCTTACATATGGAGATGCACGAATGAGGTTATGTGGATATTTAGATAAAACTCAATGATTTAGGTTATGTTATTTTAAAATAGTATCAAAGGGTTGGGGTTTCCTTCTTTTTGTTTTCTGGTTATGGTTATAAGGAGGTAATCTATATGTAACTCAAGTTAATGAGTTTCTGGGTGGATTTCTAGTTTTTGAGTAATATGGCCTCTATGTTTTAGGTGATTGAATTATGATTACAGTTTCATGAGATTTTGAGTGATCATGTATAATAAATAAGACATTTGGACCGAATTTCATATATATATATATCTACCTATTTTGATCTATATAATAGAAAATTCACTGAATTCTGTGTTTTGTTCAATATATTCAGTTATAAGTCGTTATTTTTTTTTAAAAAATAATTTTTCTATAATATTAAACTAATATTCTCTATGATTTTATAATATATATATATACTATTGTTTCTTATATGAGAGTATAGAAGAGTTTTCAGGATATTTGGTTTGAACTATGAGTGTTATATATTATGTGTGGATATATCCTAGGGTATGCCTTGCTGTATATATACTCTATGTGTACATTATCACATTTTATGTTTTTCATAGGAATATTTTGTAAAAGGATTTATAATCATTGAATTGAAATTTTATATTATTTTATCATAGAGACAACTAAATGAAACTACTTGGAATGATTCCTCAGTTACACAACATTTTATATAAGAGTTTTGACTTAAGTATGATCTATTACTTTCTGAAGTGGTTCATGGGGTGAACACAACTCATCTTTGAGTCCTATAGATTTTGTCTACTTGAGGAAGACGGAAACAGAGGATACTGGTTGACTAAGCATGAGTCTTTTAACTCCGATGTCTTCCTGCATTATATGGCATTTGTGATCATTAAGAGGTTCTGGAATGGCATGAAATTATCGAGGGAATCAATTATCTAGTAGCTACTCCTAAGTATTGGATGGTGACACTGTATTCCTTCTTGATTCATAAACCTTTAAAAGGTGGTGGGGAATTATTTTTCAAGGAAGAAATTATGATGGTCCTTCTTTTTGTCATTATCAAGGATATTTTCTGAGAGGATTTCATTCCCAATTTGTTAATGGTGTACTAATCACATTAGTTTATAGACCATCATCAATGAATGTTGATGGTTTCATTATACTCTACTCTTTTTTGGATTTTCTATGATTTTATAATCTTTTGGATGGGAATGAGGCAAGGATGGAATGGACGTTCAATAATATCTTTCATCTGGAGTGTTGAAATCATGTTTGGGACTCTTCAAGGTACTTAAATTTAATAAATTTATAGAAGAGGATAGTCTTACTAGTTTTCTTCCAACACATAGTTCGTTGACAATAGGGCATCATAGTGTGGGAGTGAGTGACTCTTTTGGTAGTAATAATGGAAAGGTTGATATGGTACAATAGAGTTGTAGACATGTATAGTAGACAAGGTATTCTTCTAAAACATCTATGGAAGAAGGATCTACCTACTATTATATCAATAAATTAAAAAAATCATTTTATTCCATCTTCCAATAATCAAACTAATAAATTTATATGAAAGGTAAATTTGTTTCTTCTATACTGATTTTATTATTGATTTCATTTCTCCAGTTGAGGACGACGGTAGCTCTTCTCTTCCACTCCTCTTCTCAGCACGAACATGGTTTGTGATGATCTCTCAATGGCTTCACGGGCTTGATCTGGCTAGGGTTTCTCACAGCGCCCGGTGAGTCGGTGGTCGAGTACCAGCTCCGCAGTATGAGAGTTTCATCCTTGATTCTGTGCCGGCTGTGTAAGCTTTGGGAGATTCTCTTTGGTCTTCGAGTTTGGTCTTGAAGTCAGTGGTGGGATTGGATATCTATCATGCAATGTTTCCTCTCTTATGGAATCTTCTCGTATTTGGGTGGCTTCCATTCTGGTGATGTCCTTCGCTCCTAGATTTTTGAATCACCTTCTAATTTTGGTTGTACTGTTGTGCTGGATTTGTGCTCATTGGGTGAAGTTTTTCTGTTTCGAGTAATTCTGAATTTGGTATCGATATGGAGTCTTGTGGATGGTGATGATAATGGTGAAATGATGGCGATTTATTTGTTTTGGTTTGTGTTGGTTGATGTTTTTTGGGAATATATGAAGATTTTGTGTTTTGTGGGTTTGATGAGGCGGTTCCGGTGGCGTGGAGGACGGCTCTGATAGGCGTTTCTCAAGCAGTCGATGATGAAGGGTTTGGGTTTGTAGGTGCGCCATGGTCTGCGGCTCAGGGCTCCGAAAACTCTCGGTTTAGGGCCCGATGCTATGGAATTTCTCTACATTTGAATTTTGATTCTGGTTTTAATGACAGCATATGACTTTGTTGAACGTTTTAGTGTATTTTGCGGTGTTTCTAATTCAGTTATATGGAATTGTATGTTTCTCGCTCACCCAAAAAGAGGATTTTGAAAATAAAATTTAAATATAATTTTCAGTTAGGTGAAGCATGAACCGTTATGGAAAGATCATGCTATAGAGATATGAAGTATGTATGTGATGAATGATGTATGAATCATTACAATAGAGGGAACTTATACAGTTAGAAGTATGGATTTTATTAACTCCATTCCATCTATTTTGATATTATAACTGTGTCACATCCTTTCATTTCTAGCAAATATTTTTTTGTCCTACAATTACATATTATGTTTTCTTTAGAGTTTTTCTCTCTTCACGTTCCATTTGAAAATAATGTTGAAAATATCACGTATAGTCCTGAGTATCGTTTTTTTGGGCACCAAATATATGGGACTTCATGATAAATTTGATAACTAATTTTTATGTAATATTCACAATGTCTAGGTGGACCATTTATTAGGCTCATATAAACTAAAACCATAGATGTGTATCCTTCACCAGTTTTCAGAAGGAGATGTTCGTATTGATAAGTGAGTGGGATATCATTGAAAGTAAAATTGGATAGGACCAAATCTAAGTTGGAGCAATCAAAAAGTGAGTATAAAATCATGCATCTTTCTATAAAATAAAAAATAACCAGTTCTATATTCCCTCCAGGGTGGGACGTTATCAGTATGCTTTCTCATATGACTTATCATGTATTCTTCTATATAGAGGACTTTAGATTGTTATTTATCTACTTGGGGTTCAACTGATACTGGTTCCATATTATTGTATGGATCTAACTAGGTTGAGAGTGTTAATAGTGTATGTATAGGATTTTGATGTGAAGGGCATTATCAGACCGACCACATATAACTTTTGTTATCTTGTGTTGTTTTATTATTAGTCTGGTGGTATTCTTTGGATCTACATAAAATATAGGATCTAAATTATGTAATTGTGTATAATAAGATCATTTTACCCATGATTGATGATCTTCTTCATCATTTATGAGGAACATGTTTTTTTTCTAGTTGATCTTTTTTAGGGTACCATCAACTGTATTTCTAAGAGGAATATATTCCCTAGAAACTTATTAGGAGTAAATATATATTTTATGAGTAAATTTTCACGACTTTTGGGTTATGAAATGCTCCATCAGTGTTAAAGGAACTCATAATCTAGATATTTCATCCAAATATTGACTCATATTTCACCATATTGGGGGAAGATATTCTTATATATTCTAATACTTCATATATGATTTTAGGTACCATTGAAGGTATGTTGACTATAATTTTAGAAAACTATCCTTGATCCAATTTATTGATGTTCCACTTCAGGATTGTAAAGGTGAATTTCAATGGACATGAAATTTTGGAGGCATACATCTTAGACAAAATATATAATATAGTTTCTCTAATGTTTTAGGAACACCCATGAAATGTTTTTTACATAAAATTTTTTCTTGTGATTATGGGGTAATGTCAATTTTTCATCAAGAAATTATCCTCTCTAAATGAATACATGATAGTGTTGACTAAAAATGGGATGATGTTTGAGTGGTCTGATCATTGTGAGGAGGCCTTCCTAGAGATAAATACGATGTTAACAACATCCTCATTTTTATATTTCTACTGGACTAGATTGGAAACATAGTTCATTGTGATGACTCATGTGTTAGAATATCAATTTTGTTAATGTAGAAAGATCATGTATTCCACTGTGGCTCACAGAAGATGTGACTGCATGATTGGAGCTACCCAAATCAAGACATGGAGTTGTTACTTATGTTTTACACTTTGTAATAATGTTGACATTAATTATTTGGTGAGATTTTTTCATCTACACAGAAAATAGGTTATTATGAAACATTATATATTTGTAGGATCAAAACCTACAGAAGAGGTGTTGGGTGGAGAATCGTTAATTATTGTAATTCTAAAAGTTACATTCTCTATAAAAATGTATTGTCTCAATATATTCTCTTAGTATAAAAATAGTGGTGACTCGGGAACTTAGAGGGAAAACCTCACAAGAGTTGGTGTGTTTTCTGATTTTGATTATTATGCGGCTAGTGGATGCATATGATGATCATAGATTAATTAAATGTGCATATTTAGTTATCAAATAATATTTATTTAAATATATAAAATCATCATATAGTAAGATCTACAGTTCGTATTGATGTGTGAATTTTTAGTAGGGGATTATTCTATTTTAGGGTTGTAATTAGATGATAAATACATTATTTACATTCATAGGAGGGTAGTAGTTCCATAATAATTCATGAATGATCATATGAGAGACTATCATAATTCTAAATTGAATGTGAATGTAGCATCCCCAAATATGTACATGACATCTAGAATTAATTTTGGTGGATAGGTGAAAATATACACATCACTAGTTTGGTTTCATGATACCTTACCCGCTATAAGATAAATTTCAAGAATTAGGGTCTAGTTTATTTTTTGTAGTATATTCAAGATCCTATGTGGATGTGGGATGATGTGAAAATGGTATTCTTAATATTTTACTCAGTACCCCAATGATTTGTTATGTCATTTGGGTGATATTCAACCAGCTGATGAAAGTGTCCTTTTTATTAACTATTTGAGAGACCCTTTCAGTAGATGAGTTGTAAATGATATATGTGTGGGAGATTGTATGCCCACCTATAGATTTACTAATCATCATTTTAGATAGACACAAATTAATCATGTCAATGTTTTGGAAGGCCATATATATGTTTTTTGGCACCAAGATGTGATTTAAAATGGCATATCATCCATATACTAATGAAAATTCATAGGGTAAGATCATTATTTTAGATGATAGAATATGAGAATACATTAAAGACATTGGTGGAGGTTGGAATGGCCACCTAGCCATGGTTCATTTTATATTGAATAAAAAAATATTATTTTCAATTCATTTTCCATGTTTAAGCCTTTTTATTGATTTTCATGTATCTTAACTCTATATTTTCACAAGGATAGTGATACAGTAGTTATAGTGATGGGTTTTCTATAGAAGACATCTGAGAGAGTGCAGTTTAATCAAAAGTTCCTAGTAACTAGTCAATGTAGACAATGATCATTTCCTGGTTGGACGATGCGACCCTTGGTGTTCACTGTGGGGGACGTACTTTTCTTCTTGGTGACTCCTCAACTAGGGCATTGGTGATTGTGAAATTAAGGTAAGCTAGAATATTGGTGTATTGTATAATAGAAGTCTACATATCTTGTAAGGTTATTTGCATAAATTTTGATATTCCTCCATGTTATAGAGCTATGCATGGATTTGTTCCATGTCTTTATACATTATATGAATGATCTTATCCCAACACATGTGATCAATTCTGAGGACATTGAGTTAGATCCAAAAACATCATTTGTGGTGCACCCAATGCATATAATATACCGGCGGGAGAAAGCGTCATGAGGAAATATGTTGGAGCATGTTAGAGTCATATAGCTGAATGGAAATATACAAGCAGATACTATTGAGTAATAATCCAATATGTGATCTTAAATCCTGGATTTGATTGATAAAGAACTTTATACACACTTAGAAAGTATTATAATTATTTATATAGGGAGATAGATACAATTTAGTACCTTCCAAGTACATTACAGAATAATTTCTCACATTATTAATTTTTTTTAGTTAGTCATTGATTTTGGGGAGTCCCAGATATAATCGTGTTGACTTTATAGGGATTTAGAGTCCTTAAAAGGTTGTCACAACTAGATAACATTTATTGGACCATGTGGTTCACCTCAAAAACAACACGTCTTGTTCAAAGAAGGAAAGTGGTAAACTAACTGTTTTGAAATGGATAGTGGTAACTGTGATACGTTTCCCATAAATCTGTGTTTCTTAGGAATGTTTTGAAAAGTATGGTTAAACCTATTTTTCATAATCATTCTGCAAAACCATGTGTTTTTCTGTTATAGGTAGAGTGCCTCACATAGTTTGTTCATAGTTATGTAAAATAAAAAACGAAATAGTTTTCAAGATATTTAATAAAATGATAATTCTATTTCAAAACTAAACCCCCTCTAAACCCATTTTTTCTTATCTTAAGCATACGTGTCTCCAAACTAGAGGCTCCAAGGGTGATTCTTGGTGGTTCCCCTTCATCCATACTCCAAATGTGATTGATTGAATGTTTTGAATCATGTAGATTAATTAATTAACTCTAATTATTGTAATATCAACCCATTCTAAGACAAAATATTCTTTTTTAATTGTAATTCATCATAGATCTATGTCATGTAGGATTGATCTATGAATAATGGACAACTCTAATTGGGGATTCATGATTGATTCATAGATTAGTGTTCGATTATGAGAATTAGTGTTTTCTCTTTATTTGGTCATATATCTACTATTTACAATATATCCATTTTGGTATGTTTATGTATACATCATCCCATAACATGATTCATTCCTTTAATCCCAATCTAAAAGGTTATATATTAATGGATTTGGACATTTATTATTGATTTTTCTTATGGGGAAGTTGTCTAGGTATCATTCCTCAGCAGATCATGGAATTTAGCATCAATGCATAAATAGAATCAAGTACAAACCAACTTGTCTCTAGTATTGATTTATTCGGCATGATTGGATTCTGTGTATATGCATAGTGTAGAAATCAAAGCGTTATATGTAAATTGACATTAATTTGGTGGAATATGAGACCATTTAATGGTTATGGAATGTGTGTTCTTTTCTTTATCAGATAATATATGTGTTTGTTTCATAGATATTGTAATTTTTTAAATTCTATGTTATTTCATTCAATGTTTTGGATTACTTGTGTGATATTTCATTCAATGTTTGATACTTTTTGTGATATATTTCTATATTATTCCACTCTATATTGTGTATTATTTTTGTAATATTACAGATCACATAGAGTACTCTTTTTTATATCTTTTTCCTTACTATGATATGCCTTAACTGTGGATTTGTACATAGCCAGTGGAATCTCCATCTACCGTTTAGGTTCATGGGTGGCCTTTATAGACATGGTGTGCCCCTTATAGGCAGAGTGTGGCTGAAATTACTCATTACATGGGGATCTATATAAGATGGTTAGAGTCTAAACATAGAATGAGTTTATCCCATTTGAAAATTCCATTTTCCGTTAGAAGATGTTCTATATGCCAATACCATCTTCTAATGGGGAACAAATCTATATATTTGTAGAGTTCTATTAGCTCGGGCATGCCAAGAATGCATAAAATTTAATTCAATTAGGTAATGCTTTTATGTTTTTATAACCATAATTAAATTAAGGTATTATGTTCCTCCTTTAAGGTGAAACAATCAATATATGTAACTGAATATGGAGTTACAAAGCACGATTTAACTCATCTGATAACTACTTGAGATATTCATTTGGAGTGGTGTTGAATAATATATAGTTGGGGTTTAAGGAATCCTGATTAGCACAATACTCATCATTACATAATCAGTTATATTTTTATGTGTTTATATACCTTAAAATCATGATATATACCTAAATATATGTGTATACTTATGTTCTTGATTAATTGGTGGTATCCAAATAGGTTCAATCAAAAATACTTAATGGGAATTGTAGTGAACCTATAAAATATATGATCAGGGATCTAGAGAAAGGGAAATGTCAAAATTGGTGGGGGTAATGTGGAACATATAGTTTGGATGAAGAATGTCCACAAACTCAAGACAGATACCCCAACTGTTTCATTTATCTTTTCTTATTTTACATATTATTACATTGGACCATCTATACTGGGAAACATTTTCTTATTATCATATGATCTAAGATGAAATATGTCATATAATTTGTTAATTTAATTTATCATGTAATTGTTTTGTTATCATTTTTTTATTTTTTTTATTTTTCTAGTTTATATATTATAGTAGTGAGGGACTAGTATCACCCTGTCACATTAAACCTTTATCGCTAGTGAGAATACTCCTATGTATATGATGGTATGAATGTTTCTATGTAAACCATTTACTTGGAACTACTAATTCTTATCTAGGTGTTATAGTGAGTATGATGAATAAAATAGAGGATTAAATACAAGAAATAATTCCCTCAGAATAGACATCCACCACAATAGCCCCTTGAAAATAGTATTGGATGGATATAGTGATAGAGCCCCCTCCCCTTAGATAATATATTTTATCACTATGCTCAAGGAGACAACTTAATAATTAAATAAAAATGTTCAGAGAAATATTCTCCAAAACACTATATTTCTATTTTAATAAATGGACATAGAAATAATTTATACTTATTATATCTGAAGGATATTTAGTGTGTGTTGAAAAATATTGTTTTTAGTGATACTAACAATCATCACTCAGGGTGTTAATAAGTCTTTTCCAATTTAGTGAATGCTGAATTTTCCCAACAATCATTATGAATGGATATTAATCAAAATAATATAGATAATTATTATGATTCACTTCAAGGAGATGATCATCAAAATATTCCATGATCAATAAGTAAATTAAATATTCTCACTCCATCAAAATAAAATTTAAAAATTCCAATGTGGATGGAAAAACTAAATCTCTAAAAATATTTATCAGTAGTAAAACAAAGACCCTCAGCCATAAAATTAATCATGGAATATTTAACACAAAATATTTTACTACTTCAAAGCCCCAATGAACAAGAACAACCACTGTTATGTTGTCCATTGAAACATATTAAATATCAATGAATCTCAATGATTTCTCCCAAATTGTTCCAACCCGATGGCTATCACTATCTCTTCTTACCAAAAAAATTCCCCATGACCTAAAATAGGTACATTAGTGTTCAATAGAATCGGGCCTAGGGACTCTCATAGTATTATCCTTTGAGAATTTTCAACTTTTAACTATACATTATAGATATTTTTTCGAACTTATTGTCTTAGAGGACATAATCCATGTGTCACTCTTACAAAATAACATATATTAGGGTCTCCTGACCTAGTTCATAGAATATTTTTAATGTTTTATTGGTAAAATCATTATGAATATATTCCCATTGTATACCCATTTCAGAAATAGGATCATACAAGAATAAATCAATATCCTATCCAATGTCACTACCCTGAAAGTATGATCATATATGTGATCATGACTAGTAAACATGAAGGTCCTTATTTCAGATAAATATAACTGCTCAAATCCCGCTTCTTAGTTATTTTTCCTTGTTTACAACATAAACCAAACCCATTAGATTTTATTTCACTAAAAAACCATGTATCCTAACCCATGTATAACTCAAAACATTATCCTATCTATAAATATTCACATTTTCTACTAATCTATCTGAACCCACTAAAATTAAAGGTACACCACCTCGACAAATTAAAAATGGGGAGAGAAAATGACAATTGAAGCATGCCTTGAACAAGCCGCGAGTTGAAACTAGAACCAAGGTTATATATAACCATACAATAGATTCCTTAAAATTAGAAATATTTGAGAAGTATGATATATTTTGAGATAATAATAATAATCTTAGTATCATAATATATAATGATGAAATCACATTATATGATGTAATGAAATACATAAATAGATAAAACTGAAATAAAAATACAAAAGAGATAAATACATGGAAGTGATCACGAATCCCCATAAACTCTATAAATTTATAATTTAATTCATGAAAACTAACCAACTCCTACATACATAATAAAACAAATAATATATATATAAGGTGATCCTAAGATATATAATCAGTAGGATACACCCTAAAACATCTCAAAAAAAACATAAAATAAATATAGTAAATCCTAGTGAGTAAAAAAATGAAACTAAATAATCGCCTAAATAGGTGTACTATTTATTCCCGATCATCCACTTATCTCACTCAAAAAAACAACCCCTAGATATAAGATGAAAAAATTGATAACATGTATATAAATATATATATAGAAATAAAGGTACCCAGCTTCAACCTCACCACTAGTTTATCAATCTCATGCCACAACATGAAACATCTTTTCTCATCCCTTCCATAACTCAAGTCATCCATGATGTGGTTTGGGCCTCCTACATACCTACCTCAATATCATATAGGTCCCAAAATATAATAATAAAATCAGTCTATATGTCCATCTCATCATCCAAAAGTAAAACCTCATGCATCATCTCAGCGGTAACTAGTTTATAGTCTTAAACCCATCATTGCTCATGTAAAGTCATTTTACCTCAATCCATCATAAACCATGTATGTATACTCATGGGAAGATGAAACATCCATTCCTAGATACATTTATGTGATATACCACAATCCATTATAACCCACATGTAAATATATTGTATAACTATGAGTCAATGAATCTTTGATAGGAAGGAACCATATACCATATTCCATTATAGCATGGGATATTCTTACAAATATATGTATTTAGGGAGAATTGTAGAGGTGACATATATATTATCAATTAACTATCCATAATGGATATTGGAGGAAATGATCCTTAAACATTTGGGTGCTAGTTTCCCCGATGATATCAGTGGGGTAGAATATGAAATTTGAAAATATAGAATAATATCACACACAACTACACTAAGGGAAAATACTTGTCTTTATACTAATCATCTTTTATCTTCACATAGGAAACTAGGTATTCAATTATAAGATCTAGATATTAAATAAATTCATAAGTATTAATATGAAATAATCCAATATTCATTAATTAATATTATTCAATTTCTATTTTTTATAATGTTATTTTTAATCTTTAATTATAAGTACTGAAAAAAATATTCATTATTATTTTTTATTTTAAATTTCTTCATCATAAAATGTATTCATAAAGAAATAAAATCGTTATTTTATTGATTTATTATCATTTTAGGAGCATCCAGGTACTCTAGAACTGATCCAATTTTACAACATAATAGATGGAATTGTACAATATAACATTAAACTACATCTTGTAGTCAGTAAAATATAAAATACATAAAATCCATTCATTGAGAAATAAAGTATGAATCAATATAGAATCAAGTATTGATGAGAAATCACCATGTAAAACTCATCCAAACCTCCTCAATTTCCAACACTATTGTGCATAATTGGAAATTAATCCCACAATCACTAGCATTTCTTATCAGCAATCCATTTGTTCCTAACCCATTTCTGAACCTGTAGAAAACCATCAATGTTATCAATCAACCATATAACAGATCAAAATATTTATATAACATATACATATAATTAATATTGTTCCACAAATAATTTTAATGGAAACTAAGGGAATAATATTAAGACATTCAAACCTCATGTAATCAAGAATGGGCTCGATCCATCATGGTTAATTCATCTTAGAAACCAATTTCAATAAAATCTTGAATTAACTATTTTAATATGGATAGGTTTTATATAGGAAGAACACTATATCAGTATCAACAATTAGAAATAATAAATACAATATTCCTTAAGAATTACTAATATATTTAAAAAATTCCTAGAATATCAGTAATTATATTCCTTGTGCCTCTTTAATTGAACTAATTAATATAAATGGAATTATATTTTATATAAATTTTAAACCATAATATTTCTAATACATAAGATCAACATTAAAACCAATCATATATAACAATATCTAGTAAAAAATAGTAGTCAATATAAAACGCATTCGTTCACAAGGTACCAACCAATAATTTAATACCCAAGTTGAAATGTTAATTATTATCAACATGAAACAATCCCTGTATCATGTTTCTAATAATAATAATTAAAAAACTCAAATAAGAATTATTTTAGTTGTAAAATACCACACAATACTATAATTTTTATTTTATCAAATAATTACTACCCAACAACACATGATTATGTATTTCTATTTTGTCGATATTTTCTAGAATAATTATCATTATTCTTCATCATGAGATAATTGTTAACAAATATAATCTTATATCATGCGATAATTGGTTTTTCTCCCCTAGATAATCCCCAATATTTATAGTTTTAGCAAAAACATTATTTATATATTTCAAAAAGTAATTTCTCATAATTATATAATAAAAATTTATCTACAATATGAAATATTATTTCTAATTGAATTATATAAAGAAAAATATTATATTATATAGGTTTTAAAACATGGGATAACATTTTCACTATATTACATTGATTTAAATTATTAAAATAATATTTATAAAAAATTGAAGTATAATAACAAATTCCTATAGCTAATTCCAAATTAAAAAAATTACTATCAATCAATATGAAATAATTTTGTGAAATGAAGTTTATTGTCATTTAAATATGTTAAATATCAAGGGAATATGTTATTAATATCCTATAGAATGGTATAATCATTATTATAAAATATTATCAACGATGCATGTGAATTTAGGGTTATTAATGGAAGTAATAACATATTCCATATGTGAATTGTCATATAAAAATTCATCTATTTTTATTTATGGAATAAAAATTATATTCAATGAATAAATTTTCAACTAATTATTCTTCTTATTTCTTTCCATAATTCCAATATATTAAATGAAATTCGTTTATGATATTCATGGATATTATTATCCAATTATAGTGATCCACAATAATTGTAAAAAAAATAAGATGAATACTTATTAACTATCCCACTCCCAACGAAAAAAAAGACATAACATATCTACTTCCTAGAATAAATAAGCTTTATGTGATGCAACAATAATGGATGAAAAAGATAATTAGAATGTGATGGTTGGGAAAATTAATAATTAATCAATTCGATTAGAAAAAGTATCTATGTAGTTGAGGGGACCTGTCTGGTCATCCTGAAACAAGGGAAATGGTATGGATTCAATTGAGTAAATACATATTTTTTAGATATGAAGATATATTACCACGCATATAGTTAATTTTAAATAATATTTAATCATAGTTCCATTTTATTTCATTCCATGAATTGTTTTAAAAACTCTTAAAACAATAATGGGTCTTGTATAGGGTTTAAAACCATAAAATTTCGAAATTACAACTCCAAAATATTATATAAAATATTTTTTCCAAATAAATTTATTTTATATCATGCGTTATATGTAATACTGAGTCTTAGGGAACTGTGATATACTACTAATATTATTATTTTAAAAAAAATGTATAGCATATTTGTTAAAAATGGAAGTTTGAGTAGGAAGAACAACATTTAAAAAAATATGGATATTATATCTAAATAATGTATTGTGATAAATAAGTCCTTGATTTTTGGTAAATTATTTATATTCATCAAAAATTAATTTATCTCAAAAAATATTATTATCGTTTTTTCTAAAAAAAATCATATAAGTATTTTTTCATAAATTTATAAAATAAATATGATAAATTTAATTTATTTTTTTTCAATAAAATTTTTAAAATTATCTTATTGTTAATTTAGGATAATTATCAAAAAATAATTATTTTTTAATTAATAGTAAAAAATACTGATTTTCATTAAAATATGATTTTTTTTGAGGAATTTAAAATTATAAATATTTTTTAAAAATGTTTTAAAATTAAAATTATATAAAAAATGTATTATTAAAGAAATTTAGGCAATTTAAAATGGGGTTACACATTATTCTATTCAAATATTCTATGTGTGTCATCTCCCTCAATAATAAATGGGAACCCCATATATTATCTTATTCACACTTCCAAAACCATTATTTTAATCCACTTCCTCTAAAAAGAAATTTCTAAACTTCATAACTACATTTTAGTGGCCTCTTTTGTATGAATCTATACTAATAAGGATTTAGGTGTAACCATAATGAGGTTCTCTGAAAAAAGATATATAGTCCTTAACCAAGCATTTTCTTTATATTTGATTCCATAAAACGATAAAATATTTTTAAAAACTAATGATGTAATAAAATATTTATATAAAATATAATTAGATGTTATTAGGTTAATTTAATGACCTAAATACACCTCCTCCTCCGTCAAGAGGGAAACGAAATTGTCAATCAAGTGTATAAGGGACTAGTACCTTGTGAACCAATGTACTTTGTTTTCCATCACCACCTTTCATGGATTGATATAATAATGGATTTAAAATATTTATATGATATTAATGAATTAATTATACTTATTTTATTTAAGTATAAAATATTCCTTTTTCTAAATTCTATTATGTGGGAATACGATAACATATCTCATGTGTACGGTGGACTACCACCTCGCAAAGTGATGTGAATCGTTTTTCACTTATGATTTACATGGAAGGTAATAAAAATAATATTAATGAAATATATATATATATATATGTGTGTGTGTGTGAAATAAAAATGATCATATGAATATATAATATTATTTGTCTTTCTTTCGTTTCATCCGTCGGGAAAATAGAAACATCGTTCATAACAACATATGGTCTGTCATCACTATGAATGGTGTATTTCATTCACTATATATAATATTAACAGATTAAAATAAATACATATATAATGAATATATATGACATTAATATAATATATAAAAAATTATATGGTTTAACCCTTATCATTGTAAAATGACGAAAAATAAAAAACTAAAACATACTTGAAAAACAAAGTAGTTATTGCATGGATTGTGATTTTAAAATGGAATCGTTAATAAACTATTCATTGTTAAATTATATATGTTATGAAAAATATGATTATTTTTGTTGAATATAATTATAATAAAAATATATTTATTATATATGTGGTTCTAACATGTATGAATGAATTTGATACTTAAGGTGATTGATTTCTAGTCTCTATTTTATCTTTGGAAGAACTACTCTATATTTACCACATTTTAATTTTTCATGGTGTGTATAATGGATATTATAATTTTTATATCTTTAATATCCTTATTTTAATGACATTTAAATTTCCATTGGTTGTTTATATTTACTGGTATTTACTATTCAAAAGTTACCAATGTTATAAGGGATTCATTTCTTATATTTATTTCTGTAGAAAAAATTCCTTACACACCACTTGTTTCATTTCTGTTATGTGTATAATTCCTTTGAATTTATTTTATGATCCCTATCATGATAATTATGGTACATACATATCCATCTATTTTTGTATCTTTCTTGGGGACTATTAAAGAAAAGATACCAAAGTGGTAAAGGTTTTATGTTACAGTCTCATTGTATATCAAGATTGTTTATGATTATGTTTTAAAGGATGAAATATTATCATATATATCTCAAGAAACACATTAATTTATTTATACACTGATTATTTATTTATAATACAAATTTTCATTCATTTTTACTCTCTTTATATATTCATGTGACAAAAATAATATTTTTAAAAATATTCAACTTAATTTCTATCTTCAGTAGAAACAACTTTTTCTTTAATGTCCATGTTTTTTTGAAAAAAAAATTATCAATGATTTTAAAATTATGAAATTATTATTTATATAAAATTTCAAAAATTTATGAATTTTGAAAAAAAAACTACTAAACATTTTTCTTTTCTTATAGAAACATTCTTGTATTTTCACTAAATATTTGAGAGGAATATTTATTTTAACCTGTATGCGTTGTAAATAGTTTTCCACCATCATTAACACTAAATTATTTAAATATTCATTCCAAATATTACATGTTTTTTTAATATAAAATTATTTATTTAATATTTTCTATCATTTTATATTTTAAATTTATTTTTTCAAATTAGAAATTATATCTACCTCAATTAATGTTCTATGTGATCTTTCAAAATCATTTTTCACATAAGATAAAAAACATTTAAAGTTACTTAATCGTTAATGGGGGATATAATCTAATGATACCATCCTTATACTTTCTCTCGATAGTGTATGTTTATCATGATAGTATTTTTATGGATCCTGATCCTTTTGTCATGGGTTATGCTATGATCAATTGATGAAATGTTTGTGAGACCCATTTGTTTTACACATGTTATACTATGGTTGAATGTATATGAAATCCAACTGATGTCTTGGGTTGTGATATGATGAATTTTGTATGATATTTTGGTGCACATATATGATATTTTCATTCTGTGATTTTTGGTACAAACATATCCCTCAAATAAATTAGATAGGGATGAAAATATCTTAAGATAAATGTGGTTTTAATGGTGAGGGATCCCTATTCAGTAAGGACATTTTTCAACTATGATAGTATTGGGCGTGAACTGTGACCCCAAAATGGTTTGGGAAGTGAACACATTCCGCTATAATATACTTTGATGTAGTCCATTACTACTACGAAACAGATTTTATATTCTTATTTGTATGAAAAAATCTATATATTATGTAAATGTAATACTATCATAGATTATGTTCTTTGATTCCATTATGATTCAGGTCTTATAGACATGAAATACTTATTCCATGACTCAAGATATTTATATATGATATACTATGTATGGTTTTCGAATACAATATTCATGTTTTCAAACTTGTATTCTCATGTCATGAAAATGAGATCATTAATATATCCCTTTTTTATGAATAGAAAGAATCAGAGATAACACTTTAATATATATTTTTATAGGTTACAATGAAAGGTACTATGTATTATATGTCATCAAATGGTGTTAGTTATGAATAACTTAGTGGGGATGAATTAGTTCCCCTTTGAGAAAATTTTTTATGTCTATGTTTCCAATGGCATGAGACCTTTCTTATTACGGGGTATATTATTGTGGGTTTTAGTGCATATTTTTTTTATTAATATATAATATTTATGCATGAGATGTATGATTCATTATAAAAAACATCTAATTTCCTTATTTATGTCCATAATTAATATTAAAAATATGTTACAGAAGGGTCTTTGAAGTAAAAAACAAGACATTTAAGGAAAAACCATGTAATAGTTACTCAATAAGTTACAAATTCTTTGTAAGGTTAACATGGTTTTACCCATACAATACTAGTTAATCATATGGGATGGTTAAATATTCATGGGGAACCTTTATGAAATAAATAAAATCAAGGTCTAACCATTATACTGGTCAATTTCTGTCTTTTTATAGTGTTGGATTACCTTTACATAACAAAATGATATAAAGTTTGAAACATACATGATATTATTATGACCCTTAGAAGTCTAATTTAAATTCTACGAAACACTCATGTACATAAAATAAACACTATATAATTGATAGACTATTCATATTGAATATGGAAACCCCTTAAATGAGGAAATAAAAACCATTATACAGGTAATTAGAAATGGAAATACCCATACATATCCCTAATAAGAACACATGTACATTTGTGTCGGATAAAAGGTACCATTATATAGATTAATATAATTTAAAATACCTTTACATAGGATTTTAAATATATGGTTTACCCATACAAAACATATATAAATCCAATATTACCTTCACTCAAGAAGTTGATATTGTGTTAGTGTGTGAATTTAATTAAACAATTAATATAATTCTTAAAAAAATAAAATCATAATTAATTTGGAATTGAATTTGTTATTACATTAAAAATAATAAGAAACTTCACTAAATAATAGAATCTAGTTTTAAAACATCCAAATTAATTACTAAAATTTTTTGAATCATTGAAATTATATTTATTGTTTTCAAAATAATTTCAATACCACTTACTAAAATATGAAAAATACATCTAAACTACAAGACAACCAAATATGATAATGAAAGGACTGAGAATCTTCCAAACCATTATATTAATCCCTAATATGTAATTCTTTTAAGGGAATATATTTTGTATTTTATTATTTGAGGATTAAAATTAAAAAATGGATTATTCATAAGGAGTAATTTCAATACATATTTTAATAATAAACATCATTTATTGAAAGGTACCTCCACTATTTATAAAATTATATTTAATATTGGTTCTTCTGTATTTTATTTGTGGTTAAAAAGATATTTCAATTCCATAGACCTTAAAAGTATGATGTTAATGTCTATTTCCTAATAAAAATGGTATGAAAAACATTTATCATGGATTTTAATTTAAATCAATGTTGAAGCCACAATCTAGACTACCTATAGAGAACCTTTCAATGTCTGTTATTGTAAATAACTGATTTTGAAATGTTCCTTCAATATTTATTATTAGTATAACTAATATTGAAATTTACATCCAATAGTGGTTAACCAAATAATTAATAATAAAAAACATTATTTGATTGATTCTTTTTAAAACAACACACCCTAATCCCTATAATCAAAATTATGTACATCGAAAAAATATTTCACTAAAACAAAATGTCATATATTACAACTTTATTTTAACAAACAATACTCATATTATTTTTTTACATTTATCCATGAAAACTAACCATAATTGTAAAATAAACAATAAATAAATCATAAAGATGGAATGATTCAATTGTTTAATACAATAAAATTTCAAAAAAACCCTCCAAAAAATAATAAAACATTGTATCATTAACCAAAAAATATATTACTTTTAAATTAAAGAGTTATAATGAATCTTTGATCTTGAAAATTTGGATTCATTATATTTGACCAGCTGGATTTAAATATATATGAAAATTGGTTATCAAAGAAACATAAAATAAATGTAATAATAATATAAAATAAACTGAAAAATTAGAATAAATAATTAATATGATCTTATTCATAAAAAAAATGGGGTAAACCAAAATGGTGTTCATTTTTCTGGGTGGAATGTGCATAACCATCATTTTTTGATGAAATTAAAAAAAATTAATAAATTAAATTATAATGAGTACTATTTTTTGATTATATAAATTTTCGTGCCTCTTAGGTATAGAATAAGTCAATAATTAATAACTATATTAGTAAATATATGATACATGTATTCAACTATTTAATCATTATTCATTAAGAATATTTTTCTCTAAAAATAATTTTGATCAATACCAATATAAACGAAAGATAACTTTTTTATGAAATGTGTGTGTAAAACCCAAATAAACAATAACGAAGAAGAATATTTGTAAGTTATATTTAAATAATAAAAAAATTTATATTTTAATTTAAATTCATGGTATAAAATTACATCACATTCACCAAGGACTCATAAAAAATATTTTCCCAAGAAAAAATTCATTGGTGAAATCTTTTTTTACACTATTTTTTATTGAGAATGTTTATTCTTAGAAAAATATTTTGAATATGAAATATGCTTTCCTTATAGAATAATCCCATTCAAAAGTTAAAGATATTTAGGGAATCTTGTATTACTCCAACCACTACCCAGTTTTAATCAACCAATTTCATCATCACTAATAACACATTAAATTTAACACACCCATGAAATTAATTTTTTCCAAAATATCTATATATTCATTCTAAACATTCTAATTGTTCAGTGGTTTCACCTACTAGATCTTGAATTTATTCTTCTAGATGACCTATTTTCTAAAACTAAAAATCTATATAAATATTATTTCCTAAATTAAGTGATATTTCACCATTCCAAATAAAATATATAAAATTATTATTTTACCATATCAAATCAAATGGTTTCAAATTTATCTAGACACTAATTTTACTACATTAAAATAAATTTTAGGAGGATACATAAATATTTATTAGTTTCCAAGATTTAACTTTTCAAATTCTAAGAAATCAACAATCCATTTTACTTATTTATCACTTGTTCTATGTGAACTTATATAACTACAATCCATAAATGATCTAATGAAAGATAAATCTAAATTAAACACATTCTCAAACATTTAAATATATATAGATATATATATATGTCAGTTCATCGTGATAGGTATATATGATGTTATATGTTTTTTATGGGTGTTAATAGAGTTTGTATTGAGCACTACCCTTGTCGTTTTGCGTTAGAAGAGAAACATTGGAATTATGTTTGTTTAGTAGTATATTCAATTATCACATAACCAAAAAGAATTTTTTAATCATAATAATAAAATAATATTTATTTTGGGACATAGTTCATATCCTAAGAACACTTCAACCATAGTTCAAGATGGGTGTACTAACAACCATATATATTGTAACATCCCAGTAAAATAAAGAATAAAACATATATTTTATTTTTTTATTATTTGTGACTTAAATATTAATTTTACTTTAAAATGGTTGGTATGTTCCATAGCATACCTGATACGCTACAACAAGTTTCTTTGAAATCGTATGTTGCATACTAATAATATAATATTATTATTTTAGAGGGTTGTTAACATGTAGCCATTTTATTTATAGGAATGAACAAAACCAACTAAAATATGATTATACGTGTTTGTTAAATGTATTTACATTTATCCAATAAATGTTAGAGGCTTAAAATGTGAATGAATATAATTTTAAGCATAATTTACATTAAAAGGTCGATTTACCACCTTTTAATGGAGAACCCTCTTTAAATATAGTTTTGGTCACTTTAATACATTCTATTTGACCAAATAAAATCCTTCTTTATAATGGGGAAATCAATTTTTTTTTTTACATTTTTTGAATTTTTTCGATAAAGTTCATTTGTTAATGAATAGTGAAAAATATTGTATTTTAAGTCAAAAATGTGTTGTAATATAATTTATTTATATAGTTAGATTATCTTTTTAATTAGTTTAAAAGTTTAATTACAATATATTTATACCAATTAATCCAATTTTGGTCATTGGAATTAATTTCACGCTGAAATTGTACATAAACAAGTGTCAATCTTTTGATAGTTATTTTTTCTTAAAAACACACTATTTGTTTTAACAACGGGAATGGATTTTAAAATTAATTAATGCCAATTTTATCTTTTGAATTTGGAAACATAAAAATCATTCTTGAATTCGGAATATCAAATATAGCTTAGGTTAAAGTTTTTCTATTTTTCTGAAAAAACATCAATTTATGATGAATAGTGAAACCACTTAGTAGTAGTTAAAAACTGAATTTTTCATTTAAATGAAAATTTACCACATTTTTGAATTTAATTTTGAAAATCCGACATACATGGTTGTTATTAGTAATTAATATGGGGTTCAATAAGATGAAATTTTTTTTTCTAAATAGTAACATTTTACATTTATTTAACACGGTTATAGGTTAATAGGGTAATTCAAGGTAAAAAGAATATTATAATAATGAAATATTAACTTGACACGTGTCCTAACCATATTGGATAAATAATGGCCTACCATGAACTTTTTTGAGTTGATTTTGGGACCCCATAGAGCCACTTATGAATGGAAATGAATCTTTAGATTAATTAATTTAATGTAAAGGAAAAAATGACATAAACAAAAATATTTTAGTAAATTAATTTTTAGATGGTATTATATTATTAATCATTTTGACTATAAATATTCCTTAGAAATCTAATAATAAATTAGACATCATTTTAATTTTTTTTATAATTTTTAGAAAGCGAATAAATTGAATTGTGTTTGACACAATAATGATGGAGTATTTACCTTATTAATAAATAATTTAAATAAATAAGATTATAATGATTAAAATATTATATAAAACAAGTCCAATTTTTATTGGATGATTTTATTTCGACCATGATTCTTCTTATCTTCGAATCTTATGATTTTTTGACCTTTAAAAAACTGAAAATCATTATATCATAAAATAATATCTTCACACTTTCCTTCAGAGCCCCTCCTCTCCCTTATAACAGAACACCACTTCTAACCCATTACTCACATATCTCTAGACTTTTGGATCATCCAACCTATTCCCAATTAATCTCTCTACATCCCTCCCTTCCATCTAAAAGCCTTAAATTAGGCAGAAATCACTTCAACAAACCATTTTGGTTGAAACCGAAGGAAGCTACCCAAATAAAAGATAATGGTTTCTCTTAACTTCATTTCTTTTATTTTACTTATCCAAACCCTTCACTCTTTTTATTCCTCTATTTTATAGAAACACTAGTATCATAAATAAAATATGATGTTTTTATGTGAAATATTCAAACTAAAGTTACACACACCTCCATTTAATGGGTGAAGAACAAAATTTTTTTGTGGATGGAAAACTAACACCTTACGAAACGATGATTGTTAAATTACCTCCGACCGCCTCTCATTGTGGCCATTATGATGTTAATGTATTTATATATGATATATATTATGTTTATGTTTACTTTATGTTTATGTTTTTTATATTTATATCATTACTTTAATGCTTCTATTATGGGTTAACGTGATAATTTCACATGAGGAAGTGCAGACTACCGCCCCTCAAAGTTATATGAATCGTTAATGAAATATGCGGACGTATAAAGGACAGATTTAATGATATTATAAATTATATTATACTATAATTATAATATACCTATGTATCATTATGTTTTAATTCCATTAAAATAAGAAATAAAAATGAAAGTAGCATTCATGTGTATGTACGGCTTACCATATCCATGAATGGTGCATTTCCTATCTTACCTACAAATGTTATTTACTGTAATAAATACATGTATATACTGGATATATATGATATATATGATATCTAAATCATGATTATCATTCTGGATATAATGGACTATTGACCAGATGGAAAACTTGTAAATATAAAGTGTTCATTTTTGAATCAAGTACCAAATATCGACAAGATGACCATTTTTACCTGGAATAATAACATAATGTTTATAACATGGTAATAAGTGATATAAAAGGAATAATAAACTTGAAAAAGTTTCTTAAAAAAATATAAATTAACTTTAGTTTTTTATTCAAGATATTAAATAACTATCGAGTCAAGTCAGACACGAGGTAAAGGACTTCGTCTGAATCTTCTTTCAGTGAGGAATATTTTGTTTCATACACAACTTTATTTTATACAGTGTGTAAAACATTTTTAATTTTACTTTTATTCAAAAAGTATTTTTTCTCTATGAATCATTTTACTAAATGAAAAAAAAGAATGTTTTTTTAATGTAAGCGGTGACAAAGTCCTTTTCTTCCACCGCGAGTATTATTTGATCTTTGGATTCCTTAGCAAGCCAAAATGTTTTTAAAAGAAAAAAACCATATACTCTTTTACGTATTTTGGTATTGAAAATGTTTTTGATAATGGATTTGTTATGTCAATATATTTATGTGATATATTGTGATTTAAATGTGGAAATTTTTTATTTCCTTAATATATGTTGTATGTGTTATGATTTTATAATGGAACATGGACATTTGATGGGTGGTTAAGTGATAAAACAAATTATGGGTGGTGTCGTGATAAACTAGGATGGGTGGTTATGTTAAAACCTCCAATGCATTGGGTATGGAAGTTGGTCGTATGGAAATTCTATTTAGTGATATGTGTGCAAGTCGACCGTATGGTTATTCTATTTAAGTACATTTAAGTCCTAAGTTACATTTATATGATATGTGTTCTTAATATGGGTTTTATAGTAATATTTTGGTTACAAAAGGGTATGTAGTGATCTTTTATTCAGTGAAGAGTATTTACTACTTCATAAAGGTGAAAAATATTACTTGTGTTAAATTATTCATGGTTTACTTGTTGTTTTGAAAAACTAATAGTTTACCTTGTTTGTGTATCACTTACTGAGCTTTTATGCTCATCCTATGTTTTTGAAAAGTTTTTCAAAAGACATAATGTGGAATAGGGAAAAGGATGGGATCAAGGAAAAGTAATGTTGTCTTAAACATGGAACTATACATGAATATTTTTTTAAGAGTATTTATTTTATGAAAAAAATGGAAACTATGTAGAAGTTTCTTCTTTGTAATCTTTTGAGATGTAATAGTTATGTCCTAATTCACTAAAACTATAAACATTAAAATATCCTCAATGTGAAATATTCATTTAATTCAATATTATGTAATTTTGAAGGCTGGGTTCATATAGTTGTTATTAGAGTTCAGTTTAAACAACATTAAGAGTTTGGGAATTGTTAAATTAACATCCATAAATTAATTTATGTTAATGATATAGAATTTATAGATTTCCATGTTTCTTCGCCTAATATATTTCTATGTTCAGAATGGTTTTCCACAGAGGAAAGAGGGAATCTATGTTGGGATGACATCAGGAGGAAGAAAACCTTCCAAATCAGCAACATAAGATGCTCGTAATTGGAACCAAATAGTATGTTGTAGTGATGGAACAACTAACATAGGATACAAATAGTGGAGGTATCCAAGAAATAGATCATCCAAATCAACCGTATAGGAACATGTCAGTAGTGGAGAATTTGATGAGTCAACATCCCCCTCATTCAGAGGATCATCTGACTCGGTGCTAGCAGAAGGGTGGATTAAATCACGGGAAATGATTTTAGATTTCATGGGTTGTTCAGAACATCAAAATGATAGTCTCGATGTTTAATGTATTGAAGGTGAATCTGATCAGTAGTGGTCGATGGTGAAAAATATCCGGGATAGTGTGGATATTGATGCTCTTTATTGGGATGAGTTTAAAGGTATGTTTCTTGAAAAATATATTCCTAAGGTGGTTCGTCAAAGAATGGAAAAAAACTTCCTAGAGTTGAGGCTGGAGGATGACTCAGTGGCTGCCTATGAAGCACTGTCCACTCAACTGTCAAGGTATGCTCTAAATTTCAGCCAAGATCGTGATAGTAAGATAAATCAATTTTACTCAGGACTGAAGCCACGATATCGAATAGAATTAGCCTCTTGTGAGATCAACAAATATTAAAAACATGTTTGATGTGTAGAGAAGGTGGAATGGGGTTTACTGATGATCAGGTTTTCGTTGAAAAAACAACCGAATAAGAGGTCCAGTTGGCAAGAAAAGGGAATGAATTCATCAAAAAGCCTGGATGTAAGAAAATTAAATATCCAACTTTTGAGAAGTGTGGTAAAAATAATCCTAGAGAATTTTTATCAATTCCTATAAATTTCTTCTAGTGTGGTAATTCTGGTCATATTTCTCATAAGTGTAAGAAATATGATCAAGCAGGAAATGAAAATCCATTGGTAAGTTGTTTTAAGTGCAATTAAATGGGTCATAATGAAAATGAGTGTCCAGAAAAGAACTCAACTAAGGGAAAGAAGCTTGACTACAAGTAGAAATGGGTGGTGAAATCCATTGGAACTACTTCAGTATATGTTGGGCCATCAAAAGATGTTGTATTAGGTACACTGTTTGTTTTTTTAGATTATGCCCATGTGTTGTTTTATTCATGGTCTATACTCTCTTTCATTTCTGAGAAGTTTTATAGTAAATTAGGAATTCCATCTAATTATATGAATACTGAACTTACAGTAAAAACACCTGGTGTAAATGTTGAGATAGAAAGAAAACATAAGAACATTCTTGTCCTTATGTCTGGAAAGAATCTACCTACAAACCATATTGTTTTTCCTCTAGTAGATTTTGATGTTATTTTGGGTATGAATTGGATTTCTGTTTATCATGCTAAAATTGACTGTAGATCTAAATAGGTTTCTTTTCAGAAATATTTACATTTGTGTTCAATAATGAATCCTTGATTTTGATAACATATCTGGAAGATGAGAAACTAGTAATAGATGGAAATGAATGTTACCTTGAACATATTGTTGAAAATAAAGGAACTATTCGGATTAATGGTGTGCCAGTGGTAAATGAGTATATTGAGGTTTTTCATGATAAGTTCCCTGGTATTATACATGATCGGGAAGTTGAATTTACTGTTGACATAGTTCCTGATGCTAAGCCATTTACTTAACGCCCTAATCAAATGGCTCAAATTTCGGTTTTAGAGTTAAAGAATCTATTACTGGAGTTATTAGATAAAGGTTTCATTCGACCTAGCACATCACCTGGGGGTGGTTCTATCTTGTTTGTTAAAAAATAAATATGGTTCAATGAGTCTTTGCATTGATTATAGATCATTGAACAACATCACTGTCAAGAACAAGTGTCCATTGCATCGTATCGATGATTTGTTTGATCAGCTCCAGGGAGCTCAGTATTTTTTGACGATTGACTTGAGATCAGGGTACTATCAGTTGAAAGTGAATGAAGAAGACATTCCGAAGACCACATTTCATAATAGATATGTCCATTATGATTGTTTAGTTCTGCCTTTTGGGTTAACCAATGCACCTGATGAATTCATGGATCTTATGAATAGAATTTTTTGTGACTTCTTGGATAAGTTTTTGGTTGTGTTTGTTGATGATATTTTGGATTATTATCAAAGTAAAGAGGATCATGAAAGTCATTTATGGGTCATCATGAAAACCATAATGGAAAAGAAACTTTATAAAAAATTCAACAAGTGTGAATTTTTGTTACAAAAAATTTATTTCCTTGGTCACATTGTTTAAAAGAATGTTATAACTGTTGATCCTGCTAAAACAAAAGTTGTTGAAGAATGGCCAAGACCCACAAATATAACTGAGATCCATAGTCTTCTTGGTTTGGTATGTTATTTCTGGAAGTTCTGTTGAAAATGTTTCACTGTTATCTAGTAAAATGACTAGTTAACTTGAAAAGGAGTTAAGTTCATTTGGACAAAAGAATGTGATGATTGTTTTCATGAATTGAAAACAAGATTAGTGAATTCTACAGTTTTGGAAATGACTTTCAGAAATGGTGAGTCTATTATTTAAAGTGATGCTTTATTGAAAGGACTTGGATGTGTCATTATGAATAATGATCAGGTAATATATACTGACCACAAAAATTTTAAAGTATATATTCACTCATAAATAGTTGAACATGAGATAGAGGAGATGGCTAGAATTAATCAAGTATTATGATTGCACAATCCATTACCATCCGGGAAAAAAATATATGGTGTCTGATTCTTTGAGTTGAAAATGTAATGTATCATTAACCATGATACGTTTGGAATGAGATCCTTTGGTTTTTGATTTGATGAATTTTGGCATAGATGTTGTTAGTGCCAGAAATTATTCGGTTTTGCTTCAGGTGTCAGAGAAATCATCTATATCAAACAGAATAAAGAAAGCGTAGAAAGAGGACCATGAGTGGCAGAAAAAGGTAGAGTTGGTTTATAAGGGTATGTTTCTTGAATTTAACATTGCCAATGATTGTGTTTTGAGGTTTGGGAATAGATTATGTGTGTCTTGTGATTCACAGTTAAAGAATGAGTTGTTATGTGAAGCGCATAGTTCTCCGTTTTCATTTCATTTTGGTAGTACTAAAATATACTATGATCTTTGGGAGTATTATTGGTGGGATGGAATGAAAAGAGATATTGCTAATTTTATTGTGAAGTGCTTGACTTGTCAGCAGGTTATAGAAGATCGGCAGTTACTGAAAGGGACTCTTTAGCCTTTACCGGTTCCATAGTGTAAATGGGAAAATATATCCATGGAATTTGTTGTGGGATTACAGAAGACATATCAAGGTAATAATGAAATCTAGGTTATATTTGATCGATTGACTAAATCTTCTCATTTTATTCCGATTCGAGAAACATTGTCTCTAGATCAACTTTCCCGGTTGTATGTTAAAGAGATAGTGAGTTTTCATAGAGTTCCCCTCTCCATTATATCTGATCGTGATCCCAGGTTTACTTCTATCATTTGGAAAGGCCTTGAGTAGTAATTGGGTAATGAATTATATTTTAGTATATCTTTTCTTCCTCATTCAGATGGGCAGTCAGAATGAACAATTCATACCTTGGAGGATATGCTACGTGCATCTTCAATGGATTACTAGGGAAGTTTGGACTAACATCTTTCATTGGTTGAATTTTCTTATAATAGCAGTTTTTATTCTAGTATACAGATGTCTCCATTTGAGGCATTATATGGAAAGCGTTGTCAAACTCCATATTTTTGTGATCATGTCGGTGAAAGGAAGTTGATGGGACCAGAATTGGTAGAAGAGAAGGAAGACAGATTTCAGTTGATTCAAAAGCACTCGAGAATAGCTCAGAGCAGACAGAAAAGTTATGTAGATAACCGGAGGAAGGATATTTATTTTGAGGTAGGTGATCATGTCTTTTTCAGAGTTTCTCCATGAAAAAATGTGATGTGTTTTGGTAAGAAGGGATATATGAGTCCTAGGTTCATTAGACCTTATGAAATACGGGAAAAAATTGGATCAGTTGCATACAGAGTGACATTAACTCCAATTTTATCCCAGGTACACAATGTTTTTCATTTTTTGGATGTTGAGAAAGTATATTCCAGATCTATCTCATGTTTTGAGTCCATAAGTAGTTCAGTTGGAAGAAAATATCTCTTATAAAGAATAGCCAGTCTATATTTTTGACCATAGAGAGCAGGGTTTGTGGAATAAACTAATTCACTAGCTAAAGGTTATGTGTAAAAACTATATGGTTGAAGAGGCAACGTGGAAATCTTAAAATGCTATGAGGGATAAATACCCCCACTTATTTGAATAGTGAACAAAAATTTCAAGGATGCAACTTCCAAAAGAGGGGAAGGATGTAACATCCCTAGTAAATATAGAATAAAACATATTTCATTTTTATTAATATTTGTGAATTAAATATTACTTTTACTTTAAAAGGGTTTCAATTTTCCATAGCATACTCGATATGCAAGAATAGGTTTCGTTGAAGTCTTACGTTGCACACTAATAATATAATATTATTATTTTAAATGGTATTTAATTCCTAGACAGTGTATTGGAAGGAATGAACAAAATGAACTAAAATATGATTATACATGTTTTTTAAATGTATTTACTTTTATTTAATTAAAATTAGAGGCTTAAAATGTGAATGAATCTAATTTTAAGTATAATTTACATTAAAAGGTCGATTTACCGTATTTTAATGGAGAACCTTATTTAAATATAGATTTGGTCTTTTTAATACATTCAATTTGACCAAATAAAATCCTTCTTTAGAATATGGAAATAAAAATTTACTTTCTATAAATTTTTTGAATTTTTCCGATAAATTTCATTTGTTAATGAATAGTGAAAAATATTGTATTTTAATTCAAAAATGGGTTTTTACCTAATTTATTTATATATTTAGATTATCTTTTTAATTGGTTTTATAGTTTAATTAGAATATATTTTCATGATATATTCCAATTATGGTCATTGTAATTAATTTCACTCTGAAATTTGACATAAATAAGGGTCAATCTTTTCATAGTTATTGTTTCTTCAAAACACGCTATTGGTTATAATAATGTGAATTAATTTTAAAATTAATTAATGCCACTTTGATGTTTTGAATTTCGAAAAATAAAAATCATATTTTGAATTCATAAAATCAAATATAGATTATGCTGAATGTTTGGTATTTTTCTGAAAAACATCAATTTTTGATGAATAGTGAGACCACTTAGTAGTAGTTAAAAAACTAAATTTTTCATTTAAATGAAATTTTACCACTTCTGTGAAATGAATTTCAAAAATCCTAAATACATGGTTGTTATTAATAAGTAAAATTTTGTTCAATAAGATGAAAATAAGTTTTTTTGAATAGTAACTTTTGACTTTTATTTACCACGATTAATGGTAAATAGGGTAATTCAAGGTAAAAAGAAGATTAAAATATTTCAAAATTACCTTAACAATTCTTCTAACCTTATTGGATGAATAATGGCTTCCCATGGGCATCCTTGGTTCGATTTTGGGACCCAATTGAGCCACATAAGAATAATAATGACACATTAGATTAATTAATTTAATGTAATGGAGAAAATGACATAAACAAAAATCTTTAGTAAATTAATTGTTATATCATGTTATATAAGTAATATTTTTTACTATAAATATTATTTATAAAGATAAAAATATTTACTAAAACATAGTATTTGTTTCATAATTTTTAGAAATCGAATAAATTAAATTATTTATGACACAATAATGATGCAGTACTTACCTCATTAATAAATGATTTAGATAAATAAGATTATAGTGATAATAATATTATCCAAAACCTGTCCAATTTCTATTGGATGATTTTATTTCGACCATGATTCATCTTCTCTTCCACTCTAATGATTTCTGGAACTTTAGACACCGAAAATCATTATATAATAAAATAATATTTTCACACTTTCCTATGGATCCCATCATCTCCCTTATAAAAGTAGACCACTTCTAACCAATTCCTCACACCACTCAAGCATTTGGATCATCTAACCTCTACCCAATTAATCTCCATACATCCCTCTCATCCACATAAAACCTTAATTTAGGTAGAAGGAACCTCAACAAACCATTTTGGTTCAAACCAAAGAAAGTTACCCAAATAAAAGGTAATGGTATATCTTAACTTCTTTTATTTTATATTAATTTCCGACCCCTAAAATCTTTTTATTCCAATATTTTATAGAAACACAAATATCCTCAATATACTACAACGTTCTTATGAGATGTATTCGAACTAAACATACACACACCTTAATCTAATGGGTGAAGAACATAATGTTTTTGTGGATGGAAAACTAACGCCTCATGAAACAATGATTGTTCAATTACCTCATACCACATCTCATGGTGGCCATTATGATGGAACTGTATTTATATATGATATATATAATTTTTATGTTTTGTTTATGCTTATGTATTTTCCATTTATATCATACCTTTACAGTTTCCATTATAGGTAAACACGATAAATTCACTTCAGAAGTGCAGACTATCGCCCCCTCAAAGTGATATGACTCGTTAATGACATATGTGGGATGTATAAAGGATGGAGTTAATGATATTATATATGATATTATACTGGAATTATAATATTCAAATTTATTATTATGTTTTAATTCCATTAAAATAAGAAATATAAATAAAAGTAGTGTTCATGCGTACGTACGGCTTACTGTCTCCATGAACGGTGCATTTCATTTCTTACCTGAAATTTATATGTATTATTATAAATACATGTATATACTGGATATATATTATATATATGATATCTAAATCATGAATACCATTCTGAATATGATGTACTATTTACCACATGGACTAGTTGTAAATATAAGGTGTTCATTTTTGAATCAAGTACCAAATATCGACAAAACAACCATTATTAACTTGAATAGTTACATAATGTTTATAACATGGTAATGAGTTATATAAAAGGAATAATAAACTTGAAAAAGGTTCTTAAGAAAGTAGAAATTAACTTTATTTTATTATTCATGAGAATAATGAATGATTGAGTCAAATCGGACACGAAGTAAGGGCCTTAGTCTCAATCTCCTTTCATTGAGGCATATTTTGTATTATACACAACTTTCTTTTATACGGTGTATAAAACACATTGAATTTTACTTTTATTCAAAAGGAATATTTTATCTATGATTCATTTTACTAAATGACAAAAGGAATTTTTTTTAACATTAGAGGTGTCAACACCCTTTTCCCCCAACGTGAGTATTAATTGATCTTGGGCTTTCGTAACAAGATGTAATGTTTTTAAAAGAAAAATTAATACCATATAAACTTTTATGTATTTTGGTATTGAAAATGGTTTTGATAATGGTTTTGTTATGTCAAAATATTGAATTGATATATTTTGATTTAAATGAGGAAATGATTTCTTTCCATTATATATGTTGTATGTGTTATGATTTTATAATTGTACATGGACATTTTATGGGTGGTTACGTGATAAAAGAAATGACAGGTGGTGTCGTGAAAAACTAGGACGGGTGGTTACGTTATAACCTCCAATTAATTGGGTATGGAATTCTGCAGTATGGTTATTCCATTTAGTAATATGTGTGGAAGTCGACCGTATGGTAATTCCATTAATGTATGTTTATGTCCCATGTTACCTTTATATGTTATGTGTTCTCGATATAGGTTTTATGGTAATCTTTTGGTTACAAAAGGGTAAGTAGTGATATTTATTTAGTGAAGAGTATTTTCTACTTCATAAAAGTGAAAAGTATTACTTATGTTAAAGTATTCTTGGTTTACCAGTTGTTTTTAAAAACTATCTGTTTTCCTTCATTGTGTATCCCTTACTGAGCTTTTTTATGCTCATCCAAAGTTTTTGAAATGTTTTTGACATGACATAATGTGGACTAGGGTCAAGGAAGGGATCAAGTAAATGTCATGCTGTCTAAAACCTGGAACTAGACATGACTCTTTTTTAAGAGTTTTTATTTTATGAAAAAATAGAAACTGTGTAGAAGTGTCTACTTTGTAATCATTTGAGATGTAATAGTTTTGTCCTAATTCTCTAAAACTCTAAACCTGAAGAGATCCTTGATGTGAATTAATCATTTAATTTAATATTATGTAATTTTTAAGGGTGGTTTCTTATATATAAATATTGAAATATATAACCACATAAATATATAAATTTATAACATATAAATTTGAAGAATATATATATAAATAATTATATTAATATTTTTTTTCCAAATAAATATAAATTTAAAACAAATAATCCAAATACATTTTAAGTTTAAATGTAGAAAACTTTAAACACTATATTTAAATATATATATAAAACAAAAATAAATAAACATTTAAACTCATAAAAAATGCATACATTAAAACATATACATATATTAATTGAAATAATATAAATAAATAAATTTAAAACATATATATAAATGGAAAAAATATATAATATTAATAAAAAGAGATAAGATGAGTTATATTGTATTTATCATAACAAATATTACGATACACATATAAACATAAATATATATACACACAATCCTTAAAAATAATATATAAATTTAAAAACAAAAAAATTATAAAAAATATATATATACATATTCCTACACATATGATATAATTTATTCAAAAAATATATATCAGTAAATTTATTGACATGTTTACAAACATATATATATTTTTATGATGTATATCAGAATTTAAAAATAAGTAAACATTCCATGAAATAATATATGTAGTTGAAAATATCAACAAATTTATTATAATAAACTTGTATTAATTCATAAAACTGAATACTTATTTCAAATTATAAATATAAAAAAATTAATCTTATAAAAAATCACCTAATAAATTAATATAATATTGTAATGTATTTAAACAATATCATGATATATGAAAACATCAATAATATAATATAAAAAAATCAATTGAATAATAATGAAAATAAATCTAATAATTATTAAAATAGAAATAACTAAATAATTGATTTTCATCATCAAAATAAATATTTGCATAAAATAGATTTAAAAAAACTTGTAAAAACATACAGAAAATGGGACTGAGGAAGGAGGCATAAGGTGATATAATGATGGATGAATTATGGAGGAATCACTCTATTGGTGAATGAATGTGAATCATGAAAGAGTCTGTGGTGATAAATGGAATGAATTACTAGAGGTGCGGGATGCTATCTAATATTGGTTAGGTTTTTAAAAATAAAAGTGTAAATGAAATAATAATGATGACTAATCCTTATATTTTAATTTTTTAAAAAAAATTACCATTATTTTTTACCAAAATTAAAATTAAATATTTTTATGTTTTATTACATATCAACCCAAAAAATTATCTATTAGGGATATGGATTTTTATAAAAGGCTCAAGGAGGGATCAATGATATTTAAGCTATAGGTTTTCTGTATCCAATGGTTCAAAATGTTAATTCGTTTTCATGATGTGAGAATTTATTCACCATTGGGAGGTTAGTGATTAATTACTAAATATTTTATATGGGTGTTATGTTCTAAATGAACTCATGTTATGGAGGAATTTTCATGATATGATTTAATACTAGATTTAGTTTCCAAGAATATTAGATGATATTTGAGGGGTTTCGATTTTTATGCATTCATAGCCTAAAATTGATTCAGATCATCCACTATAGGGCCTCAAAGAAACTCATTATATGAATATGTTCTTTATTCCTTGAGTTTATGTAGCATAGTTTGTTTTTAAATTTTGGGGATCACATATATTATTTTAACCCTATTTGTTTTTTTGTAAAATATTAGGTTATATTGGGAGGATTTACATCCATCCAATTATATAATAGATTATTTAATTCTATAGGTTTATCATAGGAAATATAAGGTGTGTTATCCTCTTTTTTCTATTATTAAAGTTCATTATTAATTATTGGATACATAGTGGTGAATATTTTTTGATTAGGGTGATTTTGGAATATTAATTTTATGATCCATCAGTGTCGTTATAGTTAATTATATGTTTTATTTTTTCTGAGGTTCTCTTCTAGAGGTTTCTCATTCACGGGGTTGTGTGTAGAGAATCATATTACTTCTTTGACGTATGGGATCCCTGTTCTCACCCTATTTATGTTCTTGTATGTGATTCATTTTACTTTAATTGCGTGTACACAAATGGTAAAAATAATGATGTTAATGAATTTAATTAGTATAAATTATGTTTAATTATGTGAAATTATATGATTTACTATATTTATGATAACGTTGATGAGATTATGCATGATTGTTTCCATTGATAAAATAATATGTATTAGGATACTATCTTGTGATGTAGTTGATTTATATGTGATACCCCTATAATGTTTATTATTTTATATCACCATGAATAAAATGTTACAAATTTATAAATATCTAATTAATTGGTTACCTATATAAATCATTAATTTTTGTGAGGATACCCATGTATAAAAATGAATTGATGTAATGTAATCCCCTAAACCTAAATTAAGAAAAAATTTGGAATTTTGGAAGTGATGTTATGTGTGGTTGGGATTTTTGTGATACCATTTGTGATGTATTCTATCATGTGATGATGGATGTGACTAAATATGTATTGGGTGTGTGGGACAGTGATTTGATGGTTGGTTGGAATGGAATGAAATGTGGTTGATTGGATGATGGTGCTGATGTGTGGTGGCCATGTTTTGTGGTGGTGGTGTTATGTAGTGGTTGGGTTGGGTAGTATTGGAGATGGGTTATTATTTTGAATATATGTCTTGTATTTTGTAATGTTGTATATCTTGTTGTTGTCGGATGGTTGATATATGTTTTGGGTAGTTGTCTTAATCACCCAATTATACATGAAAAAACATTTAATTCTCTAAGGTAAATGACCTAGATTGTTAAATGAATAATAATGGGATATAATTTATGTGTAATAATGTTATATAGTCCAAAAAATGATAATTTATGGGATATTCTATTTTTAAGTGGAATGGACTAGAAAATGGGACATAGTGGAAACTCACTATATTTTGAAAATGGTGGAAGATTTAATTGAATGTGGAATTACTTCAAATGTTTGGTGGTTTTGTGGACTGATGTATTTAGTTGTGGAAGAAGTTGGGGTAAATGATTTTTAGTTTAACAGTGGTGATATAGAGTATTATAGACAATTTGGGATTAACCCATTGGTTGGGAATTTTGCATTATATATCTATCATGTTTTTATGTTATTTTTATATGTGCCGCACCCAAGTTGGATAGCATTACTAATGGCCACAATTTTTAAGATCCAAATGAAATTTCAAATATCACAGTTGGTGGTAATATGGATTGTTGGTTTCACCCTCTTTCCCTATCTTCATTTAGTTGATGTGATGATATGGGTAGGTGTTGGAGATTACACAGTGATGATATGAATTGGTGTCAAAGATTATTATGTTATGATACAGGTTAGAGTTAAGGATTACCAATTGGTGATGTGGTTTTCTATTGGAGAATACACAATGATTATGAGTATGTTATATGTGGTGGGTAGATTCATGGTGGAAAGAGGGAATGGGTTTAACAACCTTCAAACTCATAATGACACGCTTCTTTGAATATGTGATGAGGTTGTGATATGTAATGATGTTTTGATGTGATGATAACTAATTCTACCACCAAATTCTATACCTTATGAGATGATAAGGTGTGAATGGATTCATCTTATCAAAAATTAGAGATGGATGGATATGTGACATGATATGTATGGAATTTGTGGTAGAACAAGGGGTTTTACATTGTGGAGTGAGAAAAAAATCATTGGGGGAGTAGTTGTTGGGTGCCATGTTTTATATTTTGTATTATCATTATTACTATATTTGATGCATGATTTGGTGAGTATCCAACAGTGACAGAGAGATTGGTTAGTTTACTTATTTAGGTGGATTTTGGTACTTATATTTGTTCAATGGTCCATTTTTATTCTCTTTTAACATGTTCACTTGAGATACTGGGTATGATCCTACTAAGTATACATCTTATTATCACTACATGTTTTCAATATTTATTTACAGAAATAGAGTATTCTAGTAATAATATCAGGAATCTTTAGTATGTTTCATATTGTAGTGATGTGGAAGATGTTTTTAGCCTTGCTATATCACATTTACCTAATCATTTGGAAGGATAGTTAAATATTAGGAATTCGGGTAACCAAGTTGAATTCTAAGGCGGGTGAGTGGGTTCATTACAAATATTAAAAAGGGGGTTTGGGGTGTGAATAATACAGAATTGGTGAGGATTATTGGGATGTTGAAATAAAAGAGATAATATTTCTCTTGAATCTGCGTAGTGCAGTCATATTTGATGGATTTTTAGGGCTATTGTACACTTCATCATGGGTCACCATTAATGATAATCGTGTTGAAGTTCTTCATGATTTTTAAGGGGGTTGTCATCCTAGAAAAGATAAGGATACTAAAATTATTCCCATTATAAAATTTATGGATCCTATTTATTTGGGTCAATACCATCCCATTTCACAAAAAAACTCCTTCCAATTTAATAAGTGGATTAATAAATATAAGTCCTACTATAATGATACCTAAACAAATTTAAATGGAAAAAATGGTTCCTTAGGAATAAAATCATACAAGCGGCCATATAGATTTATTAAGAGATGGTGGAAGACATATCTAGGATGGCGGTTGGATCCAATATTGTGGTTATGTTTTGAATGGTCAAAACCTATGATATGATTTGAATAAAATTTCATTATAAGAGAAATTAGATACTATAGCTTCTCCAAACTGTTCTATAATCTGGCCATTCACTATTATTCATATATATGTTTTTCTTTTTCTTTGAATGGTAAGAGATTTAGATTCTTCAAAAAACTCATTTAGTATTCATCTAGGTGATCCTATTTCACCTTATTTTTTCATCATGGCTCAATATTTATTGTGTAAGATTCACAATAAAGCTCTTATATAGGGGAATGTTTCTCTTTTTTATAGGTATGTATGGTTTCTACTGAGTGTCAAACTTATATTATGCGAATGATGTGATTTTTAATCAAATAGAACATCAATAACCTTCTTGGGGTTTAATCATATTATGGATCGGTGTGGTAATTGTATTGAGAAATGACCAATTAGAACAAAAATAATGCCTATATTACTATGGATATTTCTTACGAGCGAGATAAACTGAATGGGGAGATATTAGGAATACTCTAGACAAGCCTTCAAATTGAGTATATGGGGTCACATATAACTCTAGGCAGAACTAAGATCCCCCAAATTGACTCTTTGGTGAATCAAATAATTAATGATATTGACAACTGGATGATTATGTTTTTTCCTTTTAATCAAAGTATTATATTATTCAACAATATTATCTCCTAAATTCCCATGCAAGTGATGTTGTTGTTTTAGGATCCCCAAGAGGTTATCAATTCTATTTAAGGGTTCATTATTAATATTCACTATTATTCTCATAATGATGGATGCACCTATTGGTAATAGTGGGAAGGATTGGAAACACTATTCAAGGAAGGGGGTATTAATTTTTGATATATGAAGTAATACTTCTTTTATCTTTATTCCATGATTTTATGGGAGATTTGAAAAGGGTAGTCACTTTGGGACATATTCTCGTATGAAAAATATCAGTTCCTTAATGCGACAACCTATTATGTTCATGAGAATAATTCAGAGGTATGTAGTTATATGAAATGACACTTCATGATCCTTTTAAACTAGATGAGATGGATAATTATAATTATTTTGGTGTGTTTGAAGAGGGGTAATTATGTTTGGAGGGATATTTTCTTCCCTATCTATCCAATTCTTGTTTTTTCTTTCTATGAGTCCAATGATTTCTCATGGTTTATTCAGGTGATGATAACTAGTGATTAAAAAGTCATTCATATTGGCATTAATTTCTCTTCAGAGGATGACCTATGTGTGTTTATTAGTTATGTATCTTATTTCCTCATGGTGTAGGGCCTACGAAATATCTTATAAATGGATCAAGATTTTGAGGCATGGATTGGGAGGAATTGTTGAAAAGGTATACCTATCAATTATTTGTTTGAAACATAGAATATCTTAATTCATACACTTCTCATTGATATATGTGTATAAAATAAAAGAATCTATAGATACTCAAGAAGTAGTATTTTTGTATCCTATAAATCTAAAAACATTTCTCACCTATTTTTTTTCATAAAGTGGGAGATCGTCATGTTGAATACTCCATGTGGTTTATTTATGTTCAATATTCATTCAGATATTTTTTTGAATATCTTAAATAGTGGATACATGGAAATAGTAGGGTTATTATTTTTTATTGGATCACCTTATCTTTGTAGTAGGATGTTGGGTAATTAATGTGGATTGGAATAGTTCGTGGAGTAATGAATTCCATAAATCTTTTCTTGGTATTATGGTTAGTGACAAATCCCATATTACTAATCATGGTGGGCTTATAAACTGGAAGAAAATATGTCCCACTCAATGACCCCTCAAAAAAAATCTAATTCCTCTTCTATTTTTATTTAGTGGGTGAATTTATTTGGTGTTCGAGAAAATTACTAGATGTGGTAGTAATTTATATACTAATATATATTTCAATATATGAACTATGAGGGGAGGAGTAATGGTTAGAAACTCTAAGGTATTTGTGGAGGTGGATTTCAGTGCATTTTATGGTCGTGGAAGTTCTCTTCAAGCTGAGGTTATAGCTCTTCTAAGTATCCATCTCAATTTTAAAGATCAAAATTTTCAATATATTGGTAGTTTATCTGGAATTCTATTTGGATCATAGGCCCACAAAATTTTATCTTCATTCTCATTGTTCAATTATTTATCATATTAGATCATTCCAGTCATAAAGAACAATAGTGTCGAAATCAAACGTACTTGGCACGAGGTAAATACAGATGGAGATATTCTATTATAACGGGGTTCCCATTATGACACGTTCATTTTTTTACTAGTTCACTTCCAAATTAGTTCATGATCATTGTAAAACAATACACCTTGGATATCCACCATTTTTTTCAGATTGATCAAAGGGTGGTCCTTTCATTAAATTTCAATATTTTTGTTTGTATTTGATGGAATTATTCTTGAAATTTTGGATGATTTGGGATTAAATTAATATTATTTAATAGTTTTTTTGTGGTTTCTAATCATATATCCTTATAAAATATAAATTTAGAGTTTAATTCTTTCCCTATGTGGTATTTTTATACCCATAGTGCTTTTCACCAACCCTAGTTCTATTGGAGTCAGGAATCATGGTCATTATCACTCATCCTTCATTTACTACCAATGAGGGGTACATTTGGACATATTTATTCATGATATAGTGGTATCAATGGTTTTGGATGAGATATATGACGGAGTTTTGAGTTAGATAATGTGATGATTGCATGGGTTGGTAGGGAAATGGAGCTTGTTGATCATAGGGCATGAAAAAGGCCAAAGAGAATGGCTTGGAAAATTAATTTTAGCCCGCCCCACCCCTAACCCCTCCAACATGATCTAATTCTAGGACACTAATAATATTGAATGTCTATGTGATATGGTATTTTTTGTAGGGAAGACATATATGAGATGTAGTCTCATCATTCCGGATTGTATTTTCATCTAAATTGGGATATTTTGTGATATTAAAATGAATTAGTTAAATTGAATCTAATAAAATTCATTGAATCTAGGTTTAAAGTTTCTCTTTCATGTTTATTAATTTCTTATAGTCATTATCAATAAGTATCTTAGATTTTTGAGGTTCAGTAGGGTTTACTAGTTTTCATCTGTTGATCATCTAGATATGGGAGGATGAGGAATAGTTGGGAGATTACATATTTTTAGTTGTATATCATGATAAAATATGGGGGAGAATCGCTGATATAGGGATAGATAAATTATTAGAGGATCCTAATATCAATATCATTTTGATTCAATATCGGGATGAGTTTTTGGTACCCTTGGTATTGGTGAGATGGGAGGAATTGTATGTCATTGTTCGAAATTGTATCATCGCCACTGAAAGGTGGAAGATTTATAATGGAAAAACATTTAGAATGACTTCAACATGGAATTAATATCTTTAAAAATTAATTAACCATGGGGAAGTAACTCTAGTAGTTTTCCTACGCTGTATTTACAAATGAGGAATCTAGAGCCTCACATCTAGAGGATGCAACGTTTTTTTGAAATCAGATACGCAATAATCATGATTATGAATCATGTGTCTCTGGTGGTTCAAAAGAATGTGGAGGTTACCAAGAAGAATCTTTCCCTGGGATGTGATCCTTGATTGATTATCCATTAGGGAATCTCATTTAGTATTGCTTCATGTAGTGTGTTGATGATGTTTAGGAAGACAAGGTTTCCACTATTTCACAACTGGCCAAGAGAGATCTCCTTACATCTTTCTGGGGAAGGTAGGTCTGAAGAACCTACTATAGGATTCCAATTTCTTCTTGTATGTGGGGGTCTTGGTCAGAAATATTCTTCGTTTATGATAGTTTAGGAAGGATATTTCTAGATGGTAGGTCATGATCCATTGTTATTGCAGCAATAGTTACCTCTAAGACAGCTTCACTAGAAGCGACCATAACAACACAATTCACATATGGCCATGGTTTGGAACCAGGGTAGTACGCCCAAAATAATGTGGAAACAGAATATGTCCATGGTTTTGGAAAACAATGGCCGCTATCATTGTGGCAGTAATTTATATGTTCCAATGGTAAACCGTGTCATTATGAGGCCTAGTTCCACCCCCATGGACACCCCCTCCCATCTGGAACCCCCCGGGACAGCCCCCTTGAACACCCCATGCATGTTGCAAACCAAACCTATATCTATATAGAAAATGGAGGATATAACTATAAACTTTTTGTATGATTACTAAGAATGGTATGAAAATGGGATTTTTTATTGGGGATTATGGATTGGATCTTAATGTCATCTCACTTCATACCTATTCGTGAATCCTATATGGTGGAAGACTTACCAAACTATTTGGAATAATTGTGTGGATCCTAGGTTGATATCTAGTTCCATTCCATCCAATTAAACATTATAAATGTGGAATAACCATAACATAATTCACTACATGGGGAATTACCTCTCATATGGAAAGTTATCCATGTTTGGTTCAATTTATGTAATTCAATTCATTACATTATCATTGCACCCCCCAGGACAGCCCCCTTGAACACCCCCTGAACACCCATGCCTCTTTGCACCTCCCTCCTCATGGACTCCCCCCTCCCCAATGCCCCTTGCACCACCACCCATGCCCCATTCCCCCCAGCACACCCACATATACTGTAACAACCCGAGATTTTATAAGATACATTCTTTTTAATTTCATTCATATATTCTATTGTACGACACACCAAGATTATCTTGCGCTATACGCAACACTGTATTATCTTGCAGTATACGCAACACTTTTCTTGGCTCTTGTTACACACAATTTCAACTTCATTTGATAGAAGATATTCTACGCAACATTGAGTGTATATATATATATATATATATATTCAATGTATAAATAAAATATGGTTGGATTCTGTTATACGCAACAACAAAGGAGTTGGGCACTACACGCAACCCTGACTTGGCTTGCATTACACGCAATCGCGACCTTCCTCGATAGCGTGTGTTCTACGCAATACCGGGTTTTACTAAACAATGAGATATTATTATAATATTGTTATGAAATAGCCGTTATGAATAGTGTTAACTAAATTTTGAATTTTATAACATTATTATTCATCTTACACATTTCTAGAACATGGTATAAGAACAAAATAAATTTTACGGGTAAAATAAGTATTTTTCAAAAAATGCAGTTTTGCAGCTTTTTTGATGGTGCACCAACATTAAATCTAATTTTTGATGTGTTTATAAGTTAAATTTGACAAAATAAAATTATTCTTTTGAATCAGGATATAAAAATTTACATTAGATAAAGAATTGATATTTTTCCGATAACTTTCATATTTTAATGAATAGTAAAAACACGCTATATTTTAATTAAAAACAACTTTTTTCATCGTAATATCTTATGTCGTTAAATTATAATATTGAATGGTTTTAAAATATAAATAGAATATATTTTTACCATTTAATATAATGTATGTCATTAGCATTGATTTTACCTTGAATTTGTAGGTTAAATGAATTCAATCTTTTGCAATGTTTTAAAGAAAACCCCGTTTTCTTTCGACAACATGATTCATTTTAATTTAATTTCTGCATATTTTTTGTATTTAATTTGGAAAAATGGATTCCATATTTGGAATCAGTGGGTCCAAATTATGTTAATAAGCTACTTTTTATTTTTGGGCATTGTGAATTGTAAATGCGGTAAATTTTATTTACTATAGTAAAAGGTAAATCGGGTAATTAAGGGTAACTATAAGATTATTAAATTACCCTAACACTTGTAAAAATCATATTGGATGGCTAAAAGAAGACCCATATAACCTAAGGGTAAGATTAGATTCATTTTATGGACTTTTTTCGATGAAAATAATTTAATTATTATTAAAACTAAAGAATGTGACAACATGTCACTATCTTAAATCGTATAAGTATAATAATTTTAATTTAGTGATAAACTTCATGAATCATTGAACTGAAATAGTCTCCATAAATCTAATACAATTATTTACATTATAGGAATTTATTTAGAATTTTTAGGGATTAAATAATTATCATTTATTATGACACAAAGATGATGCAGTAATTGACTTATTAATGAAATATTGACATAATTGATGTTATAAATGCCCATATAAATGTAATTTGATACTTTTTATGACTTAAATTAATTTTCTAGGTTAATATGACATGTTATTGTTGATATAAGTAACATGGTTCGAACTTATCATTCTTTTATGTATTTCATAAAAATCATGTACCAAATAGTGTCAAAATTGACATAAATTACTTTTTAAAACAAATATTATATTATTAATTGTTATTTAATTCCTAAAAATCTAATGTTCGGCCAAATTACTTATATAAGGATAGATATATTAATAATAAACTACATGGGGTTAGTTTGGCTTGTTATGGTATGTTTATTAACCATATAGTGTAATAAAACAAAAACACACGGTAAAAGTTAAATTATTTAACTTAGATTTAAATCTAATTGATAAGGTTAAAATAATTACCTAAACTTGTCTAAATCCTATTGTATGAGAGGATTTAGACCCATCCCCATATTACCTTCGAAATAAGTCCCTTTGTAACCATTATAAACCGAATTTGACCTTAATATAAAATAATATTTTGAGATTTTCCTAAGGTTCCCCTCTCCTCCCTTATAAAAGGGCACCTCCTCCCTCTCCTCCTCACACCAATTTGAGCATTCAATATCGGCCATCCCCTGCCAAAATCTCTTATCCACTTCCCTAGTATCATCCTAGAGGTCCTGGTACTCTTCAAAGACCATCCTTAGTTCTTTAAGTAGAGGTTAAGTGAAGGCGCGTCAAAAAGAGGTAATATCCATTACCGATCTTTCTCAATTTCTTTCTTCTTCAACTTCTTCTTATTTAGTTATTTAATGATAAATTAATAACATCAGTATTTATTATATACTGATATGTTATTATAAATATGAAAAAACTCTAATTAACCTTATATCCATCCTACGGAAAAAGGAAATCACCGCGTGTGCGTACGTACGGAATACCTTCTCCACGCCGTGGTGTAATCTATTTTCCACCACCAACATAATTGGATGGGTATAATGGTGTAATGAGTAACTATATATGATTATTATAAAGTTATATTGATACTGAAATAGTATACATACACTTCAACACAATTCCACGAACATGGGAACGATATCATCACTCGTGCGTACGTACGGACTACCGTCTCCACGACGCGATGAGATTCATTATCCATGTTAACCATTCCAGAATGATTATAAAGTATATATAATGAATAATAATGAAATATATGACATGGTAAATCTACTGGATTTATGTATATATATATGTCATCTACTTACTTCCATTCAAGACAATAAGGAAAAGAAAACAGCGTTCATGCGTACGTACGGACTACCGTCTCCATGAACGGTGTGTTTCATTTCATTTATCTATCTATTATATATATATATATACTGAATATATATGATATATAAATAATATTTTATATTCTGGAAGTAATTAAATCATGATATAAGTAATAATAATGTCAAGAACAACAAGTCCAAACACCTACGATAAATAAAATGATTTTTCCCGAAAACGCTTCTTTAACATGGAATTTACAAAAGAACGGGTAATATAAAGTCATAAGTGACCCATATATGATATCATAAAAATGAATATGATTCTGTAATAATTTAATGGAATTATTTAAATAATTATACAGGAGGTTCAGATACGTACAAAGAATATCGGACATAAGGTAAGGGAAACATCACAATCTAATTTTTATCCGAGATTGTTTATAAATTGGTATTTACTGGGGTGTATTTTATCATCCAAATCCATGTTTCCTCAATATGTAATATTAGTTCCATCCACCTACAATTGTTTAAATCCAATTTTACCCTTCGGTGAGTTTTTAGTAAAGGATATTAAAGGAATCTTTTGTCATTTTTCGTACGAGGTACTTTTGACTTTTCCGACAAAAGTACGAGAAGGATGTTTTCTTTTAACTTATACGACATGAATGGATTTTTAAAACATTATTTCCAAGAAGCTTTCCTTATAAGTTTTCAAGTTTATTTTTAATAAACTTCTTTTAGTATATAATTTTATGACATGTTAAGAAAGGAAAAGTGTTTTTGAAGTAGAAATGATATTTTCCTCAAGAATGGAGTTCAAGTGTTTTATCAAAATTATTTTCCATCTAAGATTATAAATGGTTATGTTTTTATACCTATTATTACATTGATTTGATTATGTTGTGATGGAATTATTTTTATGAATTCCGTTATCTTATATGAATTGTTTTATGATGTCATGTTGTTTAAGAATCCCATTTTTATTACATGGGTTATACAATGATGTAGGATTTATGATTTTGTGGCACACATAAGAATGGGATCATTATGAGATGGGTGGGACCTATATCTCCCTCCAATGCATTGGGTAAAGATTTTATATCTCATGAGATATACATGGCTGGAACAGTAGGTTATACCGGTTCTGTGAAACAGGACTGAAACAAGGAATGAACTTGGTTCAGAAAGGGACTTTGTCCACTAAGATAGTCTTGGAAATGAGTCTTGACTAACAAGAAATGATTCTCTATGATTATGTTTTTATGACACAAAGTATCGTTTTTTAAGTTATAATTATTGGGATTAAATTTCACTACTATGATTTATCCCATGTTATGAAATTATGATCTCTTTTGCAGGTTAAGATTTCCAAAAGATATGTTCTTATGAATATGACGTGATTGATATTTCTTTTGTTTACCCTTACTGAGCATTTGAGCTCACCCTTTTATGTTTTCTTTTCCCAGGACATAAAGAAAGGATTTAGGTTTAGAAAAAAAAAGAAGATCTTTATGGGAGTTGTTGAAGATATTTAACCACGATTAGAAGATTATATTCCGAGTTTCCAAAGACACAAAACTATTACGGTCCTTGTGTGTGTGTCTTTGTTATGTACTAAGTATTCCACAAAAGTAATGTAATGTCCATGTACGTCAGGCTTCGGGTCTCTACAGTTGGTATTAGAGGAAAGGTTTAGTCAACCTTTGGAAACTAGGTTGTGAAAATGTTAGTGAGATCCCTAGAGATTTTTCTAAGGTATGTCTAGGGATGTACCTAAGGATAAGAATACGTATAGGATATAGTCCTAGAACTACGCTAATGATCTTAGAATTAAACCTAAGATGTTAGATGTCGAAGGTACTCTCCCTTGATTATGTTATTTTCCTTGTATGATTTTTTCCTCTCACAGAATTCTTTTCGTGTTTTAGTCAATGGAGGGAACCCGAAGAATTCAGTTAACATTGAATCCAATGGACAAATTGGTGACTATGAGAAACAAAATTTCATAATGCCTAGAGAGAAAGATATTGTGATTATGCCGAATCAGTCATCGCGATATATGATTAACAAGGTGAAATTTAGTGGTATGCCTAATTCATCAAATAAGAGGAAGATAGACTTTTATGCATGTTTTCATGTTGAGGAGCATAAAGAATGGAACATTGAGATTTATAAAGAAGTGAAGAAAAACCTTGAGGAATACCTCAAATGGAGGGACAGATGTTATCTGTGTGGATAAAAGGGTCATAGAGTGACAGACTGTTATGGAGTTCAATGTCTTATTTGTGGAGAACATGGGCATTACCCAACTCACTGCCCTGACCTAACAAGTTACTTCTAAATCAAGAATGGACTTATTCCATGACAATCATTGAAGAGGATGGATTAAAGTGTTTATGTATTGGTATTCAAGAATAATGTTATTGATGTACTTTTATGGTGTATTAGAGTATTTTTGTATTAGTCTATTATGGTTTTCATTAATTTTATGGTACCAGTAACCATGAAAAGTGATTCAAATATTTTGGAAAGGAAATGATATGCGCATAATGATGGGATAAGGATAAAATGAATATTTTGACAGTATTCATGAGCTTATGATTGATATAAGGACTAAGTGATATCATGGTTTGAGTATATAGAATTTTGAGGATTTTGGTATGTGGAAAGAGTTAACTATTGACAGCATTCATATTAGCACTAAGGTTTAATGGGTATTCATTTTTCAAGAGAATACATCATTAAGGTATTCACATGATTGGAATGTGACCAACAAGATATATGGGGGATAAATGATGGTATTCACATGATTGGTTGATGACATTTCAAGTAATCATTTTATTTATATTACGATATTGGACCGAAGTATTTACTAAAGATTGGAATGGATTATGTTGGACATAAGTTAGTATTGTTTAAGGATATAACTTTTGATATTATTTATGTGATGTTATAGTAATGTAATTTTAGAAAAAGGACAACCTGCAGGACGGGAGACCGCCCATCGCGTCGGACAAGGCTGTGGGAATCGAACCCACAACCGAAGTGCGACTGGCCTTTATCGCCTACCACTGGCCTACAGGAAGTCCCTATTTAGTATAAACTAGTTTTATTATATTAAGAAGTATGATATATGAAGTATAAGTCCATTTTAGAAGCCCTATATGATTAATCTCACCATAGATGGACTTATTTATATTTGATAACTTTTTCTAACCTTTTTTTTGAAACAGATGGAATGACCCATCAATCTATCACATGACCTCTTAACACTTCACGAATAACAAATTCAACTTCATTTCTTTAAGAGATGAAGTGGAAATTGTTCAAAACACGAACAACAGTGAGATTGTACCAAAATCAAGAAAGTATTTCTACTAATTCAAAATTTTCAAATGATATTGAAAAAAAAATGTTGTCCTAGTCCTCTTATATCTAATGAATCAGACGATACCTTAGATCATCACAAATCAATAGCTTTGTGATTTTTGGCTTTTTCATAGCCATGTTCTCTACCACTCTCCATCAGATGTTGATGGTTAGATTTTTCTTCCATATCCATATTTTCACCTATGTTCTCCTATGTGGAAACCTAGTGATGAGTTAATTTGGGTAATCGTTACATTTCATACTTTAGTTTTTAAAACCATGTTTTGGTATCCCTTTTTACGATGTGGGTTTTTATGAATAGTAAACTATTTATAACCCCGACGAATTTCGAGGGCGAAATTCATTTTAAGGGGGGTAGAATGTAACAACCTGAGATTTTATAAGATACATTCATTTTAATTTCATTCATATCTTCTATTGTACGACACACCAAGATTATCTGGCGCTATACGAAACAATGTATTAGCTTGCAGTATACACAACACTTTTCTTGGCTCTTGTTACACACAATTTCAAGTTCATTTGATAGAAGTTATTCTACGCAACATTGATTGTATATATATATATATATATATTAAATGTATAAATAAAATATGGTTGTATTCTGTTATATGCAACAACAAAGGAGTTGTGCACTACACGCAACCCTGACTTGGCTTGCATTACACGCAATCACGACCTTCCTTGATAGCGTGTGTTGTATGCAATACCGAGTTTTACTAAACAACGAGATATTATTATAATATTGTTATGAACTAGACGTTATGAATATTGTTAACTAAATTTTGAATTTTATAACATTATTATTCATCTTACACATTTCTAGACCATGGTATAAGAACAAAATAAAATTTTCAGGTAAAATAAGTATTTTTAAAAAAATATAGTTTTGCCGCCTTTTGATGGTGCACCCACATTAAATATAGTTTTTGACATGATTATAAGTTCAATTTGACAAAATAAAATTCTTATTTTGAATCAGGATATAATAATTTACATTAGATAAAGTTTTGATATTTTTCCGATAACTTTCATATTTTAATGAATAGTAAAAACACACTATATTTTAATTAAGAACAACTTTTTTCATCGTAATATATTATGTGGTTAAATTATAATATTGAATGGTTTTAAAGTATAAATAGAATATATTTTTACCATTTAATATAATTTATGTCATTAGCATTGATTTTACCTTGAATTCGTAGGTTAAATCAATTCAATCTTTAGCAATGTTTTAAAGAAAAACCTGTTTTTTTCGACAACGTGATTAATTTTAATTTAATTTCTGCATATTTTTTGTATTGAATTTGGAAAAATGGATTCCATATTTGGAATCATTGGGTCCAAATTATGTTAATAAGATACTTTTTATTTTTGGGCATTGTGAATAGTATCTTTGGTAAATTTTATTTACTATAGTTAAAGATAAATTGGGTAATTAAGGGTAAATATAAGATTATAAAATTACCCAAACACTTGAAAAAAACATATTGGATGGATAAAAGTAGACCCATATAACCTAAGGGTCGTATTATATTCATTTTATGGACTTTTGTCCATGAAAATAATTTAATTATTATTAAAACCAAAGAATGTGACAACATGTCACTTTCTTAAATATTATAAGTATAATAATTTTAATTTAGTGATAAATTTCATGAAACTTCGAACATGAATTATCTCCATAAATCTAATTCTATTATCTACATCATAGGAATTTATTTATAATTTTTAGGTATTATATAATTACAATTTATTATGACATAAGATGATGTAGTAATTGTCTTATTAATGAAATATTGACATAATTGATGTTATAAATGCAGAAATAAATGTAATTTGAGACTTTTTATGACTTAAATTAATTTTCTAGGTTCATATGACATGTTATTGTTTATATAAGTAACTTTTTTATAACTTATCATTCTATTATGAATTTCATAAAAATCATGTACCAAATAGTGTCAAAATTGACATAAATTAGTTTTTAAAATAAATATTATATTATTAATTCTTTTTTAATTCTTAAAAATATAGGTTTCAGCCAAATGACTTAGATAAGGATATATATATTCATAATAAACAACTTGGGGTTCTTTTGGCTTGTTAGGGTATGTTTATTAACCATATAGTGTAAGAAAACAAAAAGACACCGTAAAAGTTAAATCTAATTGATAAGGTTAAAATAATAACCTAAACTTGTTTAAATCCTATTGGATGAGATGATTTCGACCCATACCCACTTTATCTTCGAAATAAGACCCTTTGGAACCATTATAAACCGAATTTTACCTTAATATAAAATAATATTTTGAGATTTGTTTAAGGTGCCCCTCTCCTCCCTTATAAAAGGGCACCTCCTCCCTCTCCTCCTCACACAAAATTGAGAATTAAAGCTTGGACAAACCCTGCCAAAATCTCTTCTACACTTCCCTAATATCATCCTAGAGGTCATGGTTTTCTTCAAAGAAAATCCTTAGTTCTTTATGTGGAGTTTAAGTGAAGGCGCATCAAAAAGAGGTAATATCCATTACCGATCTTTCTCAATTTCTTTCTTCTTCAACTTCTTCTTATTTAGTTATTTCATGATAAAGTAATAACATCAGTATTTATTATATACATATATGTTATTATAAATATGAAAAAACTCTAATTAACCTTATATCCATCCTATGGAAAAAGGAAATCACCGCGCGTGCGTACGTACGGAATACCGTCTCCACGCCGTGGTGTAATCTATTTTCCGCCACCACCTTAATTGGATGGGTATAATGGTGTAATGAGTAACTATATATGATTATTATAAAGTTATATTGATACTGAAAAATGTATACATACACTTCAACACAATTCCACGACCATGGGAACGATATCATCGCTCGTGCGTACGTACAGACTACCGTCTCCACGACGCGATGAGATTCATTATCCATATTAACCATTAAAAAATGATTATAAAGTATATATAATGAATAATAATGAAATATATGACATGGTAAATCTACTGGATTTATGTATATATATATGCCATCTACTTACTTCCATTCAAGACAATAAGGAAAGGAAAACATCGTTCATGCGTACGTACGGACTACTGTCTCCATGAACGGTGCGTTTCATTTCATTTATCTATCTATTATATGTATATATATACTGAATATATATGATCTATAAATAATATTTTATATTATGTAAGTAATTAAATCATGATATAAGTAATAATAATGTCAATAACAACAAGTCCAAACACCTACGATAAATAAAACAATTTTACCCAAAAATGCTTCTTTAACATGGAATTTACAAAAGAACAGGTAATATAAAGTCTTAAGTGAACCATATATGATATAATAACAATGAATATGATTCTATAATAAGTTAATTACATTATTTAAATCATTATAAAGGAGTTTTGGATACGTACAAAGCATATCGGACATAAGGTAAGGGAAATATCACAATCTCATTTTTATCGGAGATAGTTTATACTTAGGTATTTACTAGGGTGTATTTTATCATCCAAATCCATGTTTCCTCAATATGTAATATTATTTCCATCCACCTACAATTTTTTAAATCCAATTTTACCCTTTGGTGAGTTTTTAGTAAAGGATATGAAAGGAATCTTTTGTCGTTTTTCGTACGAGGTACTTTTTGACTTTTCTGACAAAAGTACGAGAAGAATGTTTTCTTTTAACTTATACTACATGAATGTATTTTTAAAACATTATTTCCAAGAAGCTTCCCTTATAATTTTTCAAGTTTATATTTAATCAACTTATTTTAGTTTAGAATTTTATGACATGTTAAGAAAGAAAAAGTGATTTTGAAGTAGAAAGGATATTTTCCTCAAGAATGGAGTTCATGTGTTTTATCAAAATTATTTTCCATCTAATATAATAAAAGGTTCTGTTTTTATACCTATTATTATATTGATTTGATTATGTTGTGATGTAATTATTTTTATGAATCCTTTATCTTATATGAATTGTTTTATGATGTCATGTTGTTTATGAATCCCATTTTTATTACATGGGTTATGCAATGATGTATGATTTATGATTTTGTGGCACACATAATAATGGTATAATTATGAGATGTGTGGGACCTATATCTCCCTCCAATTAATTGGGTAACGATTTTATATCTCATGTGATAGACATGGCTGGAACGGTAGGTTATACCGGTTCAGTGAAACAGTACTGAAACGAAGAATGAACACGGTTCAAAAAGGGACTTTGTCCACTAAGATAGTCTTGGAAATGAGTCTGGACTAACAAGAAATGATTCTCTATGATTATGTGTGTATGAAACAAAGTTTAATATTTTAATTTATGATTATTGGGATTAAATTTCACTACTATGATTTATCCCATGTTATGAAATTATGATCTCTTTTGTAGGTTAATATTTCCAAAAGATATGTTCTTATGAATATGACGTGATTGATATTTCTTTTGTTTACCCTTACTGAGCATTTGAGCTCACCCTTTTATGTTTTCTTTTCCCATGACATAAAGAAATGATTTAGGTTTAGAAAAAAATAATATCTTTATGGGAGATGTTGAAGATCTTTCACCGCGATTAGAAGATTATATTCCGAGTTTCCAAAGACACTAAACTATTACGGTCCTTCTGTGTGTGTTTTTGTTATTTACTAAGTATTCCACAAAATTAATGTAATGCCCATGTACGTCAGGCTTTGGGTCTCCACATATACCCTACCCCATCCCCTTGAAAAAGAACCCAACACCCCCTCTTTCCCCCTACCCATGCCCCTTGAAAAAGAACCCAGCACACACCCTACACACAATTAACCCACCACCACCCCCACCCCCCCGAACCCTACACTAACCCTTCAAAAAAACATAGCACACACCCCCTTCCCCATCACACCCCCTAACCGCCCCATAAAATTCCTTTCCCCTTGCAAAAAAACCCAGCACCCCCCTAATAGCCTGACCCCCTTCACATCCCCCCTGGCACACACCCCCTATACACTGTACACTCTACCCCCCCCCCCCCGCCACATCCCACCCCCTACACCCACCCTACCACCTGTGAAAAATGTATCACCCCCTGCACCCCCTACCACCTCCCCCTAACCCTAGCACACCCCCTACCCACCCGATTAACCCCCTTCCCCTTGCAAAAAAAACCTAGCACCCCCCCCCCCCTGATATCATGGGTTTCTAGTCCTTGTTAAGTGTATTGTCAGTGAGGTTTGCTGATAGGACCCATTTGGATCAGTGGTTGATAACTAGTGTATAGGAATCCATAGGGTGGGGAGCACACTATTGACTATCATTGGATAGAGTGGATGATTTGTGGTGATAAGAGAGTCGGTGGAAATAGATATTTCATATTGGAATTTAGGGATAAGCGGGTCTACCACATCTTGTCATTTAATTTAGTGATGGATAGAACATGAGCTAGAGGGACCAGGTGTGTGGTTTGGAATTTCAATGATAATGGTACTTCTATGGTAGGGAGAATCATATCAGTTGTGGGTGACTGACCCTCATTTCAAATTGTTCATTTTTGCAGTCAAAATGGTCATTGAACAATTGAGGTGAATAATTGATGCTAGTGCGTGGGAAGTTCTTTTCTTTTCTCGTTCCTTGGGATATACGAGATTTTATTTTCAAATGTGGTGTTGAATGGAGTTAGTGAATTGGAATTTGGAATATGATGGTTTTTGAGTGATCTGCGGGTGAATCCTATAAGAGGTGAGTCAGTGCTTAGAGTGGGATCATGATGGAGGAAGCAAGTAGTTGGTTATCCTACCATGAAATTACACTGGGATTCAGGTTTTCGATTCATTATTTTTTGTGGAAATTTTTGTTTTTAATATGAAGCCCTAATTTTTTCTTAAATTGGAATTTGGATCAGAAATATGAACACTATATGTTTTTAATTGGTATTTTTGGATTAGATTTATATCCCCCTAGAACCACTCCCCCCCCCCACCGCACCCCTTCAACCCCCCCCCCCCTTCCAATCCCCCCTGCGAGTTCCCCACCCCCGTGACATTCCTCCCCCCTGTCAGTCATCCCCCCTTCCAGTCCACACTATGAGTTCCCCACCCCACTGCTTGTCCCCCTTCTAGTTACCTGTCCCCCCACCTATGAGTTACCCCCCAATTATAGTTCCCCCTTACTAGTCCCCCTCCACCCCACCTTGTCCTCCTCCTTCCAATCCCCCATCACCCCCAGCCACTCCGCCCGTTGCACCCCCACCCACCCGACCCATTGCACCCCCTCCCCCCTAGCCAGTCCCCTCCCCCCTTCCAGTCTCCCCTCCCCTTACCAGATCCCATCCCCCTACTTTTCCTTCCCACCCTGCCAGTTTCCCCTCCCCCTACATCTTCCATTCGCCCTCCCCCCTTCCAGCCCCTTACACCCCTGCCAGTCCCCCATTTCACCGTCTTATAGTCTCTTCCCCCCTTCAAGTTTCCCCTCCTCTTTTAATGCCAGTCCCCCCAACCCCATGCTAGTCCCCCATTCCAGTTTCCCCTCCCCCAGCCCCTGCAAGTCCCCCTACACCCTACTCCTACCATCCCCCTCCCTAATAAAATCCCAATCCATTGGGATATATTAGGTCATAGGATCTTCTAACCATTATTGAAGTTTCCCAAACACTAAATATATTTCATGGGTTTAAAAACAGTTTTTCAAAATGAGAATGATTTACTCTATTTATCACACAAAAGTTCAACTTGGTACTCACTGTACAAATTAAATGATACACTTAAGCTACTAAGATACAAACAATAAAACAACTCGAAATATAAAAAAACACATAACATCACTTACATGGGTCTACCTATAAGACAAATCATCAAAGAAGTCTGGAACCAGCTCACTAGTACCTACAACCCAAGGTAGAACATATTAGTGCCCATCCCCTAAAATTATGGTAAAAAAACATCATAGAAAATTCAAATAGAATATAACTCAATTAACAAGAATAATGTAGTCATATAACCAATAATAATATTATAAATACACCATGTATAGGGAAACAAAACCGATCTTCAAATGAACTAATGTGTTATAGATAAACAATATTGCATGTGCCAATCCATATAACTTTCATGTGGTAGGTTCTCATTTGGAGTTCCATTGAATTTTTCTATAAATATGCATGATGAAGTCATTCTCATAAGGTTAATACATGGATAATTGGACGATGCTATAAATCTAAAAATTCTCTATGAAATAATATTCACATTTACAAAAATCATGATTGGTTCCTTGATGGCCAAAATGTCCATAGAATATGACCTGGTTAAAGTGGTATTATTCATTAAAGATTTATAGTATAATAATGATGATATGGGAAATAAAAAACATAATGTAGTTGTGCTAGATTTCATTTTTTATCACGTTCTTATTGAATTAACCTTTATTCTTAGTTTATATAGGTTTATCAACTTTATAAATTAAATATATTGACTTCTTTTATTCTAACTCAATCCGCTTGAATTTTCCCCTACAAACCCCCCTTTCACCCCCACCCCTCCTCTGCTTCCTGGACACCCCCCTCATCCCTCCTACACACACCACACACTTGCACCCCCAATGAACCCCTCCCCCACCGTCACACCCACTACACACCTACCCCCACCTGTACCCCTACTACCCCTACCAAATTCACCCCCACTCCCCCCACCTAATGCTATTCATGCCAATAATCTTCTCGATTTTATGTATTGAAACAACATTTTTTAGTACGTTATTATTCTATAATTCACCTTTATTCTTATTTTATACATGTTTATAAATTTTATAAAGTAGAGATTTTTCATTCTTTTATTATTACTTGATATTAATGCATTTTTCAAACTAGTTTTCTAATATCATTATACAATCTTTTGGTGCATGATCTTTTTTATTCTTTATTGTGTATTCCTTCATTATAGTAACTCATTCCAAACAGTCGATAATTTGATCATTCATTTTATCTTTCAACAATTATTATTTCTATAGAATTTATGTCAATAATTTTTAACAATTTGGACTACTTGATTTCTCTTCCACACATACTTTCAATAACCTTTAAATTTCCCTTTTCAGGCCCCCACACCACCAGAACCAGCCCCCCCCCCCCCACCCCCACCCCCCTGCACCATTCCCCCCCCCCACCCAGCCCCCCACAACATTTTGAGACAAATAAATTATGTATGACTCTCATGGGTATAGCAACCCGACTTGTTTTCAGAATGAGGATATTTTCGTCTCTAAAGAGAAGGAAAATTCAATTTATACGATTGAGTTGGTTGAAATTTTCTACTAGTCCACATTGAAGGCTTAAGGAAATCATGTAAATTATGTGAAAATATAGGTGTCCACTACTGATGGAATGGGTGGAGCATGTTCATCTGATCTATCCTTATAGGAAGGCGGTGGCCATATCGGTGGCATAATATATAATAAAATAATTTTAAATGTAATTTTCCTCCACTTTGGTTATAACCAAAGATTTAAAACCACATTAACAATACTAGTTCTAACCCCCATTTTCTTACTCCCTTCCAATCATTAAAAATAGAAACATATTTATTTATCACAAAACACTTCATAAAACCCATTAATATAAAAAAAAAGTAAGAACATGCCTATGTAATATAAAACATACATTGTAAAAAATTAAAATAGGTACAAACATTATTTGAAAAAATAGACATATAAAATATACGAATATTATAATCATGAAAGAAAAGTAATCATGTCGTCATTTAAAACAAAAACCATTCTGATGAGGATCAATTGTTGGTTCGTACTAACCTACTCATTAATTATAAATATATAGGAAAATGATATATATTGATTTTTATTGTTTTCGTTAATATAAACCCGATGTGATTCTCAATTAGAGCATAAAAAATGAATATAGTTGTGTGGAATGGCATGTGGTCCCATGAGTGCATAATTGAAATTGGTTATTATGTTTCATGATATTTTCATACCTTCAGTAATCTCGAGGGAATGAAATAAAATAAAATAAAATTCCTAGACTAACCCAAGTAACTCGGGCTTGTAACTTAATAATGTAGTCTAGACATAATTATGGTGTACTTATCAAGTATCAATAGACCTAGATCCTTGATACTCTTGAGTTACATACCCAAGATCCCAAAATTGTTGGCATTGATACTATTTGTTAACTACTATGACCAAATCACCCAAGCATCACTAGGTCATGTCTTAAGAGAATTTTAGGCACACATCCTAATTTTCAAAGGTTGGAATAAATCTCAAATGTTATAAGACACTAATGTGGGAGGTGGTTGCTCCTGTTGGAGGTAAATATATTAAAGTAAATTATATACTAAAAACTTAGCATGACACTTGGGGTACATAAAATACCAAACCCATGTAATGTTGGGTTTTACCATAGGTACCTGATCATTCAGATAAATAGACAATAAGAGGGGATATATCTATATAAACATTAATATGTTCCAACACCAAGTTCAAAGAGTCCATAACACACACAAGATAATCCAAAATAAAAAAGAAACACCATGTATAGAATGACTCATTCAAAAAATGCCTAACGAGGTGAACGTGATAAAAATATGTGATTTTCTCATAGTGGTCAAACTGAACAAGGATGAATGGTAGATAAAGGTGTGTTCCCAAGTGTAAACTCCCAACCCAATGTTCAATCCATTTGATAATTATATTATATTTGGTGTCCGTATTTAATGGTGGGTATTTGATTGATTTTAGTTGAAGTAGAAATATATGTTTCATTAATTTGAAATTGATGATAGAACCATCATTTGAGATGAATTAAATCATGATATTGTCAGATCCAAGTGAGACCTAATTTGGCTTCAATCTGGTCCAAGGATGCCCGTAATGTGGTCGAAATCATGGCTCCAATGAGAACCCACAAAAATTGTACCATATGAGTAACTTAGGGTTTAGACATACTCACACCACATCGTCAGAATTGTATCAGTTGGGAGGTAGGGAGGCTGCATCGGATCCATGTTGGTAGGGAGGTGGGCTGGCTTCGGCGGAGCATCCAAAGAGGAAGTGGAACACTGACAGGAATGGGGTGACTATATCATCAGATGCAAATCATCCCAAGGTTAGTGGAGATGTTGGAGGAGTAAAATGGTGGAAGCTTTGGGTGGAAAATTGGGCTTGGAGGGTCGTAGGGAGTAGGGAATAAAGGGAGAGAGGTGGGGATCACGAGCAGGGAGCATGGAAAAAATAGGGTGGCGATCGCGAGCACACAGGAGAAAGGTTGTGGGGGATCGCCAACGTATAGGATTGTGGTGTTTTCATAAGACCTATAGTTATATCATAAGTCTTGTGTAAAATATTTCATAAGGTTTTTCTACCCTTTGGAAGAGGATACTTTGTGAAAAATCAGAGAAGAGGAACTTCTAGAAGATAGTATTATTATAATATATTGAGGCTATGATTAATCCATAATTTTTTCTAATTTTCATCGAAAGTTAATGAAGCTCAATTTATTATGAGACATGAATAAAAAAATTTCATCATGATTCTAGTTCTATAGAATTATAAAGCAAAATATGTTTTGTTAATTAACAGGCAGTTATACCATGAGAAGAGAACCACATCATAAGGCATGATTAAGTGATTATTTAGAAATATGTTAATGTGATTCGCAATATAAAATAATGGATAAGAAAATACGGCAACTAATTATTTGACATTTCTATAATAGGTGAAATATTATTTTGAGAATCCTTTTCATGAATAGCCATTGAACACCATTGTGTGATAGATAAGATGAGTAGGAAGATCAAAAAAATTTTATTCAGTATAGAGTCTTGAACATACAAACATGTTGTGTTTATTTTATTCGTTTCACCATTGTGAGTATTGATAAAACAAACATGTTGTGTTTACTTTATTTCATTAAAGTGATTTTTTTTTATAATTATGACTTAATATATGCCCCTAACATCGAAGAATATGTCCCTTTGGTATGCTCTGTTAAAATTACTTGTCAATATCTATGACAATTTGGATGTTGGGAGTCTTATATGTATCATGTGTTCCATCATGGGCTATAAAAAGGAATGAGCTGAAATAGAAGGACATTTATATACCTCTTACTGATATGGTTGTCTTACACCTTCATTTTTATGTTCATTGCTACTTGATTAAAATGACTAGATTTGGGGTATTTATTATAAATCGTCAATGATGTTTATTATGGGGTCTAATTAGAATTACTATAATGGAATCAAAGAAATTTATCAGGCCTCCAGAATATAGATCTATATTAAAGTATTTTCACAATTTGACTTGTGTTGGAATAAAGGATTTAATTTATTTAAATTATTGACTCTTTATACACATGGTTTTATATGCATGTTGTGTTATCCATAATCATTTACAATCACTTTCCAAAGTAACCTAAATCACCATATTGGAAACCAAAATGAAGCCTAGTTGGAACAGAGGTAAAATATAAATATAATCATTGAAAATATCAATTTTTATAAATCCCTAATTTAATCATACATAAGAATCCTTAAATGAAATACTAGAATATGAAACCCCTAACAGATTCATTTTATAATGTAATTCAATCAAAATAGCGAGTATGATATTAAAAATCATCCACTTCTCTATTATCTATCCTAAAAAGGATAATTTGATGAATTCTAATGGTTTTCACCTTGAATATAGTTAAAAATAAAATTATAGAATCCATTTATAGTAAAGAGAAATAAAGAGATATGTGAGAATAAGAGAATAGATGATAAGGAGAGATCCAACCAATAACTGGTTGAAAAATCACATATCCATAAGACTATTCAGGATTAATTTGTAGGAATATAAATTGTAAAAAAGAAACAATGAAACCTATAATACTAGAAACATAACATTAATTCAAAAAGTCCTAATAGAATATTTTTACATTAAAAAACATCATTAAATACAAATGGAACAACATAAACACCATTTATTTATTTGATAAATAAGAACATATCAACAAATAACGTGAAAATATAAAAGTAATGAAATAATGATAGGTTTAGAAAACACAAGATTCACATGGTTTTCAATGAAAATATAATCTCATTGAAACACAAACCAATATCATGTGAAAATTAAATGAAACTACCAAATAATAGTTGAATAGAACCAAAAAAGTAATCTGAATACCCTCGATAATAAGAAACCTAATGTGTGCACAAAATCTCAATCTATTGTTCAAAAAACTTTTACTCATTATCATAGTAAGACCTAATCTGGCCTAAATCGGGTCCAAGGAAGCCCAAAATATAGATGAAACCCTAACTGCACTTAGTACCCACAAAAATAGAATTGTATGAGTACCATAGGGTTCTGTCGAACTCACACCACAACATATGAAATGCATTGGAAGGGTGGTGTAGAGGCCGAATAAGAGCCATGTTGGATACATCGAAGCTGAATCGAAATTGAAAGACCTACCGAGTAAGGAGATGTCTCTTTGGACCAACGTCGTGGGTGGTAGAGATGTCTCTTCGGACTTCTGTTATCACGGAGGTGCGGAGTCCATGTGTGAGAAACACCGGAGGGGAGGATACCAGCCTATGTTGGAGGAGGAGGATCTTCGGGAGAATTAATGGTGGGTAGGATCTGTGGAGGAGGATAGGGAGCCGAGAGGGGGAGGTGGGATGTCGCTGGAGGTACGGGAGCCGAGAGGTGCTAGGGGTAGGGGGAGGAGCTCGGGACATTGAGGCGGAGGTCGGGAGCAGAGGTCGGGGAGGGGAGGAGATCATTAGAAGGTGGAGGTAAGAGAGGGGAGTAGAGGGTTGTAAATTGGAGGTTGGTGAGGGGAGTAGAGGGTTGTGAGGTAGAGGTTGGCAAGTCAGAGGTTGGGGTGGTGAGGGTACCAGCAGGGGAGACCGATGGAAAAGGCGAGTCGGGAGGAGAATCCTGATAATGGGTGGCTCTGAATCACAGTTTCAATAAAATCTTGGCCTCAAATAAACCTATTTCCATGGTTTTTTAAAACTATGGTAATAAGTCATATTTTCATATGTGGACCCATGACACTTTTTCAATATATGAACACAGTGAGTTTTGGTAGGGGAAACATCATGATTGTCCTATTACATATTATCATTGTTTAGTCTATGTAAATAGGGTCCAAAAAAGAGTTAGATAGGTTGGGCATAGTAAAATGTAAAATATTAATGTAACTATGAAATAAAATCCAAAGGATATATAAGGTATGAAGAACTTATCATATACCATTGTTGGTAGCTTGTTGAATTTTGCAGCCCTGTACTATTTTATAAATTATGGTTTGGTTTGTGATTCAATACAAGATGTTGTGATACTTCATATTCCTCAGGTGTTATCTACACCAGTCAAATGCCATCTTAGATTGATTGTTTATTGTCGGGGGTTTTGAATGGTGATGTTGTATCACTATTTCATAGGGGATTTCCTCTTTCTACAAATATAACTATACAATGTTATCCTTAGTATTTATCATTTATATTCTAAGTGTACTGTCATCGACTATTTCCAATTGATAGTTTTTTCTGATGTAGAGTGTTGACACGTTCCTATCGTGAGGTGTGACAAAAAAATATAACATAAGTTAAAATTTATTATAGTGTGTTAACTAGGTTTGTCTCCAGAGAGGAGTTCTCAACAATAGTGTTTGTCACTTAAAATTAGAGAAATGAGTGATATTGTTTTTGAAATTGTTTGATTTGGAAAATACAAGAAATGAACTAAATAATGTAAAGAAATTAAGTGAAAGTATTAAAAAATTGACAAATGATGTGATTTAAATCAGATATATGAAATGGTGATTAGTTTTGGAAAGTTTTCCAATTGTAATTCTATCACAGTTTACTTTAACCAATTGTCTTCTGCTAAATCATTAGGAGTGAGAATCCACAATCGTTTATTCTCACTCCTTTAGTCAAATAAAAATGTGAGAATAAACCATAATGAGACCTTAGATTCGTCTACTCTCCTTCCAATGTGTAATAGAGTAATAGAAAATAACCGCAATTATCTTATGCAATTCCTAATCGGGTCTTGTTTATCCCAAGAAATCAAGAACATTCACTACTCCTCACACATGTACCAATGACCACCAAGTACTTCACCCGTAATTTTTGGTCTATTACATCATTTATAAACCAGAACTTATTGGATGAAGATATTTATCATTGACGAAATATAAATAAACAACTGAATCTAAAATTATATACCATCGTACTTGATAATAAAAACTGTTATAAGAAATTGCAATTGATTCGCAGAAGAGAAAAGGTGATTTTAAAACATTAATAGCAAGAACATATGAAATACAAAATGGAAACCCTCTCCTTCCCCAATCACACAAAAGTTTACCCCACCATGGTAAGGGTAATTATGAATTAAGGGAAATAACACATTACATGTCTAAGAAGTGTAAAACAAAGAAAAGAATGAACATAAATTTGATCCGCCAGAATCTATCCTCTAGAAGATTGCCTCTGTTCAGCCCACCAGCTAGCCAATATTCACTAAAGTCCCTTGTTGTAGAATGTTTTTAATGAATTTGGATATCGATCATAAAAATTTAAGAGTCTTTGGATAGGTTTAAAGAATTATATGTCAAAATCAATGTCCATTACTTTTCTAGCTACCAATAACTGTTTCACCCACTCCACTTGGACATGCCAAAAAGATGCCTTGATGAGCTTCAAATTTTATGAAATTTATTGTGAGCCATCCTTTGAATGTCCTTTGTCGACACCATCTGGACTCCCCTCAATTTAAGACTTCTGAATAAGATATTGTATATTTAATTTGTTTGGGTCCATTGTGCCATCTAGAATGAGTTCTCTACTTGAATGATTTTTATGTACCATGGGGTTTTGAATTGGGTCTTGGTCCAAAAGACAAAATTTAAGCCCACAAGAATATGAAGCCTAAAAAAATGATTCGCATCAATTGGACCAATATTATAAATGTTATTCCTAACAAACAGAAGCTATATAAAACTCTAAATTTTACAGAATTACCCCATTTTCACATTTAAGCCCAGAATACACCAAAAAAACTTAAATGATGAAAATATACTCAAAATGGACAATTGAGAGGCATTAAATCATTGAAAACATATTAATAATAATTAAAATATTAAATCTATCAATTCCCCCACACATAACACTTGGAATCTTGGACAAGTCAGAATCAAAATAAAATCAAAGCAAATTCAGAAAACATATCCATGAGATTCCACAATTTGATATAAAGAAACAAAATATATCATGCCTCCTGAAAAAAAATTATTTAAAGTTCTTAATTTAAGATTATTAAATATATTTATTCTTCATTTCCCCTCCCATGCACACAAAACACTTACCTAACTTTTATTATCTCTCATCAGACAAATTTCAATATTTTTAGTAATGTCTTTCTCATCCAAACTCATACAAGGGTCACCATATGCTTGATAAATTCCTATATCTCCACACGATGTGAGTCAATGACATATTTTTATCATGAGGACTTGTCAAGGTTGTTCTTCAGATTTGGGTTGGTAGGATTTAGATGTGAAAATTTTGAGGCTGAATGCAGAGGGCGTGGCTCTTTTTGAAGTAAAACTGCATTACTAAAATTCTCACAGAAGTATAGTCTCCACTTCACTCTCTTAAGTAGAAAATCAGCTCCTTCCTCATGGAATATCAGGGAATGTTCACAAAGTTCATCATTCCAGTATAAAAAATTTCAATCTTTTAAAACATAATATTTCTTGAAAGCTCCTGAAAAGGAAAAACTTTCTTCATTAGAAGCTATAGAAAGGCACAACTTCTCTCAAAATAAAAGCTTAAGAAAAGGCACTGCTTTCAGCAGAATGATTTTTTTGATTAGAATTAAAAGTGCATCAACATTTTATTTTCACCCATATTATCCCCAAATAAGGTAGTACAATACAAGACATCTTCCCCCACACATATGTTTAATTAGATCATGGAATGGTTCTTCAAAAGCGGGTTAGATAAGGAAAATTGGCTTGTAATGTGGCTATCCGAACATGTTGTTCTTGGATTCTAAAGGCTATAATGATAAAATTTTAAAGGTAAGCCATAATAAAAATGATCTTATTAGAAAGGGGTATTTAAATCCAAATAAATTCCTCAATAAGTTAAAACACATGTACCTCAAACCATCTTGTTTTGATAAGAATAAAACAAATTCTAGTTAAAGCAATCATTGTTTGGTTCTCTCAAGAAGTGAGGTGAATTTAACGAAGAAGAAAAAAATTGGTTCAGAAGCCTCACGGAATTATGATTTAAAATATAAAGATAGTGATATGTGGCATGGGATTCAAAAATTAGAGTACTTTATATGAAATTTCCAATGAATTGAACTTGAAACAAAGTCATTTTCATCATTCATTTATACTCAATTTCAGGGAATAAATTATCTATCCCAGGGAAATGGAATTCAAAAATGCCAAAGATAATAATTTCCACTCAAATTTTTTTTAAAATAACAAAAATTTAAAAACAAACTCACAAAAATTTAAAAAAACACATTTTTAAAAAAAAAATAGGAAGACAAACAGCTAATAAAAAACCTAAACTATAAAGCCCCCCCACACAATTAAATGATGTAGTGTCTGCAATGCAATCAAATGGATTTAACACATAATAATATTTCAAATTGAAGAAAAAAAATCATGAAAATATTAAGTAGAGGTACAACCTGATGGAGTTTATTGACAAACAGGTTGGAGGAGTGTGATCTCCTCCATTGGATCAGATGGCATAGTCCCAAGGAATTTCTTAAATATGTTCCCATTAACAGTGAATGGATCCTTATATCCATTTTTTACAATATTCTAAGCACCAAAAGGATATACATGACTAAATATAAATGGACCTTCCTACTTGGAACAAAGTTTTCCGAGCATCAGCTTGAGTCTTGAATTGAATAACAACACTTTGTCTCTCGGATGAATGTTTTTTGGTGGGATCAGTTTGTCAGGAGCCACTATCATTCTCTCTTTGTAAATCCTGGAATTTTCAAATGCTTCCCTTATAATTTCATCCAACTCTTATAACTACAATCTTTACTTTTTCCCTTTACATTCATGATCTAGATTCATCTTCCTCACATCCCAATATGCCTTGTGTTCCAAATCCGCTAGTAAGTAACAACTTTTCCGATAAATCAGTGTATATGGACTCATTCCAATTTGTGTTTTTTGGCTGTCCAGTAAGCCCATAATGTGTATTCTTACCTTTTCCTCCAATCCTTCCTATTTTCATTAAAAATAATTTCCAAAATTAATTGAATTTCCCTATTGGAAACTTCAGCTTCCCCATTAGTCTATAGAAGATAGGGAGTTGATGTTTTAGGACGCACCCCATAATTTTTCAATAAATCCACCATTCTCATGTTGAAAAAGTGGGTCCCTAGATTAATAATTATAGTTTTAGGAACTCTAATTCTAAAAAATATGTTAGCCCTAACAATATCAAAAACACCATTAGCATCATCAGTCCTGGTAGATTTTTCTTCCACCCATTTGACAACATAATCAACAAAAAACAGCATATAGGAATTTCCAAATGTCATTTTGCAAGGGCCCATAAAATATATCCCCCAAACACAAAACAATTCACAAAAATTATGTGGATTTTGGGGTATTTTTTCTCTCTTTGAAATATTTCCTACAAACTACCTTTTTTCACACCATTTTTAAAATTCATGAGAATCTTTGACAAGTGTTATCCAATAAAGTCTAGATTCTAAAACCTTCCTTATTGTAATTTGAGGTTTAAAGTGGCCTCCATATGATAATTTGGGACAAAACATAAAGACTAATTCAATTTCATTTTTAGTAAAACATATTTTGATCATTTGTTCATTACAAATATTCCAAATAAATGGATCATCCCAGATGTAATATCTAGATTCAGATTTCAATTTTCGAATTTTTTTGGAATTTAAATGTGATGGGACCTGATATGTTACCCGATAATTTACCATGTCAGCATACCAAGGTACTTATCCTTCAATCAAGTACAACTTCTCTTCTATAATCTGATAATTTAGTGGTTAAATGTCTGGAATTTCAACTCCAGTGGTGTAGGGTAGTCAACATAAGTGATCAGCCACTTGGTTCTCAGATCCCTTTGTATCTTTGATTTCTATGTATAACTATTTTATTAGTAGAATACATCTCACAAGCCTCTGTTTTGCATCATCCTTCTTCAGCAAGTACCTAAGAGCTTCATGATCAGAAAACACAATGACTTTAGTTCCAAGAAGATATGATCTAAATATTAATAAAGAAAAAAATTGCTAAAAACTATTTTTTTGTTATTGTGTAGTTGAATTGGGCCACATATATGGTTTTTAGGCATATTAAATGAGTAGTGTCTTTACCTCAATTCTATGAGAAATTAATTCTCCAACTTCTTGGTTTAGAGCATGACAAAGTAGCTCAAATGGTTCTTCCCAATTGGGTGGCTGCATTTCCGGTGGTGTAATCAATCTCCTTTTCAACTCATCTACTTCTTCTCTACATGAACCATTGAAACTAAAATAAGAATCTTTAAAAATTAATCAAGAGAGATGGAGTGAAATCTTACTGAAAGCTTTGATAAACCTCCTGTAGAATCCTACATGTCCTAAAAATGATCTAATATGGTTTACACAATTTGGGTAAGGAAAAAGAATTTATCACATCAATTTTTGATTTATCAACTTCAATGAATTTATGAAAAATGAAATTACCATGTAAAATTAATCTCTCAACCATAAAATGACACTTTTCAGAATTCAAAATAAGGTTTTTTTAGATGAATGTTTTCAAAACGTTTTCCTGATTTTTTAAACAATGGTCAAAAGAATTTTCAAAAACTGTGAAATCATCCTAGGAAACCTCTAACAAATTATCAATGTGATCATAAAATATATTTACCATACACATCAGAAATATTCCTGGGGAATTACAAAATCCTAATGGAATCATTTTTTATGAAAATGTACCGGAAAGACAAGTAATGGTAGTCTTCTCTTGATCCTCAAGAGCAATGGGTACTTGAAAATAACCTAAAAATCCATCAAAAAAGACATAATGAGTTCCCCCTTCCAATCTCTCCAGAATCTAGTCAATAAAAGGGACATGGAAATGATATTTTCGAGTGACCCGATTTAGCTTCTTAAAATCTATACACACTCTCCAGCTATTCAGAATTCTCGTAGGGATTAATTCATTCTTTTCATTCCTCACAGTGGTTAGGCAAGTTTTATTTGGAACTACATGGATGGGGATAACCCATTGGGAATATGATATGGGATAGATGATCCCAAAGTCTAATAGCTTCTCAATCTCTCATTTCATAACCTCCATCTGGGTGGGGTTCAACCTCATTTGGGGTCATCTGACAAGTTTGGGATCTCCTTCAAGAAAAATTCTACGTGAGAAAACTTTTTGGTTTATTCTAGGGATATCACCAAAGCTCCACTCTATTGATGGGACATTCTCTCTCAAATGCTCAATTAATGATTTTTCTTGAGTTTCAGATAGATTATTTGTAATTATTACTCGTAATTTATCTCCCTCTACTGGGTAAACATATTTTAAATCATTGGGGAGTGCTTTGAATTATAGATCAGGGGGATGCTCAAGGGATGAAACTAAATTGAGGTTCCCCATATCTAATGGTTTTACATCCTACACACACGAAATCAAATCATCTTCCTCATCATTTAAAAAATTATCAAAAAAATCATATTTTTCCTCTTCATCCAGCTTGAAATTAGAATATCCAAGAGTTTGGGAATCCATATGTTTAGTAATATTTTCAATGGAAAAATTATTTCTTAATGATATGAATTCATGAAACATACCTGATTATTTAATTATTTTTTTACCATCTTCATGGGTGATTGTGAAGAGTGAATGACCAAATGGTGGGTGCCTCATGGATTCAAAAATATTGAAGTGGATAATGCTATCTCCGAACTCCATGGTATGTGTCCCTTCATGGTCATTGATGATGGTTTTGGATGTCTTCAAGAAAGGTCTCCCCAAAATTATAGGTGAGTCTAATGGGATTCTATCATCTTCTATATTCAACACATAGAAGTCAGCAGGGAATAAAAGATCTTTGACTTATACCTAGACATTTTCCTAAACTCCTATTGGAAAAAATGTGGATCTATTTGCAAGCTAGACCACCACTATTTTGAGCATTAAGTCTCCCATATTCAAAAAAATTATATAATTAGTGAGGAAATACATTAATTTATGCACCCAATTCTCACAAATCAGTAGAGAAATTTATTGAACCAATGGTGCATGGAATAGATAACATCCATGGATATTGACATTTGATTGGCAATTGTGGTGTGATAAGGGATGAGACGTTTTTACCCAATTGATCCTCTCATTACCTTGAAGTCTCCTCTTCTTTTTGAAAATATCCTTCAAAAATTTAGCATACATTTGAATTTGTTTGAGTTCTTAAAGTATAGGTATGTTGATTTCCACTTTCTGGTAGGTGTCCATAATTTTTTTTGTAGTTCTTCTTGTTGAAATCTCTTTGATTCAATCATCCTTGATGAAAATAGTGGGGGTATATCTTTTCTCTCCATCTTTTTCCTTTTAAATGATGTTTCTTGTTTCTTGTTCCTTGGACTATCCTTCTTCTCCTCCCCTTTCTTATCTTCATCCCTATGAATTTTCATAGAATTGTCATCATTTCCAACTTCATTCTCCCCCAGATCAGGTATTCGTGTTTCAGGTTCAATATTGAATGGTGGTGGGAGTTCCTTTAGACATATTTTAGTTATATAATAACATTATATTTTGGGTTTTGGGATTGTTTGGGAAGGGAGTTTACCTGGATTTTTGGTCAGAAAGTCCAATTGATTTTCAAATTTATTGGAAAAATATTTCATAGTGACTTCCAGTCCTTCAAAATCAGATTTATGTTGTTGGTTTTGAATTAGAGGTTTTGCACTAGTGAATGGATGCTCATAGGGTCTTTCGAAAGTGGTTGGGTTTTGGTATAAAGTTTGGTTATATGATTGTTTCTATTGAAATGTTGGTGGGTTATGGAATTGATTCGGGAATGGTGGTTGGTTTTGAAAATACTTTTGGTATGGGGGTCTACATTGATTCTGCTGATTTCCAAACCCATATTGGACTTGGTTATGATCTCTCCATGCATGATTTTGTTGGAACTGCCTTAGATGATAGGTTCTTGAACATTTTTCCATTCACTGTATTCTATAACATTGGTTAGTGAAATTATGAGGTGATGAGAATAAACCACTTACCTTAGCTGGCGATTTTTGGTCACTAACTTTCTTCAAGGCCATCTGTATCACCAAACTAGTAATCTCTTCAATGCTAGTTCTTAATTAGGGTTATTGATGCGAAGTTTGTACATCATGAATACATCTTGTTCAAAAACCTCTTGTTCCAAACAACTGTGAGTTTTGTGAAATCTTCTCAATCATCCCCTTGGATTCTTCGGGTGATTTGTCAATCAATGAACCTCCAGATGATGCATCAAGATGGTTTCTATCATTTTCAAGTAGTCATTGATAGAAGAAGATAAAAAATTGATGTTCCTAAATTGATTAATGTGGACAGCTGGCACATATATTCTTAAATCTCTCCCAGTACTCTTAAAGGATTTCTCCAGATGATTTTCATATGGCATATATTTCCATCTGAATGATTGTACTTCTAATGGTGGGGAAGAATATTTGCATGAAATATCTTACCAGGCCATTCCAGTCATGCATGTATCCTGGTGTTAGGTCGTACAACAATTCATTTGTATCCCCATCCAATGAAAATGGAAATGCCTTCCACATTACCTGCTCCTCAGTTACTCCACGGGTTCTGAAAGTTGAGCACACATGTGTGAACTCCATAATATGTTTGTTTGGATCTTCACCTTCAAAACCATGAAACATTAGAAGCAATGTAATCATGTTATGTTTCATTTCAAAATAATTTTGTAATACTTGAATGAAAATTTTATTGTTTTGATTATGTAATTATGAGGCACAAAGGCCTCTAAGTGTTTGGTTTTCATTTTCATCCATAATGAAGGGCTCAGAGTGAACACTTGAAGTTTCACTTGAGTCTAAATGAGAAATTTCTTCTAATTCACATTGAAAATTAAGGTTTAAAATTCTATTGAACAATGTTATTTCAATTTCCGGATCTATGGGTAATGGTTCATGTTTTGAGGATCAAGTCATGCAATTTTGAAGCGAAAAGATAAAAAGAGAAAGGAAAGAAATGAAAAGAAATGTTGGCACTACCTCCCCCGAAATGGAACCATTTTTTGATACGTGCCTATCATGGGGTGTGTAAAAACAAAATATAACTGAAGATAAAATGTATTATAGTGGTTTACCTAGGTTTTCTCCATAGAGGAGTGCTCAACTATACTATTTGTTAATTAAAATAAGAGAAATAAGTGATGTTATTTTTGAAATTCTAGGATTTGGAAAATAAAATAATGTTACTAAATAAAGTAAAGAAAGTAAGTGAATGTTTTTAAAAAAATTGAAAAATGATGTGATTCAAATCAGTGATATGAAATGGTGATCCGGTTATGGTTGGTTTTCCAATTGAAATTCTACCACAGTTCACTTTACCCAATTCTCTTCTTCTAAATCATTAAGAGTGAGAATACTTAATTGTTTCTTCTCACTCTTTGTCAAATTAAAATGTGAGAATAAACCTTAACAAAACCTCAGATTCATCTACTATCCTTCCAATGTGTAACAGATGTGTAGAAAATAACCCAATTATCTTAGGAAATTCCCAATCGAGTCTTGTTTATCCCAAGCAATCAAGAACATTCACTACTCCTCACACACGTACCAGTGGTCATTGAGTACATCCCCACTATGTCCTGGTCTATTCCATTGTTTATAAAACAAAAACAAGTAGAGTGAGATATTGATCATTGACCAAATATAAATAATAAACAGAAACTAAAATCAGTTACAATCATACATGATAATAAAAATTGTTATAAGAAATTGAAACTGATTTGTAGAAGAGAAAATATGATTTTAAAACATTCATAGGAATAACTCATGAAATAAAAAATAGAAAACCACTTATTCCCCAATCACATAGAATTTTACACCACCATGGTAACTGTAATTATGAATAAGGGGAAATAATAACACATTACAAGACTATGAATTGTAAAACAATGAAAAGAAAGAACAGTAATTTGATCCTCCAGAATCTATCCTCCAGATGTTTGCCGCTGTTATGCCCACCAGCCATCCGAAACTCACTAAGGTCACTTATTATAGAATGTTTTTAATGAAGATGGATAAAGAACCTAAAAATATTAGATTCTTTGGATGGTTGTAATGAAATACATGGCCGAATCAATGACCATTACTTTTCTGAACGCCAAAAACGTTTTCACCCATTCCACTTGGACGCACCCAAACGATTCCTTGATGAGCATCGTATTTTATGAAATTTATTTTGAACCATCCTTTGAATGACCTTTATCGACGCAAGCTAGAATCACCTCATTTTAAGGTCTATTGAATCAAATATTGTAGATATAATTCGGTGGGGTCCATTCTGCCAGCCAGACCGAGTTCTGTACTTGATTGATTTTTCTGTACCATTGGGTTTCAAATTGTGTCTTGGTCTGGAAGACAAAATTCAATCCCACAAGAATATGAATCATATAAAAAGATTCACCTAAATTGGACTAATATTATAAATTTTATTCCCAAAAAAAAGATATATAATTCTTCCAATTTATAGAATTGCCTCATTTTCACATTTGATCCCAAAATACACCAAAAACACTTAAAAGATACAAATATACTCAAAATAGATAATTGAGAGGGATTAAATCATTGAAAAACTTATTAATAATATTCAAAATATTAATCCTATAACATTTCATTGATTTTTGTTCATTGGTGAGTCAATCTATTGGATTGGTAGTAGTATTGGAGCCTCTTTTGTCATAGTTGGTACAATAGTAAGGGGATTCCTCGGTAGATTATTTTCCTCATTTTGTAAAAGTATTCATGGATATTCTCCCTATTGAGGTTATTGAACTAACATATCAGTATGACGTCATTTTTTAATAGATTTTCTACTCTTAATCTCTCCAATTTTGATTTATCTTTATCAAATGGGGCCTATAGAGTTTCATTATTATAAAGCTACCTATTGATACTATAATAAAGAAGTGTTATATCTAATATATTATTTCTCCATGGGGTGATACATTGTTTTTCACCCTAATTACTGCTATTTTTCTATGGTTATGCATATACTACTAGAGTTAAATCAGCTGAAAATCAAGAACTTTTACCCTCTTCTGAAGATTGCTGGTTTTTGTCACACTGAGGGGATCCAATTCATGTTTGGAGATCAACCTATGGTGTGGATATCATAAAATATTGGTTAATTATGATTATATCTATAAGAGTTCCATTATATAAATATATGTCATATTCATGTTGGTATTCATTCCATTTGGTGTCAAGAATGCCTCTACTTTGTTAATAGAGATCATGAACTCTATATTTCATTTTATCCTAGACTAGTTTTCCATCATGTTCACTGATGATATATTGATCTAGTGGATATCATAGGAGGAATATTCCAATAATTTAAATATATAATTATTGGTCCTTTAACACTATTATATCATTCCAAATATATCAAATAGTATGTTTTACACACAATAAGTAAATTACCTTATACATGTAGTGTCTCAGAAGGGGGAACCCATTGGACTCTCACATATCAATGTAGCCGTTTCATACTAAACAAATAATTAAATGGTGGATATTTAAAATTTACTTAGTCTTATAGGTTATTATTAGATGTTTCTGTCTAATTTTTCATGGATCATGACCCATCTGAAAATGTTGACTAAAATGGCCATGAATTCATATGGATTGATCAGTTATAGGTAGAACATTGAAACCAGAAGGATGTATTGATTATTGATCAATTTCTTCTATATTCCAAGTGGGGTGTGATCTTTGTTCACTTTTGTGATAAATCTCATAAGGGCTTGAGGTACCTATAGATGCATTAGATAGTGATTATCTATTATAGATATATGTTGTTCTTCATCCATTATTATAACTCTAAGACCCATGATATGGGGATAGTGGATGTGGTGTTGGGGATGAATTTGTGGTTGAATTACCTAATAAGTGAGCCTTTTTGGTTTTCAAAAAGTAGAAGAGTCTAAAATATGTCTTCTCCCAACAATATTTGAATCTACACCATTAGATGAGGATAAAGTTTCTCCAAAAGTATGTTTAAGATATTTTCACACTATTTTAATGTTGAATTTGGTTATGAATTAAATTATCTTTAAGTATAATAGAGATGTTTTTCTAGAGATTACTGTTGTTTTGGATGGGTTGTAGGAGCTTCTAGCAATGAATCATGACATGGGTGAAATTAGAGGAGGTGGATTTATTTATTAAATGATTTTGGATTCTCCCTTGATGAAACATGTTGATGTGACTTAATGTGAATTAATAGAAGCATAGGTTATTTGTGATTGTGTTGGATATGGTTACACTCCAAATGAATGATCTGTTTATTGTCATAACTGGATGTTGTTCTAGGTTATGTTGTTTGTTCCACTATAAATGTGAGAGAATGTTCTCTATGATTTTCAAAGATTCAACTTAGTGGTCCATACATGTGGCAATAAGATGTATTGTGGCTTGATTAAATGTCTTTGGTGACTATGGATGAAAAAAATAGATGAAGAGTATGGGTTGAAGGGTATTTTTTTGTTATAAATTGAAAACATAACACCATGTTTCATAAGGTTTGTTGCAAACCTTTATTTTCCCAGTGTGGAAGAGGTAGAACATCTCATGGAATTTATTTACTCGGTTACTCCGATATAGGAAATGATGTGATGTATTTTGGGTGACTGTAGACCATGTGATGAAGTCAGATGAGTTTTTATTGATCCTTGAATCGTGGTTCATTACTATGTTAGTGAGGCAGTATTAAAATGACTTTTTTAAACATCATGAGTTACTGGGTACGATCATATATGATTGATATCCTCTTTTTACCTCAAGTGATTTTAGGGGATTGAAGAATTCCGTTATATCCAAGATTCGTCATAGGACTGATTTCCACCCTGAAACAGATGTGAAGATGGGGAAAACTATCATGATGCTGGAGGATATGTTTCAATATTTTATCTTGGATTCTGGTATATTTCACATACATGACATATTTTTTAGGTATTTTTCATTTATTTCTATTATTTATTTTTTTACAAGGGTTTCTTGGGAATATTTGGTGGATGGGGTGGTTACATCAGGATTTGGTTCAAACCATTATCCCATTTCTAGATTTAAGAACAAAATTTGTTTCTTTTATAAATCCTTAATTTTTAACATGTTTTATCAATTGCACATCCCACATGGCCCTCCCTAACATATTAAACCCCCATAGCCTTTTGGAACCATTAATAACTAATAATCATGACAAATTTTGGTGATTTATTCATGCACTAGGCCAACCTGTGATCTCATTTCCTATTTTTTAAAAATATTTTAATTCTTTTATATCATATTTATTTATTAATATTTTCTATCATTACACCTCTCACTTGAGTCCACGAATCATAGAAGAAACCTCATGTTACATTTTCCATCTTTGCATCTCATCTTCATTGGGGAGTGGGGAAAACATCCTCATGGTTTCTCAAATCATCCAGATTTAAATTGGTATTTTGTTCCATTCATAAATCATCCATTTTTCATTCTTATTTTGTCATTTTAGTCCCCACATTACCTCCTCAAACGTATTCAGACCTCCCTTTCATTTTTCTTTTCTTGGATATTCAACTACTAGTATATTTTGGGTGATTTCATCAATATTTTTCAAGTAAGTGATTCTCCTCTATTGCTCCTTCCATCAATGTTGGGGTTCTTCCACATTTCATGAAGCCCCAAATGTCTAAAAGTTAGGGTTAGTACCTAGGGTTTTTTTGCGTTTCATGGTCCAATTTCCAGGTTTTTTTAACATTAACACCCTTGTGGTGCGACGGTGGTGTAATTGATGTTCCACACAAGGATTTGATGGTTTTGATATATATGGTATGTGATTCTAGGTATATGCACTAGTATATGAGTTAGCCATTCTTTACTAAAATTTTCAGCATACTCCAACATCATTGTGATTGATTTGAAAATTAATTTTGGTGGAATTTGTTATGTAATTGATTTTTAAGATCCATTTTCTTTTAAAAATGGGTGTTTCACACGTTTATTCAATGTTGTACCATTTAGAGTTGTTTTATAATTGATGTAAGGGTTGTATTAAAAAAATTCTTCTTGAAATAATTGTTAGGGTTAATATTAGGGTGCATTAGGTTTTAAAAAGAGGAATTTTAGATGGATTTTATGTTCAAAGATTGTTTATGTTCATTTCAATTGTTTTATGGAAATTCTAAATGGTTTTTTGAGATACATAAATAGTGGAAGGAATGTGTAGCTGCCATTGAGAATATGTATGACCAGAACTGATTTTTTTATATTAAAATGGAATTTGGTAACATCTGTTTATTGTTTGAGCAGAAATGGGGAAACCATGGAATCTACGTGAGAAAACGTGTACTAGTATGCAAGTGATCTAGAGTGGTTTTTTTCCTATTTCAACTAGAAAATTTTACATTAAAAACACTATAAAAACTACCATAATGATTATTGGAGACCATTAGTTTATGAGTATGTTCCCTACTAGTTGATTGTGTATGAGAATAGATATTGTAATGTTTTCTTCACTGCGAGATATAAAGTACATGGGGCCCAAAACAAAGTATTGCTTAGGTGTGTCCCAGAGATTAGTACCTCATTGAATATTTTCTATTTATCATTTATTTATGGTGTCTCTGGATTTAAAATTTTTTACGTTAAATTTTTATATAAATTTCTCCACCCTTTGAAATTTCCCTTTAAATACTTTTTAATTTTAAAAGTTTCATTCTTCAAAAATTATTGCCACCATTTCATGTTTATTAAAACTTGCATGGTTTTGATATTTTAATTCTTACTGTGTGGAATATTATGGGTGGTATCCAATTGGGACTAGTATCACACCATACATATTACCTTTGTGAGTTAATATACTTGATCATGCTTGACATAGGTATAGGCAAGGCCTTGGGTGATGGTGGTTCGGGTTGTTAGTTTTCTTCCACGGTGTGGTGTTGTAGAGACATCTCATGAGTGATGACCCCATGTCATATGGTGTCCCATGGGCTATTTTTTTTACTACTTTTATGTATACATGGACCTCTTGCGTAATTTATTTTCCCATTTATCCAGTTCTTAATTTTATTTAAGTCTTGTTTGTCCTGAATTTTCAAATTCATTTTATTTATTTCTTTTGGTTATTAACTGATTCTAAACTCAGGTAAATTATTCCCAAACCGTTATTGATCATAACCAAGAACTTTTTCTAGCCCATGAGGATAGGAAATGTCTTTTGTACCTTTCCAGGGACCAGGGCGGGTGTCGATTTTATTGGTGACCATTGTTGGTTCGTGACAAAATGGTATCAGAGGAGGATAATTTTTTGGTGTCATATCGTTATTTTGGGATGAGTTGGGTTAAACATAAGCCTTTACTATCGGGGTGTGGAGTTTTGGTTATGATTATAGTTCTTGGACCACACCTCTATGATAGACCTCGAGTCACCATTGGATGTTGGGATTGTTTGTTTGACTTCACTTCTCGGTGAGACGTGTGGGCTGCAGACTGCATGTGGACATCGTGTGGGGGCGAATTAGTTGATTATTTTTTTGCTGTAATGTGTTTGTATTATTTATATTTGAGGATAATTATGATAATTTTTAGAACTAGTGTACTAATTTGTTATCTTTTTATTTTTTCCTTTTGTGGAAAGATGCCCCCCCCCCAGAAAGCTCCCATGCACCCATGGGAGGAAGATAGATAGAGGTCCAGCTCACCACTTGATTAAAGGTTTGTAGAGGATATGGTTTGGGAGTTCCAAGATCTTGGATAGGTACTATCTCCTACTATAGCTCTAGTTAGATTACATTATACTGGTCCTATGAAGGAAAAATCCCATGAGTTTGTGAGAAATAAGCCTCATACTTTTCGAGGTAGCAAGGAACCCTATGAAGAAGAGTAGTTGATTGAGAAGATGGAGTGCATGTTTGACTTTCTTGACATAGCTGGGGAGGTCAATGTAAAGTGTGCCACTTTTCTATAAAAGGGTCTTAGCCACAAGGTATGGGAATCAGTGATTCAATATAGAATACATGATTAGATGAGTTGGAAGGATTTCAAGGCAACCTTCCATGTCCAGTACTTCCTTGAAGTCTTGGAATATGCTAAATCCCGAGAGTTTATAGAGTTGGTTCAGGGGGACCCTTCAGTGATGGAGTATTACATCCATTTTCTCGAGATAGTACGATATACACCTAAAATGGTCACCAAGGAGAAGATAAAGGCCCAGATGTTTGAGAGGGGTTTGGGGCCAGAGATCTATTCCCAGATCTTCCTTTTCAAGAGGAAAACCTATGCAGAGGTAGTTCATCGGGTTTTCTTGGAGGAGATCGACCTCAAGAGGAGGGATGGATTGTTCACGACAATGTCAGTAATGGGAAGTTGTAGAACATCTGAGAGGAAAAGGATGTGATTGTAGCAGGTAATGAAGGGAGGTGGCATATGATATCAATATTATAGGTGGTTTTCATTTGTGGATTCTAATGTGAGGTCCGTCATGTGCCACTAGTGTGGGACTCCATGGAACATCTGACCATCATATACATCTCCTCTAGAGCCATGTTATTAGTGTGGAGGTATTGGAAACGTGAAACATTTATATAGTATGGAACTTCCACTCCACCGTGGGGTATGATCTATTGGTTAAAGGGGAGTTCTAGATCATTAAAACCTATAGAGGGTGGGGGGATCAATATTTAGTGGTCATAGAGGTAGGTCTGTATCATCTTATCGACACAAATAGTTCATGGAAGAACAATAGGTGAGTATCCATTCTCAGTCATATACGAGGCATCTTCATGTCGTGCAACAGGAACCAGCAGGAGCAGATGAATGACCATCGACTATCTGATGTTCCGTTTTGATTGAATTTTCTATAGTTTCTACTCTTTTCGATATTGGTTCTTATGTTTCAATTATCACTTCCTATTTTTTGATCATGTTGAATTTTCAAAGAAAGCTTTTTCCCTTCACGATTGATTTAGTTACACTACTGGGAAAGAAGGATTTGGGTCTCTGGTGCCCGTCTAGTGAACATTCCATGTTAGGGGTTAAGATAGAGTGGGACCTATAGTTCTTAGAAAAGTATATATTTTACGTAATTCCTCACATGGATTGGATGGTTCACTTTCAAGAGCATATAAATGGATATAGGGGGAAGGTCAGTGTCATGGAATCTCATTGGAGATGTCCTGTTTTTCTTGGGGAGTGGGATCCTTGGTCGGGTCTCAGAAGACCTCCACTCCAAGAGTTGGGTAACCTTGTCTTCTAGTTATCTTCACTCGTGCCAATGGATGAAGGTCATGATCAGGAGGATGGAATATCCATTTTAGTGGATGAGATTCTAGAGGTATTTTCAGAATATTTTTCAAGCTTGCCTCTGGGGTCGGATGTGGATTTCACACTTGATTTGGTTTCATGAACATAATCGATATATCATCCATAGTATCATATGGACCCACATAATTGATGAAACTAATGATATATCTAGATGATTTAGATTCCAAAGGATTAATTTTCCCGAGCTTCTCTCCTTGGGCCACTCATCTTCTCTTTGGGAATGAGGCCAACAGGTCCCACAGGTTGTGTATTGATTTACAGAAGTTGAATATGATATCCATGAAGAACAAATATCATTTCATACAAATAGATTATTTGTATGAGAATTTGAAGGGAAAAGTGGTTCTCAAAAATAGAAATGTGTTAAGGTTGCCATAAACTAAGGGTGAAAGAGGAAGATATCCAAAAGATAGCCTTCATAAGAAGGTACAGTCAGTTTGAGTACTTGTTCATGCCATTCGGATTGACCAATGCTCTAGGAGTATTCATGGAACTCATAAATAGTGTGGTCCATGAGAATACTTGTTCTTTCAACGTGGTATTCTTGGATGCCACCCTTGATTACTCTAGATCCAAGGAGGAGCATGAACATAATTTTTGGTTCTTTTTGGGACCATTTTGGAATCTTTTCCTTTATGCATTGTTTCCCAAGTGTGGATTCTAGATTAGGTAGGTGAATTTTCTTGAGCATGTGATCTCGGAGCAGTGAGTTTTAATGGATACCGGTAAGTTGAATGTTTTGATGTCATGGGAGCATCCGAATAAAATTTTTTTTGATCAAGAGTATCCTTGGATTTGAAGGATGAAATAAGTGGTTTGTTTGAGATTTCTCTTGGATTGCTTCACCCATGACTGCACTCACCTGTAAAAGGGTAAATTTTTTTTGAGGCCCATAATTTGAGGCTCTAATGTGGTGGTTTAATACCACCCTCATGTTGATATTTCTAGAATCTAGGATAGTCTATGTACTGTATCATAATTCATTAGGTTTGGGTCTTGGGTGCATGCATATGTAGAATGATCGCGTGGTGGTATATGGATCCCACCAACTCTGACCACGTGAAATTTTTACCCGACCCATGACTTAGAGAATTTAGTTGTGATACATGCATTAAAAACATGGTTCCATTACCTCTTGGGGAGAAATATATTTTCTATTCTAATCACAATATCTTAGACAACATCTTCTTATAGAATGATCTTAATCTAAGGCATCCACGTTGGATCGAGTACTTTCAGGTTTTTGACATCGATATCGTCTACACATAGGGAAAGGGTAATTTGGATGAACACACCATGATCATAAGAGTACCAATGTAGGCTCTAAGGAATTCTCGGGACAGTTGGACTCTGATGGGTCTTTTTGCTGAGATGCATGTGCAGACCAAGGAGCATAGTGGAGGTGTGTTCTTGGAGACTGTTTAGTTGACCCCTTATCTTGTGGTGCTAAATCAGAGAGAACAAGTCGATTATTATCTATGTCAGTGGTCAAGCCAGATTCTTCACGGTGGGGAGATGTATTCTGATTGCTCTTTCTCCCCCGAGGGTATCTTGTTCTTCCAGGGATTCTTAGTGGTGCCTTTGTCTCTACGAAAGTTTTTGATGAAGGCAAGCCACTAGTCTCAATGTTTTTTCCATCATGGTGCCACCAAGATGTTTTATGATGTTTGTTATCAATTCTGGTGTCTAGGTATGAGACGAGACATATATAACTTTGTTTTAAGATGTTATACATGTCAGAAGGTGACAACAGAGCATCAAATTCCATCTGGTTTGCTCCAGCCTCTAACCATTCCTACCTGTTAGTGGGATGAGGTGGCCATGGATTTTATTTTTGGCATGTCTTGTACACCCTGAGGAAAAAATGTCATATGGGTAGTAATTGATCATATGACCATATCAACCCACTTCATTCTCATCAAGAATTTTGCTAAAGTGGATGAGTTGGGATAATTATACATTCAAGAGGTGGTAAGGCTTCATGGTTTCCTATCTGATGTTGTCTCAGATAAAGACCCATATTTCACTTCTTGATTTTGGGAAGGCCTTCCGAAATCCTTGGGGTATCAGATTAAATTGAGAACGACATACCATCCTCAAATGGATAGTAAGATAGAGCAGTTGAATTATATAATTTAGGACATGCTCTATGCACATGTTTTGAACATTGGAGGTTCATGGGTTATCCAATTGGTATTGGTTGAGTATTCATATAATAATATTTACCAATCCTTAATCCGAATGGCTCCCATTGTGGAACACTATAGTTGGCATTGTCGGTCTCATTGTGTTGGGATGAGATAGGTGAGACCTCACTATTGGGGCTGAGTCTTTTGAAGGGGAAAACTGGGATGCTAATGTTGATCAGGAAGAATTTATTGAAAGCTTAGTTTCTATAGAAATCATACGCTGATCATAGGGGTTGATACCTATAGTTTTCGGGGGGTGATGGTGCATTTTTTGAATGTTTCCCCTCATATGCGTCTTCGCCTTTTGGGAAAGGAGGGAAAGATAACATTGAGATATGACATACCTTTTGAGATACCTGATCAGATTGGAAATGTGGAATACAAGTTATCTTTTCCTTCTTAGTTTACATCTATCCATGACATATTCCTAGTGTCACACTGGAAGAAGTAAAACCCGAATCTACACCATGTACTAAATTGGGAGGAGTTGGATATAGAGCCCAATTGGTATGTGGTTTAATGAGAAGTGTGTATTTGGGAATCCTACAAAGAATTTTTTTTATGGGAAGAATATTCATATATATTGAGTCCTCTAGAAACATGGGACTGATGAGCATGATACCTGGGATCAGATTTCATAGGTTGAAGAGTAGTTTTCGTTTCCCTTATCTAATTAGGCTTCAAGATGAAATTCTGAGGAGGGGAAGTTTTTTTATGTTGGGTATAATTTTCAAACACATGATTTTATTTTTAACTATTTTTCATTAATATATATTCTTTCTTTTTTTATGGGGGGTTCCTATGAATTTTGGGAGAATGGGGTGGTTATATCATGAATTGGGACAAACCGTGAACCCATTTCCATATTAAAAAAATTTGATTCTTTTATAACTCCTTATTTTTCTTACATTATCATCCATTATACTCCCCAAAATGTATTTACATGACCTATAAAATCCAAAATATCCTTTTGGAACTATTAGGAACTTATAATCCTGATTTATTTCGATGATTTCATCAAGCATTGGTCCAACATGTGAACCCATTTCCAGCTTTTAAAAAATTAATTAATTCTTTTATATCTAATTAATTTTTTAATATTTTTCAGTTATTATACCTCTCACTCGAGCCTTCAAACAACAGTTTCACCCCAATGTTCCATTTTCCCTCATTGGAGCTCAGCTTCATCGGGGATTACGGCTTACTCCATCAAGGTTTCTCAAATCGTCTAAATTTGAAAAGCTAATTTGTTTCATTCAAAAATAATTCTAAGTTTACACTTATCCCCCATTTTAGTCCCTACATGAACTCCTCAGACATATTAAAACCTCCCTTTATATTTTGGAATCCGGTAGAGTCAACTAATAGTATATTGTGGTAGATTTCATCAATCATTCTCAAGTAACTGAGTTTCCTCTCATGCTCCTTCCATTTCCTATGGTTTCTTCCACTTTTCATAAAACCCAAAATTTCTAAATGTAAGGGAATCATATCTGGGTTCTTTTTCTAGTTTCTTGGTCCAATTTTTTAGGTTTAGGGTTTACTTCACTCCCTTATGGTGCGGTAGTGGTGTAGTGGATGTTCCACACAAGGATTTGAGGGTTTTGACATATATTGTAGGTAGTTAAACATGTAAGAACTAATAGATGAGATATCCATCCATGATTTATATTTTCAAAATACTCCTCTATAATTTTTTTTGAAAAACTATTTTTGGTGGAAGTTGTTAAGAAATTGTTTTTTATGTTTCATTTTTTTGTGAAAATTTTATTTTTACCTGTGCATTCCATGTTTTACCATTAGGGTTTTTTTATAATTCATGTAAGGGTTTTATTAAAATGTTATTCTTCTAATAATTATGGTTAAGGAAAATATTTTTGTTAATTTGGTTTTCAAATAGGACTTTTAAATTGATTTTATGTGAAATGATTGGTTATGTTCCTTGAAATTGTATGATGTAAATTCTAAATGGGTTATTTAGATATATAAATGGGGAAAGGAATGTGTAGCTACTGTTTTGAAGGTGTATGACTGGAACTACTATTTTTATGTGAATATAGATTTTGGTAACATTTGTAAATTGTAGGATCATAAAGGGAGAAACCCAAGAATCTTGATGGGTGGACGTGTACTAGTATGCTAGTGATCTAGTGTGGTTTTTTCCTATTTCAAATAGCAAGTGTGACTATGAAAACACTAAAAAAAATTATTGATGATGTTTGGAGACCACTGAATTATGGGTATGTTCCGTAAAAGTGGCGCTTTCACAAGTATATATATTTCTATGGTTATATTACACTGAGATACGAGGTACATCAGGCCCCAAACTAATCAGTGCTTAGAGGTGTTCCTAAGATTAGTTCTCGTTGAATATTTGGTATTTATCATTGGATTATGAAGTTTTTTGGGTGGAAAATTTGGTATCTAACATGTATTATTTAAATGTGTTCACTTTTTGAAATTTCCCTTTGAAAACTATTTACTTTTAAATGTTTCATTCTTTAGAAATTATTGCCACCATTTCATGTTTATTAAAACTTGTAAGCTTTTTGTCTTATAATTCATACTATATGGAATATTTTGGGTTGTATTCTATTGGGAATAGTATCACACCATACATAAAACCATTGGGTGTAAGTATAATTGATCATGTTTGACAGAGGTAAAGGCAAGGCCTTGGGTGAAGGCGGTTCGGGTTGATAGTTTCCATCCATTATGCGATGTTGTGGAGACGACTAAAGGGTGATGACCCCTTATCGTGTGGTGTTCATTAGTCAGTTTTTATAATACTTTAATGTATCTCTGGACCTCTTGTTTCATTTTTTGTCCCATGTATCAAGTTTTTCATTTTATTAAATTCACTTTTGGAATGAATTTTCAGGTTCTGTTTATTGATTTCTTTTGGTTGTTAAATAACTCTAAACTCAAGTAAATCATTCCCAAACCATTTTTGATGATACTTGGGAACTTATGCTAGTCTGTTGGGATAGGTAACACCCTTATGGCCTTTCCATGGACTTGGTCGGGTGCGGGTATTAATGGAGACCATATTCGGTTCATGGTAGTATATCCTTTTAAATTTAATCTCCTTTGGTTGTGTTCGCCTATAAAATTAACAACCACTCATCCATTAGTGTGTCTCCATTTGTGGATGTTTTTTATAAGTATTTTTGTTATCCATCATTCTAAATGGATGTAGGAGAGTTATAAAGTGACCATAATTATGTGTTTCAAATCAAGATTAAGATGATTCAGAAGTTCCAAGAATGTATAATGGTAGCCCAAGACCATTTGAAGGCATATGATGATCATAAGTAGGTGTCCATGGATTTTGAGTTTTTTGACAATTTATGTAGAGGGTATACTCTCATCAGGGGAGGAATTGGATTAATAGGAGAGTAATATTTATCCACGTTTAGTCTATACTTTTGAGGAGTCTAGGAATGTTGGAAGGGTGGCGTATAGGTTTTCACAAATATAAGGGATGGAAAGGATCTACATCATCTTTAACTTGTCACAGCTTCCTATGTATCTACATGATGACTATCAGTTCATTGACTGGGGATAGTTTTTTTATCAAGGATGACACCACATTCATGGAACAATCTGTAGATATCCGATATCATTGATAGAAACTGCTACATGGAGGAATAATCCCCTTTGTTTTTGTACCACAAAGCTATAGTGTCTTAAAGTAGAGTATATGGGAGATTGAAGAACATATTCATTCCAAGAACTATAGGTTGTTTTTATTTTTCCCTGTTACCGCTTATTTTTTATTATTTAATGTTTAAAACATGATGATTTATGATATGTTCCTTTTTACCTCTCTAGTGGTGTGAGATAAGTATTTGTGTATGTAAATAGGGAAAAATCCCTTCATAATCATGATAAATTTTGATTATAACACATCTCATAACCATAAAGGAAGTTTCGTTCTAATGAAGGTTTAAATATCATCATATGGTGGTAGGGTATCCTTGATTTTTGTTGCCAATCTTATGTTGTGATACATTTGATGTGGTTGTTTGTTTTGGATTTATACATGATTAAATTAATGTTTGATTTCGTACTTTTATGATAGAATTATTATATTTTGAGTCAGTTTTTTTAGGTTTTTTTCTTTGTAGAGGAAGGTGGTATAGATGATTGGTTTGTTAGTGTATTCTTTGGTAAGTATTAAATTGTTTTTTGTGGTATAAGTGTTTGGGGTATAATGATATCCCATAGAATTATCTCAAATGATGGTTGTTAAGAAAGTTACCTTCCTTTTAAGATTTTGTTTTGATTAGCAGGTTCTGGTACAATTTGAGTGCCATCTAATGTAATTTTATATTCTTTATAAGACAATTACATTTATCTTTTTACGGTTATATGTTTATAGAAGCTGTTTGAGGAAGGATATATGAATTTGGAGATGTTGTTGTGTTGTTTCTAGTTGTTCACATCATGAAAAAGTATTCAAGATGTGAGTGGTTTCTCGTGTATTGAATCCTATAGATTCAACTATTGATATTTTCGATGGAAGTTATTTGATTAATGAATACATTTTATGAATATTTGTTTTAGAATTTTAACTAAATCCATCTTGAGATGTTATAAAAATTGGATGATGTAGAAATGTTTTTAGATTAAAGAGTTAAAACGTGAACTAGATTCAAGGAATCAGTTGGTGGGACTTGTTAAAATAATGACTTTAATATTTTTTTCATGCTAGTAATATGCCAAGTTCAAGCCTCATTATATATATCAGGGCTCACCCGAATTCTTTAATCTCACTCATTTTTTTTGGGAAATACATGGTGATTTATGGAGGCTTTTCATCCCTCCATTCAAATATTTTATCATGGGATTTAGGTGGTAGAATATTTTAAATCCATGTTGGTATATCCTATTTATTCATTTTTATTACTCTCAATCATCTTTTAGGGATGGAAAAAGTGATGAATTTTAGATTAGGGTCAGTTTGGGTTGTGATTTTGTGGATCCTAGGTGTGGTTCAGGTTTATTCTGAGTTCCCTTGTGCAATTTTTCACTCCCAATATTTATATATCATCTTGGTTGTGTTTGGATAATTAGAAATCATCAATGAGGTAGGCTATCCTCAGTCTCACATTATTTATGTGAGTGTGTAAAGATTTTAAGAATACATATCCCATTTGTATTGATTGTAATGGTATTATTATTAATGATAGTGGATTGACATAATTAATATTATTTTGAATGGGGTTCAGCCACATGTTTTACTATTCTATTTATATATTACTAAATAGATTGTGTATGTATATTACTATTTCTTAAAATGACTATTATCGCGGTATATCAAGTGATATAGTTGATGGGTATGTTAGACCCCTTCTATTTTGATGGTTTCATATCACCCAAAATAAATGGATAAGGAAATATGTATATATATATATACATATATATGGGAAAGGAATTGTATAGTCATGGAAGGTTTTAATTTATATAAGAATACACTTGCTAAATAATGAAGTAAAATAATGAAATCCTATAAATATAAGGTAAGATAAATTTTAGAAGGTGTTATGAGATTATATGTGTGGTTTTGATTGTGTGATGCCTATTGTGATGTTGGAAGTTGAGCTGTAATTTTGGTGACTGGCGTGGTTGTGGGATGTTTTGGGGAGTTATGTGATGATTGGTTTTCATGGGAAAAGATGTGGGTTGTTTTTTATTATGGTGATTTGTGATGGTTGTGATGTGTGGTGTTTGAGACATTTGGTGGTTGTGGTGAGATGCCATGGTTGATTTGGGTTTTTGGTTATGTTTTATTTGAGATGCGTAATCTTTTATATATTTGTTCTTGCTTAATTACCTATTTGGACATCGAATAAATTATACAATTGTAATAGAAATTAAATTGTTTGCTAAATTAATAAAAATGGGATAGAATTGATGTGTTGTAATTGGATTAAATGAAATAAATCAAAAAATAATGGGTTGTGTTAATGTGAAATTGATTAGATTAGTAAATTGGACTATATGGACACTCATTGAATTTATAAAAAGGTTGATCTTGTAATTGAAAGTTAATTTTTGTAGCTATGTGTGGTGGTTGTATGGTGTCATTTATTTAGTGGTGGAAATAGATGGGATAAATTCCGTGTGGTAATGTGGTGGTAATCTAGTGTACAATAGTGTAGTTTTGGTTAACCCAAAGGTTCGGTATTTTGAGTTATCAATCAATATTTTTTATATTCCATATTCACCCCACCTGAGTTATATAAAATTACAAATGCATAAGTTTTTGAGTTTATGTGTTTTAACCAACATCCAGGATAGTGGTGAAATGACTTGTTGGATATTCCCTCTTCCCTTATCTTCCATTAGTAAGAGTGATTATAAGGGATGGCATTGGAGATTACCTTGTGAATAAATGCGCTTCTGTCGGAGAATACCCAATGATGATACAGTTTTGAGTAGGAGATTAAAAAATGATGATATGGGTTGCTTTTATAGATTATCACATGATAATGTGGGTTTATTTTGGAGGATAACAAGTGGTTATGAGGATATGAAATGTGGTGGTGAACATGCATGGTGGGAGGAGGGCACAAGGTTAATATACTTCACAATCACGATACATTACTACCCTAGATGTGTGATGAGGTTGTGATGTTATGTTCACTAATGTTATCCCTATATGATAGACCTTAAAAGAGTTTGAGATATGTATGGATTTATCACTAACCAAATTACATTTAAATGTATATGTGATTTGAGTTGTATGTAAGGAAATAAAGAATTAAACATTTGATTTGGGTAATGAGTGAAACAAATCAATGGGGAAATGGTTTCCATTGTACTTGATTTATTTTATTCAAATAAAATGTTACTATATTTTATGTGTGATTTGGTGGTCATTTCATGGCGAGGATAGTAATTATTGTTTTACATATTTATGATCATGTTGGTTTTTTTGTTGGTTTATTAGAGCATTAACATGATATTATCATGTTTGAACTTTTGACCATTAGTATAATCCTACTATGTTTAAATGTTATGATAAAACTAAATATATAGACTATATTTTGGTTTATAGAGGGATTACTGGGACTGAACTGGATATTACTAGCTACGAATTTTTATCTTTTGTTGAGTCTCTCCCATATGACATTCCTTTTCTATTTACTTATATTATTTTCTTTTTATTAAATGGAATTTCAAATGAATTATCAAATAGAATGGGGTTAGTTTTATATTATACGTTGGATTAATATGTTTTTTGATAATAATATCACATAAGAATATACTATTACATAGGGTAATGCTTTAGAAGTGAGATTTTTATATCCTAAGTTCTTATTGACACACTATATCTTATAGGAGGAGGTACAAAGGGGAAATTATCTCTATTCCTTAATTACTAGGCCCACGAAGGTTATATTTTTTTAGAGGTGGTCATGAAATAATTTATATTTTAGCATTATAAATTAAATATTAAAAAATTTCAATTTGGTTTTAGAGTCTTCTATTTTATTATTGATGTTAAAATGTTCTCACTTTTTTTCAATTATTCTTTTAGTGATTCCAAAATTATCATTACAAAATTACATTATTGGAAATGGGTGGGATAATTAATACTATGATTCTATGGATCGTATGTTGAATATATAACCATATGGTGGTATAAGAAAAAATCCATGTGGTAGAGGAAAAGGAATCCATGTACATGGAAGTGGTAAAAAGAGATAAATCCATTACTAGAAATGTATTTTAGACATTAACTATTGTTTCATATTTGAATCTTAATTCCATCTAATATTTTATAAATGGTGAGGATAAAATGTGCAATTAATAGATTTCACGGGAATTTATATTCAATAAATTTATAGATCATTCGGAATATTGACTTAGGCATTGCTTATAACTTTAAAATTCACCACCACATACCAGGATAAACACAATCCTATTAACACTACATATGAATTGAAAATAAAAAATGGATCCCTATAGAAACAATATTCATCTATTTTGGAATAAAAATATACCCATCGTTATGGATAGCCAAAATTGATTCACATAAAATTACGTGATTCTTAGAAAAAAATATCAATTAATTATAATGATAGGATCATAAAGACTTAGTGCCTTTGGAAGACTATGTTCTTTATACATAAATCCTTGAATCATTATTTCATTTTCAATAGTGAAATCATAGAAACCATTCAATATCCTTAATATGCTTGGGATAAAAAGGGGAATAAATAATTAAATGGGCGATCTAAAAATCCCTAAAAGAGGATAAACATGATAAGGTAGCATAAAATGTGAGTCAAATGTATAACATGTTTTCGTAAATGATAAAGAACATGAGTGACTGCATAGAAGAATAATAAAACGAACATGGTATCATAGGATCATGTAATAATATGAAATGTGGGAACAAAATAGAAAAATGACATAGGTATATGTCAAGAATAACTACTTAGACAACATCCCATTGTCGAATGAGTCCCATTATGCAGTAGGTTCACTCTGTATCACTAGACATGAAATATCATGAGACTAAAACAATACCAAATGCATTGGAGGGCTATATAATTCTTGGAACACATGTAAAATTAGTTTCATAAATATCCATATGCATTCCACAAAAGTAAATCAATCAAAATAAAAAAAAATAAGGATTTCCCATGGAATGAAATGGGTTTCATAATCTTGTTTCATAACATATTAAATGATATTCCTTTAAGAAAACATTTGAGAGTTAGTTGTAAGTAACATATTCCTTATCAAAGATATGGATAATAAGGTAGGTATATATGTGAGAGTAATATATACATAATTTGGAAACCTTACACAATTTTAAAGGATATATACTTTTATGAATATATATTTCATTAAAAATATTGAATTTTTTTTATGATAATAAAATTTCAACTTTGGAAATCACTTTTGAAAAATAAAAACTCAAAAAAGTATTTTGGAAATAAATTTCAATGTAAATACCCTTGTATTATTAAAATGTAATTCTTGAGGGAAATAATATTCAATATGGTAGAAAATATTATTCATTCTTTATATGTTAAAACAAATATTACATTCAAATTTCTGTTAAAAGTTAAAAAAATACATTTTCCTGTAATTGAAAAAAATATTCTTATTTATTTTTTTATAAAAAGAAAATTATGGGTAAAAATTACATTAAATATTAATTGTAAAAAAAATTGAAAACATTTTTTAAAAACATGGATTTGGAATAAAGTGTATATTCAAATGAAGAATGAAATGGATCATATTTATTTTAAAAAAATTCAAAATATTTTTAAATACCAAAGAGAGGGGAATGGTACTACTAATTAGAAATTTTATGGATAACCATAGGAAAAAAAGTTACTTTTTTCAATATGAAATTATCGGATATAATCCTTAAAATGATATTCAAGTATATGTAATCCTGATTAAAATGAGATTGAGACAAAACCACCGAATCCTTTGGTAACTTCTATATCATAGCTTAAAATTAATGAAGTAAACACATTGTAACATAAAATATCATGATTAGGAATGATTGACGATATAGTATCTAAAGGGGAAATATTTGTACTATTCAAAAAAAAAAACTAAGTGAATAAAAGAACATTTTTCTCAAAGTAGGAAGTTTGGGAGAATCCTTACAAACATATCATTGAGGCGAGAGTTAATTAATGGGTATATTATGTGTAATAAATACATATACACACAACTAAAAGTTTATAAACTAAAAAAATCAATAAAATTAATTTCACACGTATTTTTTTCATAATTTAATAAATAAATTATACATTTAACACAATTAATAGAAATTGAGTTAAGAAAACCCGCTACATGAGGATTCTATTTTGTTTATCACTCTTTAACCCACTGTATATTGGTATTAAAAATGTTACTAAATTATTAATTAACAATATTAATATTTTTAATATCATATATGATCCATTTATAATTTCGTATTACACATCCATTGATAATTATTCATTATCGCAATCTTTTCAAGTGTTAATCGACATGAATTCCCCTAATTTCTTTTCATGAATGTTCAAGATATTAAACATAGTATATAGTAATATCATACCTATAATGATATTAAATTTATAAAAGATAATTTTTATGTACATATTTATAATAAGTTTTTAATTTTCATTTTAGATAATGATTCACATTGCTTCGTGGAGACGGTAGGTCGTACATACGCACAAGCGAAGTTATCATTTCCTTAATGGGTGAAACAGTAAGGAAGTCGAATACATATTATTTTTAAAAAATAAATATCTTGATATATAGATAATTTATATTCATTAAATTTAACATTTAATACCATATATATAAAGCATTATTGAAAAATAAATCACATCACTTCATGAGGTTGTCGTCCCATGTACACACAAACAGCGTTTTCATTTTTTTAATGTGTGTTAAGAAATTTAATTATATGATATATGTATTTCCATTAACGAATAATATTTCATTAATATCATATATCAAAATCAAATATATCATAATTAACTTCCATGTACATCATCTGTAAGAAATGAAAGACATCACTTTTTTAGTTGGTACTCAGTCATGCACACGAGCAACATTATTGTCTTCTTATAGAATGGAAAGTAAGATTAATTATTTAATATTATAATTTTATAAGTATAAATAAATCTTTAAAAAATATTTATAAACATTTTATATATCAATATATCATTTCATTTAAATTATAAATTGAAAATAAATTATGTTAGTTTGTGAGGCTATAGTCTTTCGTACGTACGATAAATGATTTGGTTTCCCATATGAGATAGGATTTGATATTATTTGGTCATTGGCATAAAAATAAATTATCTAATTATATGTAATATAAATAGGTAATTATAAAAATAGTTTTTTATAATATTTTGGGAGGTGGAGGAGGAAATAAAATAAAATTCTCTGTTAAGGAGACAACCGCTTCTTCAGACAACTTTTTTTTGGTTTCCAACAAAAGCCTTCTTAGTTTTGATTTATTAACAGAAAACAATTTAGATGATTAGTTGACTGAATTATGGAAGTTATTATGGTAGTTACATTAAAAAATAATGGATTTTGAATGTTTATGAAGTATAAGAGAGAGGATGGACTTTTATATGTTGGAGAGAAGACACTAATAGAGTTTTTATAAAGGTAGAATCTCATTCATGCTTTCCTCCTGTCCCAAGGATAAATAATGGAAAATTTTCTGTAATTAAAATATATTATGTCTCAATATAACCATAAAATATTAATTAGACACGTTTTATTAAATTTTTAGTCTTTATCTTTTGCCATTAACCCTTAGTAAATTCATTCTAACCTTAACCGTGGAAAATAATTTCTATTATTTTCAGTTTTAATTATGGTAAAAAATTTAGTTGAATTTATTAAATAATATAAATTTTTTATGATTATAAATTCAGAATACATTTTCCATATTCTACTCACAAAATTATTCTATTTGAATATGAAATTAACCCTGTAAAATGTGCCGAAAAAATGATTTTCAAGAAATGAATTTTTGATAGAAATGATGATCTCATAGTAATTATATAAAAATGAAATCACAAAAAGATGAATATATATATATATAAATTCGATAAATTTATTTTTAATCATTCATCATTAGGTGTTATTTTATTATTGGAAATTCACAATCATTATAGAGTATTAAATAGTTTTTATTAAAAAAGGTGTTATAACGTTTAAAGATAAAATTATACTAAAATATAATATAAATATGATTTAAATGTAATTAATTGAATTTGAAATCAAAAAATAATAAATATATTAATTTGAAATAAAATGAAAATAATATTGGGACTTGATTTATTAAAAATACTGGACCATATTATAAAATTCTCTATTTTCACTATTCAGAAAAAAGGTAACATTTTTTGAAAAATAAAATAATGACTATAATTCGATTTCAAAAAAGAAATTGTTTTTCAAATAAATTTTGTAAAATTATAACAAAAATTATTTAAAATTATGTGTTCGAAGCATAACTAAAAAATATTATATAAAAATGCAGTTTTCAGAAATCATATATTTGTCTTTAAAATAGTTCTTCTTATATTTACTATCAATAGATAACCATTGACCTTTATTTATTTGTGTTTAAACTATAGAGTTTTAATAATTATTTTTTTCTTATCCCTTCTTGGTAATTTAACACCCAGGTTATAATGACCATGTTTAAAAATTAATATTTTAATAGTGTCATTTTTTGTATCAACATGTCGCTACAGGAATAGGAAGATATCAAGGAGATCAAATTTTTTTAAAGAGAAATAGATTCCAAATTCATGCGGTGTTATAGTCAGACTCATCATGAATATAAATAATTATTTCATAAGAGTATGATAATATTGAGGAGGAGTATGATGCTCTAGAGATTGAGAATATAAATGAACAATTAAAAGAGAAACCTATACATCCCTCCCCTAAAATGAAAAAATAAAAAACAAAAATATATTTTACATGAAAAAATTAAAATAATATCCATATATCAAATAAGATATTTATATAAATCAATATTATATATAAAATCTAAAAATACACATGTTTTTTATATGAAAAATTACCTATTAAGTATTATATACTTTGTAAAATATTAAATTTATATTTTATCCAATTATTAATAATATAGTGAATAAATTCAATTAACTATCATTCTTACATATTTAAAAATAATAAAAATTGAACCCTCTAAAACTAAATAAATTCAAACATCAAAAAAACCAAAAATCAACTAAACATTTTCACTATAAAATTTAAATCTCCATTCAAATTAAATGAAAAATAATACCTTTTCTCTACCGACATAATACATTCTTATTTTTATTGAAAATGTGTAGTCTGTTCAATAAATATTTTATGAAATTTTTGTTGCTGAAATATATTATTTTTAGAATAATATATTATGTGGTAAAGCATAATATTCCCTCACATTACATATTTGACAGAATGTGTGAGAAAGTGATGTTAATAATATAACTTCTAATAACATATAAAACCTATACTCATTAGTTTTTTGTTCATTTATTTAATTTTAATCAGTTATGTTGAAAATGTAGATGATAATGTGTGTAAATTATCATCATTCCAATATTATAATTTATATGTTATTTTGAAATCAAAAAACTATATCACATTTATTTTTGAACTTCGTGCACATTTTGTTATTCATCTGATATAATTTCATATTTAATACCAGAAACCCAATCAATAAGTAAACATTTTTTCAAGTATATGAATTTTTAATGAAAATAAAACACATATATTAAAGCTTAATAAATATTCATGAATTCCCTCAGAACAGTTTTTGAATAAAATTGTCTACAAAAAATAAAAAGAATGATTCCTTAGTAAAAAAAATTCACCCAAACAGAAAATAAGCTATAATATGTTAAATCCAGATGCATTTTCATTTCATCATTATTTATTTTTAAATATGACCAGAATTTTTAAAACATCACTATTTCATGAATATTTTAGAGAGTATCTTTATTAATCATGTGGAATGTTCCATTATATAAAATGTGAAGAAATATTCAATCCCATAAGAAATGATCGAACATGATAATATACATGGTCTGGGAAATTTCCTTACATCCATAAACATGTGAAATTAATTCCACTATATTTTGGGATGTATATATATTCTATTAACGACATATAGTTTAAAATTTTAACAAATCCTAACTAAAAAAATATATTGAAAATAAAAAAGTGTTAAATAGAAATATTCATGTCATAAATAAACCAGGATGCAGACATCCTCTAAATGTGCATCCCCATTTGAAATAAATATTCAATCATTTAGAAATCCCCTAATTCTTGACCTCAATTTGAAGTAAATTTGAAATAATATATATATATATATCACCATAATATGAACTCCTGAAATTTGTTACACCTACAGATAAAATAATTGTCAATATCTCTGATCTAGTGTTCAATGCTTTTCTAATTTAGTTCTACATATCTCCACAATAAATAAGTTAGAGGCTAATTTAAGAGATACTCTTCTCCATTACAAATTTCCAAATATTAGTTTCTATTCATTATTAATCTATATCTATTATAATAATATAAAGTAGAATTATGCCCCAATTTTTCTATGACCACCACATTTATCATCATGAATTATAGATTTTTTCTCCAATGAATCTTCCCTAAGTACAATGATCCATACTATAATAAACCTTTAATAAAATTATATTTTAGCTAAATGATATTTTTACTTGAATGAAATAGTTTCTTTTTAAAGTAACATTTCATGTTGATTTTTATGACCTTTTACATTATATATTTTCTCTATTTTTAAATACTTTATAAAATTAAATAGACATATCAAATATTTTTTTACAAGTGTAACTAAGATGTATTTATTTTTCCTGGTATAAAATTGCACTATTTCCTATAATTGGGTAACCCAACTCACAATTATAAAACCGATGTTATAGAAATAAAAAATTTGATTCTTCTTCTATTTTAATCATCACCCATGTATGAATAAACTTATTCCTATAAAAAATAAATATATTCAATCATAAATTTAAATTTCTTTATACCTACTCTTACGTATCCCGGTGTTAAATAATTGACATGGTAGAAAAAAAATTTAACAATGAATTATTTTCAAAAGGTAAATATTCCAAAGCTCATATATAATTCTACTAAAATGATTCAAAATTAAAACACATTTCAGTATATCCTCCTTAGAAAAGATTGCTTTTTAATTTATACTAAATAAAAAAGTAATTAAATGAGGACCGTAAAATAATAGAAATATTATTACCCTAGTTGATCTCCTACTTGATATGAGATTAATCAATAGAACCTTTATATAAAATATATTTTAATCAAAAATCCAATCATATAGAACCTATTAATGAAAAATATAATAAATTTAAATCCTTTCAATATAAAACTATTTAATAGAAATTGAATTATTTCATTTATCACCATATTCAACAACATATTCATCCTTATGAAATAATTTATTAAAATATATCTTTTTTCTTTCAATGATTTATTCATTATCATCATCCAAAAAATTGAATTCCAAAATATTCAGTACCCTTACAATTAATAAATTTTTTTGATCTTTTACACCAATATCTCCCATTAATTTAAATCAATGTAAAATTTATACATAAAACTAATTAACTTTAACGGTTTAAAATTTAATTCCATTATAGAAAATTATACCTTGGTAATTTTCCTTCTGAGAAATACAAATGGACATAAATTTATCATGTATACACCATATAATATCTTTCTAAAAAACATAATGTGTAACATAATGTGAACCCTCATATACCTATCCTTCTCAATAAATTCCCTATTCATGTGTTCTCACTACTGAAATACATGAAACTATTATATAATTATAATAAAATATAACTTATACCTACATAATTCTCTAAAAGACTCTTCTATTTTGAACATTTAGAAATAGCATAGGAATTTCATTATATAAAATGAATCAATTAATTTCATATTTATTGATAATTTAATGCCAGATCATAAAATTACACATTATCATAATATATTAAAAATGTTATAAAAACATTAGAATTGATAAGATCTATTTTTTCAATTATTCAATTCTATCCACTATGTATAAAAAATTAATAATTTATCTACTTATTTATTATGTAATCCTTATAGAGAACAAAATCAAATAATTAATCATCTAGTGGAATTCCCTTTATATCCTAAATTTTCATTGACTTTTCACACATATGAATCAGTATGTAATGCTATGATATAGAATATGCCTCTTAATTTATGTATTCCATAATATTATTTTTGTTATATTTTAGGTAAATTGCTATGTTCATCACTCCTTGTGATATTATCATAACACCCTTTGTGATTTTTCATGTATATCTAATAAATTTGAGATAATATATAATATTATAATGTTGTAAAATGGATATTATATGTCATCCATGCTTAGAAATATATTTTAAATTATTTAATATCCATACATTAGTATTTTGTATTTTAATTTGAGAAACATAATATTGATGTATATCAGGTTGTTCATTCTGTACAACTTATACCATCCAATAAACACTTGGAAAATGATTTCATGTGCATTAATTTTCATGGGTTAAATTTAAGAGGGAAATTAGAGTCCATGTCCATAAATATATGGAATTATTGATTCTAAAAAATTTTAAGCTATCAACTCATTATAATTTAGTGTTTAATTATTCTTTACTAGAAACATTATTCTTTCCATTACACTCCTTCTGAATATTCCCATTATTTCTAGACACGTTAATGGTGTACCTTTTCCTCTTGATTTTATTATCACCTTTGTTATAACAATTCGGACAAACCACTAGAATATTTGAAATACCACAATCTTCCCATTTTTATATTAATTATAGATCACGAAATATTTCCCAATTCGTTTGTATAATCATCTTTTACTTAATATTAGATCGTGAAACATAATTAAAATTAATTTTGATACATTATAAGAAAGAATCAACAATTTGACTATCATATATTAACAATCCAAAACTATTGGTAATATAATACATGGATTGATTTTTTTTAAAAAATAAATATAAAATTAACTAAATTAACATATTAAAATATTTAATTAATAAATAATATTTCACAAAAAGTTGCTTGCATGCATGTAGAGGTTTATTAATCTATCGATATAAACACCTCATTTAACCTAATAGTATTCTTCTATATGATTTATAATTATATTTTAAAACATTTATTCATTTCACATCCATGGTATTGTACTCAAAATTTCCCAATAAAATAAGATGTATGGTTCATTTGGACTACTGATATAGAAAACCCCAATACAAATATATCATCATTAAAAGTTTTACACATATGTGGATTTTGTATTATCCAATTTTATTGATTATCTATAATTCTCATCTTATTGTGTGTCAAATTGATTCAATCTATGTTATCAATCCTCATACTTTCATAGTCTTCTACCAATTTCCATATATTACTTCAAACTATTAAACAAAAATATGGAATTGTTAACTAATGTTTTATAAATTATGAATTAAGAATAGTGATATGTAAAAAAAATATTGAGCACAAATATTACAAGGGTTTGGATAATTATACATGTCCACAATAGTGAGATATAGATTCAACATATATTAACTAATTTATATGTACTTTTATAGGTAAATATTCACAGATTCTCTTCCATAGTAAAAAAATAAAATGGAAGGAAAATCTAAAAGTGTGAAGGTGTAATCTATAATGAATAATGTTTATAATTTCAAATATCCAAACATTATGTGAAACAAAAATAACTATTATTTCCAGATGAATTGAATAGTTACCACCATGTTAAATGAAAAATATGAATATAAAAACCATCATAATATTGAATAAAAATGTGTATAGCTTCTTAAAAAGATATAAATATTTACTAGTTAAAATTATCAGTTGTGTAATATCTAATTAGGTTCCATATATCAAAATTTCGTTAAGGATAAAAACCTATTTTTTAAAATTTTACTAAAGAAACATTATCACATATATATTTATTTTTTAGTCATTTTAAATAGAATAACATAACATATTAATCATGTTTCATTATTATTATATTATTTTTAATAAGAAAACATTTTTTAAAATTTAGGGAAAAATATATATATATTATTATTTTTTAACTAAAACTATTACAAACTTCAATCATAAAAGAGGTTATGATTAGTGAAAATGAATCAACTAGTTAATATTTTGAGAATTTCAACATGGATTTTTAGCTTAGTGGGTTAATAAGTGTGTATAGAAAGTAAAAAAATTAATGGTTGATATATATATATATGTATATAATTTCCCTTATAGATATTATACTTCTTTATTAATTCTTAGACAAAAATTTAACCCCAAAATGTAATATATATTGTGGATCGATGAAATTATCATGGTTGTAATTATAAATGTCGAAGAACTTAATTTTTACCAATTATAATTGATTCATTGTTATTTTGGATATTAAAATATTTTCATGGTTAATTAATGGTGGGAATATTTTTCATTTTAGGGGTAGTTCATTTTACATGAGTCTTATAAAAAAGGAAAATTTAAACTGATAAATAGTAGTGAATCTCTAGATCACCAGTATAAAATAAAATAAAAATTCAACATAGTCACTATTTAATGACTATTAGAATGTTTTGTTATAATTTATTTTATAACGATTAAATTGGATATTTGTGGATTTGACATATATTTTTTTTCAAGATCACTGGATATTTAATATAAATTATATATATGTCTTCAATATTATGAATTAAAATGTATAAGTTCATACTAGTATAAGTGATTATAATTATTTTTATCACAGTATAATTTCATTGTGATTGTTTTTTATATTAAACTCTCAAGGATTAGAAAAAAAAGTTAATTTATGTTGGAAATTAAACAATTATTTTTTAAATTTGTTTTATCATTATTTTAATTAAGAAATTAAAATCTTATATAGAATATTGATTTGATTTTTATTTATTATAGGTTTATTATAAATATTATATATATGAAATTATGTATTATGGTTCTTTTATAAAAAGAAGATGATAATGGTGAATTCTTGGAATTAAATATGATTATATCTATCTCGATGAAACATATGTTAATTACAATAATTATTAGGGTAAGTTTTATATTATTTATTAAAAACAATTTCATTGTTGAGATATGGGAAAATTAGGGAATCATGAATATCTTATAAATTCTCTGGATTAAGGATTATGAATCTTATACAATTTAAAATAATATTATTCAAAAAAATTTCTTAGTCAAACATAGTTATGATTTATCCTATAGTAAATCTCTAATGTTTCCTTTGATGTGATGGATAAAATAGGATAAAAATGAATCCACCATTTAAACTATATTTTCTATTGATTTCATATGTAAATTAATGTTCAGATTAATTTGGAAAGTAATTCCATTTTTCTTGTATTCCCCGTAGTGTGGTAGTCATTTTCTCTATAAAATATTCCTAATATTTTTTAATTATATATCTATTGAAATTATAAATAAATATATATCATTGATATATATTATATTTTGTTCTTATTTTTATTAAATATTCTTTTCTATTAATTTCATAATTTATAAAAAAAGTTCCTATATCTATCACAAAATTAAATATTAAAAATTTTCATATATTTGAAAAATTATATAGCTAACATGTGTAATATCTATACAAAAAATTAAAATTCATCTATAAAATCAGATAATAGTAGTTTATAATTAAAAGTATTTTATCATAAATCATGTTATGGTGATAATAAATTAACACAATATGAAAAAAAAATTATCATGTCATGTTTAAAATTTTATAATAATGATTAAATATTATTGAATTAATACAGAAATTTTTTTACATGTTCATCTATGGAAACACATTTTTTAGATAAAATATAAATCCTATATTAAAAAAATTTGTCCATAAATTTTACGAATTTAAGGAACCAAAAATATATTATTCTTATTATTTAATTCCATTATGAAATAAGGCTAATTGGTGGAGAGTCTAAAGAGTGCATTTTTATGAACCATGTCGTATAATCCATAAATCTAGGAAACAGATCCTTCCATCGTACATCCTGATGGGAATCCATAATCCTTATAGGCTACTGATAAGTTCATGGGCATCAAGAAATACCTCTGGGAATTATTTCTCCAGAAAATATTAATAAATGAAATATATAATGAGAATATTAGTATAAAAATACTATTCAATATCAGAGAAAATATATAATGAAGGAAATTATAGGTTCCAAAACCAAAAAACATACTAAGGTACATAAGAAATTCAGAAGCCCATCAGAGTGTGACAAATATTCACCACCATAATACCGCAACATGAAATAAAAAAAACTCATGCCACACTTTAGTGCCTTTCCATTTCTTATATCACATGAAACAAGGTCTATATACACTAAAAGACATATTTATTCTGTGTGAAAATCAATCATAGTATAATCCCACAAAGTGTTTCATAACTAATCAATTTAACATAAATCAATTGTTCTTAAATTAATTAATTTGTGAAAGAGATATAAAATGCATATTTTGAAGTAATTCATCTATATAAACCCTTTAAAACAACATTTAAAACATTAGAAAAATTATACTATTTCCGTATAATATAAGGAAATTTTTTTTTTTAAATTAATCCACATAAACATTATAGTTAATAATTATATAGAATTGGAATGGGGTAACTAATGTTAGGGTTATTAAGGATTTATATTTGATTTACGGGATAGATGAGCACCATGTGTGCACAATACATTAGAAAAATGGTCCAAGGTGGTAATAGTTTACTCTTTAGAGAATATCCCTACCAAAACATCCTTAGGATATAAGGGTCACACATTATTCATTAATAACAGACCTATGGAGTTAGATTCTATTCCTAATATTGGATCCCTACCTCAAAAAGGGCCACACATGGCTTACAATTTTCACAAGTGAAACCATTTAATGTAAATTTTAAAACATGATAAAAACACAACCATTGAAACCACATATAATATTCTTATAGAATCCATCTAATAAATAATTACATTGGGAAAATCTAAATAATTAGGTTTTAATGAATTACCCATATTTTTCCAAATCATGCCTTTAAACCCATTCAAAACCATTTCTAACATATATCAATATATCACCATGACATCTATCATTAATTAAATGGGTTTTATGAACCAATTAAGATTAGAAAAGAATTTTTTGAATACCAAATAAATTTTTAAAACAAAAAATATGAAAAATCCAGCTCTTTAAAGTACCAAAAGGGATCCAAAAATTGGAGAGATAGAATTCCAAAAGGGTAAAAAAGTGGGGACCTAGAATCATAATTACCAATTAGAAACATGGATCCAATGAATTTAAATTTTATTCATGACTAATAAATATGATCAAGGAATATAATCATAATGATCTATGAAAATTTTTGGATAGACTCGTCGAAATAGGATTACAAAATCCATCAGAACATTGATCATATAAATATACGAGTTTGGAGAGAAAAATAACAAAAACCGAGCCCAAGGTTCATATAAGTCTAGTTTTAGTAAAACTAGCATGATGGAAAATAAAATAGTAATTCTAGAATAAAACTATGATAATCCCCTTACTAACCCCAATCATATCAGGATCACCAAATTGCATGTTGATCTATCTAACTGGATAGTGAGCCTTGGTTTGGATGATGATGACCAGCCAATTGATGGTGGTAAAATGATAAATTCTTAAATTATTCATCTTTCACTTGAGTTATGGTGGTTGGTTTGTTTATTATTGGTGGATCTTCTATAGCCTGGGTTACCCATGCTAATCCATCGGCTGCTCAGTTTCATATACTGATAAGTCGGTAGACCACCTTGAGCTTATCCAACTATATGTTTAGGTCCAAAAGCATAACAAACTCTTAAGTACAATTATATATGCTAGATAATGAAATTAAAAATCATTAAATATCTAGATATCAAGAAATGGATAAATAAAATGATTCATGAAAAAGGTAGTACTTGAAAATAATACAAGCATGGGGTAATTCTCACTACCAAATTGATTTCATCCTGTAGAAATATATGATCAAATGGATTCTCCACAACGATATGAGGGTATTTCTCAATTATAATAAATTCAAACTCCCATGAATTATTTATATCTAAACGATACTATCACATGATTCATAATAAAGGTTTATAAATTTCATGTAAAGGTTTTAAAGAGGAATAAAAAATCAAAATACTTGTTCCGTCATTGACATATCGATTTCAAATTTGAGGTCTTCTTGATCATGAACCTGGTACTGTTTAGGTTGGAACTAATTGAGCAGAGAATAATTGAAAACATTGTGTATTTATTTCATATGTTTTGGTATTTTCAATAGATATTATAAATTTCCGAGAAATTTAATGACAACAAAAGGTTCCAAATTTCCCGGAACTATCTACTCATACATTACATGCCCTCCTGAACCAATTGATCTGATTCATTCAAGAACACTGGGTCACCAAACAAATATTCAAAAGGATATTGATGGAGCTCAAAATGATATTTTTACCAGATCCGATCTATCACCAATTTTTTTTAATCATCTAGATCATTTTGATTGATTCATAAACTAGACTCGGTGTAACCATGGACGCTTCGCCTAAATCCATAAAATATAGTTATGATTTTTAGGGTCTTCTATATAAATCGTCTCTAATTTTTCATATTTTCTATAATAAATCTATCAATTTAATATTATATTACATTAATATTCCTTTAGTATGCTTAAAAATATGTTTGACAAGGTTAATTGTGTAGTTCCAGAATGATTTTTGAAAATGTATATTTTAAAATATCTAGGAAAGTGGTATGGAAGATATAAAAGGTGTAATGAAGATGTTTTTGATGAAAAAGATTTTTTATAACATATTTTCAAATGATATGTGAAATGGTAAAAGAGTTTCAAAATTTATCATGAATATGAATATTCTGTTCGACCTTATTTATATATGGAAAACTCACATGTTTTAAGAAATATATTTACTTACAAAAAAGACAATTTTTAGTGATACATGTAATGTAGTGTGAACATGATAAATTATGCTGACAACAGTGTGGTTATAATGTGTTTCTCACTAAAGAATATCTCAATTCATCAAACTACATTATTTCTACTCAAGGTTGGTTTCAATCAATGAAGTTGGGAAAAGGGTAATCCAAGCATATAAATTAGTTGATACAACCCTCATTTGGAGTGTATAAACTTTAGAGAATATAATTTCTACAAACATTATATTTATTTGTGAAAAGGAATTTAGTATGTGAATTATATCCAAATATCTTTTTTTGTAGAAAAGGGACTTGTGCTAGTATGACTATGTGATTTTAAACAAAAAGTAGGTTTCAATGAAATCATTGGGAGTAGTAACAACTCAAAAATCGGCTTTAAAATTGTGAAATTATCATGAAAATTATTGAAATGGTTGTGTGAGATTTATTATTAGAAAAACTGGGTGAATTACCATGATATTAATTGGTAAATTAAAATTCATCATTAAGATTCAGGTCGAGTTTCACTATGTGTTATATAAATTGGAAACAACATTAATTTCGGGAATTAATAAAATTTTATTCTGGAGGATCAATGAAAGAAAATTATTATAGAGTGTTGTGAGATTCAATATAGTTACTGGTAGTGAACCAGGAGGGATAGTGAGTCATTTTAAAACATTATTAATGTTTTACACATTAGTGGAATTAGAACATCAACAAATATTCATTGTGTGGTCCTTTAACATATCCTTGTGAGGGCGAACCATGTAAAATTATTCCTCAATTTTCATGTTTTAATTTCTGATTATTCGTTAAAACTAAAATGAGAGAGAATATTGTTTTTTAATTATTAATTAAGATATATAAAAAAGAAATTTTATTATGTTATATGTGAAACACACCTGTATTTTATATTTATTTCCTTTGATATAATCCTGAGGTATTTGTTAAAATTATTTAGACATAACCACAAGTTTATATGAAGAATGATAATGCGATCTATTATATCCTAGAAGTAATATTAGTTAAAAAAATATTAAATACCTCATTACATAAAATATTCTAATAAGGTCAAAAATATAAAAAATTTATCAATTAATTCATTATAAATAAGTATTAAATTAATTGTAGTCATTTTATTCATAAAAAATATGTTTTCTACAAATATGTTTGTATCACATTATTTTATATGAAAATTATAATTAATTTCTATCAAAATTTTATTTTATTGATTAATTTAATATCATTTTTTAAATTAGTATGTATATATTATCATAGGGTGTATTTTTGGATTTTTCAAAAAAATTAATTTTCGATGAGTTGGGAAAATGACAATTTTTTAAAAAATTTATTATTTCTTTTCCTGGAAAATCCCCAATATTTTTTTAATTTGATCATAAACTAACATAAATATCCTTTAACTATGTTTAATATAATTTTTAAAATATTTTATGTTGTGAGGACTCGTTTTATAAAAAAACCGCTATTTTAACTTGGATGAGAGGTAACCATTACATGAACTAATGTCCCAGCATCCCATATTACCAAATATAACCATCACCAATGGCCTATTTTACCATGGATTAATAGATTTACCTATAATCATGGGTGAGATTTATATGTCATTCTAGGTCACTACTCAAATGTAACCCCCCATTAGTCTTCTCACCATGAACCCAGTCAAAATGTTACACCATCCCCTACCATTAACTATTTCATCATAATTGAGTGGATAATTATTTTAAGGAACCCATACATCCAAATTATTTTAGGAGGTTTGGATGGTGGCCTCCAACACACCCATCTCTCTTTCGATCCTTCTACCTAGGTGATTCTTGTGTGGCCCAGTCTTTCATCACAATCATGTTTCATTACGTACTAAGACTGGTCACAAAAAAATGTACTAAAATGAAAAGGCAACCCTCTATCCCAAATAAATGGTATAATGGGAAAAAAGTATTGATGATATGTTTCATCATTTACATACCTCTAATCATGGTTTCCCACCTAGCGGTGCCAGTCCATACCACATTTATGATCCACTGATCCATTCACATGGTTTCATGTCACCACAACTTCTTCACATTATTTTTACTTAAATAATCCCCTTATAGGACACTAATAGACTATGTCACCACATCCTCCCTAAGCTCACACCCATAAACATCACCTACCCCATCATTATCATTTCCTACACATCACTTGCTTTACATCACCATAATGATCCCTATAAATTCTCCTCTAAATTATGGAAAATATATTATTGATCCCTCAAACACATGTATTCTTATAGAGTTGGAAAAAACTCAGCCAACACCCTAGCTTCAAAAATAATATAAATTATAATATATAAATTATAATTTCATATGATTTTTTATATGATCTTTTTTGGGTTTTGAAACACATTTTTTTAAACTATTTTTATTCATGAAATGTGTTTTTAAATTATTAAATGAGTATAATAAATATTTTATTAGTTTTTTTATTGATATACATCGATTTTATATAAATTCATATATTTATATGTTTTTTTGATGGTTTTTACTAGGAAATGAATGGGATTAAATTTATATTTATGAATAAATTTTATTTTTTAAAATAATTTATCATTGCAGTTTGTGTTCTTATTTGAAAATAGATTATAAAAATCATATAAATTTAATCCAATATTTTTTTAAAGGTTTGTAATCGTCATAATTAATTTAATTTACTAGTTTAATTTTAATTTTCTATCAAAGTGTATAGTGAAATAGAAAAATTTTATTACCACAATTACGGTTAAAACGGGTTTACTGTAGGGTTAATCATATTTATAACTTTAGTATTTCTACCCAAAAATATCTAATTCATGTTTTTTATGATATTAAAAACTTATATTATAAAATATTAGAAATCATAGACATGTGAATCCATTTATCCTTGAAACTGTACACATATCATTGTAATCTTTAGGAAATTCCATGTGTGTCCAACCAGAATATTAATAAATAGAACCTATTTACATTCATTATTCAAACAAATTAACCCTTTTATCTCATAAAATACCTACTCCATGAAATTCATAGAATCATTAGCTTTATTATAGTTCTTCTAGAAATCTCTTAAGATCAATCCTTTATGGTATAAGGTTTCATCTAACAAGGGCCTCTCAATGAAGTGGAATAAATATTAACCAAGGTATTTTATTTTTATTTATTATCTTACATCATATAAACCTATGGTGTCTAATTTATAATTAAGAATCTACATTCATAAATATATTTATATGTTATTATGATGATGTGAGGTCCATTTACAACCTCTTTTACATCAAATGGGAGATGAACATATTTCTCGTGCATACACGTAGACTATCACCTCCATGTAGATATACAATACATTTTAAACCATCATCTCCCATAGTTTTTTATCATGATTTATTTCATATATTTATATTATAGCTATTATAAATTTGTAATTTTATAATGGTGAATTAATTTTCACATTATTTTTACTCTTTCCATCGAAAAATGGAAACATGGGTCATTTGTATGTATGGATTATCATTTCCACGTATTTATGTAATTTATCTTTCATCACCACATTCTATGAACTGTTATATATATTTTTGTAATTAAAATATTGGATATTTATAAAATGAAATAAATTTTTTAGATGAAGGAACCATTATCCATTTGAATGGAACATACCTACCTTACTAAAACATACATGAAAGAGTGATGTAGTTAACACCTGGAATGTCAATGATAATGAAGGTTTGAAAATAAATGGGGAAAATGTTATAAAAAAATGTATCATATTATAAGTATAATAATTATTATGGTGTAAAAGTATAATAAATTTAAAAAAATTTACAATAGTTATGTGATCTTACAATGTTTGATAGACTTGTGGTAATGGTTTTATGCTACAGTCTCATTTTTGTTGGGGTTTTTTATGATTAAATTTTCCAATAATGAAATTATATGATCTATAAATCCAAAATATTTTTTATTTTATTCTCATATAGTAATTATTTTAGATTAAATTTTTACCTCTCATTTTACTCTCTTCAAGTACTAATGAGACAGAATTAATTCTTTCTTGAAAATCAATCCTTGATTTTCTCTTTCATTGGTAATCATTTCCTTCATACCCATATATTATTTAAAAAATTTCAATGAATATTTTCCATTCCTAATAGATTTGAAATATAAATTTTTCCCATATTGTACTCTATATTAAAATGTATACACTGAATATTAATGTTGTTTTCTAAATAAGGTAATTTTGAGTATTTAAAAAAATTATTGGATTTTTGTTTTAACAAAAATATTATAAATGAATTATCCTCCATCATTGGAACAATTGTTTTGAAAATCACACAAAATTCTCTAGTTATTTTCCATAAAAATTTTATCCCTAGTATTTTGGAATTTTTATGATTTGATATGAGTGACTTGAAAATTAAATGGGGTTTTCTTCCAGAAATTTTCAAATGATATTTATACATATATTTTATTCTATAACAACATCGACTAATTATTCATATATTTTACCATTGTTATAATTCAATGACACCATCATTATTATATATCTAGAAGGTTTATGATTCTGATTATGATTTTTTGAAAATCATACTTTTTCTATTGGTTCTGATATAATGATATAAAGAATGTTTTTTTTGATCTTATGGAACAGAACTGTATGTATTTCCTTATGTGGTGGGTGGTCTCAAAATTATATAGCTTTCTAATGCATGGTGTAAAATTGATATCCCCTGGGATAATGAGAACAATAATGGAGATTGAAACTAGTTCATTAAGTTATTATTCAAATAATATATTCTTGGTCGTGAACCTTGACTATGGCAACTATATAATGGGGAGTAAACCCAATCCACTAAGATTTTATTTGTAGTTCTCCTTCAGTATTGAAATTTTTTAATATGAATATGTGTTTAAAAGAAATTATGACTTATTTATTGGTTATATTCTCAGGGAAAATAAATTATTATGGATGATTCCAAACACTTATTACTTGTGTCTTCTATGATGATAATGTCTCATGGAACGATTCGTGAATAAAGAACCTTAACTATTTAGTATGACTTTTATATGATATGATCATATTATTTTACCCTTATTTTTTTCATATAATCATTTATTATCATCGATTAATATTGTGTATGATTACCCTTAGTAATTGACTAAACTCACCATTTCTTATTTTTCCATACCCTAGGATATAAATAATGTTTTAAATTTTTATTTTCTTAAAAAGGGATGCAATTGTGTAGAACATTATGAGAAATATTTTAGATATATTCTCCACTAGTTTTGCATGTATCTATTTTTTCAAATACACAAAACAATTAATATTCTACCATATATCGTAATTTTATTTTATTAATATTCTATTAATAAATTAAAATATTTATTTATATAATGTTTTTTCATTCTATAATTCGTATCAGTTCAAGGAATATGTATTTTTTGAAACAAGGATAATGAAACATTAGTGAGAACCATTTAGGTAAGAATTAATTATGGGATAACATAATAATAATTTTTTGTTAGATATTATGTGGTTTCCCAAGGAATAAATCCACGGTTTAATTCTATAAGTTGAAACGATTTTGGAAAAAATTCATTTGGGGGTAATAACATAAAAAAGAGTTAGTCGAGTATATCCCTACTATCATTCTAGTGAATTGTAAATGGTTCATTACTTTGTAACTAATTTTGATATCTTGGGTGATGTTCTTTGGTTAAATATCATTTCATTATGAACCATTATGAATGAGTTTAATAAATTAAAAACATTGATATGGTAGGATTAACCTAAATTTATGTATATTGGATTGAATGTGTGAGGATGTAGACATCAAAAAAATGATTTTTCATGATTTATCACTCTGATTAATGATTCTCGATAGACATACAAACCATTTTTTGTTTTATTAATGGATTAATGATAAAATTATATTATTCATGTTTTTATATTTATGCTCAAATATGGTATTATATTTATAATATAGACATATGAATTCTATTATATAATGAAAAGTATAAAAAATGATAATTCGTATTATTAATGATTTGATGCTAAGATATCCGTAAAAACTATTAATTATATGTTTATTACATATTATGTATATGATTCTTATTTGAATATCATTTTCAGAATATTCTCCCTATGAATTGTTTTTTTTTGTTCGTATAGTTCAATTTGATATGATTTTTAGCACATATTGGTTTTCCTTAGTCAATTCCCATATCAGTTATTGTGGAAGGGAGGGAATATTTTAGATTAAGAACTAATATATGATTTTTTTCCTTGTCAGTATAAATTTAAATTTATAATGTAAATTACATCAATTTCAAGGGACTCGATTCATATTCTAAGGGACTATTTATCTGAATTTGTTAGGTGTAAATTCAAAATGAAGATATTCATATTGTGTGTGAACCTTTTTGTGACTTATTGGAATAATTTCATATACTTCCTCTAAATCATGAATTCATGTTTTTATTACAAATCATACCGTGTGATATAAATATTTCAAATACTTCTGAAAGAATAGCATTTATTGAATTAAATTAATTAAAGAAGAACCTATATAAGAATCTAGAAAAGAGATTTATTACTCCAAGTGCATTTTCATGGGGTTCGCCTATTATTTCCACTAACAGGAAATATGGATCATTGTGGATCAAAATTGATTATAAAGAACATAACAATATCACAATCACTAATAAGTATCATATTTTCCATATTTATCACATTGTTATAAATTATTGGGAGGTAAATGATTTCCATGATTGATTTTAATTTGGACACTATTATTAATGGTTCAACAGTGAAGACAAACCCAAGGAATTATTCTATTAATCTAATGGGTACTAGGAATTTTTAGTGATTCAATTTGGTATTACTAGTTTCACCTCTACATTAAGAGATTTAATGAATAGAATACTTAGATATTACCATGATTGGTTTGTGATTGTATTTCTATATAATATTATTTGTATTCAAATATAATTTATATTCATGATGATTAATTGAGTATTTTATTGAATACCCTTAGGATAGAGAATCTGTATTAAAACTATAACATGTTTCAATTCATGTTGTAGAAATATTCATTCCTAGGTATGATACTCTTAATAGAGAGTATATTGATAGATCCATCAAAGAAAAAAAATTAACATTGGAAAATTCCATTCACTATGATAGATATATGTATTTAACAAGGATTGGATTGATATTATTGATTCTATGTGAAAGATTTATCATTTCTATCATATATAGTAACTAAATTAACATTCAAGGGAGTCAACTACCTCTGTAATGAAGAATGTGAAAAAGGTCAAGTAACTAAAGAAAAGGTTGTTCAATGAACCTATTTTGACACTACCATGTAGTAGATAAGTGTTTTTTATTTATAATTATTTATCGAAAAAGGTTCATGGGATGTGTTCTTATGTACAAAATATGTGCTATGATCTTAGTACTATTTCCAATTGGGGGTTCAAGAGAAAAATTACAAAACTCATGATATGGAGTTAAAATCAGTTATCATTACATTAATGATTATGAGTAATTATAATTATAGAAATTAGTGTAACATATATACTAATCATAAAATTTTAATGTATATATTGAACTTGAAATTGTTGATTCTTCCCATGAGATGATGGATGAAGTTGATTAATGATTATGACTTATCAAAACATTTCCACCTAAGGAAATTAAAAAGGGTGGTTAATGATTTGATTCAAACTGATTATACTATCCAATCTATGATAAAGAACATAAAAGATACAATATTTATTGATTTTCAATGCATGGACCTTGAAATCGTAAATAATTGGGAAAAATATTATCTTACTCAAATGAGTGTTCAAAAATAAATCCATAAGTTGATTAAAGATATGAAAAAGGAGGATAGAGAGATATAAAACATGGGGATAAATTTTGTTTAGTTAAAGAATTATTTTTATGTAATGATATGGTTCATGTATTGTGTATGCGCCCCTTCAATACCAATGTTGAAAAATTGATATTGGAAGAAGATCATAGTTCATCATTCTATTTTTATATTATATGTGAAAATATATAATGAGTTCAGAATTATTATATTATTTCTGAAACCATGGTGATATATTGTTGATTATGTATCTCATTTCCTTTTATTTCAACAAGTTATGTAAGACATATTGAATTCTATAGTGATGTTAGACCATTACCAAGACCAAAATTAAAATGTTAAAACATCACTCTGTATTTTACATTATGACTCAAAAAACATCTAAAGTCCATAATTCAATTTGTGTGGTATTTTATCACATTATTATGTCATCACACTTCATTTATATTTAAGAAAATATTTCTCTTGATCAACTTTTCTAGAAATAAATTAATGAAGGGGTTATAGTTTATAGAGTACAACATTATTTTGTATCATATTAGGATCTAAGGATTGAATTTATGTACTATAAAACTCTACAAAAATATTTGTATATGGATTTATTTTTTATTATATCTTATTAACATCAGATAGATTTTTAGTATGACAGGATCATTCATGTATTACCCGAGACACTATTATAATAGGTAAACAACACATTAAGGACAATCATGAAGTGTTCCTTTTAATGGCCCTTTATTCATGAATAAATTTAACATATTAATTTAATAATATTAATGACAAAACTAGATTCATTTTTTAATTATTTATATTATAAATACCAAAGTGTTAATTTTTTAGTTTTTTCTAAAAAAGACAATTTTTAGTAAAAATTTAGGGTTTTCATGAAACAAGTATTTTTATGAGTTTATTGTAACAAAATAATGATTAATATTTTTAGAAACCCATTATAGTAATCATATTTAAATTTAAGTAATAAAATTAAACATTTTACAATATTCCATGATCCTATAAAACCCATGGAAAACATTATTATAACTAATTAAAAATAAACATTAATATAAAAACTATTTTCTTCCTCTTTATTTAATCAAGTACATTCGATGTAGATTTGGTGTACGATTAAATTGAAATCCTAATAATGTTTTGTCATTTATATTAAATATATTTGTTTCGTAAAAATAAATTTCACAAATAATTCTACATTATATATATCTAATGCTTAGAAAAAAAAATTCTCTGAAAACATTCTTAACATGAATAAGTCTATTTATTTTAAAATAACCATTTCAATCAATACAAAGTATTGTATGATAAAATTATATTAAAATCTTCAATAAGATGTTGAAATAGAGGTAATATTTTCCATCATAATATCTTTCATTAAAATTAATTACAATTATTAGAACATAATTCCCAAGGTAACAATAAAAGTGGTAAATTGATTTTAAGAAGTTTTAAAAGACCTAATTTTATTAAAAACACATTTTTATAATTGAATGGAATGGATTTACCTGATTCAATAAATTTTTCCTCTACAATTCATTCTATATTTTATACATTTACCCTTAAATCATGCAATGTGATTGTTAAAAAATGTATGGGTCTTCCCAAGGCTACCCTTCCATTCACTTATAAAAGGGGATAATCTTTTGTGCTTCATGATGAACCATTCATTAAAATTTCTCCTTTAAACACATTAATATTTCTCTCCATATCATCTTCACCCATGAAAATAAGCCATATTTCATACATATTTATCCAAATTCCATAAAATTCATGGAGACATCCAATAAAAACCATGCCCCCAACATGGGTATTATAGACTGCACAATTTTCTTCATAATTAAATTATTTAATAATTATTACATCCATGATAATGTATTTATAATATTATAATTTGAAAAATTTATTTTTACCATATTATTTTAATTATAATTATTTATTCATATACTGCGTCGATTAAGATAAACTAAATTGTTGTTTGTGTGTTGTGTGGACTACCGCATCCACAACATATAATGTTTTTTTCCTTCACCAACATATATGGTAGAATATAAGAACAGTATTAATGGATAAATTGAATTTTTTAGATATCATTAATGTTTTTATGTTATAAATTTAGGAAACTTTTAAACATATGAACAATAGACAATCACCATTATTTTAATCGTTCAAAAATGTTTATTAAGAGGACAAACTTTTATTCAAATATCTTGAAGATTTAATATCCATTACATATTCTTATACATACTTATAATTATAATGTTCCAAAATATTAAACATTAAATAATATAATTATACTAATTTTATAGTGAAATTATAAATAAACAATGTCATAATTATTCACTAATCATTGTAACTTTTGGTTTGGGTTAGTTTAACCACCTACATTAACAATACAATACATTTATGTAATGGATGACTATGATAACTTATTTATTGTTTGAATATGATATTAATTTGTAATTTATTATTTCTTTTGTGTTTTTGGGTGTTATATCAATATTCATCAATATATGAAACACCCTCCATTTGTCAGAAATCACACACAAAAATTTATTACTGACATTATCTTCATAGATAATGTCAAAAAAACTCATAAAATTATTTAAAATATTATAAAATGTTATAAATTTCAACTTAAATTATATTTAATTACCTCATTATAATTAACAAGGAAATAATAAAAAATATGAAATCGTTTATTAAGAAACTAGTTCTAATAATTAGAATTACAGACACATATAGAGAAAATGGGGAGAATTCATATTGGGAATGACAACTTATGAAGAGTGTAAATAAAAATAGATATGATTATGGTTATGAATTAAGTTATTAATATATATAGGTTTTGGATACATAATTTTAAATTACAATCATGGGATTTGTTAAATAAATTAAGTGTTTTTCATTTCAAATTCCTCTCATGGAGACTGGTTTTGTAATTTCAACCACATTCCCACTATTTTGTGTATGAAAAAATTATTTGAGATGTTATATTAAGAGAAACATTTATTCATGGAATTTTTATTTTTATTTTGAACCATCTTTTTTACAATAAGATATTTTTGGATTGCTACCCAAGCCAAAAGTTCGGTTTTCAAGCTCAATTTTTACTTTTTGAGACTCATATTGTTATCACCACCAATTTTATTTTTTATGGGGAACATAATACCATGGAATATTATTTCTATGTAAATTATCATATTTAATGGATTTAAATTTAATTTTTTTTATTCCTTTGTCATATTTATTTGATATATTAGTTACCCTTTCCATTATGTAGAAACCATCCTATGTTTTTATAAAGTAAAAGTGTTTCTAGTTATGAAGAAAAATTATCTATTTCTGGATAATTGGATGTGTATGCAGGTAATGAATAGATTTGCATAGGGGTAATAACTGTAAAATAGATGGTTGATAATAGACTCAATCATGACTCCAATTCATGAGGAGTGGACTTCATACATCACACCTATATAGAGACTCCTAGGGAATTTTATTTAGAATGATCACATGTTCTTAATGAACCATGATAACGGATATTTCCTTAAATTTCATTGGCCTCAGAAAAATGAAATAAATTAAATCCAATTATTATCTTTCATTTATAATCTATGAAATTTTATGTTCCCTCTATGATACACTAATTTGATAAGGGTAAACCATGTTACTTTGATGATACACTATGACTTCATTTATTATTAAGTGGTGTTCTCCATGTTATACAAATTATTTTTGGAATTTGGAGGATATTATATCCATGTTTCAAATTATATAGATAAAAAGCTATGTATAGTAACACGTTCTACGGTCATTGTTATGTATAGTCTTGATAACTCTAATTGTGAATGCATTGGTCATAAAAAATTATTTGGTGAGGATTCACATTATATAACCCCTTGTTTTATTTACATGTCTCATGAGAAATAAATTGTGGTTTTTTTGTATTTCGCCTCCTATAATAGGAATATATTTTTACTATAATCAGATCAACAAGTAAATGTTTTCGGTCGTAGTCCATGATATAACATCTTTAATGTTAACAATTTTTAATTCCATAAAAATAAGATCAATGGTTATTTTTACACAACTTTTCATTTATTTCCTTGGATTGAACATTCCAAAAAGTTCACATGATTATGGATTCATGATGTTCAATTATTCTTTTCAATAACTTATTACAAGATTTTGTATGTACACTTCTATTGTTATCCACTCTTTACCGTGCATTTGATCCCAACGTTATTTTTACTTATTTCCCTGTGAATCATAGAGGAGGATTATGTCTAATTTTCATTGATATGATGGAAGTAATAATCCTGATCTTTCTATATATTCATATTGAACCTTATCTTTTCCAATTGTAATACATAAAAATACTTGGTAAACAATGACTGGTAAACTATTCTATCCTTCAGTAACTATTGTACTTTGTACCAACTTTGTAATATAATGACTATTTCTAGTTTAATTCATTAAAAAATGTTACAATTAGTTTCAAATGGTTTTTAGAATCAACCTTGTAGATTATATTTAGCCGGACCATGAAATATAGGACTAGTACTATGAAATTTCCTCATGATTTCTAAGTAATAATCTATATAAAAAAATAGGAATTATACTATAAAAAATTATTAGGAGCTAATTATGTGTGTGACATTTTAGAAATAAGGAAACTAATGGGAGTAATTGGAACAATATAATGAAATATAGTTAATGTGGGGAAAATCCCCAATAACAAGTTAATGATGTAGGATTTGGGGATAATTAGTTCATAACTATATTGGGGATGTTGAAATAGGTTACAAAAAAAACTTCTCTCTTCGATCATCTTGTTGATCTAAAATAAGGTGTTATTATTCTAGATCCCTTCATCAGACAATAAACTTAATCATTCAATGGAGATAATAGTTTATTGGTTGTAGAACAACAGATCATGTCCCTAGAATAGATATTTCACTCTTTAGAATGTTGTGATATGGAAAAATTCATTATGTCGGTTTATCATATGAATTTTGATACATACTAATATATGTGTCTATTTCAAAACAATAATGAGGAATATGAGATCATGTTCATTGAATGTGGAACATTTAAAGTCATATTATATAAATAATTCATTCCTCATGAAAAATGAAAAGAAATTGAATTTCAGTTCCCCATTGTTAGGTACTTGGAAGATAAAAATTTGGTTGATTATGTAGGCAATATTGCATGGTAATCTAGGTACACTATAGAAAATGTACATATACCAAAAAGTATGATTGATAATTTTTTATGGTTTATAGACAACCCATTGAATGGAAATTTCCCATTGTGATTTTTATTCCTATGAGAATACAATATCATGTTCTATTAAGATAGTAACATAGATCACCATGGTGAATGTATTCTAGATAAATTAGGATAATAAAAGGCCTATTGAGCTTCATCGGAAGAAAAATGAATCACTTTATGATAATGAAAGAATTTTATTAACCAAATTTCATAATTTTGTAGGAAACACACTTGTTATTGTAGGGAGTAAAAAATATTTTGTTACGAGTGAGTAAAAATATAATGTAAATAAAACCAAATAAATGTAATGGTTGAATCCATTATTGTTCAAAGCCTTAACTATAGGTTTATGGAAAAATATGTGAAATAATGCCCAAATTATAAGTGAATGTTTATTAGAATAGACATTGGGATAAAGACCAATATTATACAATTACCATTTTTTAAGATTAAGTTTCCAATTATGTGGGTTAATTAATTTTAATCATTCCCCCTAAGTTATATTCTTCTTTTTTTGTTATGGATCAATAGACCCTTTTCAATCTTTTATGTTTTCCGAAAATAATGGAAATTTCCACTTCACCCTTATAAGGGAGTAATCAATTAAAACAACAAGTTGAATACTTATACAAATAATGGAATCTTATGTATAAGAAATTATGATTACTAGTAATAACATATTTAAAAACATGGTTATTATACCTATATTTTACTTTCACATGGCCCTTTAAACAAATTTAATTTCAATGTATAATGAAAAAAATCTTACTATGATAAAGAGATTATGATTAACAAAGGTGAAGTGGAATATCTTATCATTATTGGGGAAAATTCATTCTATAATAATTTTTTTGATCCACCCCCATTAGTTATCCAAAATTAAATTTTAGGTAAATGGAATGATCATATATGATATATAGATAGAGAATGTATCATAAGAAAAGATGATGTACCCATGAGAAGTAAATTCATTGATATTTTTTCTAATGATTTACCTGGTCATCCATCCGAGTGTCAATTGAGTTCTCCATTGAAGGAATTATTTATCCAAGTACCATATATAAAACTCTATATATTATTGAACAAATGGATTTCATCGTGTTAATGAACCAGTAATATGAGTTGAGTGGTAAGGGATTTATAATCCCTATTATTTCACTATGGGGAGACCCTATTTTGTTAATGAAAAATAACTACTGTTTAATGAAGTTGTTCATCAAATATAAGAAGATCATTCCAATCACTAGATAGAATAATTATACTTTTCCAATTATTTATGAATTACTTGATCATCTTGAAGGTTCCCAATACCTTTCAAATATAGATATTCATTCAATATATCATCAATTAAGGGTGAATATAGATAGTGTAACACTGATGAACATCAACATAAGGTAAAAATAATATGAGTTTACTGTAATGAGTTTTTATTATCAAATAAACCATATATATTTATAGATCATATGAATAGAGTGTTCAATATTTTATTGAAAATATTTTGGTGTAATTCATAAATGACATTTTGATTTACTCTAAGATCTAATAAAATCATGAGATCCATCTCAATATAATTTTCAACAACCTAATAAAAATGATTTATATGGGAACTATAATTATATTTAATTTTCGTTCAATAATGTTTCTTTTATAGGCCATGATGCCAATAAATGTGGGATATATGAGGACACCTCAAAGGAATGTGTAGTAAAATAATGGATTACATAGATAAACATAACCAGTATTTTATGTTTCATGGGATTAGTAGGTTATTATCATCATTTTGGTTTATATTTCACCATGTTTTCCAACTTTTTACCCATGTTAACACATAATAGTGTCAAATTAACATGGTTAATATAATATAAGGAATTTTTTGATGAGATTAAGTGGAGACTAATAAAAGAACCTTTATTAACCATACCATTATGTAAGAAATAATTTTTAATTTATCTTCATGTATCAAAGAAAGGAATTGGTTTTCCCTGATAAAAAATGATCGAGTAAATGACTATGCATAAAAGTAATTGATAAACCATGAATAGAAAAATCTAATTTAATTCCATGATCTTGAAGATTTAATCTTTAGTTTGAAAATATAGTGACACTGCCTCTATGGTTAAAGATATGAGACATAAAAATACCATAAGATTTTGAATTATATCATCTCTCTGGAGTATATCAACATGAAGCAAAGAATATGGCTAGTTATACTCAAAGAATATGAATTTAAAATACACTACCACTATGGGAAAGAAAAAAATGTAGCTAAGTAGGAGGGAACATGGGGATCTAAACTTGATTAGTATTAACAGGGTCTCATATATAGACATTTAATAAATATGTATATTGTTATTTCTAGGAAAGGGGAACCATAAATATTTTTCAATGAAATTTATAAATTATCCTATCGAAAATGGATGATGAAACCCAAGAATGGTGATGACAGAATACAAATGAAGATTAATGAAAAAAATGGGAATTTGACAGAATTCATCTATAAAGAGTGAGTATTGATGTTTGAAAATAGGTTATGTTTTCTATCCGTAATATAGTTGAATAGGGAACTACAAGATGAAGAACACATCATAAATTTTTCTATACACCATGGTAGTACAAAGATGTATAGGTATTTAAGAGAACATTTCTAGTGGGATGGAATAAATTTTAATATTTTATATTATTTTTCAAGATGATTATAATACAATAAGGTACTCGATAAAATGAAATATAATAAGGATTCCATGAAACATCTCCTAATACCATTATGGAAGAGGGAAATGTTATAATTTGATTAGTCACTAAAATACAAAATACACTAAGGAAGAAATATGTTATATGGGTCTTGATGGATTGTTTTATAATTTATAACCATAACCTAGAGATAAGATAATACATACTCCTTGTGTTCCTATCCTATCTCTATATCACTAAAATACTATGTCTTAATGGGGAACTAAAATTGATTATATTAGATCATTACCCTCAGTTCGTATTGAAATTATAGAAGACTCGCCATAGTTCATTCAACACTGAGTTATATTTGATCACATCCTATCAAACCCAAATTGATGGGAAGCCTCAGTGGACTATACAAAATTGGGAATACATGTTGAGATAACGGTCTCCTGATTTCCATGTTATGTTGGATTGGTATCAAAATTTAGTGGAATTTTCATATATTATTAGTCTCTATTTGAGTATCTATATTGTAACAACCCATGTATTTATAAAATATTACATTTTGATTTTTATTAATATAAATGAATAAGATATTAATTTTATGTTAAAAATGAATATTTTTCTGATAGTGTACTCGACACAGAACAACGGAATTCTCTGAAATCTTTTATTGCATGGAACATTGAGTTATACTGAAAAACAATACAATGATATTATTATTATTTTGAATTGTAGTTAATTCATAGTTGTTGTATTGCTGGGAATGAATATAACTAACTAAATTCTGATTACACAAGTTTGATAAATGTATTTAAATTTATCTAATAAATTTTAGAGGCCTAAAATAAAAATTAATCTGATTTTTAGCGTGAAATCCTCAAATATTCTTTAAAAGGTCAATTTACAACCTTTTGATAGAGAAACACATTTTAAATTAAGTTTTTGTCACTTTTATATGTTACATTTTACAAAATATAATTATTCTTTATAATAGGGACATCAAAATTTACATTGGGTAAATTCTTGGTATTTTTCTGATAATGTTGATTTTTAATGAATAGTGAAAATATACGATTTTAATCCAATATGTATTTTAATATAATTTATTTATATAGTTATATTATACTTTTAATTTTTTTTAAATGTGTAATTGGATTTTTTTTTACATTTTTATACACTATTTGTCATTGGAGTTAATTTCAGTTTGAAATTAGACAGAAACACATGTAAATCTTTTTGTAGTTTTTACTTCTTAAAAACACGCTTTATGGTTTTGAAAACAGAATTAATTTTAAATTAATTTTTGAAACTTCATTATTTTGAATTTGTAAAATGGTTTAAATTATTTGAATCTTGAGGTACAAATTTTGTAAATGGATATATTTTATTTTTAGACATTAGGAATAGTATCTTCAGTAAAAATTTATTTACCATGGTTAATGGGTAAATCTGCTAAATAAGGGTAATAAATAATATTATAATAATATTAAATTACCCTATCACGTTTCATAACCATATTTCATTTTACTTTTCCGATCACAGGCATCCTTGGGTCGATTTTGGGACCTAATGGAGCCACTTGTAAGTGAAAATGACATTTTATAAAAATCAATTTAAAGTCATGGGAAATGTAACATAAAAATATATCTTTTATTAAAACAACTTTATATGGGGTTATATAAAAGATATTTTGTACTATAAATAGTCATTATAAAAATAAAAAAAAATTATACATCATGGTCTTTTATTTATAAATTTTATACATCAAATAAACAAATTTATTTATGACACAATGATGATGTTGTAATTACCTTTTCAATTAATGTTTTCAATAAATGAGATAATAAAAAGTAAAATAAATTTATTTTGAAACCTTTTATGCCATAAATGAATTACATGGATACTTAATGCTTGTTATTTTTGAAATAGTGAAGGTTTTTTCAATGAATAAATTTTTTATATATTTTTTAAATGTCCGGATATGAATAGTTTATAAATTGTCATAAATTAGTTTTTAAAACAACTAATAAATTTTTAAATTATAAAATATTCCTAAAAATCTATTATTCATCCAGATGATAGATATGATTTTAAAAATGTCATTAATTATCCATTTTTTGGTCTCTTGGTATTTTATAGTAACTATATTACCCATATATTATGAATATATCAGAAGATATTGTAAGAGTCAAATATGTTAACTTAGGGTTAAAGCTAAATGATAAAGTTAAATTTGAAAACAATACTTGTATAAAACCAATTTTTTGTGGGTGTTTAGAACAATAATCACCTTATCTTTGAATTAAATAATTTTTTGACCTTTATAAAATCGAAATTAATTTTATAACTAAATAATCTTGAAAGACATTCTTAAAGTTCCCTCCTCCCTCTTATAAAAGGACACCACCTCTAACCCATTACTCTCACCTCTCAAGACCCATTTATCAAAAAGAATATACTCTAATAAGATCCTAGCATCACACTCTTCCTCATACAATCCTTCCCCAAGGAAGAAGGAAATTCACAAATTCCATTTGGCTCAAATCAAAAAAAAAAAGTTACCTAATTTGAGGTAACGTCTTTTCTCAAGTTCTTTTATTTTATTTTTATTCTCCACTCAATATGCTCTTCTTATTACTTGATTACATAACAAAACCATATCCCTAAATAAACTAGGTTTTTTTGGGAAGGATATGACCTAAAGTCACACACACCTCTAACTAATGGATTTCGTACATAATGTTTCTCTGGACGGTGAACTACTGCCTCACAAAACGATGATTGATCCATCTTCCCCTACCACCTATCATGATGGCCATTATGATGGAACTGTAATTTGATATTTATTTTATCTATATTCTTCTTTAATTATAATTTATCACATACCTTTACACTTTTAATGATTTATAAATGTGATAATTTCATTTGCGGAAGTTTGGACTACCACCCCCTCAAAATGATATGACTCATTCTTGTTATACCTGGATTGTATGAATAATTAAATTAATGAACTTATGTAACATATATAAAAAATATATTATATAGTAGTTTTAATGTACCTATGTATTATTTTGTTTTCATTTCTTTAAATGTGAAAACGAAATGAATGTAGCATTCATGCGTACGTACGCCTTACCGTCTCCAAGAATGATGCATTTTATTTATTATATCCAAATGATAGGGCCTATTATAGATACATATATACTAGATATATATATTAAATATGACATATAAATCATGAATACAATTCTATAGATAAGGTAATTTTTCCCACATAGAAATTTTTTAATTATAACACGTTCATTTTTTATTCATGTTCCAAACATCGACAAAATATCTGATATGAAATCAAATGATTAACTGATTGTTATAGAAAAGTAATAAGTGATATAAAAATAATTGTATACATGAAAAGGTTTCTTAAAAAATTATAAATTAACTTTTTTTTATTCATGAATAACAACGAAAATGAAAGAAAATTCAAACTCGATGTAAGGGAACCTTTCACCATCGTCTTTTAGTCAAAGACTTATTTTATGTTATGTCTTTTAATTTCTGTTTTATTATGTTTAGATATGTTCTTTTATATCCTTGTTGTTGTAAATTTTAATTCTAAGTGATAAAAGGCCATTTTTTCTCAGATCAACTCATTATCTGAATTTTTATGTGATGCTATAAGCTTCCATAATTTCGTAATAAAATATATAAAATTCAATTTCAACTCATTAGGTTTTAGGCATACTTCATTGATTCTATTATGCCCATATTATGTTTGAATCAATATTTATTTATGTTTTAGTTTCCACTTCCCATTATGTTGATATACTTTTTCCACACATTATCACCCCATTGATAAATATAACATTTATATGAACTTTGTAAGGGAAATAATATCTCAATCTCCATTCATTGAGTAAAATATCCATGTCATTAGTTTCATTTTCCCAGGAATATTGTGATTGAACTCTGATTGTTGACACATAATATCCACTTTTATTGGGTGTATTTATTTTTTTTGTACTTAATTATGTTATTCATATCTCCTAAATCTAATGATAAGATATTTATAAGGGAATTTTTCCCAATATCCTTTTATTAAGTCATGTTTTGATAATATACACCTCCTTATTTTTCAGTGTATAATAAACCCATTTGACTATTACTTTCATTAAAAGGGAATCATTTTACTATGTAGAATTATACTAAATGACAAAAGGATTGTTTTTAACATATTTAGTGACAATGAACTCTCCTCCACCGTGAGCATTATTTGATATTTGGCTTCCTTAACAAGTCATGATGTTTTTAAAAGGAATATAAATATCATATACCCTTTTTACCTATTTTGGTATTGAAAATGGTTTTGAATGTGGATTTAGTATTTCAATATCTTGAAATTACTTCTTACAAATTCTAATGAATTTTTTTGATTGAAATGATGTTATTTTCAATCTTTTAAGTGTGATTATTATATAATAGTACTTGGACAATAGACTGGTGGTTGCATGATAAATAAAATGCAGGTTGTTCTGTGATAAACTAAGGACAGGTGGATACTTTATAACCTCCAATGCATTGGATATGGAAGTTGGTCATATAGCTATTCCATTTAGTGATATGTTTGGAAGTCGAACATATATTTTTCTATTTATGTATGTGTATGTCTCAAGTTTTCTTTATATTATATACATTATTTTCTATGGGATTTATAGAAATATTTTGGTTATAAAAATGGTAAGAAATCATCTTATATTCAGTGAAGTATTTTTGATACATATTTGAGGTGAAAAGTATTACATTATGATAAAGTATTCATGGTTTACATTTTTTTTGAAAAACTAATATTTTTTTCTTTATATATCCTTTAATGCGATTTTTATGTTCATCCCATGTTTTGAAATTTTTTTCATAGGACATAAAGATGAAAATGATCAAGGATGGGATCCAGGAAAAGTATTGTTGTCTAAAACATGGAACTATACATATTTATTTTTTTAAGTGTTTGTGTGTTACAAAAAATGGATAGTGAGTAGAAGTGTCTACATGTAATATTCATGTTTTTATGTATAAGATATAACCTAATTCAATATATCTATAAAATTAAAAAGTTCCTCAATGTTAATTATTAACTTAATTCAATATTAGGTAATTTTTTAGGACAGGTCTTTATAGTTGGTATCAAAGGTCGGTTTAGATAACATTAGATGTTATGGTGTTATTTAAACACAAGTGACATAACCATAATGGTTAGCTAATTATAAAGAGACATATTTGTTTTAGATAAATTGAATGAGTTTAAGATAAACTAAATAAGTACATCTTAGTGTTTACCCTCCTCATAAGATAGTATATGATGACATTGTTGATATACTCACACTAACCTTCTTGGTTTAGTAATTGGCTGGATGTAGTAGGCACTAAAATAATAATGGATGTCAAGGAAACTCTGGTGGTTTTCTGAATGAGAAACTGAATTAAATAGTACCTCCAATGAGAACTCTTGTGGTTATTCTTAACCAAATATTGGGAGTCATGATTGAACACCAAAACCTTGGTTATTTTTATAAGGCATCATATATGTGAGAAACAAGTCCCTGCAGATGTTCAGGTAATAATTATAAAGGTATGTATATTAAAATACCTTTGTATCAATGATGTGGAAAGAAACACTTAGGAAAATGATTCAATGCGGAAATAATATGTTTTAGATGTGGAAATGAAGTTCATAATGAAATAACCTACAATGGAAAAAGGAAGCGTCCATTTGACTCCAGGAAATGTAAAGAAGTTATTTCCAAATGATCAATACAATGTTTTAATTTTGGAGTGCATAGTTATTATAAAAATATATATCCTACGACGAAGGTTTGGGAATGGGATCAAATTGATCATAAAAATATATGTTTACCAATTCCTAATGTGATTCCAATTATGTATGAGGAAACTGACAATTACCAATGAAAGGTATTGATTATTTCATAGCTCATGTTTTGACATTACTGAAATCTTAAGACATTATGCATGATTGTTTGTAGGAAAAATGTATAAAAGAATACGATAGAAAAACATGGATAATGAATCATGAACAATGTTAGATGATTATGATGACTACATTTTAAGAATTTAAGAGTAACGTTGGACCTATGGATGATGATATGTTTAAATGTATTATTGATACGATTACATTGGAAGAATTTTTCAAGTATGTGTAACCCTAAATATGATATGTTATAATTTTATTCAAGGAATAATTATCTTTTCTTTTGTGGATATAGTTATAATGAACTATTTGGGTTTATATGATCCTTGAATTTGAGGCAATTAAGGGTTATTACTTGTTGGGATGAAAAATGTGAGGCTTGAGATAACCTTTGAGGTTAAAATATGTTATGGTTATTTTTCATTATTTTACTTCATTTTGGGAATGTTTTAAGAGTTATATTGTTTTAAGAAAAGGAAAAAACACAGGAAGGGTGAAAACTCATCGCATCCGGTAAGGCCATGGGAATCGAACCCACAACTGAAGGGCGACAAGGGCGCATCGCCTACAACTTGCCACTGTAAAGTCACTGGCTAGTATGACTAATTATTTTCCGTTAAATGATGTTTTATATAAAGAATATATTGATTTTCGGAACATATTATATATAAAATGGATATCCTTAGTATAGAAGAATGATTTGGTGCTTTAGTGATAATGGTTATTTTTTGAAGATGTTCTCTCTTTTAAGAACACCATATGCCTAAGGAAAATAGAATACTATGGGATTTCATTTATGGAGTAATGGTCGAGATTTTATTTTGGAAGAATCTATGTTTTTTTGTGGAAATATAGTGATTTGGGATATTAATGGAAATAATTACCCAATAATAGATAATGTGTGATTAGGTTCATTACAATATAGTATGAGACTTTAAGAGTAGTCAATTTTATTTGGAGATAGTTGTTAAGATTTACTATGGAAGACAATGTGATTAAATTCTTCTGAGTTTTTGGTTTCAATATGAGTTTGGATTATATTGAATAATTTTATGTGAATTTTTTTATTTCACGGTATTTGATGAACATTGGGTACTATTTGTTGAATATTAGATATTTAGAGCAGTATTCATTTTTATAGAGGATTATCCTTTTGGGGATTATCTAAAATCATTCTAACCATTGTTGGTTTTGATTAATTTATAAAGATATGGAAGACATATATTTCATCTTCTTTGGATTATTTGATTAATTATAAATTGATTCTAGCAATTTTTATGTGACCAGTTCATCTTGAATACTCATCATTCGGAGAAAATATGAGTTTGTAGTAGAAATTTAGTAAAGGATTAATATCCACATGACAACTAAGTATGTTCCATAATGTTATTAGTTAAGATTATAAATAAATTCCTCAACTTTATGAAAAAGAAATTTAAGAAAATGTTGTTCATTTCTTATTTCTAATGGGGAACCAAATACCATTTAACCTATCACAAGTTTGTGTTTTTATGTTGGTTAACTTTCTCCTGTTCGTTTTTTCTTTTACTCTCCATTAGAACATGATGGCTATTTTTTCTTCTATGTCCATGTTTTCATACATGGAATCCTAGTATGGGATATCTAAGGTGACATTTGTACTCTCTTTCATTATTTTAATGTGATAGTTTTATTGAGTCTTTTGTTTGATGTGGGACTTTCAATGAAGTTTCCAAGCCCAATTTTAAAATGGTGAGGAAGCAATTTCCTAATGGGGGGAATTATATAATGACCCAGGTATTTATAGAATAATACTTTTTTATTTATATTAATACTTATGAATAAGATATTAATTTGATGTTAAAGAGGGTTATTTTTATGATAGCTTACTTGACAAGAAACAACAGACTTCATCGAAATGTTACATTGCACACAACATTGAGTTATACTATATAATAATACAGAAATATTATTATTTTTTTAAATGGTAGTTAACACATAGTCATTGTATTTCTTTTAATGAACCAAACTAACTTAATTATGGATAAAAAATTTTGTTAAATGTATTTACAATTATCCAATAAATTTTTTAGGCTTAAAATAATAATTACTTCGATTTTAAGGATAAAATACTCTAATATTCTTTATATGGTCGATTTACCGCCTTTGGATGGTGAACCCCTTTTTAAATAATGTTTTTTCACATTAATATATTCTATTTGAAAAAATAAATTTATTATTTAGATGCAGGACTTAAATATTTACTTTGTGTAATTTTTTGGTATTTTTTTGATAATGTTCATTTTTTAATGAATAGTGAAATATAATGCATTTTATGTCCAAATTGTATTTTTATAGAATTTATTTATTTAGTTAGATTATACTTTTAATTGGGTTTAAAAGTTTATTTGGATTATATTTTGACCTTTTAATTTAATTTTGGTCATTGGAAGTAATTTAACTCTCAAATTATACATAAACACATGTCAATCTTTTAGAATTTTTTATTTCTTAAAAACATGCCTTTGGGTTTTGAAAATAGAAATTAATGTTAAATTAATTTATGTAACTTCTGTTTTTTGTATTTTTAAAAACTTATTCCATATTTAGAATCAGGGGGACCAAATTGCGTAAATAGGTAACTATTAATATTAGACATTATGAATAGTAATATTAGTAAATATTTTATTTACCATGGTTAAAGGTTAAATCTGTTAAATAAGAATAAAAATTATATTATAATAAAAATAAATTACTCTAACACATGACATGACACTATTTGGTGATACATATATGACATTGGGCATCCTTTTCATGATTTGGGGACCCCATGGAGCCATTTTCATGTGAAAATGCCATTTTATAAAAATTTGTTAAATGTTAAAAAATGTATAATAAACATATATATTTTAGTAAAAAAATTATTAGGGATTATATAAGTGATATTTTTGACAATATATAGTCATCATAAATATTAAAATAGAACCTACATCATGTGATTTTATTTATAATTTTTACACATCAAATAAATAAATTTATTTATGACACAATGACAATGTAGTGATTACCTTTTAAATGAATGTTTTATTTATATGAGATTATAAAAATTAAAATAAATTTATTTACAAACTTTTTATGCCATCCTAGAAATTTATGGATAATAATGACCTGTTATATTTGAATTAATGATGTTTTTTAAAGGAATGAATTTTTTATAGATTTTTTAAATGTAAGACCCTGATCTTTTAAATTATTTTATTTTATTATTTTTTGGCTTTGTTTAGTCTTGTCAAGGTGTGTGTTGAGTGCATGTTTAATTATTTTTTTATATTTGATGTTTTTGGTGGGTTTCGGGTCGGTGCATGGGCGCCACACGGTTGGAGGTAACTGTGCGGTCGACCCGGATTTCCATGCGGTTACACAATACTTAAAATAATAAAACGCTATGATAATGTAATAAAGTAAATATTTAAGACATAATAATAATAACAACATTGTGGTGTACATTAAAATTTCTTTTTTATTATAAAATTGGTAATGATCTTACTATCATTAAAATGCTTATAAATATAACTATTATTCGGTCGTTATTAACTTTTTTATTATTTAAAATAAAATGAATAAAATTATTATTATTATTATCATTAAGAAAATTAATGGCATTGTTATGATTATATAATTTTTTTTAAAATTATTATAAATATTGTCATTAAAATTTTTATTATTATTTTTATTTAAATTATTGTAATTATTATCATTATTATTATTGTTATCATTTGTATCATTATTATTATTAACATATATCTTATTTATTTATTCTTGTTGTTGTTGATTTTATATTTTTTGAAAGGGTTTTAAACTCTTTCATTCATCCACCATGCCTCACCCCTCCCATTTAATTTTCCCCCATTTTTTTTGTCAATCTCTCTAATCCCCTTCTCTCACGCATCTCCTCATTTTCTTTATCTCATGCACTCCCTCTCTCCACTCATTACTCATTCCACCATTAATTCGTGGCTTTTTATCCCCTCTCCCATTTAATATATGCATTTTTGTATTCCTCTCTCCAATATCCCTTCTCTCTACGCCTCCGCCTCTCACCAATTATATCCCATTTATTTTTATCCCTCTCCCCATGATCTCCCTCTCTCCAATCACCCTTTCTCCCTTATTCTTTCACGCCTCCCCCCCCATAATTCCTTTATTTTTGTTATCTACCACTTTTTATTTCACCTATCTCCCCAATCAAACATCCCCCTTCCCTCTTTTATCCTCCACGCCTCTTTCCTCCTTTTTATCCATCACGTCACCCCCTCCCTCTCCCTTACTATTACTAATTTTTTTTATTATTTTATTCCCTCACACCACTGTCCACGCACCACCCTCTCCCCCCATTTATTCCCTCTTTATTTGTTACCAATTATTCTCACCCCTCTCATTATACATCATCATGCTCAAACACTTTTTTCCCTCCCACGGCCCTTCTTCTTCTTACCCAACTTCACACACGCCCTCCTTCCCTCCGGAGATTCTTCTAGCGGCTGCTCCTCCCACCGGCGGTTCCATCGGGTAAGTCTCCTCTCCATATTCTCTTCTCCTCACTTAACTTTGAGGGTTTTCATGTGGGGTTTCTTGTTGGAAAAACCCTAAATGTTAGGGTTAATGTGTATCTCGGGTTTGCTTTGGTTTTAAGGGGTGCGTTTTTTCCGTGGGGCGTCATTCTCCATCCCGTTGAAGTTTCATTCTAATCGCATGATCCTTCGGTAGGTGTTTCCACGGTTTTCATTCCAAAAGCCATTCCTTTGAGTCTTTCCATTTTTAATGAATTTATAAACTAGTTTCTCAACTATATGAAACCCTTGTTTAAATTATTAAAACAATTTGGAATTTATTTGATTTCTTAAAAATAAGTTTTAAATGAGTTTTAGTGTAAATTGATTAGTTTTATGATAACTAGAAAGCCTGTTTGAACCGCTTATATTTAATTAATAAGGAATTTGTCTCTTTTGAAATACATCACCGTTATTATGTTGTAAAAACTTTTTTTATTAATGAACTTGGTTTGGTTGTGTTATGGCTTAGTTATTGTGTTAAAACTCCTTTGTAAGGGTTTAATGGATTCAATGTTTTTATTTGGTGTTCCTTTAAAATGATGTGGGTAAGTGGTGATTTTTGGGGCAAGTCTTTAAAATGTTTTCTTAGTGTGAGTTTGATTTAAAATTAGGATTTTGGGTGTGTATGGTTTGATATTGGTATAGCATCCTAAACGTGTTAAAATGTGTTGGAGAGGGTTTAATGTATTTTTTTTGGATCGTTTTATGTTCTATAAATAATGTACGTGGCCAGTTATGGTTTTAAGGTAATTAGTGTTTTCTTTGAAGTTTGGTATTCTGAATGGATTTTAGTTTTCAAATAATTTTGGTCTCCTTGAGTGGTTTCTAAGTAGTATTTTAAATGTGTTTTTGTAAAGTGTTTCTTTAATTATTTTTGAAATCATGGTTTATAATGTGTTATTTAAGGTTTGACCTTTCAGTTTAATACATGTTTTGGTGTGGGTTGAAAAAGGGTAAATGCATGTTTGATAATTGTGAATTTTGTGAATGTGTGTTTGGAACTTAAGGGCCCATTTGGTTTTTTAAATGTAAGAGTGGTTTTGCAAGATAATTTGAATAAAATTTTGTCATCGATTTGAAACCGTAAACATTTTCTGAAATGTTTTAAAGTTTATATGTTATAGCAGCCTGTTTGGAACTTTTTTGAATGTGAAATAACTGAATATGTATATGTGGCGCTCCTATCTAGTGTAACCCTTTATGGGGGAATGTATAGGAAGCGTCCGTGTTTGGGGTAGGAAAGTGCGGTGGGATGAGTCATGCATTCGAGGGCCTCCTACTTACACAATATTACTATAACGACCATGGGTTCATGGGCGTCTTATAGATTTAAGAGTGACGGTTGCTCACCAGTCCCAATTAGACGGACTTGTGCCCCCTGGTAGATAGAGAGGCCAGTTGGGATTTTCCACTGATTTTCTCGTGAGGGCGATCAGTGGGTTATAGACTATGGGGCTTCACCATTTGTCGGTAGGTGGTTCCGAACTGAGTGCGTCCAGGGGTTGTATTGGGATGTTCAAGATCCCCCATGGGTACAACTTCTATTGCTTGTTTATTTTCTGCTACATTGGTTTATATACAGCTTGTATTTCTTGTTTAATTTCTGATACACTAGTCTATTTTCAACTAGTATTGTTTACCTGTCTCCTATTTTTTTACAGCTTTAATATTATTTGTTTGGTTTTTTTTATAAAATGGTAAGCTATTTTTGAAATAATATATGACGTGGGTTAGTTCTCATAGTGGGAAAGATGTGTTATTTTGTTTAAATGGGAAAAACTTATTTTTTTAATTGTATTTCCAAACTTATGTCATCGGACAACTTTGGGTTAGAAAACACATAGATTCAGTGGTTTACCTTTGACATCCCTACTGAGTATTTTTGTGCTCACACCTATCCTTTACCATTTCAGTTACACGTTTAGCTGTTGTTTAGGATATTTCTTAGTGGCTGCTCATGTGGGGGCAGTTTTGGGCTTTGGTTGGAGGTGACCAAGGGGTCACACGAAGATCGTTATAGCGAGGTCGTGTTTCCGGTTTGTTTTCTTTTTAGTGATACTTTGTATATGGATCAATTCTTTGTTTATTTATGTTTCAGTGGTCGTTTTTCTGCATACTCTATTTCTTATATTTATTTATATGGTCCAGATTTTTTTATGGGTTTAAATCATTCCCTCATTTATACATTGATGCCCGACACTGGTTTCCATCCCGGGGGGATTGGGAACACCCCTAGGTACATGTCGCAGACCGGCTCGGGTGACCGGTTCAAGGTCGACCCGGGTTGGTTCATGACAAAATGGTATTATAGGGGGTCCTTATTATTTTTGGTGTTTGGTAGATGGAGATTACGCTGTCGGGACTCGAGAGGTAGGTGCGGGAAGGGCATCATGAACCCTTGCTCATTCTGAACCTTGAGTTTCCAGGTGTAGTCCGGGATTTGAGTCATGTGTCTTTGTTTTGGATTGAGGGATGACAACAGAGGCAAGTCGGTGTCACGTCCTGACCTCACATAGAGTAGTGACCCTTGTGGAGTCTGAGTGCACGGTTTAAGTTCCACCTAGTTGTTAGCACTTACTTGGGGCGTGGCTCACTAGCTTGTCTCTGGGTTAAGTGTAACTGCTAGTTCCTCATTCTGTAATTTTTTTTGTTTCCGCAAAAGTTGTGTTTCACTTTGATTTGATTCTGCTCAGTGCAAGTGGGTTTTTGAAAAAAAAGAAAAGGCATTTTGAAATGAAGGAGTTTTATTTTAAATGTAATACATTGGTAAAATTTGTTTTAAAATTGATGTTTTCATGGTTTGATAATTTGGTAAATGCTTAGATTTTCTTGGAATTTGTTTGGACGTAACCTTGGGTACTCCTTAGGAACATTGGCACATGTGAGGGAATGTATGGAAAGTGCCTGTCGGTACATATGTTTGGAAGCGGATGAAAACATGTGCAATGGTTCATGTGGTTACTTGGGTGTGTTTTGAAATTAAATACTTGATCTAGTTGTTCTAAAGTGATCTTTTTAAAAAAAAGGGAAATTATTTTTAAAAAATTGAATATGTTTTAAAAGTGGTGTTTGGTTTTTGGACATTGGACATAATGGAAGTTAGATTTTAAAAAAAAAATTGAATAAAAAAATGGGGCTTTTGAAAGAAATGTTCTGGATGCGTTTATTTTGGTTTGGTTATTTCCTAATGTAGTTGCCTTTATTGATTTTTCTTTATCCTGATATTGGTTTTGGCTCTATGCATGTTTTGGTTTTGTGTTTCTTATGTTGTTCGACGTATGCTGCCCAAAAAGGTCCCTAGTGTTTTCGACGTGGCATGCCCAAGGTTCGGATCTTTTATGTGTCATTGCCCTTTAAGGTGTTGGAGGTCTGTTAGAGGTGGTGGAATGACTTGAGGGAAGTATATTGTGTCTTTTGGAGTTTGGGAACTCCTTAGGTTGTTAAGGTTCATGCCGTTTCAGGTTTGTTTAAGGGTTCAGTTTGGGACTAGTGGAGGTTGGTTGTCTTATCGTCATTGGAGATTGGGGAGTCGTTGGTGATATTTAGTTTTTATTAAGGTTCCATATATGGAGAAGAGTGTGTTCATGTGGAACCTTCCCTAAGATGTTATCATTGTTGATCCTGGCACCTAGTTCGTCAGGATTCCTTCGGGTGTGTCATCGGTATAGCTGGTTCGAGCATTCCAAGCCGTCGGGCCGCATCCTTCCTAAGTCATGTCATCGTTGTGGACATTTGGGTCACCGAGGGAAGTTTTGTGGGATGTGTCATTTGAGGAAGGTGTTTTGATTGGGGGATTCTTTTGTTTGACTGTGAGGCATAAGATGCTTCAACCATCAGAGCCGCATCCTCAGGTCTTAGGGTGAGGCTCACACATAGTCAGCGTGTCATAGGCATTTAAGACCTTTGCTTGGTTCATTATCATTCGTCTTGAAATAGAGACATTCCAGGTTCTGTTATTCTTATTTTCCTGCTATTTTAAATTCATCTTTTGTGGTGATAGTGCGATGAACATATCCTTTCGTGATTACGGTAGTTGCGTTCTTCTAAATGTGACCTATAGAATCGTTAGTTTTTCTTAAAAGTGTTTCGGCCCTTATGTGGGTTGGTCTTTTTTTAGTGAACGTTCGGAGATGTGAGGTGTTGGGGAGTTTTAGATCGGTGTGGGGAATTATTAGTACCCGTGGTGTTGTTATTGGAAATTCCTTATTCTGATGCCCCATAATGTCAGGCAGCGTTGTAGTGCTTTTCAGTTTGAAGTCTTAACGGTCATATTCAACTCATGTGGAGAAGTTGGTAGGTTTAGTTGGGATTTCCCATGTTTCCCCCTCGAGGAGGTGTGTTTGAGTTAAAAATTCATGAGTTAAGGGAATTTTTGTGGTGCAGAAAACTTTCTCATGTTCTCCCCTTGTTCTGTGAAATGGGTTTTCATTGAGTTGGTCGGGTGTAACATGTTGACTGAATACTCAGCTCGAGGCTCATATTTTTTTTCTTCTTCCAACGATTTTGGTCGGGTATTGGCATGGGTTTTGGTTGTTTTTCAGCTGGGTGACTTTCTGGGGGAAGAAAGTTTTGTGTTGGGGAGAATTGTAACACCCCGATATTTTAAATTATTTTATTTTATTATATTTTGGCTTTGGTTAGTCTTGTGAAGGTGCGGGTTGAGTGCATGTTTATTTTTTTTTGATTTTTTTGGTGGGTTTCGGGTCAGTGCACGGGCGCCACACGGTTGGATGTAACCGTGCGGTCAGCCCGGATGTCTATGCGGTTATGCACTACTTAAAATAATAAAACTTTATGGTAATGAAATAATGTAAACTTTTTAGAAATAATAATAATAACATTGTGGTGTACATAAAAATTTATTTTTTTTAAAAAAATTGTTAATGATCTTACTATCATTAAAATGGTTATAAATATAATTATTATTCGGTCATTATTAACTTTGTTATTATTTAAAAAAATGAATAAAATTATTATTATTATTATCATTATGAAAATTAATGGCGTTTCTATGATTATATAATTTTTTTTAAAATTATTATAAATATTGTCATTTAAATTTTTATTATAATTTTTATTTTAATTATTTTAATTATTATCATTATTATTATTATTATCATTGTTATCATTATTATTATTGACATATATATTATTTATTTATTCTTGTTGTGGTTAATTTTATATTTTTTAAATGTTTTTAATCCCTTTTATTCATCCACCACGCCTTACCCCTCCCATTTAATTTTCACCCATTTTTGCCTCCCTCTTTACTCCCCTTCTCCCACACCTCTCCTCCTTTTCGTTATCTCATGAACTCCCTCTCTCCACTCATTCCTCATTCCACCATTAATTCATTGTTTTTTTATCCCCTCTCCCATTTAATATCTTCCTCTTTGTATTCCTCTCTCCAATGTCCCTTTTCTCCACTCCTCCCCCTCTCACCATTTATTTCCCATTTATTTTTATCACTCTCTCTATTATATCCCTCTCTCCAATCACCCTTTCCCCCTTATTCTTTCACGCCTCCCCCCCATAATTCCTTTATTTTTTATCTCCCACATTTTATTTCACCCCTCTCTCCAATCAAACATCCCCCTTACCTCTTTTATCCTCCATGCCTCTTTCCTCCTTTTTATCCATCACGCCACCCCCTCCCTCTCCCTTACTATTACTAATTTTTTTTATTCCCTCACACCACTCTCCACCCACCACCCTCTCCCCCCATTTATTCCCTATTTATTTTTACCAATTTTGCTCACCCCTCTCCTTATACCTAATCACGCTCAAACTCTTTTTTTACCTCACGTGGCCCTTCTTCTTCTTACCCTTATTCACACACACCCTCATCCCCTCCGACGATTCTTCCAGTAGCTGCTCCTCCCTATGGAAATTCCATCTGGTAAGTACCATCTCCATATTATCTTCTCCTCGCTTAATTTCAAGGGTTTTCATGTGGATTTCTTGTTGTACAAACCCTAAATCTTAGGGTTAATTTGTATCTCGGGTTTTCATTGGTTTAAGTGTGTGTGTTTTGTCCGTGGGGCGTCATTATCCTTCCCGTTGAAGTTTCATTCTAATCGCATGAGCCTTCGATAGGTGTTTCCAATTTTTTCTTTCCAAAAGACTTTCCTTTGATGCTTTCCATTTTAAATGAATTTATAAACTAGTTTCGCAACTCTATGAAATCCTTGTTTAAATTATTACAGCAATTTATAATTTATTTGATTTGTTAAAAATAGGGTTTAAATGAGTTTTAGTGTAAATTTCTTATTTTTATGATACCTAGAATGAAACTTTAAACCACTTATATTTAATTAAGTAGGAATTGGTCTCTTGTGAAATACATCACTGTTATTATGTTGCAACGACTTTGTTTATTAATAAAATTGGTTTGGTTGTGTTATGGCTTAGTTATTGTGTTAAAACATCATTTTAAGGGTGTAATGGATTCAATGTTTTTATTTGGTGTTCCTTTAAAATGATGTGGGTAAGTGGTGATTTTTGGGGAAAGGCTTTAAAATGTTTTCTTGGTGTGTGTTTGATTTAAAAATAGGATTTTGGGTGTGTAAGTTTTGATATTCGTATAGCATCCTAAACATGTTAAAATGTGTTGGAGAAGGTTTAATGTATTTTTTTGGATCGTTTTATGTTCTATAAATAAAGTAGGTGGCCAGTTATGGTTTTAAGGTAATTGGTGTTTTCTTGGATGTTTAGTCTTCTAAATGGATTTTAGTTTTCAAATAAATTTGGGCCCCTTGAGTGGTGTATAAAGAGTATTTTAAATGTGGTTTTGTAAAATGTTTCTTTAAGTATTTTGGAAATCATGGTTTATAATCTGTTCTTTAAGGTTTGACCTTTCAGTTTAAAACATGTTTTGGTGTGGGTCGAAAAATGGTAAAAGCATGTTTGATAATTGTGAAGTGTTTGAATGTGTGTTTGGAACATAAGGGCCCATTTGGTTTTGTAAATGTATGAGTGATGTTTGCAAGATATTTTGAATATATGTGTGTGATCGATTTGAAACCGTAAAAATTTTCTGAAATGTTTTCAAGTTTATATGTTGTAGTAGCCCGGTTTTCACTTTGTTGAATGTGAAATAACTGAATATGTATACGAGGCGCTCCTATCTAGTGTAACACTTTATAGGTGAATGTATAGGGAACTTCTGTGTTTGGGGTAGGCAAGTGCGGTGATATGACCCACGCGTGCGAGGGCCTTCTACTTACACAATATTCCTATAACCACCATGGGTTTCTGGGCGTCTTATATATTATCGAGTGACGGTTGCTCACCAGCCCCGATTAGATGGGTTGGTTCCCCCTGGTAGATAGAGAATCCAGTTGGGAATTTCCACTGATTTTTCCGCGAGGGCGATCAGTGGTTTATAGACTATGGGGTTTCACCATATGCCGGCAAGTGGTTCCGAACCGAGTGCATCCATGGATTGTCCAGGGATGTTAAGGATCTCCCATGGCTACAACTTGTATTTCTTGTTTATTTTTTGCTACATTGGTTTATATACAGCTTGTATTTCTTGTTTATTTTCTGATATAGTAGTCTATTTTCAGCTTGTACTGTTTACCTGTCTCCTTTTTTTTTACAGCTCTAATACTATATGTTTAGTTTTGTTTATAAAATGGAAAACTGTTTTTTAAATAATATATGGCGTGGGATAGTTCTCATAGTGGGAAAGTTGTGTTATTTTGTTTAAATGGGAAAACCTTATTGTTTTATTTGTATTTCCAAACTTGTGTCATCAGACAACATTGGGTTAGAAAACACTTGGATTTAGTAGTTTACCTTTGGAATCCCTACGGAGCATTTTTGTGCTCACAACAATCCTTTACCAGTTCAGTTTTTGGTTCAGCTGTTGTTCAGTATTTTTCTTAGTGGCTCCTCATGTGGGAGCAGTTTTGGGCATTGGATGGAGGTAACCAAGGGGTCACATAAAGATCGTTGTAGTGGGGTCGAGTTTTCGGTATTTTTTCTTTTTAGTTATACTTTGTATATGGATCAGTTCATTGTTTATTTAAGTTTCAGTTGTCGTTTTGTTGCATTCTCTATTTTTTCTATTTATTTATATGGTCCTAATTTTTTTCGGGGCTTAAATTGTTCCATCATGTATACTTTGATGCCTGGTACTGGTTGCCATCCTGGGGGGATCAGGAACGGCCCTCGAGACATGTCGCAGACCGGCTCGGGTGACCAGTTCAAGGTCGACCCGGGTTGGTTCGTGACATTAGAAGTCTTCATATGAATTGTTTATAAATTGACATAAATTTGTTTTTAAAATAGTTATTATTTTATTAAAATATAAAATATTCCTAAAAAATATAATATTATACAATATGAAATATATGATGTCACAAATGTCATTAATGATCCATCTTTTCTCTTTGTATTATATAGATACTATATTAACCAAATAGTATGAATATTAAAGAAGACATTGTATGAGTCAACTAAATAAACTAAGTGTTTAATCTAAATGGTTTGGTTAAATATGAAACCAAAAATTGAATAAAACATATTTATTGAGATTATTTAGAACAATACCCACCAAAAAAATGAATTAAATGAGTTGTGGACCTATTTAAAATCTAAATTCATTTTATAATAAAATAATCAACCAATACATCCCTAAAGTGCCCCTCTACCCTCTTATAAAAGGAAACCACCTCTAACCCATTAATCACATATCTCAAGCCCATTGGATCACCCAAACTCTACTTCTGTAATCTCCTAACTTCTATATCTTATTCATATTATCCTTTATATATGAAGAAGGAAATTCATGAAATCCCACTGGCTCAAATCAAAAGAATTTACCCAAATTGTGGTAATGTCTTCTCTCATGTTCTTTTTTTTATTTTCCTTCCCTACTCCCTATGCTCTTATTATTATTTGCTTACATAAAAAATCAGTATAATAAATTTACTAAATTTTTTTAATGAGATTTATTCTACCTATACTCACACACATCTCCGTCTAATGGATTTGGAACATACTATTTTTCTTGACAACAAACAACTGTCTCACCAAATGATTATAGATCAATATTCTCCTACCACCTATCATGGTGGGAATTATGATGGAACTATAAATATATATGATATATATGATATATATTTTATATATTTTATTTTTAAATTCTCATTTATAACACACCTAAATTCTTTTCATGTTGTAATATTAAGATAATCTCATTTGAGGAAGTGCGAAGTACCGCCCCGTCAAAGTTATAAGACTTGTTCATGATATACATGGAACATATAAAGGATATAATTAATGAAATTATTATTCATATATAACATATATATATATATATATATTATATTGGAGTTATAATATATACATGTACCATTATGTTTTTATTCCTTTTAATTTAAAAAATGAAAGTAGCGTTCATGTGTATGTACAGCTAAGCGACTCCATTAATGGTGCATTACATTTCTTATATCCAAATGTTACAAACTATTATAAATAAATGTATACTATATATATATTATATAAAATATCTAAATCATTAATATCATTCTAGAGATAATTTATTTTTTTACCACATGGATAATTTTTATTTATAATAAGTTTATTTTTTGACTCAAGTTATGAAAATCGATGAAATGTCTGATATGAACTCCATTAATAAACTAATTTTATAGCAAGGAAATATGTGATATAAAAGGAATAATAAACTTGAAAAAATGTTCTTAATCAATGAGAAATTAGATTATGTTATTATTAATGATGAACAAGGAACATATGAGACAAGTCGGACTCAACATAAGGGAACCGTTCACCCTCCACTTTTAGTCAAATACTTCATTTATGTTAAGTCTTTTAATTTACAATTACTTAAGTTTGGCTATGTTCTTATATATTATTATTGCTATAAATTTTATTTTTATGTGATGATAGACCATTTTTATCTAATCAACCCATTTTCTCAATTTTATGTCACGCAGTTAGTCTGCCAAATATTTGTAATGGAATTTGTAATATTCAATTTCTACTCATTGTGTTTTATTCATACGTCGTGGATTATATTATTCCAAGATTATGTGTAGAATAAATGTTTATTTATGATGTAATTTCTACTTCTATTTTTTGTGGATATTCTTTTACAACACACAATCACCCCATTGTTAAATTCTTATGTCATATATATGAACTTTTTAATGGAAATGTTAGCTCAATATGCATTCATTGGGTTTAATATCAATGTCATTGGTTTTTTTTCCCCCAAAATATGTGTGAATGACCTCGAGTTGTTTACTCATAATATCCACTTATATAGGGTGTATTTATATTTTTCACACATAATTATATCATTTATTTGCAGTTAATATAATGATATGATTTTTGTAAGGGACATTGTCTCAAAATCTTTTCATGAGACATGTTTTATTATTATCCACCTCTTTATTTTATAAGTTTTATAATAGTCCCCTTTGGATTTTATTTTCATTCAAAGGGATTATTTTTTCTCTATGTATTTTTTTTGTAAATGACACAAGAATTGGTTTAAACGTATGGGACGACAATGACCTTTCCCCCACTGTGAGAATTATTTTATATTTGTCTTCCATAACAATTTGTGATGTTTTTAAATGGAAAATAAATATGATATACCATTTTTAATTATTTTGGTAATGGAAATGGTTTTGAATGTGGGTTTTCTATTTCAATATCTTGAAATAATTTATTATGTTTTCAAATTAAATTTTATGATTGAGATGTTGATATTTGAAATCATTTATGTGTGATGATTATATAATGTTACTTAGAAATATGACTGCTGGTTATGTGATAAAACCAATGACTGGTGGTTCTGTGATAAACAATGGATGGGTGGTTACGTTATAATCTCCAATGCATTGGGTTTGGAAGTCATCTATATAGCTATTCCCTTTAGTGATATATGTGGATATCGACGTTATTGTTATTACATTTAAGTATGTTTATGTCCTATGTTTCGTTTATATGTTATAGGTTGTTTTCTATGGGCTTTATAGAAATATTTTGGTTATAAAAAATATAAGAAATGTGATTATATTTCATGAATTTTTTTGATACTTCTATAATGTAAAAAGTATTACTTTAGGATAAACTATTTATGGTTTACATGTTGTTTTAAATAACTAAATTTTTTCATTATTTATGTATCCATTACTGAGATTTTTATTATCACACCATGTTTTGAAATGTTTTTCATAGGACTTAAAGATGAATTAGAAAAGGATGGGATCAAGGAAAAGTCACGTTATCTAAAACATGGAACTAGACATGTTTAATTTTTTATGTGTTTTTATTTTATAAAAAATGGATATTGAGTAGAAGTGTCTACTTGTAATATTCAAGTTGTTATGTATAAGACATGAACTAATTACCTAAATCACTAAACCTGATAAGATCCTAAATGTGAATTATTAACTTAATTCAAGATTATGTAATGTTTAAGGCTAGGTTCTTATATATTTGGAACCATATAAAGCATTGTACGGGAAGATGTATCATACACCAAACTATTGGGAATAAATTAGTGATGGAATATCAGATTTTCTAGTGCTTTTAGGGGATAAAACTATTAAAGTGGAAACAATTAAGGATCACATTACTAAAGTCCAAAAAATAGAAATGATATATAAATATAATCTAAGGAAATTATCCGATTTTCTGCCTATATGACATTTTTTCTATAATGATTCAACAGGGAATGGATTTATTTGATTTTGGAAAAAATTGGATGTTACGACCTTGGAACATTAGGATAGTTGAAATATTAGAATTATTTGGTATTATAGATTACATGATATATTTACTACACAAAATAGAAAAATTAAATGATATCTTCCTTGTTTTATGACTATAGAAATACATACCATATCCAATACATATTCCAACATATGGATGAATGTATTTGGAACCTAACTTGTCTTATAATGAGGAGCATGACCAGATTATTAACATTATAGATAAAGTATTGTGGAATTAGAAATCTTGATTGGTGCTAGTCTATTGTAGAAATATAAAATTAGAAGAGGAAACCTATGATCCTAAATAATATTTAAGTAAGTTGTTTTAAAATAGATTCAATAGTTTATTTATATTCCATCTTATAAGATAAAATTATTTATCGTTGGGTGATATAATACATGAGAACCTGTTATACTTAGAAAACACCATATCATAATCTATCACCAAATTCCCCCATTAAAGAGATTTTATTCATGAAATTATATAATATATTAATTTAATATTCTTAAATAAAAAATAATAATTCAATTTTTGGATTATTATTACCAGAACTATCCTTGTATGCCTTTTTTTCCTTTTCTAAAGAGGTGTGTTTTTAGTTGAGAAATAGTGTTTTCACAAATCATGTAATTTGTTTGACATTACAAATTTACCCGAATGAAGTATGTTTTTATAAAAATTATTATTTAATAAAATGATACATTTTACAATATTATTTTGAACTTATAAGCCCCATGAAAAAAAATTTATAACTAATTATAATTTAACTCAAATAAAAATTTACTTTCAGAATTTTTTTGAACGAAATATTGTTATGTATGGTTGTGTGTTGACTTTCCATTAAATCTGCATATCATTTATTTATCACATAATCAATAAATTCAGTTCTCCAAAATTAGAATCAAAAATATTTTCACATTATATATAAATCAACTTCTTAAAAACGTTATTTCTCTAAAAATAATTTTTCTATGACTAAGTATATTTATTTTTATTATATATTCTCAAATTTAAATATTTTATTTTCACAAAGTATTTTCAAAATTTTTAATTTTATTGATTGAATGAGCTAAAATGGACAATATTAATCTTTTAATTCATAATTAATTATTTTGAAAATAAATTAATAACCATGGTAAAATTAAAAGTTATAAATAGAGTTAAACTGAGTTTAGATGTCTTAAAACATTTAAAAATATGACTTTAATTGAATGGTTGATATTTTTCATGAACCATAAATGTTTCCCTAATAAATTGAAATTTTTTTATATTAAACTATAAATAGTGTCATGGAATTATTCAAAAAAAATGGTGTTCTTAAAACCAGCATTACCTTCACTTATAAAAGGAAAACGTACTCACCCCCTAAAGGAAAAAATTTCACACTTTTCGACCATGAAAAAATTATTTTATTCTATTACAATATCCATCCATATTGAAAATAATATTTTGGTCATAGATTTTTATCTTAATAGCTTCAAATTCAAGGATTCATCTAAGAGAAAATCAAGCCATAAACATGAGTATTATCAACTACTTAGTTTTCATCTCAATTGTCATTATTCAAATTTATCTTATCCACACTAATATAAGTATACTATCAATACATATATAATTTGATGTTAATATATTTTGTTTAATATAATTACATAATCTTATACCTTATCAATTAAGAAAAATCAAACCACCGTTCATGTGTTATAGGGACTACCACCCCATGATGCATCTAGTTTCATTTTCTATCATTTACAAAAAAAAATATTGGATATATGTATGATATTAAAGGATATATTTTATTTTAATGATATCATTAAGGTTATAGTGTCAAATATTCTAGATCCTACTAAGGATATCACAACAATATAATCATCACTAGTTTAATTTATTTAAATAATTGTACTAAGAGGACAATCATATAATATAGTTGAATATTGTTTTCATATCTATTAATTATTATTCTAATTCATTATAGTTATGATATATCACACTAATAAACAGTAATTATGATTATTATACTAATTTTATATTGATATCACAAATAAATAATCTCAAAATAATTAAAAAATCATGGTTGTTCAGGTTCTAGTTGGTTTAATACCTACGGGAACAATATAAAACTTTTATGTTATGGATGACTATATAAATATTTAATGGAATTATTCGAAATAAATTTTTGATTAATAATTTTTTGGTTCTATATATTTTATAAAACTATTCATCAATTATTGAAATGTTATTCATTCAAAAAAAAATGACCCAAAACATGCACATTACCGACTTCATCTTCATGGATAATGTCTAAAACCATCATGAAAGGAATTGTAAACATCAAAATTTGTAATAAATAATAAATAATAATAACATTAATTGACTATTAACAAATAAATTAAGATTATGAAAGAATAAAAACACAAAAATTATGAACTAAGCATAAATAATCAAAATTATAAACATCGATGTTGAAAATGAGAACAATTCATGTACATAATTACCATTTTTGAATATTTTGAATGAAATTTTATATTATTAGGATTTTAATTACCTAATCAGTATATCTATGTATATAATATATTATTTTAATCTATTTTCATATAATTCAAGACAATAGTTATGTGGTTTCCTTCTCAAATTCCTCTATTCGAGACAAGTTTTTCAATATGCACCTAATTTCCTTTATATTGTGTATATACTCCATACTGGGTATTTTATATCATGAAAATAGTTTATTTATGGTTTTTTAATATTATTTTTAATCACTATTTTATTCAAGAGGATATTATTTAATTTATACTAATTATATAAGTTGGGTTTTCCATCTCAATTTTATTCCTTTTGTACTCATATTGTAATCACCGATTATTTTATTTTATATGATTCAAACATTTCCATGGAATAATTTTTCTATATTAGTCATGAAATAAAACTAATTTGAATTTATATATTCTTATTCCTCAATAATATTCATTTTATTCATTTGTTACCTCTTCCATGGTTGAAACCCACCTTATATTTATGTAATTTAAAAGTGTGTGTAATTTTATAACAAATAAATCCTTGTATAGATAATTGAAAGTGGATATAGCTTTAGAACTTATGGACCAAGATGTAATCATACATTAAATGGTTTTTTCATAAATGACCCAGTCATCACCCTGATTGTGGATATAGATTTACCATGTTCTTGATCTCATACAAATAAAATATATTAAATCCAATATTTAACTTCTATGGATAACCTATATCATTTTATGCACTCTCTCCGTTATAATACATTTAAAACAGAATATCATATATCTTTGATGATAGCTCAAAACATCCAAGTTTATTAAGGTATTTTTGACTAAGAATCATAATTATTTAATTAAATTATAAACTGATTGATATTCATGTTTCTAATTATAGGGATAAACATGTATGGTTCAATATTTTTTTTATATGAAGGGTATGGAAGGTCTTGATGAATCCTATACTGAAGGAATTGGATTTAAAAATTTGGAGGGCGAGGGCCATAATTATATACCATATTGATGTATAGACATGTCTCAAGTGATAAAAATTTTTGGTTTTTGGTGTACTTTTCATCCCATCATAGGATAATTAATTGACTATAGTCTCAATGAAAATTAATTTTTTCTTAGGAAAAGGCAATCAAAACAAGTATTGATTTCTAATATTTTATTTTACATCCATATGAGATCAATTATTATCCATGTTTTTATTTCTTATCATTGATATAACATGACATAATATTCAATTGATTGTGGATTCAAGTTGTTCATTTATTATGCTCATATAACTTATTCTAGGATCATGTTATGTGATAATCTATTTTATGCTACTCTTTGAAGAGAATCTAACATCACCCTAATGTTTTTTCCTTTTTTCTAGTATCCCTATAAGAGAACTATGTGTAACCTAGCCAATAAATTGTAATTTTTTAATATTATTAAATAACTTATGAAAAAATTGTATAAATTTATTATTTAATATAATATTATTTATTAATTCATAATAAATAGTTACTTTATTTTATAAAATTTATTTTATGCTTCTAAAGTATGTTATCTTCAAAATTGGGTCTTATTGCATTTTTGTATTAAAAAATTATAATTAATATCTTCCATTTTTAGAAAATCTATTTGAAAAAAAAATTAAATCTTCATGTCAATAAAATATTTGGGTTAATATTTGTGATAGTTTACTAAATAAATTAATATTTCTATTAATAGTGAAACAGAACTTTTTGATAAAAATTTTACTTCATTTCAAGTAAAAGTATCATTATGTTTTGTTTTTGACATTACAAAATTTAAATATCCTTTAAATATATATAATCTAATTAATTATAAATTAATCATCATTATAATTTATTTTGGTATAATATTATTATTTGGAATAAGGACATATTTTCTGAAAACTATTTTTATGTAGACATTATGTTTATATCTTAATAAATTAAACATATATCAATTTCCTATTGGTTTTAATATAATTTATAATGTATATATTATATTATAAAATTTCATTTTCATTTTATTCTTTTTGAATTGATATTAAAGGATGTAAAGTATGATTTATTATTACTAATTCAATTTTCTAACATGTGTTTTCATTTCAGCGTTCATGCTTTGAGAAAATTAAATAATGAAAATTTTAGAAATTTAATATTATAAAATTTATTAATAATTTAACACCCTAATAATTATTATAATTTAATAGTTTATATATAATTGTTTTGATATTTAATACTAAAAACTGTAAATTTTTTGTTAGCAGGTTAAAAGTTAAAACAGGTTTACTTGGGTGGGGGTGGTGGGTGTTATACGAAGACATAATGATAGTATTTTGACACAAACCTATAAATTATTATGGGGTAATGATATTTAAAACATATACTATCATGACATATAATATATATGGACCATTTTATTCCCATTCCATCAAATGTGACCTTATATCGCTAAAATATGTTATGGAATTCCATATGTGTCACTCCCTCATTAATAAAAGAGAATCCTTCTCATCCCTTATTCAAAAAATGTGATAATTATAGGTCTTCCAATACCTATTAAAATACATTATTATATTCTTTAAATTCATCTTGTGGGATATGTTATTCTCATAACACTATTCATTTAAGGGTTAATGTGTAAGATAAAGGTGGAATCTCAAAGAGGATGAGTGAATCATAATGAATCACTTTAATTTTTATTTCGTTGTATAAATAATATAAAATTGTGTTATCCATAGTAACATTATTAATAATGTTTAATAAATCTATTTATATGTTATTATGAATATATAACAACCATTTACCCCTATTCTCCATAAAATTCATAATCAAATTACCAGTCAATAATATGTGAGGACTATCACCCACACGTATCAATACAAATTATATTCCATCATCATATCTCATAGTTAATTATTATGAGAGATTAATTTTATATTAAATATTTTTATTATATTATAATGATCCCGGAAAGGCGAAATAATATTAACCGTCCTTTATTTCCATCAACTAAAAAATGGAAACAATGCTCGTGTGAACATACAGACCACCATTTCCATGTATTGATGTAAATCATTTTTCATCACAATATAAGATGTATTGTTTTAAATATACATATAATGAAAATATATGATATTTATATCATTATTTATATTTTTTAGTTGAATTTTCCATTATCAATGTGTATGTACCATAAAAAACCTAACAAAAATGATCATGAAAAAATAAAGTCGTTAACAGTTGAAATGATGATGATAATTAAATATTATTAATATAATGGAGGTAAGTTGTTATTAGTAAACCAAGAATGATTTTATATTTATTATTATTGATATTTTATAATTATATTAAATTTAAAATTATTAAATAGGAATTTTAATTTCTTATAAATAATTATGGACTTGAGTAATGTTTTTCACATTACAATCCCATTTCTAGATATATTTTTTATGAATAAATTTATTTATAATAAAATTATATGATATATCTATCAAAAATATTTATATTTTATTCCAATGTAGTTATTTATATTTATTAAACCTTTTCAATTCAATTTTATATCATTGAGTAGTCAAGATATTAAATGAAGGTTTTTATGGAAAATTGTCCTTGTTTCACTCATATATTAAAAATATATTTCTTCCATGTCCATATTTTATTCAAAATGCCTCCATTAATGGTTTTACCACTCCCAAATTATTCTAAAATGCCTTTTTTACATGGGTTATTTCAAAAAAAATTAAAAGTATTGTTCTTTTCATTTTTATAAATGTGTTACTTTTTTAATCTAAATGTTAATGGAATTCATTCATTAATGAACCCTTCATTAAAAAGTATTACTACCATCATGACTACTCTCTGATTTCAATATCATATAAGATTTTTCCCAAGTTATTTTCAAAGAAAATATTATCCCTATTATTTTTTATATTTAATATTTTAAGTATGTGATTTCAAATGATATATACAACATTCCCAAAAAATATTCTAGTGATATTTTAAATCTATTTTCATTAATAAAGAAATACATTGATGATACTTATTTTTTATTAAGCATATTATCCAATGATCCCTACCTTATAATTTATCTATATGTTTTATGATTATTATGATGAAAGTTTAAAAAAATCATTTAATTTCCATTCATTATGATACGATGATATGATGAATGATTTATGATCATTTCTAAAAAAATTATATATTGATTTTATTACCTTAATGGTGGGCCACTATTTATTTATCCATTTAATGTTTCAGATAAATATGGATATCTCAATTGATAGTAAGGAATTTATTGGGAAGTTAACCATGTTCAATAAGGGAAATTTTCAAATATGATTGTACTAAAAATGAACCATGTCTAAGGAAATAAAATAATGTGGAGTGACCCCAATTCATTATAGAATTATTATTAGGGACCTTGTACTAAGGAAATCATTTTATATGATTTTTTTATTCCACAAACTTATTCCTAATTATTACGTAATGTTCTCATGGAACTTTATTTTTTTTGGATGATTCTAAACACTTTTGACTTATGTTTTCTATTATAGAAAATCATTATTCCATTATTCATTATTCAATATCCTTGACTAATTTGTTATTACTTTTTTATGATATGATCATGTTGTTATACCCTTATGTTTACCATATGGTCATTTGAGATCATCTAATGATATCACTTATATTTACCCTTTTTGAGCACCTACTCTCTCCCATTTTTATATTTCCCTTCCATAGGGTATTAAGAAAGGTTTTAAGTGTGATATTTATAATAAGGGTTCCGTTTGTGATGAACTTAAAGGTAAACGATATAGAAATTATATGTATCATTTTCTTTGTATATAAATATTTTGATATTCACTAAACCATTATTGTTATAAAGTGGATCATAATGATAAGTAATTAATATTCATCAATTTTTTTGTGATATCAATTTATGTAATGTTATGGGTCACTTTTACACCCTAATTCAACCCATACCCCCCCAATCAATGTATTTATCTTAGTAGATATAGGACATATCATTTGAATATTAGTATCTTTTATTATTGGTTTACACATCTATTCCAAAATGTTAATCCCAAGAACCTCTAATTTTTGTGACGCATGCACATAACATATCTTATTAAAGTATAATTTCATGTTATGCATCCCCATCAGTTTGAGGACAATATGTTCTTCCCAACATGACCAAAGATCACAACACCTCCGGAAGGAATATCTAAAAACATGAGTTAAAAATAGTATCTCTATCCAAGATAATGGCCATTTGATTGAAATTCAACCATACGATCTCATTCAAATATAATATTCATATGTCCATGAAAATTGTTTTATCACAAATCAGTATAAAATCAGAAGAATTGGATAACTAGAAAATCACCAGAGAAATGGGTTTCTTACCTTGCGGAGTCCAAGGTAAAAACCCAATATAATCAATCGATAACTCACTCCATTTACATGATGTAATTAGGAGTGGATGAATAAATCGTGGTGTATTTTTATGTTCAAAATCAATGTGTTTTCAAGTGTAGCATCATGTTATGTTGTCACATATGACTTATTTCATACAATTCCACTAGGTCGGCACTTCATATCATAAAATATCTGTGTAGTTTTTATTTGAAATCCCACCAAATAAATTAACATTCACCCATGATATATATTCTAAGGGACCAAATTCACAATATACCAATTTATAAAGATATCCATACATTCAAAAGAGGGAGACCATTCCCAAATGGTCTCCCAACCATAAAAAAAATATTTAATATTGTTAAAATTGTTATGCTTTTACTAATCCGAAAGTATCAACTCAATAATAGAGGAGATCAATTGATTAAATTTAAAATCATTAATAGAATCATCCTATCTAACTCCAATGTTAATATGTACTCATTTTTTACTTCCTTCATAGAATGAGAGGAAAACAACTTTTTATGACCATCAAAAACTGTGTTACCATTTTTGGGAGTGTAGGGAATTTCAATGTAGAATGAATTCAGTTACACCTCCAAACATATCAATCATACATTCGAATATTTCTAATATAATTTGAACAAAAAATGTATGGTTAGAGTAAATGATGAAATTATCCTTGAGAATATAGTTTCACTAAATAGTAATGGAACACACAATAGATTTGTGTTCTAAATTATGAGTGGGATAATTATTTCAGGATGTTGTAGAAGATGAGATTAATTAGTCACCACATGATATCCATGAAATGGTATATATCCTAAAACTAAACTCAACGAATCAATTTATACCACACAACTTTATTTGGCCTTTGATGGAGTTTTAATATGTGTTTGGGTTTAACACCACTGAAATTCATTAAAGGGTGTCAAACACTTTGTCTCTCATAGGAACATATCCCTTTTCAATGTGAGAGAAGTAAAAGGATATGTAAGTTATGATAAATCCATTACAAAACACTTATAACATCCTTCCATACTCAATAGTATTTGAATCTCAATGAAATTATATAGTTCTTACTAAGACATGATTGTCGTTACCTTTTCAAGATCAACTGAGATACCATGTTCCAATACGATTTATATCATGAACATAGCTTCTGGGATCCAAAACTAGAATTTTAAAATAATTTAATACCTAATAAGATCCCTTAGGATTCCAAAAACATGTCTCTAGTGTTTCACATGATCTTCTTCTATAATTTTTCACACAATGATGTCATCGAAAAACACAAAAACAAAAAATTTCATGGAATTGGGGGAATATCTAGTTCATCAGAACCATGAATAATATCAGTGGGGTATCCTAGAAAAATAGTATCACAAGGTATTCAAAATGGTATATCCTTATCTTGGATATGGAATTTATAGTATCAGACTTTTTATTTTCATATGGTGGTAACCATACTAAATATTTCTTTTTGTTAACTAGTTTTCTCTATTAAACTGATCAAAAAATCATCATTTTTAGAGCATTAATATTTTTTCCAGTATTTTTTCAGTTAAGCATCTGGTAATAAATTTCTAAATTGAGAGTTCCATAATTATTTTTAGTAAACTCTATAGGGGCCACCCACGGTTACAGACTTAGTCTTATGAAACCCCTGTCTCTAAAATAATCTAATTGAATATTCAATTATTTCAAATCAGCAATACCATATAGTAATAAGATATTAATACACAATGAGTTCCCAAAAATATGTTATTCGATAAATATAATTCCATATATAGAGTAGAACCATAAAATTCCTATAGAAACACATTATAAATTCATCAACTACATAAATAATTTCACATTTAAAATATTTTTATTTTGGTATGAACATAAACAATGACATCAATTTACCATTCTATGGAAGAATGTGCCCGTCCTAATTGGACATTGGTTCCCATTATCCATGAATATAATATGGGTATCCATAAAGTCTAGTAAAAAACACCCATGGATGATGATCATGAGTTGAGGATTTATAAAAAATAAACCAATCCATTTAAATAATAACATTAGATATTCTTAAATCAAAGACCATAAAATACCAACAAATCATGGTGTCACATATAATGAATTAGAATGTAGGGTATTATAAACAGTGTTCTTTATTTATTATAGGAACTACTTACACCCAAATTAAGGTCCAATGTTCCATTGGAGTTTTTAAAATATTCCTAATACATGTTAATAAAAAACAATGATAGGAACTTATATCTAATAAAGTATAATGAAATATCAAATAAACATGAATGTTGCCTCTCACAATCATATGATCCATATCAGTTTTCATTTGAGAACCATATATTGTGTGAATTGGTTGTTTCCCAGATGAATATGTATAAAACCCTGTTCTAAATGAAAAATCTAAATTAAATACCAATCCATTATGGGTCGATGACCCTACACAATAGTTTAGAAAATAAATCACTCAACAAAACATTTATAAATGTCCCAAATATCCCCATGAGTTATATATTTTTTAAGGTACTAGGAAATAATGATTAATGTTACTTATTTTTCTATACTGGAAACAAGTTAGACCACTAACAAATGTTGATGGTGTATAGTAGGATTTTTGTGAAGCAGTGGCCTGGTTTCCTATGTGAAACTCACTCTACTTACTATCCTACTTAAAATCATTCCTGATTTTACCACCAAAGGTATGAAGAACTACATTTTGACCTAAATTTTTCAATACATCATTCTCTAACATCTGCACCCTATCTAACACCTCAGTATAGATATATTAATTTAGCATGAAATATTATGAATAAATATTAGTTAAACGGAAAATCTAAATCCTATGAGTCTATATCATCTCATTAAAAATAATCAGTAGTGAAATTAGATCTTTCTTAGAAAAGTACATAAACATTCCATCACTCTATATTTCACTTTTTTAAGGTTGAATAATACCATATATTTTTAAATGTTCTCAAACTCTATGTTTCATTCTAGTTAAATATACCACTGAATTAATTCAACTCAAATTAATCATGATTCATTGACAAAATTAATGTATCCCTCCACCATCTACCCATCCATTTTTTCTTAAGGATCGAACACTCTAACATGGCATAATCCATTTCCTTTTATAATTCAAAGAGTATCACAATATTTATTAACCAATATTCCTCCTCTCAAGGAAATTTCTTTATTTAAAAAGATGATGGCTTATGATGATGAAATTACAAAGATCGGTTTTTCCCTCTTTTTTATGGTTTATCCTCTTTATTCTGCATGTGAGTAGGTTTCCTCACCTTGATCCATATATCGTAATTTTCATAAAAGTATTTTTACTATATTTTGATCAATATGAGAGTTCTCTCCCTCCCAATGAATCATTGGATGTCATCTGGTGGGAATAGTACTACGAAACATCAAGTAAAATGATAAAAAACATAATTCCGAAGAATTAATTTAAACATAAAAAAATAAAATTAAACTTTAATCATATATGTAAATATAAAAAAACTTCATGTATTGTGTCACCGTCTATCATAAATGTTTCAATTCACAACCACCTTGGTTAAATTATGGATTTTAAAATGAGAGGTTTCTAGGAATTCTACCACAACCTACCTCTTATTTGTCAAAAAAATACTATCTCTAATGTACCAAAAATACCATGATTAGTATCAGAAATGATAATAGAGAAACGTTCACCAATATTGCTTGCTCACTTTTAGACATTGATCATCCATTTATCTAAGAACCCATTCCAACACGGACATGGAAAATTTCGGTTCTTGATCCCCACAGTATAGTGACAAGTTCTTGGGAGTCAAGAACTTACTCAGGGAATTTTTTCACCACAAATCATAAAAATTTAATATGAAATATGTAAAATGAATTTTTTTTATTCCAATAAAATTTAATAGTAGAAAGGATACATAATGAATGAACATATGTGTTTGAAACAACAAACCAACCAATGGTAGAAATGTGTTGTAAATTCCAATCTTCATTTGGCATGGATTCACATCTATAATATCATGCCCTTCTATTGTAAAAGCCTTCCACTACATTATAGTTCCTTTATTTTACCTATCATAGTTGAAATAGGGTATATATACACTCAACGGTGTATTCATTGTGTGAGAAAATTAAGTAGAGTCATATCCCACCTCTTTTGTCATAAAATTATTTATAATAAAAACCAATTATGATCAAATAATTAGACATGAAACTTGATAAAATATTCTTAATTGAAATAAATACATGATAATACATCATTTAAAACAATATACAATACTTTTTCAAGTAAACTAATTTTTAATGAAAATACCTAACATTTAGTTTGTAAAGAATTATAAATAAAAATTCTAGAGAAAAAATATTGAATTATAAATATATGTAACTTAAGTATGAGTTAGTCAATATTTTCAAATGATTTATGTGATCAAACTGTACATGGTGCACACATTACCCTAGAATAATAGGCTTAGTGGGTAAGGGTCCATTTTTTGAGAATGGATCTATGCCACTTTAATGAAAACACATAGCGATAAATTTTCAAAAATAAAACAATTGAAATATAATTTCAAATAATTATAACCATGAAACCTTTTAAACCATATAAATTTTTCAAAAAATTCATTTTATAAAAAGTTAAAATGGGGAAAATCTATTTCAACTCATTTTCATCAAATGCCAATATTTTCTAAAATGATGCCCTTCTAACAATTAAAACCATTTCATAGATAAATCCATTATATAAAAACATGAAACATGGATTACATGATTTTAGGTACCAATTTTATAAGAATAAAAATCCATAAGTTGATTAATAATTCAATTTCTTAAAACCATCTACCTATAATCATCTAGAATTTCAACTACCGAAATGGATACATAAACTAACGAGGGATAATGATCAATGTGGAAACAGGGGAATCCTTAAAACCCATATTACCATTTCTAAAACTATGTCGAATTAATTCCCATGGAAATCAAGGTAGGATAATAAAATTAAATAATACCATAAGTGATATCTTGGAAAAAATAGTATAATCACTAAATGATGATGACCACTTCCATTGGAACATTGATGTATTAAGTATTCATGTTGGGAGGAAACAAATAGTCTAAAGAGATCCAACAGGATCAAATAATGTTATGTTTTGGTTGAGGTCGGAAGAAAGAAACCCAAGATGGGTGTTTTGATGAATGTTTTTGATAATCCCTTTAAAACGCACGACCATATCGATGCCATTGGATAGATGGTGGTGACTAACAAGTTAGTTGATGGATTTATGAATAATTTGTATATTGTATATCTTTGATTGTATTCAGGGTGGATAGTCATTGGTGAGCATTTGTATGTATTATAGCCTTGGTTTCCCCATGCCAATCCACCTATTGGATAGTGTATAATAGTAAACTCTTGAGAAATAGATCTCACAGATGACATGTACTAAAAATAGAAATAAAGTTCTAGAGATCAAAAATAGGGAAAATAAATGATACATGAAGAGAATAACACCTAAAATATACTAGGGTGTGACTGATATCATGAGTTAATATTCCCACTATATAGAGTATAATAAACTCTATATGATTAATATAACCCTAATAAATTTTTGGACGGAGAACCCATTGTGTTAATATCAATGAATTAACCAAACATTTCCTATGAATGTAATCATTCAGTCTATAATGATTTGGATATTATTTCTACTAATTTATAAAAAAATAATTTTGCTTAAAAGGATTAAATAATATGTAATTCATAATTAGACTTTGTAAATATGGTATCTATGAATAAATGTTACATGAAAGAGATCGTAAATAATAAAATGTTTCTTATACATTTAAAAAATTCTTATTATATGACCCACAAAAAAGATTTAAAAATGAAAATTATAGTTATTGAATAGTGAATCTAAATTTTAGTTTTGGTATTTGATGATTTTTATAGTATGGAATCGTTCAAGATCATGTAGTGATGATAGAATGTTAATGGTAATATGACCAATAATTACATTATGATAATTATTTTTATATATTTAATTCATCCTTTATAAAATTTATTAATTTATAAATATCTCCAACAAAAAGTTCCTAATTATCCACAATTTTGAATGTATCCCAACATAAGTGTCTCTAAGGAGGATAAAAGATACTAATTGTTTATAATTAATATAATCAGAAGACATTATATCTATTTATTTTTTGAATCAATAACATGAGGTCCCCTTAAACAAAATAATGAATAAATTTTATATTTTTTAAATCTTGATGTTGTAATTGATATGATTCTATTTTAAAACCAATGTAGTGTGGTTGTACATTATATGTTATTTAATTATCATCATAGTGGGGTTTTCTATGAATTAATTTATTATTCAATATATATCATTATATCTTTGTTCATTTGATGATATCTAAATAAAAAACATCATTATAAAATATTATTTTAATTTTATTGTAGCCCTATATTAATTAAAATACCTATGTTTTCTTGGATATATAGTACCTTATAGAGTATTTAAAATTATGATCATATTGGGAAATATTGAATTATTTGAATAATTATTACTTTTAAAATGTATAAGATAATTTTAAATATGAGATTATTTAATTTTTTAGTGGTTAGATATTTTATAATACCTATTTTCTTATCATATAGATCACTTAACTGTTGAAGTTTTATATTTCATCCATTGAAATTTTATGAGTAAATTGACATTGGTTTTTCATACTATTGAAAAAATTATTTGAGATGCATAAATGGTCACACCATGTTTCATTATCATTGTATTCTGTGGTAATATTAAGGATAATGAGGGTGAAAAATTAAATGTAAGACATATATGTATATATAAATATTTTAATTATTTTTCCAATAATTAATATAAAAACACTAATGTTTTTTTGTTGATTTATCTGTCTTTTAAATGGTGAAAAAAATTACAAAATAATGAACTTGAGAGGGGAGTGAAGAATGAGATTTTTGGTTTATATCCTTTTTAGTTTATTATTTTGGTTCATTGTTTTTTATTTTTAATAATGTTTTTAATATGTTTTATAAAAATAATATCTTATTTTTTACGATAAATGAGGTGTATATTACATATATGATAGATACTCAAAAATGTTAATCTGTTTAACCTTTTAAGGGATACTTATCATATCGGGCTCCCTAATATAACTATAATGTGTGGGTATGTGATACAAGTGAGTAAAATGTGTGACACCTTCATTAGTTTATATGATACAACTTGAATCAATTATGATATATCACATTCATATTCAATATATTTAATTCTGTCTTCTCAATCTAAATATATTGTTGATTTGGAGGACCAAGAAATGACCTCATTGAAGCTAGTGATGTCTCAAAATGGGATGGTATTCACTATTCAAAGTCCATGTCATTCTGACATAGGGGTGTAGGATGTGTATTCATATCCATTATGAATTTAGTTTCCCTAATACCATACCCAATAACTTATGTTTAATGATGATCATACTTAGAATGATCATGTAAATAAACAATTTGAGTGAAAATTATTTCATTTTACTTGTTGAAAAATTTAATATATTCCATTTTTAATATTGTATTTTATAGAAAATATTGAACTATTTTTAGTTTACGATTCATCACAAATTATATTCTTATTTTCTTTGAGTGTATAGATATATATGAACTATAGTAGAACACTTCTCCCATGATGACACATGGGGGTAAAACCTAATTTTATTCAAGCCCGCATTAAAGATCAAGGCTAATTTTTCATGATTAATTTTTTTATAGAATGTTAAAATATTAAAAATAGTGTTATTTATTAAACATAATCTACCAAAAAACATTAAATATAAAAAATTATAGTAATCAAACACCATTAATGGAAGAAAATATTGAATTAAGATTATAACATCTGGGATGTCAATAAGGTGGATATATATATATATATTGATCTCAATTATTTTATCATAATTGAAAATATATTATTTTATTTATATTTAATTGAATGAATTATATGTTGAATATAATAAAGTATTAATTATTGGTTGGGTCTTATTGAAATTGTTTTTATAAATGTGTTTTAAATCTATGATATTATTGTTATTAAATAATGTATTTAAAAATATATATTATACCACTATATTTCATTTTAACATGTGGTAAATATATAAAACTGAATTTTGATCATAGATTATATATATGAATATGTCAAAATTGTCTCATCATAATTAATATCAAATATATCTTGTGAATAATTATTTTTAATATAATTCATCCATGAAAAATTGTAATGGATGACTGATTTCTTCTATTTATTGACTGGTTTTGTTATTATAAATAAGGAATATTTTATAGTATTTCTTGATTTTTATAATATTATTATTTTTATAATTTTGGGATTATAAAACATAAAAACATGTGATTATGGGAGAATATTAATTTATTCATACCAAATAATCAAATAAATCATTTATAACTCCATAAAATTCTATAATTATATATCAATTAATTATTAAAAATGATAAAAATTATTAGTTTGTTTATTTATAATATTATGATAGGTTATTCATTCCATCTCATCAAATATAAAATTAACTACTAACATAAATTAAGTATAAATTCCAAATTTCATTTCATTTACAATCCAATGTATATAGAGGTCAAAAACTTTCTACCCCTATTTTATATTTAAAATTTTATGCATAATGTGATTAATGATTAAAAAATTATACAATGTAGTGATAAATTTTGAAATTTTATTGTATGTCCTAAAATATTCTAGACTTATATAAACTTTTTAATTTGTAGGGTATAAAAAATACAGCCTATTCTAACTATTTTCTTTATATTCTTATATTGTACAATTGCACTCATGTATAAAAACTTCTAGTTGCTAAATATTTGAAATTATTTGTGTATTTTTTAAATGTTTAATTATTATTAAAAAATTAATATTCTCCTAGAAAGTGTTGTCTTATTCATGTGAATTTTGTTTTTATTTTTAATATTCTAATATAAAAATAATAATAAAAAGTTAAATAAAATTTTATTTCAAGAAGATAAAACAAAAAATAAATTATTGATGTTTTTGAAAAAAATATTTGATTTCTCACAAAATTCAAATATGATTCTTTTTTAAATGTACAGAATCACCCATTACGGTAAATTTTAACATATTTTTTGATGAATATATATATTATATTAATGGGTTTTAAAAACCTTTTATAAGTATTATAAACTATAAATTCTCTAAATTTAACATGAAAATGTATCGAATTCGGACTCATGGGTATACTTATACTTAAGATATTCTCCATGTAAAAAAATTGTTTATTATTTATTGGATTATATATACAAACTTAAAAATGAACAATAATTCTTGAATTATTTGAAAAATATTAATGATAATTCTCTCACATATAATACTCATCTCAAATAATCTATTTATGGTATTTAAAAATGAAACTGAACACAATATTTATTGTTGAATACAAATTTTAACAATTCCAGTCATTTTACATAAATGTTTAATTTTTAAATGATTCCATTAAATTGTATTTGAATCAATTTTTACCATTAATTCACAATTATATATAAGATATATTCTCAAAAAAATCAAAACAGTCTATTACATAATATAACACTCCCTAGAATTTGTTAATTAAGAGATAAATCACTGTATAAATAATTACTGGTTTCAAATTTATGAGTGTATTAATCATGAAATATTATAAAAAATTGATAAAAAAAATTTATAATCAATATGGTTACATGTAATATTTCTTCATGAAAAAAAGAGATATTTATCATAATATACTACAAATTTAAAAAATAATATAAAACATATTTCATAATATATTTTCCCATCTACTTTTTTTATTTAATATAATATATTTCTTTATTTCATACAGTGACTCCACTTTCATCTCATTTCTTAGATAAATTTAATTAATTTTAGTCATTATAATAGTTAAATATGTTGATAAAATTTAAATATTAATTTAACAATAATTATTTGAAAATATTGAACATATTTACTCTTTATAATATTTTATCAAACATTAAATGTTACTTTTATATATATATAATATAAATATTTTACTCACTAATACACTAAAATAACTAACATGAAGATTTATATTATTAGGATATAATAAATGTTTTTATGAAATTTCATATTAAATCCAATTTTATAGTACCACAAGAAGGGTTCTGGGATTTTTACAAGAATATTTTTATATTATTCAATTTACTAAATGTAGTTTGATAAATATTTTCAACATATATATTCTTCTATTAAAATTATATATTTCTATTGAATCATTCTATGATGAAATGATTCTTATAAATTATATTATTATAATGTTCTTTTTCATTAATTTTATATTTTAATAATCATCCATTATAAATTCTATATTGAAATATTTCTAATATTTCTTAATCATGATAAAAAACAAAAATTTTATGAAAATAATTATATAACATCATTTATGATATTAATATAAAACATAAGTTAATATTTTCCAATATAAAATATTCACATAAATATTTTTTCTACCATATGACATCCCACTATAGTTAACCCAAAAAATTTTCATACAAGGTATTTTTAAAATCTCAGTTAGTGATATTTAATCAATTTACATAATGTGTTACTTCTATTTTTATACAGATATTTAGATATATAGAATTTCACTTTACTAAAGGATTATTGATAAATCATTGGATAAATTCTATTTTATAGTTTTTTTGTATGGTTTCATACTGTTTCCATGTTTTTTTAATTAATATAGTTAGGTTAATAAATTAATAACTTAACAGTGTTGATGAAGAATTATTTTTTTCCCATACTTTTTATAATCATGATATCATGTTTTATTTTTTCATATTAAAATGAAAAAATCATGTTCAATTAAACATCAAAAATATAATACAATATAAAAATAAATAAACACCAAGAATATAGAATATTTATTTATTTCGCTATCCAATATGGATATATTAATCAATGTTGTAGTGTAAATAATTCCATTTTGACATAAAACACTAAATCATTATTTGATATAATAATATGTATTAGTGATTCACTTCCAGGATAAACATCCACTTCCTCTCTCTAATATACATCCACTATTTGAAATGATACTTCAATACGAGAAAAATAATTCCCTTAAAAATTAGAATAAAAAGAAACACAGAAACCTAATTATGTCTCAGTTATATTATAAATAAATGTATCAATCATTATAAAATCAAAATGTACATTAGTTAGTTTTTTTTTGAGAAATAATAATTTATTTAATCCAAAAATATATACCATAAAAAAATCAGTCGCAAAATATTCTCAAAGATTCCATATGTTCCATCTTATGTTGACTTTATAATCAAAATAACTATCCTAATGAAAAAATAATATTTTCAATAGTATTGGTCATCCATAGATTCTATATATTTCATATATATTTATTCATGATGAAATTTAGATTTTGAGAGAAAAATTTAAACTTTTCATATCATGTTATATGGTTTTCATTTAATATAATGAAATTGAAATATATTTTGAGGTTTGAACCGGAAAACTATATTATTATATGCAATCATCGAATACTTTTCATCATTTAAAAATAATTAAAACCATAGATAAGATCAAAGGCACCAAAACTATTATTATCTTGATTTCCACATCAAAAATTTATGTAACATTAAATTAACTAAACTCTATAGAAATTTTTTATTTGATTCCTCAAAAATCACCACTCCATTATATCTTCAGAGAACCATGTATTCAAAAAAATTAATCTTATTCTTTTAATTGAATTAATATAAATATAAAAACATAAAAAATGGTGTGGTTTTCATTAATTAATATCCTTCACATCACTAAAAATTTAAATTTCATATGTACTATAGTTACTCCAACTTTTTGTCCTCATTAAATAAAAAAATGATACCATTGTGCCAAAATAATAGTTTCATGAATTGAATTTTCAAACAAGAACCAATTATTCTAACTTATAAAGGAATTATATTTTGGGACACAAAAAACAATAACATCTCTCCATAATTAATATTTATAATTCCATTTTTAAAATTCCTAGATATTTTATTCTATAAGCATAGGTAGTCACACATCCACGTGGTGTTACTAAAAATACATCTACACCAACTTATATTGAATTTTCATGGTCAAAGTGCCTACTTGATACACTTAATTGTATAAACATGAAACCATGATGTTTTATAGAATTAGTTGATGCAAAATTCAACTTGGTCCTCTCAGGAATGACTCTCACATAATTCCATTCCCATGTGCCGGTTATAGTGATATTTCAATCGCTTACATGGCCACAGTAGTTATGTAACACAAATAAGTGTTGTATATTATTTTGGCTATAAATTTTTCAAAGAATAAATAATAATTTTTTTTTGTAAGTAATTGACTAAAATTGATAAATTATATAGAAAATTTTGTGATAACACAAATAGTATGAAATGTATTATAAGTATATTACTGGGATGCATGGGTAACATATGTTATAATATACCATGTTTAAATCTCCAACCTGGGAATCATGTTTAAGGGACCCTCCCATACAATAAAATTATATTCTTATATAATCTATTCACTAAAAAAAATTAGGATTGAGTGTCTTATATAACATATATACTAACATAAGATGTAAAACCCCAAGCTTCCATGGTATATTTCCCTTTGAATAATGAAATATCTTGCATTTTACGCAAAATTAGGATTGAGTGTCTTATATAACATATACACTAACATAAGATGTAAAACCCCAAGCTTCCATGGTATATTTCCCTTTGAATAATTCAATAGCTTGCATTTTACGCAACATCGAGATTCTAACACACCATGACCAATCAAACCAGCCATTATGAATAGTAATACCAACTTTTTGAAATTTTATTAATTTTATCATTTAAATTTGAGTTCATTTATGGATTGATAATATCAAAATTATCCTAGGGTAATATTTTCGTATTTTTCTGAAAATGCTAAATTTTTTATTAATAGTGAAAAACAATGAGTTATAGTTTTAAACCAAATTTTTAATTTAAATTTTTTTTTTTATTTAAATATATTTAAGGTCAAAATATATATATAATACCTATATAAGTTCAATTTAATTCATTGGATTCATTTTATAATAATTTTAGATATATAACAATTTTATTGAACTTTTCATCGTCTTTTACCCACCTCCTAAGAGAATTTGAAAATTCACATTAAACATAACATTACGGCTTTTGTGAGTGGAATTTCAAAAATCCTAGAGACACGGTTAATATTAGTAAAGAAAATTTGGTTCAATAAAATGAAAATAATTATTGGTGAATAGTAAATTTTTACTTTTATTTACCACTGTTAAAAGTAAATAGGGTATTTAAGGGTAAAAATGATATTATTATAACCCTAACACATGTCCTAAATCTATTGGATATGTATAATTCGACCAAAAAAACCATATGAATAAAATATGAACCTCTTTGGTCCACAGGGATTAGATTAAGACATTTATTATTATTTAATTTAAAGAAGTGTTAAAATAGTTAAAATCAAAAATTAATAACTAAAATATTTTAAATATAGGGTTAAACATAAGATAAATTCAATAATAAATATTCATTAGAAATATAAATAGATTTTTTACATAATTTTATTTTATTTACATTTTTAGACATTAAATAATTTAATTTATTTATGACACAATGATGATGCAGTAATTACCGTACTAATGAATTATTTAAATAAGTGATATTATAAATACCCAAATAAATGTAATTTGAGACTTATTATGAATTAAACTACTTTTATACGTTAATATGACATATTAGGGTTGGTTAGGATGAATTGTTTTCGAAGTAATAATGCTATTATGAATTTATTAAAAACAATATACCAAATAGTGTCAAAATTGACGTAAAAGAGTTTTTAAAACAAATATTACATTATTAATTGATATTCTATTTCTTAAAATCTAAGGATCTGAAAAAAGACTCATATAATGATAGGTGTATCATTAGTGAACCAATTGGGGTTCACTTGGAAGTATATATTATGTTTATTAACCATATAATATAAAAATACAATGAGATATGGAAAATGTCAAACTATTTAACTAAGAGTTAAATCTAAAAGATAAAGTTAATATTGTGACCCAAACCTATATAAAAACTATTGGTTGAGTGGTTTAAGACCCATCCACACATTATCCATTTAATAATACATTTTTGAGCCATTATATATGAAAATTATTTTATTATAAAATAATATTTCATGAATTTCATAAGGTTCCCCTGACCCCTCTTATAAAATGGCACTCCCCCTTCTCTCTAATTCACCACTTAAATTCCATTTTTCTCGGCCACCCTCTACCCAAATACCATTTCAAATATCCTCCCTTGATCTTAGATGGCTTCCTTTAGTCAGATATCCAACCTAAGGATCCGTTTTTATCAAATGAAAAGGAGGAACCCGATGAAGAGGTAAATATCTCGCCACCTCTTTCAAGTTCCATTCTTCTTCCACTTCCTTTTTCTTTGTTGTTTCCATTATAAAATAATAAATCCACTATCTTCTATATAAATTTATGTTATTAAAAATATTTTACAACAAAATTCAATATTCCATCCATCCTCTGAATGACATTTCACCATACGTGCGTACGTACGGCTTACCGTATCCACGTCATGTTGTAATTGTTATTCAATACATTATTATTTGGATGGGTATAATAATGATGCTTAATTGGTATAAATATAAAATATAACATGATAATTATACTTTATATATTATATACAATCCAATTATATATTATTTTAATATCAAAATAATGATATTTTGGCTCGTGCGTACGTACGGATTACCGTCTCCACGAACGCGATGCGATTTGTTCCCCATCGTATGAATTCAAGTATAATTTTCATTATATGATTAGAAATAATATCTAAAGTCATGATAAAATTATTTATATGAATAAGATACATCCCATTCTAAAAAAATATGACACACATAACAAATAATATAAAAGAAAATGAATCCATTAACACCCAAAACGATGATAATACTAAGATATTATTAACAACACAATGTTAAAAGATAATATATGGTATAATATTAATGTATATGATTCTTGTATAATTTAATAACAATTATTTCACCATTATACAGGAGGTTAAACTACCCTTGACCAAGGAAAAGTACAAGGTAAGGGTTAATTTCACAATCGCTTCATTTTCCGAGGTTGTTTATATATAATTATCTACAGGGATCTCTTTATCATCCACATCCATGTTTCTTAAAAATGCATTCCAAAACATTTTTTACTATTTTTTATACTATGGTATAAAGTCATTTATACCCTTTTTTTAATTTTTTAAGATGTTTATAAAAGAATATTTTCTTCGTTTTCCAATCAAGGTACTTTTTGACCTTTACGACATATTTAAGGTAAGAATGTTTTTTAACATATATGGCGGGTGCGGCTATTTTCCTCCATTATAACATCATCAAAGCAATAGTTTCAAGCTTATAATAATGTTTTCAAGATAATTTTTTTCTTTATAATTACGTGACTCTTAAATTATTTAAAAATGACAAGAGATGTTTCTCTAAAAAATGTTTTGATTTCATCTATGTCAACAAACTTTGATGGATTTTATGTTTATTTGAAGTTGATTTATTATGATACACAAATTCCATATTGTATTGAAGGTTTGGTGATATGTTTGACTATATATGTGCTATATTTATACCATTCATGGTTTATGGTCAAAATATTGACATTTTGTATGCAATTTTTCATAAGAATGTTTATGTTATATTTCAACCTTTTCATATAAGGAATGTATTGGACTTTTTAAGTGACAGGTGAAGCCCGCTATAGCTCCTTAATGCATCGGTAGGTCTCATAAGACAACTAGAAATTGAATTGGCCTAAGCCCTTTCCCAAATTAGATATATGGTTTTGGCCGAGGACTTAATCATTTTTTAGACGTCTCGGCCGAGGCCTCGGAAAAATGTTTCCGAATGTCTGGCATTATGTATTCACTCATTATGAAAATAATATTGATGGTTTATGTGGTCATTATACTAGTATAATACCCATGATTATGTTTTATTATGGCATCATTTACTCAGATCATATTATTTCCATAAAATTGTTCATGTTTATTATTGGTAAAGGAATGTTGTTTCAATTATTCACCGTGCTTAATATTTATGTTATCTTCTGCTTTATTGCGTACCCTTACTGAGTGTTTGAGCTCACCCCTTTCTTATGTTTCATTTTCCCAGGATATGAAGAAGTTAGTTATGAGTGACTAGCATGCATAATCTAGGAGGCTTGGATGTCTCTATTGGAATAATTTTTTTTTGTATTTATTTTCAAGATGAAAAGTTAAACATATGTATGAATCTTGTTTCCAATAATATTAAATTGATCGGTCTTTCGAAACATGATTTCCTTGTGATCTTGCCAATTTTATTTAATTATGCACCAACTCTTGGTAACTAGGGTCGGGGCATTATAGTTGGTATCAGCGGAAGTTTAGTACAAACCATGGAAACTAGATTTAGATAATCTCTGATTAGAGCACATAGCCCTAAGATAAGCTCTGATGAATATCATAGATGAAATTTATAGATTTTTTGTATTGTTGAGATTTTTTGAGTTTTCTAAGAAATAAATCACTGTCTGGATACGATCAGGTAGATGAGGCTTTGGAACAGATGTACCTAGGGGTAAAACCCAAAAACACTTCTTTGAGCTAGACTCGAATGAGAACAGGTGCACAGAAACGGGCCTTGCTGCACTCTTGGTTATGACACTCCCAAAGGATATGCATAGGATAATTATCATTTTATTTAAAAATCATTATGAAGAGTTTATGAGTATATACTTCCTCAAAGAAAACATTGTTTTTATGATTATAGAATATATCCATAAACTGTTCAATTTATGTTATGTGTTTTATAAGTTTGGATTTATGTATTGTGATTCATAAACTAATATAGTGTATTCCATTGTTTAAAAATGGTTCCTAGTGGAAGAAATAAAAACCATATCAATGTACACACTCCGTTTAGGTATTTCCCTCTTACTCAAGATAATTATAGTAGAGCTGGTGATACAACTAGTGTTGATCATCTTATCACCATAATGGGACAAATCACTCAGGTTATTAATAATAACCATTCTCGTATGAAGAACCCTAATAAACAGAATGGATGATCAAATTTAGATAGCTTCATGAGGCAAAAACCAACAACATTCAATGATAGTACAAATCCATTAATAGTTGAGCAATGGATAAATTCCCTATAGAAAATATTCCACTCCTTGCGGAGAGTGAAAGGGAAAAAGTTGTCATGGCAGTTTACCACCTCACTAGAGATGATGATCAATGATGGTCATTGATTCAAAACACAAAGGAATATGATGAAGTATCAAATATGGAATGGAGGTATTTTAAATAATTTTTCTTAGAAAAGTACTTTTTTCATGACCATCGAGCAGATATGGAAAGACAATTTCTCAATTTGAGGCAAAAGGAGGTTGAGAATGTCGCAAAGTATGAGGGTAACATTACAAGGTTAATGAGGCATGCTGATGATTATAAAAGTTACACAAGAAGTAATATTGATCATTTCTTTTATGAGTTAAAATAATTTCTCTGTCGAGCATTAGTATCAAAATCATTCTTATCATATGACGATATTGTCTCATGTGCTATCGACACAGAAAAGGAATTCTCTAAGTCTTATGATTTAAAATCAAAACATGAGAAGAAGAGATCTGAGGAACACTCTGGGAAAGGAAATAAAGAAACATGGAAGAAGGGATTAATTTAATTTACTTTGTGTTATAATTGTGGAAGGAAGCACCCTGGTGCCTGCCTAAAAGGAAAAGGAGCATGGTAGAAGTGTAGATAGAATGGCCATCTAGCTGGTGATTGTAAGGTAAAGAAAGATGCTACCAATGATCAATGCTACAATTTCAGGGAGATGGGACATTATGAAAATGAATGTCCTAATCATTAGGGAAACATTCTTCAGAAATGGCCAAGGGATCATGGTAAATCTTATGCGATCACTACTGCTTAGGTTAAAACCCAGAAAGACGTGGTGGTAGGTAATTTAATGATTTCCTAAAGTTTAGCAAATGATTTATTTGATTCTGGATCTTTGCATTGTTTAATATCTTCCCAATTTTCTAAGAAAATTAGATATTTCCATTTTGATTTAACATGGGAGTTGTCATTCAAAACTTTTAAGGGAAGTATCATCGTAACAATGTTTTGTGAATCAGTCCCCATGAGAGCATATAAATGTTCATTATCGGTTGATCTCATTGTCATACCAATGATTGATTTTGATATAATCCTCAGTTTTGATTTTCTTTAAGACCATGATGAAAAAATATATTGTAAGAAGAAGGACGTTACTATTTTTGATGACAACAATAAATAACACCTTATCTTTATAGAAGAATCATCACCACCTGATTCTTATCTAGAACCACCCCCAATAGCTCAACTAAATTCAATTATTGATGAGAAAGTGAATGAAATATTTGGGGGTGAGGAAAGGAATGTTCAAATAGAGGATGTACCTATTGTGAAAGAATATGTTGATGTGTTTCCATAATATATACCTAGACATCCTCCTGAATGATAAATTGAGTTTTCCATTGATTTAATTCTTAGTTCAAGGCCCATATCGAAGACCCCTTATAGAGTGGTCGTTGTGGACTTAGTGGAATTAAAGAAAAAACAAGAGGAATAGATTAATAAGGGATTTATTAACCCTAGTGTTTCTCCATGGGGTTCCCCTGTACTTTTTGTTAAGAAGAAAGATAGATATAGGAGGTTGTTCAATGACTATAGGGAGATTAATGCTATAACAATAAAGACCTAGTATCCCCTACCTCACATTGATGATTTATTCAACCAACTTCATGTAGATAAATACTTTTCAAATATTGACCTTCGATCTGGATACCATTAGTTATGCGTGAAGAAGGAGAACATTCCAAAGACAACATTTTGAACCAGGTATGGGCATTACGAGTTTACAGTAATGCCTTTGGGATTGACTAATGCACCCTCTATAATTATAGATCTAATGAATAGAGTTGTCAAGGAATATCTCGATGATTTTTTAGTGGTATTTATTGATTATATCTTGGTATACTCCAAAATCTACGAAGTTCATGAAAATCACTTGTGCATTATTCAAAAGACACTTAGAATACATGAATTATATGGGAAGTTTAGAAAGTGTGAATTCTGGCTTCAAGAGATTTCTTTTCTTGGACATATTGCCTCTACGGATGGAATCTTTGTTTATCCTTCAAAGAACAAGGCATTCTAAGAATTTCCAGCACCGACTATTATAACTGAGGTACACAGTTTTTTGGTTTAGCAGGTTATTATCGACGTTTCATCCATAATTTTTCCCGGTTAGTTATCCTATTAAACGAGCTCACATGTAATGGGGTAAAATTTGTTGGAAAAAAATAGTGTGGAGAATTTTTGAATAATTGAGGAAATGATTATTCAATGCTCCTATATTGACTCTACAGTTGGGAAATGATGGCTTTGTTATTTATAGTGATTCTTGAAAGAAAGGACTTGTTTGTGTACTTATGCAGAATGATAGGGTAATTGATTATGCATCACAACAGCGAAAAATTCCTGATCAAAACTATCTTAATCATTATATTGAGTTAGAAGCTGTAATATTGAATTTGAAGATATGGAGACACTATCTCTATAGTAAAAAAACATGAGATGTATACAGATCACAATATTTTGAAGTATATTTTCTCTTAGAAAGAACTCAACATGAGGAAAAGGTGATGGATTGAACTACTAAAGGATTATGATTGCATGATACACTACCACCTGGGAAAGGAAAATAAGGTGGCAGATGCTTTGAGCAAAAAGGGTCATGGAGTTTTTAACAAGATGATAGTTGAAACGGATCTTATATACATGGATCTAGTAAATATGGATATGGGAATAACCATGGAAGGTGAAACATCAATACTTTTTCAAATGGTTGCCAAACCATCTTTACTATAAAGGATAAACAGTTCTCAGACAAATGATGAATAGTTTCAAAGGAAGATTAAATCTATGAATGATGGGAGATTGAGTGACTTTGTGTATGATGATGGAAATTTATAATTTGGGAAGTGACATTGTGTTCCCAATGTACCTAATCTAAAAAGAGAATTTTTGGATGATGCCAATAGTTCCAATTTCTCTATAAACTCTGGGAGCACCAAAATGTATAGAGATTTGAATGAATATTTTTTGTGGGACAACATGAAGAGGAAGATTGATGATTTTTTGTGAAGATGTATGGTTCGTCAATAAGTGAAAGTTACAAGGAAACAACCTGGAGGAGTCATGTAACCTCTTCCCATACCGGATTGGAAATGGGATAATATTACGATGGACTTTGTCATGGGACTACCAAAGAATCCTAGAATAAAGGATGCAATATGGGTCATTATGGACCATCTTACCAATTCATCACATTTTCATTATATAAGAGAAGATCTACCACCTAAATTTCTAGAAAGACTATATATTAATGATGTAATGAGACTTCATGGAGTACCCCTATCGATTGTTTCTGATCGTGATCCTTGTTTTACTTCAATATTCTTGAAAAGTCTTCAGAAAGCCCTTGATACTGAGCTTTGTTTGAGCACTACCTACCACACCCAAACTATGGACAATCATAACAGACTATTCAATCCTTAGAAGACATTTTGAGATCATGCTCACTTGACATTCAATGTATGTGGGATCAATATTTACCTCTGGTAGAATTTTCCTATAACAATAGCTTCCATTCACGTATTCAGATGGCACCATATGAAGTGTTATATGGAATGGGATGTCGCACACCAACCTGTTGGGATGATTTTTTTTGAAAGAAAACTCATAGGCCCAGAACTGTTGGAGGAAACGATGGAAATGGTTATGGTAATCAAAACCCACATGAAGGTAGCTCAAAGTAGACAGAAGATATATGCTAATAACCAAAGGAAGGATTTGTAATTTCATGTAGGAGATCTTGTTTTATTGAAGGTATCACCATAGAAGGGTGTTATACGTTTCAGTAAGAATGGTAAATTAATTCCCATGTACATCAGACCTTTTGAAATTCAAGAATGACTTGGGGTTGTAGCCTACCATATGGAAATGCCGCCAAGTATCTCAAATGTCCACGATGTGTTCCATGTATCACTGTTGAGAAAATACATGTCAGACCCAACACATGTACTCACTTATGAGGAATTAGAACTGGAACCCGATATGTCTTATTGCGAAGAGCCTGTCAAGGTTCTTTATATAAGAGAATAAGTGTTGAGAAACTGGACGACTCATCTGGTAAAAGTTCTATGGATAAACCATAAGATGGAAGAGGCAACGTGGGAACCTGAGGAAGTTATGGTGAAAAAACACCCGAGTCTTTTCATGTGGTAGTATTCTCGAAATTTCGAGGACAAAATTATTTGATGGAGGGTAGAATTTAACCCCCCATGCTTCCACGGTATGTTTCCCTTTGAATAATGAAATAGCTTGCTTTGTACCCAACTTCAAGATTCTATCACACCGTGACCAATCAAACTAGCCGTTATGAATAGTAATACCCACTTTTTTAAATTTTATAAATTTTATCTAACAAAATGGACTTCATTTTTTGATTCGTAATATCGAAATTAGCCAAGTGGGAAATTTTGGTATTTTTCTGAAAACTTTCAATTTTTGATGAATAGTGAAAAACAATGAGTTATAGTTTAAAACCGAATTTTTTATTTAAATATTATTTATTTTAATTAAATTTATTTTAGGTCAAAATAGATATATAATACCTAGATATGTTCAATTTAAATCATTAATGTCAGTTTATAATAATTTTATATATATAAAAAGTTTAATGAACTTTTCACCGTCTTTTATCCACCTCTTAAGAGAATTTTCAAATTAACATAAAAATTAATTTTACCACTTCTGCTAGTGGAATTTCAAATATCTTAGAGACAAGGTTGATATCAATAATAAAAATGTGGTTCAATAAAATGAAAACATTTTTTGGTGAATTGTAACTTTTTACTTTTATTTAGCACGGTTAAAAGTAAATCGGGTATTTAAGGGTAAAATTGTTTTTATTATTACCCTAACACATGTCCTACTTCTATTTGATAAGTATAATTCGACCAAAAAAACCTTAGGAATAAAATATTAACCTTTTTGGTCCACTTGGATTAGATTAGGACATTTATTATTATTTAATTCAAAGAATAGTTAAAAGAGTTAAAATCAATTTTAAATAACTTAAACATTTTTAATATAGGGATACACATAAGATAGATTAAATTATAAATATTAATTATAAATATAAATGTATTTTCAACAGAATTGTATTTTATTTATATTTTTTAGACATTATATAATTCAATTTATTTATGACACAATGATGATGTAGTAATTACCGTATTAATGAATGATTAAAATAATTGATATTATAAATATACAAATAATTGTAATTTAGGAATTTTATGAATTTCACTAATTTTATAGGTTAATATGACATATTAGTGTGGGTTATATGAATTTTTTTTGAAGTAATAATTATTTTATCAACTTGGAAAAAACAAAATACCAAATAGTGTCAAAATTGACATAAAGGAGTTTTTAAAAAAATATTAAATTATTAATTGATATTCTATTACTAAAAATATAAGGATTGGACAAAATACTTATATAATTATAGTTTTATCATTAATGAACCACTTGGGGTTCTCTTGGAAGTATATATTATGTTTATTAACCATATCATTTTTAAATACAGTGAGACATGGTAAATGTCAAACTATTTATCTAAGTGTTAAATCTAAAAGAAAAAGTTAATATAGTGACCCAAACCTATCTAAATTATATTGGTTGAGTGGTTTTCGATACATCCCCACCTTATCCTTTAAATAATCCATTTTTTACCATTTGAATCCGAGAATTATTTAACAATAAAATAATATTTCTAGCGTTTCCTATGGCGCCTTTCACCCCTCTTATAAAAGGGCACTCCCCCTTCTCTCTAATTCACACCTTCAAAGACATTTGGATTGGCCAAAATATTCTAAAATACCCTATAAAATATCCTATATTTATCTTAGAGGCCTTCCTTTATTCAGAAATCCAACCTAAAGAGCCCTTTTGATCAAATCCAAAGGATGAACCCGAAGAAGAGGTAAATATCTCACCACCTCTTTCAAGTTCCTTTCTTCTTCCACTTCCTTTTTCTTTGTTGTTTCCATTCTAAAATAATAATTCTAGTACCTTCTATATACTATGATGTTATTATAAATATGGTACCACCAAATTCATTATTATATCCATCCTTTTAATGACTTGTCACCATACGTGCATACGTACGTCTTACCGTCTCCACGTCGTGCTGTAACTGTTATTCAATACATTATTATTTTAATGGGTATAATAATGATGTTTAATTCATTTAAATAATAAATATAACATGATATATATTCTGTATATATGATAAATTATCCAATTATATACTATTCTAATATCAAAAGAATGATATTGTCACTCATGCGTACGTACGGATTACCCTCTCCACGAACGCGATGAGATTCATTCCATGTCATATCAATTCAAGACTAATTCTCATTAGATGATTAAAAATAATGTTTAAAGATTTTATATCATTCTAGATATTAATAAGATACATCCCATCCATAACAAATCTGACTCACATAAAAAAAATATAAAGGAAAATGAATCTCTTAACACCTTAAATAACGATAATACTAAAATATTATTAACAATGCAATGTTAAAAGATCATATATGGTATCATATTAATGTATATGATTCTTTTATAATTTAAAAAAAATTATTTCACCATTATACAGGAGGATAACCTACCCTCTACCAAGGAAAATTACGAGATAAGGGTTAATTTCAAAATCTCTTTATTTTCTTGAGGTTGTTTATATCTAATTATCTACTAGGATCTCTTTATCATTCACATCCATGTTTCTTAAAAATTTATTCCAAATTTTTTTTACTATTTTATATACTATTGTTTGAAGTCATTAATATCCTTGTTTTACTTTTATAAGATGTTTATAAAGGAATTTCTCATCGTTTTCCAAACAAGGTACTTTTTGACCTTTATGACAAATTTAAGGTAAAAATGTTTTTTTAAATTATACGTCGGGTGTGGCTATTTTCCACCATTATAAAATCAATAAAACTACCCTTACAAGCTTATAATAATATTTTAAAAATAAATGTTTTCTTTATAATTACGTGACTCTTAAATGATTTCAAAATATAATGAGATATTTCTCTAAGAAAGGTATTGATTTCCTCTGTGTCAACATCCTTTGAAGGATTTTATGTTTATTTGAATTTGATTTGTTATGATAAAAAACATCCATATTGTTTTGAAGATTTTGTGACATGTTTGACTGTGGATGTGCTATTTTTATACCATTTAAGGTTTATGGTTAAAATATTGATATTTTGAATTCTAGTTTTAATATGAATGTTTATGTTATATTTCATACTTTTCATATGAGGAATGTATTGGACTTAGTAAGTAACGGTTTGAGCTCTCTATAGCTCCTCGATGCTTCAAAAGGTCTCATGAGACAACTAGATGAGGAATTGGCTGAGTCTCTTTCCCATATTTGATATATGGTTTTGGTCGAGGCCTTAATCATTTTTTAAATGTCTTGGCTGAGGCCTTGACAAAATGTTTCAGAATGTCTGGCATTATACATTCCCTCATTATGAAAATAATATTGATGGTTCATGTGGTCATTTTACTAGTATAATACCCATGATTATGTTTTATTATGGCTTTATTAACTCAGCTCCTATTCCATCCATAAAAGTATTCATGTTTATTATTGGTAAAGGCATGTGGTTTCCATTTTTAACCATGCTTAATATTCATGTTATATTTCGATGTATTTATTACCCTTACTGAGCGTTTGATCTCACCCCTTTCTTTTGTTTAATTTTCCTAGGATATGAATAAGTTAGTAATTAGTTACTTGTGGCATAATCTAGGAGGCATGGAAGTTTCTAATGGAAACAAATTCGGTTGTATTTCTTTTCATGTTGTAATGTTGATCTTATGTATGAATCTTGTTTCAAATAATACTAAATTGATTGGTCTGTCGAGACATTATTTCCTTGTGATAATTCTTATGTTATGTAATAATGCACCGACTCTGGGTAACTAGTGTTGGGGCGTTACGTAAGATAACCCACCTGACTACACCAAACAATAACTTCTATGAATGTTTGTTTTTTCCCTTACATGAAAACCCTAGTATTGTTGAGCAATTTTTCATTCCTATTTTATAATAAAATTAGTATATAATGAAAATGAATTATTATATGTGTATATATAATAAAATATCTATACTCATGTAAAAACAATAATAAAAATCAATTTTTCTCATTTTATGGTGTTTCCATTAATCCAATCACATCTCCAATGGTCCAAGTTTCATTATGGTTTACTATTAGAGTGGAAATCAATATCACATAATTTCATCAATATGTTCTGATACCCACTATTTTCATTGAATATACCCCATGTATATTATGTGAATCCCTTACTCAACCAATCACCAACTAATTCATTTATATTAGGTACTAAGACTCCATAGAAATATTTTATTTAATGCATAACCAATTTAACCAAAACTATAATTATTAACTATCTTTTTGGGAGCCCTAAATGTTTTTCCAAAGTAATTTCAAGAATATAACTCCATTTCATAATTCTCATACCTAGAAAGACTCATGCACTAACACTTTTCAAGGACACTTCCACATGCTCTGAAATTTCCACTAGGTAGTATCTACCCTATGAGTGTCTGAAATTTCCACATTATATTTATAACCAATAAAAATAGAAATTTATATTGGTAATTATTAAATATATCCAAAAAATATTCCAACTAAAAAGACTATATACTGTAAGGTATATAGTGATCTCTAAAATTCCATTAAAGGAGTAGAATGTTTGAATTTCTTAAAATACCTTAAAAGGAATGATATATGATCCCTAGGTGTGACTTTAAACTACACAATATTTATAGGAACATAATAATAAAATATAAAACTAATTATTAAAGGTTGGAATCGCTCCATATTTATATTGATTTAAACAGAATGTTATTCCTTCATGTTGTATGGAATCATTTCAGACTCATGTTTCAGGGATGGGTTCCACCCTTTTTCATACAAATTTAAACCATAACAAAAAAATATATATTATTTGATAGTCCTTATAAAGGGTAAATTGGAACCCATTTTTGGGATAAATCCCAAAAGCGTTTCATATCATACTTCATTCTAAAACCATATTTACTAAAGTTTTCAACAAAAATAACACAATATTTATATATTCTAAGAGGAACTTAAACTCTAATATATTATTTTAGATTTATATATGGTACCAAAATCTATCATAAAATATTTTTATTTCTAGAGAACCATAAACACATGTATATGCTTTCAATTTTCATGGTGAATTAAATATCCAATGTTTCTTTCATGTCCTCTTATATTATCTCAATCTCAATTATTCACTTATACATTCCTATAAATCATAAAAACAATTTAAAATTTATTTATTTCCAAATTAAATTCCAGAGTATAATAAATTTCATTTCTACTGAATAGATTAAAAACCCAAGAGAACCCTTATCATTAGTAGTACTCTAGAATATATGCCCCTATATTTACATATTTTAATTCAATGATATAAAATTGGATAGGGTTTATATATAAAATTTCTTAATATAAGGATTTGAGTTTGTGATATGCATAAAATGTAAAATGTTGATGTGAATTTGAGAAAAGGATTTATTTATGTGATGATAATACCCATCTCTATTAGTGATTTGAAAATGTATAATTTTAATAGTGACTTATTTTTAAGATAAGTATTCACATACATGATGTCTATAAAATTTTTCATTTCCTATGATGTAATGAATGAGTTTGTTGGTGATGATCTAGTGATCCAATGATATATATATATATATATGATGATATTACACATTTTTTTTGGAAAAATCAAAAAGAGAAGTTTCTTACTTATAATCTAGTGAGTAAACTATTTGTATTTTTAATTAGATAAATTGAGAAAAACTACATGCCATTGAATATATATTTAAACTAGGGTGTGACAATTCATGCCCTCCCATCTATATTTAAACTATAGAATAATCATTTACTATTTAATATATGGTATTGAAGTCAATACTGAAAACCATTATGGAATTACATAACAAATAACCATAATTCAATGTTTAATATGACAGATATAATATGTTCCTTCTATATTTGATGATTTAATTCAAGATTGATCATTTCAAATGAGTTTGTTTTACTATATTTCGTTAATCACAATTTCTCTTCGAAAAAAATGTGGCTATCAGTGTAAAATAATAAAAAATTTAACTATAAGAATTTATAAATAGATATTAAACCTATAAACGATAGTATAAATAGATAATAATATTCATTAAAAAATTTTCTAGCCACCCATACTCTTAGTGTAAAGATATATACCATAATATGAATATGATAAATTCTATTTATAAAAATGAATGAAATTTTTAAATGGGAAACATCTGTAAGATATGCGTTCTTGGGTATATAAAATGGTAAACCTTCTAGGAAATACTTTTCCTTTTGAATACATTGAATAACCAGGAATATTTACTAATGATTTTCCACTAATGGATGGATTATTTTAGTTTAATTCTAAATTACAGAGATATCTATTATGGGGGTATGCATAAATTCTATAACTGCGAATAAGTGCAGGGGTAAATAGATAGTGGCAATAAGAACTATATCCTATAGTCAAAAATAATATATCCCCTTACATTTACAATTTTTACCCTACACTAGGATCCATGAATTCTCAGAACCGATGCCCAATTTTGAGGACTCTGTATCCCCATTTCTATATGTTCCATGAAACAGTTTATGACTGTAAATAATAGTGAATTATATAGATATATAAAAGGTGTATGTTTATTAATTTCATCACTACACCAATGTTGAAAAAGTGTTAGGAGTACCCTATCATCATTACTAACATTTTGGGTATCCTTTCACCCAATCATGATATGAAAATTCTTCTGTGTTTAGTAGAAATAGATTATTATATTACAGACATCTATTTAGCTTCCTTAGAGTCTCCAAGGTGTTATGCCTTCCCTCATAGTTATTATTAACACCATGTTTCCTATAAAACCTTAGAAGGTATAAAATATTCTCATATCTAAACCAATAAATCTCAATATTCTATGAGGAGGTATAAATAAGTGAATTATAATCCTACAAATTAAGGGGACATCAATTCCTTTACTAGTTCCCAAACCCCAATGGTTATCTATCCATTTGTATAGGGTATCTTTGATTCTTAAGTGTTTCCTTATGATAAAGGCCCAATCCACCCACCATTCATGCCTTGGTCCCATAACGCTGAACATCATTCCCCTTAAGATAAAATAAATAATGTGAAGGTTATCTGCATGTCTATTCGGACGACGTACACAATGAAATTAATCCCATAATAGACACATTAACAACCACTAAGGTTGTCACAAACCAGCCTAGATACCCTAGTTCCCTAATCCTTAACCGGTATCTGACATTAAAACAATGTAAATTCCCTATCCCCAAGGGTTGGTGACTATAACATTGAATCATAAAAGGAACATAGGTGGAATTATTTTCCCACGAGAAAAATTATACATAAGATAACATTAAATATTCTCAACACTCCAATGGGATAGGGTACCATGACCAATAAGTATAAAAAATCCTAAAATATTTCACTATCAAGAGACACAACATACATATATTGGATCACATCTACACTATCACCTTCATCACTCTGGGTCCCATGAATCAACAACATCCACCTCCTCTAAGTGGCGCTTTCCCTTTTTCCAATACTCGACACAATGTGCATGTGTGATCGGTGATGAGATGACTATGACAACCCCATGTCTTACTCCAATATTCCACGGGATGGAAACTGGAACAAATCTTGAATATCAAAAACATGGGGGCCTTATCATATGGTACTTATACTCAAACACACAGATCCATCTCCATGAAATAGTACAGAGATAAGAAAACAAATGTTACCAAAATTCATGAAAACATTTATCCACAAATAATATAATATGAAAAGTTATGAAAGCATTGAAATGGAAAAATATATTCCAACAATAAACTAATAAATGTGACCAACCAGACTAGTAGAAGTGGGATTATATCAAATGAAACCTATGACACACATATCAGACTATCTAGCTCTCTATGTAATTCCTAATATTGGTCTTCATAATCCTATTTTGAATGTCCTTTCATCTACATAATACATTTCATATGTGGGAAAATCCAATGAATGGCTGATTTTCAAAAATACACTATATGTTCCTAAAAATATGAATATAAAAGCGATGAATTGAAATGAAATATTCCATTCTACCTATAACCAGAGGGTACAAAATCTTAAGAGAGTGAACAATAGCATGAATTTATATCTCCATAGCATAACTATACATGGATGGTAAGATAATATACAAATGGTATTTAAATAAAGAAAAGTTATATAACTGAATTTAATCCCAAAATAACCTAGATATACACGTTTTAAACTCCAAGTATTAGGGTCTCAACCATATATCTTACTACAATATTATACATAAGGATCAAGGTTATGTCTTGTCTAGGAGTACTCACTCCACGAGCCCATCCACGAAAAACTTTACCATTCTAAGAGTCTCACTCATTATGTCTAGATCTATCATACATGATGTCACTCATCTTATAGACTTCACCCACTGGGTGTCACTAATCTATAGAAACATCCTTTTTATCCCTAATGGAGTAAATTTGAGAGAAAAATATTGCATGGTCTCACCATAAATAAATTATCAATAAAACCTATTGGACCATGATACATGCCTAAGAGATGTTACCTAGGTCTCATTAGGGACTCCTTGTACCCTACTATAACATAAATATCTCAACAAGTAGATATGGTATCACACTCAGGACTAATGGGGACACTAAAAAGCTCATCTATAACTATCTACCATATATGAGATCATATGTATAACAATACTAAAAACCTTGTTGAAACTGCCCAGAAACGGTGGGGTATGACGCATGAAGATTCCAAAAACCCTAATGGTCAACCCTGTTAGATGGGGGATCTCCATCCTATGTATGATGGTCACAACGATACCATGAACACCGCATAGAGAAGATGGTATGATAGTGGATCCCACCATGACCTCTTTGAGGGATACACAAACTATAAACTCATCCTATAGAGGGGATAACAATAATATATGAAGGAAGTGTTTCAATATTGTACTATCATAGTAATGGACCATATTAACACACTCAACTGATATTGTTCCACATGATTCTAAAATAAGGGTTCTATTAGTGTCACCGCGCGTCACATATTTAACAGAAAAACCATGCCTATAATTGCATTATTTGAAAAAAAACAACTCATTATATGCTATTCAAGGGCCACCATAGAGTCCTAAATATGAAGATTCGTGATTTGGAAAACTATAAGAGTATTAAACAAAATGTTCACACTATACACAACTTTTCTCATTAAATCAACCCCATGTATGATCCCAATTTCTAATCGTCCTGTATAAGGAGAATACTTTTCATGTACCCCATGTCACATGGAATGTGACCTAATTTGAACCAATGGGTGTGTCCTCTCTTACACACAACCTGGTTGACCATGTCTCTATACACATCATGTACCCTTAGTACACATCATGTACCCTTGGTATATGGATTGTTTCTTTTGGGATATCTGAATCCCATATCCCTGCATGCGCCCGTGCACCTAGACCATGTACACCCATAAGCTAGAAGTGTATTTTCATATAGCCATGTCCCCACACATGGAATGAATTATCATCTCCTCGAAGATAAGGACAGGTCTCACTACACAGAGTGTACCCCCCAATAAACAATATATGGTCCCAAAATATCTTCTTATATAAACATAAAGAATAGACAACAACCACTTCTTCACTAAAAGGCATCTGATTGGGATTTATGAATAGAAAATCCCTACATTATGTCAAAAATCCCAAATTCCACTAGAAAACCATATATATAACCCCTTGGGGTATCTAGAAGTATTTATATGACCATAATACATTAAAATAATATATAAATATGGATCATGATGTAAAGCTCATAAGTATTCCTACAATATTGTTAAATGTGGATGATTAGGGCCTAATGAGGCCCACAATAGATGCTTCACCTCGATAAGGTGATGATCCACTTTAAAAATGGGTTCTGGAGGAACCTATTTTTCATTTTTACCTCCTTAGTATGTCAATATCCATGGTTGAAAACCACCTCTCCAAAATTTTGTATGTATGAAGTGAAATGGTGGATCAATTTGATTAATTTAATTTTAAAAATAATTAATAAATACCTTATAATTTTTTTTTTCAAAAGTCTCCTAAAAATGGTTTCTTCAATCTAAAAAACATTATTTCATTTAAAGGGTAAAACTTAAATTATTTACTAAACCAAATTCTTATATTTTTTATCTCAGACTTCTGTTGGTGGTTCTTCCTCATTTCCAAAATACTGCACTTGAATAAAATAAAATATATATTATTTTTAATATCATTACAAAAAGGAACTCCAAGCCTTGTAATACCATACCAAAATAAAAACTAGCATTGAAATTATTCCATGAAACATTCCAAATTCTTAAACTGAAAGACCAGTTTCACTACACTCATCCCCGCTTCAAGTCATTTTATCCCAAACAAAATCCTAGGCACAAGAGGGGAAATTTATCTCTAAACTAGGTCTCAAACTCTTGTGAGTCCTTTTCAGCATCCCTGTGATGTCAACGAACTTAGTAAAAAAAATTCATTCTACTATGTACCTAAAATAGGAAAACTCCATACACATCACCCTGATCAAACCCGGTCAACAAAATGAAACAAGTAATGCAAATGTCTCCTCAGCTACAATAAGAGAATGAACATAATGCACCTGATCTAACTATGATCACAGGATCTTGAATTACACTACCATACTAACCCAATATAGACACTTGAAAATATTTTACAAACCTGGAGGTTACCCATAAAGCCCATCTTCCTCCCTACAACCATCGATGCAGTGTTATATCTTAGAACATATGATCTCCTCAATGACCTCCAATGTCTACCGTTATTAGTCTATAAATTAATCTTTTCATGTCTCGAAAATCCTCATCCACACCTGGATGAACTATATCTTCATTATCAGGGGATAATAAAAACTCTAAACATGAGAACATTACCTTCTACTAGATATGAAATGTATAGTGGTGGCCTATAGGCCAACCCAAATGTGGCCTCAGATGGTGTTATTCTATAGTTGGTGTAGAAACTACACCACCGTGACATGAGAATTGAAATAATGTTCTCCTGAACCATAATGGTCTACTCTAATAATATAGAAACCCCCCACAATGGTGTACCTATAATGGAAGCAACCTTCTCGTCGCATTGTATCACTATGTGATAGGTTTCATCATAAATCTTTAAAAGGTTGACATACCCCCCCCCCCCACTGGAAAATCCTCCCATATCATGTCATGTAGACATATGGCCACACAATATCTCTCATAAAAATAATGTAGTTTTTCCTTTCTACCTCACTGAAAAATAAAAGGGGTAACCACCAAAAACTAAAGATATGTTGTTTCATCCACTCCCACAAAGTTAAACTGAAAGGTGATCTACTGATCTTTTAACTCACTTAATAACAACGGATATAATACCCATTGATATTATCTCTTAATAGAGCTTAAAACATGGATGGCTCAAAATCTATAATCGCTCTATCCTCAACCTGGTTCTCTATCAACCCCATGTAAACGTAGACCTATCACAATTAGAGGACCTACTAAATAATGAAATATATCTACAAGATCCCCAATGAAACTAGTAATCTTGGATCACTTCATGAATTAATCCTAAAGTGTCTCATATTAAACAATTCTTCCACGAAAATGAGTGTACCCATAGAGAATACTCTCATTAATTGATACAGAAGAATTTAATGACCATGTCCATAGATCTCTCAACTATCTCTCTTGTGAACATAGGGTTGCCTAAGTGTACACACTAGGAAATATGAATCCCTCGATCTATAAACCTCAAACAACACCATGTCTCATGAATCTGCATAGGAGTAAACCAATATGCTGACACAAATATTAGGAAAGTCTATAGATTCTAGTCTATAGAAATTATAACTCTCAGTGGGGAGTTAAACATGAATCATCCTTGGGATGACATCCCAAAATATGGAATTATTGTAGGAACACATAATATCATAGCACTACTGCTCCACGTGACATACTAATAATCTGACACAAGTTGACTACATCAACACACATAATATCATTCCTCTCAGATTGTTATCATTCCTCTCTAATGTTTGAAAACTCCAACCCCCAATCCAGAATCACTTCCACCTCTACTGGCAACAATAATCTGAGCTGAGATGGTAGGAAACTAGCCCATATTGAGAATAAAATCATAGGGTATCTCTCTACTTATATGGAAAGGATAAATGAAAGGCCCTTCCTCCACTAGATTCAGTTCACAATATATATAGGATTTCATGGCCTATGATACTATATACTAAAGACTCCATGAATATGGATTTAAAAAAGGATCCACTGTTACCACTAAGATTCAAACTGGGGCTATGCTCTAGTGAACGTGTATTATGACTCTGTGGAACAGCATCAAGGAAAGTAAAGTTACATGTCACATCTCAAACAACAATTAAGTCTCCCTGATAGAATCCCCTTCTTCTTGAATCTCATCATTTCAATTTACCACTTTCCATTATAACCAAAACCTACCCCAACACCTCAATAAAAAAGCAGACCCCAACACAAAAGTCAAAGGAACATTTCTACCACACTGTAACACTTTCCACCTTTGGTGGCACTGAGTTTACATCATGAAATTTTATCTCACCACCTGAATGTATACTAGTGGGAGAATATTCCCTCGTTCATGGGATTCTACGGATACGTATAACACCGCCATCACAAGGATATACCAATTCCCTCTTTCCCCCTAGATAGTACATGAGAAAATAGTGGTATGAAAACGGTATATCATACATGTATCTAAAAATACAACTAAAAAATAGAAAGAATACTGATTTTACCTATAATCATCCTTAGAGACTCTATTTCGTAGGTCTCTGGAGCCTACAACTATCCTCATACCCATCATCCAACTTCTTTATCCTATAACAGACTATCTGGTGTTCTGGTTGTAATCAAATTCTTCCATTTCTATATCCCACTGCTCTACCTAATCTTCTACATCCTTTTTCTTGAAGATCATAATGATCCTGAAGTTTCTTCTCTTCGGGAGGTCAATTGTGTCTCTCCATCTCAAAATCATGATAGTTCATACAATATCATGTGATATTTCCCAATCTACAATAATATTAACACTACCTCTATTAAAGATGATAATAATTTGTTTGAGAACCCTGGACCATAGATCCTAAATCATGGTATCGTCATTGAATCATCTCACGCACCCTAATATAGCATCCTTCCATTGGATACTAGTTTTTGAGGTTTGTACTATTATGAGTGAAACAATAATAGTCATTTTATTCTCACCATTAACTCTCTCTAATACCATGGCATGATCAATCGCTCCAACATAGGTGGAAATGGATAGATATATGAAAAAGGATTCATATCTAAGTGAAATCACTTAATAAAGGTATATGCTCAGAAAAAAAATACTCCAAACCATATCTACATTGTATCCTTAGAGGTCAGTGAACCTTGTTGAATATAATTCCATTATCATTTTACCCTACCGAATATACAAAAGCTCCTAGATGTTCCCCAATCGCAATTTTAATGGATAAAAATTCTCCTCAAATTTCTTCTCAAACTCATTCCATGTTAGAATCTACTAATCACAGGTTTGCATAACTAGACACCACCATATAATTGGGAGGTTTCCCCATATGGTGGAAAGTGTGTGTCACTATCCCAAGATAGTCATCATCTTCCTAAGTGTTAGGATCACTCTGATACCTGGGTGGTTTTCACCTTTGAAACTCGTATAATTCACTCTAACTACAAGCATTCTCATATGGTACCACCAGTATTATATACCCATCACCAGTTGGTGGTCTAACTTTCAAACCACTCGGGGCTCCTAAATTTTTTGCAATCCCTACCACAGAAGCCTCATCACTAGTTATATCATCTAACCAATTCCACTATGGAACTGTGGTTGGCTGTTTTTGTATTGACATCCTAAAATAGAATCAATTCACAACATAGTAAAATGGTATATTTTGGGATATGAGTTTACACAGACATGGAAACCTCAACCCATCCCTATATGATGCATGTACCAATGTTTCTCGACAACTAGTTCCTACATGATCTGAGTAAAAAAGTAGGTTATCAGAGTTTGGGAGAATGAATATGTCTTCCACCACACTAACAATAGATTCCCTAGCCTGAAATCCAAAATTATGAATATTTAAAAACATCAACATATATCCCAAAACAAGATCACAACTCTAAAAATCTTAACTGAGGTCATAATGAATGAACTCCTTTAGTACCACTGTATCACCATCCAGAACGATAGGGTCCACCTGGCTAATGATAATTCATTTGTGACTACCGGAAGCCTCCCACTGATAGACTAGGGTATGGGGACCAATAAAAAGTAGGCATATGACACACTTCGGAGGCCATATCTAATAGTTATTATATGCACACAAACACATACATCTCCAAGGAATATTGTTGGGATAATAAAACAAAAGATTAAAAAGTACACACATACATCTATTCCAAAATCTGAGTACGCAAAATGGTAATAAAATATTGGAAGGGGTGAAATAAGATACCACCAGAAACTAATAATATAATCTAACATTCCCCATAAAATGGTATATCTATAAATTTAAACCACCTATACACACCATGGTCTTTCTAACACTTTATGATTTTCCTTCTCCATATCATTTGTCGATGTCGTTTAAAGGATTATCATCTGTATAATGAATGACATGTGTTCGCATATACCATGCAGGGGTGAGTATGAAAATACCCAGTAGGTGGTCAAAAGCCATAATGTAAAGGATAATTTCAATGAAAATAAATAAATATGTACCATATCTAGTAGGTTTGGAAAACCAGGAGAGTTAAAACATGAATCTCCAACTCCATAGCTCAAATATACATGAATAGTATGATAATATCAATATGGAATGTCAGTAAAAATAAGATACATGACTACAATGAATCCCAAAATAATCTAGATATACTCATCTGAAACACTATGTATTAGGTTGTCTACTATACAGTCTTCCACAGGATTCTACTCATGAATAAAAGTATCACTCATCCCTAAGTACTAACTCCATCATCCTTTCCATCCTAGATGGAACTCATCTGATAGATCTCAATAATTGGCTATATCTCTTCCATCCTGGATGGAAATAATCCAAGAGATCTCACTCATTGGGTATTATTAAGAAAATTTCACACCCCTTCCATCCCTGATGGTGGACATCTTAGAAAAAATGCTCGTCCAGTCTCACCATGAAGAACGTCTCATTGGAACCTACAGAATCACAATACTCAACTAGGTTATCTCCCTTATTTCCTATGGGGGGCTCAAAAACCCCTAGTAGAACCCATAAGATCTCAACACTCATATTGGGGATCACACCCAAAACAACTAAGGGACACCAAATATCCAATCTAAACAATACTCTACATAGGGTTTCTTATATACGATGATACTGAAAAGCCCAATTAAAACCACCTGCTATATAGGGGATAATATACATTACAATACCACAAACCCTATTGGGATATCCTGATAAATAGGGTATCATCCCCATGTTTATGATGGTCATGATTATACCAAAACCCCCACCTAGGGATGATGATAGGATAGAAGATCCCACCCTAGCCTCCTTGCTGAATACACAAACTCTATCCAAACTCATCTGTTAGAGGGTTCACAATCCTATACTAAGGGAATAATTCCAAAAAAACATCCCTCATAAAAGTGTACCCATTGAACTCACTCAACCGAAACTAGTCCACAAGATTCAAAAAGAAGCACCACTCAAGAAGAACCTCGCGTCACATCTCTAACTCCAAAACCATGGTCACCATCGAATTCTTTATAAATAACTACTTAGGATGTGATACACATCATCCCCTATACTAGTACTTAATATAGAGATATGTGAGGTAGGAAACTATAAGTGGACTACATGGTGTGTACCCATCATACACAACATATATCTCGAAACTATCCTCTTTCTGTGTTCCCTCTTGGAACATAGGTTGTATAAAGAGAAAACACAATGTGTACCCCATGTCACATAGTGGGTGACCTCATCTAAAACCTAGGTAATTTCTTCCAATGCATATAGAATTCCTCCATATAAAGAGTGTACCCCTAGTACAGGTCATGTTCCTCCTAGCCCGACCTAATCCTATGTCATTTCCCTTTCCTCTTTACCTGGAATGTGAACACCTTTGATCTGATGGTGTACTTCCACACAACCATACCCCCATACATAGTATATATGACCATGTCCTTGGCCACACAACCTAGGCTCACTACACATTTTCTACCCCAAGTAAATGGTATGTATTCCAAAAATATTATTTTCACTAAATGGGATGAAAAGAAATCGTGTGATCTTACACTACATTCTATGTAATCCAGATTTCTAGATATAAAATCCATGTGGGCCTCATGATATAACTAACATTGACTAAAAACCCATAGATCAAACCCTGATGGATCTATAGAAGTTGTAATAGGGATCTAAATCCTTTAAATAATAAATAAATGTGGATTAGGATTAAAATAAATTAAATCTACATATGTCATGGAGAAATTTGGAAGCATCAGGTCTAGTGAAATACTAGAAAGATGGTTTACCTTGATCCATTAATGATTATCATCAATAAAGGGGTTTGGAGGCACCTCCTAACATATTTTTAACCTCATTCCATAAATCATCATGGGATATAACCTCCCCTCCCCCATTCTTATGGAGGATTCGAAATGGGGGTATGTTTAGTAATTTTATTTTAAAAAATTAATCACCCCCTCATAGATGGCCCAACAATGGTCACCTCCAACCAACCTCCCAAAACTAAAAAAATTATTTCATTCCTAAGGTAAAATCAATATTTTGAACTTAACAACTATCTATGATTTTCCATTTGAGTCTTAAATTGGGATTTATTCCTCATTTCTAGAAAAAATGAATGTGCATGATGTAAAATATTTAATATTTTAAATATCATCCCACCGATGATCTCTAGTCCCCAAAATCATTTCTTGACTCAATGGATGGATTATGAAATATTTATAGAAACATTCTTAAATCAGACATAGAAAAGCCAGGGTTGAGAAACTTTTGTTGTACCTAGCATAATAAAATATACTAATATCTTAATGAAATGGTAGGTTGTGAGATAAATAGCCTTAAAGGGTCAAACTAATTTCTCCATGATAAATTCCAAAATAAGAACCCATTAATACATTTAATTTAATAAATATAAATAATATCATGGAATTTATATATTCAAAAACACGTGTTTTCAAGTCAAAAAGGTGGATAATGTAATCAAATACGCTTAAATAGATGTTTTATATATATAATTTACATAATGTAGTAGGTATGAACTTAATTAAAATATAAAAATGGAATTTAATCGTCAAATAAAACATATAATAGAACCATGTAATAATCAATGTGTTATATTATATCATAGAAATATTTTAGTCACACAACTCAATTAGTGATCTCTGCTCAAAATTGGTTTGCTTCCCTTATATTAGGCCATTGAGACTCAACTCCCCATCAGTGAAAATTAGGTCATTGTATGTTTTTGTCATTTTTATCAACGCAAGTTTATTTCTAGGGGTCAAATACTACTATAATTTTCTTAATTACCAACTAACTAACCAGGATCACATGATCATTATTCAATCAATAATTCAACCAATCAAGGGAAAATCATTCATTTAAATTTAAATCAAAATATGAATTTTCCAATTTTCAATTTTCAATATGCCTTTCTCATTTAAAGACCAAATAAAATTTTTACATAAATTCATTAATTTTCAAATAATATTTAAATTTATTCAATTTATCTCAAGGTTCAATATCAATTCATTTCATCAGATCAATTTCAATCATAATCCATCAGTTTTTCTTGAATCATCCCAATAATTTTAATTCTACTGAAATTAGAGGTTGTTCGCAATTTCCATTCCCATTAAATAATCAATCATGAATTATATAAAATATGGGATATGAAGTCATTTCAAAAACTAATTTCAAATTAATCTAGAAACTATAGGATTCAATTGTTGGAAATAAATATATGGAGACACCTACCTTTAATCAGAGTATCAAATCGACACCTTCAATAGGGACACCAATGAGGAAAGAGGAAAATGATATCAAAAAATAAATCCTAGGATCCTGATCCATAAAAATGATAAATTCCATCAATAAAATGTTCCTAAATCACACTATAAGAAGGGTATAAAAATAAAAAGTGGATTTCCAATTGAGAATATATCGCTAAACAGAGATGAATTCAACTATTCCATGGGACTCTCTCTATGGCTGGATGGATCTGTCTAGTGAAATCTACCATTGTCTCCAAAATGTTTACCTCGATGATGGTCTACAAATGGACTGAAAGGCTTCTAAATAAAATCAATGTAAACATCAATAACATTCTTTGGGAGTGTTATTGAAAGTATCTTTATAGATAAGGGAGGTGCCAGACCAGTTGTCCACCCCCAAGGTTAAGGGAAGAGTTCATACTAATAGTACACCTATAATTATTCATAATATTCGCAAAAGAATTTATAATGGAGTTCTATATAGAATTATCTATTTGGTTTCTCCTGATTCCATTCTAAAAAATACTCACACATATATAAAAGATGTTATGAACTCTTGTACCTTCTACCTCCATGATAACATCATTCATGTTATTGATAATTATTCCTTTACAAATTATGAGGATTTTCTTATTTTGGAGCCTGCTCACAATGGTGTCCTATATTCCAAAAGTTACTATAATCATAATATCTCAAACTATTATCTTGATTTTTGTTGGTTAACCCATTTAGATCAACCTTGGATTAAACCCTCAATATTTACTCTCATTTGGAGACATTCCCATAATCGTTTTCCCATAGAGGTTTGTATGTAGTCTTTTATGGTACAACTTTTCTCTAGGTGTCCTTATTTTCATCATGACATAGAAGATACAATCCATTTATTCTTTTCTTGTGATACTTAATTTTCAATTTTTAATTACATTTTTGACATTTCTGATTGCAGATGGTTTCTCACTAACTCCATCAGAGCTCAATTAAAACATTCTGTGGAACTAGATTATTCTCAACAAATCAACAACCTTTTTCTAGCCACGTTTTCTGGATATCTCCATTTGATTTGGTATGATATAAATTCAATTATTAACAAAAAAATTTCATCCACTCTTAATGCAGGCAAGACGCGAATTCTCATTGCCATTAAGGATGCTGCTTCGATCTAGAAAGCTCATTGCGACAACACGGTTGGCAACATTTCCATCCATCATCGACTTTGGATTGAAGGACTCTACAAACAACTGAGGAGCACTTTTGAGGTCTTCAAGATGGCCCCACTACCAGGATGGATCAAAGTGAATGTGGATGGAGCAACAAAAGGCAACCCAGGCCCTACGGGTTGTGGTGATACCTTTCGAGACCACCTTGGTCAGTTCTATTGGTGCTTCTTTGGCAGTTGTGGTATTAAATCGTCTCTAGAGGTGGAAATGATGGGTGTGATACCCACCATAACATTTTCCAAACAAAAGGGTTGGAACAATATTTGGATTGAAAGTGATTAAACCACTATTGTCAATGCTCTTTGTAAGGGTGTGTTGCATTTTTCATGGCCACTTACCACTCGATGGATGAACTGCCTTGAGTCGCTTATGGGGACTAACTTCATTTACACACATGCCTTTCGTGAAGAGAACATCGTTGCGGATGGTCTTGCCAACACGGGGGTCAAACAAGTCCTAATTTGGAAGGCTGCCTTTCTGATGGCTCTTATTCCCCTTTATGACAAATATTGTAATAATATTCCTTACTTCAGACTCATGTAATTTCCCTTTCTTATTTTTCAAATAAATTATGACTTGGTCTTTGCCTGATGCAAAAAAACTATTCCATTGGAGTATTGATCCATGAAAAATGGAGTTAGGATAAGTCCATATACCTAGAGGGAGACATCAAGAGAAAAAAATAAAAATGGGTATTTAGTGGGAGAAAATAAATATGAAATGATCATTAAGTAATTTTTTCTATAAAAACAGAGACCACACTGTAACCCCATGGTCATGACATAGAAAGGATGAAAACAACCCTACCATAGAAAAGTTTCCTCAGGCCATGCCACAACCATTCCAAGTAAACCAACCTCTTGAAAACACAACAAATATCTCTCAATGTTCTTGTTCACCTACTATAGGGATACAAAATATCCCAAAACCCTCGTTGTAGCTATAAAAAAAATTTGAAGTGGCACTATAACTCACTCACTTGATCCTCCACGACACAGGCATGCCTTCACAGTGTATTAATGTTGAAACATGCAATAACATGGAATATTGGACTCTAAGTATCCATGTAACAACCAACCACCTATGCCAAAGACATTTTCTACCAAAATCTCATGTATTTCATAACATGGTGGTCCATTGTGTAGTTGGTATTATCCATGCTTCAACCCCTACACAATGACACATATCCCTTTTAAAACCCATCATTTATTTTCAAAAAACCAAAATGACTATAGAAATATCATTTATAACCTTGAAACATTTATAATCGGACTCCATTATATAAAATAAACATACATACCTAAACATTATCTAAAAATAAGGGTCATGAGATACCTCAATGAGAGTAACTAGATGTTACAATCTCCCCACAATAAACACTTTCTATCACAAAAAATCCAATGGAGATGATTCCATATCAAAAAAATAATTCCACTTCTCTATCATCAGTAACACATTCTCTAATGTCTCATACAAATAAAAACTGTTATTCCGTAGAACATGGATAAAATGTATCACCTTTCCCTGAAGAAACATTGTATTAGAATTAACAATCCTGACTGGATGACCACTTGGGGAAAAATTTGTCTCAAATTAATGTTCTTACGAAATCAAGACACAAGAAGGTTCAGAAATATAATTTTGAAGCTGTGATACATGAAATTCATTTTGGATCAAATTCAACTATGGTGACAGTTCCAAATAGTAATCCACTTTCACAACATGCTCAACAATTTCAAAACGTCTCCCAATTCTGGGAAGAATATTTCCCCATTTCCGAAGAAATCAATTAATCGACCAAGGTGAAACTCTAAAAAAAACATGGTTACCTACTAAAAACCAAAATGGTCATCGATTAATGCCACCATATTATTTATACTAGATTTATTCCATCAACATCCTCTGATGAATCAACTAAATCCTCATAGTCATCTCTTAGACCAAACTTGGTCCAACCAAGACCCATTTACCAATATCAGACCAACATAATAATGATCTAAATTGATAGCCATACAAGGAAATAATATTTCCATTCTGATAGAAGAAATTAATTTGTTGTTATAATAAAATCAACCATTTCAAAATTTCCATCCCATGCTCCAACAAATTCATGAGTAGGAGCACAAAGCATTTATTCATGATACAATATACCTCGCACTTTCTATCCATCCATCCATGGGTGAAATTAATGCTCAAACATACCAAGTGTCCCATGTCTTATTAAAGGAATCGTAATAAGTTAGAAGTGAAATTTCGATCTCTATAAAATACTATATAATATGTAATTCCATTCAACATGAAAACCACTTTCACATATATATTTCCAAAAACTGTAACATTGGTTGCATCTCCAGTGGGTGTATAGTGAGATGGTTTGGTTATAATTTGTATCAAAACACATATCACATTATTTCCACGAGAGGTTATGTGGAAACCTAAAAGTAATGTACATATAAATGGAAGACCACTTAAAAGGGGTACTAAAAGTGGCTGATGCAAACCCAGAGGCCCCTAGTTTTCAGTTATGTCCTGTTGGAAAGTATAACAGAGAGAAAATGTTTTGTTATATCTTGTCTCGTATATGGACAAAAAAATTATCTACTTAGTTCTAGGGTGGACCACCCACTATGAATTACAGAAATCCCCCATCACATTTTTTTCACAGTAAAAGGAACAATGTATCGATTCGAAAACCGAGGATACCATCCCAATAGAACATTCACTCACCGACGGCCTCCCAAACTTATATATATTCCTTAATTCCATTCAATTCATCATCAAAATAATTCACATAATTAATCTTTTTGAAAACACATAAGGTTAACTACAAACATTCCATAAATAAATTAGACTCATACTCCTGGACATACAATGTAACTGAGTAAATAGATCTATCAGATTCTAATATTTTGATGATTATATCATGGGTGGGTTGGATGGTTCTTGCTAAATGAATGAGAAACTAAATTCCCCTTTTTACGTGTGTTATAATTTTGAACTGAAAATATTACAAGTACTCCATAAAACACCACTATAGATGATTCAAATCATTTTGAGAGATGATATAACATAAACTTTTTTGGCCAAAACAAATGGTTAACATTTCTCTAAAAAGGCAATAACACAAATTATTAAGATAATTTATCACATCTAAGTGCCCAATATCATGGGTTGGATAATTCTTATTGTGTGGGCTAAGTTTTCTCGATCCATAGGATACCACATGATCTCCCTACATAAGTAAAAATCCTAGACCAAAACATGATGCATCATGAAAGACCACATAACCTCATCCATCCTCTAGAATATTTAACACTATTAAAAATTCCAAATAAGTTTTCTCAGAAGAAAAGAACACTATAAATTTTCATCCAAAATGGAAATAGCTCTTATCTGATTGGGATACATCTATAGAGATTCCAAATATGATAAATTTCTGATGAATGTATGGTAATATCCATCCAATCCCAAGAATCTTACATTCTCAAAAACATTATATAGTTGATCCCATGTCATAACAGCTTTCACCTTCTCAATATCAACTAATTCACCATGTTCAATGTCCATGTGTCAAAATAAAATCACATCCTGAATCGAGAAACTATATTTTGAGAGATTCACATACATTCATTGATTTCAAATGATTCCCATAACATCTCCAAAATTATGCACCTGGTGCTCCTTGTTCTAAGAGTAAACTAGAATATCATCGAAAAATACCACAATGAATGAGTCATGGTACTCATGAAATATATTGTTCATTATATCTATAAAAACAATCATAGTATTTGTGAGACTATATCACACAAAAAGACACGCATAATGGCCATAACTACTCTTAATGGTATTCCTCGTAATGCTAGACTATTTTATTCTAAACCACTCATAATCTGATCGATGATCAGTATCCATGAACAACATTGCACAATTTAACTAGTCAAACCGATCATCTATCCATAGAATCATGTATTTTTTTATTTACCATAACTCAACTGGGATTGCAGTAATCAACACATAGGTAAAGGTTCACATCATCTTTCTTCACAGTGAATATATTAACCGCCCAATGTGACTCGATACGTCATATAAAGCCTTTCTCAATAAGACCAACCAACTGAGTCTTAAAATATTTAAATTTAATGGGTTCTATGTCATAAGATGGAATCAAAACTATCTTAGTACCAAATAATAAATAAATATAGAAATCCAACTCTCTTGATGATGGAATTCTAGAGAAAATAGAAAGAAAAAAATCACGAAACATAATGCAAACTGGAGGGAGAATTTCTCAAATATTGTCACTCCAATTGAAAAGAAACAAGTAATTTCACCCTTCCCAACTATGGAAATTATTTTCAAAATCTACTTCATAATGGGTCATATTATCGATGAAAGATATGACAGACCCCATTGGTTGTAGTAAAGGAGACCTACTGAAGGTAACAGTCAATTCAGGACATATTTTCAGTTAGTCAATTCATTCTAAAGATGACATCAAGAGATTTCAGGTTGAGAATAAAAAAATTTAAGCTAACAAAAAACTCAAAAATGTGAGAAGTCCAGTAGGAATCAAAATAACATACACTCTCCACATTCTAAGGGTAATAGTAACAACCATCATATAAGACAAATTCTCAATATGAGGATTCATAAAATTCCTATCATGGGATCATATAAATGATTGAGATACCCCAGTGTTAAATAATGAAATCACTAAAGATAAATATAAAGTGAGCGAAGCTCTCACAATTTATGTACCTGCATTAGCTTCCTCTAGAGACTCTTCAACTACCTGAAGAAAAATCATTCTAAACACATTTTTTTCGAATACTTTGTGTTTTGAAGCATCTGGTTTCACAATTGGTTTTTTCTGGTGAACCCTGCCACTACATGGGGAAGAAAATATATTGAATAATGTTTTTAGGTATCTGGAGGGACAACTAGAACTATAGATCTTTGGTGCCTTAGTACAACCCCGTTTTTAATGTCTAACCTTGAAACACTGAAAGAAAGTCAACGAGACTCTTACAGGAACAATAGGAGGTCTAGATGATGCATGGTGTCTAGACCCACTATGAAACTCATCACACTTTATCATTCCCTTAATGTTACTCACTAAACTACCACAAGGATGAAAGGGTACTCCTGTAAACCATAACTTAGTAGATATGTCAAGATTGATAATCAATGATATATGCATAAAATCTACATAAGAAGTGAGATTCACCAAGAAAACCTATGATCATAAACTACGTCAGAAACCCATATTGAACCATCGAACCCACATATTACCATTCATAGACACCCTATAAGAAAATTGAACAACTCACAAAAATATTTCACATACAATTTCATGGTCCTTTAATCTTGTGTGAGGATGAGAATCTCTATGGAATTCACCAATACCATCGAATATGGATAGAATTTTTTGGTGATAAGTAATAAACCATGATTCCACTCTAATCATTCCCACTTCTTCATCGTTACAATTGATTCCCACCATCACCTTCTAGGATCCTCAATTATAAATGTATCAAATTTAACATTAATATAATCAGACATTTCCATTTACTCAAAAGGTAGATCTAACTGTTTCATCCAATCCTTAACCTCTTGATGATGATTAAATACTTAAAATTTATATGGCCTTTAATGATTAATGTCTTGATCATGATCTCAAGATTCATTCCTTCATGGTTTCACTTCTAGAGACCAAAAATGAATTTTTTTAGGTGCTTTTCCTAGATCATGACTAACACACACCACTATATCAACAAGATTTATAGAAGATTATCTCACTATAGTCCACCAACATCAACCTCCTATGGAATATTAAAATACCTTCTTGATCTCATAATGCTACAAAAAATTAATAAACAACACTGAATGTATCATCCATCATCCACAATGTATAATTCATGATTAGGTTTTCAAAAAACTCAGTTAAACTCAGAAAGGAATAGAATAAAATAAAAATCCTCAATGACACTTCCCTAAACACCCATAGTGAATTACAGCTCATTATGATGTGACCTAGCCAGGCACTCACTTGCAGCAACCTCTTAAGTCCCTTCAATTCTACCTCTAATCTACTAGGAAAATAAAAAATGTATAAATTAATCTTGGAAACATGCACAAAATCCCTTGATATCACTCTTTCATGAACAATCTTGGATACCCAAAAATATTGATACCTGGTCTAGCTTTGATATAGACTGAAGGTAATTCCCAATCCCCAAAGGTTGGTAACTAGAAACTTGAATAATATAAGAAACATAATAGGAACAATTTCTCCACAAAATAGTAGAATACAGAATATACAAGTAATTATGCTCAGAATTTCAAAGAGAGAAGACTCCATAATCAAACATGTAAAAAAATCCAAAATCTTACATCCTTAGGGGTCACAACAACTATCATGGTAAAACCTATACCATAACTCATGTAACAAGTTGATCAAATCTCTACTTATCACATCCATTACATTGGATCCCAACCACATCTAAGTGGTTGTTTCCCTTTTCATGGACATGGAATATGAAAATATAACAACACCCGGTGAAAAAAGTTGGTATTGAGATGAATAGACTAGTATGGTCTCAATGAGTATTCTATAATAAATTACAAAATAATAAATCATTAATGATTTGAATTTCATAAAAAAATGGATTTAATTTCATTTATATATTTTTAAAAAAGATGATTTTAATAAAAAAAATATAGAATACATATAGAAATATAAATAAAATAATTTTTTATATAAAAAATTTATATAATGATGTTGGTATGAATAAAAAAATCTATAAATCAAGGTCATGTAATCATCAAACCAAACAACTCATAGAACCATTTAATAATCAAACTATTACATTTGGTAGTGACAATTTAATCCTCAAAATAATCACCCAATGATCTTGGTTCAATGTTTTCACTCACCCCTTAGCTTGTATCACCATGACCCAACAACCCATTAGGGAAATCATGTCGTAATATGTTTATGTTACCTTTTCCATCATCAATCCATTTCTAGGGGTTGGATCCTGGCATGCTTGAAATAATTAAACAAAGACTATCCATTCTAATTTGTTAATTATCTAATCAGTCAATCAATATTGAGAAAATAAATCATTTTAAAACACTTCAAAATAAAATTACCCAAATTTTAGCACTAAACATGTCTTTCACATTTCAAAACCAAATCATTAGTTTCTATAAATTAATGCTTTTTAAAGTCACTTTTAAATTTAATCCATTTATCTCTTATTTCAATATAAAATTAGTTCATCATTTCATTTTTAAAATCAGGCCATCGGGTTTTTTCATTTCTACAAAATAATTTCAATTCCATTGAAATTGGGATTTGTTCACAATTTCTATTCCCCTATCAAAATAAATCATCAATAATATCAAATCTAATATTTTATATCATTTAAGTACTCATTTCAAATAAATAAATAAATTTAATTTTTTAATTTTAGGGAAAATCATATGTAACAACCATCCATTAATACTGGTATCGAATCAACAACCACAACCGGAATGCCAATGATAACAAAGGTGTGTGAGATAATGAAATTAATCATATTATCGAGATCCGTCAAAATTTTGATTAGAATCATCAATAACATGAAGATGTATCACACTATTAGAATGAGATAAGAATAAATATATGATATAAAATTTTCATAGATTCCTTACTAGAGAATAATAAAGTTGATTCTACTAAAAAATTGATCCAAGAAGAATGAAATTTAGTTGTTTAAAAACTCTTTTAGGGAAACTTCAAGAGAAAAAGTAAGAATGAGAGTCAAATAAATGAAAATAATTATAAAACCCGGATTGGAGAATTTAATTCAATAAAAATATAGACTATTCCAAAACACTCATGACCACGACACATAATGGATGAAAATATCTACGCTAAACTGCAGCCTCCTCCGACCGCCCTTTGGCCACCCCCAATCAACTAGCCTCCTAAAAACACACCAGAGTTCTCACTCAGATCTAATTCACTTGGGGTAAGACAATGGTGTTTACGAAAAATACCATGACCTAGGTATATTCCAATAGGTAGTGGCATCCTAACTCTCTTAGTCAAGCCTCTACATCGTATCCAACCCTCCATAGTGTAGTTATTCCAAAATTGGAAGTGGCTTTGATAACCAGCCACTAGGGAACCATAATATGTCCAACAACCTCTTTTGCTGTTAAGTTTGACCTCAATAACACCTATGTTGTAGCCTGATGGTTTGTGGAGATTCTGGTACTCTCTATGTTGCATCCCTTACACCACAACACAACTCCATTCCACTACGAAAAAAATCAATATTTGTGATGAGTTATTTATGACGGGGAAGGGTCCCATCACAAATAGTCTGCCTAGAGGGACTTTTGTGACGTAACCCTCTACCCGTCACAAATAATTCATTTATTTGCGACAGGTAGTTGACATCGGTCGAAAAAGTTTTGGCGTGAGTTACTTGCCAAACTGTGTGAAGGGTATTTGTAACTGGCATAAGAACCTATCACAAATACCCAAAGGTGTAATTTAGTATTTGCGACAAGATTTATCCCTTGTCACAAATGGTATGTCGGTATGTTGGTATTTGTGATTGGTCTCATCACAAATACCTTTCTAACTACCAAAGCTAATTAATATGTACGTTAGAATTTGCGACGAGGCCCATCACATGTAAAATCATCACAACTAATCTCATATATATATATATATATATATAACCCCATCTATATTTCTCTCATTCCACTCATATCTCTTGTCCCCTCACACCCTCTACATCTATTTTCTCTCTCAAAATTTTTCTAATTTAAATTTTTTAAATCAGAGCAATATTTGTTGCATAAATCCTCTAAAAGATTTAGTTTTATGTTATTTATCAATTTCTTTACCTTTTTATTCAATTAATTTTTTTGGTATTATTTATAATTATTTTAAATTAGCTATAATAAAATTAAATTAGAATTAGATTATTTTATTTTTCATTTTTTTTAAATATGAGTGATTTGTATTAACTATAATTATTTAACAGTTCTTTTTATTATTATTAATTAGTATTCATTTGTATTAATTAGAAAATTATTTAGGATTATAAAAAATTAGTATTAATTAGCGATAATTACTAAAAATTAGCGTTAATAAGTAGTAAATTGAAATAAATATTTATAAATAGTAATAAATAGTAATAATTAGAGGTAAATCGTAATAATTTCAAGTAATTAGTAATTATTAAGAATAATTACTCATAACTAGTGATAAATAGAAGTAATTAATAATAATTAGGATTAATTAAAAATAATTCAGATTAATTAGGATTAATTAGTTATAATGAGGACTCATTAATAATAATTACGATTAATTTGTAATAATTTGGATTAATTAGTTATAATTAGGATTAATTACTAATAATTATGATTAATTATTAGTGATTGTGATTAATTAGTAATAATTTGGACTAATTTGGATTAATTAGAAATAATTAAGAATAATTAGGATTAATTAAGAATAATTAGGACTAATTTGTATTAACTAAGATTAATTAAGTTTAATTATGATTAATTCAGAATAATTAGGAATAATTAGAAATAATTAGTAATAATTAGGAATTATTAGGAATAATTTTGAATAATTAGGAATAATTAGTAATAATTACGAATAATTAGGAATAATTATGAATAATTAATAATATGTAGGAATAATTATTAAGAATTATTAATAAATCGTAAGAAACAGTAATAATTCATAAAAATTTGTAATAAATGGTATTAATCGTAATAATTAGTTATAAATAGTAATAAAGAGTAATAAATAGTAATAAATAGTTATAAATAGTATAAATAGTAATAATTACTAATATTTAGTAATAATTATTAAAAATTAGTAATAATTACTAATAACTAGTAATAAATAGTAATAAACAGTAATAAATAATAATAAATAGTAACAATTAGTAATAATAATAATAATTAGTCATTATTAGAAATAATATGCAATAATTTGCAATAATTTGAAATAATTAGCAATAATTGGTAGTAATTAGCAACAATTAGAAACACTTATTAATAAATAGGAATAATTTGCAACAATTAGCAATAATTAGAAATAAATACGAATAGTTAGGAATAAATAGAAATAAATATGAATAAAGAGTAATAAATAGGAAAACATAAGAATATATTGGAATAAATAGGAATAAATAGAAATAAATTAGAATAGGTATAAATAAATAAGAATAAATCAGATTAATTAGATATAAATAGGAATAAATCTGAATAAATCGGAATAATAGAAATAAATATAAGTAATTCGGATTAATTAGCAGTAATTAGTAATAATTAGTAGAATTTAGTAATAATTAGAAATAATTAGTAATCATTATCAGTAAGTATTAGTAATTAGATGTAATTAGAAATAATTTGCAGTAATTAGTAATAATTAGTAGTAATCTATAATAATTAGCAGTAATTATGTGTAATTAGTATTAATTAGTTATAATTAGGAGTTATTATGATTAATTAGCAGTAATTAGGATTTATTAGCAGTAATTATGATTAATTAGCAGTAATTAGGATTAATTAGCATTAATTATGATTAATTAGGATTAATTAAGAGTGATTAAGAGTAATTAGGATAAATTAGGAGGAATTAGTAATAATTAAGATTAATTAGTAATAATTAAGAGTAAATAGTAATAATTTGGAGTAAATAGTAATAATTAAGAGTAAATTTGAATAATTATGACTATATATTAATAATTAAGAATAATTAGTAGTAATTAGTAACAAATATGAATAATTAAAATTAATTATTAGTAATTAGAAATAATTGGGAATAATTATGAATAATTAGAAGTAATTAGCTATAATTGGTAGTAATTTTGAATAATAAGCAGTAATTAGAAATTATTAGCATTAATTAGAATTAATTTGTTATATTTATGATTCATTAGAAATAATTAGAGTTAATTTTTCATAATCAGTTGTAATTAAGAATAATAAGCAGTAATTATTAGTAATTAGCAGTAAGTAGAAATAATTAGCGGTTATTAGCAATAATTAGCAGTAATTAGCAATAATTAGCAGTAAATAGTTTTAATTAGTAGGATTGAGCAATAATTAGCCGTAATTAGGATTAATTGGCAATAATTTGGATTAATTAGAAGTAATTAGGATTCATTAAGAGTAATTTATAAAAATTATGAGTAATTAGTAATAATTAATATTAAATAGTAATAATTAGCTGTAATTATTAACAATTAAGAGTAAATAGTAACAATTAAAAGTAACTAGTAACAATTAGTAGTAAGTAGTAATAATTAAGAGTAAATTGGAATAATTACCATGAATTAGAAATTAATATTAAGAATTAACAATAAATTGCATGAATAATGATTACTTAGAAATAATTAGGATTAATTAACATTAATTAGGAATAAAAAAGAACAATTCAGTTTAATTAAGTATAATTTGGATTAATTAGGAATAATTTTCATTAATTTACAATAATTAGAAATAATTAAAAAATAAATTGGCATAATTTTCAGGGGATTGGTGGCATTCCTTTCGCTCGACAACTCTTCCCCTTAAAATCATATCTCACTGAAATCACTATGAAAAATATGCTGCAATATGCAGATATAAATTTTTGTATTCATGAGAATTGATATGCGTACAACAAAGAAGATTTCTCATACTGATTTCACTGACATAAATTTTCAAAGTGAGTAGTAGTCAAGAAAAAGAGGATTCTTTTCCTGATGAATCATCTTCTTTCAACCTTATCTAACTGAAATAACTCTGAAAAATATGCTATGATGTTCAAATATCCATTTCTGTATGCAAGATAATGGAGAACAATGCAACGATGCCTCCCTACTCTCCATTCTCATGCATACGAAAATTGATATTCGTATATCAGAGTATATTTTTCATTGTAATTTTAGTCATATAAAGTTACAAAGTGATGATCTTTTAAGAAAAAGAGTTTCCTTTAATCCACTGGAAATTGAACCACTAGTAATTAGTGGTAATTAGTATGAATTTTTTGTAATTACTAATAATTAGATGTAATTTTTATAAATTCATATATTTTAGTTTAGATTTGTTTAGATTAGTGTAAATTTTAAAAATAACTATTATAAATATATATGAAATAATATAGATTATTTTATATTCCTTGTATAGTGAATTTAAATTTCTTCTTTTTTTGGAGAGTGTTTGAATAATATCAAATTATTCAAAAAAAATTATTAATTTATATTTTATTGAGAAATATAGAAAAAGGATGATGGTAAAAATCATTATTAAATGAATGCTCTTTGATAAATCATCATAGGAATTCAAACATTTCTAGTTTAAATCCTATATATATTGAGGGTGTTGAAGCTTTATTTTCATTTTCATCATCAAAACACGAATTTATTTCATACGGGACAATTAAATATTCATGTAAAAAATGTTTGTTGTTTCTATTTATAACATCTGATATTTTTTTAGTCCATCTATTACATTTTGGTATTCAACTAGATCATGTTTTTTGGTATTAACAAATTTAATGTAATTCCATAGAAAATAGTAATCACTTGGTTTCAGGGCCATCATGGTTTCAAAAATTAGTACATGATGTGGAAGGTCTGTATGTTCAAAAAAGTACATATGATTGTATTTATTTAACTCCTGAGTTAGTACCATATCAATTTTATTAGTTGTTGAGGTCTTTTGAGGAATCCTTATATCCTTGATTCTTGATATGAAAATTTGATGTGGTAGAAAAATTCATGGATATTAAATCATAAAATGGATTGTGAAATAACTATTTTGATTAGATATTCTATTTGGTTAAAACATTGTTACCTGAAGGAAATGTGTTTCTGAAAAAATTTATAAAACAGAAAGAGGTTGGTTCATAATCTGGGTCTCGGTTATTAAAAGATTCATCAATATTCAAATGATTCGATCTTATATTATGGTGAAAATGAGTTGTTGGAAATTTTTCACATATGTGGACAATCGATTTATAAAGAAGCCCAATTAAAAAATTCTGGATTGATTCCTATAAAATAGTTGAGATATTTCCCACTTACACAAAGAGTACAGCGTTTATTTATGACTCAGAACATAGCAGCATTGATGTCATTGAACAAAAAAAATATTTCAACTAGTAAAAGACTAAATAATTCCTCTAGTGGTGATTCATGGAAACAATATGGAAACGTGAATCCATCTTTTGGATTATAATCCCGAAACGTGTGATTGGGTATTTATACTGACATTTTCTATTCATTTGGTTCTTGCAGTAATTAGTATTCATGTTGTAATTTTATTGTAACTCCATATTATTTACCTACAACGATATTGATAAAGTAGCCATATATCCTTTTGAACATATTAATTCTAGGGCATCTAAAAATATTATTGATGTATATTTGAAACTGATGATTAATGAATTAAATTCAGTGTGGAGTAATGGTGTTAGTACATTTGATGTTGTTGCAAAATAGATTTTCCTACATAATGATTCAATGATGTGAACATTTACTGACTTCATAGCATATGGAATGTTATCTGGATAGAGTAAACATGGTCTGAAATCTTGTTCATACAGTATGATAGAAAACGAAGAGTTTATGCTCATCAATAAAAAATTATCCTTTTTTACTATCATTGCAGATTCCTTTCTACCAATCATCCTTTTTTGGAGGAACAAATATCATTTCAGAAAAGGTATAATTGAATAATATGAACCTCCAACAATGATCTCTGGTATATAGGTTAAATCAATTATCACTTAATTACCTCCCATCACACTTTTACCAACAACAAACCAATAGAAAAGGATGGCTTTGTGAAAGAACACAATTGGATAAAACATTTCATTTTTTAGGATCTTCTATATAAGTCCAATTTGTGGGTCTATTAAATGTTCCATGTCATGCATATTAAAATAACTTTTTTTAAATTTTATTTAATACTATTTAGATACAATAGATAAAACCAAAAATAATTTAATGTCATGAATAGATCACACAAAAAATTTTAGGAAACCAAAACATGAACTATTATAAAATGTCAGATCAAAAAAGATAATGATTCCAAAAGAAGCATTTATAGTTTCCAATGAAAATATTTTTTTTATTTTTCCTATGGATTGTATATTTGAGACTTCCTAATAGATATACTTCCAATTTTGGAAGATGTTTCATAAATGGTCATATTACTGGATTAAAAATCCATGACTACCATGTGATAAGAGAAAGAGTTATACTAATTAGATTTAGAGGTTTGCTGAATTAAATGATTTTTGGATGTGATAACATACATATAATATTTTTTCTATGGCATTTGTGGGGTGATAACAAAATACAATACACTATGAATATTGTAAGAAGAAGTTTCTTAAATTATATGTCAACTAGAAAAAATCATCCCACCAGCTTTATTAGTTTCAATGGAACATTTGATAATTAATTTGTATTAAGAAGAAAAATTTGGAGGTCTAGTATAGTTCTGACAGATGTACCCATTTGATTGATGCAAGAACAAATTGAAAAAAAAGTATATAAAAAATCATCAGTTGAAGGATCAATTACCAAAGCATATTTCCAAGAGGAAATTTATATTTTCTACTCCCATTATTTTGAATCTAAATGTCACTTAAAACATATCTGCATTCAATGTAATGAGGGAAATTTTACTGAAAAAATGGGAAAACAATTATCATCTTTAATCAGCCTAAACTTAGATTCGGTGGAGTTCATGAATAATGGATTTCAGATGATGAACATCATAGATCTCACACGTATATTCTTCTCAACTATGAAGACCTGACACCATTTATATTGTGTATGATTATATTACTTATTCTATAATATTTGTTAATGTAAATTAATCTTATTTTATTTTCAGGTTATATGATAATCAAATCAATTAATAGGTTTCAAAAAATAAAATAGAAACTCTCAAAGAATGATGATAAAATAATTTCCCATCCGGGTTTCGAAAACTATTAACATAAATTATTATGGTTTAACATATAAAATAAATTTATTACTTATTATATAGATAATTGTTTTACAAATTTTTAGGTATCTCAACATGCATATAATTTTTATTGTTTATTGTGTGTCTTTCATAACCCACCATCCAAAATGGTTAAATCTTATAATGCATATGACATTAATGGTTTCTGATTTCATACAGATGCGTATGGGTAATCATAAAAATTAATAGTGTTGTATTCTTAAAGGGATCTTGTCAAATATAATCTGAAGTTGACATTTAAGGAATGCTAGAAGAAATTATTGAATTATGTTATATGTGATAGAACTACATAATGATGTTTAAATGTGAGATGATGGATACTGAGATTGTATTGTGTGTTATTTTGGCCCATGGACTTATTGATTCTAAATATAAAACACTAATTTCAATAAATGAACTTTTTTTATTAGCTCATCAGGATCATCAAAATTTGTATGGTAATTACATTTCTACTTCAGAACTGTTCAGTGATTGGTGGAGCATAATTAAAATTAAATCCGATGAATATTAGTTTACTCAAAGTGATTGAGGTTCCATTTCAGTAATGGGAATTAAAAGTTTTCAATAGACTGCACCAAATCCATATTTTTCATGGAGATACAAGAATATTGATGATGACACGCAACAGTTAAGGGTCGATGGTGGCAATGATGTAACAAATTATTTTGAAATGACAAGAGATGATGAAACTGAAACACATATAGAAATTAATTATGCTAAGGAGTAATATGAAGATATTGACATCATCATATATGAATATGAGGATGAAAATAAAGATTAATATGGTTAAATGTTATCAATAGTCATATATAATATATATCAATATATATTAATTTTTTTACTATTTTCAACAATAATCATTTCAGGTTTCTGATGGATCCCAATGAGTTTCTTTTGTTGCAGAAGGCTTATCTACCTTTGGACTATAAGTATTTTTTTAACAAAAGAGATAAATTACTAATCAAGGAAACCAGGATTACAAATCCAATCAGGGAATGAGTTCACCCAAGAATGATCACCCCAACATTTCCCAAAGTGCGACAAATGATGGGATATTGAATTACCCTCTCTTCTGATAAATGAAAATTTACATGCATCAAAACCATCGGTCATGGACCAAATCTTCCTCAAGATGTGGGCAAAAGGTTGAAAGTCCTCATCTTTTGTTGAGATATCGTTCACCACTTCGAGGAAATCGGACTCCACCAGGATCTTGGGCCAACATTTTGAACGGGGAAAAAGAATCCCCTGGAGGATGGCTGAGGCTTCAGCCGCCACAGGGCACCATGAGTAAGGCAATTACCTACCCTAAGATTCCACAATCTGGCCACGGATTTTATGAGAAATGAGCCCAATGCTGACCCTTGAGTTATCAGAGACAGTAGCATCTATATTAATCTTGATGAAACCCTCAGGGGGGGAGACCAAAGGGGAGTCGCCTGTTGGGTGTGACCCGAAGAATGCACCGCTTCACTTTTCTTCCAGCCATTCATCAACTCCATAGCTCTAGCCACCCATAGATGATCAGGGGTCACCTTCCTCTGGAAAAAGCATTCATTTAACCCTCAAATTGTTGGCAGTTTATAGGGCACTTGGAGGGCATGAGGTCTTTCCCGATTGATGAATCCTAAAACTATCCTAGAGCGACTTCCACATATTAACATCGATTGATTCTTGTAGAGGAATCATTAAAAAGGTATTTTAGTTAGTTTTAATTAAACTATTTACATATTAATTTTTTCATTATCTTTTCTTTTTTTCACAGTTTTTCAAATATAGTTATAGGATCGGGAAGCACTATATTGTGTAATTATTTTTCTGGAGCAAGGGTCACATTGGATGAGATTTCTGTTGATATTCAGCACCATATGTTTGATCATTGGAGGCTATGAAAATATATAATATAAATTTTTAAAATTTATTTTATTAATAACATGATATTATAATTTATTTGTGGGGCTTATGGAATCTCACTGATGAGATCATACGGTGTGTTATCTGGAAGGCATGGGAAGGGTGTATGCGTGAGCATTTCCATCAGTTTTTTTTTCAATTTTGAGGAAAAAAAATGAATATTTTAGGAGTGATGGATTTTGATGAGTCTTTTTTCAGCCACTGACTTAATTACATTTCATGTTAGGTTTGGAATGGATTATTTTCACATTGGATGGGTGGACGTTTTCAACGGATTTCATCAGTAGGTTGACAAAATTGGGGTAGATAGGAGGTGACACATCGATCTGATAGTCATATATTCAGTACACATTGTGAACATATGTAAATACATTAATTTAAATCACCTATATAACATTAAATTTAACGGTTTATTTTATATTCAAATAGGTATTCGAGCAAACCGATGTTATGTAGTTCGACGATTATAGGAGTATGTATAAAAATTCAGTCACTAGAGACGTTGTAGGTGACCTCCCTCATCAGACTGTGGTTAGTATAATTTATTTTTGTGTTTTAAAATTAACTATAAGTAATATTTTACCTATTGTAATTTTAAATTTCAATTGAAGGAGTCATATGAGGTTGTGACATCTTAGTGATAGACTGAGAGTTAGGCCGAGACCCAGGATCATACAAGTTCCCTCCAATTTGCTGAGAATGCATGGATGTAGGTGACCATGTATTCCATAGAGAATGTCTAAGTTATTGGTATCATCTCAAGATTGATGCTAGGAAGTTATTATTGTAGCGCAGCAATGTTGGCATCCAGCTCAAGAGGAGTTTGTGAAGAGTTGTCATCATCTTATGTACTGTGTTACGAGCATCTTCGAGCTCAAAGTGAGGCCATAGAGAGTATCCATTAAGAGTAGGAGGATATGATTCAATGGAACTAGTAGGAGATGCGTCAAAGGTAGCTTTATTAGGAATAACTCTGACGACAATTGTCATGACCCGTCCCCTAGGGCTCGTATCGTTACTACCCCAAGCCCGACTTCTATAGGCCAGGGGTTGGTGAATAGAACCATAGGCATAAATACCTAAACTGGGAAGGCATTACCTTTATAACTATAGATAATCACATCAGAGTACACAATTGGAAGAAAATAGCTATGTAAAATTGTATATAAAAGAAGTGTTGGAAAGTAAAAAAGTGTCCGGAAATACAATCCCAACAGGAAAGTACAAGTACAACTGAAATAAAGTACAACTGAAGAAAAGGAAAGCATCTACTTGGTTGTCCTCCAGGGTTCCTACCAGAAGGGTTGGTATAGATGTCCTCTTTATCACCCCATGTCCATTTGTCTCCTCTGTGTACCATCACACCGAGTGATCCACCTCCGGGTACCGTCTAGTCCTGCTACTTTCTGCCTCAGTTAGCACTGTTCATCGTCTGAAACCAACACAACGAGGTGCGGGCATAACCCGTGTAGGGGTGAGAATAATGATACTCATTAGGGACCCTGAGACTCCTAAAGGTCTCACCAAATCCAACAAGGATAAACAAAAAATTATGAAATCAATGGATAACCATTATTTAGGTATATTCCAAAACATAAACCTAAGTTATCTACTAACCCATCTCAATCCTAAGGAAAACACAAAAGTCATTGACTAATCTCAAACCAGGATTTTTATTAATCTGAACCCTCGTCTCCTGGAGAACTCCTTCTCTATCGAGTACAGTAGGCCTACCCTATCACACAGAGGCGCTTCCCACTAACTTGGACTGCTGAGGTACTTCTCCTATCGAGTATTGTGGATCTGTTGTAATCACACAGAGGTGCTCCCCACCATGGGTCTGTTGTGCTCACACTGAGGTGCTCCCCTAGTAGCCTGCTGAGTTACTCCACGTGTAGAGTACCGTGGGTCGGCCGTGCTCACACAGAGGGGCTCCCCAATGTGGGTCTGCCGCCCTCACACAGAGGCGCTCCCCACTGGGCTAGTCGAATCACTCTCAGTCGAATTGGTATGCAGTCGTCAAGTCTCAGCCAGCTACTAGTTTCCCGCACAAATGTCTGCGAATATATGGAATATTTTCTCCATAGGATACTGGTTGATACTCCAACTATCACGAAGACCCACATAGAAGTATCTCAAAGGTCTGCCACGTCATAGGTGTCTCATTGCAAAAGACGGTGCGTCAATCAGACGCACGATCAGTTAGATATTAGCCTTTCAGTCCTAGGGGCCCGGTTAGATTAATGTACAATCCAACCTTCTCGTATCTCAATTATACCCCGAATGCATGTGGGGTATTCTCAAAGGGACGGCTTCACTCCTAGAACACCAACACTGCAAACAGTTCGACAAACGGACGTTCGGTGCCAAATAAATGGGCCAAGAAGGTAATGGGTCAATAATGGGCATGTGTCCGATCTGACCCTGACGGACCGACTCGGTCCAACCCAGTCTAGGCTGACCTGGTCTGGGTCGACCCTGTCAGACTCACTGGGTCTAACCCAGCCCGTTGGGCAGGTCAGCCTGTTATGTTTTGGCCCGGTTCGCTGGGCCCGGCCCAACAGACTGCGAGCGCTCTTCGACCCAGAGTTCTATACGTAGGTGGCTCGACCCAAAAGCCAGCGCCATTTCGGCCAGCACCACGAGTGGCGCGGGTCAGGTGACTCAGCCAGGGACATCGGGCCAATCGGGAGGCCAGTGGTCAGGCCACGTGTAGCGCAGTCTAGCCGCAGGTGCGATGAGTAGGGTGAAATAGAGGCCGACCATGCCGCGGGGGGCCCGGCAGGGCGCCGGGTAGGCCGTTGGGGCACCAGCAAGAAACTAGGAAGGTGACGGGGGGTGCTGGGTAAGCCAGGGCAGGGGCTGGGCATGCCGTGGGGGTGCCGGTATGGTGTCAGGCATAGCGTGAGGGAGCCTGGCAGGCTGCGGCAAGGGCTGAGTAGGCTGAGGCAGGGGCCGGGCAGGCTGTGGGGGCACCGGCAGGGCACCGAGCAGGGCGTGGGGGCCGTAAGCAGGTGCGCCGGGCACCGCTCGAGCCGGCGGTGTACCGCCGGAAGCTTCAGGGTTCCGCGGGGGCAGTGCTATTCACGGAGGTCATAGGTAGCGCTATCTTTGTCGTTTATTCCTTTTTCATCATCGCATCATCGCAATAACATAGTATGCCACAAGAAAAAGGAATCGACAGAGGATGTCAGGCCATGTTAGGTTGGCCCACATCCTCCTTGTTTTAAGTGATATCAATTGGTTCATCAAAATAGAAAATGTGAACATAAATTATTTACAACCACGCAACTATTTCTTTTCAAACGATGATGAAAAAAGAAAAGGGATAAAACAAAAGGTAAACCCTGTACATTTGATTCGTCGTTCATCTTTCGTTTACGTCGCAGAAAGACGTTTTTCGATCCATTGTATTCGGACATGTCCCATGTCAAAGGAGTTCGAGGAAGAAGGTCGGAGGGATCGTTCTTTGTAGTCAAAGGTGTCTTTCGTGGGCTTTATTCATGGAGAGAGTGTTCTTCGTCGGAAGAGTGTTCTTCATTGAAGAGTGGTCTTCGTTTGAGAGAGTTATCTCTTCTCCAAAGCTCCATAAAAAATAATAATAGATTGTTTATTATGTTGTTGGCACAATTATTTCAAAATGGAGAAATAAATTAAAAGGCTCCTCTAATTTATTTCAAGAGGTTGACACATTAATTTAAGGGGGTTGGCCCCATTTAATTAAAGGGGAAGGTTGAGGGTCTCTCCCTCATTAATGACGGAGAGTTTAGTGGTTACACTCTCCATCCACTAATAGGGGTCAGGTGATCCCCACCCCTATTATTTAAATGAGAGGTTATGGTCTCAGGTGGTCCGCTGGTTGTAACCTCTCACGGGAAGTTATATTATGGTGGGCCCCACCAAAATAACCTCTCATGGGTGGTTGGGTGTGGTGGTCCCACCTCCAACTCCCAAGTGGAGGTTTTAACCGACAACCACTCGCATGGCAGCTTAAAATAAAATAAAGTGTTGAACACTTTATTTAATTATTTTTTTTAAAAAAATCCAAAAACTAACTTTTATTCTCGACGATCCACCATTGAGGTGAAAGTCTTCTTAAGCGATACCGGAGCTGCGAGTTCAACGTTGCACTCTAAATTCAATTCCAAGCACTGGTTTATAAGTTATAAAATCCAACTCGTACCTATACTGAATGTACCTGTACAAAACGTCAGAAATTGATTTTGCGCACATCGGGCCTCAGAGTCAAGCGCCGTAAATTTTTTCAGGCTCGTAAAAATCCCATATATTTAAGAAATAAAATTCTACATATTTTTCGGGTGTTTATATTCTCCCCACCTTAGTGCATTACGTCCCCATAAGATATTACTCGAACTAAGGGAAAAAATGGGGGTACTGAGCACACATCTGAGCCTCCCACTCCCATGTGGTCTTCTAGAGATTCCCATGCTGCCAGCATACGTGCACCCGAGGTATATACCGACCATGTAAGACTCACTCCTGTCGATCCTCAATCTCCACTGGATCCTCCGTAAATGTCTCCCCATTGTAGACGTCCACCTCTCCATGGTAGATGATATGGGAAGGGTTGTGCACGTATCTCCTCAACTAAGATACGTGGAAGATGTCATGCACCTAGTGCAACTGAGGTGGAAGAGCTAAGCAGTAAGCCACATCGCCTACTCTGCTGAGGACCTGGAAAGGTATGATGAATCTTGGAGATAACTTTCCGCCTCAGCCAAATCACTATAGACCTCATTGAGGTGAGACCTGTAGAAAGACATGGTCTCCATCCTCGAACTCCAGATGTCTCTCCCTCCAGTCGGCATACGACATCTTCCTGCTATGTGCAGTCTTCATCTGCTCCTGGATGATCTGCACCATCTCTGTATTAGCTCATACCATCTCTAGTTCCACTAGTGCAGACTCCCTAGGGTCAGTCCAGCATAAGGGTGATCTGCAAGGTCGCCCGTACAAGGCCTCCAAAGGTGACATCCCTATGGTGGAGTGATATTTTTAGTTATAAGAAATCTCATCCAAAGGAAAATGATCCCCCCCAGTTGCGACTGAAGTCGATGACACATGAACATAGCATTTCCTCGAGGGTCTGAATGTTCTACTTAGTCTGAACATCTGTCTGAGGATAGAATGCGGTACTCAAGTGAAGGTGTGTCCCGAAAGCTTCCTTCAATCCCTTCTACAGTCGGGAAGTAAATTCTGCATCACGATTGGAGACAATATTCAAAGGTATACCATGTAAACACGCAATATCCTGCACATAGAGGCATCCCAAGCTCTCTACTGAACCCTGCTCTCTGATCGGTAGGAAGTGGGCTGACATGGAGAGTCGGTCGATGATTTTCCAAATCGAGTCATGGCCCCTGTATGCACATGGAATACCCATCACAAAGTCCATGTATATCCCATTCCTCTTCCACTCTGGGACCTATAAAGGCTGATCCAAGCATGATGGTACCTAGTGCTTTGCTTTCACTTATTTACAAGTGAGGCACCGTTAGATAAAATCTTCTACTGCCTTCTTCACACCTGTCCACTAGTGATGTCGTCGAAAGTCCGGGTACATCTTCGCCACTCCTGGATGTACTGCTATAGGGTATGTGTGGAACTCCCTCAACACTTCTTCCTGAAGTGGCACTGGTACCATGGTACGTCCTCTGAAGAGGATGACGTGCTCCCCACCTTCATCAAAACCATCAGGTTCCAGCCCTGTGGATATCCAAGCACGTTGTGTCTCGTAGTCAGCGTCCCCATGTTGTACCTCCCTGACTCGTTGAAGAAGTTGGGGAGTGACTGTAAGAGACTGTAGAAATGATTCTCCATATCTATCCACAATGGATATCTGTAAAGCAACCAGTTGCACTGTCACTTCTCCTAGAAGCTGTATACCAGTCCTCCTGCTGAGTGCATATGCAACAACGTTCCCCTTCCCAAGAGTATAGACTATCTCGAAGTCATAGTCCTGGTGGAACTAAATCCAACATCGCTATCTTAGGTTTAGGTTCTTCTGAGATAAGATATACCTGAGACTCTTCTGATCAGAGTACATGGTAAAACGCTCGCCCATCAGATAGTGTCGCCACATCTTCAAGGTGAAGACCACTACTACTAACTCCAGTTCATGGGTAGCGTAGTTCTTCTCATGTTGTCTCAGCTGCCGAGAACCATAAGAAATCACTGCTTGCTCCTGCATTAGGAAACACCCTTGTTCGGTCCCTGATGCGTCACAGTAAATTACGCACCCTATACCCTCCTCTAAATGCCTTAAGATGGGGGGAACTATTAAGTCATTACCTCAACTCTTGAAAGCTCTGCTAGAATCTCTCTTTCCACATTAGGGGTTTCCCCTTCTTCGCCAAGGATGATAGTGGTGCTGGAACTCTAGAGAAGTCTGTTATGAACCTCCAAAAGTATCCAGCCAAACCCAGGAAACTCTATACCTCTGTCACACTCCTGGGAGGCTCCCAAGAAAGTACCGCCTCAATCTTCACTAGATCTAATGCAAATCCAGCCTCTGATATGATGTGTCCCATGAAGTGAACCTCTCTAATCCAAAATAGTCACTTCGAAAGCATACCATAAAGTCAGTTCTCCCAAAGATTTTCCAGTACTACCTGCAAATGGTAGAGATGCTCCTCCTCAGTAGTCGAGTAGATCAGAATGTCGTCGATGAATACTATGACAAAGCGATCGAGGTAAGGATAGAAGATCCTATTCCTGAGACTCATAAACACTTTTATAGAATTGGTTACGCTGAAGGGAATAACCAAGAACCCATTGTGGCCGTATTGACATCTGAAGGCTATCTTCTGCACATCCTCGTCTCAAACTCTAAGTTGGTGATTGCCTGATCTGAGGTCTATCTTAGAGAACCACTATGCTCCCTTCAGCTGGTCAAAGAGGTCATCAATCATTGGGAGTGGGTACATGTTCTTTAAGGCCACTTGGTTCAGGAGAAGGTAGTCAACACAGTGCCTCAAGCTCCCATCCACCTTCTTGGAAAACAGAATCAGTGTTTCGCAGGGAGAAACACCGGTCTAGATGAATCCCTTCCCCAGTAAGTCCTCTAGTTGTACCCTCTGATCGCGAAGCTCAATGGGAGTCATCCAATACGATGGAGTAGATATAGGTGTTGTCCCGGGGTACAGGTCAATGTAGAATTCCACCTCTCTGCGAGGAGGTAGTCTAGGAACACCATCAGGGAAAACATCCACGTACTAGTCCACCACTACATAACAAGTAGGACTCTCCACATCAACAACTTTGAGGGTAAGACAAGCCAACTAGTGAGTGATTGGTTGTACCCTCCTCCGAGTAAGTCTGTCATGTGCTGCAAGGGCTCCCTTCTTGCTGGTGAAGGTAAACTTGGTCCCATACATGCGAAACACCACACTTTTTTCCCAATGCAGTCAATATAAGCATGGACTGTAGATAACCATTCCATACCGAAGATGACGTCGTAAGGCCTCAATGTCGCTACAAGGATATCCCAGGCAAAGCACTCACCTCCTAGAGTAATCTCGCACTGCTGGAACCAGTGTGTAATCATCAAATCACCTCCCATAGGAGTCTCTAGATGTACGGATCGACCTAACAGCTCCTTCGGAATCTCCGAGCAGCAAACGAGGGCAGTGGCAATGAAAGAATGAAAGGCACCTGTGTCTATAAGAACTGCAGCAATGGTGGAGTAGACACAGATTGTACCTCAAATCATCTCTGGTTCATCGTGATCGTAGGTCTGAGCTTCCTGAAGCTGAGCACTCCCATGTCCACCAGCTCCCTGCGGTCGGGGTGGGCCTCCAAGTGGTGGTCATTGTAACACCTCATAACATCATCCACCACCATCTGCACATTCATCTCCTCTGCCATGTCCTCCTCCTCCATACAGAACACCTCATTAGAACCTATGCCTCTGCCAGGGAGGTCCTTCAACTGTCTGCTGATTATCTGTATGACGATTCGGACAATCACGAGCAATGTGACCCTGCCCGCCGCATGAGTAACAATGTCCACTCCTGGCAAGTCTGACTCTGTCTGCACTGTAGGTGCCCCGCACAACCGATTCTGAGTCGTGCGGTCGTCCACCTATAGGTATGGTCCTCTTGGACCTCTGCAACATCTATCTACTTTCAGCTGCATAAGACTCCACTGCATGTTGGCTAGTGGTGGGTCTCACTGCTGGAGACTCCTCAGCAAAGGATACTCTCCACCAAGAGGTCTCTCTCTAGCACCACTATCTACATCGGGATGCTAAGTTAGATCATCAGAGCTCTGATATTTTGCCCGATCCCATTCTCGAAGGTCCAGGCCCTGAAGAATGGGTCTCATACAATATATGTGGAGTAGCATGAGAGGTCGGTGAAACTCACTGAGTACTGTGCTACTGTCATACTGCCCTGCCGCAGATGAAGTAGCTCATGTATCTACACCACACGAGGCGTGGATGGTACAAACTCTGTCCAGAACAGGCTCTTGAATTCTTCCCAGATTAGGGTCACCTCATCATGAACCTCGAGCATCAGGCTCCACAGTCTGTCTAATGATTCCTGAAGAAGAATCGTGGAAAGGATCACCATGAAGTCTGCTGGTGTTCCTACTAGCATGAAAATTCTCACCACAACCTCCAGCCAATCCTCAGATGCCTGTGTGTCCATCTCCCCCTGAACCTAGTTGGCCTCTAGAACTAGAACTTATGAAACATGATCAAGCGGCGTGCATCGTCTGCTGCTAGGGCTGGTGGCATCGATGGACCAACGGGAAGTAGTACCGCTGGTGCCTGCATTGGAAAATGGTCCTACACCGAGGCAGAGTTACTAATTGGGATATAAGTATGTACGACTCTCGGGGATCTAACTGGTCATCTGTGGGGAGGCATCCTGTAAGAAATAGATGCAACATGGTCAAAAGATCATACTTGGTGAGCTGACCTGGTTGAGCTGACTTAAAGAAAACTTTTGGAAACATGCACGCAATCAGTGTTTTCGTGCACTGAGTCAGAAATCAGAAGTCAGGGTCCTGGTGTATGGATATGTATGTCACCCGAACCAACACTATACTCCCTGAACTGAAAGTAACAATTAATACCCATAACACCATTTCTTCATAGAAAATAAATATCAGAGTTCTATGTTCTGCAGTAGAACTGACTCCTTTGGTACCAATTATGTGAGGCCTGCCCACTGGTCTATCGAGTTGGGTGTGGAAGAGGCCGAGCAGGCCACGGGGGCACTGGCGGGCCACCGAGTAGGCCGTGGGGGCTCCAGGAAGATCGCGATAGAGGGCGGGTAGGTCGCGTGGGTGCCGGCAGGGTGCTGGTCATGGCGCGAGGGCGCCTGGGAGGATGCGGCAGGGGCTGGGCAGGCTGTAGGGGCACCGACAAGGTATCGGGCAGGGCATGAGGGTGCCTGGTAGGCCGTGGTAGGGGCCGGGCAGGCCACGAGGGCGCCGGCGGGGCGTGAGGGCTCTAGGAAGGGCATGGCAGGGGGCGGGCAGGCCACGGGGGTGCCGTCAGGGCGCTGGGCAGGGAGGGAGGGTTACGGCAGGCCACGGTAGGTGTCGGTCAGGCTGTGGGGGCACCGAGCAGGGATAAGGGGCTGTGGGAAGGTGTTTCATGAGTTAGGTAGGGAGCGGGGTCCGCAAGCAGTCCGGTCGGGCACCGCTCGAGCTGGAGGTGTTCGGCCGGACGCTTCGATGTGCCGCAGGGGTGGCACGATTCGCGGAGTTTGTGGGTAGCGCGGCATTTGTTGATGATGCCTTTGTCATTATCACCTCATCGACATGTCGTAGTACACCACAAGAAAGAAGAATCGAAGGAGGATTTCAGGCCAAGTTAGGTTGGCCCACATCCTCCGTGTTTTATGTGATATCAATTGGTTCATCGAAATAGGAAATATGAACATCAATTATTTACAACCACGCAAACATATCTTTTCCAATGATGATGAGAAACGAAATAGGATAACACACTAGGTAAACCCCATACATTTGATTCGCCGATCGTCGTTCGTTGACATCGCAGAAAGATGGTCATTGATCAGTGGTAGACGAACATGTCCCACGTCGAAGGAGTCTGAGGAAGAAGGTCAGAGGGGTCGTTCTTCATAGTCGAAGGAGTCCATCATCTGTGTTTATCGTCGAGAGAGTGTTCGTCGCTGGAAGGGCGTTCTTCTTTGAAAAGTGGTCTTCGTTGGAGAGAGTTATCTCTTCAACCAAGCTCCACTAAAAAGAAATAATATATTGTCTATTATTTTATTAGCCCGACGATTTCAAAATGGAGAAATAAATTAAAAGGATCCTCCAATTTAATTCAAGAGGATGGCACATTAATTGAAGGGGGTTGGCTCCATTTAATTAATGGGGAAGGTGGAGGGGCTACCCGCATTAATGAGGGAGAGTTGAGAGGTTATACTCTCCTCCCATTAATAGGGGTTGGTTGGTCCACACACCTATTATTTAAATGAGAGGTTATGGTCCTGGTTGGTCCCCACGTCGTAACCTCTCGCGGGAGGTTATATTTGGGTGGGCCCCACCACCATATCCTCTCATGGGAGGTTAGGGTGTGGCGGTCCCACATCCAGCTCCCATGTAGAGGTTTTAACGAACAACCACCCACATGGAAGCTAAAATAAAATATAGTTTTGTATAGTTGATTTTATTATTTTTTTATGAAACGCCAAAAACTAACCTTTATTCTTGACCATCCACCGTCGAGATGAAAGTCTTATTAAGAGAATATCGGCGCTGAAAGTTCGACGGTTCCCTCATATTTCAATTCCGATCACTGGTTCTAAATATATAAAATCCCACTCGTACGTTTACTGAATGTACCCAAACAAAACTTCAGAAATTGATTCCAGGCACACTGGGCCTCGGAATCCAGCGCCGTAAATTTTCGTAGACTCGTAAAAATACCATGTATTTAATAAAAAAATTTCCACAGATTTTTGGGGTATTTACAACAACAGTAGTAGTAGGAGTATTAGATGCGTCGATGGAGGCAGCAGTAGCAGGAGCAGATAGAGTACATGCAACGTCTGACTCATGGATTAGGGACGGAGTTCTATCCACCATCTCCTTCTTCTCCGACTGAAAACCCCAAACTGGTATTTTTTTTATGATAAGTCAATTTAATGTAATTTTTTTTGTAATATAATATATACAATTCGTTATAGTGTGGTTTTATAATATATTGAATTTTATATTTTTATTATTTATTTAATTTTTTATTACTTTATTTAATTTTATTACTTTATTTTATTTATTTATTAATTTTTACTAATTTGTTTTTTTTTTTTTTTTACAAATATCAAGGTTTTAATTATTCTATAATTTTTTAGATAACAAATAAAAATATTAGTGGTAATATTATTATTATATTAATAATATTATTTTCTTATTTTACTAATATTTATATTATAATTTCATTAATATTATTAATATTACTATTATTTTATTATCCTTACTATTATTATATTGTTGTTTTTAAATTATTCTTATTATTAGTATTTTCAAATTTTATTTAATTATTATTTTCCAATTTTATTTTGTTATTATTTTATAATATTATATTTTTTATAAATAAATATATTTTATTCAATTTTTTTGTTAATATTTTTTAAGCTAATTGTAATAGTCTGTCGCCTATATTTTTTAAAAAAAAATTCGGGAAACCAATTTATGATGGGGTTCCCCATCATAAAGGATTTTTTAAATAATCTCTCGAGAACTATTTGTGATGCCATTTTCTACAATAGGCTGTTTTCAACAGGGCCCCATCAAAATAGATTTTTATATAGGACCCCATTGCAAATGGCCCATAAAAAATAGTCCAATTTTTAATAGAGTTCTGAGGACTAGAATAGTTTTTCAAAAACACCCAAAGGCTTAAGAAAAACACATTTCATACAAATACATATTTATTCCTGTACACCATTAAATAAAATAGAGACTAATCCTTGTACATCAATTCCAAACAAGGGTAAAAATATACCTAAAATTAATTAATGGTATGATATAAAGGCCATCATTATAATGTCCCATCAGATCTCATCAAGAAAAAATACCTTTGATGGTTGAATCATTTTCCGAGTTCACAAAATTTTTTATTATAGTGGGATATATGAACATCATCCCAAAGTCAATAAAATGTACAAACTCATCAATTAGATTATGATTATTTATTCCCTATTCTCTTCGAATTATAGTTTTTTAGACAATGAATCAATATTATGAAATTCTGATCAACTCATGAATAAAACAATTGTTGAAAATTACCCTTTAATGAAAAAATTATCATGAATCCAAATCTTCCTTAGTAGAAAAAATATCCTTGGACATTGGTACTCCAACATGGGTAATATAAGGGTTCTGATAGTGATCTGTATTCATTCAATTAATAGATCAGTTGATATTAGTTGTAGTGAAGAATTATTTTGAATCCCTAACCCTTCATGGAAATGTTTCTAAAATAACATTTATAATCGTAATAATTTTATAAACCCTCTTTTGTATATAAAGAAATAATATATGATATCTTCTATGACTTGGTGGTATAAAAAATTACATTTTTGTGTTGTACTATCCCTATAAAATAGTATTTATTTCACAATAACATTTTGGATTAAAACATGTTGTGCCGCCACCATAACCTTTGGGTAATATTTCTATCTCCTCAATTATTGTATATCATCAACTAGATTTGCATACCTCCACTAAATACATGGTAATAATCATTAGATGGTTTACAGAGGTTTACTTCCATTAGTGTGGAGACTAATTCTAGAACATATCACTCACATATTCCATATTATACACTAATATCCATAGTGAAATCAAATGAATTGTTGATAAATATTATCCACATGTATTTACTAGTTGATAGTAATGATATAATATAATACACATAACATGTCTAGTCTATCTATAAATGGATGAAATAATTTGAGAAATGACTTCTTTTATTGTGTAACCAAGAAAGGATGTATGAATTTTCTTCACCCTTGTGATAACCTCAATCCCATTAAAAACAAGATAGATAAATTTTATTAATAAAACGACTATATTTCCATGACTGAAAAGATACATGATTGATAGTATTGAGTAGATGATAAGATCAATCATGAGTCTATTTATGTATAAAATGTGATTTATAATATATAAATCATGAAACACATTATGGTGATCCCCCACCTTTAGAAATCACCCATTCTCGACAGTGGCTATGCTAAGGTAAATAATAATGAAAGAAACTCTGCATTCATTTCATTCTTAAATACATTCCCATGTGGTGTAAAAAAATCTAATACTTCTTATTTAACATCCATAATAAAACCCAATACCATAATTTTATGGGAACATAAATACTAACGTCAATTCCCTTCACTACATACTAGTTTAATGATATAATTTTCTATTGTGGCACCCCTTCAAATAAATTCAACATTTATAATTTTTTGGGTTATCCCAAAACAATTTATAGTGTCAACCCATCCTCTACATATAATGTTAATAGATATTCAAAGATATTTCTTCAATATTACATGTTTAAGGTAATATCCCATTTTATCCTAAAAGATAAAATATAATTAGATGGTGAAAATTTAATGGGGCTAAAAATTCATAAGTCTATCTGATAAGTTAATGATGAGAATTGATCTCGATAATTTATTAAAAATATATTTTGAACTTAATTAATCACCATAAATAATATATATTTGTTAATTATTTAGTATATTCATGGTTCTAATGATATTACATCAATATAATTGAACTGAATGACCCTCCAACATATGATGATGTCTTAAGGTGAGTATAGATATTTCCTTATAATAAAATATTCCTTACAATGTTATAGTTGATGAGAGTGATCACTCCATAAATCAAAATGATATTCATTCATTTTAATCAATTTATAATGTTCAAGGTTTGCTTTCCTATTATTCATTAGTAGAAAAAAGAAATAGGGATTCTCAATATCTTTAACTATTCCACCGCCCAATTCTTTTCAGCACATCACTTCCGAATAATATTTAATAGGGTCTATACAATTGGAAAGAAAATTAAAAAATAATTAAAACAGATAATATATAAGGTGTTATAACCATAAAATCAGTTCCCAAAAAAACATTCCTCCCATTATTTATCCACCAGTCTATTTGATTGCAATTCGACCTATCACCTAAAAAAATATGATTTATACCAACATTCGGTTCCCATGAATGGTTTTTGTATATAACCCTCCAGTGTATAAAAAATTTCCCATTATCTAAATAATTATATATAGACCAAGTTTGTATATAATATAAATCCTAAATCTATATTCAACATATAAGAAATTACCTCAAGTCAGCATGTTCTATCCAGGACACTAAGACACCTGACCTAACCTATGTTATAAAATTATAGTGGAAATCTTAAATCACAATTCAAACTAGAACCATTCCCCATCACTCGTGTAGGTGATATATAATTGAATCACATACTCTACCCCCTCACTCATGGTAGGGTATCTTTGTGAGTTCATATCACATATCAACTATAATATCCCCACACGCCCTCTCCCAGTGTGGGGATTCACACTAAACATCATAGTGTGTCTCATACCGACTACCTCTATCTATGTGTGAGGTTTCACACTAAATCTCAGGACATGCCTCAAATCCCCACCCTCTCACTTGTGACGTGTTATTATACCCTTCTATATATTAAACCTCATTTTCCACTTTCTCAATCAAGGTGAGGTCGCATACCATATCTCATATCACATATCACATCACTACCCTATCACATTCGGTAAAGTTGTAAACCATATCTCAAATCACATGTCGTACCACCACCCTTTTACACAGAGTGACGTATCATCATAGTGTCACAATATGGTCATAAAATAATAGAATGGAAACACATAGTGGAAAATCCTATATCACATCCCTAATACAACTTTATATACATCCCAACATTACACTATTCTAGAAGGAAATGTAGAAAACCCAAAATTTTAACGATAAACAATATCAAAATACTTAAATATTAACTGAATATATATCAATACAATATATTAAGTGATCCCAAATCTCTTGGTCATAACTGCTCACAACCATAAAACATTGATCACCCATGTACATAAAGGAACACTAATCCTCTCTCAAGGAATCTACCAACCCATTACGACTCAAGGAATAACATACCAATAACTACTTCTATCACTATAATCCCACTAGGTTATAACCACAACCTATGGTTACAAAAAATACCCAATTTCTATCCCACTCCCATTGGAGTCTCATAACCAATGAATCCCACGATCTATCTTTCATAAAACCAAGTGACCCTCCGAGAACTACGGAAAGTGTAAAATGAACCTTAGAACCCTCTCCAAGAACATTATATTCTTAATATCATCACATGGATCACAAATATAACCCTCGTTTTACTAATAATCCCCATCAATTAGTTTAGAGGTCCAATTTTTATTTTCAATGAATTTATAATGGAACCACTATGGTTCAACAATAATTATTTTCCACACCATATGTTAACCCTCAACCATTTGTCATGAAAAAACCCACTCAATCTCAACTCTAACCATTTATAATGATCTCTTATGGAAAAAAACTTCAGATTTAATTAATACATTGACTATATTATTCAAAAATGTTGCAGAGACATTGAGAAGGATTTAATCTCAAAATCATGTGTAACACACTGAGTCACAATTAATTTTCTTCACCCAAGTCTATTCCAAAATTTTGGACTCACCAAACCCCTTAAAATGTTTATATATCTAAACCAATGTTAGAATAATGAAATTAACATAAAAAAATTAGTATAGTTATATATTAATAGATAACCAACATATTATCAGAGTTACTATACATAAATCAGTCAAGATGAATCCTTACGCAAGATATCATTGTTAGAAATAAGTTTTTTGTTCCTCTTATAATGGTTAATGAAATGGTTTTAACATCACTGATGTGTGCCTTCTATGAATCACATCATGATTTGTTACGTAATGTAATGAAGATGAATCTTGAGTCCCACATGAGGTGACGGGTGAAATCATGTGATGCATTACTATCAAATGGTATTAAAATCTTGTATTAGGTATTTCAAATATATATGAAATTAAGTCCAAATGGAAATTACTCCTTATGGATGCCTAAAAGATCATAATGATTGTATTAGGGTGATGTTCATTGGATCAAAACACTTAGGTAAAACTGAGGAAGAGATTGATAGAATAAGTGTTTTCTCATTCCTCTATAGGTTCATGGACTGTGTTTATCCTTTCTCTAATTTGGATACAAAACATCATATCATATCCCTAATAGGTCCTGGAATTTGGATGAATCCTGATTCTCATAAAGGGTGAGGGAGTATTCATGGGATTCATAACAAATATATGGGATTCCCCCCATCGTAAGTTTATTTAAAGACATGAATTAGTGATATAAATTGAATAATATCATATATGGAAGGGTGTCTTGTCTTATAAAACATGTTACCAATCAAGTATCCTTTTGTGGGGTGGGGTGGAGTGAAACAGGGATTCCCCCAATTTAATATTCTTTCTTTACGCGTCTATTCTATCTATATGGTAGTATTTCTAGGATTGTGTGAACTATGATTATCCTATAACACTCATTAGTTATCTTATAGAAACGTGAAAAAATAAGCAAAAATATAATACTTTTGTAAGTAAAGAGGATTTTACATAGTTCAATTAAAGGGGATGTGTCTATAGGAGAAATTCCTTTTAAATGTTGAAATACCAAAATAAACTACTCAACTTGTTTAATGGATACATGTTTTCTCATAGTAACATTTCCCTAAGGATCACATCCCTATAATATCTTGGTTTCAGTTAATCTATTACAATGTTGAACTACCCTTTTTTCTAGATATTTTAACTAATTATTCAAGGATAAATCCCTCGTCATATCCTCCACTGACATATTTTGGTATGGAAATTAAATGTTTTTATACGTGAAATTCTCTTGGTGAATTGAATTGTAAGACAATGTCATGTCCATATTCAAATCCTATTAGATTCTTATTATATCTTCATGTTTATTTCACTCTTCATATTCAATAAATATGGTAATATCCAATGTTGGTGGGAAATTACATTCTATATTATTAAAAATAGTATAAATGCATCTCTAAATGAAGTGGAAAATACTACACTAGAATGGTCCTATTTCACATCTTCATATATGAATAGTTATAGTAATGAAACTCTTTCTTACATAATTACTTATCATAATATCTAGATTTAGAAACAGAACTCTTCAATTAATTTGTTCCTTTATAATGTATCCTAATGGAAGGTAGACATATATTCCAGAATGTTTTTCATCCATTTTAAATATAAATGCCTAAGTAAATTAACTTCAAAAATAGATATTTTATAATAGTATTGTTCCTCATTATTTTAACATTATTTTTAATATATTATATTTATTTGATTAATATTCTCACGGATATTAATATAATATTAAAATATTTAAATCATTCTACAATATAATCTATCATATTTTCTACTCAACAAAAAAAACCATAATTTGGAGATATCTTGAATATTTTTAATAATAAAATTCACAAAAATCAACACTAAAAAATATTCATATTTAATTCATAACATTCCTCAGAAAATCATTATAGTATAACATTATTCATGCTTCCGCAAGATGAAAAATCTTTTTTACTTTATATTATAGTCATGGATTCCCATTTAATTCCTTGATTTCCTATCAATAATAAATAAGATATTCAAATATCGAGTATTTTTTACATTGAAGAGATCATTTACCTATATGCAGATAGATTTTATAGCATGAGAATCTTATTTATATCAATATATTTTCTAAGAAATAGTTATTATAAATATTTATATAGTAACAATTTAAATTTAAAAATATATTTAGAAATTAATTATTTAATTTTTAGTTGTGTTGCTCTACTCTTAGTGGTCCTTTTTATTAATCAAATTTTATTAATAATTAATTAATTTTTTATCTTCTATTATATGATTATTCAATAAAATGTTATTATGTGAATGAAAATTATTTTCTTCAAGAGGAAACATATAAATGGGCACTAATGTCCATCGAAAATTTTTACCATTTTGATTTTTCATGGACTATATAAGATAACATTTATGTTTTCCAAAACAATAAAAATTACTACAATATTATTTTTATATGGCCCATATGACCTATAGAAATTGATTTAATGATATTTTAAAATGACTCTCAGAGTCCATCTTAGGCACCATTATGAACTCATGACACCCTTGAGAAATAGCATGATGACTCTTACATGTTCCTCAATGAATATTATGAATGATCAAATGTCTCTTTTAAATGATTCTTTAACACATATTATTTTCCTAGAAAACACTTATGAAATTACTAGATTAACATATATAACCCTTATAATTTCTAGGAGTAATCTTATAATTTTTGGGATAATAGTTATATTTTCAAGAACTCAATTTATCATGCATAAGGAACTTTTATGGTATTGTTATTATTCCATTATGGTTGATACCTATTACTCTTATATATAGAGATGGTTACCCATATAATTTGGACACATTTCAAAAATCGTTGACGCATTTCCATCAACTAAAAACTCTCTTAATTCTGAATAACTAATACAGTTCCAAATAAAAACTCTATAACTATATCATCAAAACATATAAATATTAAATAAAACATTTTATAATACTTCTTATACCTCATCCTTAAGACATAGCTTCCAAAAAATATAACTTTAACACAATTATGGTATCTTATGATACTCCCAACATAACATTCTGATATGTTTAACATCTAGAATCAACTAACATCCAAAAATTATGTTATCAAATAACCTTTAATATTCATCAATGAGATATTTACATCATCAATGAAACAAATATCATTGTGATTCATTCTCGACAACATTTAATTTTTTCCATGATAAATGACACTATTATCTCTTTCATTCTTTTTTCCAACAAAATGTGTCTACTCAGACTATATTCATTCATTATCCAACATTGTCACTCTTTTTCAATAAAAACAACATGTAACCTTTTAGTTATAATATTCCTCCCCTTTGAATTATATTTTAAATACTTCCCAAAAAATCATTCACCTAAAATGAATAAATATGATCTCTACCCACTTCCCTTTTAATCCATGATCCTCCTAGGGTTCTGATTTATGAATTTATTTACCTTTATTTTTTAATATAACTAAATGGTTATTCTATATTAAAAATTTTCCTTTAATATTCCTCCTCTTTTTTTTAAAATTATCTATTGAGGTAACTAACCTTTATCTCTGAACACCATAGGGGTATCCACTATGAATTCCACCAACATTATCAAAAAAATGTATGATCTCAATGGTCTTCATGTTCTGAATAAATATTTGGGATTTGAATAAATAGAGTGTTCATTTTCACCATTTTATATGTAGTTAACTTCCATCTTATTTATGATATGTCACTCTGAAATCCTTTCAAAATTGTATCCTCGTCACATCCTTCAAAATAATGCTCTACAATAATCTCCAACCAAAAAATTTTAAATAATAAAGTATTTTACAGTACATATTATTATTTTTGGATATCCATTAATGGATATTTTCCTTTACTCACATCATATTCTAATCTTGTAACATATATAATTCATATCATCACTAGATAATTTACTAATAATAACCTATTCACATGTTTTTGGTGAATATTATAGACACAATTGTTCAAAAAAAATCAACTTAGAAAAAACACTTGAACAATAGACATTGTTTAGAAACCACGACCCTAGTAGCTGTTCGAACCATGTAGGCTAGATAAGGTTTTTATAATTAAGATAATATTGTTTTTAAATAGTTTTTTCTTTTTTTGTCAAAAAATATAAATCAAGTCACTTTGTAAAAGTCATAGAAAATATAAAGATTATTTTATGGTATATATTTCACAAATATCATTTTTTGTTTGGGGAACTTATAATATGAGCCTTATAAAAGAATGGGTGAGAAAAATGTCACAAATACTATTCAAATTTGATTTGAAAGTATGATGTTTCTAGAAGATAAGTAATTTAAAGTAGTTTCCATTGATATAATTATGATGCTAAAGAAGATCAATCAAAGGATAAAAATCATGATAGATAAGTTTCATAATAAAAGAAGATGACTACAAATTATTATGGTTGGTGTCATCGAATAATATTTTTATGGTTCTGTCATTTCTTAGTGTTTGACAAGCTTTTGGACCTCAAAATGGGGAGTTTGTTTCAAGGAAAAGTAATGGTTTTATTAAAAGGTGTCAAAAAAGCATAGTCATGGGACCGAAAATCACAACTTGTGGACTGCATTGGAGGTATGATGAATGGAAAACGATAATCTGTAAAAGAAGGATTCTACAGTGTAGTGATATGTGGACCGAAAAGGAAAATACACAGACTAAGTTGGGAAAATGGTTCGTTGGAAAATATCAGTACACTAGATGCTTGAAGTTCATGAGAAGATCATCGTTTGCTGCTGATAGGTGATGATTTGTTTTCTAAAGTATCATAGTCCACGGTGAAGGTTGTCCCACACAGAAAATAATCCTAATGTGGAATAGATGCCTTTGGGATTTATTTTCTTATATAAAGGACCATAATCCCAACATTAAGATATAGTGATTTCTATTGTATGTGATCCTCACTGTGGGAAGAATTTGGAGAAGTTTGAGGTAGTTCATGAATTATAATTTCACAAAGGGGAAGTGTTCACAAATGAAGGATTTCCATAAACAATATAGTTCACATGGATAGTTTTTGGAATTATTTAGTGGGGGTACTATATCCAACAAAATAGATGGTATCACAGAGAAGAGATGGCCTGTGTGGAATCATCCATCTTCAAATAGGATGCGGTTAATTTACGAAAAAGTCGTCCATGAATCACTCATGTTGCATGGTGTAATTCGGTTCGGATAGAATACATGAAGTTTGTGAAGGAAGTAGGAAAATTTATAGATGAATGAAAATGTTCCTAATAGAATCTCGGTAATAAATAGAATAATTTTTTTGAATGATAAATTTTTTTGTTGTGGATCAAGAATCACTATAACATTATATTAGGAAGTTTTGTGATAAAATAAGAATACACACTATTGGATTGTTTTTATAGTGCTATATTAGTGTAAGGGAATATTCTAATCATTGTATTCCATACTAAATGATTTTTTTATAGAAGATTCATGCTTTAGGATTGTTTCCAAACCATACCAAGGACATAGATACCCTGGATGAGTAGTGAACCATATAAATTATAGTGTTTGTATAGTTGTGTGGTTTAATTATATTCAGTAGGGAAATAAATATTTGACATTAGAAGAATGTTGTTTAATATGTAAGAAAATATAATAGAAAATGATATCAATAATTAACCCCAACCACTCTTAGGGATACTTGAATCTTAACTGGGTAGCATCAATTGGTGTCAAAGGGAAGTCTTCCTTTGTTTATTATTTGCTGATGTTTTAAAGAGAATTTCTGATGGATAATCGGAATTATGTGAATAGTAAGGGTATTATCATATTTGATAGAAAAAAAATATCTAGAAAGATATAAGGATGATTTATATTATGTCTCCTGGGCGTGAAGTTATTGACACTACAATAGAGGCATTTTCTCGTATTGATGGAACAGTTCCTCTTAAACTTGTAAATAAGATGAATTTTGAGAATGATGGAAGAATTAAAAATTCTTTACTCTCATCAAATTCTAAAAGGATGATTTTAAGAGTGAAATGTGATACAACAACTAATGGTATCAAGGATAAGCTGAGAAACATCAATGAAAGAAATAGGAAAGGGAATAAGTAAAACCTACATATCTGGAAGTTGATATATGAAGATTTGAAAATTTTTGTGTTTGAATATGTTGGGGGCTTCTTTACAATGGTAAATGAAATTTTTAACACTATCATATGTGTTGGTGAAAATATGGAAGATATTATAGTGTTTGATAATATAATAACAAATCCCCCTGAAAATTTTGATGCTAAAGTTTCTTCAATGGAAGACAAAGACATTGAAATGTTATCTTTGGATGATTTTCAAAGCACTCTAATCACTTATGAATTCATAAGGGATAATACTATGAAGATAAAACCACAATATGATAGCGAAATTTATTTTAAATCCACCATGAAATAACATTCTAAGAAGTCTCTTGAGGGAGATGATGTTTTTTACTCTAAATCCAAAAATGAGGTATGTAAAAATCCTGATGTAATTTTATCCGTATTTTCTAAAAATGTGAGAAGTGGAATAGGTAAACACAAAGGAATGAATACCTTAATGTGGATTGAATATGGATTCATTGGGCACTTTGTAGATAGTTTCACTTAAGGAATGAAATAATATGGTATTAATGAACAAAAAATAAGGTCAATGAGTTCATGTAATAAAACATTATGATAATGATAAATATTTTGCAAGAGGTAAGAAAAAAAATTATTGAAATAAAAAACAATAATATTTTTTCTAAAGATAAAGATTAATAAGATAGTGAGGTTGAATCTGATAAATCATTTACTGAGAACTCTGGAGAGATTTCCATTATTTCTGTAGAGAATATTGACTATTTCTTGAGAAGTAGGTCTGAGGAAGAAGAAACTCGAATGCAATATCAAGTAAAATAAGAATTTAAAGAATGTATGAGAAGGATAAAAATTCATTACAAGGAAAATATGAAGTTGATAAATGGAATTTCCTTATCAAGAAATCATGAAGGTTTTCTAGATGAAATATTCAAGCAGTTAAAAAAGATTGATGATATGAAAAATTCTCTTGAGAATGAAAGGAATCGTAATGAACATCAGGAAGTATTGTTGATTAAAAAAAGAATAGTTGGAACTTCTCTGAAAAGACATTATAATGATGAACAGAGGGATATAATTTTCTAGGACTCTATATTGAATGTTTGTAAAAAATATGGTAAGGATTAACCTAATAATTATCAACAAATGATACCATTAAATGTTGAGGAGAATGTTAGAATATGTTCTCAGAATAAGAAATATGAAAAAGTTATATATGTTTCCAATGTTAAATTTTTTTAAAATTCATATGTTTTTTTTAAAACATGATTCTAGAGAGATATCTGTGCTCAAGTTGAATATTTAGATTGAAAACAAAATGGTTTATGGTCAAAAATGTTTCGTAAATAAGGTTTCTGAGAAACATACTCACAACCCTAGTTAATACCAAAACAAATTAGAGGAAAATACACTTTATATGGGTATTGTTAGAATTGTGGTGGATTTAGACATAAAAAATTGTGTATGTTCAACCAACAACATTACTAATATTCCACATGACATTAAAGTCAAGGATTGATGTAGAGTCAATACTCTCAAAAGATGAATCATGAGAATGATGTTCAAAAGAAATATGAGAAGGTTAGTTTGAATGTTGGTAATTGGTTCCAACCACTAGAAACTATTTTTCCATGATGTGAACAACCTGGTCATCTTTCTAAGGTTTGCCTTTTTTTTACCAGCACAACAATTTTTCTTAACAATTATCTAAAGTTAGAGGTGAAGAATAAAGGGATTAATAATAATTTCTTGTTGTTTAAAACACTTTGGAAGGTATAATAAGATAATTACATTAGATTCTTGATAAAAAAATTATTCTTAAATGATATGAGACTTGAAGGTTATAAAAAACATGAAAGACTATAAATTATGAATGTTGACATTTCGAAATGATGAATCATTGTGAATCAAATGTGTTTTATCATCCATCATTGGGAAAGATAAGATGAAATTTAGGAAAAATTTATATGTTGATGGGATAAAACCCAAATTCATGAGTGTTTCTCAACATTGTAATGATGGTAACAATTTTATCTTATGAAAATATGTGTTTTTTTCAAAAATATAGGAAGATGGAAATTTATGTTAAAGAAAACAACGTAAAAAAGGAAAATATATTCTGAGTTGCTGATAAATAAAAATTTTATTACTTGGATCTGGTAGAATAAAATCAATTGTGGTGTAAAAGGATGGGAAAATGTTTTAGAGAAACATGAGCATGTTATCATACTGTGATAGTGTATGAGATATTCATGATTTTTCATGAAGAAGATAATGGTCATGAAAAATATTTCAAAAGAGAAATGTTACAATTTCTATGCATAAGAAATTTGACATTTGTTCAAAATTACCCTTGGAACTTATTCATTTTGATATATGTGGTCTAATAAGAAAACATTCAAAAAATAGAGATAAGTAATTCATCACATTCACTGATGACTTTACCCATATTACTTGTGTTGTGTATATGAAACATAATTCAAATACACTGAAAAATTTTAAGAGTTTCAAGCGGAAAAGAAAGAAGTAATTTTAGTATTCAGTGAAGACATTGAGAAGTAATAATTGTGGTGAGTATAGGAGTGATAAATTTGAAAATTATCCGGAGAATGATGGAATTTTTCCTGAGATCAGTTCCCCATACACACCTAAACAAAAAGGGGATGTTTAATGAAGGAATAGATGTCTGGTGAAAATGGGGATAACTCTGTAACATGAATGTGGTCACTCTCATTACTATTAAAGGGAATCCATGAGTACAACTATGTATATTAAAAATTGATATTTCTATAGTACAATTCCTGATATGAATCCATTTGATTGTTTTTTGGAAAAAATCCATGTTTGAAACACTTAAGATTTTTTTGGAGTCCTTGCACTATAAATAATATTGGTAGAAACCTTGTAAATTTTGAGAAAACAGGTGACGATGGAATTTTTTTGGGATACGCTCTAATGGAAAGAGGATATAGATGTTTCAAAAGAAAATATTGAAATAATGGTTGATTATTCTTAAGTGCAATTTGATGAAAATGGTGGAGAAGAAAATAATACTTATGTTGATATAGAAGTTGAGAATGATAAGGAATGTTTTCTTAAGAATTATGATAATTCTACTGATAGTGGTAATACAAATCCAGAAGAATACTCAGACATAGATATTTCATGTTATGAGGAGGAAACTCAAATTACTCTTCCTAGGTAGAGAATGAAAGTTGAGGCTTAGAACATTATTAGCGATCAACCTCGTAATGTTCAAAAATAACAATTTCATAAGTTGTTACACACACTTCTTTATATTCAAAATTCAAGCCCAATGATGTGAATGAAGCTTTTGAGAATCCATAATGGGTTCACGGTTTGAATTAAAAACTTGATCAGATAGAAAATAATGATACAAAGGAACTCATACCCAATCTGGAATAGAAAAATGTTAATGGTACAAAATGGTTTTCCCAAAAAAAAAATATGAATAAAGAAGGAAAAGTGATAAGGAACAAGGAATTATTAGTGTGAAAATGTTACAAAAAAATTTAATGTGTCAATTTTCATGACTACTATTTATAGTTACAGTTAGAAACAATCCGAACATTTCTTACTATTTTTACAAAATGGAGTTAAAATTTTTCAAATGGATATGAAGTCTACATTTCTAATTGTGGATCTTGATGACTAATTTTATATTAAACAACCATGAGGATTTGATATTGGAAAAGTGGAATGACTTGTGTGTAGGTTGAATAATGCCCCATATGGTCTAGAATAGCCTATTATGGCATGATACTTCAAATTGGACACATGCTTAAGGAAGATGATTTTTAAGAAAGGATGAGTTGATAAAATTATTTACATCAAAGAAAGTTATAAGTTTTCTATCATTAGAATTGTTTATGTTGGTGACATTATCCTTTCTATAAATAATGAAATATCATGTGAATGATTTTATAAAGAGATGAAAATATCGTTTAAGATGTCTATGTTGGTTGAAATGAAATAATTTCTTATGATTCAAATTTTACAAATGAAGAAACGCATTTTCCCTTCCCATGAAAAGTATGCAAATGAACATTTTAAGAATTTTTACATGGAAAATTTGAAACTAGTGTCCACACTAATTCTTATGGGTACCAAGTTTTCTAAAGTTGGTGTGGGCAATGAACGTAATCAGAAAGTGTTTCAAAAGATGATAGGAATTTTTTTTTGATTCTCTCAAGATCAGACATTTTTGTTGTTGTTACATTATGTGAATGATTTAAAGTGATCCTAACGAATCACATTAAATTAGTTGAAAATAATTATAATATATATCCAAGGAATAATGAATTTTGAAATCACGTATTACATTCCGGAGTTTATTGACTTGTTTAGGTATTCAGATACTAATTATAAAGGACATATTGTTGATAGTTGACTCACTGGTATTGGAGTTTTCTTTTTTGGGTAATTTTATGTTAGTTTGAATTCAATGAAATAGAATTTAGTAACTCTTAGAATGGATAATTATGATAATTTTGCTTGCACTCAAGCAACTAACCAACTTATGTGGATAAAAACTCAGTTGGAAGAATTAATTTTTGAAGTTAGGTTAGCTTTACTCTTGGGATGTGATAGTAACGGTGCAATCAATCTTGAATTTAATATTGTACAACATTATCATTGCAGACATACTGAAATAAAGTACCACTTCATCCAAGATCATGTGGAGTCGAATGAATTGAACATGGAATATATTCTTACAATGGAAAAATTTTCTGACATATTAACGAAACCTTTAACAAAGGAACCATTATATAATTTGAGGGTGAACATGGCAATCCAAGATATCTCTCATCGTGTTTGATGATTGTGTATTTTTTTCTCTCTCATCCTACTATTGGATTGTGTTGTCAATGTGGAGAATTTCTTCATAAACTATCCTTTTAGAAGCATGCGTACCGGGGTAGTTATGTGTAAGCAATTTATCTAGCACGTAATTGTGTGAACTATTCTAACTATTTGATGGAGTGGTAGTAGGAAACAATTTTTTTTTATTCCAAGACAGTCCATGAAGTAGAAAAAACTATGGAATATGACCTAGGAAGGAAGACTAAGGATGAAAGATGAAGAGGTTTCATAGTTAAAAATTTTGGATATTGTGGTGTTTCATGTCGATAATTTTTTAATTATAATGATTTATATCTTGTAGGCTTAGAATTGTTCATTAATAATCCATATCATGATGTTACAATGTATAGTTATTACTAAATCTTGTTTTACATAAAAATAAAATGTGGGATATTTTTGGTGTAATGCCCCGACCCCAGTTACCTAGTGTCTGTGAATTATTTTAATACATTGGCATGATTACAAGGAATCAAGTCCTGAAGGACCGATCAATTTACAAGTCTTGGAAAATAGATTACATACATGAATGTTACATTTCACTTTATAAAATACAACACAACATAATAATCCTTTATGTAAGAAATTATTCCCTTAGCATAACCCTGCATATCAATCAAAATACACTTCTTGGAATCTTGGGAAAAATCAAACATAGAAAGGGGTGAGCTCAAATTCTCAGTAAGGGTAAGCAATACCACAGAAGATGACATAAATATTATGCATGGTGAATAATTGAAAACACATTCTTTTACCAATAATAAACTTGAATACTTTTATGGAAGGAATATGAGCTATGTAAATAATGCCATAATAGAACATAATCATGGGAATTCTACTAGTTGAATGACAACATGAACCATCAATATTATTTTCATAATGAGGGAATGTATAATACCAGACATTAATTTATGTGTCAAGGCCTCTTTCTATGACCTAGGGGTTAACTGTAACCAAACCCAAACCTGGAGAGCCTCTGTAACCGGACTCCATCTCAGAGATCCTCTCTAACTAGACTCTAACACAGAGAGCCTCTGTAACCAGACTCCATCCTGGAGAGACTCTATAACTGGACTCCAACCCGGAGAGCCTCTGTAACCGGACTCCATCTCGGAGAGCCTCTGTAACCGGAATCCAACCCGGAGGGTCTGTTGTAACCGGACCCCAACCCGGAGGGCTTACTTTTACTGTTCCCCAACCTGGAACATAATATTCCTATACATTAATCTTAATAAAAGTTTGAAATATAACATAAATATTTGTATTAAAACTTGAATACGAAATGTCAATACTTTAACCTTAAACCTTGAACGGAATAAAAATAGCACATCCACATTCAAACACATCAAAACTCATTCAATACAATAGTTAATATTTTATTTATAATAAATCAACGTCAAAAAAGTTTAAAATTGACTAAAGTATGTTTACGTAGATGAAAATGATCAGTAAAATGCATTGAGATAAATACTTGTTTTTTCATCAAAGCATTTCAAATTATCAATATTTATAAAGGTAGTCATTTAAAAGGTATTTTTGAATCAAAGTGTCCCTTACCACTTTGAAACTTTTTAAAATAATTATCATCTCAACACATTAATGTCCATATAAATAAATCATCAAAATAATTTTGAGAACATGGGCATTAATTAAAATGATTTAGAAAGATTAATCATTAAAACAATTAAAATGATGATCTAGTTAAATAGAACCTTCCATAAAACCTTTAATGATTTATTTTGAAATAATTTTCATAAAATATTAGAATCTATAATAATTATGTCCCAGAAAATACTTACACATGAACAACCTCAGATAATAATGACATTGGAGAAATAACCCTTACCTCTTTATAATCAATCGAGTCGTATGAACAATTGTTAATAACCACCAAATAAATCACAGAATATAATGAATATACAGAAAATCATGATAATATATATCAAATGGTAGTACACAATACACCACATGCAATAAATAAGTGGTGAATAATGGAAATCTCACGGAATTAAAAGTGAGATAAGAAACCCCTTACCTCATGTCTGACTTGACCCGTACGTTCTTTAATATCCTGAATAATAAACTAATGTTAATTTTTTCTTTCCTAATAATTTTTTTCAAGTTTATTATCCCTTTTATATCACTTATTACCATGTTATAATGATTATGTAATCATTTAAGTTAATAACGTTCATTTTGTCTATATTTGGCACTTGAGTCAAAAATGAACACCTTATATTTAGAAGTTTTTCACATGGCCAAAAGTTCATTATATATAGAATGATATTCATGATTTAGATATCATATATATCATATATATCCAGTATATACATGTATTTATAACAGTACATATCATTTTGGGGTAATAAATGAAATGCATCGTTCTTGGAGACGGTAAGCCATACGTACGCATGAACACTACTTTCATTTCTATTTATTATTTTAATGAAATTAAAACATAATGATATATTGGTATATTATAATTCCAGTATAATTTCATATATAATATCATTAACTCAATCATTTATACGTCACATATATGGTATTAACAATTCATATCACTTTGAGGGGGCGGTAGTCCGCACATCCTAAAATTAAATAATCACGTTTACCCATAATGGAAACTATTAAGGTATGATATAAAATAAAAATACAGAAGCATGAAGAATACATAAAAATAATAAACATCATATATAAATACAGTTCCATCATAATGGACACCATGAGTGGCGGTAGGAGGTAATTGAACAATCATCATTTCGCGAGGTGTTCATTTTCCATCCACGGAAACATTATGTTCTTCACCCATTAGACGGAGGTGTGTGTAAATGTAGTTAGAATACTTCTCATAAAAACATCCAAATATATTGAGGATACTAGTGTTGTTATAAAAGGAAGTAATAATAATATTTTAGGGGTTGGAGAAGTAAAATAAATGAAAAGAAGTTTAGAGAAACAATTACTTTTAATTTGGGTGACTTCATTTGGTTTGAACAAAAAGGACATCTTGAAGTGTCTTATGGCTAAGGTAAGGATTCTTAGAGGAGGATAGGGATGTATGGAGATTATTTTTTCCAATTTTGGACGACCCTAATAGTTTTAGAGGTGTGAGAAATTGGTTATAAGTAGTCTCCTTTTATAAGGGGGAGGAGGGGCTCTTTAGGAAAGTGTGAAATTATTATTTTATTATATATTGATATTCTTTTTATAAAGGTCAAAAAATCATTACGGTCAAAGATAAGATGACTCATGGTCGAAATAAATCATCCCATAAGAATTGGATATTTTTTGGATAATCTTTTAATATTTATAATCTAATTTATTTAAATCATTTATTAATGAGGTAAATACTGCATCATGATTGTGTAATAAATAATTTAATTTATTCGATGTATAAAAATTATAAAAAAAACCCCATGATGTAGAAAATCTTGTTAAATTTCTAATGAATATTTATAGTCAAAACTATTACTTATATAACACCATATAAAAAATAAATACTAAAATATTTTTGTTTATGTCAATTTTTCCTTTACTTTAAATTAATGAATCTAAAGTGTCATTATCATCCATAAGTGGCTCATGGGGTCCCAAAATCCACCCATGGATGCCCATGGTCGTTCATTTCTCATCCAATAAGGTTAGGACATGTGTTAAGGTAATTTTGAATTATTACAATATTCTTCTTACCTTGAATTACCATATTTACCTTTAACCGTAGTAAATAAAATTCAAAAGTATCAATTCACCAAAAATTATTTTCATCTTATTGAACCAGATTTTACTTAATAACAATAACCAGGTATGTTTGATTTTCTAAATTCAATTCATATAAGTGGTAAAATTTCATTTAAATGAAAAAGTCAGTTTTTAAACTACTACTAAGTTGTTTCACTATTCATCAATAATTGAAGTTTTTCATAAAAAAACAAAAAATTCATCCTAATATATATTTGATATTATGAATTGAAAATTGATGTCTATTTTTATAAATTAAAAACATAGAAGTTTCATTAATTAATTTAAAATTAAATCTTGTTGTTAAAACAAATATCGTGTTTTTAAGAAACAATAACTATCAAAAGAATGATACTTGTTTATGTCCAATTTCAAAGTGAAATTAATTCCCATAAAAAACATTGGAATAAATGGTAAAAATATATTATAATTACACTTTAAAACCAATTAAAAATATAATCTATCCATGTAAATAAATTATATTAAAAGGAACATTGGAATTAAAATACAATATTTATCACTAATCATTACAAAATGAACTGTATCGGAAAAATTCCAAATAATTTCACAATGTAAATTTTGATGTCCCCATTATAAATAATAAATTTATTTAGTCAAATTGAATATATATATGTTTAAAATATTTAATTTAAAAAGGGTTCTCCATTAAAAAGTGGTAAAATTGTATTTTAAAAAAAAATACTTCTTTTATCTAAAAAAATGAATTTGTTATTAATTTATTTCTATGAAATCCATAAAATGGATTCTAATATAATAATTATTATATAAAGTTCAAAATTCAGTTAATACTATTCATAATATCTTTTGAATGGTTAGTTTGGTAAGTCGTGGTGCGCTTGAACTAGGTATCGCATTTAGTGCATGTTATTGAATTACATTAAAGAAATAACATATTATGAAATCTTGGGGTGTTTATTTATTCCCGACATCAATAAATTACGTCCTTTCAATTTTAAATTGTTTTCAAAAATAGAAGGTTGAAAATATAATATACCTTTGTGGGAAAACCCACATCAGAAATTGGGTTTTTAAAATTTAATCTTAATAAGAGGAAAAGGGGAATGAAAAAGTCACCACCAAATTATGATCTCGATTAGGAGAACATTGGTGAATATTAGAGACACATAATTGGAGGAAAAACATAAATATTTATAGGGAGTGATTGAGGTCATCCGTCATAAAGAATTATAGAATTGAGGGCCTCAAAGCCATCAATCTATGATGATTCAAAATATCATTGGTTCAACAAAACATAAGGTATTAGGATAACACATTTTTAGTTTTAAGATCCCTTACCTAATGTTTATGAATTAATTTATTCATATAATAAGAAGAAAATATATATATATATATATAGATATACATGAAAAGTAGAGTTCCATCCTTTAACTAATTTCTTCCACAAACTCATCTTTCACTCTAAAAGATAATAGAACATAAAAAAATATTATATTTGTCCTATTCATATAGGGTTAAAAAATTATGGATTTATAATTCACCTATCAGACCCTATAAAAAAAGAAACTACATTATAAAATCCAGGGACTTCTTGTAGTCTAGTGGTAGGCTATAAATCCCAATCGTACTATGGTTGTGGGTTCGATTCACGTAGCTTTGTCCGATGTGACGGGTTGTCACACAGTATTTGTGTTGTACATTTTATATAAATAAAACAAAAACCTTAAAAATAGTATCTTAATCCATTCCAACCTTTAGAATTATCCAAAATAAATCTATCCAAACTCACAGTCCAAAATTTATAAGGAAGTTAAACACAATAAAGTTCCTTTTTTTCCATGTAATAACATGTGAACATCTTCGTCATGTATTATTTTAAAACTTGGTAACACCCTGAATTACAATAAAACCTTATTGATTACATTCATGCTCCATTATACTTTATATAATACTGGATATATTCCTTATATCCAAAAATATTTAATATTCCATCAATGATGAAATAAAAAAACTAATAATCAGTTCCAAGGAAGTCAAGAATATCCAATATAATTTATCCAAGTCAACCATATCTTATTCAAAAATCACTACCTTGGTATCAGAACCATATTATGGTTTATCTTTCTCTCAAACATATATTTTCCAAAAATTTAACCTACAATTGAGTCACTTTTCTTGGTTTCACACAATGTCAAGTCATTAATGAAATAGTAATGCAGTACAATCCTTATATACTCTATTATTCTTATAACATGTACATCATTAATAAAATACTCAAATGACACAATACTTTAATAATAGCGTAATAAATATAATCATTCCTTTTTATCTTCAGTAGTATCATAACTTTATTATTATCCAATAGCAGCATTTGGTGTATACTCTGATTATTTGGACATTGATTCACTTAGTGTCCCAACTCCTTACAGATAAATCATTGTACATTGTAAACTTTTTTCACACCATTGCATTCACGTATATGGTGTCCATTTTATCCACACTTATAAAAAAATCTCATTCCCTTCAAGCATTTACCAATGTGATTCTTTCCACAGTTTTCACATATGGGAAAATCCTTCTTTTCCCTCTTCCCATTATCCATCATTCTCTCTTATATCCTTTTCTTCTCTTTATTCCTTTCAAAGCCATAGGTCTCAGAGAATTTTTTACTTATCTTCTTAACACATGATACTCTTTCTTTATATGTTGAGAATACATGGGAGAATATTTCCCTTCAAAATGTTGGCTTAATACCCTGAAAGATATGATCCTTCTTACTCTTTGAATCATACGTATTGTTGGAGTTCACATTCTTTCTACTGGTAGCCATTTCTATACAGTGGCATAAACTAGATTTTTTTATAAATTGAAATACATAATTCCAAACTTGTAAAACACTTAACAGAAATTGAAAAGATTATGGATATAATCCATAATCATAAAAATATTTTCTTTGCGGAGGTATACTCATAAATCATTCATAATTATTTTTATTGAAAATGAGAATTATCCTAAGAATATCCCCCGGGAGTCTCATCACCAAGAGTGAAGCAAGGCCAGTTGTCATGCACTAGTTCCCATTTGAGTCTAGATCAAAGTGGTGTTTTCGGGTTTCACCCCTAGGTACATTTGTGCCAGAGCCGCCTCTACCTTCTTGTATCCACACAGGGATGTATTTCCTTGGAAAACTCACAAAATCTAAACATTACCAAAATTCTAGGAAATTATTCTATACGAATTCTGAAAGTATATCTTAGGGTAATGTGATCTAATAAGATTTTTTCTAAATCTAGTTTCCAATGTTATTTCTAAACATCCTCTAATACCAACTGTAACACCATGACCCTAGTTACCCAGAGTCGGTGAATTATTTTAATTCATTGGCATGATTACAAGTAATCATGTCCCGAAAGACCGATTGGTTTACCATTCTTGGAAAATATATTACATAAATGAATGTTACATTACACTTTATAACATACAACAAAACATAAATAATCCTTTATGAATTCCATTATTCCCTTAGCTTATCCCTACACGTCAATCATAATACACTTCTTGGAATCCGGGGAAAATAAAACATATAAATGGGTGAGATCAAATGCTTAGTAAGGGTAAGAAATACAGTTGAAGATAACATAAATATTAAGCATGGTGAATAATTGAAACCACATGACTTTTCAAATAAAAAATGAATACTTTTATAGCAGGAATATGAGCTGAGTAAATAATTCCATAATAAAACACAATCATGGGAATTGTACTAGTCTAATGACCACATGAACCATCAAAATTATTTTCATAATGAGGTAACATATAATACCAGACTTTAATTTCTGTGTCAAGGCCTCGTGCCAGGACCTAGGGGATAACTGTAACCAGACCCCAAATCGGAGAGCCTGTGTAACTAGACTTCATCCCGTAGAGCCTATGTAACTGGGCTCCAACCTGGAGAGCCTCTGTATCCGGACTCCATCCCAGAGAGCCTCTCTAACCGGACTCCAACCCGGAGAGCCTTTGTATCCAGACTCCAACCCAGAGAGCCTCTATAACTGGATTCTTACCAGGAGGGTCTGCTGTAACCGGACCCCAACCCGGAGGGCTTACTTTTACCAGTCCCTAACACGGAAGATACTAGTCCAATACATTCATCTTAATAAAAGGTTGAAATATAACATAAACATTTGTATTAAAATAATCATACGAAATGTCAATACTTTATCCTTAAACCCTGAATGTCATAAAAATATCTCATCCACATTCAAACATATCATATCTCATTGAATACAATATTGAATATTTTATTTATAATAAATCAACTTCAAAAAAGTTTAAAATCCATTAAAGGATATTGACATAAATGAAAATGATCAGTAAATTGCTTTGAGAGAAATACCTCTTTTTTTGGGAAAGCATATAAAATTTTCACTATTTATAAATGTAGTCATTTAAAAGGGATTTTTGAATCAATGATTCCGATACCACTTTGAAACTTTTTAAAATAATTATCATATCAAAACATTCATGTCTATATAAATAAATCCTTAAAATCATTTTGAAAACATTGACATTAATTAAAATTGTTTAGAAAGATAAATCTTTAAAACATTTAAAATGAAGATATAGTTAAATAGACCCTGCCATAATACCTTTAATGATTCATTTTTAAATAATTTATATAAATATGGTTATCTATGATAAATATGTCCCAGAAAATACTTACATAGGAACAATCTCGGGTAATAATGAGATTGAGGAAATAACCCTTACCTCATTGTAATCAATCGAGTCGTATGAAAAATTGTCAATAACCACAAAATGAATCTCTGAATATCATGAATATAAAGATAATCATGATAATATATATCAAATAGAAGTACAAAATACACCACAAGTAATAAATAAGTGATGAACAATAGAGATCTCACAGAATTAAAAGTTAGATAAAAACCCCTTACCTCGTGTCCGACTTGACCCGTTTATTATTAAATATCCTGAATAAAAAACTGAAGTTAATTTATAGTTTCTTATGAACATTTTTTTAGTTTATTATTGCTTTTATATCACTTATTACAATATTATAAACATTATGTAATCATTTAAGTTAATAACGTTCGTTTTGTCAATATTTGGCACTTGAGTCAAAAATGAACACCTTGTAGTTACAAGTTGTTCCCATGGTCAAAATTTCATTATATCTAGTATTATATTAATTATTTAGATATCATATATATCATATATATCAAGTATATTCAGGTATTTATAACAATACATATCATTTTGGGTCAAGAATTGAAATGCATCGTTCATGGAGACGGTAAGTCGTACATACGCATGAACGCTACATTCATTTATATTTCTTATTTTAATAGAATTAAAACATAATGATACATATGTATATTATTATTCTTTTATAATATAATATATAATATCATTAACCTAATCCTATATACATCCCACATATGGTATTAACGAGTCATATCACTTTGAGGGGGCGGTAGCCCGCACTTCCTTAAATTAAATTATCGTGTTTACCCATAATGAAAACCATTAAGGTATGCTATAAAAAAAACAGCAGAATGAATGAAACATAAAAAAAATATAAATCATATATAAATACATTTCCATCATTATCAACACCATGAGATGCGGTATAAGGTAATTGAACAATCATGGTTTCATGAGTCATTAGTTTTCCATCCACAGAATCAATATGTTCTTCACCCATTAGATGGAGGTGTGTGTAAGTGTAGATATAATCCTTCTCCAAAAAACATACTGGTATATTGAGTATATTGTTGTTGTTATAATAGAAAGGAATAAAAAGTGTTGAGGGGTTGAAGAAGTAAAATAAAAGAAAATAAGTGAAGAGAAAATGTTACCTTTAAATTGGGTAACGTCCTTTGGATTGAAACAAAAAGACTTCTTGAAGTCCCTTATGCATAAGGTAAGGCTTCTTGGAAGAGTATATGGATGTAGGGAGATTAATTTGGAAGAGTTTGGATGAGACTAAATCCCTGAGAGGTGTGAGAAATTGTTTAGAAGTGATCTCCATTTATAAGTTGGAGGAGGGGCTCTTTAGGAAAGTGTGAAAATATTATTTTATTATATAATGATATTCGGTTTCTAAAGGTACCAAAATAATTACTTTCAAAGATAATATGACTCATGGTATAAATAAAAACATCCAATAATAATTAGACATGTTTTGGATATTATTTTAATATTTATAATCTAAATTATTTAAAGAATTTATTAATGAGGTAAATACTGCATCATTATTGTGTCATAAATAATATAATTTATTCGATGTCTAAAAATTATAAAAAATATACCATGATGTAGTAAATCTTGTTATATTTCTAATAAATATTTATAGTCAAAATTATTAGTTATATAACACTATATAAAAATTAATTACTAAAATATTTTTGATTATGTCAATTTCACCTTTACTTTAAATTAATTAATCTAAAGTTTCATTATTATTCATAAGTTGCTCCATGGGGTCCCAAAAACGACCCATGGATGTCCCTGATCAGCCATTACTCATAAAATAAGGTTATATCATTTTTTAAGGTAATTTTGAATTATTACAATATTCTTTTTTACCTTGAATTACCCTATTTATCTCCAACCGCGATAAATAAAAGTGAAAAGTTACTATTCACCAAAAATTATTTTCATCATATTGAACCACATTTTACTTACTAACAACAACTATGTATGTCGGATTTTTGAAATTCAATTCATAGAAGTGGTAATATTTCATTTAAATGAAAACGTTAGTTTTTTTAACTACTACTAAGTGGTTTCACTATTCATCAAAAATTGATGTTTTTCAGAAAAATACAAAAAATTAATTCTAGGATACATTTGATATTCCAAATTAAAAATGATGTCTATTTTTATAAATTCAAAACATATAAGTGGAATTAATTAATTTAAAATTAATTCTCGATGTTAAAACAATAGCGTGTTTTTAAGAAACAATAACTATCAAAATATTGATACTTGTTTATGTCCAATTTCAAAGTGAAATTAATTAAAAAAACAACATTGGATTAAATGGTAAAAATATATTATAATTACACATTAAAACCAATTAAAAAGATAATATAACCAAATAAATAAATTAGATTAAATGGCACTTTTGAATTAAAATACATTATTTTTCTCTATTCATTAAAAAACAACATTATCGGAAAAATTCCAAAAAATTTCAGAAAGTAAATTTCGATGTCCCCATTATAAATAATAAATTCATTTTTTCGAATTGAATATATATAAGTTTCAAATATTTGATTTAAAAAGGATTCACTCTTAAAAGGTGGTGAAATTTCATTTTTTTAAATAATTCTTTTGTATGAAATAATAAATTTGTTCTTACATTATGTCTAAGAAACCCATAATATGTATTATAAAATTATATGGATTATATATATTTCATAATTTATTTAATACTATTCATAACTGCTTTTGAACGGCTAGTTTGGTAAGTCATGGTGCGCTTGAACTCAGTGTTGTGTGTAGTGAAAATTATTGAATTACATTAAATAAATAACGTATTATGAAATCTTGGGGTGTTTCATTTGGGACCATGTTGGTTGGAGAAGTTTTTTGGAAATAAGAAAAGCATGATTATAAAGAGTTTTATCTTTTATTTAAAGAATAAATCAATTAAATTTTTTAATGTATTGGAAAATAGGATGATGCTTTGCTTTTATCTATTTAACAAATATCATAAAGGGTTTTGGGAACTTGTGATGAAGTCCTTAGGAAAGAATGGGGGAGAAAATATGGTTATAATCATATGCATGTTTTATTGGAAGGAATAATGTTTCTAGAATATAGGTAAGTTAATGTAATTTCATTTAAAAATAGGATGACGCTAATGATGATCGATCAAAGTTTAAAAATCATGATAGATAAGGATAGAGATAATGTATATGTGTACAAATCAATATGGTGGTGTTTGTGAAGAAAAATTTTATGTTGACGCCGTTTCCTTGTGTTCTCCAAAATTTTGGGTCTCAAAATCGAGAGTTTTTTATGCTTAAAAAATAATTTGTTGCAATGGTGTTTTTAATGAATAGTCCAATGACATTAAATTATAGTTCAAAGACAGCATAATATGTATGAGGAATGGTGAAGGGAAATTAGAAAGAGAAGAATTCTTCATAACAAGGCAATGTGGACCTCGAAGGATGAATCAGAATCTATGTAGGGAAAATTGTTCATGGGTGGATCATAGTACACATGATTCTTTTAGTTCTAGGGAAGGATATCTTTTGTAGATGAGAGGTGGAGATTCATTTTTGGAAGGACCATAGACTATAGTGAAGGATTCTTTGCATTAAAATTTATATTAATTTTATTTAGCATTATTTGCGGATTTATTTTCCAATGTAGAGGACCATAATCCCATCATTAATATAGAGGTAATTTTATTGGAAGTGATCATCATTATGGGAATAATTTAGATAATTCTGAGGTAGTTTGTGAAGTAGAATTTTGTGAAGGAGAAGTGTTCGCGGAGGATGGATTTCTATGTAGGAGACAGTTCAATTTGATATTTTGTTGAAGAATTTTGTGGGTTCACTATATCTCATAAAGAATAATAGATCACATATGAGTGTTGTTCTGTGAGGCATCATGAATTTGCAAAGAGGAGGCGGTTCATGGAATAAGTAGTGGTCCACAAATCACTCACGAAATGTAGTGTACCTCAGTTTGGGGAGGATACATGTAGTTCATGTTGGAAGCATGATAGTTCATAGAGGACTGAAAAAAGATCATACCAGCTTCTGGGTAAGAAATATAATAATTTTTTTGATATTTCAAATTTGTGGATGTGGATGAAGAAGCATCGTAACATTTTATTACATCATTCAATTCTAGATGAAGCACCCACCGAATTGGATGTATTTCATAGTTCTACACGAGTGGAAGGGAATATATTACTCATTGTATTTTACACTAAAGAATTCTTTTTTAGTAGATTATGTGTTTTTTTATATTTTACAAACCATACCAAGAACGTAGAAACTGTTATTGAGTATTAAAACTTGTGAATTATTACGTTCTTGAAGATGTGTGGCAGAACTGTGTTCAGTAGGAATATAAATTTTTAACAGGAGGCAAGGGTAGTTTTGTAAGTAAGTAATCATAAAAAAATATATCACTGATTCACCCCCCCCCCTCTCAGTGATACTTGAATCTTGACTGGGTAAATTCAAGGGCCATATTCAGTGGTTACATTATTACATTACCACTAGAAACATGAAATTCATTCACAAAGTATTGAATGTTGTTGAATACTTTGTAAACTACCTAAATACATTAAATTCACATTACTTTTTTAAAACATAAAACACACAATGTCTTTTCTTTGAAAACTATATTATACCCCATAGTATATCATTTCATATCAATGAAAAAACACTTCCTACTATTCATAGGAAAATTAACCATAAGAAAGGGGTGAATTCGGATTCTCGGTAAGGTTATTTTTATAGTATATTCTATCATGAATAAATAATCTTAATCAACATGGAAATGTAAATAAATAAAAAATCAATTTCAGTAATAAAAAGAGCATAATATGGAAGGAATGAAGGGTGATAAAATTAGTCTATAAAAATAATAAAATGAGAAAGAAACCTAAAAATGCATATTCTAACTAATTGAATAATCACACAGAAATGAAAAAGTATTCACATGATGAAGTAATTCATAATTTTATACATCATGAACATATTATTAATACCTTTGATAAGACATTTTCAAACTATGGTTAAAAAACGTTTAAATTAGCCAACTAGTTTGGATCATGAGACATACCGATGCATCACGAGGCTTAGTAATTACGAGCCCCACCCATTACAAAATAGTTCCAATGCATTTATCATATTTATGTGGTGAAACACGACAAAAATTAACATTTATTTTTAAAAACTAATATATTAAATGTCAATACATATCCTTATTAATAAACCTAATCATAAACCATCCAGAGTAATATGGTGAATTATAATAAAATTTTATACCCTAGTAAAATTGATTATAAACCATAAAAATAAATAATAAATATGGTATTAATAAAAAAACATCCCCATTATATCATAAGTACAATAAAGGGTTAATGTTATCAATGAATACAATTACCATAGTATTTTCTTTAACATCTTTTTTGACATAAATAATATTTTCATATAGATTTTTTAAACTAAATGTTAACAAAATACTTTGAAAATAATTTTCTATGAAAATTAAATATGAAAATTATAATGTAATAATTTAAAAATTGGGAGTTCATGATAGTGTTAAACTCCACAGATTTCATATAAGTTAAAAAATACTCCTTTCATGAGGTTATAAAAAATTTAAAAAGTGCCTCCTTTAGAATGACAAGAAGATTACATTCAAAATATTTTGAAAAAATATAGTTATATGTATTAGTTATTTTAATAAATAAATAATAAAATTTTAAAAACGTTTTTGAAAACATTTCTTGAAAGAAATTGAATTGGATAAAAATTTATTTTTGACCGAATAGATAAATAATGTCATATTTTTAAAAAAACTTTTTCACAATCATTTTAAGATCATAAGTGATGGGAAATGGTAATATTACATGAACAATATCATTCATAACATGATTATAATAAAATATATTTTATTTCATATATAAATATTAAAAATTTATTCCAAGGGATACTTAAACATAATCCATCCTGAATAATGATGAGATTGTGAAATACACCCTTTCCACTTTGGTATCCTTTGAATCCTAGGAACCATAATAGAAATAAAATAAAATGAAACATTTAATACCATGAATACTAATAGATTCTTGATATAAAATATAAAATTAAGTATTATAAACACTAAAAAGTAATAAGTGGGGAATATGGAATATGCCTCCTAAAAATAAAAGTGAGACGAATAACCATCACCTCATGTTTGAATTCCTTCATATGAGTCTGAAACTCTAATAGAGTCAATTTTGATTTATTATAAATATTTTAAAACACCATAATCAAATATATCATACCATATATGATCCTATTATAAAACATTACCTCTTATTTGTTAATAATATTCCATTATTTTTATGGTTTCATATGTTAATTCCCTTTTTTGTCATGGGTGTTTTGTCATGAAAGTGCATATTATTGTATATAGGAAATAAATAAATAGTATATATAAAAATATTAATTTTATAAATATTGTTTCTTATTATAATAATACTTAGAAATATTATTGAAAATTTCAAATTGAAAATCATTCACATCACTCCATGGAGACGGCTTGTAGTATGTACGCATGATAGATGATATACTTACATTAAAAGTTGAAATGGTAAGGAACTGTATAATATAATAATTTCCCATAATTTATATGATTTTATATATAAATCATACATTCATTAAATTTTTCCTTATGACTTTCCATGTAGTGTCTATGTGAAAAATAAATAACATCATTTCATGAGGTGGTGGTTTTCCATACAGACGAGCGATGTAATCATATTTTAAACGGAATGGAATTTGAGAAGTTATATGTGATATTATTTCCAAATAAGTATAAATGTATCCTAAATATTATATATATTTATTAAATCAACCCTTATATACAACCTTGATAAGTGCTTATGGAAAACATGTTACATATCTTCATGAGGCGGTAGTCCTCTTTACACACGATTTCCAATTTTGTTTAACATTCGAGGAAAATAAAGATGGATAAAAATTATTCATTCAAAAAAATAATATATCAGTATTTGTTTGATAAATTTAATATTATATTCTAATTATTAATAAATAAATTAAGGTTTTAAAATAATAATGAAAAATAATGAGCTTGTTTAAGACTGTGGCCTTCTCTTAGAGAAACTTCCTTTTGATAACTTATTAAGGAACCAATAGTTTGACTTTTTGGATGAAAAATATCCTTTAAATGATTCTTATGATGTTTTTTATAGATTTTGGTAGGTTTTTAAAGATCCAAATGGTATTATAGGTTTCATGAAGTGATGGGAGTGAGCTCTATTTTATAATTGAGGAGGAGTGGATGTACTGTAAATACCCAAAACTATTCAATAATGGGATGTCATTTATACCCCATGTTCCTGAAAATTTGATATATAATATATTTGAAGGATTTTATGGTATATCCACATCACTAAGACATAATGAAATTAATGTTTTAAAAAAATTATTTTTTAAATTTTAATTTTACTCACTTGGATCATTTTAGTTCTCACAACGATAATTAGTTTTTTAAAATCTAGGTAATTTATCCATTAATCTTAAAATAAAATAACTATTATTCAAAAATTTGGGGTCAATGATTCAAAATATTAATTCCAATTTATCTAATAAAAATTCTATATATGTGGAAAATTAATCTTAAAATAAGTGCTTGAAATTCACATAACCACCTTTTTACATTAATCTCATTAAATAATTTATTATAGTTTTTATTGATTTTTATGAAAAAAATTAAGTTGAATATATTATATAATATTAATTATTATGATTTAAAATATTAAATATATTATATCAAATTTTACATACCGAAGTGAGAAAATTTAATTTATAATTACACTAGTAGTCGTGATGAAAAAGAGTTTTCAAAAGAGAAACGTATCATAAGTATTGAAATGTTAGTATAAGAATTCAACATGAAATTGATTCCACTAAACCCAATTTTATTTATAATAATATAATTGATATAATATTACTTTTACAAATATATTTAAATCAAAATTTATCCTTCAAATGATTTAAACAAAAAGGTTATTTTCTATAAAACCTAGTATTTTTCGCTATTCAACGAAATATTAATCCTTTTATAACATTCTAGAAATTTATCTATTAGATCATTTTGAAATAATGATATAAAAAACTAAGTTCATTTTTTAGAATACATTTTTTATAAGTGTTAAAAATTAATCTTACTTTATTTTTGGAATCTAAAACAAAAATACCTTTTGCAAAGACATATTTTTTTGTCAAACATTTCATTTTATTTCAAATTATTAATATTTTATTTATAATCAATATATATCAATTTATTTTATTTTATAAATTTTTAAACCGTATGATTTCCTTAATTTATTTATTCATATTCATAGTCACCAACTTATTGGCTAGGTTATAAGGCTAATTATTAAATAATGATATTATAATAGATTATGGTTTTTTATTTAAATCAAACATTGTGTGCATGAAAAGAAATCGAAGTGATAGAATTTATATAAAAATAAATATATCATAAATTATTGTGGTGTTATATTCTCTTATAAATTGGTGTTCTATTTATATATTCTATCATATAATATGTCCCTCTTTTAAAATTTCTTGGTGATACATTATATCACCATAAATTAATTATGCCCTCACAATTTAGTCATTATCTCAATAATAATTCGTTTGACATATGAAAATAAATGTTTTGGATACCCAAATCATAAAAATAGTCAATAAAACATCCCCATGATAAGATTGAAAAGAAAGTATAAAGGTCACCTAGAATAACACGTACAATATTTCCATTCTGGAAAGAATTTGTGGGAAGTGAAAATATTGACATTGGAGAAAAGTGTAAATAATTATGGATAGTGATAGAGAACATTTATCATAAGAAATAAATAGCCAATAAAATTTAATGACCATAAATACATAAATATTTGATGAGTGAGAGGTCCAAATATTAATTATAAATGAGTGTACTAGGATAAGATTTTTTTCCATGAACCTTTTCATAGAGTTTATAAATTCCATTAATATATTAATTATGAACATAAAGAAATTTACTTATATGTAAAGTAAAATTTCCTCCTTTTTTTACTTTGATCAATTTCCCCTTAAAATATTACTCCAATAAATGAATATCAAAAATTAATTATTATTCCTAATGAACTAAAATTTACATTTCATGGGTCATAAGATCCCTAAAAGAATGAAAAGTCACTCATACATTTTTTTATATCATCTAAGACCAAAATTAATAAAATTTCTTATCAAATAATACATTTATTTATAATACCTTAGTATTAAATATCATTTTTTGATGTAAATAATTTAATAAAGAGTATTCCTTATGACTCATCAAAAATATATCTAACTAAATTCAATGTCCAAAAATTTAAAAGGAATGTCAATAAATCAATATTATATTCCCATGAGAATATAAACTATCTCTCATTGACACGTTCCAAATATGTGAATACCATTATAACCATTAAACCTCATTGAAAATATGAATACTTTTACAAATAAAATCATAGGTTATAGAACATATTCCATAAATCCAAATATGTTGTAAATTCTAGGGAGGATATCATAAACTATTAAATCACTCACTATTTTGAAGGTAACCAGTATTATCCCATAAATTCCCCTTTATCATTATTTTCTCAACATTGAGAACATATTAAGGGTTATCTACCATGAATATTTTGTTTTATAATAAGATAAACCATCCAAAGAATCACTTTTATTAGTACAATTCAATGTATACTTATAAATCCTTAAAGAAATATCATTTGAGTATAATAATAATATGTTTAATGATTCGAATTACAAGAATAAAATTGATAAAATTGTTTATACCATGGTTATTGAATCCCAAAAAATAATATCTTTAATCATTCGACCTTCGGTGTTAAAATAAAATAAGCATTATCTTTATTTCTAAGCCTAGTCTGAGGTATATTCCCTTGATTCTTGGGAAATTATATTGTGTAAGGACCAATATCATTACATTTGAAGCATTGAACATTGGAAACTTTTTTCTTTACCTTTAAATCATGAATATGGTTTCCTTTCTCAGTAAACTGGTAGAAAACTCACATCCCTTAAAGAAAGTACGATGGTGTTTCATTCCACAATTATCACATAATGGATATCCTTCTTCCCCTTCTTACAATTATTAATATTTTTCTATACCATCCACTTTTTATCTTTCATTACATAGAAGCCAAAATACTTGGATAATTATATCTATATCTAGATATCAAATTAAATCATACCATCATATAATGACAATTTTTTGGAGGCTAGTTGACTTTGAACGATTGCATTTAACCCATATAAGAAAAGGTTAATCATACTCTATATATCATAGAAGTATTCCATATAATTCCTTGTTATCATTGTAATGTTAGCTTTATAATTAAAAATATTTTCATTTTCAATTTTACATAGAATTAGGAATGTTCTCTATATATCCAATCATTTTTCTCAAGGAAATACTATTCTAAGAAGAGTACCATTTAAATTTTCAATTCCATGCTTTCTATTTATTATTCATCCTCATTTTTTTTGAATCAATTAGAACCATTTTTTATCTCTTGAGGGATGAAATCATTCAATGAAAATTTTCTCCCTTTCATTGCTTCCTAATGGGAGAAGTATCTTATCTATGTAACTTGTCTAATAATATGTTTAAAATTTATTTTTATTCCTATTAAATGATGAATTTTTATGAAACATAATGTACTATAAATGGTTAAATTGTGTTGTGTATGCACGTGTTTATACACACATGAAAGGTTATTTCTATAAACTTGAGTTAGATAACCCAATATGGTTATATTTTGTTCAGTTCTAGCTATAGATCTAGGTCCAGCTATATCAGATTTTGTAGGATATAAATACCTATATAGGGTATATGAATTGATATGGTTTCCATTATTCTACTAGGTTATATTTCTAAACTATGGTACATAATAAATTATATTATAAAATAATGATTCATATTTCATAATCCCAAAACTAGTGAAGCTATTAACATAAATTAAAAAATTGATCCATGTTTAATATCATAATCATAAACACAGTTTCATTGGGAATATATTCATATAATTAAAATATTTTCAAAACAAAAATATTTTTTTTCAAATAAAATGGTAATTATTCATTGAAAATACTTAGGGAGAGTCAAAAAATGTGTGTAGTATGGCCCATTGTCTTTTACCAGGTAATTCTTGTGACAAGCTTAACTTTCATTTTTAGGTTTAATACCCCTTAGAACATATGTTCCAAAACCACATACACCTGTAGTCTCACAATAGGGATATATTACTATGAAACCCACATAATTTCTACATTAACCAATGTTTAAGATGTCATCCTATATTTATACTTATTCTTAAAGTAATACATAAGGTTATGTTGTCTAATCTATGTTGTCCAAAAACTACTTCCCAGGGTTTGAACTAAACATTATTTGAATCCAACTGTAAAGACCCTAACCCTAGTATCCTAGAGAAGGTGGTAAATTTATTAAAGTGGATCTAGATACTATAAATCACAAAACACTGTCATTACAAGTTTATTAGTCATGTTAAACTAGATACTTACTTCAAATTAACATTACATTTTATAAAAATAAAATACAAAAAATGTTTTCTTAAATAACACTAGTATTACCCATTGAATATCCCTATATAATAATCACAAAACACTTCTTCATATCCTCGGTAAAATAAAACATAATAATGGGTGATCATAGATGCTCAATAAATGTATGTTCATAATATAATTTATCATGAATAAATAAGATTAATAAATATGGAAAGGTAAATAACTGAAACACAATCAATTTAATTAATAACTTGAGCATAATATGGTAGCAATAAAGGATGTTAAAATAGGTTCATAAAAATAATAACATATTCTTTAATCTTATCCATGGATGTTATTACTAATCGATTAATACTTGGAAATCAATAACTAATCTCACAGTTATGGAATTCGTAGTTTTGGATGATATGTGTATTTCATGTGTATATTTTATGGTGTTTTATTATAATTATTTATATAAATAATTGATAAATATTTTCAAAACTGAGTATATATATCTTTTTTGTGATAATTTATAGGGTAAAACCAATATTTTGAGAAGGAATTAGAAACACTCATTTCATGAGAAAAAGATACTTTTCTGCGCGACATGAAGCATCACCATGAAACACTAGGAAACTAAATCCAGAATAGAGTTCATAAGTGATGAAATTAGAAAAAATGATTATTCTATTAATATAAATTGAATATGGTTAGCGTATAAATATTTCACAACATGAATTAATTACTATAAGTGAACAAAAGATAGAGGGTGAAGTGGACAAAACTCAATTGGAGAAGATCCTGACACTTTCTCGATGTGAAACAAATTCACAAAACTAGTTAAATGGGAAATTTCTTAGAGTGATAAAATAAAGAACCAAACAACAATTTAATATGGGGTTAGGCCTATGAATACATTATGGGATATATTAATGATGAACTAAATACAACAAAACACTTGGGGAGATCTATAACTAGAGATATGCGATTTTGTTACTAGGGATGATTTTAATAATAAATATTGGGATGGGAAAATATGTTTTGTATGGTCCTCAATAAATATATGTCTATATATTATTTTGTGTTTTTATTTAATTATTTCATTTCCTCTTACACTCTCATCGTAAAACCTTCCATGTTCTTGGATTTTGAAGATGAAAGGGGAATTTGTTATTGGATTAATTTTTTATTCATATTTGTATTTCATCAATCTATTAATTCAATTCTAAACCATTCATTAATTTTTTTTCAACAACATCAATATTTGAATTTGAAAGGAACAATATAAATTTTACAAATGGTTACCCTGAATTGAATCATAATCATTTTTGAATTTCGGGAAACTGTGTTTAAATATGGTATCAAGGAAAACTATATTCCGAAATTCCCTAGAATACTTATCCATGTTAGAAGGTGGGGTTCTATATTTAAGAGAGGATACCATGACCATTGGATCCACCACTTCTCAAATTTACTTCCAAACAAGGATTAATAAATTTTTTTCAAAAATCAAATTATACTTGAACCATGAATGTACTAAACCCCAACAATCCTTTTCCTAAAAATTTCATATCAAACCAAATCTTTTCTAATATATATCACTTTAAAAACAACGAATATTTTTTCATTTCACTTTATTCAAAATTAAAATAAAAAACATTATTTTAAAAAATATAATCAAACTCATTCATCATTTATGTGGGTTATACCTTGACCAAAATTATAATAAATTTAAGTCAATTAATTATAATAGTATAGTTTTTACAAATTTAGTATTTTTATTAGATCTATAGGTAAGTAATGATTCCCTTTTGGCCTTTCAAAACTAGAATCATTGTTAAGTACATTAGATAATTTTATTTTGGATAAATTTAATTTTAAATGTTGTATTTAATTTTCTCTATTTTAAATTGGATCTTTTCATGATAGAGATTTTTAATTATTAAATATAACTGCATGATTATAAAACCTGATAAAAAATAAAATAGGTTTTCAACATTGATTCCAAACATGAGAATGACTATGAAATAATATAGTTGCATTCATATTTAGCTTAGAACAAAATCAATTATTAGATATTGGTGGTTTTATTCAAATATATAAATGGATATGTATGATCTCTAAATACAAGAGGCCATCAAACATTGTATTTTATCCATGAATCATGGAACTTACCATTACTAAAAAACCTTTAATGATCAAACCTACAATCATCCACCTAATCTCAAATAGTATGAAATTCAATGGACTACCACATGAATATTGGAATATGACTTTGGTAAGCTTTTTGGAGCTCTAAAATACACTACTACAAATATGGCTTTTATTAGCGCTAAAATGGCCATTAACAGCGCTAGAAAAGAGCTCTTAATGTCGAAGAAGATAAGGGGGGGTCCCCTTTATCAGAGCTCCAAAAAGCGCTGATAAAGACCCCTTTTATCAGCGGTAAAAAAAATTACTGATAAAAGGGGTCTTTTATCAGTGCTAAAACGAAGTGCTGATAAAAGGGTCTTTTATCAGCGCTTGAGCCCCCCTTTATCAGCGCTTTCCCGCACCTCAAGCACCCGCCCACACCGCCTACACCCTTTATCAGTGCTAGCCCTTTAAATCAACCTTGCGCGCGCACCCGTGCCTCCACCCGGATTTGATCTCGAGACCTCCCCCTGCGCACCTAAAGCCTTTTCCACTACCCTATATTGATTTGTTCTCTTCTTCATGATATATCTATTTATTTATATATAGTTATATAGTTATATTTATTCGTATAGTAATATATATTTATATTAATATATATAGTTATATTAATATATATATATATATATAGTTATACTAATATATATATATAGTTATATTAATATATATATATATAGTTATATTAATATATACATATAGTTATATTAATATATATATATAGTTATATTAATATATGTATGGTTATATTAATATATAGTAGTTATATAAGTATTCATATATTGGTATTTTAAATAAAATGGATATTAGTTATTATTTAGATAAAGCTAATATATTTTATATGTAAATATGCATAATTATTTATTTAAAAAATTCAATTTTTAAGAGTGAATATATAAAAAATATGTACATATAGTTATATATTTGATTATAAATAGTAGTTCATTATAAAAAAGGATTAAATTTAAAAGAAATAATATCAATATGAATGTAATACCTTTGAATAAATTCATTCCCCACCAAAAAAACCCAATAATACCCCATTAAACGAGGCTGAAAATCCACAAAATGTTAAAAAAATCTGGGTATCCCAACTAAAAACATAGTTTTGGAGGCCTTATGGGACTCTTTGGGCCCCGAAAAATGCTTGACCGAGGTCTCCCGTAATAACAGCGACGTAGATCTCGTCACAGGCTTCGATTTGATATGTGGTAGAGCTCAAACGAACACACGAATCAGAATTTATGGCCGTTTGAAGTTCGAGTTGTGTTTTCAACATATTTTGGATCTTTTTTAAATTTTTTAAATTTTTTTAGTCTTCACATTGTTATTAAATGACTATTACTCCATAATAATTAGCAAATAATTAATTAAAAATATTTTTTAAATTTTTTAGGAAGCCATTTTCACTAAATATTTTATATATTAATTTTAATAAGTGTAAATGTACATTTATACTTATCTAAAATATATTTAAAATTTATATATTATATTTATACAAATATGACTATATAAATATATTTATATATTAAAAAAATTATATTTTTTTTGAAGTCGACCCTTTATCAGTGCTTTTAAAAAAAGTGTGGATAAAGGCCCCCCCTTTAGCAGCGCTACTAAACAAGCATTGTTAAAGGGGGTCCCTTTATCAGTACTAAAAAATCGCTGATAAACGGGGGGCATTTATCAGCGCTTTTTCGTTAGCGATGATAAAGGGGTGGTGCTGGCCTTGCCCAGTTTTGTGGTAGTGATACCTTCAAACTCTATAATATCTTAAGTGAAGTTGTAGGACATAACCACATATGATTTTCATTATGGGATCCAGCTTTCCAATAGATTCAAATTATACCAACTCATTATATCACCAAATGGGATGAGATGGAGGGGAACATTCTCAGCCGCTTCTTCATACCTTTTATATCGATTGAAAATGTAACGACCTAATCTTTTTGAGTAGTATATTAACTTACTCTTAATAATTTTATAGAAATGTTAATGGTTAATGAAGAAAGAAGAGTCGATGGCTTCATCCAGTAGACTCAAACCATATGAAGCCCACTTATCAGAGCTTGGGAAGGAGGTGGCATATTTGGGCTTCGCTTTGGACCAAGCCCAAGCCGAACTCCAGCGTGTCAAGCTTGAATGGAAACGCCTACGAGAGAAGTTCATGTTAGTAGAGATTAATACTAGGGCAATGTTATCTGATCCTCCCTCAGATTCTCTCACCATAGCACACCTTAGACTTAGGTCATATGTCAGTGTTATAAGGGGATACATAACAAGACCCTAGCTTCCTTGTGTAATCCTTTAGGATGAATGAATTGAGATTTCTTCCTTTAGTGATGTTTGTAAAATTTCAAATGTTCGGATAATTTTAGGATTTATTTTATTGATGAATTTTGAAAAAAGGATATTTTAAAATATTTATGTAAACCCTAAATAATTAATGATGTGTAATGATTTTCAAAAAATGGTCTTCTGCAAAAGTGTTCAGATAGGAATATGGAGTCTAATAAGATCAACTTAAATTTTGATGAATAGTAAATTATGAATAGTGATTTTACTCTTAAGATTAGTAATGTGACCAAATGGATTAGTAATTTCACTCATAGAAAGTTTTAATATAATTTAGATACCTTGATTAAGTAGTGAGATTCAATAAAATGGGTAAATAACGGTTTCATAAATTATTAATCAAGTATTAGTTTTTTTTTTGGGTGAATAGTGTTTTTTAATTAAAAATTTAATTAAAACTAATTAGAAAATTATTTTTATAAAATGGACTTCATTTTTGAACTCAGAGAATCGATATTATGTTATGGTAATTTTTGGGGATTTTTCTCAAAAAAATGAATTCTTGATGAATAGTGATTTTATTTAAAAATTAAATTCAAAAAATTTAGAAAATTATATTTATAAAATGGAGTTCATATTTGTAATAAGAGCATCGATATTTGGTTAAGGTGAAATTTTGGGATTTTTCTGAGAAAGATGAATTTTTCAGTGAATAGTAAAAATGCAGTTTTAGGGTTTCAGTATGTTTAATGACATCATAACTGTGTCATGACGATGTCATGAGATATTTTTAGGGTTTTCCGGCCAAAGGTGATGAATTATTGTATTGGGGGGCCCATGTGGCCTAACTCCATGGTAAATGCCATGGGAGAACACATGGTTTTGAGAAAAGCACTAGTGAGGTGTCCCTTGGCCATTAATGCCTTGTCCCCTCACTTTCCCTATAAATACCCACCCTTTCCTCCTTTAGTTTTCACTTTCAACTCTCCCCCAACGAAGTTCTGGTCTCCTTACCTCCCAAGGAGTCCTCCCAAGGTTTCCCCAAGCCCTCAAGGTCCAAACCTTTGAGTTTTAAGACTTACGTTTAAGGTATGGGATCCGACCTTTCTCTTTCTTTTCATGTAATCTCCTTTATGTCATTCCCTTTATACTCCATGTTCTTATGTGAGAGAATGTTCTTTTATACTCCACTTACTTCCCTTTTCATGTTTATATGATGAGAGATCCCCTCTTACTCTCATCATTTCGTTTTATAAAAGTTTAAGTGATGCTGTTAGGCTGCCGAATTTTTAAGGGATTCTTTCACCCTTCTCTTTTTTTCAAGTTCTATTTTCATGTCAAGTCTTTCATGTTCCTTTTTATTATTTTGGGGTATGATATCTATATCTATCATACTGATTTATTATCATCATATGATCATAGACCCTATTTTATCTTGTCAAATCATTTTTATTGATGTTTAAGTGACGTTGTTAGGCTGCTGAATTTTTGGTAAGAGAAATCTTATTTTTGTCTAACTTCCATGTTTTTCATTTCAAATGGTATGACCTTAAAATTTCATTACCATGATTCATATCCTTTATATTCTGTCCCTATACTGTTTTTATAGATCATTTATAAGTGGGTGACCCATGTCCCCTCTCTTTTCAACGTTTTCTAAAACCCTGTAACGTAGCCGTTATGCTGCAGAATTTTCGTCTCAAAATGCCTCTCTCTTTTTCTCAAAATTATTTTATGTTATTAAGTGAATAATCAAATCTCTTATTTCTAGAAGGGTATTCACATATATATCAAAATGTAATATTTTAAATTCTGGTATTTACATACATGAAACCCGCTTTCCCTTTCTGTGGGTTTAAAGTGACATAATGATCATGTCATTAAAGCAATTTTTAAACGTTATGATTATGAAATGAAAACCATTTATTTTATGCTATATGGGTTGTTTATGAAATGATTGATGATGATATATGTGGATCACATGATAATAAAGACATTTCAAGGGTGTTCCCAGATAGCGCTCCAATGCATTGGGTAAAGACTTAATCTCTAGAGATGACTTTTTAGACTGATACCTTGGTGAATAACCTTGTTAATTTATAATGACACCTTGGGGATGGACCCTGGTGAAACGAAATGATTGTCAATATTAAATATTGCAGCCACATCTTCAAGTTATGAAAAATTTTATTTTTATTATGATATATATCATGTTTTCTTTCTCATGCCTTAAAGTTCTTTTCATGACCTTATTGAAGTATCTCAAGTTCACATGTAAAATGTATCTCTTATTTCCCTTACTGGGCCATATGCTCACCCTTTCAATTGATGTATGTCCCCAGGTTATGAGATGCAGTAATGAACCTAGGATGAACTTAAGTAGAAGCCTTTCAAGTGTTTAAGAAGAATGTTTTATGTTGTTTTCATGTATTATGTTCCTTGTTTCCAAGACACTAAACCTTAAAGATCCTCAGTTCCGTGTAATGAAATAAAAGTTTATGTTAGAAAAAGGTGGGATACTATAGTTGGTATCAAAGGATGGTTTAGTTATTTGTGGAAATTAGGATATAAAAACTTTAGGAAGAACCCTATAGATAAGATTAAATATAGGAAAACTTCCTGGTATTTTGGTAAGTATTGAGTAAGTGGTTTATCAAACAAATACATACCTGTCTAGATACGAGCAGGTAGAGGCGGCTCTGGCATAGATGTACATATGGGTAAAACCCAAAAACACCGTTTTGAGCTAGACTCGAACGAGAACTGGTTCACGATAACGGGCCTTTCTGCACTCTTGGTTACGACACTCCTGGGGGATATGTTTGGTCAATCACAAGATTTTTATGAATCATTATGAAGGAATTATAACGAAATGTAATTGTCTATGAATGAAGTCTTAGTTAAAAGATTTTTAAATGAAATAATTTTCTCACTAAAGTTTTATTCTTTTAGAAAATGGCAGGAAATAGGAGGAACCATGCAGATGGTGACTGCAATGCACCATGTGCTGACAACCCTCTGATGGAAGCCGGAATGGAAACATTCATGTGAATAATGAACCAACTGACTCAAGTTATGAGTAATAACTTGAATCACGCTGAGAGGTCGATCTCACCATGAAGGGAACAACATTCTGTTGAGTCCTTCATGCGTCAACGACCACCATCATTCAGTGAATATACTAACCCTTTGGTTTCAGAACAATGGATAAGCTCCATTGAAAAGATATTTTCTGTACTCCTTTGTTCGGAACAAGAAAAAGTCACCCTTGCTGTTTATCGCCTAGAGGGAGAAGCTGATCAGTGGTGGTCACTGGTCAAAAACATGAAGCCTAGAGGAGAGATGGAAGCTATGGAGTGGTTATAATTCCGGGGAATATTCTTTAACGAGTATTTCCCTCGTTCCATGAGAACGATATTGGAGAAAGAGTTTCTCGAGATGAAGCAGAAGGAGAACGAATCTGTTGGATGCTATGAGATGATATTCACCCGACTTTCACGATATATCTCTAGAATTTTCATGGATCCATGTGGGAAGGTTGGTAGATTTTTCGGTGGACTAAGACCTCATCTGTGGAAGAATTTAGCCAACCGGGACTACTATAGCTACCAGGAGATCATGCGGAGTGCAATGAAAGTCGAGCTAGAGTTTGGTGAGACACAGTGGTCTCATAAATCAAATAACAAGAAGAGATCGTTGGAGCCCAGTTTAGGGAAGAATTTTGATCAGGGAAGAGGTTGAAAGAAAATGCAACTTACCACATGTAATAAATGTGGGAAGAAGCTTCTGAGGAACTGCTTGGTCGGAAGTGGAAAGTGCTACAAGTGTGGAAAAGGAGGCCATATTGCTTGGAATTTTTGTAGTGAGGTGAAGCCTCAACTCCCCAACACTAATGACAGAGGAAAGATGGCTTTGGCCTTACCTGAAGTCCATTGCTTCAAGTGTGGATAGCTTGGGCACTATGCTAATCTATGTCCAAATCCAAGGGAAGTGGAGGGGAATCACCATCAACCTTAGCAAAGGCCAAGGGAGCAAGGTCATGATTTTTCTTTCACAAAAACTGAAGTTGAAGCTCTGAATGATGTGGTAGCAGGTACTCTTGTTCTCCTCTCAAAACTAGCAACAACTTTTTTTGATTCTGGTTCTACGCATTCCTTTATTTCTTCCAAGTTTGCAAAGAATATAGAATCAATCCCCGAATTTCTTGAGGTAGAGTTGTCAGTCAAGACTCCAAGTGGGATTATCCATCCATCAACAGTGTTTAGAGACTCTATTTTTTACTTTAGTGAGCACAATCTTATCGAAAATCTATTAGCCATTCCCATGTTGGAATTCGACGTTATACTAGGGATGGACTGGCTCTCAAAGTATAATGCTGAGATCAAATGCAGAAGTAAGGAAATCTCAGTAGTCTTGAATAAATGACCTACAGTTATCTTCGAAGGAGAGATATCCCGAACTGATCCCTATCTAGAAGAACCTCTTATAGCATTCTTTATGGAGTGATTCGGTGATGATGAAGAAGGAAAAGGGAGCATAAAAATAGAAGATGTTCCAATTGTTCAGGAATACGTGGATGTATTTCCTGAGGAGTTACTTGGACATCCCCCAGAAAGAGAGGTAGAGTTCTCCATTGAACTCGTACTTGGATCACAACCGATATCAAAGACCCCATATAGAATGGAAAATGTGGAGCTAGAAGAGTTATAGAAACAACTCCAAGACTTGTTGGAGAAGGGTTTTATCCGAAGGAGTGTGTCTTCTTGGGGGCACCAGTTCTCTTTGTGATGAAGAAGGATGGATCAATGCATCTATGCATTAATTATAGAGAAATGAACGGGATCACAGTGAAGAAAAAATATCCTCTTACAAGAATTGATGATTTATTTGACCAACATCGTGGGGCGCAATTCTTCTCTAAGAATGACCTTCGATCTGGTTATAATCTACTGAGGGTGAAGAAGGAAGATATTCCAAAGACTGCCTTCCGATCACGATATGGGCATTATGAGTTTACTTTTATTACCTTCGTCTTGACTAATGATCCTACTATTTTCATGGATTTAATTAATAGAGTCTTTAAGGACTACCTTGATAACTTTGTGGTAGTCTTTATTGATGATATTTTGATATATTCAAAAAGTCATGAGGAGCATGAAGATCATATGAGGGTTATTTTTAAAACTCTACGGAAGGAGAGGCTCTTTGGAAAGTTCAGCAAGTGTGAGTTTTGGTTACAACAAGTGGCTTCCTTGGGGCACATCGTAACCAATGAAGGAATCTCGGTTGACCCTTCAAAGACAATGGTTGTGGAGGAGTGGCCTCAACCCACAACAGTAACAGAGATTCGTAGTTTCCTTGGTTTAGCGGGATATTATATGAGGTTTGTGAAAAACTTTTCACGGCTTTCTAATCCACTAACCAAGTTGACTCAAAAAGGGGTTAAGTTCATCTGGACAAAGGAATGTGAGAAAAGTTTCCAAGAGTAGAAGAAGAGATTGGTTACTGCAACGGTGTTAACACTACCCTCTCTCGGAGAAGGATTCGTTATTTTTAGTGATGAATATATAAAAGGGATTGGGTGTGTCCTCATGAAAAATGACAAGGTAATCGCTTATTCATCTCGACAGTTGAAGATTCATTAGCAGAATTATCCTACGCATGATCTAGAGCTGGCGACGGTTGTTTTTTCTCTAACGATATGGAGGCACTATCTTTATGGGGAGAAATGTGATATATACACTGACCACCAAAGTCTAAAGTATATTTTCACGTAGAAATAATTGAACATGAGTCAAAGGAGATGGTTAGGGCTTATTAAAGTCTATGATTGTTCAATCCATTATCACCCTAGAGGAGCAAATCAAGTTGCAGATGCGTTAAGAAGGAAAGACCTTGTTGTTCTGGAAATAATGAGGATCCTAGGAGATCCCTTTATTAAAGATCTAGTAAAACTGGACGTGGGAATTATAAGGAAAGGGACATCATCAACCCTATCTCAAATGATTTCTCAACCTTCATTACTAGAGAAGATCAAGAAGGCTCAAAAAGAAGATCCTTTGTTGCAGGAGAAGTTGGAGGCTGTAAAAGATGGGAAGTTCCCTGATTTCAATATTGATCAAGAAGGTGTATTGAAATTTCGTATAAGACTATGTGTTCCATCTAGTCCGGAGATAAAGAAAGAATTGATGGATGAAGCTCATAGCTCTACTTTCTCTATACATCCACGAAGCACTAAAATGAATAGAGACCTTCGTGATCATTGTTGGTGGGATAACATGAAGAGTTAGATTGCTGATTACACTATAAGGTGCCTGGTGTGTCAACAAGTAAAAGCAGAAAGACAACTTCCTAAGGGGGTATTACAACCACTACCCATACCAGTATGGAAGTGGGATAATATCACTATGGACTTTGTAACTGGTCTCCCGAAAAAATCCAAAGGAAACAATGCGATATGGGTTATTATGGACCGTCTCACCAAGACCGCCCATTTTATCTCTATTCGATAATATTTCTCTCTGGATCAACTTTCCATGATATAGGTGAAGGAAGTGGTAAGGCTGCATGGGGTACCACTATCCATCATGTCTAATCATGAACCAAGATTCACATCAAAATTCTGGAGAAGTCTTCAACATGCTTTGAATACTGAATTGAATTTTAGTATGGCCTATCATCCTCAAACTGAAGGCCAATCTGAAAGGACTATTCAGACACTCGAAAACATGCTGAGATTATGCTCAATGGAATTTAATGGTGGGTGGGATCAACACCTCCCATTAGTTGAGTTCTACTATAACAACAACTTCCATTCGAGTATTCAAATGGCACCCTATGAAGCTCTGTATGGAAAGCGATGTAGAACTCCTACTTGTTGGGATGAAACTGGTGAGAGAAAGATTCTTGGGCCTGATCTCGTGCAAGAGATGACAGAATAGGTTCATGCCATCCAACAACACATGAAGGATGCTCAGAGTCGGTAGAAGAGCTATGTTGACAATCATCGAAGGGACTTGGAGTTTGGTGTTGGCGACAAAGTCTTCCTTCAAATTTCTCTATGGAAGAGAGTCATACGGTTTGGGAAGAAAGGGAAGCTCAGCCCTTGTTACATTGGCCCCTATGAAATCCTTGATCGCAAAGGAGCAGTGGCCTATCGTCTAGCACTTCCACCGTACCTAGCTCAAGTTCACAATGTCTTCCATGTATCTCTCTTGAGGAAGTACATACCCGATCCTTTGTATGTACTAAACCCAGAGGTGGTACAACTGGAACATGACCTCTCTTATGAGGAGCGGCCAGTGGAGATATTAGAACGTAGAGAAAAGGTTCTACGAAACAAGACTACCCACCTTGTGAAAGTGTTGTGGAGGAATCATAAATATGAAGAAGCGACTTGGGAGACTGGGGAAACAATGATGCAAATGTACCCTCACCTTTTCAACTAGGCCTCAAGTATAAATTTCGGGGAAGAAATTTCTTAAGGGGGGAAGAATGTAACGACCCAATATTTTTGAGTAATATATTAACTTACTCTTAATAATTTAGTAGAAATGTTAATGGTTAATGCAGAAGGAGGAGTCGATGGCTTCATCCAGTTGACTCGAACCATATGAATCCCACTTATCAGAGCTTGGGAAGAAGGTGGCATCTCTGGGATTCGCTTTGAACCAAGCCCAAGCCGAACTCCAGCGTGTCAAGATATAACGGAAATGCCAACGGGAGAAGTTCATGTTAGTAGAGATTACTACTAGGGAAATGTTATATGAGCCTCACTTAAATTCTCTCACCATAGCCCACCTTACACTTAGGTCATATGTCGTTGTTATAAGGGGCTATGTAACGAGACCCTAGCTTCCTTGTGTAATCCGTTGGGATGAATGAATTGAGATTTCTTCCTATAGTGATGTTTGTAAAATTTCAAATGTCCGGATAATTTTTGGAGGTATTTTATTGATGAATTTTGAAAAAAGAATATTTTAAAATATTTATGTAAACCCTAAATAATTAATGATGTGTAATGATTTTCAAAAAATGGTCTTCTGCAAAAGTGTTCAGTAATAAATTTGGAGTCTAATAAGATCAACTTAATTTTTGATGAATAATAAATTATGAATAGTGATTTTACGCTTAATATTAGTAATGTGACCAAATGGATTAGTAATTTCACTCAAAGAATGTTTTAATATAATTAAACACCGTGACTAAGTAGTGAGATTCAATAAAATGGGTAATTAACGGTTTCATAAATTATTAATCAAATATTAGTTTTTTCGGGTGAATAATGTTTTTTAATTAAAAATTTAATTAAAAATAATTAGAAAATTATTATTATAAAATGGACTTTATTTTTGAACTCAGAGCATCGATATTATGTTATGGTAATTTTTGGGGATTTTTCTGAAAAAAATAAATTATCGATGAACAGTGATTTTATTTAAAAATTAAATTAAAAATATTTGAAAATTATTTTTATAAAATGGAGTTCATATTTTTAATAAGAGCATCGATATTTGGTTAAGGTGAAATTTTGGGATTTTTCTGAGAAAGATGAATGTTTCAGTGAATAGTAAAAATGCAGTTTCAGGGTTTCGGTATGTTTAATGACATCATAACTATGTCATGATGATTTAATGAGATATGTTTAGGGTTGGCCGGCCATGGGTGATGAATTATTGTATTGGGGGGCCCTATTTGGTCTAACTCCATGGTAAATTCCATGGGAGAGCACATGGTTTTGAGAAAAGCACTTGTGAGGTGTCCATTGGCCATTAATGCCGTGTCCCCTCACTTTCCCTATAAATAACCACCCTTTCCTCCTTTATTTTTCACTCCCAACTCTCCCCCAAAGAAGTTCTGGTCTCCTTACCTCCTAGAGAGTCCTCCCAAGGTGCCCCCAAGCCCTCAAGGACCAAACCTTTGAGTTTTAAGAGTTACGTTTAAGGTAAGGGATCCGACCATTCTCTTTCTTTTCATGTAATCTCCTTTATGTCATTCCCTTTATGCTCCATGTTCTTATGTGATAGGATGTTATTTTATACTCCTATTACATCCCTTTTCATGTTTATATGACGAGAGATCCCATCTTACTCTCATCATATCGTTTTATGAAAGTTTAAGTGACGCCGTTAGGCTGCCGAATTTTTAAGTGATTCTTTCACCCTTCTCTTTTTTTCAAGTTCTATTTTCATGTCAAATCTTTCAAGTTCCTTTTTATTATGTTGGGGTATGATCTATATATATATATCATACTGATCTCTTATGATGATATTATGAGAGACCCTATTTGATCTTTTCAAATCATTTTTATTTAAGTTTAAGTGACGTTGTTAGGCTGCCAAATTTTTGGTAAGAGAAATCTTATTTTTGTCTTACTTCCATGTTTTTCATTTCAAATGGTATCTTCTTCAAATTTCATTAACATGATTCATATCTTTTATATTCTGTCCCTATACTGTTTTTATTGATCACTTATGAGTGGGTGACCCATGTCCCCTCTCTTTTCAATGTTTTCTAAAACCCTATAACGTAGCCGTTATGCTGCAGAATTTTCGTCTCAAAATGCCTCTCTTTTTTTCTCAAAATTATTTTATGTTATTAATTGAATACTCAAAGCTCTTATTTCTATAGGTTTATTCACATATATATCAAAATGATCTATTTTAAATTCTATGATTTACATACATCAAACCCGCTTTCCCTTTCCATGGGTTTAAAGTGACATAATGATCATGTCATTAAAGTGGTTTTTAAAACGTTATGATTATGAAATGAAGCCCATTTATTTTATGCTATATGGGGTTTTTATGAAATGATTGATGATGATATATGTGGCTCACATGATTATAAATACATTTCAAGGGATCACCCAGATAGCACTTCAATGCATTGGGTAATGACTTAATATCTAGAGATGACTTTTTAGATTGATACCTTGGTAAATAACCTTGGTAATTTTTAATGACACCTTGGGGATGGACCTTGGTGAAACGAAATGATTGTAAATATTAAATGTTGCAGCCACATCTTCAAGTTATGAAAAATGTTATTTTTATTATGATATACCTCATGTTTCCTTTCTTATGCCTTAAAGTTCTTTTCATGACCTTATTGAAGTATCTCAAGTTCACATATAAAATGTTTCACTTGTTTCCCTTACTGGGCCTTCTGCTCACCCTTTCTTTTGATGTATGTCCCCAGGTTATGAGATGCAGTAATGAACCTATGATGAACTTAAGGAGAATCCTTTAAAGTGTTTAAGAAGAATTTTTTATGTTGTTTTCATGTATTATGTTCCTTGTTTCCAAGACACTAAACCTTGATGATCCTCAGTTCCGTGTAATGAAATGAAAGTTTATGTTATAAAAAGGAGGGATGCTATAGAAAACATGGTAAACAAGATTAATTTTTTTCAATTATTAGATTAATCTCTATATTATAAATGGGAACACTAAAAATATATGACTCATAAATTCCACCATAATGGTGGAGATCTATTTATGTTATTCCAAATTTTTATAAGGGGGTTTCAAAGGGATACTCGATGATTTATGATGATTTAGCTAGAGGATCACTAATTAATAAGACACCTAAGAAGATCTATATCTTGTTGTATGAAATAGGGGGAAATAGTTTTATTCCCATTAATAAGTGATATAATAATGAGATGTTTACATAATAAACAACAATTATTGTATGGTAGCATTGATGGAATAAATAACCAAGAAGATGAACATAATGATGGGAAGAAACAAAACCCCCTAGAATGTATATGGAAGATGAAAATTATATTCACTAGAATCGTGGTCGTCAATTTTAGGTTTTTTTATTAAAAAAATAAATAAAAAGGCTACCAATAGAGAGAATATGTATAATAATAATAAGATCCCCATAGAGCCGCAATAAGGATGTTGGTCCATAACTTAGAACAGACACTAGACACATTTATGATCGTGACAAGGATGGTAGATAAGATACAAACGAAGAATCAATGATCTAGAACACTAAATTTCGAAATTAGGATCATAATGTAGGAAAAATCCCTAACCATCCCAGGGATGGACCATGATGATCACTTCTAGGATACCTCGATGTGTGCACATGTGATGATTTGGTCATAGCTCTAAGGAGTGGTAAACTCACTTAGTATTATCCCAAACCAATTTATTTTCAATAAGAAAAGAAATAATAATTTTAAAATATTAATGAAAATGTAACTGAAGAAGATAAATAAGAACCGCCTCAATTCATGATGACCATTCCTTTTATAGAATAAATAGCTTAAGTGAATATTGGTGTGAAAAATTTTAATTTTGTGGAATAAATTAAAAAACATCCTTTAAAAAATTCCTTTTTATAATCCCCCATAAAAATAAAAACCTATTAGAAAATTAGGGAATATATGGTGAAAAATAATAATAAGTTAGATGAAATTTCCACCATTGCACTCACACATGATTATTCAAATGTTTTATCTAATGTCCTACCTAGGAAGAAAAATATCCAGGTAGCTTTTCAATTCCCATATTTAACAGATCTAATAAAATTGTAAAATGATTTTGTGCTTTAAGTTTTATTTTCAATATAAGGTCATGATCCAATTAGGAGATTTTGGGAATAGAGAAGTTGAAACCCACAAATGGTGATCTTATTTTAGAAAACTCAACAGTGAATTATCGTAAAGATCCATTAAAGATATTATACATAATGCCAAAAAATTATAACTTCTAGCAAACTTCTTATTTAGATTTACAGAATAGGTTTACACTCCATTGATTCTATAGAGACTCCATTTAGCCAATGGTTTTTCAATGATCGAAGTACCAGACCTTTTTCTGAGAGTAAGATGTGAATATGTAAGTTTCAATATTCAGTAGGTGATAAATAACTATGTTGTAAGTGAAGACAATGAGTTTGTAGAATACAAAATTCCTTAAGTTGAGTTTATTTATGAAACTGATGTGGTATATATAATATATTATTTTTTATAAGAGAATAATCACAAATAAATATAATATGTAGAATAAATAGAGGAAGAAGGATCAGACTGCTGAAATATGATGAGGGGTCGACTCCGCTAAATTTGAGAAATTGAAACTGGTATGGATGGTACACTAAATTCCATTTAGTCATTCAAGATTATGGAATAATCGGTGGATTGTTCATATGGAGACCCTCATATTTTATATATTAACATTACATCACTTTTACGGAATACTTAAAAAATATACAAATATACACCCAATGACCTTATTAGTCTAGTTCCATTAGAAACATGGAAACATAAAAACTGGTAAATAATTGAGGTACAAAGTCTCCCACTAGGTTCTTTCATGACTATAATCCTTATTAAAAACATAATACATAATATGTATCCTCAAAACCTAGAGAAATGAGACACAAAAAGAGGTGATCTTATATGCTCTATAAGGGTAAAAAAGGAGACATGTAATTATAAACATGATCCTAGGGGTATGAGATCGATATCATTACATTATAATATCATACCCCACATATCATAATATCACAAACCTTAATCATAGAATAAATCTTGTAACTCTAAAAGATATGAATAACATGGAAATAAAAAACATAATTCATAAAAGAAAAACATAAGAATAAGACATGGAATTGTGGTAAACACATAATCATATAAAATTATTTCCATATAAGTCAAGGCATTTCTTTGAAGGCCATATTGGTAGTGTGGGTTCACATTCCATACCATAATTTTAGTTATAGTTCACTCGCATGGCGTTATTAGTGGTATGACTTCACTCCCCATACCATATTGTTAGTAATTGTTCACTCCCCTGGCCATATTAGTTATCAAGGTTAACTCCATAGACCATCTTAGTCTATTTCATAAGATATAAATACTTACCAAATTCATTAGAGGGGGATATAGGTCTCACCCATATCATAATGAAATTTTAAATACATGTGACACAAAATCAAAAACAATCATATCATAAGCCATTAAATGAAATGGGTAGAATAAAAATATTCTCATATTAGAACCAGAGGAAAAGATATAGGTTTTTATAATCATTTCATAAAAATTATAACTTGTGAAAAGAAGTTTGTTTCAAAATCATATAACCTGTGAAAGAGAAATGGGTTTCCTAAACATAATATAATCAAAATATAAATCATTAAGAGAAAGAATATGAATGTGAACTTTGAATCCTTTCCCTAGAAGGCCTCGAGTAACGCCAATGGATATAATCATATATGGAAAATAATTTTGAAAGTTCTTTTAAAATTATTTCTTGTGGGAAATTTCCTCTCTATATAGAAAATGCTTTTTAAAACATAAGTCATTTTTGAAATGATTTTTCTTCGAAATTCATTTGGAAAAACATATAAATTAATCTTTTAAAACCATAAAACTATTTTAAAATTCTTTTTCCATGAAAATTTTCTTTAATGAGCATTTGAAAATAGATTTTTTAAACATTTTTTAGAAAATTTTTCAAAACATGGTGTTTGAAATAAAACAAGTTTCATATCGAAGAGAGAAATACAGATAGATTTTTTATAAAAATATTTTAATTACTTAAGAGTGAAAATGGTATTAATACCTGCTGAAATCTTTAATAGTAATAGGATATATAATCTCATGGGTTTTAATTAGATATGAATAATAATATTTTATCAATATATGTAAATCATAAATAATCCCGATAAACAATTAGATTGTTTTAACAAAATCTTACCACATGGTACCCTAGGATTATACTCTCTATGTATGTAAATGAAATTAAATGAAGCATAAAATATCATTAAAATATGTACATTCATGACATAACTAGTCAAATAGAAGTACATAACTTGTGGAAAACATTTTAGGATCATAACAATACATTAGTCTTAAAGAAGGAAAATTTAAACGAAACTATCTTAACAATTCAGTAACTTTTAAAACATAAACCCACGAAAGAAATATCATAGAATGTATATTTAAAAAACCTTAAATTTAATAATAATAATAATATAATAAATTTATCAATATTATATACACCACAAAAATAATAGAGTGGTGAACATTTCTAGTATCTCATGGATATAAAAAGTGAGAGGAAATTATTTTTCCTTATGTCTTGACTCTCATCATAATAATTCAAAACACCTTTATAATAAAAATATGTTTATTATAAATATATCATTGAACCATTTTATTATATATAATACCATACATGATTTTATAAATACATTATATTACGCTTTTATTAACAATTCCTTTATTCAAGAAATATCTACCATGTTCTTCGTACATGTTTTGACTTCTTATTCATGATCGCCATACATAGATAATGATTTACTTATTTATAGAATGTAAAACATGACTTATAAATTATATATATTCATTATCAAAACATTTATAATAATATATAAGATATATATATATATATATATATATATATATATATATATAATGGAATACACCGTTCATTGAGATGGTAGGCCTTACGTATGAATGAATGCGGTTTCTGTTTTGTTTTCATATTAAAAGAAATAAATTAAATGAATTATATGTATATATATGTATAAATATCAATATTTGTGATGAATTAGTATATCAAATATATCATATATGGTCACTAAACCCATATTTAATTAATTCCATGAAAACTGTGAATGAATCATATTGCTTTGAGGAGGTGGTAGTCCACACGTCCACAAACGATGTTATCTTATTTACATAATATGGATAATATAGAGGAATATGTTGTATAATAGTTAAATAATAATAAATATGTAATAAATAATATATTTATGATATAAAAATATTGTGTTCATCATAATTCCCAACAATGAAATATGGTAATCTTAAAATAAACAACAGCTTTTCCTGAGGATGTAGTTTTCTGTACATGAGAATTGTATTTTTGTTACCCATTAGATGGTAGTGTGTGTATGTGAAGGTAAAACCATTTAATATAAAAAAAACTCAGTGTATTGTGGATATTTGAGTTATTATATTACCATGTAATGTGGACAGCTGAGGTGTTGGAGAATGAAAATAAAATAAATTTGCTTGAGGATGGATGTTAACTCTTCTTTGGGTAACTCCTTTTTGGTTTGAACAATAGGGTTTCCTTGGATGTATTTATTCACAATAGAGGCCTCAAATAGGATTGGAGGGTTTTTTGGAGTATATTTTTGTAAATATTGGAGGAATATTAGTGGTTTTAGAGGTGTGAAGAAGTGGGAGGAGAAGAGGCCTTTTTATAGTGATGGACGAGTGTCACTCTTGTAAATGTTTTGAAAATGAATTCCACTCATGATTCCCCCGTGTCATGTGCATCCAACAATAATCCCAATTCATGATGAGAGAGGATAGTGTAGTGATATGTACATCTAAGGGACTTTTATATGTTTTTAGGTAGTTTTGTGTCTTATACTAAATTTTTATAACTTTTTAAACTAATTTTTCTTTTAAAAATTTTAATTAATTTTAATCACTTTCACTACTCTTTTTGGGGAAAAAACAATGTTGGACTAAATATAATTTTTAAATAATGATGATATAAAATATGAAATTCATTTTTTAAAATCATAATGATATAATTTCAAGAAATTAAATTTAAATAAATCCCAAATATGGGAAACCCAACAGGTTTTTAAAGAGGCATCTCGATACCCAACTCTCATCCCAAAAATGGTCAACATTTGTCAACACACAATATTTTTATAAAATTGTTATGAATGTGGATCCCAAAAAATGTGATCATATGGATTTTAAATTGGTGTGTTTTAATGGTACCACCCCTTGGTAATGTCTACATGTCAGGAATGGAACTGATGAATGGGCATCAACACTCTGGTGTAAATGGATTACAACAATATTGAATTTATTGGACTATAACTTGATGAACGCAGACCTTCCAATAGTGGAAAGGATACAAAAGAAAGGTATATATCTTGACTCCTAGTGCTGGTGTTGTGACATTACATGGAAAGAGTCAATATGGAATGATTTCTTCAAGAGTGATATTACAGAATATTTATGGAGCTACATGGAAACATAATGAGTATTAATATTGGCGGTGAAATTGTGGACGAATATTTGTGTAACTGGATCTAGGGGGAAGATGAGTGCAGGTAGGAGATCAAAGCCTGAAGTATTCTTTTCTCAGATGGTTTCTAGAGCATTTGGGAGATATCTAATAATGTATGGTGAGCATCACATTCTATTCTTATAGGATCTAGGTGCGACGTTGTTCCCCAGTGGATGAAGTAGGGAGACTCTGGGTTAGTGGGTTTGGTTATACATCCCTTAAAGAAATGATTAAATCAGTTCTTATTGCCAAAAATGGGAACCGGAGTACGAATAGGGGGAACTGGTTGAGTTGGAATCCACCATTAGTTGAGATGAAACTAAATGTGTATGGGTCTTGTGAAGGAGCACAGTCACAATGTTTGGTCTAGGTCATCGTTCAATAGCCTTTTTCATTTATATTACCACTACAATGCCCTCTATTGTGATTATATGACCCAAAAATGTATCCTTTTTCTTCCAAAATTCGCAATTTTTAAATTTTTAGTATACATTCTCCTTCCTTTTGGTATAGAGTATAATTTCATTATGATCTGCATGCTCTTTCTTTTTCTTTTAATAGATAAGAATATCATTTTTAAAGACTACCATAAATTGTTTGATTCATTCTCTAAATATGTTATTCAATAAATCCAGGAACATATTAGAGGAATTAGTAAGAACAAGTCGAATAACTATATATTCATAGTGTCAATACCTTTTATGTAATTATCTATTTGGTATATCCACCATCTTTACCCTAAATTGATGATATACCGGACAAAGTTCAATCTTGGAAAAGAATTGAGCTCCACATAGTTGATTAAAAAATTCATTAATACGGGGAAGAGAATACATTTTATTGATCGTGATCTTGTTCAACTCTTGATAATCAATGTGGATGTGAATCAATAAATAATTATTTTTCACACAAAAAAAAATAGGTGTATCCCAAGGTGACACACCTGGCTGAATGAATCCCTTATCATGATTTCCTTGGAGTATCTTCTTCAATTCCTACAAATCTATTGAGTCTATTATATAGGGATTCATTGAAATTGGTGTGAAACCAGGTATGAGTTCTATTGAGAACTCAACTTCACATATTGGGTTAAATATAGGAAACTATTCTATAAAAAATCTAAAAATTCAGGAAAAATTGGCCGATCATTGATGTTGATTTTCTCACCAACCATTTTAGAAAAACAACCCTTCTGAAATATATTGAAGACCCATACATTGGATGTAATCTCTATATGAAGTTCGTACATATCGTCACAGTGATAGTCGATCATAGGATGGTTTGATATATCAAACCTAACATCCTTTTATCAGTAATGTATTTTTTATTTATGATATAAAATTAAATCTATTCATATTAGGACATGAAAATAAACTACAATAAGAATGATAATATTTTCAGGAAGCACATTCCAAAAAATTACAACTGAAGAGGAATTATATATATGAGATTCAATCATCATTCCATTAGGTTATTTCATTTCTAATTATATATATGATCATCTTGTTGGATTTTTAATACCCGTATAAATTCCAGAGATATTAAAATGTTGGTAGACACATAATCAAATAATACATCTGTATTTATTAAAGTTGATGGTATGTGAACCTTCCACCACATCATTATCAAAACCATTTTCATAAATAAGGATTGATATATATTTCACATTATCATTTAGCTTAAGTGGTCATTGACTTAGATAATCATCACCAACCGTTGGGTTTGGTAATTGGTTATCATTTTTCCCATTCTCCGTACACTTGTATCACAATACTGTGGGTAGATCATTATGTTTATATTATTATCCATTTGCGTTGTTACATAACATTGTTCCATCACTTTGGAATTAAAATTCCTGGTCGTCTTACCTTCTATGAAAAAAACATTTACTAATCCCTGTAATAAAATTTCCTCAATGCTTCATCCCCAATATAGAACTTAAAAAAATATCATCTTCTTCTCCTCATGGTTTATATATTATCCTTTAAATGACATCTCCCTGTGCATGTCAAACCCATGTGATTGATACATGACTCCAACCTCCACTTCAAAATTTATTTCACAACACACAATCTCTTCATAGATACATATTTCTCTTAGGGACAACACTATTCTGTGACTTGGAATTAATCCATAGAATAACCTATCAACCTTACCATCACGATTGATGATAATTCCAGAAGTGTACCTTACAAAACTTGTGAAACTAACCTCATATGTACCAAATAAATCATCATCCCTTTTCTTCAACTCAATGAAAATTTCTCTATTTTTATGAAGAATATATGGGAAATTTCTTTTAAAAAAATAGGTTCTTGAACTCATCCAAATACATGTATTTTATTTCATCTTTCTACCTCGTATTATTGATTATGGTACACCACTGGTCTGCTTCACCTTCTGACTGATAAATAGTCCTATGGAATTTCTCATGCTTTGAAACACTTGAGAATAGAGAATATAATTTGATTGGTATTGATCTATTGTTCAAAAACATGTGGATCAGAATACCCTTTTAAAAGTATATGTTTCCTAATAAGGGAATCAACCAAATGTTTTCCCATCATTGTTCATTTGTAAGTCCACCATGATTCATATCTTTTAAAAGATGTGCAAGCTTATAATTAAGGTTTTAATTCCAAATACTATAGCATTTACTTCCTCATTTGTAAAGTCATTTAATTGTCCATCTCAATCACAATTAATGTGGTTATTTTCTGTTCTAGCGACAAAAAAATTGAAAAAGTATAGAGTAAAAAATAGTTATCATAATGAGGAACCACATCATCAAGAAAATCCGCATATAGAATTTCTCAATTATGAAACCTTTCTTAATATATGACACATTAGGTTTATCCTAGGTTATTCATAGCCATATTATATTTAAATACTTCATGATTTTTTTCATGTGTTTGTCAATTCCCAAATCATAACCCTAGAGATTGTTAAAACATGTGTACAACAAGGCATGTTGTCATGTACTAGGTTATTCCATGTTAGGCTTGAATCACCATGTTGGAGTTCTTACCACTAGGTACTTATATTATAGAGCCACATCCACATGTATTATATCGACAAGGGATTATTTTTAGGACACCACTCACTCAATCCTTTACCAAAATTCCAAAAACAATTCCTATACTTTTCTTTATCCATAGACTTATCTTTAGACATTCCCTTAGGGTTATCATTAAGGTTTATCCATCGTAGCATACAATGTTTAACTAAACATTTTCTATGATACCATCTATAGATACCCTCAATTTTACTATATTAAAATATTATCACTTTTGGAAAATTGTTAAGAAATTATACAAAAATAGCCCAAATTCTATATTAGTCTAGTGCCTTTGAAAACATGGAATCAAAAACAACTGGTACATAAGTGTGTTGCATAATCCCCCAGTAGTTTTTTCATGACTATAAACCTTCTTAGACACATCATTAATAATAAATATCATAAAATCCTAGAGTAATTAAACATATAATGGGGTGATCTCAGATGATGTGTAAGGGAAAATAAGGGAGACATGATATCATAAACATGAGCATAGGGGTATGGTAATTAGATTGTAATATTATAATATCATACCTTATATATAATGAGATCATAAAAATGAATCATATCATAATAATTGGTAGTATATAATATATGAATCATAATGAAATAGAGAACATAATCCATGAAAGAACAACATCAGAATAAGACATGGAAATATGGTAAAAAATGATCATATAAAAATATTTCAATTGTAGTCAAGGAATAAATTCCATGTCCATCTTGGTATTATCGGTTCACTTCCCATACCATATTTATAGTCCTGGTTCACTCCCATTTCCATCTTAATAGTATGAGTTCACACTCCATACCTTATTGGTAGTCATAGTTCAGTTCCCAGTATATATTTTTAGTAAAGGGCCTATCCCAAGACCATCTTAGTCTATCTCGTGAGATATAAATCTTTACCCAATTCGTTTTATTTAGATATAGTTCCACCCTATCTCATAATGAAATCATACATACATATTCTAAAAAATAATATTCCATCATATCATAACCCAGGAGATGAAATCAGTGTCATAAACATGTAATAATATCATAACCTATAAAAAAATATATAATTTTTATAATCATTTCATCAATATCATAACCCATGAAAAGTATATGGTTTCAATAGTATATAACCCATGGAGGAGAAACATGTTTCATAACCATTATTCCCTGAAAACATAAAACATTTAGAGAATTAATATTAATGGAAACACTGAATCATTCTCTATAAAGGCATGAGTAACACCAATGGATTTCATCTTAAATGGGAAATAAATTTGAAAGATATTCTTAAAAAAATATTTACAAAAATTTTCTTTCAACATTAATAAATATTTTTCCCAACATAATAATTTTTTCAAAATCTTTTTATTGTAGAATCACTTTAAAAACATATAATGAAAGATTTGAAATCCATAAATAATTTTTGGAATATATTTAGGGTGAAAATTATATTAAAAATTCATTTGAAATTATATTTGAATTTTTTTTAAAACACTGCAATTGAAATAAAATATATTTACAACAAAAGAGAGAAATATCATTACATTTTTCTTCAAATATTCTTAAATATTTTAAGTTCCAAAGAGTGGAAATATAGTACATATATATGGTGATATATTTAATAAAAATAAAATAAATAAACATGTGATTTTTCTTGATAAATAGATCATATGTTTTCATCAATAGAAGCATAATCATAAATATTCGTGAAAATGTTAAACTGTTTTCAACAAACTCTTACTACATTGTATCATGAGATCATACTCTCCATGTATGTACATTAAATTAAATGAACCTTAAAATATAATTAAAATATGTTGATTCATGACATAAAATTTTAAATTGAAGTATATACACATCAAAAAATAATTTTGGTTCAAAACAAAACATGACTCCCAATGAAAGAAAATTGTGACAAAACTATGTTTCTGATTTATTAACTTTTAAATGATAAATCCCTAAAAAAATTATCATATAATATATATGTTAATAAACATAAATTTAATAAAAATAATCATATAATAAATTAATTTGTAGTATATACATCACACAAATAAAAGAATTGCTCAGCATGACATATATCCCATGGATATAAAATGTGAGATGAAATTCTTGTACATTTTCCCTTGACTCTCAGTGTATTCATTTGAACATCCTATATGATAAATATATTTGAATTATAAATAAATCCTAGAACCATTTTACTATATCTAATACCATATATTATTTTATTATGACTTTATATTACCCTCTCATTAACAAATCAATGCTTCAGGCAATATCCTCTTTTCTCTTCATTCATTTGTTGATTTGTTATTCAGGATCCTCTAATGTAGATCATGATTTACATATTTACATAATTTAAAACATGAAATTTATATTATATATATTCAGAATATATATATATATATATATAATATTATACTATATATATATATGTGTGAAATGAAATACACCATTCATGAAGATGGTAGGCCGTACATACGCTTGGACACTATTTTTGTTTTGTTGTCGTATTAAAATAATGAAATTATATGAATTATATGTATATATATGTATATATATCATTATGAATTTAAAAAATTCTATAATATATATATATATATATAATATAAATTCACTAAACTCATCCTTAATATATTCAATGTATAGTGTGAATGAATCGTATCACTTTGAGGTAGTAGTAGCCGATACATCCACAAATGATGTTATCATATTTAAAAAAGATGAAACGTATAAGGGAATGTGCTATAAAATATATATATAAGAATTAACAAGTAATAAATATTATATTTATCATCTAAAAATATTTTTTCAATCATTATACCCAACCATGAAATGTGTTATTCGTAAAATGAACAACATCATTGCGTGAGGTGGTAGTTTGTTGTACATGAGAACAGTAAGTTTGTTACCCATTAGGTGGAAGTGTGTGAAATTTTAGGTAAAACCCTCAGTATAAAAAAATTCCCATATATTGAGTATAGTTTTTTTATATAAAAATTGAATAAATATATTTGAGGTGTTGGCTAAAGAAAATAATAGAAAGGGTCTTGATGAAGGATGTCACATCATATTTGGGTAACTATTTATAGTATGCACCAAAGGGTTTCCTTGAATGGATTTTGAATCAAGGGAGGATAAGAAGGGAAATGTATGGTTTTTGGGAGAATGATTGATCAGATACAGTCTGAACCTATGTGGGTTGAGAGGTGTGAAGATTTGGGAGGAGAAGAGGTCATTTTATACTGGAGGAAGAGTGGCACTCTTTATACTTTTTAGAAAAGGAATTAAAACCATTTTTCATCAATGTCACATGTATCTAATAATAGAAACAATTTGAGAAAAGGGAGTACTGGGGTGAAATATGGATATTATATTTGTATTGGACATGTTTTTTTTTGTCTTTTGTGGTTTATTTTTAAGGTTTATTCCTTGGTTAAGATAATTTTTTCTTAATCGTTGTAGTTAATTTTAATCACATTCACTAATATTTTTGTTCAAAAACAATGTTGAAATAATTAGACATTATAAAAAATTATTATTAAAAATAAGTAATCCATTTTTATAAGTTTCAAACACAAATTTTATAGAAACTAATCTCACAGACTAGACAAGACTGCGGGTTTTTTAAGTAAAAATTATCAAAAGTTTTCTATGTTTTTATATTCAATTACATTTTGAAATGGGTTCCAATGAACTAAGTTAATTAATTGATAAAAATTTTAATAATACTAAACATGAAAAAAAAATTAAATATATAGTTTATTCTTATAAATATATTATTTGAAAATTAATTCTTCAAAAAAAATTCAGAATTTCTCACTATTCATCCAAATATTAAGTTTTGTAGAAAACTACCTAACCCGAATATAATATTAACCGTATAAATTAAAAAATAAATTTTATTCTATGAAATTCAATATCCAAATGTGTTTAATATTAATTTTATTATTTTCATGGAAGAACATGAAAATAATTTTATTTGAGAATAATATTTTGAAACCCATAATGACTTTACTAACTATTATATTTCATATTATCGATATATTAAAACATTATAAAAATATTTTAAAAATAGTAACTTCTATTTATATTACTATGTTTAATGGCTATTTTCTAAATATATCATTTTAATAATCATAAAAAAGGTTTCATAGAAACTCAGTGTTGCGTGTAATGTAAGCCAAGTTAATGTTTTATGTAACGTACTCCAAGTCATTGTAGTATGAATAGAATGCTTGACTTAGTTAAATGATAGAAATTTGTAAAAATTAATTTATGCCAAAAAAAGGCCCATAAAAACTCTATGTGATATTTTTCCAATGGAAATCAAGAAAATACTTCCATTTGGGAGAGTAAAGTTGTTTATAGTTGATTGATAGGGACCAAGATTCATTAATAAGAAATAGATGATACCATTAATTGATCTTGTATAAGTTAAAAATTATAAATTATCTATCACCTATGTTGATTATAAAAGATATAATTTTAATCCAATGATTTCAAAAAATCACTTCTAGAAGGCAACCAATGTTTTGTGAATGTTTAATCAAGTATTTTTCTATTTATTGGCACACATTGACATGTCAAAACGTCATTTAGAATTCGTTGATAATTTATTTGGATCTTACATGTATTTTTTTAAATTTATTTTGACTTTAATACCCTATAATGATGCAAGATGTAGATAAAAAAAGATGAAGCTACAAGACCAATACACATCATGAACACCATTCGCATAACAATTCGAGATGATACATGTAATGAAATTTTTTCAGGATGTGAATCGGGAGTAGGAAGAACCACCTTAGGCAACATTTAAAAGTTGTTCGAAAGGTGAGTGCTTATTTCAATTTATTATTATTCAATTATATTCGGTAAATATTATTTTTTAGAAAATTTAACTTCTAAATTCATGGATACATTTTATTCTTTCATTACTAAACCAAACATGGAGACACAACCTACCAATGATACTTTCTTTAAAATGATTTTAAAGTTCAATGATAGTAAATTTTAATGATAAAATTTGAAAATAATTAATAGGGATAATCATGCAGTCTAGGACATGGAAAATGATGATCTCAGTATACTAGTCGAACTTTTCAAATGAAAAATTTATAATATTTTTTCATGCATTAAATATAATATATTTACATTAATTGATTTAATTATTTCTATGAATATATATCATTAGTTTTCCCAAAATTTCATTCTGATTTATGAGACACTCTCTAATCCCAATATTTCCCATTATTTTTATAGTATATTTATTATGACTCTTTAGCATGTTATCTTCTTGAACAATTTTTGAATCCTTTAAAAGCTAAGATTCTACAAAATTTAAGTTTAATATGAATAAGGAACATTTTATTGACATTATCTTCATACATACCATACATGAATAATTTTTAATTTCATGGTAACTTGGAATATCCTTATTAGAAATGATCCATGTTACAATCATGGTTTAACCTTTCCCATCTTCTATTAAATGTTTTGCATGGTTATCAAAAATAAGAGTGGGGAGAAAATGACTAATGTAAGGGATAAATATTTTTAATTGATAATTGCAGGGGGGGTCAATGGATTTTGGGTAAGAACATTCAACATATTTATTTCACACCACACTGTATTGTAATAAAAATTAAAAAAATGGGGTTTTTCATGGGAAACAAGAAAATCACTATTTCTTGACCGTTATCTTATTATTACAATTAAAAATTGGTTTTAGAATAGATACTTTGGGAATGAGTGGTGTTTATGACATTTTTCCAAAGAAAAATATTTGAATAAAGAAAAATGAAAAATAGAAAAATAAATTAAAAAAAATAAATACAAGAGGGTGTTTCATTTAATTCATTTCATCTCTTTATGAGACTACTTCAAGATACTGAGGAGTGATGCAGAATTCATTGATATTTTTTTTATTATCATGACACATTAATTAGAGAAAACCCCCTTATTAAGATTTACATGTTTTACATCATTTAACTACCTACCAAAATCCTCACAGTCATTCTATCTTAAATGGTAAATACTTCATCATTATTTGTGATTTTTTATCTACATGGTAGAGAATCTTGATACATTAAAATCCTATGGTATATGAAATTTTCTTGGGTATGTCATGAACTATATTTTCAATTGTGCTCTATTGATGAGAGGAAAAATCAAAGTGGGTCAAATTTTGATAGAATTAATAATAACAATGAATTGGAAAATTAAAGTAAATTAATGAAAATAAGTTTTTACTTCAAATCAGAAAATAAAAATACTTTGTTTATTGATTTTATATGAAATATGAGACATTACTAAATCTTCGCATGTGATGTGTGAAAATTTAATTTAATGCATGATTAATTTCTCTTATTGATAATGAATTTAATGAATATAATTGGGAACATCCTTTGATGTTTGTTGATATTACATCCTTGAAGGAATTTTTGAATTCATCTGTGGGTGTATTTTGATAGGTTTACTTCATGTAAATATTTTAGGGTGTTTTAATATACTTATTTTAGTAAATAATTTATTAATCTTGCCGAAAAATAGATTATTAATCTTTTTTGGGATAATTATAATGATATGATCCATTTTTTAAAATGAAACAAAAATAAATTAATTTTAGTGGAGAGACACACTTCATACAATGATGATAAGTGTCATGGTAAAATATTAGGAAATTAAATCCTCAATGGAGTTTAGAAGTGAAGTAATAATGAAAAAAAAGAGCATCTAGATCTGGAAAATAAATAATCATGTCATGTAAATAATGAAATAAATGAATACATTACAATGCACAAACCACATATGGATCATTAGTTAATAAAAAATCATTCAAATGAGTGCTTGACACTTTTATGATGTGAATCCATTTCATGACATTAACCAATTCAAAAGTAAATTACATAAAATAATAAAATAAAGACCGAAAATTATAATAATCCTCAGGGCCTACCTGTAACTCCATTATGGACCATATTAATTTATTCCTTAAAAAAACACAAGCCTATGGTGGATCTATAAATTGAAAGATGAGCTACTACTATCAGGGGAGATCCAAAAACTAAAACATGGTAAAAAATAATCATTGAGTTGGTTCCTCACTATTTTACCATATATATCATTTTTTCACTTTTTTTATTTATTTCCCTACCTATTACTCTATCGTCACTAGGATGAACTATAAAAACACACCTTTTGCTAATGTTTTGTAGTTGAAAGTGGAAGGTGTTGTTGTATTTGTTTTTTTATTATTGTTATGGATTTTTGAAATTCATTTATTCAAAACTAATACCATTATTTTCATTTTATCATGACCACTTATATTTGGATCTAAAATAAACTATTTAAATTGTGGAAATAGTTACCCCAAATTGAGGAATGACCATTGGCACATTCAGGGAAACCATGACTAAATATGGTATCGAGACAAACTCAATAAAAAATTACATAAAATTCATGACCATGGAAAATGGTGGATTAATTGGTTGAGGAGAGGATATCACACTTTTTTTATCCAACTTTTCATAAATATAATATTCAAAAAGGACTAAACAAATTATTTTTTAAAAGCCAATTAAACCAGATCCAAAAAAACTATAAAAACCCGACGCACGGTTTTCAATTTAATTTGAAAAAAATTAAAATCTTATTTATTATCTATCACTTTCAAAATAAAAAAAAATCTTCTTTATTTACCCTTTCTTCTTATAAAACAAAAAAATTATCATTTAAAATACCTAATTAAACTAATTCACCATCTCTGTGTGCTCATCCTTGACCTACTTGATACTATATTTTAGTTAATTAATTTCAACAGTTTGAGTTTCACAAAAAAAATTATTGATCAGACCCATATGAAAATAAGGGCTCCCATTGGGTCTATCACCAGACATTATAAATATAGTGTTAAGAACATTCACAGGATAGTTTATGACTATTGTTAAAACCCATTTAATTTGACCAACTAGTTTTTCTCATGATACCAACAAATGCATCAACGGGCTATATAATAATTTGTCCCAATAATCACATAATAAATTCAATGCATTACACATATTAATAGGTTAAATAATAATAAATATAAACATTCTTATTAAAAAACTATCATATGAAATGGTAAAACGTACCCCAATAAATAAAAAATAGTCATAATCTATCAAGATTAATATAGTGAATGGTAATCAAATTGTACATGCCCATTAAAATTAATCACAGAACATCTAGAGAAATAATAAGGATGGTTTAAATAAAAAATTTACCTAGTGTATCATAAGTAAAATAAATTGTTTATATCATTGATTAATATAAATACCGTAAAAAACCATTAAAAACATTTTTTGGGAAAATAAACATTTCAATTAGAAATTCATTATTTAAAACTAAATTTTTTAAAAAAATTATAAAATTATAAAATTAATAATAACCATTTATAGTAATAAAATATTCTATAAATCATTTAGTGGTCATAATGGCAACAAATTTCAAACATTCCCTATAAGTTAAAAAAATATTCCATTCACACTCTTATAAAAAGGATAAAAAGTGACAGGTTTTTAAAATAATAAATGGGATTTCTTTCAAACCATTTTTTAAAAAGTAATGCATGGGTAAAAATTAACTTAGTATATATTTTTTTGGAATTTATAGAAATTAAAAAAAATTAGAAAACATGGATTTGGATGAAAATGGATTTTTGACTGAAAAGTGAAATAAGGTCAGATTTTCTTATAAACATTTTACAAATAATTTTTTATGAAAATGTTAGGTATTATTGTAATATTACATCAAAATGATTTTGAATAACCCAATATAAAAAATTATATTTTTTTCAATTTAAAAATATCATATAATTCTCCCAAAGAAAACATAAACATAAATAATTTCGAATAATGAGGAGATTGTGAAATACACTGTTACCGCTTTTATCACATATGAATCATAAAACCCATGAAAAAATAACATCAATTGACACATTAAATTCCAATATTATAAATATATTCCTAATATAAAATATCAAAAGGTACATTATATACACCTAATAGATTAATTACAGGTAAATATAGCATATGTGTCACAAATGTAAAAGTGAGATGAGAACCCCTTATCTCATGTTTGAGTTCCTTCCTATTAGTCTAAGAAACCTATATAATAAATATATGTTTGTTATAAATATACTAAGTAACCATAATCATGAATATTAAACAATATATTATCAACTTGTATAATTTTACCACTCATTTTTTATCAAAAATTCATTATATTCCTTATATTTTGCATTAATTTCATTATTTTCTTATGCATGTTTTTTCCTGAAAGGTTCATTTTGTATACATACGATATACTTCCATAATTTCCAGAATTTTAATTATGTTATAGAAATTATTGTTTTCATAATTTCCATCCTTAAACCAGTATTGAAAATTTTACAATTAAAAGTTAATCACATCACTTTATAAAGATGGTAGGTCGTACATACTCATGGGCGACAATATCATTTTATTAACAGTTTAAAAGGAAAGCATGTGTATCATAAATTAAATTTAAATAATTTATATCATTTCATATATATCAAAAAAAATTTATATTTATCATTATTACTTTCCATGTAAATATTTTGTTAAAAACGAATCACATCTCTCCGTGAGGCAATAATCTACTTTACACATGAGCGATGTTGTCATATAATAAACATAATTGAAAGTACTAAGGTATATGTAAGACTATTACTAAGGAATTATAATTATATAATAAATAATATATAAGTTAAATCTATCATTATATCTAATCAGGAGTATTATTGATGGAGAATGAGTTGCATTAGTTTGCAAAGAGGTAGTACTCCATACACATGATTGACGATTTCATTTCCCAGTTAATGGATGGAGAGGTGGGTAAATATTATTCTGTAACCAAAATAATATATTAGTACAAAGGATAATTTGTTTATACTTGATGTTTTAATACATTATTGAAGGTTCTAAAAGAATAAACAAGAAAATCCTTGTGAAGACAAACGCATTCTCTTAGAGAAACCTCCAATGGATCTCTTCTATAAAACCATAAGGTTTGTATTTTGGGAAAATAAATCATATATATAATGTTGATAAGGATGTATGACAGTGATTTATACATGTTTTGGTTGATTTATATGTTGTTAGAGGAGTAAATAAGTCAGGGTAGTGGGTTCCTTTTCATAATTGAGAAGTTTTTTTGTAAATACCCCCAAACTATTCAATAATATGATGTCACACTCAACTCATGTTCCCCCAAGATTAAAAAATAATGGATTCTATGGTTTTTTATGTCAATTCACATATCCACCAAATATAATAACACATTATTTAAACACACTATTCTATAGAATTTATGGTTACTCTCTTTTCCACATTAATTTCCAGTAAGATAATTACTTTTTTAAACCTACGTAATTTTTCGATTAATCCTAAAAGAAATATAATTATTATAAAAAATTAACCCATTTATTATAAATATTAAATCAATTTTATCAAATAATAAATCTACATGTGTGTAAAATTAATTTTCACTAAAGGGCATGTAATGTGAAAACCCATGTTTTAACCTTAAAACCAATAATTACTTTATTATCATTTTTACAAATTATTATGATAATAAATTAAGATGACATATTTACTTAATATTTATTATTATTATTATAATTATGGAATATATTTTATCAAATTCAATTCATAGTAGTGGAAAATGTAATTTAAAATTAAACCCGAAGATGTGATATTAAAGTGGCCTTCCAAAAAAATTCTCTTATATATTGAACATTTAGATATCGAAACTAATTATTAAGTTGTTTAAATTGAAAAAAATATTTTTTATTATAAAATTATTTCATTAATATTACATTTTTTAAAATTTTAAATCAAAATTTACATTTATATAATTTCAACGAATATATAGTTGTCATTAAAAAATAACATTTCTTTACTATTCATTGAAAAATTAATCTTTTCAGAATATTCTAAAAAATTAAATCTCAAATAATTTTGACATGTTGATTCTAAAAATGAATCTAACATTGTAAAATATATTTTATGAAAGTGAAAAAATTAATTTTAATGTTTGTGTGTAAAATGCAACGAACCTACCTTTTAGCAAAATATGATTTTTTGGAATACTTTTCTTTTTTATTCAAATGATTCTTATTTTATTTATAATCAAAAACATATCAATATAAAATTTTAAAAAAAACACATAAAATTTTTATAAATTAGTTATTTCTATTCATACATCAAATTTGAAGGGTATATTATAATTTCCATGTTTATATAATAATATTTTAACATAGTATAGTGACTTATTTAGACACATCATTATATTCATCACAATCTATTTAAGAGATTGAATTAATTTAATCATAAATATATTGTAAAGTCTTATGGTGTTATATTATCTTATAAACATTGTGTTTTGTTTTATATATAATACCAAACATGATTGTCCACTTTTAAAATATTAGGGTGTTGAACTATGATATAGTTATTGGAATAAAATATTTCTACATATTAAAGGATAGAAATAATTCTAGATTTTAAACCTTTCATTCCCCAGAATCATTCGACTTATAAATTTATTCCATAAAAGAATTTTGTTTAGTAAATTTAGAAATTATTATTGATTCATTAACAACCCCTCTATGTCTATTCAATCAAAACATAGTGTGGGAAAGAAATTTCTTAGACAAAAACATAAATTTGTATGTATCTCTTACCAACATTTTTAAATTCTAGATTCTTGAATATTTAACTTTAATACATCCTATGATAATAACCACACTAGAAATAAAATACATTATTATATAACAAATAAAAATACCAAGATGTGAGGCAAATTGAATTATAAATCCGTTGATATGACTTGTTATTGTATAACTAGTGAAACCTCCTTTTATTCTTCTTCATTGATTATTTACATATATTAACCTTTTAAGACGAGGAAAAAAAGTCGTGTGATCATTCATCACTAATTCCCCTAGAATAAATTTATATCTTTATCCCATGTTTTCTGATAATACCATGTTTTGGGAAACCATTTTTGTGTAATAGAAATAAATTCGATATCTTATTTTTATCCAAAAAAATAATCATATAATTACATTGTTTAATGAAAATAATAAATAAAAATTATTTATTTAAATTTTGTGGTTACATTCTTCAATATATCATCCTATTTAGGTAGTGGTCACAATATTTTTGAGATGTGTCTTTATATCTTCTTTTGACAAGAAAATATGGTCTTGATACCACTAAAAATATAATATAGCTATTTTAAATCACTATTATGCTATATTATAAACTGGTTCAGTAATTTTATATTTATAATGGGAACAAAATGTATTTTATTATGACAATATTTTATGTAAAATTAGATCATATACATTTTTTATTCATATTTTTAGTTATTATATCAATTTAGTATTATAATCATAACAAATCCACTTATTTTATTTACTTATTTCAGCCTAATTACATTTAAGTTTCTCTTTTGGGAATGTAAATCTATTACAGCTCATTCACATGTATTCTGTGAACAATAAAACCCAACATATTGTACCTCTATGGAATTTGGAACCACTTCTATGAATATTAAATATCATTTAACACATTTGGATTGGGGTGAATTTTGGGATCCTAATATTGAGTATTTTTCTTGTTTAGAGTGAACCAAACAATTACTTGTACCAATCTTCCAAGTCATGATAATGATCCTACATTGGTTATACCACTTATGAAAACGTCATCTTGTATGTTTTCATCAAAATTCACTCCCTTCCTTGGCTTTTTATTGTCCTCCTTTGTGATATTAACATAACTTATAAATTTTTTATCTTTTTATGAGATACCAGTGCTTCTTTTCCCATGCTTCCTTCTCCTTAGCAGTGGTTTTCCACCAATATTTTCCTCTTAACAATTGTATTATTTATTCAAATACTAAGGAATTATTTTTGTATATTCTCTTTAATTTAAATTAGAATCAATTGAGACAAAATTTTCCTTTCATGTTATTTCATTATAAGTTCATCCAAATATTACACAATTATAGTTTCTACATTATTATTATATTATATCCCTTTGTGAGAAATCTAAGATGGTATCCATGTGTATACCGATTTTATTTCACGATAAAACATTCTTTAAGGTCCACCATTTCTATGATAGAAAATTAAATCTATTATACAACTTAATATTAATCATTTAAATTAATCTTGTATTCTTATTTGGTATAAGAATGTAAGAATTATTTATTATTTCATTATATATTTTCTTGTTGAATCCTCTGTCAATATATATCTATGGGAAATGAAAATAAAACATCTCCAATAATAGTCTTACTTGTTTTTATCACTTATCAATTGAGAGGTTAATAAATATTATTTTATTTATTCTTTTAAAGTATGGTCTTCTAGACACATACTCATAGTGTACTTCAATATTCTATAATTGTAGCATGTTATAACTTCCTTCCACTATGATATTCCACTTCCAGGTTTAGCTAGTACCTTTCCTTTGTTCACAAATTCTATATATTGAATATTACAAGCTTTTCTAATTGTGGGTACTATATATATAGTATCCACATTTTAAATCCAATTTGAGTATCATAATATTAATTCAAAAAATATGATCTTGTAATATTTCTCCATTATAGAGATAGTCATCTCCTTTAACCATGAATATGATAAATTTCTAGATATTCTCCCCTCTTCATCTTTTGATATCATAAGGATAATGCTTACCATAAAATCCTTTTACATTTTTAATATTTTTCAATTTTTTTCATGTTTTATAAGTAGATAACTCTTTCCCTTCTTGTTATCACCAAAATTCATTATCTCATAATTCAGGCCATCCATTATTCAACAAAACTTTTTTTTCTCTTTGAATAGATCTTCTACAAAACTATAATTTAGTTCATGAAATAATCTTATTAGATACACTTTTTAAATTAAATAATGTATTTAATATTTTTCAATGAATATAAAGTCACCAAATTTATGACATGATGTATTTTTCATGGTACTATGGGAATATACACTCCTATGATCCTATGAGGGAAAATAAATATCTTTTATTCAATAAAACATTAAAAAAATTAGAATTAAATTACAAAATATAAAAGGAATTATATTCCTTGGTCTATATGGAGACCCAAGATTCATAAGAACGTTATTATATGATTCTTAAAATTAAATCTCAAATTATTAAAATATAAGGATCATAAAGTTCAAGATTATTTAGATGAGTAGGTCCATAATACATCAAATGAAACTAAAACATAGAATACACAATTTATTTTCTATAGAAAGCTCCCAAAATCCTTTTAACATCCAAAATATGTGTGGTATAACCTTTGGAATGTATATATGAAATGGGAGAGCTAAAATCCTAATAATGGAATAAACCTGATAAGGGAGCATAATGTCTGAGTCAAAGGTATAACATGATATCATGAAAGAGGAAGTACACGGGTAATCAACTTGAAGAATAAATACATCTAAATGTATCATTAGATCATGGAAACATGGGAATGGATAAATGATATTAAATATTTCATAAACCTATGTCAAGGATAACTTCTAAGAAAAAATCACATGGTCAAAAAAGACCAAAAATAGATTTGGTGCACTCCCTAACACCATACATGATGTCTCATTAGACTAAAGTATTTCCCAATGCCATATAGGGATATATAATTATAGTTCCACCCATAAAATTAATTTAAGGTTTATAAAAATGAATTCCACATAAGGATATCATTCATAAGGCCAAAATATAATAATTACGCATCAAAAGAACTGGGATGCATAATCTTGTCTCATAAATTAATCAAAAGAGATTCCCTAAATAATGAATTTGAAATACAGTCATAAATAATGTGTTAAACCTTAAACGTAAGAGTGAAAAATATAGATATACATGTCAGAAACAAATATATTTAATTTATAATCATTCCATTAACGTAAATATAGTGGTAGTGAGTTTTATATGGAATGGTCATTACCTCATTAAAATGGTGGATTGGAAAGATCACTTACATTGAGAATGATTGTCCATGTGAATTTTTTATCTGTATAAATAATATACATAAGTTAATTTATTTATTTCTTAAGAAACATTTTCTGGTTTATTATTCCTTTTATTTATTTTTCTTACGATATCACATTCAATTACATAACCAATTAGTTTCACATCAGATGCATTAATGATAAGAGACTCATATGTCCAAAATACCATTGGTAAGTTAACTAGGGTCAATATTATTATTAATTAATAATCTAATAAATGGTAAAAATAAAATAATTATAATTTTTATACATAAACTATTCCTTTAAAACCGACCATAAAATATGGTTATAAAAATTGAATAATGTAACAGTCATTAAGGCAGTAGGTCGTATGTTTGCATGACAAACATTTTCATTTTTAAAATATTATGATGTAAAAATGGTAAGGGTTATTTTCTATTTATAGGATAATAATTGTATCATAAATATCATATTATTTCTTGAAATACCCTTAAACATACCATCCACGAGTTGTGGTAATTAAAGAGAATCACATCGCTTCGTGAGGTGGTAGTATTCCATACACATGAATGATATTATCATTTATTAAATGGATGATAAGGTAAGAAATTATAAGAAATATTTTTTATATAATTATTTAAATGTTATTAATATCTTATATACACATAAAATTAATCCTAATTTACATTAATTGTTAATTGTATGTGAAAAATTAATCACATCACTTCACGATGTGGTAGTCCTCCGTACACTTGAGTGATGTTATTATATTATCCATGGAATGGAAATTAAGAATGAATATATGATGTTATAATTCGATAATTATAATAATATCATAAATATAATTTATAAGTATTATACACATCATTATATCGATCCATGAGATGCGATGATGAAAAATGTGTCACGTTAGTTTGCAAAGGTGTAGTCCTCCATACATAAAAAAATAGTTTTCCCCAATTTAGGGAGGATAAGATGGTAGTATGGAATTACATTATCATAAAAAATATCAATGTATATAAGATATAGATTTTATTATATCAACAATTTTTAATAATATTTTAATGATTTGGAGGAAAAAATAAAATAAAACACTTGGTGAAGGATGTTACCTTTTCTTCAAACAACTTTTTTTGGTTTGTAACAAAAGCATTACCATGTTGGATTCGTGAACAAACAAATGATTATAGGATGTGGTTATAGAAGTGTGTAGTTGATTTAGATATGTGTTTTTCTGAACCAATGGGTTATAGATTCGTGTAAATTAGGTAAGAGTGGATGTCCTTTTATAAGAGGGGGAGAAGACACAAATGGAATTTTTAAAGAAAAATAATTTCACACCCATTTTTCACATTTTGAAAGGCTTAAAATTGGGCTGTTTTTTAACCATATAATATATCATATATCAACAACACTTTATAGTTTGATTTATAATTATTTAGGGTCACTGGTAACCCTTATATTTTTAGTTTAACCAATAGTAAACCCTTTTTAAATTTACACTACTAAATAATTTTTATTGTCTTCACAATTCATTATGATAAAATATTATGTTGAAAATATTATATAATATAAATAATAATTATTAAAAATATAGAATCTATTTTACAAATTCAAAAAATAAAATTGGTAGAATATATTTTAAAATTTATCACCTAAACGTGTTGAAAAATAGTTATCAAAATGGAAAGCATTTAAAAGTTGATAACGTTTTTCTATCAAAATTATATATAATTTTGATATTAATAAAATATTTTGGATTATTTAAAATATAATTTTTATCATTTTAATGTTAAAAATAATTAATATAAAATGGATCTTTAAAATTATTTAAAAGAAAATTCACTTTTTAATAAAAATTAGTATTATTCACTATTCCTTAATAAATGAAACTTTTTATAAAAATCCAAGAACTTCACGCATTGATAATTATTAGATAATTATTTAAAAAAGTAATTTCATTTATTAAAAAAATTACATGAATTTGTTAAAATTAATTTTAAAATATTTTTCCAATGTGTGAAAAAACTGGCTTTTAGAAAAATATAGTTTTTCAAAAAAAACATTTTCATCTTCAAAATTGTTCTTATTTAATTTATAATTGTTAGATATCCATGGAATTTATTTAATAATTGGGAAAAACATATAATTTTTCTTAATGTTTTAAGTCATATTCATACTCTCCAACACAATTGCTATATTATAATGTTTGTGTTTAAAAAATAATATTTTAATAGAGTATCATATTTTGTTTAAACCCAGTGTTATGTGCATCACCAGCTAACGACGTGATTGAATTTATTTTTAGAAATATTGTTCATAAAGTCATTGGGTGTTATATTTTTCCCCAATTAAATAATTTCTCCCAAAATAATCATGGTACATACTATTTCGGAAGTATGTGAGGGTACTTCTTCTACATAGTATCTTCTGGTTCCCAATATGCTTTCTGAAACATGTTCTTTCACCACAACACTTTGACCTAGTGAGTTTTCCTCTTTAACAGGAATTATTATCTATGATCCATGATATTAACCGGTTTCTTATCATATAAAATATTTTTTTCCTATTTTTATCACCTAGGGATTATGCAAATGTGAGGGGACTAGTATAAACATATTCAAGTGGGATACATAGAAGAGATAATGTACATAAGATATTTTAGGTGTAAGTGTTATTCAGTAGGCCACCATTCTGAATAAATCATGGATATAATAGTGGTTAATGTATCAAGGACTAAGTTTTAACTTCTTCCTAAATCTTCTTAAATTCTTCTATGATGAAATGTGACAGAACATTGTATCTCAAACCAAAAACACTAAGTCTCATTAGTGATTGTATTCATATATTTTCTATCGACTTTGGATGGATTTATTGTTATGATGAATGGTTTAGACATTCATTATAATATCATTTGCAAAACTATGCCCCATCACCTTCCACTCTCTGTCTTCATCCAAGAATTTTGATATTTCAGAACACTACCCATACAAAACCACATAATGTGTCATTTCAATGATAGAATGTATGATGTTGTTTAATGTGATCTTTAACAGGGGAAGGTGTTGATATTAACATCCTTGTAAATACATTGAGAAATAACTCAGTAAATCCTCTATAGTTTTATGGTTCTCTTAGACTAACTATCCATTTAATGGTGTTAAGCAATAAGGAAATTGGGTTTTATATACCACACTTGTTGAAGTATTCTCTAGAACATTATTGTAAACCTAGGATATTAATCAGGTAAAATGGAGAGTAGATCTCTATTAAAGATCATCACTATTATTTTTTATATCATAGTGAGTTGTTTAAGTTATAAATATTTCTTGATATCAATTAAATGTTTTGAAATTGGAATGAGATTGACTACCACATAGATTGATTTATCTCCATTTTGTGTCCTTGGTAGTTCTATTATGAGATCTATGGTTAGGTTTTCCAATATCTAAACTGGTGTGAGAAATGGTTGCATTATACAATTAGATTTCTATCATTCAACCATGACATGTTGGAAAACCACATATCGAGATAAAAATTCTATAATCTCCCTCCTAATGATATCCCGTTGAATGTTTTTCATCAAATCACTATACATTATAGTTCTTCCTTGATGAATATTGAAGGATGATCTATAAGAATCATTCCGAAGCTTACTCTTCTACTCTGGTTTTTATGGGAAACACATCCAGGTTCTAAACCTTATAACCCCATCATTAGTAATGTTTACCTATGGAATATTCACTACCATTTTTGCAGAAACTAGTCCCCTTTCAGAACAACCTTAATCCTCTGAATAAAAGATGGTTGAGAAGTTATTTAAGAAATGTATTATGTAGATCCTTTTATTATTACCATATATATTCTTTGAAAATCATACAAGATTGGATCCTTCCCAATTATTATCAATGATACAATAATTAGATCATTTCAACTTAGTTTTTTCACAACATTATTTTATTTCTTAGAATGGTAATGGACTGAGCCTCTATAATTCTTGATCATCTATAACCATATATTATTGGGAATGTTAATCTTTTTATGTGTGAATTCATATTTAAGGATATTATGATCCGTATAAATTTCACACTTTTCCCTAAAGTGATAATATCGCTATATATTTAATAAAATGGTCCCTTTATCCAACTCTAAATCATATGTTAGATAGTTATTCAAATAAACTATAAACTTCCTTGAGTCAATGGATATCACATTATCTTTATTCATTAGAAAACAAACCAATACCTTCTTTAAATCATATCTATATACTTGAAATCTTTCCTCGCTTAAGGGAACTATATATACCAGTGTAGGGATTAGCCTGTTTTTCAACTCCATAATGTTTTCTTCACATTAATTGGTTCATAAAAATTTTACTATCATTCTTTTTGTCTTGGTTAGTGGTTTTTACAATCATGAAAATCTTTTCTCAAATAATCGGTAATACCCAACTAGTCCATGTAAACTATGTATATCCATTAATGATAATGGTCTAGGTCAGTCCTTGATTTCCATTTCATTATAAAGGTCCATAGATATTCCATTCTAGGTGATAATATAACCTATTAATGTTAATTACTTCATATATAACTCACATTTACTATACATTTTTTATATCTTATCTTTAATCAATTCCTTTAACACAGTATTCAAATTCTCCTAATGCTTCTCCATGCTATTGGAGTATATCTGAATATCATCTTTGTATAATACTTCAGTTTTATTGAAGTGATCCATTAATACATTATTAATTATTTCTATGATGATCGTTGGAGCACCTGTGAATCTGAAAGACATTGTTATGAACACATAGTTCCAATACTATTTTTGTCAAGAATTTTTGGGAATTTTACCCTTCTTGGCCCTTAATTGGTGATATTCAGACTGAATTTTGACCTTAGAAAAATATATAGATCCATGTATTTGATTAAATAATTTATCTATCCATGTTAGGGGATATATTTTCATTATCATGATATTTTGAGCTCATAATAATTGACAAAGAGGAACACTGACCCATCCTTCTTCTTGACAATGAGGATGGGTTCACCCGACTGTGAAGCATTTAGGCATATAAATGATTTATCGAGACACTCTTATTTTTTCTTCTTCAGACACTCTAGTTCAAAAATTTCCCTTTTATTTGGATTCCTAAAAAATTTAAAATATCTATGTATAATATTGATTGAAATTTCAAACACTTTTCTAGGTGGAAGTCCAAAAAACTATTCCGGAAAGACGTTGGTTTAATCCCTCAAAATGGGCATGTCTTGATGAATAATTTTTTCCATACTCTCAACCATTTGAGTAAGATATGCTTACTCAAAAAGAAAAAACATAAATGATTTAGATGATGATACAAAAAAATATTCATCCTCCTCCTATCGCATTTATTGAATTGGGGTTGATTCATAATCCAAGCTGTGATTTCCTTCTCTTAGAATTTTATGTTGTCTCTATATAATGAAATCCAATCCATTCCAAAAATTTCATCAAATTGCACTAAAGGATGTATCATAATGTTTATTGGGAATCTAAACCCCCATATATTGATGGGGAATGAGTTATAGGCTTGGGATGCAATAATGGACCCATTTTACATATTCACTCATAACTCAACATCATGTTTTGAGGTAGTTCTTTAATAGTTCTTCTAAACATACATTATATTAAATAATAAATAGAACAAAAATCTAAAAATAAATTTAATATTCTTTATTTAATAACTAGACTACCTATCACCACTTCATTATTGGGATCTACCTATAGAGTTGTGATGGTATAACCTCTCCCTTACTATCTAGGCCTTTTATTTCACTCCATAACCAAGAAATATTAATTGTATTTAATTGGTTATTTATATGTATTTTTATTTTTTAGTTTGGGGCTCGAACGGTTATGAAATTTTTATCTTCCAGTTTCTAATCATGGGAATATGGTTGTTTCATTATTATTAGAAACCATTAAAAACACATTTGGGTGAATCTAATGTTTTTAGAAGAGATATCTATATATCCATCACACTATTTACATAACTATGAACCCTTACAATGTGGGGTGTACAGAAGCCTAGTGAGGGTTGCATGGTTGATTAATGATTATAACATGGTTTAGATAGGCATGTATCCAAACCCTGTGATCTATAAAAAAGAATAAAAATTGATTCATTATTATTATTATTATTATTACTATTATTATTATCTAATACCTTCCCTTGCCTACCTTTCCCTTAATGTCATTCGACTAGTTTCACATATCCCCCTCCTCTCTCACATGGAATCCCCCCAATGTATGAAACCCTTTTATTCTCATTCATGGACTCTCTTGGCTCTGGTTCATGGCTATTTCATACTATGATCATATCTGGTAAGTATTTTCCATCCTTCATTATTTAATTATTCTCCCTGTAATTGGTTTTATTCATTCCTCATTTCTGGTGCCTGAACCTAGGGAAAACTCTAAACCAATTAGGGTATTGTATTGGTTAATTCATTGTTATTATGGTTTGTGGGGTTCTATCATGGACAGTTCGTTCCATTTCTAGTGAAATTAGTGAGTTATCCATTGGATTCAAGTGAGTTTTCTTCCATTTTAATTATTTTTTTCTATTTTAATTATAGATTCTATGATTTTTTAATTTATTTTTATTTTATATGATATCTTATGACTCTTTGAAGGAGACATTCGAGTATACATATAATTAAGAAAATATATATATATATATATATTCTATGCACATATTCCATCACAGAGAGGGGAATATATACATTAGGTCAAAGGGTAAATATATATATATAATGGTGTATATACATGTAAGCAAGGAGTTTCCATTATCAGAGGTTTCATGTTATGAGGTCAGTTCCCTATGCCCAAACCATTAACTTTATTTACATAATTTGTTGATTGTTTTGAATGTGTATACTTAATAATAAATACTATGTGTATTCTATGAAAAATGGGTATGGTTCTTGTTTATTTTCTTTTCCATTTTTTTATTATTTACTTTATTTTTTGATGTGAACATTCTTTTTTATTGTTTTCATGATTGTTTCAAAATGATAATAATGTTGAATTCTCAGAAGTGGTCTCTAAATTCTATTGTGTGTGTAAAATTAGATTTTCAATGATTTTTATGTGTGTAAAAACATAGATATGTACTAACCCCTATTGAAATGGTTGAAAAAGGATTGTTGACTTGTGTTGACTTGAGATGAAAATTGTTTTTCTGTATTTTAAAATAAATTAGAGAATATGGGTACCCAAGATGTCAGTGTGGGTTACTATGTAATAGTACACCGACTGAGTTGATATTGAAATAACTCAGGATCCCTATATATTTTATGCTACAACACTAACTAATAAAATGATATTGGTGTCAGAACTGCTCGAACAATAGCTATGAACTCTCTAGAGACTTTTTAATTATAGTAGACTATATTTATTAAAATCTAGAGTATATGGATCCTAGGGAACTATTGACGTAATTACATAGGGCCCGCACATGGTGTTTCCTTTTATATTTACTCTTTTTACAATACTATTTTGAAATTATCTCTAGTCGTGTTTCCTATATTTATCTAGTTTTATGTAAACTAGAATCATCGTTTTTTTCAAATGGAGATACATTTATTATATTTTTATCTTAGGTATGTAATTTTTTGAAATATTTCTCATAAATTGAAAACTATTCTAGAAAATATAATTGGAAGTTGTTTTCCATAAAATGGAATATTGTTACTTATTTCTCATGAAATAATAGAAACCCATATTTTGGATCATCCAATTTCATACTAGGATGAATTATATTTTTTATAGGTTTTTCTTAGGGACTAATTTATTTGGTAACACCTACTCTGTTTTAATACTCATTCCTATGTCTCTATATTTTTTTAGCTTATTGCGCAGCAACAATATCTATGTTATTTACCATATAAAAATGTCGTTTTAGGGCATTGTGGTATCCTATGAGGTCACGTGGAGGTACGTCTACTTTTTATTTTTATCTATCTTTTTATTTCTTCTTTTATGATTTGTTTTTTCATCTTCTTTATTTTATTATTTATCTATTTTTTATGGGATAAATTGTCCCCAATTGAGTTATTCTTGATTCATGGCACTAGTTTCCCACCTGAAAGAATTAGGAATGCCTTTGAGACCATGTTGCAGATAATTTTAGGTTTCCAATTTGTAGTTGACATGGGTGGGCTCATGGAAAATGATATTAGATGTTGAGACAATGTTATTTGGGGATATCTGGAAATTTGGAGTTTTTATTTTTTAAATATATAATTGCAGTGATTTGTATATTCTATATCACCACCTATTTGGAATGACGGATGAATTTCTAAGGTGTCATAGGGTGGTTTTTCCTCAAAATAAGAGAGTGGATCTCATGTTTTTTCATGGGTATTTATTTTTTTAGCATTTTTTGTAGGTTTTTTAGATTTAGTTTTTATTATGGGGGGGATTTATGCAGTGTGTGGCAGAGGTTAAAGGCCTATGAACCCAAACATATACCATGAAACAATCTCTAATAAGCTATGATGTGCAGACCTAGTTTACATGTGACCTGTTGAACTCTATGGAGAATCCATAAGTAGTTGGTTTTCCTCTATGTTTCTTGTTTTTTTATTGAGTGTTTGGTTTCTTTTGATTGTTTTTAGAATTGGGTTGACTTTATTTTTGGGGGATTCTTGTGGAATTTTAAAATTCAATATGGTTTATCAATGTTTTTTTATAAAACTAAAAACCTTGGATTGATGGAAAATGAAATGGGAAGATTTTGAAACAAAAATTATTTTAGAAAATGGAATATTTTTTTGAAATTTTCAAAGTTTTAATAAAGGTGTTGTGATATTTGAAATTAATTTTTCCTTAAAATGGGGAATATGGAAATTCATTTTTGGGGATCATAATTCGTGGCCTCAAATTGGTTGGGAATTTGAATATGGTTTTTTTGTTTTTTTGGAGTTGAAATGTTTTTAATTAACCATTGGTATTCATATAAATGATCAGATATGTTAATGTATATATGTATAAATTGGATAGTTTGTGGTATATGTGGATTTGTACTTATGTTGGTGGGGATTTATTTATATGTGTGGCTTTATGGAATACCATTAGTAATGGCTAACCTTTTTAGATTTTTTTTCTTTATGGAAATTATTATGTTTTGAGGATTGTAATTTTTTGATAAGTGTGTGTTTTGGAATGATTTTAGTAAAATGGGATATTAAATTGAAAGTGAATTTTGAAATTGGTTTTTTTGTTTAACTAATTTATATTTGGAGAATTGTTTTAAATTCAGAATAGAAGTGGTGGTCTTAAGAAGGGGACATTGGATTCATTGTTTGGTGATGGTTTTTTATTTGGTGATCTTTGGTTAAAATGTTATCTTGGTTAAGTATCCTTTAATATTTAATATGATATTGACTTTTTTGGTTTTTTTAATTAGATTTGGCCTCTCTAAAGAGTCATGATAGTTTCGAGGGAGTTTATGTCAATTTCTAGTTTTATCTGGACTCCCATTGGATTGGTGGAATCAAATTATATTAGATGGATGCTTGTTTTTCATCATGTTGGAGGATCGTTAGAGGTTATAGGATATTCATTCTCATGGGTTTCTAGCTAGGTCTACAAATGGTGAAGGGTTCTATTTACCATCTTGATAAGGATCGTTTATTTGCCTCAATGTATGCATCTTGAGATCAGTTGGAATCTCTTATCTTCCTATAGGATCTCTATCCATAGAGTAAGGAATGTGTTCTCTCATTTAGGCATGTATTATTCTGGGAGTTAGTGAATGAGGTGTACCTAGATGATTTACTTCATAGATTGAGATTGGTAATAGTAGGAATTCTAGTTTATCAAGGTTCTCGTGAAGGGTTCGCCACTTGGTTTTGTGTACCAATTGTAGAAACTTCTTCCTGGTGTGTCTCCTTTATCAGTTCCTATGTATTATTCCCTATAGGACTTGATATTTTGAATTTGAGTGTCATTGGAATAATATCATGTCATTTTCCTTTGAAGTCTTGTCATTAGTGTATCTTCTTGGGACACCAAAAATATTTTGGTAAGTGGGATTTCATGAAGAGGAATACTTGGTCAAAGGTGTTTTCCCCTAAATGAATAGAAGAAGTTGATTTAAGACATGAGGTATATTTCTATTAGTATCAGAATGAATATTTTCAAATATTGAAGGAGTTTTAATCTCAGGTTAGGGATGTGGATCCAACTTGTTGTCTTTTACATCAAAGAAAAATCCATTTTATTTTTCTATTCCTGTGGTTTTTTTAGAATCCCTAGTGTTTTCTATGTTTTTATTGCTTACTTTTGAAGCGGTTATTGTTTTTTAGTAGTGGTAATTTGTCGAATATTTCGTCTTATGGAATTTATGATTCTTGGTTCATTTTGGTATTTAATTTTAGCCTCTCTTGTTGGGACCCCTTTTGTTGGTGGTTCGTCCATTAAAGTTGGGTTTTAAATGGTGGGGAGAACCACTATGGGTCACATTGGTGTCTTCTATTAAACTAGTTAGATTAAATTTTGGAATTTATGAGGTCACATCTATTCTATAGGTTTTTTATGTATTTGAGGGTTGTTTTTTTCCTGAGTATTGGTGTTTGACTGAGGTCGCAATATTGTGGGGGAAACCAAAAAAATATACTTGTGTGGGAATTGGGGCTCTATCTTTCTTAATGAGGGAAACCCTTTTTCAATCCCATATGACCTTTATGAATGCATTTTTTGTCATTTTTTGTTAGGGGTTAAGGTATTCCTAGAATATGTTTTTGTTTTGAGACATGAATTTCATTCTCGATCATTTTTAAGGTTGATATTTGAGTTCATTAAATCTTGTATGTTTTTTCTTAGGTGTTAGTTCATTTTTTATTATGAAATTTTTTATTATTTTGGTATCTTATGGTTTTGGTATTTGAGATTGAAGTGAGTTTTATGTTTGCAGTATTCGGGTGGAAGGGGATTTTTTTGGCATGTATTTCCTCATTGCCTCGTGTATTGATCAACTGAGATTTATGGGCCTTTCTAGGGGAATAATGTCTCATGGTTGGGAGAATTGTAACACCCAAACACATACTTATTAATTATATTTAGATTAATTTTCATGTGTTGGGATAGATGGAGTTCTAAATTGAAATCCTTGTGTTCTATGGAATGGGAAAATAGTTGAAGCATGGTTAGTAAAAATCATGCAGAAACCAAGTGGGTGTGCCCACAGTTTTTTGCAGAGCCAACTTCATGAATGGTTTATAGTTTCCTCACCTGTTTTACCAACCCCTACTTGGTGTCCGGAGGCTAATTGAGGGTGACATTGTTGGTGTGAAATTAGTATATTGGTTTTTCCAATCATGCACCCAAAACAGGCTAGCTGCAAATAAATATCCTATTATTATTAATATTAATTAAATATGTCATTTTTTATTATTATTATTATTATTTTCTATTACCTACCCCACCTATAAATTACCCTCATGCGAAAATGCCCCCTACACCCCCTAATAAATCCCTCAATACCCCTTTCCTTCCATAAATGTGTCCACCATCATATCTATTTTATGGTTGTTTCATATAGTAATCATCAATGATAATTATTTTCCTTCCATTTTCAATTAAATTTTAATATTTTTATTGGTTTTCATCTTTCCCATTTGTGTTGAACGTGCCTAGGGAAAACCCTAACCTGATTTGGGTGTTTTCTTGGCTGATTATCAACACATAGGGTCTATGGGGATCTATTAGGGATTTATAATTCCATTTTCATTTAAGGAAGTGAGTTCTCCTTTGGTTTGGAGTGAGTTTTCTCCTATATTAATTCTTTATCCCTATTTTAATTAGGGATTTTTTATTTAGTTTTAGTTTTATTATTTTTTTATCATATCGATCTTTGAAGGTAACGTGCATATATATACATATGTAAGAAGATAAATATAAATATTTATATCCTCCTACTAAATATTCTCTCATGGTGAGGGGAATATGTACATTGGGTCAATTGGTAGATATATATATATCTGTGTGTGTGTGTGTGTGTGAAGGTGTATATACATGTACGCATAGAGTGTCTATAATTGGAGGTTTCATGTTTTTAGGTACGTTCCCTATGCTGAAAATGATAATAAGAATTCCTTAATTGTTTGACTCTTTTTAATGTGTTTTTCTAATATTAAATATTATTTATATGATATAATGAAAAGTTTTTTTCATGTATTTGATTTTTCCATGTTTTTCATGTTTTCTTCTATGTTTTTACATTAATATACATTATTTGAATATGTTATGAATCTTATTTCAAAATTTTCAAAATTTTAAATGTTCAAAAAGGGTATGTAGATTGTTTTTGTATATAAATGGTTCTTTTTATGATGTTTATCTATGAGAAAAAATGGATAAGTTCTAAAACCTATGGACATGGATGGAAATGGTTTGTTAACATGTGTTGAAAGGATGAGAAAAGGGTTTTGGTGTCTTGTTAAATAAATTTGAATACATGAAAACTCTGGGTGACTAGGTGGGTTACAATGGACTATTACACTAGTTGGCTTGGTTGGGAAATAACTCGGGCTCCTTAGAAATTTTAATCTTAAATAGTAACTAAGGGAAAGATGATGCTTTGGGTAACACTGGAAAATTTGTTGTAACATCTCTGGAGACCCTTTCATGATAAATAACTATATTTATTTTTCATTGAGTTATAAATATCCTAGGGATCAAATGACCTCACCGCTTAGGGATCACCCCTATTTCATGCTCTTTTTTTACTCTTGTTTTTCATAGTACTATTTTAAAATTATCACATATATAGTTTCCTTTTTTTATGATTTTATTTACAAAATGGAATCATTGTATTGTTTTCACATAGAGACACCTATATAGAATATGTTATATTTTATAAGTAACTTTTTGAAATATTTTCAATCCCTTGAATACTATTTTTGAAATTATTATTGAAAGTAAATTTTAGTAAAATAGAAGATTGTTACATGTTTCAATTAAAAGATTAGAAAACCCTAATTTTATAAATTCAATTTTCAAACTATCCTAAAGTGGTTTTCTCTATAAAGGTAATAATTATGGTATATTTTATTTGATCATGCTTATTGTGTTTTAAAAATCATTCTTATATCTTTGTCTTGGTTTTTATCTACTAATGAAAATTCTATATTAGTCTCGATCACCATTTAAGGAAATACATTTAATGGATCATGGTGACCCAAGAGTTCATGTGGGGCACTACTAGAAACTAGATCATTACCAATGGATCTATACCAATAGTTTGGAAAACCTTTGTTAAAGGTACCATAAAATGACCTTTTATCATTGGTTTGGATAGTATAGTTGGTACAGGTACCATAATAATATCTTATTCCAATAGTTTAGGAAACAAATTGGTATTTTCCATAGATATACTAATAGTTTTAGACAAACCTTTTCTATTGATTCAATAAATGACCTCGTACCATTGGTTTTTTCAAAACCATTAGAATTAGTCATGGAAAACCATCAATTCAGAAGAAACCATTGGTATAGCCTCTATTTAAATAACTTAAAACAATATTTTTCCAAATCCATTGGTATAGGTCCCAAAAATATAAATATATATACCAATTGTTTGTAAAACCATTGGTAAAGGTCCATGCCAACAGTTTTCCAAACCGTTGGTATATGTATTCTTATTTTTAATGCATTTTATTATCAAAAAACATTGAATACATTAAAAATTAATTAAATTATTAATATTAATCGGCATATTTACCATATTATCTTTCATAAAAACATTTTATCTTAGTGGTTAGGTTGTTGAAATATAAATCAGAGGTCTGGGGATCAAAATAAGTTATGTATTTTTTTTGAATTATATATACCAACAATTTGGAAAATTGTTGGTATAACTATTTTTTGTTGGTCTATATCAATTGCATACAAGCCAATAGACACCCAAACCATTGGTTTATTTTATACCAAGTGTTTTGGTACCTATACGATTGGTTACAAATAGTTGGTATAGGGTTTTTTTAATAGTGGAGGTATGTATAGTGTTTATTTTCATCTGTTTATTTCTTGTTTCATTTATTCATCTAGAGTAAGTCTTGTTTATTTTTTTAGTTATGAGTTTTTTATGGGATAAATAATTCCTAATTGAGTTATTCTTGTTAACCATCACTTGTTCCAACCCTAGGAGGATTGAGAATGCCTCTCAGGCTTTGTTTTGGTCTTGTTTATCTGTTTATTTCATGTTTGACTCAGTTTGGTTCATGAAATTGGAGTATTGTTTCATTAGATGGTATCAAAATAGACCGTTTCATAATATTATGGATATGATTCTTGAATTTTTTTACCATTTGACAAATAGGACAAGGGTTGGTTTGAGGATTACATCCTTCCATAACATTGGTTGGTTTCTCTCATCAGCAATATTTGGATAGGTGACCTTGGTTCCTGTACATAAGCACTTCTTGATACCTTTAAACTAATTAAAAGATGCTTATTTCCACACATTCAACAAGATGGACGCTTGGGTTTCATTCCATTATTTCCTCAGAAATATTTGAGAATTTTTTTCCATTTGTCTAATTATAACGGTTCAATGTTCTACATAATCATTCTCATCGGGCTCACAATTTTTTAACCATTCAGAGAAAATCCCAATGGATCATTCATTGATAATTGAGTATGGACCTACTTTCTAAATGTATAAAGATATTTTGGGTTTCTGAACCAATGCTTCTTAAGAACTCACATTGGTGGAGAGGATGGTAGGTCAAGATCATCACAACCATTTTGAGGAAAAAAATCAACTCTAGGATTCACTTATTGATTTAAGATGTTTTCAAAAATCTCTTCATAATCCAAATACGAGACTTATTTCCCTAACAAGTGATCATAGGTTATGTCTATTTATAGAAAATGCGATTTATAGTCTTTTTGGAGAATCCATATCTATGTATCTGTAGATCTTCATCCATTTCCATTTGGTAAGAAGATGCTTATATATTGAACTTGTATAAATAGGCACTATGGAGTTTTTTTTCTATCCAAGTAGGTATTTAATATCTCAAGGATGGTATTGAGCCATTATGAGGCATCCTGTGTATCCAATTTTATAACAAGAATAAAAACCCACATAATCCATTGAACATGTGAAGTGTAACACTATACAGGTATGACAGATAAGTAGCTATTTGGGAACCTATTATTTAGGCTCCAACCTCAAGGACGAATCCTACGTATCCTGGTTATAGTAGGAATCATATTTATCACATTTTTTTTCACACTCTTGGGACTTACCCCAATGTAGATACTCTATCTTGTTGGGTATTTATATTATATTGTGGATTGGGGCTCACAGTCATAGGTTTCCCTAGATTATAGATATTTTTTATTCCAATGATATGCTCATTGAAACTCCCCAAGCCCATGGGAACTATGATTAATGTGTGAAATGAGGGATATAAAGTAATCATACTCGTTGTATATGGATGCAGGACTTATATACTGGGATAGACCTTAAGATTTTTAAGATCGTGCTCGAACCTTTAGAAGGTATCCTACGTAAGATAGTTGTTATAGGAATCAGAGTAATTATAGATTATGGATTTCTCATTCCATTAGTGGATGAGGAATGATGATTGGCTAATGGGAGTGATCAGGTCCTAGGGGTTGGAATTTCAGAGACAATACTGGATGTACAAAGAAGTGGATCCCTACTTGGTATCAGGCCATAGAAAACCGGCCTACATATCATAGTTATAGAAAGAATCAGATTCCTCAAAGTTCAATAGGTTAGGGCTTACACACTAATTTTTCCATTATATTCGGGACACGTCAGATTATTACAGTCATCGTAGATTACATATTGAGGTTTCTCATATCATGATAGAGTCTTGTGATGTGAATCATATTATCATTATGACTCCCTAATCCCATGTGAGCTTCGATTAGTGTGGGAAATAAGGAATTGAAAGTAATTAGTGTTTCTGATTATAGATGCACCACATATATGCTGGAAATAACCTAATGATGTTTTAATATTGATCTCATGACCTACAATACACCCTATGTATCATGGTTATAATTGGATTCAATTTCAACAATGTTCAATTTGTCGGGTCTTATGTGTTGGTGTTTCCCTTTATAGAGGCTTGAACAGGTTATCTAGTCCTAGGATACTTCATTTACATGTCATATTTGTTAGTATAACATTTGTTGATTGTCATCTTGACAACTCAGAGGACATCATTTTGACAAGTCTAAAGACAATCACTTGATCCATTTGACTTGTCTGAGGGGCATCCCAAACCTTTATGGAATGTATAAATGTTGCCTCATGACCAAGAATGACTTTTGTAGAGGACATTTCATGATCTAACTGGATGATTCTACAATACATCCCATGATCTTAGCTGACATGATTGGAGGGTATCTCATGATCCAGTTGAATTTACCTAGTGTCATCGTGAAAGCTGGATGAAATGAATGGAGTGATTTGCGAGTCTCAATGAGACATGTCTGGAGTGTGATGTAGGATCTAGAATGACATGTCCAGAGGTCTCAATGATAGTGAGATGACATGTCTAGAGTACATCACAAGACTTGGGTGATGTGCCTGGAGGACATCATAAGAACCAATTGACATACCCTATTACTATCACGAGACTCCATTGACATGTAACGATGCAGTAATATGATCAAATAAACAGGTCTATGGGGAATCGCATGGTCTTGATGATTATCCTAGAGGGATTCACAATACATGGGATGAATTCTTATAGGTGGATTACATGTGACGTCCTCATATATTTCTACAGTACTTCTCATGATAAAAATAGATTTCCAAAGGAACATTGTGAAATGTGTGCAACATGTATTAGTGTTTTTTCATGGCCTGTATGGTTCACATGAAGTGATTTAGGGTAAATTTTATATTCTTTGCATAATTCTTCTTCCTTTTTAGTAATTTTTTGAGTATTTTATTTCATATGCCTTACTATTGTCCTTTTTCCAGTCTTGAAGGATCTAGAATGTATGTGGGGTGTTCTTCGTATGACTTGTTATAAGTACTTCAGATGATCTACAAGTGATCACATTAAGTGAGTATCCATTTTTCATTATCACTCATGTTGTTCTCTAGAACAAACTAGATGGAAGACTTTCCCTGTTGTGAGATCAGTCACTCTAAGAAATCTTCTCTCATGCCTATGTGTGTCAGTGTGAGGTTCTAAGGAAAATTTCCCTTTTTTCTATGGTAAGGGATTGATATGTTTCTCCACCCCAATTATTATCCACTTTGTGTGGAATAAATCACACAAATCTAGGTTGGTGTCAGATGGAGGTCCTTGATGTCGTCCATTTTTTGAGATTCGAATGTAGGTTATTCTATGGGAATCACATTATTTTTATCAACAACAATATCATCTCATCAATGCCTTATCTACTGAATTACATCATCTTAAACGGGTCTCACCAAATCTTGAAGAAATTATGAGGGAATTTTATATTTCTTGGTCGACATGTCTAAAGAAATTCATGAGATTATGATGCCCTCTAAATAGATTTCACGTGACCTGAGAAAACATTTCAATGACCTTTCGCGAGAAAGGTATGGCTTGATAGAGGTCTTTTTCAAGACCAGGATAGTCATCTCTAAATGATTTTGTGAGGTGTTTTGGAGTTCATTATCATGTCTCATATAGTTTATGACCGAAATAGGCTCCCAAATATTCTCTATTATTTCAATGTTTTATTTTTCAATGTCGTGGGTATTTGTAATTATTCATGAGTGTTATTGAATACAATCACTTTATTCGTCACGGATGTGTAGCATGAGAAACAAAATGTCTTATGGTATTGCACGACCAATATCACAGGAAAACCCTTCAGCTTATTGTAGATCTCAACGGGGGTGACAATACTTCTTATACATGTCCAAATCCCTTCATGTGTAGTGGGTGACATGCCAGTGTGCTCTTTTGCAGTGAGTCGTACAAATCCCCATGGGCTTTCAGTGTCTAGTGAACTGACTAAGGTGTGTCACATGATTTTTATAGCCGCATGAGACCCTTTTATTTCCCCATTTTATTTCCTTTATTTAGTTTATAAATTTTGGATATATCATGAGTTCATATGAGTGTTGTTGATGAAAATAAATCTTCCTATCAATGATGTATCACATGATATTTAAAACAATAAGAGGATCCTTTTGGATATTTCCCTCCTATTTCCCAAAAAAATGGATGGACTACCATGCGCCTTCTGCCTAACAATTAAAATGTCCTGGGGTGCTATTTTGGATGTTGTCACATGATAAGTGTGTATCTAGAAAGAATTTTTGAGATCATAAGGACTTTTCAAAATGGGTCCTAAGGGATCTTTCATTGTCTATGTATTGTTTTTGACCATCTTCATGACCTTACATAGGTCATGCAATCATGTTTCTCCTTGAGGTTCACATGATTTGTGTGATCATGTCCCCCTTCTTCGAAGATTATTTTCAAGTAGAAAATTGAACATATTTTCAGGTATTTCCCCCTTTTTGGATTTTTTATGCTCAATTTTTAGGCATCAACAAACCCCCCTACCTAGGAGTGATTTCCATGGGGATGAGCTCTCGGTTATGAGTAATGTAATTACCCACATGAGCCTTTGGTATTGTCTCTAGTCAGTGTCTTGATAAATGTTTGGTCTTACAAATGAAATTTGGTATTAGAATTCCATATAAATGTGGGAGCGAATAGAGGTTCATTCACCAGTTTCTTTATTCTTATATCTATTTTTCCCTACACCCTTCACATAACCCTGTCTCAAGACCTTCACATAAGATCTAATCATGATACCACACTATGAGTCCATTTTATGAGATCCACTTTTGAATACTTTTCCTAGTCTCTCCCTTGAATCAATCCACTAAATTTTTATTGGTAATTTTATGAAAACCATTCATGGGGATGCATGATTCTCTTGAGGATTTTGTGATATATGTTAGCTTGATCACATTATCCTTTGAAAATTATGTGGCTTATGTGACCATGTAAAAGTTGTGTGATTGTGAGTCTTCTAAGGTGTTGTGATGTTGCATGATTTTTTATGTGTATATGTTGTCAAAGAGATCTTAAGGGGTCTGGAAATTCATAATACCATTATGTGGTTTGAAAATCCCTATGATTATTAAATCAATGTACATGATGTTATTAATTTTATGAATTCCATTTGATAAGATTTTATTTCCTCTATCTAACTTATTCCATTTAATTCTATTCAAATTATTTCTATTTATCATCATAGATCCTTATATGTGGATAATAAAAGGTCCATGGTTACTAGAAACCATAATGATGACCCTTTAAATCACATGAATTTTGATAACGAGCTTCTAAATTTTCTTCTACCGTTTGATATTCAGAATTATCCTTTATCACACTAGATTCCTCTATATGGGTTTGTTTTGTTAGAGATGTTTCCATTCCATATTCAGACTATATTTTGTGATCTTGTTGTGTTTAAACATCTATAAAATATATTTAGAAGAAAATTGTCGAAGATAGCTGACTAGTGGTAGTTCAATCCCAAGGATTGTCTGATATGTTAGATAACTCTCCCTTGGGTTCAAATGATAGGGATGTTTCTCACCATCCCATTTCTCAAAGATATTAAATTACATTATTCTCTTCTTGAACAAACTGGGTGGTGGATGGATATAAGAAAAATATCTCCATCATGGTGGTAACTTTTTTGACAAACTCGTGTGGCAATTCTGTGTTAGGAAAAGCTTCTTAGATATTGTTCACAAGTTATATTTCATCCACCATTACAAAGAAATATAGATTTCTTAAATTTTTGTTTATTGCTAGCCTGATCTTCACTGAGAATGATTTTTCTACTTGTGTCCTCGAACTATGTCATTTCATCTACCCCTTGTGAGGTGGGATTTATTCTATGGGATATCTACCAACTAGTTGGGATACCCCCTCTCAGAGAGATGTAAAATTAATTCCATCCTACCATAGATTTCTGTGATGAAATTTGAATACACTAGTCTTGGTGATGGATATGATCATCATTGTAAAGAAAAATATAACAATGAAGCTTAATATGAACTGAATTATCTTTACCAATTGTTTTATCAAAAAAAATCACTTACATAGTGATGTTAGGCTAACTATTATTCTCTCCCATCAGTTCCCTTTAGGGAAGTTTCATGATAGTTTTGGTATGTATTGGTAAATTTTGGAATTTGGTGATCAAGCATCATTTTGTTATTGAGTGAAAACATTTATTTATCCAAGACATTGTTCAGTGGGTTTCATGGACATGTTTTTTAATGGGAGCCTTTTCCTAAATGGGGGTGCACATTCAAAAATTCAGGTTAGTATGATGGTGATGGTATCATGGCTAGCAGAGCGAAGACATATTAATATGGTTGTGTCATCTGTTGAACATCTTTTATAACTTTTGGTCCATTTTTAGTAAGGTCAAATCCCATATAGTACTATTATTCTTTTCTATATTTTATTTGGAAGGATAATGGAAATATCCATAATTATGAATACTACAATTCCAATAGGATCCCTAATACCTTGTCTTTTCCTTGGTTGATAAACATATCTGCTATTAGATCTATGTCACTATGATATGAAGAGGGTATTGATGTGTTATGTTGATCATATAGCTTTGATTCCACCCCTTATCATGCACTAACTAGGCTTATCATTCATAATGGTAGCGTCTCTCTCAACTAATATTAATACAAGATCTCCTTCTAAGATGGGGTTCATACATCTTGGATGGAGGAGTTGATCTTCTGCAAGACATATAAATCTTCTAAATTTACTCATCAGTCTGTCTTCACCCATAGGGTCTCCTATCTTCTATCGGCTGTCATTCTAGGGGACCAATGTGTAGATATGATACTCTGGTTTTTGATGATGTTGGAATATGAAGACAATGATACTGATATAATTCTTTCATATGTCAATGATTCTACCTTTATTTCTCAGGACTATGCCCAGGATTTGGTAGTAGCTTATGTGGGTAGTGTGCTAAGTCAACTGGTTTCCCATGTAGAAAATAAATTTTCCTCACTAACCCATCTAATTGAAGCATTGATGGAGATTATTCAGGACATTGGAGGGAATTCAAGGAAGCACCCTCATCCTATCGACGACCATCCAAATAACAAGATAGAATATGTCAAGGAAATCATCCCTCCATCATAATAAAATTATGATTCCTATATTGAGGGGATGATATATGGAGCATCCTCTACTGTTTTCTTTCCATCTCAGCTGGTTGTTCCTCCATTTGGTGTGCCCATCCCATCAGTCATATAAACTTGGAAACAACGTCGGCGGATCTGGATGTAAATTCACACCTTAATTGTTGAGGCTCCATTAGAAATGATTCATGACAAAGGGAAATGCCTTCATCAACTATTTATTGACTTGGGGTAAAATTTATTTTTTCTCCAACCATTGAACGAAATCATGAGAAAAATACCCTTATTTAGAAATATTTGGCCACAAATGAGCGAGTATCACATGATCCTAAAGGTGAGGCTCCCCTGGCCAAACTAATGAAGGTGTCCTAGGAGGAATCGGGCCAGAGCTGCCAATTTATATATATTTTGTAAGCCCATATGGATACATGGTCTGGGAAGATATGGATATATATGGAAATAATATCTCACCTAAGGTCTAAAATTTTAGTGAAATCATCATAAATAGAAAACAATAAAATAAGAGTTGTCGAGCAAACTAATTTAGTTGAGGCTCTTCTTCTTAGAGTAGAAGTAGGACAAGTGGGGGGAGCATCCCTTCATCATTCAATTTACACTTCTCTCAAGACTATTTCAAACTTTATCATCTTATACATTTGAATTTTATTATAGTTAAATCATTGACATGGATTCTATTTCATGATGATATTCTTGGAGATAATCCAAAGTGTGGAGATTACTCTATATGAGTTATATCAATGATTAGATTTTATGTCTCATTCACATTTTTTTATTGTTTTATTTCATTCTATTTATATATGACACCTCATTGATCTGATGTTATATGGACTCTCAATGATTCCCCTTCTTTGTCATAAAAAATAGACCTAAATGGCTGGGTTTGAATATTAAAATCCTAACAGATTATTCTCAAGAAGTGATCCTGAATGCCAACAAATCATGGGGTTCCACATTGATTTTTTTAGTTGTCTTAAGATTTCCTCATTCCTAGAGGAAAAATTAGGCTAAATATATGTCACAGAACAACAGTTCAATTTTTTTATTCTGATGATAGGATTGGTGATATTAGCTTGATTTTTACTAGGCCATATCATGGGCCTTAAAATATTTTCCATTCTTGAGGACTAAAAAGATGATTTGTTGTTGTTTAGGGTATTTTAGCACAGACATTCTATTTCAATAGTTTACTGACTTTTATCTCAGACATTTAATTATTATATTTTACTATCTTCTAGCTCGTAACATCTATTACAGTTTTTTAGAGTCTCTTATCTTAAAAATTCTATCATTTTATTTTATTTACCTTCAGCTAGTACCATCTATCATTGTATTTTAGGGTATTTTAGCATTGAACTTCTATCAGTGTATTTTAGGGTCTTTTAGCTCATACCTTTGGATTACATGCAGTTAAAAGTATTATAATCAGTACTAGATTGATTATCATAGAATGTGGTCAAACAATTCTAGGAATGACTCAAAACACACTATGGTGTTTAGTTCTTCAATGGAATTTTTGAGGCTCATGAGGATTAGATTTCCATTCATTCAAGGAGGATATGCCTCTATTTGGTGTTCAAAGACCTTATGTGTTGGTAGATTTTTCAATTAAAGATGTATTTACTATTTTCCAAAGGACATTGATGATTTATGGGGGTAATATTTGATGAGGTAGATATAAAATGGAAGTCAGGACAACAAGGATTGTTTGAATATGGGTGATATATTCATAACTGAAATGATTATGTCAGTGGGTATGGGAGGGGGAAGACATATTGAGGATGACCCATAACACCTTGAGGTTCTTGGTCCCACCATGGTGTTTTGAGGTCTCACAAGTTTCAGTGTTTTTTCCTACAAGTAGGAGATACCATTTGTTGATAGTTCAAATCCCTTATTCTTATATAGGATCATCAAGAAAATATGATATCATCTCCTTACCAAGGGCCATTAAGGATTCTTGAAGACAAAAACGTTCAGATTATGAGGTTGGGTATATAGGAGAACTATACTAGAAGGTTTCTAGCACCCTAGAGTAGTTTAACTCTAGATTGGGAAGCTCAATCCCTATACCATGTGGTTTTGAATTAAGAGGTGTGTGACAACAATGATTTAGGAATAGAGTGTCACATTCTTTCCTTGAGAAAGGGTAAAAAACATGGCTCAATAATTTTAAAAATTTCAAATTCTATTGAATAGTTTGATTACGATGATTGTAAATCATGTTAAAAAGTTGTCAAGTCTTGAGGATAGTGTGGGAAAATATTCCAACGAATTGACTAGAACACACTAAGGTGTTGAGTTCTTTCATAGTGACATCAGGTGTCACAAGGACCAGAAAAACATTTTTTCGATGTGACACATTTGGATGATGACCATTATATCATATGCAAGAGACATATACATACATTCATAGTCAATAAATGCATTCCTTGAAGCCAGTTATCCGTTCCCAAAGGACATGGAAGATTTATGGTGATTCGAGGAACCAAATTCAGTTTGTTTGATATGTGAATAGTGTTATATCCACGAATTTTTTGAGAACCATAAAATTTGTTTCACCACCTATAAAATATATTATCATGGTTAGGATACATGATCCATCATATCACTAACTTTTTCCTAAATGTGGGGGTCCAATGAGTATAGAATTTATTTTACTAAGGCTGAAGAGTAGGCCCTATGAGCTTTATTACATATTTATTTTCATTCAAATTTTTCTCTAAATTTATATTATTGAGATTTTGGTGAGTGCAGACCTAACTTTTTATCAGTCCACATTTTCAGTTTTTCAAAATGACATGTTTTTTGTCTCTTTCAAAAGCAGATTAAGGTCCTAATATTTGGACCCTTATGGGATATAGTTAAAGGTCATATAGATTTGACCAATGTGTAGGTTGTGTATGGTCATGATGCACATGGTCCTAATATGGGGGATGAATCACAAGAGCCCAATTGGGTTACCTTGGGTGAAGTTCACTCCAATATCTATCAAAGAGGGAGATGAAAATATTCTATATTGTAGTTTGAGGTTCTGAATTCATGAGAAATGATTTGTGAAAATCATTCTAGGGAAGTTCCAAAACTCACTGATTTGATGTGTTCTTACATGGTGACGTTATGATCACGCTGTATAGAAAGATCTCATTATTGATCCAATATTCCTCTATTTTATAGGTCTAAGGACTTATGGATCGATAGATGTGTCAAATTGAGAGATCCCTTTTTTCCAATGGCCATGAAATCTTTGAGGAAACATGTGGTTCTTAATACATGATGTGTTATTTATCAATTGAGGTTCTTAAAAGACAGTGGAAGCACTATATTATCTAGCTGACTAGGTTAAGGATCATGTGGTACTTTTATGAGGGAAGATAATATATTATGGTCAGTATAGTTTAACATCAGGGTCAATGGACGCACATGATTCCATGCATTTTAATATCATAAGGTGGGGAAATTTTCTTTAAATCTTAACATCATGCGGTAAGGAATTACATCCCTTGTAGTTCCAATATCATGAAACTAAGATGTCCACCATTCATTTTAATAATCGTGTCATAAGGACACGAGTACTAACATGAAACATTATGCAAGATATATTACATGCATAAAAACGTTTCACGTAGATCAGACTTGTATTTCGGAAAAATGGACTCTTATGACACCTCCCTAATGATTTTGGGTTCATTTTTTATCATTTTTTGTAGATGGGGCCATGATTAGAGAACCAAGAATCACTATTTATTCTGTCTTGATAGGAATCATGCCACACATAATTCTATAATGGGAAACTCTCTATATAGGTGTGATGTGTATGAAAAGGTGGGAATTATTTCTATTGAATGTTATTTTTATGCCTATGATCGGAGATATTGAACAGACAATGTTTCATATGACGATAGGAATCAAGACAGATGTAGATCCTGAGGAACCATGATGTTTAATGTCATGTAGCAAGGATGAAGGCTTCCTGATGTGAAATGGGGTGTTGTAGTGGGACCAAAGTCTGGAAATTTGGGCATAACTACATGTCCTATAGTAATTGAAATCAATAAATTTATAGTTCTTGAAATAGAAGCTTCTGACACTAGTATAATCTTTAAACATGGATTTTAATTTTAATGTTTATTTTTTGTGACTAGACATGGGGATATTGATTCTAGAATCACTATGTTTCTTTTGATGTCTAGAATCAAATCACATGTAGTTATTTAATATAGGTTTGGTAGGAGACGAAAAACAAAAATAGTGGTCCACTCAAGAGAGGTCCACATGAATGTGTAGTTTTGTTTCTCAAAAAAGACATAAAACATGTATTTTAACATCATGTAGTGAGTACATAAGGCATTTTATTTAGGTTCTTTCATCCAGGAACTTGATAAACCTATAGTTAGCTGATATTCATATTTTTGGTGAATTCTTACTGAAATCCTTAAACTCACATGATGTATGATTGGTGTGAGAAATAATAAATTTCCATGATTCCTCTCACCATATAAAGGCGATTAAGGATAGAAATAGTGGATTTTGTATCTTTTTGTATCTGGACCAATATATTAGATTAAGGTATCCCTATATATCTAATTGAAATGAGAATCATGTTTTACATATTTCCAGAACCTTGATCAGTTTAATGTCATCCAACAGGGAAATCTGCAAGTCATTTTAATGTCTTTTGGCGAGGATGTGGGTTACCCATTGTGAAAGTGAATTAACACTATGAATGGGCCCAAAAATAGATTTCAGTGCATCAGTACATACTCTATGATGGCGGGAATGAATAAAATGCGTAGTTCTTTGAAGGATGGACTCTCTATGTGAAGCTAACTCTCAAATATGGCTAGGGAAATTTTATCCTTATTTCACAAAGATCTATCTCATGTGTAGTGACTCGTTAGTGATATGATTCTTCTCATTAAGTTTCATAACATATAGTGGGGAAAATTCCTTGTAGTTTACCATCCTACAGTAAATACATATTCCTAAAAGTTTAACATCATTTAGTTCGGTTTTGAGACATTTGGAAGTTTAAAGTATTGTTGTATGGAATTGATTTTCTAGATATGAATGAAGATGAAGCATTATAGGAACGATGATGTTTAACATCATACGGTGAGGATGTACCCCATACAGGTTAGTTTCATTTGGTTAGGTCATGAGATGTTGTTTATTTTAAAGTCTTACTACTTGGAAATGAAAATCTATACAGTTTATCATCTTTCTTCCTAGACTAGGGAAGCTTGATGGTAGCTATGAAATGTATTTATTGAGAAAACTCACTTTGGTGTAAGGTGTGACACATTCCATGTCCATTTTGTTTAGTGAATAATCTCCTTTGTGATGGACCTTATATGTGATCTAAGGACCTTCCCATTCTGATTCCTACATTCTTGGATTCTTTCCTCGTATCATTGGGGTCTTTAGAGCCAAAAAAATTTCTAATTGGATGAATGAATGAAGGTGACCCTTCTTATTAATTGTGTGTCCTATCTGATTCAAATGGACTTCATGGTTTTTCAGTGCACGTAACTAGTTCTCATCAATCTACTCCAATTCTTCCAGTTTCTTTTTAGATATCTCTTAATTTGATAGTTATTTAAAAATGGATCCTTAGAGTGAGGGAATTTAGACTTATATGGGTAATGTTTTCACAGTCCCATACACCAATGACTATGGTGTTTTTTGTGTAGTAGTATGTGTGGTGGTATGGTAGGCCCACAAAGCATGATGGAGCTTTTCCAGCCAAGAATTCATATTCATTTTCACCATATTATGTATTTTTTTTACAAAGTATTATTGAAGGACTTATGTTTCCATTTTCTACTCCATGATTGTGAGATGAGTGGTTGGACATGATATTGTACTCCTAATATAGTTATTCAAATATTCAGAATAGAGTTTTGTGTCATTTTTTGTCAATATTATGTGACGGACATCGAACCTAATAATGATATGGGTCTTCATGAAGTTGATTATAATCTTCATTCTAACTTCCTTGATGGGTAATTATTTATCTCATTTATTGAATAATTTGATATCCATAAATATGTACTTGAATTGATTAGTTGTGGATTGGGGATATATCCCCAAAAAATCTATTCCCTAAATGGAGAACTACTAGGAATATTTAGCTATATGTAGAAATTTTGGGGGCAGATTGATGATGTTTATTGGGATCTAAAATACATGAAATATCCTAGTGAATTTCACAAAGTATTGTATCATGGTTTTATAATAACAACCTAGCCTTATAATTTTGTGGGATATAATGGTCTAGATGAGCATTGTAGGATCCTTCATGGACATATTCCGTGATAGTATGAATCTTTGTTTCTTATATACATCTAAGGAAGATTACATCAAAACCATTCTTATCTACAAATTTTTTCTCATTTGGGTAATATCATAGAGAAATGTTCACTGCATGACACCAAATCTATTCCCTTCTATCTCAATCTGTCAAGAGAGTACCATTTCAGAGATAACCAATTGTGGGTTCCAAACATCTATCGGTGGATTTCAGTTCATCAAGATCTAGGATATTTTTGACCTGATATACTTCCTCCATATTTTATATGATAATCAATAAGACCATTCATCAATGTGTGGTAGGGATGATTGCTTCCTCTTGATCAGGGTCAGCCAAGACTACGGATTCATTAGCCAATGCATTTATGTTGTCATTCTATGATTGGAGAGAATGATTTATTGTGGCCTCAGAATAGAATTCTAACATTTTTTCCTTAAGGTATCCTGTGACAGTGGCCAACTATTTCGTTTTGATATAATATTCTCTAATGGCCTTCTATATCAATAGTTCTAAATCTCATTTTATATCTAGTAATGAAATTAACAGTTGTAATGCCAATTTCAAACCCATGATGAGGGATTTGTGTTCTTATACATTATTTGTGCAGACATCGAATTTTGATAAAGGGTATGGAAAAAATAATTTTTTGGAGAAACAAATACAATCCCTAAGACAACCTAATAGAGATTTGTATTTCATATCCTTTTACATATTTGATAGCAGGAGGCTCCATCAAAATACATCTACCATGTACAGGGAGTGTCATGGGAATCTAAACTCGTTATATGGGAGTTTTATGTCCACTAGTGTACTTTCTGAGGTGAGAGGTGTCGTAGGGAAATCAGGTAGGGATTTAAATTTCACAACCTTTTATGATATGAATGGGATGTCATATTGTTGTAGAATGACTTCCCACTGAGACAGACACCCAGTTGAAAGGTGGAATCAAGGATGTACTTGAGTGGATAAATAATAGATACCAGATGGAATTCATAGTGATCCATGTAATGCATCAGATAATACACTACAAATATGACGGAGATTTAGTTCTTCTCGACATATGAGTATTGTTCATTAGTATATTTCAATATTCATATGAGGTAATAGAGAATGTTCACACATGATACATCATTCTTCTGTGTATGGAGGGATCCATGTGAGTATTCCATGGATTCCATGTATATGATTAGAAGATTTCCATATAATAGTGTAATAATGACCATTGGGTGTAGTAGATACTTCCTCATACATTCAATGTCTTCTTTGAAGTCCTCATCCCATTGGTAAGAAATTCACTTCTTCCTTAGATGGATAAAATGGATAGATTTTACAACCTAGATGGCTATAAATACTGGAATGATGGAGAGGTGACCTTGTAGTCCCCTCAATTCATTGATATTTGGTTGGTGACATTGTGAAAATAGAAGTAGTATTATCTTGGTGGACCTCGATGTTGTGTTGGTGTACCACAAAACCAAGGAACATCCCTAATGTTACCCTTAAATTTAACATTAGCGGATTCATCTTTAGGTTACGCTTCTATGTCGTGGTGAAGACTATTTGATGATTTGTGAAGTGATCACACTACTATAAAGATTTGACCACCATTTCATTTACATTACATTAATAAATCCTACATATAAATGTCTAAATGATGTGATTCATAGAGCATTGATGAGTGGATACAATGTTCTTTAAGACAATGTGAATGGCCTGATAGAAAAATATCCCTTGGGGAAATCTAAAGGAAGCGGTTTGTTCGTCATCATGGGAATTATTTATCTAATTTTACCTTGGATACCCATCAATGAAGGAAAAATAATGAAAGCTAGTAGTTTCATCGATCAAGAAATCAATGATTTGGAATGGGATGTTTTACTTTGGGAAATGTTTACTAATGTTTCTGAAATCGATGCATACACAAATCTAAAAAATATTTTTACATTATTGGGACTATATTCGAAAGCTAACTTGGGTATTTTACTTCTCAAAAATAGTTTTCATTGATTAATTTTTCAAATTCCTCCTCAATGTTGGTAGAATGAGAGGAGTGCATCCTATAGGCTACCTTCTTGAAGCCTCGATGGTCATAGGGATGGACGAGATGATGAATAGCCACATCTAGATTCATTCCAAGCATTTTATTATAGTTCCAAATGAACACATATCAGTGTTTCTTTGGAGATTTAATGTAAATATCTTTTTCTTCAAGGGAAATGGTAGCACTAATCAGTTTAGGTCGTGATTCATATTTTCTTCCAAATTTACTTTTCTGAGCTCCTTAATAGTGGAAGATAAAACATCCAAATCACAAAGGGGGTTCTCCCAAGGAAATATTCTTATTCTTACACCTTTGAGTATATGGAAGCATTCCTAGATGGGGATGACAATCTAGGGGAATATATATCACTACCGAGGTGAGAGAGGCCATGATAAGATACCTGATCATCCCTTACTTCCAACATCGTTGTAGAGAGATGTTGAAGTTGATTTTCTTTTACACTTTCACTGGGGACAAGAGGGTATTAGAGAATTTTGACCTGTTCAACTACCTTAGTATGATTTTTTGGGAGAACATAGTCACTCTAGAGAATACTCCAAGGATGCTTAAGGGTTTTCCTCAAGCTATTAGTTTATGAAACCAATATATCATCATCCACCATTGGTTTTTTGCATTCCCTTTTTTAGAAACATGATTCCTCGTATGTTGTGTCACATGTCTTTAAGGGGGCCATGTATCCAATTAGTATGCCGACTATTCCATAAATTGGGTATTTTAAACATTGATGGAATGTAGAAGGTACCTTCTTGTGACTGTGGAGGTAGGGACTTTCGAGTAAGGAATTTTATGTGGTTTATTTCTTGATGACCATAAACCCATTATCATATGTGAGACCCTCAAAATGAGCTTTGAGTTTGATCTGTCTAAAAGTACTTTTCTCACACATACCATACCCTTGAATGGTCATCTTTATGGGACTAAAATCCCCTTCACTATATCCCAAACATCGATGGGTTCGAATCCAGAGGATATTTATCCTAGATCCATTGTCAATCAAAGACCTTCATATATTGAAATTATTGATTATACCCAAAACATGTTGTGGTATTATGTGTCATTAGATGAATTCTTCTTGATCCTGCTATATGAATGAGATGATGACACTAAATTCTACTAACAACTTCTCCATTTGATAAACATCAACTTTAGAGACTTCTATCTGGAATACTAATAGGATTTAGAGACATTTAACGAGTGACTATCAGAGTTATTTTGAAAGATTTGTCTCATTGGGGATTGATATCGTGGCTAGGACAACCGCCATATATTTCAGAATGTTGTACATTTGTATCGGATGCTTCCTGGTGTGGAATTTTCCATTTACATGTGGCTTAGGATCCAAGTAATTTCAGGTGTATAAGTCTATTTATTATGTATAAGTTGAGGGAAAATAGTTTTTTCTATAGAGTGGGTTGCACTGGCCTTCCCTATTTCCTGGTCTGGTTAGGTAATCGAAACCCTGCTAGGCATTCATGTAGGAAAACTAGGTTTAGACAATCATTGGAGGGTTTTGAGACACCTACATGTCTTCATAGGGATTTCTGGATTTCTTCTATGGGTATTAGCTACATAAATATTTTCATTACGGACATGACCAAAATATATGGTCTGGCCATGACTGTATTATCCCGTATATCCTCAGTTCCTATGAATGATGCTTCAGGTTCAACAATTTGGTTTGGAAAACTCCAATTCAGAGGCATATTCATCATTATAGAAGGGGTATTCCAGGTGAATCGCATTGAAATAACTAAATATGAGCTCTATATTTGATGATGGTTCAATTTGGTTGGTATGTTTAAGTGTTTTGGATGTTTTATGGATGATATCTACAGGTGTTAGAGCATGAATTGGAGAAGAATATGACTATTTCTCTTATGTGTCGTCATGTATTTGATGGTCGTGTCCACCATCCAGATACATATATGATGTCCCTTATTGGGTGGTGGAGCTATTATGGGTCTATGAAGCTGTGTTCTCAGGGTGGAAGGAGCTCTATTAACTATTTTATGATTCATCCAGTAGTTGATCTTCTATCCATCCTTGGACAAAACATTCTACCAATCATCCTCTTATTCTAAGTGAAAAATGGTTATATAGGCCCCATGCTCTGGAGATTTATCAAACACCACTATTTTGGAGTACACCATACCAGGAAAGGAATACTTGATGAAAAATAAGTATGTATATAATGACCCAACCTTTTGTGAAATGGGTAATAGTCGGGAAGTCCATTGATTTTGACATCATCAGGCTTCCTAGGCTATGGTACCTTAAGTAGTTTATTTTTCATGGATTCGAATAAATAACTTGGGACTTTTTCATTTCAAATGGATTTGGAATTATTCAATCACTCCCCAAATATCGAGCAACATTGTTATCTTTATGCTTCTCATTGAGGTCGATTTTATAGTTTTTCCACTTGGTAGGTGGAATTGGGAAGTTTAAGACCCACTCCAGTTCTTGAATGGGAAATAATAATGGTTTGACAGTAATAGTGCTAGATTGTACCTTTTCATTCCATTTACACTATGTTGAAGCCATGATACAAGATTTATCTCAGGTTCATTGAATAAAATCCTCCATATATTTTTTCATTTCTAAAAACTCATAGAACCCACCTAGATAAGTCATTGGGATCATAGGTGTCTATAACTCATCCTATATATTTTCATCATACCGTTTTATAAAGTGTTCTTGTGAAAGTGGGATACTGAGTGAATAGGTTAAACCATTCCAATGTTCTATGATTTTAAAAACCCTCACATTTTCACATTATTTATAGTTCATTAGGATGAAAATTTTTTTATTCTTAATCATGGAGATAAACTAATAAGGGAATTGAAAATTTAGTCTTCCAATCCAATAATTTATTCTAGTGGAAGACTATCGTACCAAACATAGAATATCCCTATTATATTTTTTAAAAAATACCTTTTATTTTTCTACTCCTATTGATCTCAAGGTTCCATCATCAGACCACATTAGGATAGAAAGTGTTTGAGATGTAATTTGGGGTCTCTCACACCATCAAAGGAAGAGAAGGTAGTATTTTGGAAATTGGTTGGGGTTAAAGTGTTATCCTCCCACGGGGGATATTGCTTCCTCTCATGCTACAAAGGTTGGTGTTTCCCATCCATGTCATCCATTCATGTTTCGAGGGGAATGTTGACATTATTAATATCCATGGGCATGGTTTTCATAGACATTTATTATCTATAGGGTGTGAGTGACAGTCGATGACGTGGCTCATCTTTCACCCCCACTGATTCTGGATTTGTCTTATGAATGAATGATCTACTAGGAGAGGGAAAGGATATTTCTTCAATGGAAGGAATTTATTATAATTTTCAACTTCCTCATTTATGTATACCATATTCCTAAATCCAAATCCAATATGACTCCCAGATTCTTCTTTTGTAGGTGGATCCAAAATGGGAGGAATAATATGTGTCTCTTCCTGAAGAAAATACCCATCAGAAATATAGCACATGAGTAGCTCCTCATTTAGATTTCTGGGAGTTTGTATCTCATTCTCATATTTTTAAATTTTTTCATCTATTTAAGGAACATTGAATATTATAGGAATTGATTGAGATTTCCCCACGCCTTTACCTTTATCTTTTTTAATGTTTAACTAGGGAGGTGGAAACTCAATATTCATATGTTCTTTATTTTAGAGCCTTCTTTGGATCATTGTTCATGTTTCCTTAGTTGGTACATACATTTCATTATATTATAGGAGTATTGTTTTCAATGTTGTGGACATCTATATTTTCATCATCAACCATAATATTTTTAGTGTTGATAGTGATGACATTCATAGAGGTATACTATGAGATTTTGTTTCCCCATTACTTTCAATGAAACAGGATGATTCTGCACTGCCTATGTTTGGGTCATTCTTTGAACACTTGAACATATTTGGATTTTTTGGCTTGTGGCACCAATGGGGTTTGATTTCCTTTTCTGTACGCTCCTCTTGTATCATCCTATGAGTAATGACATAGATGGGTTTTTTGGACATGGTTGTTGGAAGGTCTTCAGATAATAGAGTTTTGTCTTACAGTTGAATGAATATATTAGATTTCCACCATCTATAATCAGAACCTAACCTATAGAACACTGATTATATCTATAGTGATGATGATGAAGAAAATTTCCCCAGTTTTACGGGATGGGGGTTTTTCAGGACCACAATTAGCATTGTTTGAGCCTATTGTTGAGGATATTATACTTTTAGTTGTGGAATTTATAATTATAGGGATGTAATTTAAGATATAAATTCTCACAGGAGATTGGGATGGGGTTGATCATGAATCATCATTGGTTTCCCCAGGAACCATTCAGAGGATGATGAATATATTGATAATGATTGAGATATAAATTCCCCCAGCCTAGTGGGTTAGGGTTTGATTGCAGGTTCTGATTAAATGTCCCAAATCCTCTCAGGAATTGTTGATCTGATATGTATAGGAAGTGGTAGATATTCCGTCAGCATGATGGGTTAGTTCCACTCTTTGATAGTTATTATTTTTTCCTGTTTGAAGTTTCTTGGTTCTGATCAGGTAAGAGTTGGGTGTAATCGACATCCATTATGTGAGTATGTTTTTACTATATGTAAATAGTTTAATTGTAACCTTTGATTCATTATTTTTAATGAATTATGATTTCTTCTAAGGTTCAAATTAAAAATATATATTTTCTATCATATTCCCTCATTTAGGATTTCTGAGAACCATTTGAGCTAGGGAATTTGATTTTAGTGACCAAATGGCCTTAGCATTACTCAGTCACCTAATTTAATAAGAGTCCATGACATTACATGATAACATATATGATGGGATCTACTATTCTATTGGTATGGAAAAGTATAACCCTCTATGCATTCCCCATCCAAAAATATGAATATATTTCATAGCTTTATAGATTATTTATCTAAGGCTTGTGATTCAATTTTATAAAACATGTTGCTGATTTTTGTTTTGATTTTCCAGTTTTGGATCATAGACATGAAGATAGTGGCTAGGTCTAGTGGAAAATAGAGTATCTTGATGGGTTGAAGGTGACCCTCATATCTTGGTTAAAGGTGGTGACTAAGTTTTAGTGGCTGATGAGTTTCCCACATATCATGGCATAGATAAGTCGTACAATCCATTTCTATATCATTTTATATCTCATAGTCATGTGTAGAAAGAGGCTAAAATGTGATCGGAAGGATTCTTCGGGATATCTCTATCCATATATCAGTTTCATATTCTTCTTCATCAGACTCGCATTCCTCCATCCAATCAGACCATAGAATATGATTCTTGGGTTCATCTACTTTGAAGAGTTGAGTGCGGTTGGAGGTTGATGGGGAACTATATGCATTTGAGACCAATGTTTTGATCACCTCTCTATACAAAGGAAATTGAGTTTTTAACACCTCTATATACAAAGGTTTCAAGACATGGTAAGTATATTCTTACTCAAGGGATATATCACTATAATGAGGTTGTCCCTGGAGGATTTCAAGAGTAGTGTCGATGCAATGCATCAATACAGTTCCACAAGTAGGATTTTCATGGTAATAAACATCTTATACATCGATTGAAAAGATTAAAAACCCATGGGGTATGAATAATTTGTGATGAACAACCTCAAGGACACTATAATTGAGCATACTGTGGATATGAACCTCATTCTATGTCTTGGTAGGAATATTCCAACCTTCCTTCTGAAATTGTGTAGGGTTATCAGCCTACTGTATAATGGTTTTTGGACCTTTTTTATAATTATCTAGTGTTGTTAGAGTATGATACCACTAGTAAAAAGATTCTTGAATATTTCATTGAGATTCTTTATTCACGATAAGAATATGATCATATCTCAAGGCTTGTTCCATTCCCACTTGGTGAGCCTCATTCTGAATGTGAGTATGATTCTAATTTTGAGCCTTTGGAATATGTTGTTAGTGATTTATGATATGGATATAGGACTAACCTGATTCATTTTCTGCTCTCACTTGGTTTTCCCCAATTGGAATAGAAATATGAATCCATACCTAATATTAATTTACCTATAGAATATATCGATGGACCTTCAGAATGGGAGATAGAAAATAAACTTCCACTTGTATTTTCTCAGAAGGATATTGGTGTAGTCATTATTTAGAGGATGTAGGAATATGCGCCAAGCTTCTTTGATTTTTTGAATATACCAAGAATATTCACTATTAGGAGTATGGGAATTTCTTGAGGCATGTTCCATTCTTAATTGGTTATCCCTATCCATAATGGGGATTCGATCCTGATCTCTGGCCTTCGGAATATGTCTCTACTTTATTTGGATAGGAATATGATCTTTTCACAAGAAACATTCCCCCTCTAAATTAGTGATCCCTATCCATAATAAGGACATGATCCAAATCTTGACCCTTTTTAATATGTCAATATAATTTCTTATCAAGAACATGCATCTTCCATGAGGCATGTGTCACTCTCCCTTAGTCATCCCCAGTTGGAATGTGAATATGAGCCCAGTTTGAGGCCACTCCCTTTACTAGTGTATACTAATAATCCTCTTTAAAGGGAACAAGAATGTGTTCTTGACCCATGGAAACCACTAGTTCATAATGGACAATGTGAGGAGCTGCTCTTGATGTAGGGATAGGAATATGCACATGTCTCTATATCTATAGCAGTGTCGCAATAAAACATCAGAGTTCTTCAGTTGCTGCTAAGATATAATTTCATTTTATAAAAGTCTAAGTAGGTATATAATCCATCATATTTTATTTATCAACTATTTACTATCATATATATTCTATTAAAGTTGGGATATTATCCCACTTTGATCCTCCTTGTGCCACAAAAATATACCGATGGACTTCATTCATGGGTGTAAGGATATGCACCCCACCCCCAGGACTACTAGTAGAATATGCCAACATACTTTTTTTAAGTAAGAATGGATTTCATATTTCTCTCTAGTTTATACTAGAATGTACTGGTTTACATCTTCATTAGGATCTGCAATATGATCCCACTCACAATTATCTCTATACATCGTCGCCCGATGTGTCTTTCTTGTTCTTCTTGCATGGATATCAGAGGTGGAAGTGTGTCGAGTGGTATGCTAATTTGGTCACTGATGGGTACTACTTGGATGGCTCTAGTGGTGGTGGTTGATATCATACCTTATTAAAAGCTTCTATAATGTATGGGAGTCTTATTTTCTACCTTTATGTACATTCATTTGAAGCTAAATGTGGTGATTTTCTTGATCGAGGGATAAAATTTGAATCAGTTGGTTGTGGCGATGAGGGCCAATGGTATTACTGTAGCATCATTTGGATGATATAGACTAATTTTTTTAGAACATGGAGACCCTTTTGGGAAGCCCATAATTTAAGGATCATACCATGTTGATATTATTCCCATCCCATTGCATTCACTACCCAACGTTGAAGATGTCAGGTGGGTGAGGTCATTCTAAGGCCTGTAGGGGTTTTAGTTGTAGAGTATTTTCCAAATTATCATTGAATGAATATGTTTTCTTAGATCAATGTGTTTTTTGTGAGATTAGTATGTGAAAACATGTGGAAAAAAAGGCACAAGGTCACCGATTAGTGAACCATCATATGCATGATACTTTATCAATAGGGAATGCATGGGTTTCCCAATTTTCATTTTATTCTTGATCTTCCCATTCTGTTCATGTGGAATTCTCAAATAGTGGATAAAATTATTTCCTATGAACCCTAGATACAGAGGATAATCCATAAGATCCCTATCATGGTCAACCTATAATCTTAATATTTCAAATATTCATATCGGGTTCACCATTTTGATTTTTGAATATATTATGCAAGAAAAAATTGTAAAACACATGATTAATGGATAGTCATATTATTTAATATATTCATGTTGGGTTTTCCATTTTTTCAGATATTATGCAAGGAAATATCTATGGACACAATATTAACCAATCATCCCATTATTTGATAGATTCACATCAAGTTCCCCATTTTTTTTTCCTTGAAAAAATGTATGTTGATTTTTTTAGGTAATCTAATTATGGGGGGTTCAATGTTCTGGACAATCATTCTCATCAAGATCAAATTTTTTTAACCTTTCATGGAAACATCCAATGGTTCACACATCCATAACTAGGTATGGATCTTATTTCCAAGAGAAAGTGGTCAGTTAGGGTTTGACACCCAATGTTGCTTAGGAACACACATTAGTTGAGAGGGTGGGAGGTCGGGCTTATCACACCCATTTTGGTAGAATTGTTTCCTACTCGGGGACACTCTTATAGATTTATGATATGTTTATTAAGCTCTTTCTAATCCTGATATGGGGCTGGTAACCCTAAATAACTATCATAGGTAAAGCATCTTTATATTCAAAGAGAGGGGTCGTCTTATTGGTGACTCCATCTATATGTATCTACGGTTCTTCATCCATTTCCCTTTGGGGGTAGCTACTTATATTTTTAAGTTGTATAAATAATAACTCTAATGTTTTTTTGTTATCCAAAGAGAAATTTAATATCTCAATGATCCGATGGAGTCATTATTAAGAACCCAACGTATTCTATTTTAATGAATGAATAAAAAACACATGTATTTCGTTAAACCCATGTAGTCTAGTGTAGTGTAGAAAGAAAATGAATGTGGGCTCTTGGGCAGTTAATATTTTGGTTCGAACGTCGTTGAGGTGTCCTACAGTTCCTGGTTATAGAATCTTAGTTACAATAGTTTTTTCACAACCTTCTAACATTCCCTAAGGTATAAATAATTGTATGTTGGGTAGTTACACCACAATATTGATCGTGGATTACACTATATGGTCTACCTAGATGATAGATATTCATGGTAGAAATCATGTTCTCATTGAAACTCTCTAATATCATATGATATATGCTCAGTATGAGAAATAAGGGATATGAATTAATCTTCCTCCTTGCATATGAATCTGTTACTTATGTACTAGGACCTCCATTATGATGTTTAATATGGAGATCTAGCTTTTAGAAGGCATCGTACATTTCTTATCTATAATTGGAATTATATTCATCATAGTTCAATGATTTTTGAATCTATTCTTGGATGAGGAACGATGATAATCCAATGTGATAGACTGGGTCCCGATGGATATAATGTCAATGAAATGTGGGACTTATTCCAATTTGGATTCCCAATTGAGATTATACCATAGGTAGGAATCCAATGTATCATGGTTATGGTATGAATCATAGTCCTCGGAGTTCAATAGTTTGGGGAAAAGACATAGATGTTTCTCTTATATACTAGACATATCATATTATTCCACCCATCAGGGATAACACACTAAGGTTAATCGTTTTTTAATAGAGGATTCTGATGTTAATGATATGATCATTCTAAATCTATATACCCACGTCACCTATGATTGGTATGAGAAAAAAGGGATGGAAAGTAGTAAGTCTCATTGTTTATGGATGTCTGGCTTACATGTTGGTACTTCCCTATCGATGTTTTAATATGGGGATCGAGCTTTAGGAAGGTTTCCAATATATCCTGGTTGTAGTCTAAATCAATTTCATCTTGGTTTAATTGGCCAGGGGTGCACATTGATGTTGCACATTACAGAGGCTATACGAGGTTATCATGTCTTGGGATACATGATTGACCAAGCTTGCTTGTCTTATAGATATGCATTGATTATCCACTCAAAATGACTTGATTGTCTCATGACATGTTGGAGGATGTTTCCCTAACATTTCAAAATAAAATCATATGATCTTGTTGACATGTATGAGGTATATCACATAACATTAATGGCATGTATGAAGGCCATAACATGACTAAGGAAGACTTGTCCACTGTTCATTACAATACATAGCTACCTGATCCTAGAATCCATTGAATTATATCGGCTAACAAGTTGAGAGGGAAACTCATGATCTAATTGAATTTCCCTTATTTCATCACTAAAGCTACATGACTTTCTTAGAGGCATTAGGAGTTATAATGAGACCTATAAAGAGGGTGATTCATGATCCAGGTGGACATGTCTTGAGGGGACCTAGAATTTGAGATGACATGTCTAGATGACATCATGAGATCTAGTTGACATGCCTAGAGGATGTCTCAAGAACCAATTGGCATTCCCTAGTGCTATCATGGTACTCTGTGACCATGTACCAACTCCACAACAAGATTAAGAAGAAGTGTATGAGGGAAATCTCAAGGTATGTATGGAAATCCCATAGGGAATCTTTAGACATGGGAGGCATACCCAAAGGGGTGTCGTTTGACTTTCATTGATATATCTAGATGACTTCGTATGATCCAAATAGTATTACAATGGAGCATCGTGAGATCTGGCTGACATGTACCACTATTATCGCTTGACCAGGGTGGTTAACATGAAGCATATGAGGATCATCGTGTATGTTCTACATATAATTCTCCCATGTTTTTAGTCATTTTTCAATCATTTGATTTTATATTCCATAGATTCATTCAATGTTAGCTTGTTTCATGTCTTTCTTGATCTAGCCATTATACATGATGTTCATTACATGACCTACCAGAGCACCTTCACATGATCAATGAGTGAACACATAGAGTGCCTATGAATTGTACATTATTTATCTAGTGGTTCTTAGGTTCTTACCTGATGGAATACTTTCTTGGTCGCATGATCATCCACTACGAGAAACATGATCGGATGCCTTGGTTCGTCAATATGAGGTTCCAAAGAAAAGTCCCATTTCTTACTAGGGTAGTGCATTTGCAGGCCCTACCACCCTGATTATCCATTTCATTGCACAATTAATATCATAAAAATCGAGGCTGGAGTTGGTGGAGGGATTTGATGCCATGCATTTCTTGAGATCTGAATATAGGTTATTCAGGGGGTGTCTTATGATCTTTAGGGACCACGAGGCCATTCCATAAACACCTCATCAATTAGATTATGGAAAATTAAATGGGTTTTCCAAATTCACGTGGACATTACAAGGGACTTTCATATTGTTATGATGACATACCTATAGACAATCATGAGATTAGGATTCCTGCTAAAAGGATTTATCTTGTTTTGAGACCACTTTTCTAGGACCTTTCATGAGAAATTAATTGTTTTGCATTGGTCATTTTTGAGACCAATATGGTCATGAAAAAATTATTTTTCAAGGCCACGTAGAGAACAAAAGAATTTCTCATTAAGATTACCACTGGAAGATGATCTCATCTTTTCCCTTTTATTTAATTTATTTATTTTTCAAGGTATTAGGTATTGTTTATCTTAAGTGTGTGTTCTTGAAGACAATAACTTTCCCATATTATGATGTTTCATGTGACCAATAGAAGGTCTTATGGTGATGTAGGATAATTATCATTGGTGAACCCTTCTTCTTATTTTAAGATCCAAAAGGGGGAGCACGAGACTGCATGGACATGTCTAGATCACTTCACATAGAGAGGGTGACAAGCCAACGGTCTCTCACATAGTGAGAAGACATGTCTCAATAGTGCCTTTCAAACCATCTAGGGCACATCACATTCTATTTATGGTCGTAATATATTCCCATATTTCCCCATTTTATTTCATTTGATTAATTTACCAAGTTTTGGCATATCATGAGGTTGTATGAGTATTTTCAAAGAAAATTTCTCTACAGATCAACAATGCATCATGTGATATTTATGAACATAAGAGGATCCATCCTTTTGGATATTTCCCAATTATTTTTCAATTATTTATTAATGGCTTTTCAGGCTCATACCACCTGAAGATTATCGTAACCAGAGAGATTCTATTGGCTGTTGCCACGTGATCATCGACTATACTAGATGAATTTATGAGGGTATTGTAAGAATCCAGTTTTTCTGCGAAATACTTTGGAATATTCTTGATGATATTCCAGAGCAGTGCCTTTAGACGGCGTGCGATTCCGAGCCCCGGAGTGGTCGGAATTCAAATTTGCAGTGCGTTCAAACTAAGAATTCCAAATAAATGGGATAACTCCTAAAATAAGTTTTGGATAAAAGATTTGAGTGCACATATGGATCCAAAATGGGGTGTTTACCCTAGGAACGGCATAAAACATGTCGGCGCGGGACGTTTGGACCCCTCGCTCGCTTTCGAAACGTTAAACAAATAAATTAAATAATTAATTTATAAGTTTAACGGCTTAAATCAAGTATCTCATAAAAAGTGGCTCAGATTGGAAAATCGAGGGCACTGTTGAGTTCGGAGCATGCCATTTACCCTAGGTTGGGTGTAGGTTTCGCGGGCGCGGGCCGTCAGTGAAAAATGGCCCCAGGGGCATTTTTGTAATTTGGCGTCCCCAATCATTCAGTTTTATAGCTTTTGAATTGGGCCTCGGATTAAAATTCTGAGACCTCTGTTGTTCTTGGGAGGTGGTTTTTACCCTATGCGTGACCTATCTTTCAGTGCGTATGTGGTTTCGGGCGTGGATTTAAATTGGGTTGAGTTTTTTTATTAAATGGGTTAATTCATTTTAATTTATTTATGCATCCCTTCTTCGTTCCCCTCACCCATTCCTTCTCTCCTGGAGAACCCATCCTTCTCCCCAAACCTCTTATCCTCTTCTCCTCTACTCTCTCTATTGGCAGATCAATAACGAAGCCTCGGCGGATTGAGGCGGGATCGCAGCGGATGCGTCGTCATCGACTGACGAACAAATCGTGGTAGGATTTATTCCAATTTTGTTTTCAGATTGTTGTTTCTCCGTAAATTCATGCTTGCTCATATTGTTTCGTTATTTGGTTTCTCAATCATCGATGACTGCACTAACATAGTCATCAATCCGTGTTCAAAGTCTATAAATGTATCTGAAATCCATCTGTTCTTCGCGTATATTCATCGCCCAATTTTTGACGCATTAAACTGCCGATGGATCGTTTAGCGGAGGTGCGAGCAGAGGGCACCACGACGGTGCGGTCGAGCGGCGTTCAGTGGGCCGGCGTGTGGTGGTGGTCAGGGTTTGGCAGCGGCGCAACAGCTCAGCCAGGCGGTCGGTCGGGTGGTCTTCGGTAGGTCCGAGCAGGAGGCGCCGGCTGAGGTGAGCACGCACCAGGTGCTCGGCTGGGCGAGCGGGCTTCAGCGGAGGCGCGATAGGTGCTCGGCATGAGTGATGCGGCCAAACAGACGTCTGGGGGGCGTGCTACGGAGGAGCGGCTGGCCGAGTGGCAAGCCAGAGCTAAGGTTGCCGAACCACCAGGGTTACACGACCCTATTGGAGAAGAAGTGACCAGAAAACAGCGGGTTTCTGCTGGAGTTGACCTGTAAAAGGAGAACGAAAAAAATATGAGGAATAAAATGCATGGGGGAAGTCTACCTTAATTGCAGAGAGAATCTGCCTTAGGAAAAAATAAGAAAATGTTTTTTTTATAATTATAATAATTTTATAATTATTAAAATGGTGAATCGGGCGTAACTTCCCCGTGCGTCGTCCAAATCATGCGCCGTCAGTGGCAGTGTGCCTCTGTTTTCAATGTGGTCTTTTTAATTCCAACTTTGGATATCTTTCGGTGAATCATGGAGCAGGTCAATAAAACACCCTAGAAATAATAATATAATTATTGTTAATAATTTGTTTTTCTGAGATAAATCCCTCATACAGTGTCTGTTTGACACGTCATCTACCGCTGCGTAGTCCCGACAATGAGACGTTTTTTAGTCCAATATTGGATACTTAATTCGGAGTTGAGGCGTGGCCCGCACGGGCCGCCGTTCGAGTTGTGTGCAACGTTTTAGCAACTTTTTCATCGGACGTCCGGTCAGGGCCTGTGAGAAGTCATTTTTGGGTGTTTTTATGAGGGAATTTCATTGGTGCAATCCACCCGCTCTAATTCCGCAAGCTGGTGCGGGCCCCACGAGGGTCATTTCGGGAGTTGTCGGTGATTTCCAGCTTTATCACCGGGTGTCTGTTTTTCACAAGTGATTAGTCGAACTTGTGTACTTTTTCCAGAGGATCAAAACGGTTAGATCCGTTCATTGTGTTTGAGGATAGGGTTGTGGGTCCCATGAAGCACCACTAGTGTGCGGTGCGCCGGAATGATTCTTTTTCTCCAGGTATCAATTGCACTCAAGTGAGTAGTCCTTTTGACGTGTTTTTCTGAGGGGATCTCAATGGTGTGATGTGCCTGACTATTTTCGGGGCCAAGGCTCACGACCACAGGACATCGTTCGGGCGTAAGGTAGTGTTGGCGATATTTATGTCGGATACCCGTTTGGGGCGAGTAAGTAGTCGATCTCGCGCATTTTTTCGCGAGAATTAAAACAGTGTAATCTTTTCATGAGTGCGGATCCTCTTGCATGATCTTATTAAATTTGGAAGTATGAAAGGGGTACAGGTGGTGGTTCGTCCTACTGTGTTTGTGGTGGACGCTTGGTATGTGATCGCATTCACTCCTGGGAGAGTGATGTTGGTGTTTTAATAGATGTATTTGGTCGTGCCTCGGCCGTTGAGGTGACAAGTTGGAGTTGTTAAATTTACACCTTTGTTTTGATAGTGTGTTCCATGTGCACATTATCCTTAGGGATGGAGAAGTGGTATACTATAGGATTATACGACAATGCTTGGAGGTAAATTTTGTGGTCATTTGTACCTAAGAATTTTTGTTCGCTTGGTTGGGGTTGACTTGGGGTCACACGTCGTGTGGGCACCATGTGCATGTCGTGTTCTGCATTATGTAATTTTGACCTCTCGTGACGTAGAGGGTCTCTCTGTTCTCATTTGTTGACCATTAGGGTTGAGTTTTCCCCTGGTCCTGTTCTCGTCTGTTGACCCGCAGGGTTGAGTTTTTCCCTTGTCCTATTCTCGTCCGTTGACCCAGAGGGTTGAGTTTTCCCCTAGTTCGATTCTTGTTTGTTGACTAGCAGGGTTGAGTTTTCCCCTGGTTTTGTTCTCGGTTGGCCAACAGAGATGGTTTGGTTCCTCTGTTTCTTCAGCTATGAGGGGTTTCAGTATCATGCCCCTTTCACCGGACTGCGACACCATTTGCGACTACGGGTGTTCATATAGTGTGGGTGTTTCCCCCACTTTCTGGGATGATTTGTCTCAATCCTCTTCGATAGTGACTCAGTGGATTAGAGTGTGATTTCCTTGTGAGGCTTGTGGAGATTCTCCCATCACTTTGTGTTCCCTAGTAGAGTTCTTGTGGATTCGGTGTGACCAACACTTTATGCGGGCAATGATCATCAACTCAGAAGGTTTTTTCCAGTAGGGATGAGGTTGTTACCAGCAGGGCTGAGGTTGTTTCGATCAGGGCTCGCCAGTTGTACCATCCAGCAGGGATGGCCATTACAGCGGTGTTCACCGAGCAGTACCATCCAGTAGGGGTGGCCAGAGCAGTTCTGGGATTACCTCTAGCGAGGCAGGGTCGTAGTCCCCTATGTCGGGCTTACCTCCAGCTAGGCTGGGCAGTGGTCCCCGATGTCGGGCTTACCTCTAGTAGGGCTGGGCAGTGGTCCCCGATGCCGGGATTACCTCGAGCTTGGCTGGGCAGTGGTCCCCGATGCCGGGTTAACTCCAGTTGGGCTGGGGTAGTGATCTCATCGCCGACTTTAGTCGGGTCTCCCTCCAGTGGATTACCCTGTTATGGGACTGCGTAGTGTGGCACCCGTCGAATCTTGTCGGGTCTCCCTATAGTGGGAACCTGTCGACTTCCAGGGACCCTCTAGCGGGGCTGGGAGTGGGTCACCTATCGACTTTGAGGAGACCTCTCGACTGCGGGTCAGTGACGAGTTGTGGTTTGACGTTCCCCCATGACTCTCAAGTACGAGGTGCGCTTTTCCCACTGAGACGCATCCTTGTTATGCAACCTATAACCCTGTAGGCGAGTCATTGCCACCCAAAGAAGATAGTTTCGAGGTGTGGTGATTTCACCCCTTGATTTGCAGTTCGACACAGATGTGCGGGATGCTGGGCATCGATGGTGTTTATTTCTGGGACTGTTGGCTACTCACATTTTCTGGGTTGAGCTAAAGGATGGAGATCCCTTTACGACCTTGTTCGGGCTTCTTGTTGAGAATATATATATATATATTTATATACCTTATTCTAGTACACACTTCCTGGGTTTGGTTACTCTCCTTCAAGGAGAGGTGAAGACGCACGGGGTATTCCACATGATTTCCGTGTCTAGCTTCTTGTGGTTGGATGAGTCTACTCTCCTGCTATATGTAGCAAAGACTCGACGATAAGTTCATCTTCTCACCGTTTCCAGCTCCTTGTGTCTGGACGAGTCTACCTTCTTTCCTCTTGTTGGGTTAAGCTGGACTCTTTACTGCACTCTCAGTTGTACCTTTCTACTTTCCCTGTTTGATCTACTTCTCACCCTTCGGTACCTCCTCTGTTTTTTCCTTGAGCCTTCGAGGTATCCTGCTGAATATTTTTATACTCACCCCTGCTTGGGCTTTTCCCGCACTTGTTTTCCCCTTGCAGACGACGGACAGGTGGAGTGTGACTTCAGAGGAGCTTAGAATCTTTAGAGCTTGGACCGCGTTCGGTGGTCGGAGTCGGGATCCAGGTGGGGGACCCTTCCAGCTGTTTCTTTTTTTTTTACCCGTTGTTAGGATGTGTCACTTTTACTAGTTGGGTGCGTGTTTTGCCCGTTTTATTTTCAGTTTACCTTAGTACTTTCTTGTACTGTTTAAAGGTCGATGCACTATTGTGGTTTATATATATCAGTTTCCCTTTTTTTACATGTCTTTTCTTTTACTCTGCACTTTTTCATTGATTGTGATGCATGTGTGTGTGTACAGATACTCAGGCAAAGGCCTCCTCGAGTTTTTTAGCCTTCGGTGCTTGTCTCCAGCCCCTGGCCTATGAAGGAGGGCTTGGGGTAGTTGCAGCTCGAGCCCAGGTAGAGTCGGGTCATGACAAAGTGGTATCAGAGGTGGTTCGTTTCTTGGGACGTTGTACGGACATCACTAAAAGAGGAATTGGTTGGGATTTAGGGAAATAGTGTTAACGTGTCTCAAGAGAGGCTCTCAGGCCAGGGGGTCCAGTGATGATGTGGTGGCCGACATATCAATTCACCGAGACCCTGATAACCCGCTTGTCGACTCAGCATGCTGAGACACTTGTTGTAGGGAAAATTGGTTTGTGCATCACATAGGATTGAGTCTTTGACTATCCTTATTGAGTTAGCTCCCCATCATTGTTATTGGTATATACATATATTCTCATCTAATCGTGAAACTCCTTCATAATATTCAGGATATCTCCGTGAAGACAGCCATCCAAGATACCGGCTTTGGTGTGTAACGACGACCCTGTGAGCTACGAGGCCTCAGTCCAGGACCCAGCATGCGATCCCCTTTTTCCGGGTGGGCCGGATATAACGACCCATACATTACATACATTGTTATTACTTCAGAATTGAAGCACACTTATTATAACATATAACAAAAACAGGAAAGGACCGTATATGTATAGTGTCTTTAGAAACTGGGAAACATAAACAACTAGTTCATAAATTATCTACATTGTCTCCCTTTTATTTTATCATATCTAGAGTCCCTTTTGGTATATCTTACTTAATATCCTTCTTCCTAACCTAGGGAACATAAAACATACAAAGGGGTGAGCAAAAATTCTCAGTAAGGGTAAATAAAAGAAATATCAGTCACATCATATTCATAAGGACAAAACATTATGTAAATCTTACCCTGCAAAAGAAAACATAATTTCATAACATGGGATAAATCATGGAAGTGAAATGTAATCACAATAATCATAAATTAAAACATGAAACTTTGTGTCATACACACATAATCATAGAGAATCATTTCATATTAGTCAAGACTCATTTCCAAGACTATCTTAGTGGACAAAGTCCATTTCTGAACCGAGTTCATTCCTCATTTCAGTCCTGTTCCACTGAACCAGTTTAACCTGCCATTCCAGCCATGTCTATCTCATGAGATATGAAATATTTACCCAATGCATTAGAGGGATATATAGGTCCTACCCATCTCATAATGATACCATTCTTATGCGTGCCACAAAATAAAAAATCATACATCATTTCATAGCCCATGTAATAAAAATGGGAATCTTAAACATCATTCCATCATAATATAATCCATATAAGAAAAAAGGACATCACAAAAATAATTCCATCATAACATAATCAAATCAATGTAAAAATAGGGATATAAAAATAACCCTATATTATCTTATATGATAAATAATTTTTATAAAACACTTGAACTCCATTCTTGGGGAAAATATCCTTTCTACTTCAAAAACATTTTTACTTTCTTAACATGTCATATAATTTTAAACTAAAAGAATTTGATTAAAAATAAAATTGAAAACATGTAAAGGAAGATTCTTGGAAATAATGTTTTAAAAATCCATTCATGTCGTATAAGTTAAAAAAACATTATTCTCGTACTTTTGCCGGAAAAGTCAAAAAAGTACCTCGTAACGTAAACAAAAGAAAGATTACTTACATACCATGTAGTAAAAGTAAAAAATGTGTAAAAAAGAATTTAAACATACATGAAAACACTTTTATAAAACATGTACATGGTTGATATAAATAACCCTAGTAAATACTTACGAATAAGAAATCTCGGATAAAAATGAGGTTTGAAAAATTATCCCTTACCTTAGGTCCGATTTGCTTCGTAAGTGTCCGAACCTCCTGTATAATGATTTAAATAATGTCATTGACTTATTCGAGAATCATACTCATTGATATGATATCATATATGGTCATATTCTTATCTTCTTATTAGTAATATCTTATTGCTACTTGTTATTCAGGTGTTCATTACTTTTTGTTCTTATGCGTGTTTTATCGAATAAATTATTATTCTTATTTTTAGGTTATAGATACCTCATTTACAGAATGTTATTAGTTTAATATATATCATATTTATTCACTAAATTCATTTATGTAATCATTATGCAATGAAAATCATGTAGAATGAGTCGCATCACATCGTGGAGACGGTATTCCGTACGTACGCACGAGTGATGATATCGTTCCCATGATCGTGGAATTGTATTGGAGTTTATGTATACTATTTCAGAATCACTATAACTTTAAAATAATCATATATATTCATTATTTACACCATTATACCCATCCAAGTAAGGTGGTGGTGGAAAATATATTACACCACTGTGTGGAGACGGTATTCCGTACGTACGCACGCGCGGTGATTTCATTTTCCGTAGGAAGGATAGATGGTGAAATAGGGTTGTTTCATACTTATAATAACATATCAATATATGAGTTATACTTATTTTATTACTTCATAATGAAACAAATAAAGAAGAAGAAGTGGATGAAGAAATAAAGTTGAAAAAATCGGTAACGGCCATTACCTCTTCTTTGAAGCGCCTCTTTGAGACCTCCTTTTAGGGCACTAAAATTGGTCTTTGAAGAAGAAAAGGACCTCTAGGATGTTTCTAGGGAAGTGTAGAGTCTAAATTGGTAGGGTTTGGATGATCATGAAGGCTCAAAGTGGTGTGAGAAAGAGAGAGAGGAGGTTCCCTTTTATAAGGGAGGAGAGGGGCACCTTTGGAAAAACTAAAAATATAATTTTATTATAAAGTCATATTCGGTTTTAAATAGCTCCTAATTGATTTATTTTGAAGCTAAGGTTGGGATAGGTCTAAATAATCTCATCCAATAGAATTTAGACATGTTTAGGTTCCTATTTTAACCTTATTATTTAGATTTAAATTTAAGTTAAATAATATTACTTTTATTGTGTCTTCTTCTTTTCTTACACTATAAGGTTAATAAACTTAATATAACAAGAAAAAAGAACCCCATGTTGTATATTATTAATATATATATCCTTATCTATTTCATTTGGCCGAACCTTAGATTTTTAGTAATAAAATAACAATAAATAATATAATACATTTTTTTTATCTATTTTATGTCAATTTCATACTATTTGGTAATTGATTTTTGTGAAAATCATAACAGATATATTAGTTCTAAAAAAGTGAATTAAATAAATAATAACATGTCATATTAACATATATAATTATTGGAATTCATAAAAAGTGTAAAATTACATTTATTTGGGTATTTATAACATCAATTATTTCAATATTTCATTAACAAGATAATTACTGCATCATCTTTGTGTCATAAATAAATTAAATTATTTAATGTCTAAAAATTACAAATAAAATACCATTATGTAGGAAATTGTTTAAGTTTCTAATTAATATTTATAGTAGAATTTATCTTATGTATAACCCTATATTAAAAATTATTTACTTATTAATCTTTGATTTTAACTATTTTAACCCTTCTTTATACAAATTAATAATAATTGTCTTAATATAATACAAGTGGGCAAAAATGGTCATATTGTATTCCTAAGGTTGTTTTTGGTCGAATTACACTTATCTAATTTAATTAGGACATGTGTTAGGGTAATAATAATATCATTTTTACCCTTAATTACCCTATTTACTTTCTACCGTGGGAAAAAAAAGTAAAAGATTACTATTCACCAAAAATTATTTTCATCTCATTGAACCACATTTTACTTACTGAAATAAACCATGTCTCTTAGATTTTTGAAATTCTACTCACAGAATTGGTAAAATTAAGTTTTATGTAAATTTGCAAATTCTCCTAGGAGGTGGGTAAAAGAGTGTCAAAAGTTCAAAAAAAAAATTTATATATCTAAAATTATTATAAAATGACTCCAATTAATTTCATTGAACATATATAGGTATTATGTAAATTTTTTTACCTAAAATAAATTTAAATAAAATTAATAATTATTTAAATAAAAAGTCTGTTTTTAAATAGTAACCCTGTGTTTTCACTATGATTTAAAAATTGAAAGTTTTCAGAAAAATACCAAAATTTTACCCTAGGCTAATTACGATATTCTGAATCAAAAAATGAAGTCCATTTTGAAAAATAAAATGTAAAAAATTTTAACAAGTGGTTATTACTATTCATAAAGGCCAGTTTTAATAATATTTTAATAGCATATCGTTGTTTAGTGAAACTCGATATTGCGTACGACGCAGGCTATCAAGGAAGGTCGTGATTGCGTGTAAAGAAAGCCAAGCTAGTGTTGTGTGTAATGAAAGATTCCTTTGATGATTTATATAAAAACAAAATATTTCTTAGAAAAGTCTCGGGTGTTTCATTCTACCCCCCTTAAAATGAATTTCCCCCTCGAAATTCGTCACTTTGTAACAAACAGATGAGGATACCTCTCTCTCATCATATCCTCAAGCTCCCTTGTAGCTTCTTCAAATTGGTGGTTACTCCATAAAACTTTCACCAAGAGAGTGGTCTTGTTCCGTTGGACTTTTTCGCTACGATCCAGAATCTCTATCAGCTGTTCTTAATCAGAAAGATCTTGTTTCAGCGGTACAACTTCGGAGCTGAGTACATGTGAAGGATCAGGTATTTACTTTCTCAGGAGAGATACATGGAACACATCGTGAAGTTGATAGAGATTCGGTGGAAGAGCCAATTGGTAAGCTACCTTCCTAACATGATCCAGTATTTCGAATGAAATGATATACTTGGGGCTCAACTTTCCCTTCTTTCCAAATCTCATTACTCTCTTCCAAGGAGATATTCGTAAGAACACTTTATCACCCACTTAAATCTCTAAGTATTTTCTTCGGTTTTCGGCATAACATTTTTGTCGACTCTGAGCTGCTCTTATGTGATGTTGAATAGATCTGACCTTTTCTTCCATCTCATCAACAAGATCAGGTCCTAATAGCATTCTTTCCCCAACTTCATCCCAGCAAGTTGGAGTCCTGCATTTCTTTCCATAGAGAGCTTTATAAGGATCCATCTGAAAACTAGAGTGAAGGAAATTATTATAAGAAAATTACACCAAAGTTAGGTGTTTATCCCAACCACCTTTTAAATACATAGAGCAAGCTCTCAACATATCTTCTAGAGTTTGAATCATCCTCTCAGACTGACCATCTGTCTAAGGATGATAAGTAGTTCTGAAACTCAACTCTGTATCCAGAGTATGCTGAAGACTTCGCCAGAACTTTGAGGTAAACCTCGGATCCCGATCAGATATAATAGAAAGTGGTACTCCATGCAATCTTACCACTTACTTTACATATATCCTGGCAAGCTGATCTAGAGAGAAATCCTCTTTAATAGTAATGAAGTGTGCAGACTTTGTAAGAAGATCTACTATGACCCAGATTGCATTATTTCCTTTGGATATTTTAGGAAGTCCAAGGACAAAGTCCATAGTGATATTTTCCCATTTCTATTCAGGTATGGGTAATGGTTGTAAAATCCCCTTAGAATTCTGTCTCTCAACTTTAACTTGCTGACAAACCAAGAATCGAGAGACATATTTAGAAACATCTCTTTTCATGTCATCCAACCAGAAGTACTCTTTCAGGTCCCTATACATCTTCGTGCTTCCAGGATGAATAGAGAATGAAGAACTATGAGCCTCATCCAGCAGTTCCTTCTTTAATTCGAGGATGGGAGGAAAACAAACCCGATTCATGAACTTTATTATCCCATCACAATCAAGGTTGAATTCAGGAAAATTTCTCACCTTCTTTTGTAACTCTACATCATATTTATGTCCCTCTTTAATCTTCACATGTATAGATGGTTGAACATTTATTTGAGAAAGATAATATTTTTCCCCTTCCATTATAATTCCAAGATCCATCCTTTGTAAATCCATAAATATTGGATCTTTTGTGATCCTCATCATGGATAAACTGGCATGGTCTTGTCGACTTAATGCATCTTCCACCTTGTTTTCATTCCCAGGGTGGTAATGAATTGAGCATTCGTAATCCTTAATCAGCTCCAACCATATTCTTTGGCACATATTAAGCTCTTTTTGTGTGAAAATATACTTTAAAATCATATGATTAGTATAAATGTCACACCTTTCTCCATAAAGATAATGCCTCCAAATTTTTAATGCAAGGATTACCGCAGCTACTCCAAATCATGAGTTGGGTAATTTTGCTGCTGTATTTTCAATTGTCGTGAGGCATAAGCTATCACCATATAATTTTTCATAAAAACACACCCCAATACCTTCTTGGATGCATCACTATAGATCACAAACCTTTCTCCACTACATGGCAGTGTGAGCACAGGTGCACTGGATAACCTTCTTTTCAACTCCTTGAAATTCTCTTCACATTCCTGCGTCCAAACAAACATAACTCCTTTCCGAGTCAACTTGGTGATTGGATTAGATAATCATGAAAAATCTTTCGCAAAACTTCGATAATATCCAGCCAAACTAAGAAAACTTCGGATCTTAGTTACTATTGTTGGTCTCGACCATCTTTCGATAACCTCTGTTTCTGTGGCATCCACAGATATCCCCTCTTTTGAGATTATGTGACCCAAAATGCAACTTTTTGAAGCCAAAATTCAAACTTGTTAAATATTTAATAAAGCTTCTCCTTTATCAGGGTCTTCAATATAATTCTCAAGTGATCTTCATGTTCTTCCTTGCTCTTTGAATAGACAAGAATATCGTCTATAAAGACTACCACAAACTAATCAAGATAGTCTCTAAAGACTCTATTCATCATATCCATGAAGATAATAGGGGCATTAGTAAGACCAAATGGCATCACTATAAATTAATAGTGTCCATACCTTGTACGGAAATTCATCTTTGGTATATCCTCCCTTTTGACCCTTAATTGATGATACCCTGAACAAGGATCAATCTTGGAAAAGTATTGAGCTCCGCGTAGTTGGTCAAATAAGTCATCAATGCGTGAGAGAGGATATTTGTTCTTGATGGCGATCTTGTTAAGTTCTCGATAATCAATGCAGAGTCTCATTGATCCATATTTATTCTTAACAAACAGAATAGGTGCTCCCCAAGGTGATGCACTAGGGCGTATGAATACCTTAGCAAGATTCTCTTGGAGTTGCTTCTTCAATTCCTGCAACTCAATTGGGGCCATTCTATAAGGTGTCTTTGAAATAGGCAAAGCACCCGGTACGAGTTCTATTGAAAACTCAACTTCACGATTTGGTGGAAGACCCGGTAATTCCTCCATAAAGACATCGTCAAACTCCCGTACAATGGGAATATTCTTAATCATGAGTTTCTCACCAACCATTTGAGATAAATAACCATCATTTAGTGGAATCAAGATCTATAAGATGGCTGAAATTTCCACTGGAAGCTTATGTTCATCCTTGCATCGATAGATGATCATAGATTAATCTAGAATATGAAATGTGACTTCCCTTCTTTGGAAATTGATATGAGCTCCATATAATGAATGCCAATACATGACAATAATCACATAAAATTCCACTATAGGAAGGATCACAAGATTTTCAGGAAGCACTTTCCCACAAACTTCAATCGGAGAAGAATTATAAACTTTTGATGCGACTGTTGTGCCATTAGGGGTTGTCACAGCTAACTCAACATCTAATTGTTGAGTTAATATGGTGATACCCTTAGAAAATTCTTTAGAAATAAAAGATTGGGTGGATCCAGAATCAAATAAAACATTTTCTACTTTAGAGTGGATGGTAAGTGTACATTTCACCACTTCGTTATCGTACTCCACATCGCTGATATAAATTGCATGTGACATTCCTTTGTCTTTAGCCTTAAGAGTTTGTTGACGTCGATCATCATCAACAACCCTTGGATTAGGGCATTGATTGGCATAATGCCCCATTTCCCTGCACTTGTAACATTGAAGTGGAGGAGGTTCACTCTGTGTAGCCTTTTCTTTGTTCACATCACTAGACATCTTCTTCCCATCATTGCGGCATTCAAATGCCCGATGACCTTCATTTACACATTTGAACCATTTACTTGTCCCATCAAGACAACTCCCTCCATGTTTCTTTCCACACTTTGACCATAAGGGAAAACTCATATTCTTTTCAGTGTTCTCTTTAGATTTTCTTTTGAATTCCATTTTCCTCTTCTTATCAATCCCATATGACTGATGGGTTACTCCAATATACCTCTCAACTTTGAGAGCACATTGAACGATTTCCTCGTAGCTATTGAAGTCCCTTATGGCTAACACCCTTTGAAGACTTGGTTTTAAGACACTAAAGAATCGATCGATCTTACTCTCGGGTTGGATAATAATTCCAGAAGCATACCTTTCAAGTCTTGTAAAATTTTCTTCGTAGGTACCAACAGATTCATCATCATTTTTCTTTAGTTCAAGAAACTCCTTCTACATATTTGTTCGAAAAATACGAGGGAATTACTTATTGAAAAAGAAGTTCTTGAACTTGTCCCATTCCATGAACTCAATTTCATCTCTTGGCATCGTATTATTGATAAGATTCAACCATTGATCAGCATATCCTTCCAAATGATACACTACTAAGATGACTTTATCATGTTCAGAACATTGAATAACTGAAAATATCTTTTCAGTATTACTAATCCATTGTTCAGCAACTAATGGATCAGTAGACCCACTGAATGAAGGTGGACGCTGCCTCATTAATGATTCAACAGAATGTTTCTATTTTCTTTTTCTCGTTTGGAAGACCTGCATGACTCATAGCTTGAAAAAGTTGTGTAAGCATGGCTACATGATTTTTCATTCCATCTCCCATAAAGTTTGGTTGCTCAGGGGGACAATCATTTCATTTCCCGTCGCATTCCGCATTAACACGGTTCCTTCGGGTTCCAGCCATTGACTAAAACCAAGATGAATAGTGTGAGAAACACTAATTATAATAGGAAAAGCACATAATCAAGAATAAAATTTCACACTTAAGGTCTTATCATAGGTTTTTCATGGCCATTTTTAAAACACTAAGATCGTGTTCTATGCTTAGACATATCCTTAGGTTTCTTACTAAGGCTTTCACATCCTAGTTTCCAAAGGATGACTATACCTTTCCTCTGATACCAACTATAACGACCCATACATTACATACATTGCTATTACTTCAAAATTGAAGCACACTTATTAAAACATATAACAAAACTAGGAAAGGACTCTATAGGTATAGTGTCTTTAGAAACTGGGAAACATAAACAACTGGTTCATAAATTATCTACACGGTCTCTCTTTTATTTTATCATATCTAGAGTCCCTTTTGGTATATCTTACTTAATATCCTTCTTCCTGACCTAGGGAACAGAAAACATACAAAAGGGTGAGCTCAAATGATCAGTAAGGGTAAAAAAAAGAAATATTAATCACATCATATTCATAAGGACATAACATTTTGGAAATCATACTCTGCAAAAGAGATCATAATTTCATAACATGGGATAAATCATGGTAGTGAAATGTAATCACAATAATCATAAATTAAAACATGAAACTTTATGGCATACACACATAATCATATAGAATCATTTCTTATTATTCAAGACTCATTTCCAAGACTATCTTAGTGGACAATTTCCATTTCTGAACCGAGTTCATTCCTCGTTTCAGTCCTGTTTCACTGAACCGGTATCACCTACCGTTCCATCCATGTCTATCTCATGAGATATAAAATCTTTACCCAATTCATTGGAGGGAGATATAGGTCCCACCCATCTCATAATGATACCATTCTTCTATGTGCCACAAAATCAAAAATCATACATCATTTCATAACCCATGTAATAAAAATGGGAATCTTAAACATCATGCCATCATAACATAATCCATATACTATAAAAGGACATCATAAAAATAATTTCATCATAACATAATCAAATCAATTTAAAAATAGGGATAGAAACAGAACCCTATATTATCTTATATGGAAAATAATTTTGATAAAACACTTGAACTCCATTCTTGAGGAAAATATCCTTTCTACTTCAAAAACATTTCTCCATTCTTAACATGTCATACAATTTTAAACAAAAAGATGTTGATTAAAAATAAACTTGAAAACATGTAAAGGAAGCTTCTTTGAAATAATGTTTTAAAAATCCATTCATGTCGTATAATTTAAAAAAACATTCTTCTCGTACTTTTGCCGGAAAAGTCAAAAAAAAGTACCTTGTAACGTATACAAAAGAAAGATTCCTTACATACCATGTAGTAAAAGTCAAAAATGGGTAAACATGACTTTAAACATACATGAAAACACTTTTATAAAACATGGACATGGATGTTAGAAACAACCCCGGTAAATACTTACGAAAAAGCAATCTCGGATAGAAATGAGATTTGCAAAATTATCCTTTACCTTAGGTCCAATTTGCAATGTAAGTGCCCGAACCTCCTATATAATGATATAAATAATGTCATTGAATTATTCCAGAATCATAATCATTGTTATTATATCATATATGGTCTTATTCTTAGCTTATTATTTGTAATATTTCATTGCTACTTGTTATTCGGGTGTTTATTACTTTTTGTTCTTATGCGTGTTTTGTCAAATAAATTCTTATTATTATTTTTAGGTCATAGATACCTCATTTCCAGAATTTTATTAGTGTAATATATATCATATTTATTCACTCAATTCATTTATTGAATCATTATGAAATGAAAATCATGTAGAACGAGTCGCACCACATCGTGGAGACGGTATTCCGTACGTACGCACGAGCGATGATATCATTCCCATGATCGTGGAATTGTATTGGAGTGTATGTATACTTTTTAAGAATCAATATCACTTTAAAATAATTATATATATTAATTCCTTACACCATTATACCCATCCATGTAAGGTGGTGGTGGAAAATAGATTACACCATGGCGTGGAGACGGTATTCCGTACGTACGCACGCGCGATGATTTCATTTTCCGTAGGATGGATAGATGGTGAAATAGGGTTGTTTCATACTTATAATAACATATCAGTATATTATTGATACTTATGTTATTACTTCATAATGAAACAACTAATAAAGAAGATGTTGAATAAGAAATAAAGTTGAAAGAATCGGTAACGGATATTACCTCTTCTTTGAAGCACCTCTTTGAGACCTCCTTTTGGGGCACTAAAATTGGCCTTTGAAGAAGAACAGAACCTCTAGGATGTTACTAGGGAAGTTTATAGAAGAACTTGGCAGGGGTTGGCCGAGAATGAAGGCTCATAGTGGTGTGAGGAAGAGAGGGAGGAGGTGCCTTTTTATAAGGGAGGAGAGGGGCACCTTTGGAAAAACAAAAAATATTATTTTATTATAAAGTCATATTAGGTTTTAAATAGCTCCAAATTGATTTATTTCAAAGCTAAGGTGGTGATGGGTCTAAATACTCTCATCCAATAGAATTTATACAAGTTTAGGTTCCTATTTTAACCACATCATTTAGATTTAACGTTAAGTTAAATAATTTTACTTTTACCGTGTCTTCTTGTTTTCCTACACTATAAGGTTAATAAACTTACTATTACAAAGCAAAAGAACCCCAAGTTGCTTATTATTAATCTATATAACCTTATCTAAGTCATGTGTCCGAAAATTAGATTTTTAGGAATAAAATAACAATTAATAATATAATTTTTTAAAACAAACTATTTTATGTCTATTTTGATACTATTTGGTAATTGATTTTTGTGAAAATAATAACAGAAATATTAGTTCGAAAAAAGTAAATTAAATCAATAATAACATGTAAAATCCACATATAAAATTATTGTAATTCTTAAAAAGTCTCAAATTACATTTATTTGGGTATTTATAACATAATTTATGTCAATATTTTATTAATAAGATAATTACGGCATCATCTTTGTGTCATAGATAAATTAAATTATTTAATGTCTAAAAATTACAAATAAAATACCATTATGTATGAAATATTTTTATATTTCTAATGAATATTTATAGTCGAATTTATCTTATGTATAACCCTATATTAATTTTTTTTTACTTATTAAACATTGATTTTAACTATTTTAACCCTTCTTTAAATAAATTAATAATAAATGTCCTAATCGAATCCAAGTGGGCCTAAATGGTCATATTTTATTCCTAAGGTTTTTTTGGTCGAATTACACTTATCCAATATAATTAGGACATGTGTTAGGGTAATAATAATATCATTTGTACCCTTAATTACCCTATTTACTTTTAACCATGGTAAAAAAAATAAAAAGTTACTATTCACCAAAAATTATTTTCATTTCATTGAACCACATTTTATTTATTGAAATCAATCGTGTATCTTGGATTTTTTTAATTCCACTCACAGAATTGGTAAAATTAGGTTTTATGTAAATTTGCAAATTCTCTAGGAGGTGGGTAAAAGACGGTCAAAAGTTCAATAAAATTTTTATATATCAAAAATTATTATAAAATGACTCCAATGAATTTGATTGAACTTATATAGGTATTATGTATCAATTTTGACCAAAAATAAATTTAAAAAAAATAAATAATTATTTAAATAAAAAGTCGGTTTTTAAATAGTAACCCAGTGTTTTCACTATTCATCAAAAATTGAAAGTTTTTCGAAAAATACCAAAATTTCACCCTAGGATAATTTCGATATTCCGAATCAAAAAATGAAGTCCATTTTGAAATATAAAATTTATAAAATTTCAAAAAGTGGTTATTACTATTCATAACGGTTAGTTTTAATAATATTTTAATAGCATCATGTTGTTTAGTGAAACTCGGTATTGCGTATGACGCAAGCTATCAAGGAAGGTCATGTTTGAGTGTGAAGAAAGACAAGATAGTGTTGTGTGTATTGAAAGATTCCCTTGATGATTTATATAAAAACAAAATATTTCTTATAAAAGTCTCGGGTGTTACACCGGTAGCAGCACCCCCACCTGTTGAGCAGAAGACAGCTTCAGCAGAGCAGGCTGAGCTTGAGCGCAGGTTGAGCACACTCCGTGAGTTCCAGCGGCAGAGACCGCTGAGGTTCAGTGGTGAGCCAGACCCTCAGGTATCATAGGTTTGGTTTGAGACAATGGTTCACCTTTTCAAGCTTGTGCAGACACCGGAAGATCAGAGAGTGACTTTGGCACCCGAAATTTGTCGTGGGGCATCTTGGCGTTAGAGAAGTCTGGTGACTCAGTTTCTTGACGAGCGGTCACTTTCGTGGGGTGAATTTCAGTTGTTGTTCAGTGAGGAGTTTTTTCCCTCCTGGTTGCACTCCATTCGAATTCAGGAGCTCCTGCAGTTTCAACAGGGAGGGATGACGGTGGCTGAGTACGCGGCTAGTTTTACAGACCGTGCACGTTTTTACCCGGACTTGGTCCATGACGACAACATCTGAGTGCAAAAGTTGAGCAGGGTCTCTGCTGAGAGATTCGAGTTGTCATAGTACCCTTGGGAATTTCCACATATGCCGGGGTGCTAGAGCAGCTGCTGGTGAATGAGAGCTTCCTGTCATGTTCTAGAGTTGGTGGTGGTGGCAGGCATGTTGGAGCTGAGACGTCTACCGCAGCTAATGGGTGTCGGCTAGTAGAACCTCAACGCATGTGGCTTTCTGACAACCGGACTTAGGGGCGTGGTCGTACACCACAGTGGTGCCGGAGGGGACCAGTGCAGCCCATAGAGAGTCGGTGCTATGCTTGCAATGGGCAAGGTCACTTGGCACGGGACTGCCCAACCAGGCATGTTGAAAATATCGGGGAGGCAGTAGGTGCAGCACCACGACAAAGGTAGTTCCATGATCGGAGTAGCGCCAAGACAGGTGGTGCTAGCAGAGGAGCCGGAGGAGCTGGTAGTGGGGGACGTCTTTTCGAGGTCTTCTCATCACCACTAGGCGGTCCACGTCAGGCTCCGGGAGCTGACAGTTGGGACCGCGAACAGCCACGATCGATGAATGTCTATGATCCTACAGAGCATGAGGTGGTAAGAGGTATGCTCTTCAGCTCGTCTACTTCTTACAGTAGAATTGTTAGACTCTGTGTGTCGAATTATTTTCTCCCTACTCCTTTTTTGAGTAGTTTCCAGGGTGGTGTGGGGCGTCGGTGTAACCCAATGTTGGTAAAGTAAAAGGCGTGATACCTTTACTTTAGTCGATGGTGTTAACTCCTTCACTCTCCGAGCGTGTAAGGGAGTTTTGGTTGAGAAACATCGACTGTGAAAACTTGTGTAACCAGATATCCTTGGGTGTTTCACCATATGGATATTCTGAAGGTGGGAATCACTGGGCCTTGTTCTAGGTGAGAGCGGTGATTCCAGTCACGACGTGCGACGTAGAGGTTTGGTCGGGGAGGTGAGCTACACCCTAGATCCTTCGGGCCGTTTGTGACCATTCGAAGGGATGGAGAGGTTCCATACCGCCTTTCCCTAACCCCAAAGTTTGGTTTGGGTTCATAGCGTCTCCCACATGACTCACATGAGGAGATGTGTGTGTGATCCTATGCACGACATCGGTGAGAGAAGACCTCGCGTGAATAGATCAAATCCTTTGGTCTGTGAGCGGTGGCGCAAAGTTGTGCAAGAGTTCTTCTGGGAACTGGAGATCCAGGTGCAGGCTGGGTACCTTGATTTGTTCCCTGGTTTTTCTTTTCAGGGATGAAAATCGTGAATGAGGGAATGATGTAAGAACCCAGTTTTTTGCTGTGAAAGACTTTGGAATATTCTTGATGATATTCCAGAGCAACGCCTTCAGACGGCGTGCGATTCCGAGCCCCGGAGTGGCCGGAATTAAAATTTTCAGTGCATTCACACTGAGAATGCCAAATAAATGGGATAACTCCTAAAAGGAGTTTTAGATCAGAGATATGAGTGCACGGATGGGTCCGGAATTGGGTGTTTACCCTAGGAACGACATACAACATGTCGGCGCGGGACGTTTGGACCCATCGCTCGCTTTCAGAACGTTAAACAGATAAATTAAATTATTAATTTATTCGTTTAAAGGCTTAACTGAATTATCTATTAAACGGTGGCTCAGATTGGAAAACTGATGGCACCGTTGAGTTCGGAGCATGCCTTTTACCCTAGTAGGGGTGTAATTTTCGCGGGCGCGGGTCGTCTATGAAAAATGGCCACAGGGTCGTTTTCGTAATTTGGAGGCCTCGGGTGTTCAGTTTTATAAATTTTGAATGGGAATCAGATTAAAATTCTGAGACCTCAGTTGTGCTTGAGAGGCGGTGTTTACCTTATGCGTGACCTAACTTTCAGTGCGTTTGGGGTTTTGGGTGTGGATTTAAATTTGGTTGAGTTTTTTTATTAAAGGGGTTAATTCCTTTTAATTTATTTAAGCCTCCCTTCTCCCTTCCCCTCACCTATTCCTTCTCCCCTGGAGAACCCATCCTTCTCCCCTAACCTCTTATCATCCTCTCCTGTACTCTCTCTGTTGGAAGATCGACAACGAAACCTCAGTGGATCGAGGCGGGATCGCAGCGGACGCGTCGTCATCGACCGACGAACAAATCGAGGTAGGATTTATTCCAAATTTTTTTTTCAGATTGATGTTTCTCTTGTAAATTCATTCTTGATCGTATTGTTTCATCATTTCTTTTATCAATCGTCAATGACCGCACTAACACGGTCACCAATCTGTGTTCAAATCCTATAAATCTATCCGAAATCCATTCGTTCCTCGCGTATATTCATAGCCCAATTTTGGACGCATTAACCCGCTGATGGATCATTGAGAGGAGGTGCGACAAGGGGGCACCACGGCGGTGCGGTCGAGTGGAGTTCAACGAGCCGGCGTGCGGCGGTGGTGGGTTTTGGCGGTGGCATGGTAGCTCAGTGGGGCGGTCGGCCGTGTTGTCTTCGACCGGTCCGAGCAGGAGGCGCCGGCTGAGGCGAGCACGAGCCAGGCGCTCGGCTGGGCGAGCGGGCTTCAGCGGAGGCGCGACAGGCGCTCGAGCTGAGTGAGGCGGCCAGGAGGACGTCTGGGGGGCGTGCTGCGGAGGAGCGGCCGGCCGGGTGGTCGGCCGGAGCTGAGGTCGTCGGACCACCAGGGTCCCGCGACCCTAGTGGAGAAGAAGAGACCTGCAAACAGCGGGTCTCTGCTGGAGGTGACCTGCAAAAGGGGAACAAAAAAAAGATGAGGAAAGAAACGCGTGGGGTAAATCTCCCTTAATTGGAGAGAGAATCTAACTTAGGAAAAAAAAGAATAAAATTGTTTTTTTTATAATTATAATAATGTTATAATTATTAAAATCATGAATCGGGCGTAACTTCCTCGTGTGTCGTCCAAATCATGTGCCATCAGTGGCAGTGTGCCTCTGTTTTCAATGCGGTCTTTTTAGTACCAACTTTGGGTGTCTTTTGGTGAATCATGGAGCATGTCAATAAAACACCCTAGAAATAATATTATTATTATTGTTAATAATTGGTTTTTTTGAGATAAATCCCTCATACAGTGTCGGTTTGACACGTCGCCTACCGCTACGTAGTCCCGACAATGAGGCGTTTTTTAGTCCAATATTGGATACATAATTCGGAGTTGAGGTGTGGCCCACACGGGCCGTCGTTCGAGCTGTGTGCAACGTTTTAGCAACTTTTTCATCAGACGTCCGTTCGGGGCATGAGAACAGTCATTTTTGGGTGTTTTTATGAGGGAATTGCATTGGTTCAACCTGCCCGCTCTAATTCCTCAAGTTGATGTGGGCCCCGTGAGGGTCGTTTTAGGAGTTTTCGGTGATTTCCATCTTTATTACCGGGTGTCCGTTTTGCACAAGTGATTAGTCGAACTTGTGTACTTTTTTGAGAGGATAGCAATGGTGCGATCCGTTCGTTGTGTTTTAGGACTGGGATGCAGGTCCCACGAAGCACCACTCATGTGTGGTGCGCCAGAATTCTTCTTTTTATCTAGGTATCCATTGCACTCAAGTGAGTAGTCCTTTTGATGTGTTTTCTCGAGGGGATCGCAATGGTGCGATGTGCCCGACTGTTTTCACGGCCGAGACTCACGACCACGGGACGTCGTTCCGGCGTAAGGCGGTGTTGGTGAATTTTATGTCGGATACCCGTTTGGGGCGAGTAAGTAGTCGATCTCGTGCATTTTTTCGCGAGGATTACAACGGTGTAATCTGTTCAAGCATGCAGAGCCTCTTGCACGATATTATTAAATGTGGATGTATTATAGGGGTACCAGTGGTGGTTAGTCCTATTGTGTTTTTGGCGGACCCTTGGTATGTGATTGTGTTCCCTCATGGGAGATTGATGTTGGTGTTTTAAGAGATGTATTTGGTCGTGCCTTGTCCATTGAGGTGACAAGTTGGAGTTGTTAAGTTTACGCCTTCGCGTTGACAGTGGGTTCCATGTGCACGTTAGACTTAGGGCTGGAGAAGTGGTATACTCTGGGTGTATATGGGAATGCGTGGAGGTACACATTGTGGTAGTTTGTACCTTAGAATGTTTGTGCACTTGGTTTGGGTTGACTTGGGGTCACACGTCGTGTGGGTCCCATGTGCGTGTTGTGTTCTTCTTTACATTCTTTGGACCTTTCGTGACATAGAGGGTCCCTATGTTCTCGTTTTTTGACCAGCAGGGTTGAGTTTTCCCCTGGTCCTGTTCTCATCTGTTGACCTGTAGGGTTGAGTTTTCCCCTGGTCCTTTTCTCGTCTGTTGACCTGTAGGGTTGAGTTTTCCCCCGGTTCAGTTCTTGTTTGTTGACCAGTAGGGTTGCGTTTTCCCCTGGTACTGTTATCGTTTGGCCGATAGAGATGGTTTGGTTCCTCTGTTTCTTCAGCTGTAAGGGGCTTCAGTACCGTGCCCTTTCACCAGACTACGACACCGTTTGCGACTACGAGTGTTCATACAGTGTGGGCGTTTCACCACATTCTGGGATGAGTTGTCTCAGTCCGCTTCGATAGTGACTCAGTGTATTGGAGAGTGATCTCCTTGTGAGGCCTGGGTAGATCATCATGTCACTTCGTGTTCCCTGGTGGATTTCTTGTGGATTCGGTTTGATGAACACTTTATGCGGGAATTTATTGTCTACCCAAGAGTTTGTTTCCAGTAGGGCTACGGTTGTTACTAGTAGGGTTGAGTCTTTTTTGATTAGGGCTCTCCAGTTGTACCATCTGGCACGGATGGCCAGTACAGCGGTGTTCACCGAGCAGTACCATCCAGCAGGGATGTCCAGAGCAGTTCTGGGTTTACCTCTAGCGGGGCTGGGCAGTGGTACCCGATGTCAGGCTTACCTCCAACTGGGTTGGGCAGTGGTCCTAGATGCCAGTCTTACCTTCAGCTAGGCTGGGCAGTGGTCCCTGATGCCGGGCTTAACTCCAGCTAGGCTGGGCAGTGGTCCCTGATGTCGGGCTTACCTCCAGCTGGGCGGGGCAGTGGTCCCCGATGCCGGGTTACCTCCAGGTGGACTGGGCAGTGGTCTCATCGCTGACTTTAGCTGGGTTTCCCTCCAGTGGATTACCCTGTTATGGGATTGGGCAGTGTGGCACCCGTCGAATCTTGTTGGGTCTCCCTATAGTGGGAACCCGTCGACTTCCGGGGACCCTCCAGAAGGGCTGGGTAGGGGGTCACCTGTCGACTTTGAGGAGACCTCTCGACTGCGGGGTAGTGACGAGTTGTGGTTTGACATTCCCCTAGGGCTCTCAAGTACGAGGCTCTCTTTCCCCACCGAGACACGTCCTTGTGACACAACCTAAAATCGTGCAGGCGATTCAGTGCCTCCCAAATAAGATAGTTTCAAGGTGCGGTGATTTGACCCCTTGACATGCAGTTCGGGGCATACGTGCGGGATGCTGGGCATCGATGGAGATTATTTCTGGGACTATTGGCTACTCACATTTATTGGGCTACGCTACGGGATGGAGATCCCCATATGAGGTTGTTCGGGTTTCTTATTAAGAATATATATATTTGTATATACCATGTTCTAGTACCCACTTCATGGGTTTGGTTACTCTCCTTCCAGGAGAGGGGAAGACGTGCGGGGTATTCCACGTGATTTCTGTGTCTAGCTTCTCGTGGTTGGACGAGTCTACTCTCTTTCTATACATAGCGAAGACTTGACAGGAAGTTCATCTTTTCACTATTTCCAGCTCCTTGTGTCTGGACGAGTCTACCTTCTTTCCTCTTGTTGGGTTGAGCTAGACTCTTTACTGCACTCTCAGTTATACCTTTCTACTTTCTTTGTTCGATCTACTGCTCACCCTTTGGTAACTCCTTTGTTTCTCCCTCGAGCCTTCAGGGTATCCTACTGAGTATTTTTATACTCACCCCTGCTTGGGATTTGCCCGCACTTGGTGTGCCCTTGTAGACGACGGATAGGTGGATTGTGACATCAGAGGATCTTAGAAGCTTTGTAGCTTGGACCACATGCAGTGGTCAGAGTCGGGATCTAGGTGGGGGACCCTTCGTGTTGTTTATTTTGTTTACCTTTTTCCGGGTTGTGGTACTTTTACTGGTTGGGCGCGTGTTTTTCCCCTTCTCTTTTCAGTTTTCCTCAGCACTTTCTTGTACTATTTAGAGGTCGATCCACTATTGTGGTTTATATATAGCAGTTTCCCTTTTTTTACTTGTCTTTTCTTTTACTCTGCACTTTTTCATTGAGTGTGCTGCATGTGCGTGTGTACAGGTACTCAGGCAAAGGCCTCCCGGAGTTGTTTAACCTTCAGTGCTTGTCGCCAGCCCCTGGCCTATGGAGGCGGGCTTGGGGTAGTTGCCGCTCGATCCCGGGTAGGATCGAGTCGTGACAGGTATGACATGTTAATTGGGGCTTGAGGGATCTTTCATAGGCTCTGTGATGCTCATGGCCATCGACATGATCTTCTGCATGTCATGCAATCGAATGTCTCATGGATGTCCATGTGATCTGTGTGATCATGACCACTATATTCATCCTTTGATTTGCAAGAAACAATAATAATCATATTCATGTATTTATACCTTTTCGGATTTTTCACATCTCACTTGGAAGGAGTCAACATCTCTAATTATATTTATATATCATACCACTAGAGTTAAAACTCTATTTTCCTCTTCTTATCCACCTAAGATCCTTGAGATTCACTAATCTTAAACTCAAATTTACGGACACATCAGACAATTCCTTCATATCTATCAGAGATATGAATTGGAAAAAAATAGACACTTGGAATTAACATAGAAAATAGCTAGTCAAATTTGAGTTCTAGGGAGATAAAAAATCCAGAGGTGTATCATTAAAGTATTGTCAAGTTTTATTCATATTCCCCAAGGTATTATTCATAATTTTTCATTAGACCAAGGAAATATCTCTTCCTTTTATATCTATGATTATGGGGAAAATATTTGTGGAATTTTTTATTTTGGAATTCCATCTGCTCCATATTTTTTATTTTTTCTCAGGATTTTTATTTTTGATCAGCATCCCCCACTAATCATCTTATCCCTTTATATGATTAACATATTTCAAAACCTTCTCCTTCATGGATAATTTTATGATTGAGAAGCTATTTTCAATGGGGTTAATCAATTATTCTTCAACTAATTGATCATAATATTAACTACATATGGGGGCCATTTTGTATAACTGTTTTAATTGCAACATAAAATATTTATGTGGATTTCAATGTCCTCTTGATTTGTGTTTTGGTAAAAAATACTTCATTTAACTATGAATGTATTATAATTATTTTCTCGAAACCTTCTTCCATGGGGTTGAGGATATCGTTTCGACAATCATCACATTTACCTCGAAATAGTTATTGACTCAGTTTCTCTTATTTCAATCCATTAGAATAAAATAAAAAGAGAATTAGGTATGAGTATTTTTAAACTATTAAAAACAAAAATTTGAAACTAGAAGCATTAAAGGTATAAATAATAAATGATATTTATTCCTTAACTAATAAGTTTATATGTTTCAAACTATGTTATCCATGATCTATTCCCTAATATAAACTATTATGGTAATTTCTTCCCTGCATAAAGGTTCATAAAGGGATTTTGAATTTCCAAAGAATATTCGCCAAGAGTTTAAAACTAGGTGTACAATATATCCCATTTTCATGTACTACGTAATTGTCAAGTCAAGCTCAACGTGCCATTTTTGTTGTTATTACCCATAATTACATCTACTTCTTAACTATGCCCACTTATATAATTCAGAAAATAATGTAATTTAATTTAAACGACTTACTCTATACATCACCATGATTCTAATATATTTTACAATATATAGTCTTGTTCTTATAATTATACTTAGTCTTATCGTTAGACTTATCTATAGGTTTTTGCTAAAAACAATTCATCCTAGTTTCAAAATTTTAACCAATCCTTGCTTATTACTCCAATTATAGTGACCTAGTACTTTTACACATATTATTACAAGATTCTTAAACATAAATATCCAATAATTAAATCATAAGGAATGTAATGGTCTAGTGTCTTCAGAATACAAGGATTATAATACATAAAAATACAAAAACATGGAATCCTTCATTTATTCTCGATAGTGAGATCCTAAAATCCATTTTAGGACCAACATATATATAGGATAACCTAGGGAACACATGAAATAAAATGGTGATCTACAATCCTAGTAAGGGAATAAACATGATAAGGAAGCAAAATATGTCAGTCAATGGGATAACATGATATCATAAAAGATAAGGTATATGAGTAATAAATTGGAAAAATAAAATAAACATCATGTAATCATAAGAAAATGGAATCATGGGAATGAGGAAATGACATAAAACATGGCATAAGGCTATCTACCAAGAAAACATCACATGGTTGATGGAGTCCCAAAATAGATTAGCTTCACTCCCTAATATCATACAAGACGTCTCATGATACAAAAATATTACCCAATGAATTATAGGGATAAATTTTTTTTCTCACCCTTTACATTCATTTCATGTATATTAATATATATTCAAAATAATTATATCAATCCTAAAACATAAACATAATAGTTAATAATTGATATAAATTAGTTGTATAGTCCTTTCTCATATCATAATCCAAAGAGAATCCTTAATGAATGAATTTGATTAATGGTAATATGAACTGTATTAACCCACAAATAAAAGGGATAATAATTTAGGTATACATGTGAGAGACATATATACATAATTTATACTCATTTAGTAATATTAAATATATATAAAGTGAGTTATAGAGAGAATTGTCATAATCTGAAGAAAATAGTGGGTTAGAAAGATCCCTAACATTAAGCATGATTTTATACATGAATTATTTATATCCAATAATAAAAAATATTGAAATTATTTAATTTTTATGATAAATTTTCATGTTTATTATTAATTTTTTTATCATTTCACGTTCAATTAATTAACCAATTAATATCACGCCAGATGATTTATCGATAAATGACCCATATGTTCATAATCAATTTTGTAAGTTGAATAGGGTTATGTTGATTATTAACTAATAAAATCCAAAATGTTAATCCTTCAATAATTAAAATTTTAGAAAAATTATAATTTAGAGAAATATAATTAAAAATGGTTATGAAAAATGAAATTTGTTACAATCACAGAGAAGGTGGGTTGTACGTATGCATGAATAAATTTTTCATTTTTTGATGATCTTGATGGAAACCAAGTATATGATATTATTATTGTTTATAATGATTAATATGTTAATAATATCATATATTTAATTAAAATTTATTCATATTTACTTTCCATGTTCTATGTAAGTGAAAAATTAATCACATCACATAACGAAATGGTAGTTCACCGTACACACGAGTGACTTTATCATATTCTCAATATGGTATATATAGTATACTAATTATAGAATAATAATAATTTCATAAATATTATTTATAAAACCATTATACACATCATTATATCCATTCATGATAGACGGTGATAAATAAATAATTATATCTATTTGTGAGAGGTGGTAGTCCACTGTATACGCGATCACAAATTTTGTTTCCCATTTGTGGGAGGAGGAGATGGTTGTAGTTCATAAAAAATTACATAAAATGACCTAGCACAATTAATATAATTATATTGTTTTATCTTCTTATTTTGATAATATTTAATTTAGCTTGATGAATAAATAAAATAAAACTATTGGTAAGAAACGTTACCTCTTATTCTGACAACTTCTTTTGGTTTTCACCAAAAATCCATCTTAGATAAACTTTTTTACCAAGAAATGGATAAAATATCATGGGAGGGGAATAAGAAATTTATTTGGGTATTTATTGTCCAAAATAAAATATATGTTTTATAATAAGTAGAGATGGGTGGCCTTTTATATGTGGGGAGAGGATACACTTGGAACTTTTGAAAAGAAAGTATTCCACCCATGTTTTTCTAATTCAAAAACAATAAAAAAATGAATATATTTAAACTATATAATATATAATTTTTAAATATTAACATATAATAATAATTATAATTGTTTTGAGTCATTTTTAATGCTTATCTTTTTAGATTAACCCTCGGTAAACCTCTTATTACTTCAACAGTGGTAAATAATTCATACTGAATTTACTATTCATATTCTAAAAAATTGAAATTAAAATATTTTATAATATATATTATTATGATTCAAAATAATTTTTTTATTTTAATATACTCAACTAAACACAATTATCAGAACTAATTTCAAATTAAACCCACATACGCGATTAAAAACCATTTTCCAAAAGAAAAACATTCCAAAGTTCAAAAAGTTTTTATATTAAGATTAAATATGAAAGTGATGCCAATAAACTAATTTGGAATAATAAATATATAATTTAACTAAATTATATTTTATACCAAAATTAAAATATAATTTTATTGGAAATACATTAAATGAAAACTGTGTTTTTAATAAAAAATCTGTATTGTAAATATTTATCACAAAACTGAAACATTTTAAAAAAGTCCAAATAAATAACCACGTTTAATTTTTCAAATTTTCATTTGAAAAGTTATTTTAATTTATAAACATGAAATTAAAAAAAATTGTAATAAGTAATATTAAATTATGTTTTCTTTTCAACACAAACTATCTTTAAAAAAATTGGGTTTTCTATAAAACCTTTCATTTTCATTCAAACAGTTGTTATTTTATTTCTAGTTAATAGAAAACCAATTTATTTCTTATGAAAATGTTTAAAAATATAATTATTCACTATTTATTTATCTCTATTAAAACCCACTAAATTAATAGTTAGGTTACAATGGACATGTCTAAATAATAATATTTTAATAAAGAACCACATTTCATTTCAACCAAGTGTTTCATGCATCACAAGCTATCAAGGAGATTGAACTTATTTAAAAGGAAAATATATCATAATTTCCTATGGTTTTACAATTTAACTATTTGTATTCATGAGATTATTTTTTCATCCCATTTTTCTTCATTCCTTATTCCACTGAGAATTCTTCATCTCGATTACACATTGCTTTCCCAGCATAACTAATTCAATGATCATCCCATGATACAGGAACCACAACCATTATTACTTCAATTATTTCTAAATAAATCAAATATATTTCCTCTTTCATATCAAATTTATTATAACAATAAGATATATTCTTATTTAATTCACTAGATATTTAATTATTTGATATATTTTCTATTTACGAGTCTTTAATTTATTCCTTATTCTTAGTCATGTAATCATCCTGAAGAATGCACTTCATTTTAATTTCATTTCATTACTATAGACTAATAATCATATCTTTCTAATAACCATAACTATTTATATCATTGATTAATATTTATAACACTCGAGACCCAAAAAAATAGATTTTATTCTTAAATACATTCATTATATAGTAGCTCTAATAACAACCATAGATTCCATTATATAACTCTCATATTATTAATTTACCTATAAAAATGATTTATTACATATATTCTCTCTATACATTAAGAAAAATCATAAACTAATATATCCCAAATCATTATAAACTAATATAAATTTCATTCAATTATATAGGAAACCACAAAATCCATAATAAGTCTTCAATATCTCTCATAAATTCTCCCATACAATCTATTCAGTAAGACATTTAATTTGTAATACATTTCTACATAACCTGTATTAATGGAAATATATTAGGGATGATTTAAAAGTCCCATTATGAGAAAATATAATTGATAATGACCAAATATCATAAGTGAGCATACAATTGAAAAAATATTATTATATCAATAGACAACTAGAAAATAATTCTTTAATATAGTGAAACTGAAATCATAATATGACGATGAATAAAAATTTAAATGAAAGGATCATGTGTATAATAATAACTAATTCTTTATTGATCAAAATCATAATATCGAATGGGTAATTTCATACCCTATACCAATACATCATGATCTTACTATCAAGTCCCTATGTCTTGAAAATTTTTATTCTAGGTAAGAATACATTAAAAATAACCAACTGGGATTATCCCATGACACCTATTGATGCATCAAGGGGATATATAATATCAGGTCCCACCCTTCCAATATTTATCATTAATTCACTCATTATATTGCTGATATGAATATAAATACAGTGTATAATCAAAATTAATTAGGAATCGATAAATATCAACATTGAGATACAATAATATAGAATGCGTATAATTTACAAAATGTGAATAAAAGGGATAAAAAGGTCAAAAATAATCTAAAGAAATATGTGTTATGGTCAAATAATACACAATCAACTATTATAATTGATAAAAAACGTCTAGTTTGGAATTAAAAATATATTAATTTTCAATAGTTCCTCAATCAATAAATGTAATAGATATCCTTGTATGTATATATCAAACTAAACCCAATTTGAGAAATGTGTATAAATTTATGTAAACAATATCACTAGTCAATTGATTTACGAAATCATGGAGAACACCATTCAATCAAATAGTGGAAATAGATAGTGTTTATAGAGGAAATGCATTGGATGAAAAAATATGCCTATAATATAGGATGATTTGGAATGAAAAAGGTATTTATGGACAATTTCATTAATGAAAAATAAAATTACAAAATCCATATATATATGTGAGATTAATAATATCACTTAAAGAACTCTATCTACCAATATAAATATATATCAAAGGTAAATTAATGATATTAAAATACTTTTTTGGTTTTTTATAAATATAACTTTTGGGAAAAAAATATCCTTCATCAATAAAAAATATTTTACAAAACTACTAGAGTAATTATTTATTTTTTATTCCATGATTGGTTAAAAATTATTTTTCATAGAAAGGGAAAAATGATAGAAATAGGTGTTCACATGGAATAAAAAACATAAAATTAGGCATTATAGAACAGTTTTAACATTATCATTAAAAATAAAAATAAATTGTGCAATTTAGGAAATTATTTTCAAATATATTAAGTGAAAATATTTATAAAAAATTATTTTAGTCAAAAAAAACTCCAATAATATATACATTAAAAGATATAGAGTTTTTCAAAATAAATTTTTGGTGGAAGAAAAATTACTTTATTTTTAAATTTTGGAAAGCCGCATTAAAATTTCTAAATACTTAAGTTGAAATCCCACATAAAAATAAGAGATAACAAAACATCCCATCAAAAAATTATAATCTAAAATAGAATTTTTCTTAATGAGAAAAAATTTAAATTTGGTTTATAAATATAAAGGATAACATTGATGGGAAAGGAAAATACAGACAAGTAGGGGATACTGTTGTTTTAGAGGATTATAATTATTCTCAACAATGGTATGTTTTAAGGTGTATAAAATTTAAAAAACAATAAATTTGAATCGAAGGTTTCATTTTTTGTAAGGATAAATTCAAGGAATTATTAAGTAAAATCTAATGATCGATTAGTCAAATCATGTAATAAAAAAGATCAATAATATTATATATATCTCAAAAGTGGGATTTGATTTTATAGAAGCCCTTAAAATATTGAAATCATTTAATTATATCAGAATTTAAATAAAGAACATTAAATATATATTTAAACTCCATTTATGTCATGAATAAAAAAAATACCTTCTTCAGGTGGTCATCATAAAATATAAAATAAATGATGGTACAAAATATCATACATGTCACATGGATTTGAATATGAAAATGGGAAACACTTACAACCATAGAAACCTTTTATTCTAATCCCCTTGAAGGATATGTTTTAAAATGAAAAATTCAATAGCATAAATAATGCGAGTATCATGATTAGAAATATTATTGTGGTTGTAGATACACCTCTAAAAAACATGGTGTATAGTATGGAATATATCACATGGTGTGAAAATTTGAGACCACAAACCCTTACCTTATTTCCCCATTAAATAGAATGTTCTATAACCCTTGGTAATAAAAATAAAAATTTATAAATATTCGATTTTATAACCATATACATATCTATAAAATTTTATAATAGTCAATTATATTTATTCTCTATGTGTATGATAGTTATTTGTTATTTATTTTCAATATCAGGTGTGAGTAAAAATGATCGTTTTGAACTAATTTTGTAAGTGTTTTATTAATAATAAATATTATTAAAAATTTAATCATTAATATATAATAAAAAGTGTTTAAATGTATTTTTAATTATTTATTATTTTATAAATTCATTTCATATGTATTTATCTTATTTTGTCGGATGAAGATATTAGTGGAAACCATGTTCTTCTCATTTATAATGAATGAATGGTATTCTATTAATTCATGAGTTAAATGTTTATATTACCATTCAATAAAAAATAAAAAATAATTATTTTCTTACTAATATCCAATATTATGTTTCCAAATACATAATTTATATAAATATAGAGTGTGGTATATATAAGTGGTCAAACCAACCTATTAAGATAATGATATATTCTATGTGTGAGTATGTCTATGTTAGAATAATTTTTTTTATAATAACATTATCAAAAAAATATAATAATATATTATTGATGTTATTAAGGTGATAAATCAGAATTTTGAAATTTTATTATAAGATGGTAAAAGAAAATGATGTTTTCACTTATAAATAAATCAGTTTTCTTCTGGGTATGTCCATTTTTGGTGGTAAGTTTTATAATGAACAATTATTATAATACTACTTATAAAATTCCAAATTTATATTTCTAGAATATAAATTATGAAATTAAAAAATATATATATTCACTAATACTAATTCTATAAAAAACCTTTAATGTTTTCTATGAAAAAATGAATCATATTATTCATTGGGGTGGTAGTCCTTACACATTCTTGAGAAATGATTTCATATTTTTTTGATTCAATGGGATGTAAATACATATTGGTTATACCATCAAAATAATAACATTACTGTATATTACTTTTACTAATTTCATTATATATATATGGTTTGAATTTTTTTGGTGGAGACTTGATGATAAGAATAAGGAAAATAAGTAAAATGGTTAGTAATATTTATATTGAGGATCCGGATCATCTCTTGAAGTATCATTTGGAAATGAAGGTCATTAAGAACTTATTTGTTCAAGGGTGGGAAAATATTTGAGGGTCTCCAATATAAGTAAATTGGGAATATTTTCATTTGAATATCTATATAGGGTTTTGGATTTAATTTGGTGTAATTGAGCTCATTCTTTCATGAAATAATGGGAAAAGTTTTGGAAAACAATGATAGGTAAGGGGTAATAATTAAATTTCCATAGAGTTAGGTGGGGTAGGTGGGGAAAATTTATTTAGATAGGTACATATGATTTAAAATCATAAAATAATATTCCGGACACTCTCAGTGTCAAATTGATATAGTAAAATTTGATACACATATGATTACCTATATTAAAACTTATTAATGGTGATTAATATTTAACTATGGTTATAATTTATTATAAATAATATAATATGGCCCATCATTCCAAAATTCCATTGTGTAGAATTTGAATTTGGACACCATTTAATGTAATTAAATTTCTAAATAAAATGAATTTTTATTTTAACTTAAAATAATTAATGTATTAAAAAATAGTTTTGTAGAAGACATATCTTATTAATTATTAAGTGTTCTTAATAATATATATCATTTATTATTAATTAAACCTATAATGATCCATAAATTATAAAAAATTATTTTTTGAATAAATATTTTTTATATTATTTAATTTTATTATACACATATATCACATAAATAAAAAAACAAAAAATTATTTCATTAATAGATATCATTACATTATTCATCACCCAACCCATGAAATTCACAAAAACTAACATAGGAAAAAAGAAAAAATATGAAAAATATAATGGAAAAAGTTGTATCACCCTAATCTTTTAGAATCATCTCCCCCACAAACAACGCATTGGGTAAGAAATAAAATATAAGTAAACCAATAGACATATTAGAAAAATGAAAATAAGAAGAATCGGGAGGAATTTGAATGAATAATTTATTATGGAATGAAGAGGTATTTATAAGAGGTAATGTTACCATTATAATAGTACTATGAAAATTAAGAATATTTTCCTAGCCATCAAGAAGAGTAACATGGATATTGGAATAGTATATTGACATAAAAATAAAAACATTTAACATAAATAATATTTAATGATTAATTTAAGAAATTATAAATATTATACTTCCATAAAATAAAAATGATGTTTAAAAAGTGAATTATGTTATGAGATCTTTTTTAATAACACATATTTATATTTCTATCATAAATATCAATTTTTATATTAACAATAAAATTACCTAGTTGGAAAATTGTTTTCATATAATTAATTTTTTTTAGAATTAACTCATTTAAATTATCCAAGGTTTATGTTTTGTTTATTTTTTAAAATACATCAATTTTTAAATGAACAGTAATACTTGTTTTTGAAATACAACATTTTATATAACATAATGATGATGTAATAATGACTAAATAAAATTTAAATATTTTATTTCAGACCAAAATCAATTTAATATGATATGTGGTAATTTAAAAATAATAAATTTATTTTCCAAAACTAAAAAGTAATTTACAAAACCTAAAATTCTATAGTATCCATTTAAATAATCATTTTTTCACTTTCTCCATTCCTTCTAATTAATATAATAAATTTTATTTATAAAGTGATTTAGTTTCCTTAAATATTTTTATTTTATTTTATTTTATTTCATATTATAAAAAATTTTCCTATTTAAAGTTTTTAATTGGATATTATATATGATAAATATTATAACTCAAAATACCCCTCTCTAAAACTATAAATATCCCCTCCCCCCTCGAAAACCACTCCTTCCTCACATACCAATGTCCAATATCTAGACAAATCCCATAATTAGTTCTCCTTGAAATCCTTAGTTATTTATTGGGTAATCAAACACTAAAATTTCAGGAAGTTAAGTGTCATAGAAATGAAGCGACTCCAAAAAAAATAGTAAGTTTTCATCAACTTCTCTTCCCATTTTCCTCTTATCTTATTTTTTTCCCATTTATTTAAAACCCAAACACTATAATATTAATTAATTATTATTTCATAATTATATTATTTATTTAAAAATACTTTAAAAATATATTTATAATGTATATATATTTTATAATCCATTTTATTCTACTTTGGAAAATAACTTTTAAACACTTGGTTAACCACCAGTGAGAATGTTTCTAAATGAATTCTTATCACCAACATTATGGATGGTAATAAAATATTATTTAGTATATATATATATATATTTATATGATATTATTCCTATTTATGTATAAAATTCCTTGAACAAAAAGAATAAAATTGAAGAAGAAAAAAGATATTTTTAAGAAAAATCAGATATAAAAACATTATATTTTTATAAAAAAATTATGAAATAAAAGAAAATTATTATAATTATTAAATAGTGACATAAATTAATATAATTCAAGTTTTTTCAAATTTTTAATGAAAAAAATATTATTTAGTTTCCTGAGAAGTGATGTCATAAAGTGGAATATAAGGTCGAACCCAACTCTTTCAGTTGGGTTATATCTAACATCAATTTTTTAGTATGGATTATCCTATAATATCCTTGAACAACACATTTATTATTTATTCCATTTTATTTCATAGGATATACATTTTTTTACCATTTAAAAAACATTATATGCAAAAATACAATGTTTTTTCAAAGAGTCATTATTTTACAAAATGTTGTATTGACTCCTCTTGAGTTATTTCTCACCCTCTCAAGAATATTGATTTTTTATGCAAACTTTTTCTTCCCTTATTAATTTTGGAACACCAATGGTTTTTCATAAATGTTTTCTTTATTAAACATTTATAAAACACATTCCATTCCATGTGTTTATTTCCTGACATTGATTGATATATGTTCTAATTCCATGTGAAACGCATGATTATGATCATTTAATGATGTGATGGGGGGTCCTAGAATTATATATTCGAATAATGAATTAGTTAAAGGGGTATATCTCATGATATGTTTTGTATTTTACATGTATCCGATTCGATATTTGTTCACAATTATGATATTATGTTTTATTTACATATGTTACGTGTGAAAAGGATGTTATCTTTGTTCACAACAATATGTGGTATTTGAAAACTATCTTATGATGTTTCATTATTATGTAGAATCTACATTTTATACCCTTATAAAATTTTCCCCTTGTGATTATAATGATTATCATATGATTATGATATGATTATGTTGATTATTCTAACCCATGTACTATTGATTCATGTCCCTTATTCCTCCCCTTACAATGCTTTAATCTCACCCTTTTCATTGATGTATATTTTCAAGTCATTAAATTAACTAAGAAGAATGTAGGAGTGATCATAATGATGTAGAATAAGAATTTAAATAATAATTATGTTTTATTGTTTACATGTGATGTATTATGCTAATTTTCCAATAACACTAAACCTTTGGATCTAGAAATGTACCACTATTTGGTTTCTTATATCAAAAATTATGTAATAGTCATGAACGAAAATGTTGGATCACTATTTTTTTTATTTGATAGTGGTTTAGTTAATTTGGGAATTAATATTAGAAAGTATTAGTGAATCCCACAGAGGTAATTTTAAGTATTGGTAGGCATACTCTATTTTGGATAACAATAAGAGTGTGCAGTTTAGAGTAATTAAATACCCTTATAAATACAATAACTAGATGTGGATCTAGAAAACTTGTGACTAGTGGTAATAACCCCAAAAAAGGAAAGCTTGGAAAATTACCCAATCATCACTTGGTGCACAATAATGTGGAATTACTTAACACCTTTTGACACTCTCAGTGGATATGCTTCAATTAATCACAAACTCTATAAAAAATTATTTAGAATATATAGCTAAAGCAATACTTTATTTCAATATTTGAAAAACATGAACAACATGATCCTAGAAAAAAAATTTGACAAAAAGGCTAAACATAGTGATCTCATAAGATATGAACTTATAATAAATTTTTGTATAAGAATAAATTAATTATTCATGATTTATTGACCTTCATTTTGTTAAATACTTTTCTATTTTAGAAAATATTTGGGGCTAAGGGAAACTAAACCAACATCCCATGTGAGGGATAATGTAATTATTGTCCAAAAAATCCCCAATGCCAAGGAATGATGAGTTTAAAACAACTTTGAAATGATTAACAAGCTAACTCAATCTATGAACAATAACAAGAATCATTGGGAATGTACCCCTTCACCCAATAATGGGAAACTATCAATCGAGCCCCTTATACCACAATGGCCACAGATGTTTTTACATATCGTATAATCTTCTAGATGTAGAATGGTTGGAAAACTCAATGGAAATGTTCTTTTCGATTCTCTAAAATTCTAAGAAAGATAAGGAAACCTTTTTTGTTTATCATTCAAATGTAGAGGTTGATAAATAGAGGGAATTGATAATGGTTACCAAGAAAAAGGATGAAATGTTTGAAATTGAGATTTAGGACTTTAAAAGGTTAGTTCATAACCAAAATTTTCCCTAAAAACCTTTTAATAAATAGGGTGAGATAATTCATAGGATTATAAAAATAGAGATGGAATCATTCATGACATGCAATTAAAATTTTACAATGCATGAAATATACTCCTCTTGTTTGGTTATCTACAATGAAATAAAAATTGATAATTTCCTTAGTGGTTTAAAATAAAACCTTCTAAAGGATATATATATCATAGAATCCATATTAGGTGTTTCTTAGACATAATATATGTACAAAATCATTTTTTAGATAAAAGAAGTATTTTTCAAAAAATCAAATTGTAACATTTTTTAATGGAAAACATTTTTTAAAAGAAATATTTTACACTTTTATATATTTAATTTAATGAAATTAAATTATTTTTTAGAATTGGGACATAATTTTCTTTTTGGATAAAGTATTGGTACTTTTATGATCATTTTCATATTTTGATGAATACTGAAAAATACTAAATTTTAATTAAAAGCAACATTTTTAATCGAAAAAATTTATATTGTTAAATTTTTCATTTGAATGGTTGAATGTATAATTAGATTATATTTTTATCATTTAATACAATGTTGGTCATTATAAGTAATTTCACATTTAAATATACCATGAACACATGTCAATCTTTTGATAGTTTTTACTTTTTGAAAAACCTACTTTTCAGTTTTGAAAACGGGAATTAATCTTTAATTAACTAATGAAACTTATATGACTTTAATTTTGTAAAATATAATTCATTTTTTAATTCATAATATCAAAATTTTATTAGGGTGAATTTGTGGTATTTTTTTGAAAACATTCAATTTTTGATGAATAGTGAAAAACACTATTTTATTGTTTAAAATCGAAAATTTATTTAAATAATTATTTATTTTAATTTAATTTATTTTAAGTAAAAACAGATACATAATACCTATATATTTTAAATTTAATTCATTGGAGTCATTTTATAATATGTATAGATATATATAATGTTATTGAACTGTTTACCGTCGTTTACTCACCTTCTTGGAGCTTTTGAGAATTTGCATAAAACATAATTTTACATCTTCTATGAGTTGAATTTCAATAATACAAGAGACATGGTTAACATCAATATGAAAAATGTGGTTCAATAACTAGAAAATAATTATTTTTGATAGTAACTTTTGATATTTATTTACCACGGTTAAAAGTAAATTGGGTAATTAAGGGTAAAAATTATATTATAATTACCATAACACATGTATGAAATCTATTGGACAAGTATAATTAGATGAAAAAAACCTTATAAATAATATATTATCCTTTTGGTCCACTTAGATTAGATTAATATATTTATTATTATTTTATTTAAATAAGAGTTAAAAGTGTTAAATTAAATGTCTAATAACTAAACCATTTTTAATATAGGGTAATACATAAGATAAATTTGACTATAAATATTAATTATAAATCTAGAACGATTTACTACATAATAGTATTTTATTTATAATTATTGGGTAATAAATAAATAAATTTATTAATGACACAACGATGATGCACTAATAACATTATTAATGAAGGATAAATATAATTGATATTATAAATATCCAAATAAATATAATTTTAAACTTTTGATGAATTCCACTAATTTTATAGGTTAATATGATATTTTAGTGTTTATTGAATAAATATTTTTCGAAGTAATAATGTATTAATTATTTTCACAAAAACAAGATACTAAATAGTGTCAAAATTGACATAATTGAGTTTTTAAAACAAATACTATATTATTAATTGATATAATATTCCTAAAAATCTAATTATCATTGAAAGGACTTTTATAAGGTTATATTTATTAATAATGAACCACATGGGGTTCTCCTGTCTTGTTATAGAATTTTTATTAACCATATATTATAAAAATACAAAGAGACATGGTAACTGTCAAACTATTTAACTATTAGTTAAATCTAAAAGATAAGGTTAATATGGTGACCTAAATCTATATAACACATATTGTTTTAGTGGGTATTTACCCATAACTACCTTATAATCTAGATAAATCATTTTGGAGGCATTATAAACCGAAAATGATTTTATTATAAAATAATATTTCAAGCTTTTCCTATAGTGCCCCTCAACCCTCTTATAAAAGGGCACATTCCCTTCACCCAAAATAACACCTAAAAAGCCATTTTTCTGGGCCAAATTCTACCCATATATACTCCCAACATTCCCCCCTTCACCATAGAGGCCTTACATTTGCCATAAATCCAACATAAGGAGCCCTTGTGATCAAATAAAAAGGAAGAACCCGAAGAAGAGGTAAATATTTCATCACCCCTTTCAAGTTCATTTCATATTCCACTTCCTCTTTTTTTTTGTTTCCATTATAAAATAATAACTCAAGTATCTAATATATAATATGATGTTATTATAAAAATGGTACACCCATATTTATTATTCTATCCATCATATGAATGACAAAGTCACCAAACATGTGTACGTACGACATACCGTCTCCACGCTGTGGGGTAGTTTGTTATTCAAACACATTATTATTTGGATGTGTATAATAATGTGTATAACTGATATAAATAAAAATATAACATTATAATTATTATGTATATATGATATTCCATACAATTAAATATGATTTCCCCATCAATATATTGATATTTTTTCTCATGCGTACGTACAGATTACCGTCTCCACAAACGAGATGAGATTCATTCCCCAGCGTAATCATTCAAGAATAATTTTCATTTTATGATTAAAAATAATTTTTATTAACATACTGTCATTCTGTATATTAATAAAATACATCCTATCCATAACAAACATGGCTTACGTATGCTAGCATATAAGGGAAAACAGATCAGCTAACACCCGAAACAATGATGCAACTAAAATGTTATTAACAAATCAATATTATCGGATGATATATGATATCATATTTATGTATATAGTTATTTTATAATTTAATAACAATTATTTAACTATTATACAGGATGTTAACATACCCTTGACCAAGGAAAAGAACATGGTATGGGGTTTCTTATCTCACTTTTAATTCCGTGAGATTTCCATTGATCGCCACTTATTTATTGCATGTGGTGTATTGTGTACTTCCAATGGATATATATATTATCATGATTGTCATTATATTAATGGTATGTTTTGATTAATTTTGTATTTATTAGATTTTGTTCATACGACTCCATTGATTACAATGTGGTAAGGGGTTTTCATCTCACTTTTATTCCCGTAAGACTCATGTTATATTTTACACTATTACCTTTTGTGTAGTGTATGTGCTGCCCATGATTGTGTTCTATGTGGAATAAACGTTAATTTATGGGTATTTAAATCATAATTTTATGATCCTTCATTCATAGGGTCTATGTTTTGTAATTTTGCATATCAGTAATGGAATTTTAAATTTTAATTTCCACTCATTTGGTTTTACGCAGACCTCATTGATTATTTTAATCCATGATTATGGGTCAAATAACTATTTATTTACTTATGTAGTAATTTCCACTACCATTTGTGTGGATATACATTTGATACACATAATCACTCCATTGATAAATTCACAAGTCATCGATGTGATCTTGATAAGAGTAATTATAACTCAATTTCTATTCATTGAGTTAAACATCCCTATCACTGGTGTTGTTTTTACAAGAATATTTGTGAATTTCCTCTGATTGATTTACACTGAATATCCAACCATATTTAGTGTATTTATATTTTTCACACATAATTATGTCATCTATTTATCTTTAACCTTAGGATACAGTCATTATTATCAGAATTCATATCAACTAAAATTCTATTGAAACTTATTTGTTGTTATGTGCCAATTCACATTAATTTGGTGAATATATTGTACTTTTCCATAGTATATCATGTATCCCCTTATTCTCATAATATTATAATGTTTTGATAACCTCAATTATTTTTATTCAAGCGTCTCTCATTTGGTTAGGGACTCTAACTAAAATATCATTTTAAATGTTTTAAAATTTTATGCTTATAAATCTTTCTCATTAATGTCCATGTTTTAATAATGGTTTTAAGGATTTATTTATATGGACATTAATTTTTTAAAATTAAAATTCATTTTAAAAGTTTCAATGTGGTATGGGACACTTTGAATCAAAAATCTATTTTAAACAGCATCTTGATAAAATAGTGAGACTTTTTAATGTTTTCAAGAAAAAGGGGGATATTTCACTCAGATAGTTTTGATGATTATTTTCATCTATGTCAATATTCGTCATTGTTCTTGATTGGGGTTAATTTATTAAAATACAATCTTCGATATTTTTTTTAAATAATTATGTTATACTATAGATGTCGTATTTTTATACCATTCATGGTATGTGGTTAAAATACTGACATTTCGTATCCTATTTTTAATATTAATGTTTAGATTATGTTTCAACCTTTTCATATGAGGAATGAATTGGACTTAGTATGTGACAGGTGGAGCCCACTATATATTCTTGATGCATCGGTAGGTATCATGAAACAAACTAGTGTCTTGTCACATGGCCTTGACAAAATCTTATTTATAGTCTTGTTACAAGGCCTTGACTATGTGGTTATGAAGTCTGGAATTATGCATTTCATCGTTATGAAATTGGCTATTGATATTACATGTGATTATTCGACTACTAAAATATCCATGTGAATAAGAAAATGGAATTATTTGATTTATCTTTTCTATATTATGCTGATGTTTAAGTTTAAAAGGCCTGTGTTCTAGTCTTATACATTGCCTTAAATTTTTATTCTTATTTATGATAGTTTTCGCTATATTGTTATCCTTACTGAGCATTTGAGCTCACCACATTTATTATGTTTTATTTTTCCCATGATGCAAAGAAGTATATTACTATTAACCAGCGGGAATAGGATAAGGGATATAAGAGTGTTCAAAGGGGACACAATGTTGTTTTTTTATTTCATGATTCAATGTAAAACTTGTGAATGTATCTAGTACTTCCAAGGCTACTAAACTAATCAGTATTTTGGGAAATTATTCCTTGTATCATGCCAATGTTATGTAATAATGCACAAATTCTAGGTAACTTGGGTTGGGGCATTATAGTTGGTAGCAGAGGATGTTTAGTACAAACCTAGGAAGCTAGATTTAGAAAAAACACTGATTAGGAAACACTACCCTAAGATGGACATTGATCATTAGTATAGTAGAACATCCAAAAATTTTGGTAATATAAATATTATGTCGGTTTTTTAAGAAATACATCCATGTATGGATACGAGTAGGTAAAGGCGGCTCTGGCATAGATGTACCAAGGAGTAAAAATTCATACAAGGAGATTCAGGCTTGACCCAATGTATCCTGGTACACGACAATGAGCCTTGATTCACTCTTGTTTATGACACTCCTGGGGGATATTCTTAAGATAATTAACATTTTCATTACAAACCAATTTGATTGATTTTAATATAAGATGACAATAAATATCCTTGGTTAATCATAAGGTGTTTTAGATTGAAAATAATGTGTTATGATATTATCTAAATGAATTTATGACTCACGCAATACTTTCTCCTGTTAGTCAATGGATGGATTCCAAGGATGTCATAGTAACATCTAACATGATGTATAATGTGGACATAGTGGTGGAAATGATAAAAGAAATATAATATTGATAGGTGTAAAAGATATCATGTTCATTCCAAATCAGTTTTCCATAAATATGATCAACAGAATATATATTAACCAACTCCTAGACTCAATAAAGAAGAGAATGGAGGTGAATGATAAGATCTCCAGCAGTGGAGACCATAGAGAAAAGAAGCTCAATTTCCATCATATAGGACATTTGGAAGGAGAAGCCTAGGAAAGTGTCTCAATAGAACAAATAAATGCTTTATTTGTGGGAAAGAAAGATATAATTTAATGAATTTATGAGGAAAAATGAAAAGTATTATAGAAGAAAATAAAAATGATAGTATGAAACCATTTATAGTCATTTTTCGTAAATACAGGGGACCTTGGGATTAAACGAGTGAATTCCCTATTCTATAGGATAACCTATTGGTCATGGAAGAACCTATGTGGAAATAAATGGATGGTGAAATGTTTAAAAGTATTAGTGCACTTTGTTTATGGGATTACTTGGGAAGAATTTTCACTTGTATGTGTAACCCTGCTCTTTGTTATGTGAAAATGCTATTTTAGGAAGAATTATCTTTCCTATTGTTCATATAGTTATAAACAACCATTTGGGTTTATATGATACTTGAATTTGAGGCAATTAAAAGTTATTAAATTTTGGGATAAAAATTCAAGGTATGAGATAACATTTGTGATGAAATTATGTTATGGCTGTTTTGAGGAATTTATCTCATTTTGGGAATGTTATAAAATATAGTTTTTGAAATATGACAACACGCTGACCATGTGACAACCTGTCACATCGGACAAAGCTGCAGGAATCAAACCCACAACCAGAGTGCAATTGATATTTATTATCTACCACTGAACTATGTGAAGTCCCTAGTTAGTATGACTAATTCATTTTAGTTAAATTATTTTATTGATCAATAATAAGTTTTTTTGTGATCTTATGTCTTATCAAATTGATATCCTTAGTATAGGAAAATGATTTGGGGATTAAGTGATAAATTATATTTTGGATGACGTTCGCTCTGTTAGGAACACTATATGCCAAAGGAAAATATAATACTATGGGATTTCAATTGAGAAGTAATGGTGGATTCTTATCAATGTTTTTAATGTGGATTTATAGCGATTTTGGTTATTTATGTAGATGATTAACCTATCATAGAGAATATGTGGTCAGGTTAATTACTTTAAAGTATGTGACTTTTAGAGTAGATGATGTTATTTGGGGATAAAATTCAATGCACAAGACTGAGTAATAAATTTTTTTTATTTTTGGGGTTTCAATACAAGTTTGGATTATATTGAAGGATTTTAAGGACAAATGTTTATTGAATTGTATTTATTGAACTTTGGGTATTTTTGGTTTGATTTTATAAATTAAGATTAGTATTTCTTTTTCTAAAGGATTATCCTTTTTTGGGATCATGTGATATTCTACTAACCATTTTGGTTTTGGTTAATCTCTAAAGATGAGGTTAATATATATAGTTTATCCTTTGTGGATTATGTTATTCCATTGAAGTTTATTCTAGCACTTCAGGTGTGACCAATTCATCATGAATACTCTTCATTTAAATAAAAAAGATGATTTAGTGGTAAATAATTATTAAAGGATGAAACTCTACTTAAATTGTATGTATATATCTTTATTTTCTTAGTCAATCTCATAAATAAATTCCTCAACTTTATGAAATGTAACTTAAAACAAAAAAAACATTGTCCTTTTAATTTTTTTACAATGAAACTAATGACTGTTTATCCCATCACAAGTTTGTGGTTTTGTTATTGTTAACATTCTCCTTATCATGTTTTCTATCACTCTCAACCCAAACATGACACTTATTTTATCTTACATATCCATGTTTTCCAACATGGAATCCTAATATGGGCTATCTTAGGTGACCTTTTTACATCTATTTTTTTCATTTAAAGTGATAGTTTTATTGACTCTTTTTCTGATGTGGGACTTTCAATGAAGTTCCCAAGCCCAATTTTAAAATTGTGAGGACGCAATTTCCAAAATGGGGGAAGAATGTAACACCACAAGATTTCATAGTAATTTATTATCTTTAAATTAATTCAATAGTTTGCGCTACATGCAACACCGAGTTCGAGCGCACCACGACTTACCAAACTAGTTGTTCAAAAGCGGTTAGGAATAATATTAACTGAATTATGAATTTTATATACTCCATATAATTTTAGAATCCATATTATGTGTTTCATAGACATAATATAAGAACAAATTCATTTTTTAAACATAATAATTATTTTTCAAAAAATAAAATTTTAACACCATTTAATGGAAACCTATTTTCAAAACCAATATTTTACAATTTAATATATTCCATTTAATGAAATGAAATTATTATTTAGAATCGGGTTGTAAAAATTTATTTTGGATAAATTTTGGTACTTTTTTAAAAACTTTCATATTTTGATTAATACTTAGAAATACTAAATTTTAATTGAAAAAATTTTTTTTAATGAAAATAATTTATAGTGTTAATTTATGAATTTTAGTGATTCGAAATTATAACTATATTATTTTTTTATCATTTCATACAGTTTATGTCAATATAAGTAATTTTACATTTAAATTTGACATAAACACATGTCAATCTTTTGATAATTTTAACTTTTTAAAAATCATGCTTTTTGGTTTTGACAAAGGGAAATAATTTAAAATTAATTAATGAAACTTCTATGTGTTTAACTTAGTAAAATATATATCATTTTTGAATTCTTAATATCAAAATTATCTTAGGGTAAATTTTTGGTATTTTTCTTAAAACATTATATTTTTGATGAATAGTGAAAAACACGGCGTTATTGTTTAAAACTGACTTTTTATTTAAATAATTATTTATTTTAATTTAATTTATTTTAAGTAAAATTAGATATATAATACATATAAATGTTCAATTTAATTCATTGGAGTCATTTTATAATAAGTTTATATATATATATATATATATAATTTTATTGAACTTTTTACTATCTTTTACTCACCTTCTAGGAACTTTTGAATATTTGCATAAAACCTAAATTTACCACTTCTATGAGTTAAATTTCAAAAATCATAGAGAAACAGTTAACATAAGTAAGTAAAATATGGGTCAATAAGATAAATATTTTTTTGGTGAATACTATCTTTTGACTATTATTTACCACGGTTAAAAGTAAATATGGTAATTAAGGGTAAAAATTATATTTTAATTACAATAACACATGTCCAAATTCTATTTTATAAGTATAATTCAACAAAAAACAACCTTAGTAATAAAATATGGTCTTTTTGGTCTACTTGGATTAGATTAGGACATTTGTTATTATTTTATTTAAACAAGAGTTAAAAGTGTTAAATTCAGTGTTTAATAACTAAACCATTATTAATATAGGGTTATACATAAGATAAATTTGACTATAAATATTAATTATAAATTTAAAAATATTCCCTACATAATTTTATTTTATTTATAATTATTAGAAATTAAATAATTAAATTTATTTATGACACAATGATGTTGTAGTAATTACCTTATTAAAGATAGATTAATATAATTGATATTATAAATATCCAACTAAATTTAATTCGATACTTTTGATGAATTAAACTAATTTTCTAGGTTAATATGAAATTTTAGTGTTGATTAAAAAAATCTATGTAATCATGTTGTAATGATTTTCACAAAAACCAAATTCTAAATTGTGCCAAAATTTACATAATTGAGTTTTTAAAACAAAAACTACATTGTTAATTGATATAATAGTCCTAAAATCTAAGGCTCGGAAAAAGGACTTAGATAAGGTAATATTTATTAATAATGAACCATATCGGGTTATCATTCCTTGTTATAGTATGTTTAAAAACCATATAATATAAAAATACCAAGAGATGTGGTAAATGTCAAACTATTTAACTAAGAGTTAAATCTAAAAAATAATAATAATATGGTGACCTAAACCTGTATAAAACCTATGTGTTGATAGGTTTTCGACCCATCCCAACCATAGCCTCAAATTAATCATTTGGGATCAATTAGAAACTTAAAATGATTTTATTACAAAATAATATTTCAAGCTTTTCCTAAAGTGCCACTCACCCCTCTGATAAAAGGGAACTTCCCCTTCTCTCAAAATCAATTCTCCAAATCCTTTTGGCTCAGCCATCCCCTGCCCAAATATCCTCCCAACCTTTCTCCCTTCATCCTAGAGGCCTTAATTTGGTCAGAAATCCATCCTAATGAGCCCTTTGGGTCAAATCAAATGAAAGAACCTCTAGCTGAGGTAAATATTTCATCACCTCATTCATGTTCTTTTCTTCTTCTACATCCACTTTGTTTGTTGATTCCATTCTAAAATAAGAACTCCAGTATCTTCTATATACTGTGATTTTATTATAATAAAGGTAAAACCATATTTATTATTCTATTTTTCATATGAATGACAAAGTCTACATACGTGCGTACGTACGGCTTACCGTCTCCACGTCGTGGTGTAGTTTGTTATTCAAACACTTCATTATTTGTATGTGTATAATAATGAGTATAAATGATGTAATTAATAAATATAACATGTTAATGATTATCTAAATTTGATATACCATCCAATTACATTTTATTTCCCACTCAATATAATGATATTATCGCTCAAGGGTACGTACGGATTACCGTCTCCACGAACGCGATGAGATTCATTCCCCAAAATAATCATTCACGAATAATTTTCATTTTATGATTAAAAATAATGTTTAAAAACTTAATATCATTCAGTATATGAATAAAATAAATCCAATCCATAACAAACATGGCTTGCGTAACAGATCATATAAGGGAAAACAGATCAGTTAACACCTGAAATGATGATACTGCTAAAATATTGTTAACAATGCAATATTAGATGATCATATATGATATCATATTTATGTATATAGTTCTTTTATTATTTAATAACAATTATTTAAGTATTATATATGATATTAACGTACCCTCTACTAATGACATGTACTAGGTAAGGAGTTTTATATCTCACTTTTAATTCCGTGAAATTTCCATTGTTCACTACTTATTTATTGCATGTGGTGTATTGTGTATGGCCAATTGATATAAATATTATCATTATTATCTTTATATTAATGGTATTTTGTGAATCATTTGGTGTTTATTAAATTTTCTTATACGACTCTATTGATTACAACATGGTAAGGGGTTTTCATCTCACTTTTATTCCCGTGAGTTTCATGCTATATTTGCCACTATTACATTTTGTGTGGTGTATTTACAGACCATGATTTTATTATTTGTGTCATATAATTTAATTTATTGGTATTTACATCATCATTGTGTGATCCTTCTTTCATGGGGAGTATGTTTCGTAAGTTATCAAATCGGTAAGGGAATTTCACATTTCAATTTCTACTCATTTGGTTTTACGCAAACTTCATTGATTATTTTACTCCAAGATTATGGGTGAAATCACTATTATTTAATTATATAGTAATTCCAACTCTCCTTTATGTGGATATAAATTTGATACACATAATCACTCCATTGATAAATTCTCAAGACATTGATACAATCTTGATAAGAGTAATTTTAAGTCAATTTATATTCCTTGAGTAAAACATCCAACTCATTGGTGTTATTTTTACAAGAATATGTGTGGATGTCCTCTGATTGATTTACACTGAATATCAAATCATATTTAGTGTATTTATATTTGTCACGCATAATTATTTCATTGATTTATCTTTAACATAAGGATACAATCGTTATAAGGGAATTCATTTCAACTAACATTCCCTTGAAACTTCCATGTTGTTATGTGCCAATTCACATTTATATGGTGTATATAATATACTTTGACATAGTATATCTTGAATCCCATTATTCCCATGATATTATAATTTTTTAATTACCTCAATTATTTGTATTCAAGAATCTCTCATTTGGTTAGGGACTCTAACTAAAATATCATTTTAAATGTTTTAAAAATTTACCCTTCTAAATAATTGTCATTAATTTCCTTGTTTTAAAAATGGTTTTAAGGATTTATTTATATGGAAATTAATTTTTTAAAATTAAAATTCCTTTTAAAAGTTTCAAAGTGTTATGGGATAGTTTTATTCAAAAATCTATTTTAAACAGCTTCTTGATAAATAGTGAGACTTTTAAATGTTTTCAAGAAAAAGGGGGGCATTTCTCTCATATAGTTTTGTTGACTATTTTCATCTTTGTCAATATTAGTCATTATTCTCGATTGAGGTTAATTTATTAAAATAAAAACTTCCATATTGTATTGAATTAATTATGATTGACTATAGATGTGCTATTTTTATTCCATTTATGGTTTGTTGTTATAATATTGACATTTCATATGATAGTTTTAATACGAATGTTTAGATTATGTTTCAAGCTTTTCATATGAGGAATGAATTGGACTTAGTAAGTGAAGGGTGGAGCCTGATATACCTCCTTGATGTATCGGTAAGTCTCATGAGACAAACTAGTATTTTCGTACAAGGATGTGAAAAAATTTTCTTTATAGCCTTGGCATAAGGCCTTGACTATGTGGTTATGAAGTGTGTCATTATGAATTTCATCATTATGAAATTGGATATTGATATTACATGTGATTATTAGACTAGTTAAATATCCGTGTGAATAAGTAAATTGAATTATTTGACTTATCTTTGCCATATTATGCTAAAGTTTAAGTTTAAAAGGCTTGTGTTCTAGTCTTATACATTACATTAAATGTTTATTCTTATTTATGATAGTTTCCGCTATATTGTTTTCCTTACTGAGCATTTGAGCTCACCCCCTTTCTTATGTTTTATTTTTCACATGATGCAATGAAGTATATTACGATTAGCAAAAAAATAATAGGCTATGGGATATAAGAGTGTTCAAAGGGGACATAATGTTGTTTTTTTAATGATGTAACGTAAAATTTATGTATATATCTAGTACTTATAAGGCTACTAAACATGTAACACCTGAGACTTTTATGTTATATAAATCATCAAAGGAATCTTTTTCTACACACAACACTTTCTTGGCTTGCTTTACACGAAATCACATCCTTCCTTCATAGCTTGTGTCGTACGCAATACCGAGTTTCACTAAACAATGATATGCTATTAAAATATTATTAAAACTAGCCCATATGAATAGTAATAACCACTTTTTAAAATTTTATTTTTCAAAATGGACTTCATTTTTGGATTCGGAATTTTGAAATTATCCTAGGGTGAAATTTTGGTATTTTTTTTGAAAACTTTCAATTTTTGATGAATAGTGAAACCACTAAGTGGTAGTTAAAAAACTGAATTTTTCATAAAACTTAATTTTACCGCTTCTGTGAGTGGATTTTCAGAAATCATAGAATCACGGTTGATGTCAGTAAGTAAAATGTGGTTCAATGAGATGAAAATAATTTTTTGGTGAATAGTAACTTTTTCCTTTTTTTTACCGCGGTTAAAATTAAATAGGGTAATTAAGGGTAAAAATGATATTATTATTACCCTAACACATGTCCTAATTATATTGGAAAAGTTTAATTCGACCAAAAACAACCTTAGGAATAAAATATGACCATTTAGGCCCACATGGATTAGATTAGGACATTTATTATTAATTTATTTAAAGAAGGGTTAAAATAGTTAAAATCAATGTTTAATAAGTAAATAATTTTTAATATGGGGTTATACATAAGATAAATTCGACTATAAAAATTCATTAGAAAGATAAAACGCTTTCTTACATAATGGTATTTTATTTGTAATTTTTAGACATTAAATAATTTAATTTATTTATTACACAAAGATGATGCAGTAATTATCTTATTAAAGAAATATTGACATAATTGATGTTATAAACACCAAAATAAATGTAATTTGAGACTTTTTATGAATTCCACTAATTTTATAGATTAATATGAAATGTTATTATTGATTTAATTAACTTTATTTGAACTAATCATTCTGTTATGATTTTCACAAATATTAATTACTAAATAGTGTCAAAATTGACATAAAATAGTTTTTAAAACAAATATTATATTAGAAATTGTTATTTTATTCCTAAAAATCTATGATTCGACCAATTGACTTATATAAGGTTATATATATTAATAATAAACAACTTGGGGTTCGTTTGGCTGCTTATTGTAAGTTTATTAACCTTATAGTATAATAACACAAGAAGACACAGTAAAAGTAAAATTATTTAACTTAATGTTAAATCTACATGATAAGGTTAAAATAGGAACCTAAACATGTCTAAATTATATTGGATGAGATGATTTCGACCCATCCCCACCTTATCCTCGAAATAAATAAATTTGGATCTATTTAAAACCGAACTTAACTTTATAATAAAATAATAGTTTTAGTTATTCCAAAGGTGCCCCTCTCCTCCCTTATAAAAGGGCACCTCCTCCCTCTCTTCCTCACACCACTTTGAGCCTTCATGCTCGGCCAAACCCTGCCAAATTCTCCTCTCCACTTCCCTAGTGACATCCTAGAGGTTCTGGTCTTCTTCAAAGACCTATTTTAGTGCCCTAAAAGGAGGTCTCAAAGAAGTACTTCAAAGAAGAGGTAATGTCTGTTACCGATTCTTTCATCTTTATTTCTTCTTCCACTTCTTCTTATTTAGTTTTTTCATAATGAAGTAATAACATCAGTATCACTCATATACTGATATGTTATTATAAGTATGAAACAACCCTATTTCACCATCTATCCATCCTACAGAAAAACAAATCACCGCGCGTGCGTACGTACGGAATACCGTCTCCACACCGTGGTGTAATCTATTTTCCACCACCAACTTAAGTGGATGGGTATAATGGTGTAAATAATGACTAAATATGACTATTATAAAGTGATACTGATTCTGAAATAGTATACATACACTCCAATACAATTCCACTATCATAGGAACGATATCATCACTCGTGCGTACGTACGGAATATCGTCTCCACGATGTGATGCGACTCGTTCTACATGATATTCATTTCATAATGATTATATAAAATAAATGAATTGAATGAATTAATATGATATATATTACACTAATACCATTCGGGAAATGAGGTATCTATAACCTAAAGAGAAGAATAAGAATTTATTCGACAAAACACGCATAAGAACAAAAAGCTATAAACACCTAAATAACAAGTAACAATGAAATATTACTACTAAGAAGCTAAGAATATGACCATATATGATATCATAAAAATATGTATGATTCTGAAATAAGTCAATAACATTATTTAAATCATTATACAGGATGTTAGGACACGTACAAAGCATATCGGACCTAAGGTATGGGAAAATCTTGCAATCTCAATTTCTATCTGAGATTGTTTATACTTCAGAATTTACTGGGGTGTATTTTATCATCCATATCCATGTTTCCTCAAAATATAATATTATTCCATCCACCTACAATTGTTTAAATTCAATTTACCCTTCGGTGAGTTTTTAGTAAAAGATATGAAAGTAATCTTTTGTTGTTTTTCGTATGAGGTACTTTTTGACTTTTCCGACAAAAGTACGAAGAATGTTTTTTTAACTTATACGGCATGAATGGATTTTTAAAACATTATTTCCAAGAAGAATCCTTTACAAGTTTTCAAGTTTATTTGTAATCAACTTCTTTTTGTTATAATTTTATGACATGTTAAGAAATGAAAAGTGTTTTTGAAGTAGAAATGATATTTTCCTCATGAATGGAGTTCAAGTGTTTTATCAAAATTATTTTCCATATAAGATAATAATGGGTTATGTTTCTATCCCTATTATTACATGGATTTTATTATGTTGTGATGGAAATATTTTTTATGAATTCCTTTATCAAATATGAATTGTTTTATTATGTCACGATGTTTAAGATTCCCATTTTTATTACATGGGTTTTGCAATGGTGTATGATTTATGATTTTGTGGAACACATAATAATGGTATCATTATGAGATGGGTGGGACCTATATCTCCCTTCAATTCATTGGGTAAAGATTTTATATCTCATGAGATAGACATGGCTGGAACGGTAGGTTTTACCGGTTCAGTGAAGCAGGACTGAAACGAGGGTAACTCGGTGTAGAAATGGACTTTGTCCACTAAGATAGTCTTGTCAATGAGTCTTGACTAATAAGAAATGATTCTCTATTATTATGTGTGTATGACACAAAGTTTCATGTTTTAATTTATGATTATTGGAATTACATTTCACTACTATGATTTATCCCATGTTATGAAATTAAGATCTCTTTTGGAGGTTAAGATTTCCAAAAGTTATGTGCTTATGTATATGATGTGATTAATATTACTTTTGTTTACCCTTACTGAGCATTTAAGCTCACCCTTTTGTTTGTTTTATTTCCCCAGGTCAGGAAGAAGGTTATTAAGTAGAATATGCCAATAAGGGACTCTAGATATGATGAAATAAATGGGAGGCAAAGTAGATGCTTTATGAACCAGTTGTTTATGTTTCCCAGTTTCTAAAGACACTATACATATACGGTCCTTTCTTGGTTTTGTTATATGTTGTAATAAGTGTGCTTCAATTCTGAAGTAATAACAATGTATGTAATGTATGGGTCATTATATTTGGTATCAGAGGGAGGTTATAGTCAACCTTTGGAAACTATGATGTGAAAGCCTTAGTAACAACCCTAAGGATAAGTCTAATAATAGAACACAATATTAGTGTTTTAGAAATGGCCATCAATAACCTAGGATAAGACCTTAAGTGTGAAATTTTATTCTTGATTATGTGGTTTTCCTATTATAATTATTGTTTCTCACACTATTCTTCTTTGTTTTAGTCAATGGATGGAACCCGAAGGAACCATGTTTATGCGTAATACGACGGGCAATGCAATGATTGTCCCCCTGAGCAACCAAACGTTATGGGAGCTGGAATGAGAAATCTTGTAGCCATGCTCACACAACTCTCTCAAGCTATGAATCATGTAGGACTTCCAAACGAGCAATTGAAGGAGCAACATTCTGTTGAATACTTCATGATACAACGTCCACCTTCATTCAGCGTGTCTACTGATCCATTAGTTGCTAAACAATGGATTAGTACTACTGAAAAGATATTTTCAGTTATTCAATGTTCTGAGCATGGTAAAGTCATCTTAGTAGTGTATCGTTTGGAAGGTGATGCTGATCAATGGTGGAATCTTATTAAGAATACGAGGCAAAGGGATGAAATTGAGTCCATGTAATGGGACGAGTTCAAAAACTTATTTTTCAATAAGTACTTCCCTTGTATTCTCCGAACAAAGATGGAGAAAGAGTTTCTTGAACTGAAGCAAAAGGATGATGAATCTGTTGGTACCTATGAAGCAAATTTTACAAGACTTGCAAGGTACGCTTCTGGTATTATTATCCAACCTGAGAGTAAGATTGATCAATTCTTTAGTGGCTTAAAACCAAGTCTTTGATGGGACTTATCCATAAGGGACATCAATAGCTATGAGGAAATTGTTCGATGTGCTCTCAAAGTTGAGATGGATATTGGAGTAACCCATCAGTCATATGGGTTTGATAAGAAGAGGAAAATGGAATTCAAAGGAAAATCTAAAGAGCACACTGAAAAGAAGATGAGCTTTCCCTTATGCTCAAAGTATGGAAAGAAACATGGAGGGAGTTTTCTTAAAGGGACAAGTAAATGTTTCAAATGTGGAAAAGAAGGTCATCGGGCATTTGAATGCCACGATGATGGGAAGAATATGTATAATGATTCAAACAAAGGAAGGGATACAAAGAATGAACCTAATACACTTCAATGTTTCAAGTGCAAGGAGATGGGACATTATGCCAATAAATTCCCTAATCCAAGGGTTGATGACGATGGTCGACATCGACAAAATCATAAGGCTAAAGACAAAGGAATGTCACATGAAATTTCTATCAACGATGTGGAGTACGATAACGATGTGGTGAAAGGTACACTTACCGTCCACTCTAAAGTAGCAAATGTTTTATTTGATTCTGGATCCACCCACTCCTTTATTTCTGAAGAATTTTCTAAGGGTATCACCATATTAACTCAACAATTAGATGTTGAGTTAGCTATGACAACACCTAATGGCACAACAGTCGCATCAAAAGTTTATAATTCTTCTCCGATTGAAGTTTGTGGGAAATTGCTTCCTGAAAATATTGTGATCCTTCATATAGTAGAATTTGATGTGATTATTGGCATGGATTGGCTTTCTCTACATGGATATCATATCAATTTCCATAGAAGGGAAGTCACATTTCATATTCCAGATCAATCTATGATCATCTATCGATGCAAGGATGAACATAACCTTCCAGTGGAAATTTCTTTTAGTTTATGGGTATTGATTCTACTAAACTAATGTTATTTTTCTCAAATGGTTGGTGAGAAACTCATGATTAAGAATATGCCCATTGTACGGGAGTTTGATGATGTCTTTCCGGAGGAATTACCGGGTCTTCCACTGAATCGTGAAGTTAAGTTTTCAATAGAACTCGTACCGGGGGCTTTGCCTATTTCAAAGACACCTTATAGAATGGCCCCAATAGAGTTGCAGTAATTGAAGAAGCAACTCCAAGATAATCTTGATAAGGGGTTCATACGCCCTAGTGCCTCACCTTGGGGAGCACCTGTTCTGTTTGTTAAGATGAAATATGGATCAATGAGACTCTGCATTGATTATCGGGAACTTAACAAGATCACTATCAATAACAAATATCCTCTCCCGCACATTGATGACCTACATGACCAACTACGTGGAGCTCAATACTTTTTCAAGATTGATCTTCGTTCAGGGTATCATCAATTAAGGGTCAAAAGGGAGGATATACCAAAGACGGATTTCTGTAAAAGGTATGGACACTATGAATTTATAGTGATGCCATTTGGTCTTAATAATTCCCCTGCTATCTTCATGGATCTAATGAATAGAGTCTTTAGAGACTATCTTGATCAGTTTGTGGTAGTCTTTATAGACCCTATTCTTGTCTATTCAAAGAGAAAGGAAGAACATGTAGATCACTTGAGAATTATATTGAAGACCCTGAGAAAGGAGAAGCTTTATGCCAAATTTACCAAGTGTGAATTTTGGCTTAAAAAAGTTGTATTTTTGGGTCACATAATCTCAAAAGAAGGGATATACATGGATCCAGCAAAAACAGAGGTTATCGAAAGATGGTCAAGACCAACAACAGTAACCGAGATCCGAAGTTTTCTTGGTTTGGATGGATATTATCGACGTTTTGTGAAAGATTTTTCACGATTATCTAATCCACCCACAAAGTTGACTCGGAAAGGAGTTAAGTTTGTTTGGACGGAAGAATGTGAAGTGAATTTCAAGGAGTTGAAAAGAAGGTTATCCAGTGCACCTGTGCTCACACTGCCTTGTAGTGGAGAAAGGTTTGTGATCTATAGTGATGCATCCCAAAAGGTATTGGGGTGTGTTCTTATGCAAAATGATGTGGTGATAGCTTATTCCTCACGACAGTTGAAAATACATGAGCAAAATTACCCAACTCATGATTTGGAGTTAGCTGCGGTAATCTTTGCATTAAAAATTTGGAGGCATTACCTTTATGGTGAAAGGTGTGATATTTATACTGATCATAAAAGTTTAAAGTATATTTTCACACAAAAGGAGATGAATATGCATCAAAGAAGATGGTTGGAGCTGATTAAGGATTATGACTGCTCAATCCATTACCACCCTGGGAAAGCAAACAAGGTGGCAGATGCATTAAGCCGACAAGACCATGCTAGTTTATCCATGATGAGGATCACAAAAGATCCAATATTTATGGATTTACAAAGGATGGATCTTGGAATTATAATGGAAGGGGAAAATTCTTATCTTTATCAAATGAATGTTCAACCATCTATACATGTGAAGATTAAAGAGTCACAGAAAGAAGATGTTGAGTTACAAAAGAAGGTGAGAAGTGTTCCTGAATTCAACCTTGATTGTGATGGGATAATAAAGTTCAGGAATCGGGTTTGTGTTCCTCCCATCCCTGAATTAAAGAAGGATCTTCTGGATAAGGCTCATAGTTCTTCATTATCTATTAATCCTGGAAGCACAAAGATGTATAGGGACCTGAAAAAGTACTTCTGGTGGGATGGCAGGAAACGAGATGTTGCTAAATATGTCTCTCGATGCTTGGTTTGTCAACAAGTTAAAGCTGAGAGACAGAAGTCTAAGGGGATGTTACAACCATTACCCATACCCGAATGGAAATGGGAAAACATCACTATGGAGTTTGTCACAGGACTTCCTAAAACATCCAAAGGCAATAATGCTATCTAGGTCATAGTTGATCGTCTTACAAAGTCTGCACACATCATTGCTATTACAGAGGATTTCTATTTGGATCAACTTGCCAGGATATATGTAAAGGAAGTGGTAAGATTGCATGGAGTACCACTATCTATTATATCTGATCGGGATCCGAGATTTACCTCGAAGTTCTGGCAAAGTCTTCAGCATACTCTGGATACAAAGTTGAGTTTCATCGCTGCTTATCATCCTCAGACAGATGGTCAGTCTAAGAGAACAATTCAAACCCTATAAGATATGCTGAGAGCTTGCTCTATGGATTTCAAAGGTGGTTGGGATCAACACCTACCTTTGGTGGAATTTTCTTATAATAATAGCTTTCACTCCAGTATTCAGATGAATCCTTATGAAGCTCTCTATGGAAAGAAATACAAGACTCCAACTTGCTGGGATGAAGTTGGGGAAAGAAAGCTATTAGGACCTGATCTCGTTGATGAAATGGCAGAAAAGGTCAGATCTATTCAACAAAAAATAAGAGCAGCTCAGAGTCAACAGAAAAGTTATGCCGACAACCGAAGAAAAGACCTAGAGTTTGAAGTGGGTGATAAAGTGTTCTTACAAATATCTCCCTAGAAGAGGGTTATGAGATTTGGAAAGAAGGGGAAGTTGAGCCCTAGATATATCGGTCCTTTCGAAATATTGGATCGTGTTGGGAAGGTAGCTTACCGATTGGCGCTTCCACCGAATATCTCTCAAGTTCACGATGTGTTCCATGTATATCACCTGAGAAAGTACATACCCGATCCTTCACATGTACTCAGCTCAGAAGTTATACCGCTGGAGAAAGATCTTTCTTATGAAGAACAACTGATAGAGATTCTGGATTGTGGTGAAAAAGTCCTATGAAACAAGACCACTCGATTGGTGAATGTTTTATGGAGGAACCACCAATTAGAAGAAGCTACATGGGAGCCTGAGGATATGATGAGGGAGAGGTATCCTCATCAGTTTGTTACAAAGTGACGAATTTCGAGGGAGAAATTCATTTTAAGGGGGGTAGAATGTAACACCCGAGACTTTTATGTTATATAAATCATCAAAGGAATCTTTTTATACACACAACACTTGTTTGGCTTGCTTTACACAAAATCACAACCTTCCTTGATAGCTTGCGTCGTACGCAATACCGAGTTTCACTAAACAATGATATGCTATTAAAATATTATTAAAACTAGCCGTTATGAATAGTAATAACCACTTTTTGAAATTTTATTTTTCAAAATGGACTTTATTTTTGGATTCGGAATATCGAATTTAGCCTAGGGTGAAATTGTGGAATTTTTTTTAAAACTTTCAATTTTTGATGAATAGTGAAACCATTAAGTGGTAGTTAAAAACTGAATTTTTCATAAAACATAATTTTACCACTTCTGTGAGTGGAATTTCAAAAATCCGAGAGACACAGTTGATTTCAGTAAGTAAAATGTGGTTTAATGAGATGAAAATAATTTTTTGGTGAATAGTAACTTTTTACTTTTTTTTACCACGGTTAAAAGTAAATAGGGTAATTAAGGATAAAAATGATATTATTATTACCCTAACACATGTCCTAATTCTATTGGACAAGTTTAATTCGACCAAAAACAACCTTAGGAATAAAATATGACCATTTAGGCCCACTTGGATTAAATTAGTACATTTATTATTAATTTATTTAAAGAAGGGTTAAAATAGTTAAAATCAATGTTTAATAAGTAAATAATTTTTAATATGGGGTTATACATAAGATAAATTAGACTATAAATATTAATTAGAAAGCTAAAACGATTTCCTACATAATGGTATTTTATTTGTAATTTTTAGAAATTAAATAGTTTAATTTATTTATGACACAAAGATGATGCAGTAATTATCTTATTGATGAAATATTGACATAATTGATGTTATAAACACCAAAATAAATGTTATTTGAGACTTTTTATGAATTATACTAATTTTATAGAATAATATGAAATGTTATTATTGATTTAATTAACTTTTTTCGAACTAATCATCATGTTATTATTTTCACAAAAATTAATTACTAAATAGTGTCAAAATTGACATAAAATAGTTTTTAAAACAAATATTATATTAGCAATTGTTATTTTATTCCTAAATATCTACGGTTCGGCCAAATGACTTAGATAAGGTTATATATATTAATAATAAACAACTTGGGGTTCTTTTGGCTTCTTATAGTAAGTTTATTAACCTTATAGTATAAGAACACAAGAAGACACGGTAAAAGTAAAATTATTTACCTTAATATTAAATCTACATGATAAGGTTAAAATAGGAACCTAAACTTGTCTAAATTCTATTGGATGAGATGATTTAGACCCATTCCCACCTTAGCTTTCAAATAAATCAATTTGGAGCTATTTAAAACCGAACATGACTTTATAATAAAATAATATTTTTAGTTATTCCAATGTTGCCCCTCTCCTCCCTTATAAAAGGGAACCTCCTCCCTCTCTTCCTCACACCACTTTGAGCCTTCACGCTCGGCCAAACCTGGCCACTTTCTCCTCTATACTTTCCTAGAGACATCCTAGAGGTTCTGGACTTCTTCAAAGTCCTATTTTAGTTCCCTAAAAGGAGGTCTCAAAGAAGCACTTCAAAGAAGAGGTAATGTCTGTTACCGATTCTTTCATCTTTATTTCTTCTTCCACTTCTTCTTCTTTAGTTGTTTCATTATGATGTAATAACATCAGTATCACTCATATACTTATATATTATTATAAGTATGAAACAACCCTATTTCACCATCTATCCATCCTATAGAAAAAGAAATCATCGCGCGTGCGTACGTACGGAATACCGTCTCCACGCCGTGGTGTAATCTATTTTCCACCACCACCTTACGTGTATGGGTATAATGGTGTAAATAATGACTATATATGACTATTATAAAGTGATACTGATTCTAAAATAGTATACGTACACTCCAATACAATTCCACGATCATAGGAATGATATCATCACTCGTGCGTGCGTACGTAATACCGTCTCCATGATGTGATGCGACTTGTTCTACATGATCTTCATTTCATAATAATTATATAAATGAAATGAATTGAATGAATTAATATGATATATATTACACTAATACCATTCTGGAAATGAGGTATCTATAACCTAAAGAGAAGAATAATAATTTATTCGACAAAACACGCATAAGAACAAAAAGTTATAAACACCCGAATAACAAGAAGCAATGAAATATTACTTCTAAGAAGATAAGAATATGACCATATATGATATCATAAAAATAATAATGATTCTGTAATAAGTCAATAACATTATTTATATCATTATACAGGATGTTCGGACACGTACAAAGCATATCGGACCTAAGGTAAGGGAAAATATCACAATCTCAATTTTTATCCGAGATTGTTTATACTTCAGAATTTACTAGGGTGTATTTTATCATCCATGTCCATGTTTCCTAAAAATATAATATTGTTCCATCCACCTACAATTGTTTAAATTCAATTTACCCTTCGGTGAGTTTTTAGTAAATGATATGAAAGGAATATTTTGTCGTTTTTCGTACGAGGTACTTTTTGACTTTTCTGACAAAAGTACGAAGAATGTTTTTTTAACTTATACGGCATGAATGGATTTTTAAAAAATTATTTCCAAGAATCTTCCATTACATGTTTTCAAGTTAATTTAAATAAAATTCTTTTAGTTATAATTTTATGACATGTTAAGAAATGAAAATTGTTTTTGATGTAGAAAGGATATTTTCCTCAAGAATGTAGTTCATGTGTTTTATCAAAATTATTTTCCATCTAAGATAATAAAGGGTTCTGTTTATATCCCTATTATTACATGGATTTGATTATGTTGTGATGGAAATATTTTTTATTAATTCATTTATCTTATATGAATTGTTTTATGATGTCACGATGTTTAAGATTCCCATTTTTATTACATGGGTTATGCAATGATGTATGATTTATGATTTTGTGGCACACATAAGAATGGTATCATTATGAGATGGGTGGGACCTATATCTCCCTCCAATGCATTGGGTAAAGATTTTATATCTCATTAGATAGACATGGCTGGAATAGTAGGTTATACCGATTCAGTGAAGCAGGACTGAAACGAGGGTAACTCGGTTCAGAAATGGACTTTGTCCACTAAGATAGTCTTGGTAATGAGTCTTGACTAATAATAAATTATTATCTATTATTATGTGTTTATGACACAATGTTTCATGTTTTAAGTTATGATTATTGGAATTACATTTCACTACTATGATTTATCCCATGTTATGAAATTATGATCTCTTTTACAGGTTAAGATTTCCAAAAGTTATGTGCTTATGTATATGATTTGATTGATATTTCTTTTGTTTACCCTTACTTAGCATTTGAGTTCACCCTTTTTTATGTTTTATTTCCCCAGGTTAGGAATATGGTTATTAAGTAGAATATGCCAAAAAGGGACTCTAGATATGATGAAATAAATGGGAGGCAAAGTAGATTCTTTATGAACCAGTTGTTTATGTTTCCCAGTTTATAAAGACATTATACATATACGGTACTTTCTTGGTTTTGTTATATGTTGTAATAAGTGTGCTTCAATTCTGAAGTAATAACAATGTATGTAAAGTATGGGTCGTTATAAAACTGATCGGTCTTTCAGAACATGATTCCTTGTATGATGCCAATGTTATGTAATAATGCACTGATTCTGGGTCAATGGGTCGGGATGTTACAGTTGGTATCATAAAAAGTTTAGTACAAACCTTGGAAGCTATATTTAGACAAAAAAACTCTGATTAGGAAACACTACCCTGAGATAGACATTGAGGATTAGTATTGATGAATATCCAAAATATTTGGTAATGTAAATATTATCTGGGTTTTCCAATCAATATATCCATGTTTGGATACGAGTAGTTAGAGGCGGCTCTTGCATTGATGTACCAGGGAGTGAAAACTCAAACATGGTGTTTTAGGCTTGACCTGTGGTATCCTAGTATATGAAAACAAGCCATGTTGCACCCTTGGTTACGACACTCCCTGGGGATATGCTTAGGATAATTCACATTTTCTATACAAACTGATTTGAAGTATCTTAATATAAGATCAGAAAAAAAAACCCCGGTTAATCCTAATGTGCTTTTTATTTAAAATAAGGTGTTATGATATTATCTAAATGAATTTATGACTCACATTATGCTTTCCTGTGTTAGTCAATGGCTAGATTTTAGGGAAGTCATAGTAACAATGAAAATTATGTAAAAGGTGGGCACAGTAGTGTAAATGAGCCACGGAATGGAATATTGATAGGTGTAAAAGATATTTTGTTCATGCTAAATTAGTTCTCCAAAAATATGATCAATTACATATATATTAACCAACTCCCAAACCCAACAAATAAGTAAAAGTTGGTGAAGGATATGATCTCCAACAGTAGAGACGATGGAGAAAAGAAATCTCAATTTCCATCATGAAGGAATTTTGGAAGGAGACACATAGGAAACTGTCTCAATGGAATAAAGAAATGATTTATCTGTGCGAAAGATGCAAATAAAGTAAAGAATTTCCAATGAAAAATGAAGTGTATTATGGATGAAAATAAAAATAATACCAATAATCCTTTTATAGTCATTTTCTATAAATATAGGGGACCTGAGAATTACATGAGTGAATACCCTATTCTATAGGACAACCTCTTGGTCATGGAAGAACCTATGTTTAAATAAATGGATGGTGAAATATTTAAAAGTATTAGTGCACTTTGTTGATGGGATTACATGGTAAGACTTTTCTATTGTATGTGTAACCCTACAGTTTGTTATGTGAAAATTCTATTTTAGGAAGAATTATCTTTTATATTGTTCATATAGTTATAAATAACCATTTGGGTTTATATGATACCTGAATTTTACGAAATTACATGCTATTAAATTTTGGGATGAAAATGTGAGGTAAGAGATAACATTTTTGATGAAATTATGTTATGGTTATTTTGATGAATTTATCTCATTTTGGGAATGTTATAAAATATAGTTTTTGAAAAAGGACAACACGTAGACTGTTTGACAACATGTCGCGTTGGACAAATCTATGGGAAGAGAACCCACAACTGGAGTATGATGGAGATTTATCGCCTACCACTAGACTATGTGAGTCCCTGGTTAGTGTGACTAATTATTTTTTGTTAACTGATTTTTTTTATCAATAATAAGTTGATTTGGGATCTTATCTCTTATCCAATGGATATCCTTAGTATAGAAAAATGATTTTTTGAGTAAGTGATAAATATTATTTTGGAAGACGTTCGCTCTATTGGAAACACTATATGCCTAAAGAAAATAGAATACTATGGTATTTCATTTAAGAATTAATTGTGCATTCTTATCTATGTTTTTATTGTGGATTTATAGAGATTTGGTTTATGTATATAAATGACTAACCTATCATTGAAAATATGTGGTTAGGTTAATTATGTTAATGTATGTGACTTTAAGAGTAGTCAATGTTATTCGGAGATACAATTTAATGTGGAAGACTGTGTAATCAAATTCTTCAATGTTTTGGGTTTCTAAATTAGTTTGGATTATGTTGAAGTATTTAAAAGACAATTGTTTATTAAATGGTATTTATTAAACTTTGGGTATTGTTGGTTTAATTTTATAAATTAAGATAAGTATTTATTTTTCTAAAGGATTATCCTTTTTGGGGATCATGTGATCTTTAATAACCTTTTTGGTTTTGGATAATATTTAAAGACAAGGTAAATATATATAGTTTATCCTTTGTGGATTATGTGGTTTTCTAAAAGTTTATTATAGCGCATCATTTGTGAACAATTCATCTTGAATACACATCGTTAAAAAAAGATGAGATAGTGGTAAAAATCTATTAAAGGATGAAACTCTACTTAAAATGAAAGTTCATCTCATTATTTTCTTAGTAAATCTCATAAATAAATTCCTCAACTTTATGAAATGGAACATAAAAAAAATTATCTATTGACTTTTCCTACTAGAAAACTAATGATCATTTATCCAATCACAAGTTCGTGGTTTTCTTGTTGTTAACATTCTCTTGATCATGTTTTCTATCACTGTCCACCATAAATTGACACATAGTTTATCTTCCATAACCATGATTTCATACACGTAATCCTATTATGGGTTATCTTGGGTGACCTTTGTACTTCTATTTTTTTCATTTAACGTGCAAGATTTATTGACTCTTTTTCTTATGTGGGACTTTCAGTGAAGTTCCCAAGCCCAATTTTAAAATTGCGAGAACACAATTTCCAAAAGGGTCGAAGAATGTAACACCTAGAGATTTCATAGTATGTTATTTTATTTAATGTAATTCAATAGCTTGCGCTACACACAACACCGAGTTCGAGGGCACCGTGACTTACCAAAATAGTTGTTCAAAAGTGGTTATGAATCTCATTAATTGAATTTTTAATTTTATATACTCCATATAATTTTAGAATCCATATTATGAGTTTCTTAGACATAATATACGAACAAAATCATTTTTTCAGATAAAATATTTTTTTTCAAATAAATGAAATTTTACCCCCTTTTGATGGAAATCCCTTTTTAAACCCAAAATTTGACACTTTAATATATTCAATTTAATGAAATTAAATTCTTCTTTAGAATCGGTACATAAAAATTTATTTTGGATAATTTTTTGGTACTTTTCTGATAACTTTCATATTTTGATGAATACTGAAAAATACTAAATTTTAATTGAAAACATCTTTTTTAATAAATATAATTTATAATGTTTAATTATGAATTTGAATGGTTTGAAAGTATAATTAGATTATATTTTCATCATTTAATAAAATTTATGTCATTATAAGTAATTTCACATTTAAATTTGACATAAACACATGCTAATCTTTTTATAGTTTTTACATTTTAAAAACCATGCTTTTCGATTTTGACAATGTAAATTAATTTTATATTAATTAATGCAACTTCTATTTATTGAATTTTGTAAAATAGAAATCATTATTGAATTCAAAATATCAAAATTATCTTAGGGTTTACATTTGGTATTTTTTTAAACATTCAATTTCTGATGAATAGTGAAAAACACTACGTTTTTGTTTAAAACCGAATTTTTATTTAAAAAATTATTTATTTTATTTTAATCTAAATTAAGTCAAAATAGATACATAATACCTATATTTTTTCAATGTAATTCATTGGATTCATGTTATACAAATATTAGATATATATAATTTTATTGAACTTTTTACCATCTTTTACTCACCTTCTAGGAGCTTTTGAAAACTTGCCTAAAACATAATTTTACCACTTCTATGAGTTGAATTTTAAAATTATGAGAGACACGATTAACATTACTAAGTAAATTGTACATCAATAAGATGAAAATATTTTTTGGTGAATAGTACCTTTTGACTTTTATTTACTATGATTAAAAGTAAATAGGGTAATTAAGTGTAAAAATAATTTTATAATTACAATAACACATGTCCTAATTCTATTGGATAAGTTTAATTAAAACAAAAACAACCTTAGGAATAAAATATTATTCTTTTGGTCCACTTGGATTAGATTAGGACATTTATGATTATTTTATTTAAAGAAGACTTAAAAGTGTTAAATTCAATCTTTAATAAATAAAAAATCATTAATATTGGGTTATACATAAGATAAATTCGACTATAAATATTTATTAGAAATATAAAAAGATAATCCAACATAATGGTATTTTATTTATAATTTTAAGACGTTAAATAATTAAATTTATTTATGACACAATGATGAAACATTTATTACTTTATTATGGAATGATTAAAATAATAGATATTATAAATATCCAAAAAAAGTAATTTAAGACTTTTGATGCATTCCTCTAATTTTATAGGTGAATATGATATGTTAGGGTTGATTAAATAAATTTTTTTGAAGTAAACTTGACGTTTTATTTTTCACATAAACCAAATAATAAATAGTGCCAAAATTGACATAATTTAGTTTTTAAAACAAATACTATATTATTAATTGATATAATATTCCAAAAAATATAAGGATCACCCAAAAGTCATAGATAAGGATATATTTATTAATAATAAACCACACGGGGTAATCGTGGCTTGTTATAGTATGTTTATCTTCCATATAATATAAAAATAAAAAGGGACATGGTAAATGTCAAACTATTTAACTAAGAGTTAAATCTAGAATATATGGTTAATATGGTGATATAAACCTCTCTAAAACATATGGGTTGAATGTTTTGTGACCAATCCCCACATTATCCTATAAATAAATCATTTTTGACCATTAGAAACCAAAAATGATTTTCTTATGAAATAATATTTCAAGCTTTTCCTAAAAGGCCCATCACCCCTCTTATAAAACGTCACTTCCCCTTCTCTAAAAATCACACCTCCCTGGCAATTTGGCTCAGTCAACCCCCACCCAAATATCCTCCCATATTTCCTACCTTCGTCCTATAGGCCATACTTTTTTCAAAAAGGAAACTTAATGTTCCCTTTTGATCAAATCAAAAGGAAGAACTCGAAGAAGAGGTAAATATTTCATCACCTCTTTCATGTTATTTTCTTCTTCCACTTCCTATTTCTTTGTGTTTCCATTATAAAATAATAACTCTAGTATATTCTATATACTGTGATTTTATTATAAAAATGTTAAAACCATATTTATTATTCTATCCATCATATGAATGACAATGTCACCATACGTGCGTCAGTACGGATTACAGTATCCACGTCGTGGTGTAGTTTGTTATTCAAACACTTTATTATTTGGATGTGATTAATAATGAGAATAACTGATGTAAATTATAAATATAACATGTTAAATATTATTTATATATGATATACCATCCAATTACATATGATTTCACCATCTATATAATGATATTTTTTCTTGTGCGTACGTACGGATTACCATCTCCACGAACACGATGAGATTCATTCCACATTGTAATCATTCATGAACAATTTTCACTTTATGATTAAAATAGTGATTAATAACTTAATATCATTCATTATATGAATAAAATACAACATATCCATAAAAAACATGGCTTACGTAACCGAACATATAAGGGAAAACGAATCAGTTAACACCCAAAACGATGATAATACAAAAATATTATTAACAAAGCAATATTAGAGGATCATATTTGATATAATATTTATGTATATAGTTATTTTATAATTTAATAAAAATTATTTAACTATTATACAGTAGGTTAACATACCCTTTACCAATGAAAAGTACAAGTTAAGGGTTTTCATATCTCACTTTTAATTCCGTGAGATTTCCATTGTTCGCCACCTATTTATTGCATGTGGTGTATTGTGTACTGCCAATTGATATATATATATTATCATTATTATCTTTATATTCATGTTATTATATGATTAATTTTCTGGTTATTATTTTTGTTCATACGACTCAGTTGATTACAACATGGTAAGGGGTTTTTATCTCACTTTTACTACCGTGCGATTCTTGCTATATTTTCCACTATTAACATTTGTGTGGTGTATGTACTACCCATGATTGTATTCTTTTTTTAATATACATTATATTATGGGTATTTACATATTCATTTTATGATTCTTCTTTCATGTGATGTATGTTTCGTAAGTTACCAAATTGGTAAGGGAATTACAAATTTCAATTTCCACTAATTCGGTTTTACACAAACTTCATTTATTTTTTTTCTCCAAGATTATGTGTGAAATAACTATTTATTTACTTATGAAGTAATTTCCACTCCACTTTATATGAATATAAATCTGATACACATAATCACTCCATTGATAAATTCTCAAGTCTTCGATAAGAACGTTATAAGTATAATTTTAACACAATTTCTATTCATCGAGTTATACGTTCATGTCATTTGTGTAATTTTTAAAAGATTATGTGTGAATTTCCTCTAATTTATTTACACTAAATATCCAATCATATTTACTGTATTTATATTTTTCACACATAATTATGTCATTGATTTATCCTTAACCTAAATATACAGTCTTTATAAGTGAATTCATCTCAACTAACATTCCATTGAATCTTCTTTATTGTTATGCCCCAATTAACTTTTATTTTGTGTATATACTGTACTTTGACATAGTATATCATGAATCCAATTATTCTCATGATATTATAATTTTTTGATTACCTCAGTTATTTGTATTCAAGTGTCTCTCATTTGGTTAGGAAATCTAATTAAAATATAATTTTAAATGTTTTAAAAATTTATTCTTCTAAATATTTCTCATTAATGTCCATGTTTTAAAAATGGTTTTAAGGATTTATTTATATGGACATTAATTTTGAAAAATTAAAATTATTTTTAAAAGTTTCAACATTTTATGGGAAACATTGATTCAAAAATCTATTTTAAACATATTCTTGATAAATAGTGAGACGTTTAAATATTTTAAAGAAAAAGGGGGATATTTCTCTCAAATAGTTTTGATGATTATTTTAATCTATGTCAATATTCATCATTATTATTGGTTGAGGATAATTTATTAGAATAAAATCTTCCATATTGTATTGAACGAGTTATGTTTTACTATGGATGTGTTATTTATATATCATTCATGGATTTTGGTTACAATATTGACATTTCATATGATTGTTTTAATAAGAATGTTTAGAATATGTTTCAACCTTTTCATATGAGGAATGAATTGAATTAGTAAGTGATGGATGGAGCCTGATATAGCTCCTCGATGCATCGGTAGGTCTCATGATACAAACTAGTGTCTTGGAACAAGGCCTTAACAAAATATTATTTTTAGTCTTCGCACAATGCCTTGACTATGGGGTTATGTATTCCGGAATTATGAATTTCATCATTATTATAGTGTCTCGGATTTTTCCGTGTATTATTTTTAAATATTATATGGAATTTTTTCGAGACCAAGCATAGAGATGGCACCTCATTCTGAGGCCTAGTGATCCCGGAATGGTGGTTCGAATGTTTTTTAAGTTAAGTCAGTCAACACTTGTGCGAGGTTGCGGCAGTTTCCAAATGGATTTCTGGATTAAAAATCTGAGTTCACTATTGCGTCTAGGAGAACGACTTTACCTAAGAATGGGTATAAACTTGAATAGCACGGGTTGAGGGAAAAATTTAATTTTCGGATGTTTTTAGTAAAATAAAAATAAAAATAAATTTGCAATGTTTATTTTTTTTATGGAAACATCCACTGCAGCTCAGTGACAAGGCATATGTTTCTTTAATAAATGTCGCATCATGATGACTCAAAAATGGAAATCTGAACTCATTAATACGGTAGTGTAATCTTAATGGAAAAACAAGTTTCCCTTTTTATTCGGACAATCTAATGTCAATCGTTGGAGGAAGATTGAGAGGAAACGCTGGAAAAAACTCTCAGTGACAAACAAAGACAGATCGAATCTGCAAATCGTTGCGCCAACAAGGTTGGAGGATCATGAGGATGATGGTAGCATTTCCCCTTTATCAGTGATTGATCCCTTCTTATGGTAGGGTTTTGTTATTTAAATTCTTTTCCCCGCTTTTGATTTAAATGATGAACGCTGATCAACTAAGAACAAGATGATCTGTGGATTCTTACGTTCTTGCGAGAGGGTTTCTATTGTGATGTTTTTGGTAATTGATCCATTATTATTGTTTCTTTTTTTTTTGATTCTACTTCATTTGATCCTACTAATGGGAGCGGATCAACACCGTTAAATATGATGGTGGAGGTTCGTTCCTCGATTTGTTCATTTGATTTCTTCCCCTTTGTTTTCTCTGTGTGTTCTTCGCATTCTTCACAGGGCGAGGAACAATGGATCGTTGCACATCTGTTTTGTGACACAACGATCCCAAATTGAAGATTCAACACCATAATATCCTTACAGAGGTGAGACAACGATAACAGATGATTAATAATACTGGATCGAGAAGGGTTGTTCATCGAGCGTTCTTCACTCAGGTGGATCGTTACATGTTTTTGGAGCCGACCGGAGGTCCAGAAACAACTGAATTGGCTTCATGGTTTTGGGGTGACCAAAACCTAGGTGTTTCATGGTGATTGGACCGTCAGAACAAAGATTGTGGCATCATGAAGTCACGCAGGCGAGAAGCATTATTTCTGAAAAAATCTAGAATACACAGTGTCTACTTCTGAAGAACACGCCATGTAGTACCGGTGGCGGTAAGGAATATGGTTTCAGGGGTTAGATAAGGATCACATGGCGTGTGACCCTGGTCACATGGCGTGTTGGACCTTCCTCGAATCTTGGCATGTATTTTGGAAAGTACACAGACACGGGTTGGACTACACAACTTGAGACACGGCGTGTACTCTCTAAGCTGCATGGCAGAAGTGACTACACAGGACTCGGTGTGTATCCAGGTGATACACGGACACAGGATGGAGTACACAACTGTGTACACCACCACACAGCCAGGCGAGGCCAGTAAGGTAGGTCACCCCATGTACCGATTACACGGGATGGTGTACATGGGTTGAAGCCGTGTATGGGAACATGGCCAACGTACATGGATCTGACCCCATTCACTCAGACATAGTGTGTATACAGTACTACACTAAGTGTACTAACATTTCTACACAACCATCCTTACTACATGGGTCATTTTGACATGGGCAGTACCTAGGGTCAAACAACACGACATGTAACTTTTCTATACGTTGTGTAATTTTTGTAAAATGGCATGGTCCTATTGTCCACCGTATCTTGTACATGTTTCATTTGGATTAGTTCCACTTATTCTCGTTCCGCTAAGGTCAGGAATCATTCCCTTCTACAGGAGTACAATCCCTTTAGGAGGACTTTCTATGATAGAGTCGACATCCCTCCAAGAGGCCCAAAGTGAGATCCTCTATCCATTCCTGACCCTAGGTAGAGTCAGGAATCGACGTGACCAACTCTACCAGGCATTGATCCTCTACCTAGCTAGTGAATCCACCTAACTGGGGAATTCTAATGAGTCACGGTATCCGCCATGGCCCTGGTAGTGATCCTCATCAGTGTATCATGATCTTTCGCACTCAGTCAATCTCCCATAATGAGTGAATCTATCTATCATAATCCTCCAACTCAAGAGTGTGTCTCTCGTAATGACTGTAACTACATTTTTTAATGTTTCCTGATGAAAATTACTTCTTATATGGAAGTCATCAGAGCTACCAGACTCATGGAGTTTGTTCTCTTGGAATGAGTGCTTCGTGGAAATATTCGAACTGAATCCCTTGACGGGGGTATGTGGTTGTGTGACTTGTCTCTAGACCACGGGTCTGAGTTTTAGATATATCTGGATTGTGGTTTTCTATTATATGTTCAGTATACATATACGTTGTATAGATGATTGTGCCTTTTGTGTACTTTCTTTGTGTTTTTCGGGGTCCTTTACTGAGTATTGATATACTCACCCATGCACTGGCTATGCCCACACGTGTTGTGTATGGTGCAGACAATAATCCTTTTGACAGAGTCCAGGGCAGACCATGACAGAATCGAACCTTCTGAGTTCCCTACAGGCCGAGGCATTCCTTCTACTATGAGAAGCAGTCCTAGTACCTCTTTGTGTTTATAGGTTGGATGTTGCAGTTTTTCAGACTCTTGATTTTGGTGGGCTTGTATTCTTGCCCAGTTTAATTTTAGTACTTTGCATTCCATTGTACACTGTTGGTTAGGTTTAGTTGTATGCATGCATCTTGTTCCTTAGTGGGTTTTTTAGATTTCAGCATTTGTGGGCTTGGAGATGTGTGTGTGTAGGTTCTTAGGCAATGCCTCTCATGTAGTAATATGGCTACTCGGTGCTAATCACCAACCCCTGGCCTATCAGAGGTGGGCTTGGGGAGTCATGGAACGGGCCCCACTAGGATGAGTCATGACAGAGTGGTATCAGAGGTGGCCAGTTCTACCTTAGGACCAAGATTCTGTGATATGGGTTTAGGGGAAACAATGTTCATTGTTTCGAGCTCAGCTTTTAGGCTAGAGACTCCAGTGTTGGAGCGGCATCCGACATCTCCAAACACCAAGACTCTGATAACTTGCTTTTCAACTCGGTACAGGAAAGCACTGGTCGCGAGGAAATAAAATAATGGTACATGAAACATATAGGAATGGGTTGTTTTTTCCATTTCCTTTGTGTCATATATCTAGATATACTCATTGACCATGGTATATCTTGTTTCCTTACAGGATGCCTCCACGACGCATACCCGCTAGGATGCAGTAGCCTGTAGTGCCTACAGTATCGACCAACGATGATTGTAGTTTGAGCGCGCTCCATGAGTTCTAATGGCAGAGACCCCTCAGGTTCTGAGGTGAGCCTGACCCTCAGGCGGCTGAGGAATGGCTTGAGGCGGTCACCAGAGTATTCCATCCTGTGAGGACACCAGCAGACTAGATGGTGATCCTAGGAGGGATCCTTCTTTAGGGTTCTGCGGGAGGATGGTGGAGTCTGACCACACAGACTCATGACGAGGTGAATATTTCATGGACAGAGTTATAGCGACTCATCATGGAGGATTTTTCTCCGGTTACGATGAGATCAATACGCCTCCATGAGCTTCTTCAGCTATAGTAGGGTAGTATGATGGAAGCTGACTATTCTTCGAGGTTCACCAAACCTGCCAGGTACTCGATGGATATGGCCAGGGATCACTACATCAGATCTCGGACCTTCAAGAGAGGACTTCGATGAGAAATACAAGCTAGTGTCATGCCTCTTTGCATTCTGACTTATGCTGGAGTGCACGAGTGGGATTTGTTGATCGAGAGCTTCTTGGCGGAGTAGAGATAGCTGACGATAGTCAGCAGTAGGCAGACAGGTGTAGAGACCTCAGATGTAGGGAGCTAACGTCAGACATAGGGATCAGGATGTGAGAGACGTCAAAGGAGGACCCATGATAGGGGATCAATGGTCTAGGGATCTCAGGACGGATCCAGTCCTCGTAGGGAGATGTGATGTTATGCGTGCGGTGGTATGGGACATCACGCTAGAGATTGTCCGACCCGTCGAGCTACTGACAGGGAAGCGGTGGATAGACCACCAAGAAGAGGCAGATAATGGAGCAAACAGACCCTCCAGGAGGCAGACATGGCAGAGGAGTAGGGAGAGTTGTAGGTGGTGGCCGATTCTTCGATCTACATCCACCACCACCCCAGGAGGACCGCACCAGGCTCAGGGAGTTGGGGGACAAGGGTGGGGACAGTTACCCGTGGTTGAGGTGTACGACCCAGGGACTCTAGGTTTGATATGAGGAACTATCTGTGTCTTCTCTACCTTATATGTCGTACTAATAGACAAAGGTTACAGTTATACCTTCATCACCACATGTCTTGTGCAAAACCTTGATATTTTGGTAGAACCGTCTAATCGATCCTTATGCTTGGAGACACCTGCGGGATGAGACTCGATGATCACACACCATTGAAGACAGTGTGATCTTACCCATGGAGGTGATAGTTTTGGTTGGAACCTCTTGGTGGTTGCGTCAAGGCCTTACGATGTAATTCTCGGTATGGATTGGTTATCTTTGGACCATGCCCATATTGGTTGTTTTAGGCGAAGAGTGTAGTGTGTCTGCCGTGATAGAACGAGGTTTTCCTGTGTCAGAGAAAAGGAGACCCAAGATGTATAGAATGAAATCATGCATAGGAGGGTGAATCCGATCACTCATGAGATGGATAGCCTTACCCTTAGAGCAGTAGATGTTGTGAGCTCTCAGTTCCCAGCAGTAGTGGCAGAGTACGAGGACTTCTTTCCTGAAGGTGTTCTAGGATTACCTCCCCACCGGGTAATCGACTTTTGCATCGACTTACACCCTGGGACGACACTGATTCCCTCATTAGCATATCAGATGGATCCCATAGAGCTTTGCGAGCTGAGGGTGCAGTTAGAGGATTTGCAGAGCAAGGTTTTTTGAGACCCAGCATTTTACCCTGGGCATCCCCAGTCATGTTTTCCAAGAAGTCATACGGGGGTTTGAGGTTGTGCGTGGATTACCAGCGCGTAAACCAGGTGACGGTGAAGAATAAGTATCCACTGCCGAGAATCAATCACCTCTTAGATCAGCTGAGAGGGGAACAGTGGTTCTCAACGTTTGACCTTTGATCATGATATCACCAGTTACATGTACGAGATGAGGATATACCGAAGACGGATTTCCGATTCCGTTGTGGTCACTATGAGTACTTGTTGGTTTCTTTCGGCATGACGAACTCCCCCACAGTGTTCATGGGACGGATGATCCGAATCTTCCTATTGTACTTGGACTGGTTCATAGTGGCCTTCATTGACTACATCCTTGTGTACTCAGTGTCGGAGGAGGAGCACGAGAGACACCTGCGGATTGTTCTAGACATACTCCGGGAGCCCCACCTTTATGGGAAGCTCTCGAAGTGCTAGTTTTTTATTCAAGAGGTCCACTTTCTCAGACATTTCATCTCAGAAAATGGTGTAGCTGTGGACCCAGCCAAGGTGGAGGGATTGTAGGCATGGGAGCCACCTCGGAGAATGACAGAGGTGTGAAGATTCCTTGGATTGGAAGGATATTACTGGAAATTAATTCCTGACATCACCTAAATATCAGCACCGAAGAAATCCTTGACTAGGAAGGGGTAGCCCTTCATGTGGACGGAGAAGTGCCAGAAGGCCTTCGAGTAGCTGAGACAGAGTTTGAAGAGCACCCCAATCATGAGATTATCAAAGTAGGTTGTTGAGTACATAGTTTTCTGCGACGCATCAGGGACCGGGCTTGGTTGTTTTCTGATGCAGAGGCAGGCGGTGATTGCTTATGGTTCACACCAGCTTAGGCCGGATGAGAAAAACCATGCATCCCATGATCTCAAGCTGGCTGTGGTAGTCTTCGCATTAATGACGTGGCGACACTACCTTATAGGTGAGCGGTTCATCATCTATTCTGACCACAAGAGACTCAAGTACATATTTTCACAGAAGGATCTGAATATGAGCCAGAGGCACTGTCTAGAGTTCTTCCCAGAATATGATTTATAGGTCATCTATACTTATGGGAAGGGTAACAAGGTGGTGGATGCTCTTAGCAGAAGGTCAAGATCACAACTATTGAGTGAGGCGACTGAGCAGTTAGCCGCGTTGCAATTATCCTTCACGGATAGAGATGATACAGCATACCTACAGTCGATCGTTTCACCCCTCCACTATTACAATGGGGTTGGGAGGCATGGCTAGGATATTTTTAATGTGTGTTTTTACGTGCACAGTTATCTACAGGACATGCTCCTGATGGATATTCACAAGTTGGGGAGCACATACTTCTTTTTAGAGGATGCATTGTTGTACCAGTGGCGTTGTGAGAGGAGGTCCTGACAGAGTTTCATATATCACAATTTTTGGTACATCCTGGAGTGGAAAAGATGTAACAAGATCTCTGATGACAATTATGGTGGTCGGGCATGAAGAAAGAAGTAGCATAGTTCGTTTCTTGATGCCTCACATGCCAACAGGTGAAGGCTTAGCCCTAGGATCCAGCGGGATTTGCTCACCCCTAGAAGTTCCAGACTGAAAGTGGGATGGAATATCGATGGACATCATTATTTGATTACCACGAACGTCCAAGGGGAATGATTCCATAAGGGTGATCATTGACCGACTCACCAAGTCGGCCAACTTCCTAGCTATCAGGGAGCATAGTTCCGTATAAGGGTTTGGATGCCTGACGGTCAGACAGAGAGGACCTTTTAGGTTTTGGAGGATATGTTGTGAGCCTGTATTTTGGACTTTGGCCATAGTTGGGAGGACCAACTACCATTGGTGGAGTTTTCATATAGTAATGGATACCACTTCACCATTGGTATTGCACCTTTCGATGATTTATATGGGAGACCTTGTCGGACACCTCTTAGCTGGACTGACCCTGGAGAGTCATCACTCATGTGTCCAGAGTTGGTGCGAGCTACCACTAAGAAGTTGTAGATCCTCTGGTAGTAGATGAAGACTCCACAGAGCTGGTAGAAGTCTTATGCTGGCAGGAGACCGACACCACTGGATTTTGAGGAGGGAGACCACGTCTTTCTTCAATCTCACCTTGTCGAGGGTTACAGAGATTTTTCCAAGGAGGAAAGCTATATTTGAGGTTCATAGGACCTTTCCAGATACTGTGCAGAGTGGGAGAGGTGGAATACCTCCTAGATCTACTGCCACAGTTTTATCGGATACATGATATCTTCCACATGTTGCAGCTAAGGAGGTACGCGCATAACCCATCGCACGTCATCGACTAGGGCGAGCTGGACATCGAGGATAGAGTGAAATTTGTTGAGTACCTGGTGGAGATCGAAGATCGTCAATAGAGGATCCTTTGTAGGTGATCAATTCCCTTGGTACACATTTAGTGGAAGCACCAGAATATTCAGGAGAGCACGTGGGAGTGGGAGGCTCAAATCCATGCCATGTTCCCACATCTTTTTTAGTAGTCTTTGTTTTGGAATTTCAAGGATACAAAGCCCCAAGGTGAGAAGAATGTAGTGTCTCAGTTTTTTCCATGTATTATTTTAAAATATTATATAGAATTTTTACGAGACCAGGAGCAGAGACTGCGCCTCATTTCGAGGCTTAGTGATCCTGGAATGGTGGTTCAAACCTTTTTTAAGTTATGTGAGTTGGCACTTGTGCGCGGTTACGGCAGTTTCAAAACAGATGCCCGAATTAAAAATCAGAGGTCACTATTGCATCTGGGATGACGAATTTACCTAAGAATGGGTCTTACATCGATCGGCGCAGGTCGAGAGAAAAAGTTAATTTTTGGACGTTTTTACTAAAATAAAAATAAATTCACAATGTTTATTTTTTTTATGGAAACATCCACTACAGCGCGGTGACGGGAGAGTTATTTATTTAATAAATGTCGCGTCAAAATGACTATGAAATGGAAAGCTAGACTCATTAATTCCATATCATATTTTGAATTCCAAATCATGTTTCCCATTTTATTGGGATAATCGAATGTCGATCGTTGGCGGAAGATTGAGAGGAAACTCTGGAGAAAAGTCTTGCCGACAAACGACGACGGATCGAAGCTCCAAATCTATGACCCAACGAGGTTGGAGGATCTAGATGATGAAGGTAGCTTGGTATCTTCATCAGCGATCGATACCATCTTGAAGTAGGGGTTTGTTATTTAAATTCTTTTCCCCTCTTTTGATTTAAATGATGAACGTGGATCAAACATGAACAAGATAATCCGTGGATTCATGTGTTCTTGCTGGAGGGTTTTTATTGGGATGCTTTTGGGGATTGATCCATGATTATTGATTCTTGTTTTGATCCTTCTCCATTTGATCTTACTAATAGGAGAGGATCAACAATGTGGCAAACGACGGCGGAGGTTCGTTCCTCAATTTATTAATTTGATCTCTTCCCCTTTCTTTTCTCCGTGCGTTCTTATCTTTCTTTATGGGGTGAGGAACAACATATCATTGCGCATCCATTTTGCGACGAAATGATCCCAAATTGAAGATTCGACACTACAACGACCTTGTGGAGGCGTGACGATGATATCTAATGACGAATCGGATCGGATTGGGAAGGGTCGTTCTTCATGCATTCTTCGTGCGGGTGGATCGTTACACATTTTTAGAGATGACCAGATGTATGAAAACAACAGAATCGGCCTTTTGGTGTCGGGGCGACCAAAACCTGAGAGTTTCATAGTGATCAGACCGTCAGAATGAAGATCGCGGCATCACGGAGGTGGGCCGGCGAGAAGCGTTATTTCTGGAAAATTCTGGAATACATGGTGTGTACTTCCAAAGAACACGCCATGTAGTACCGGTTCTGGCGGAAGCTTGGGTTTAGGGGTTCAAATAAGGATCACATGGCATGTGACCATGTTCACATGGAATGTTGGACCATCCCTAATGCTCGGCATGTATTTAGGAAAGTACACAGACACGGGTTGGACTACACAGCTTGAGACACAACGTGTAATCTCTATACAGCATGGAAGAAGTGACTAAGTAGGACTCAACGTATAACCAGGGGATACACAGACATGGGATAGATTACATGACCGTGTACTCCACCACATGGCCAGGTGAGGCCAGTAACGCGGGTCACCCCGTGTACCGATTACACGGGATGTCGTACATGGGTTGAAGCTGTTTACGGGAACATAGCCAGCGTACATGGTGCTGACCCCAGTAACTTAGAAACTGCATGTACAAAGTAATACACCCTGTGTAATAACGTTTCTACATGACCAGCCTTACGACATGGGATGTTGTACAGGGGCAGTACCCGAGGTTAGACGACATGGCGTGTAACTTTTCTACACGTCGTGTACATTTTGGAAAATTGAATGGTCCTCTTGTCCACTGTATCTTGGACATGTTTTTTTGGGTTAGTTCCCATTCTTCTCATTCCCCTAATGTTATGACATCATTTCCTTCTATAGGAGTATGATCCCTTCAGCAGGACATTCTGTGATAGTATCAGCATCCCTCTGAGAGGCCCAAAGTGAAATCATATATCCATTCCTAACCCTAGGTAGAGTCAAAAATTGATGTGACCAACTCTATCGGGCATTGATCCTCTACCTAGATGGTGAATCCACCTAACTGGTGAATTCAGATGAGTCGCGGTATCCCCCATGGCCCTGGCAGTAATCCTCATCTGTGTATCATGGTCTTTCCCACTCAATAGTGTGTCTCCCGTAATGACTGCATGTATCTATCGTGATCCTTCCACTCAGGAGTGTGTCTCCGATACTGAGTGTAACTACCTTTCGTGACATTTCCCAATGAATAGTACTTCTCAGACGGACGTCATCAGAGCTACCAGTCTCATGGAGTGTGTTCTCCAAGAATGAGTGATTTGTGGAAATCTTTGAACTGAATCCCTATACGGGGGTATGCGGTTGTTTGACTTGTATCTAGACCACATGTATGAGTTTTGGATATATCTGGATTGTGATCTTTTATTATATGTTCAGTATTCATATACTATGTAGAGCTGACAGTGCCTTTCCTTTGTGTACTTGCTTTGTGTTTTTCAGGGTCCTCTACTGAGTATTGTTACACTCCCCCCTGCACGGGCTTTTCCAGCACATGTTGTGTCTTTGCAGATAGGAAACCTTTTGACAAAGTCCAGGGCGGGCCAGGATAGGACCGAGCTTTCTGAGTTCCCTATAGGCTGAGGTGTTCCTTCATCTATGAGCAGCAGTCCCAGTACCTCTTTTTGTTTACAAGTTAGACTGCAGTTTTTTAGACTCTTGTTTTTGGTGGGCTTGTATTCTAGCACAGTTTACTTTCAGTACATTACATTCTATTGTACTATGTTAGTTTGGTTTAGTGGTATGCATTCATCTCGTTCCTTAGTGGTTTTTTTACATTTCAGCTTTTGGGGTCTTGGATGTGTGTGTGTGTGTACAAGTTCTTAGGCAATTCCTCCCATGTAGTAATATTCCTACTCAGTGCTAGTCACCAGCCCCTGGCCTATTTGAGGCAGGCGTGGGGAGTCACAGTGTGGGCCCCATTGGGACGAGTCATGAAAATTATTAAATTGGCTATTGATATTACATTTTATTATTCCACTAGTAGAATATCCATGTGAATAAGTAAATTGAATTATTTGATTTATCTTCTCCATATTATGCTGAAGTTTAAGTTTAAAAGGCTTATGTTCTAGTCTTATACATTTCCTTAAATGATTATTCTTATTTATAACATTTTCTACAATATTTTTCTCCTTACTAAGCATTTGAGCTCTCCCCCTTTCTTATGTTTTACTTTCCCTAGGATGCAAAGAAGTTTATTACGATTAACTTACAAAAATATTCTAAGGGATATAAGAGTGTTCAAAGGGGACAAAATGTTTTTTTTATTTCATGATGTAATGTAAAACTTATGTATGTATATATTACTTCCAATACTACTAAATTTATCTGTCTTTAGGGACATTATTCCTTGTATCATGTCGATGTTATGTAATAATGCATAGATTTGGGGTAACTATGGTCGGGGAATTACAATTAAGCCTCAATAGATTAAATTATTTCCTTCATGTTTTCAAGAACATTTAAATCAAAACCATGTTACATTTATATAGAAATATCATTAAAAACACCTTGTGGGGGAATCTATACACACCATTTCATGTACACTTATCCTATTATCATTTATGGGATGATTCATCCAGTGAATCTTGTAATCCATCCATTTGAGATATTTGATGCTACCGTGGGAATGGATTGGATCTCATTATATAAACCTCACATCAACTATATAGAAAATGAATTTACTTTCTATGTAATGAAAAATCCCATGATCTGGTAAAAATTGAAAGAACATCATGAATCTCTATTGGAAACACCATTGATAGTGTGGGTGTTGATACATAATAAAGAAACCTTCCTTTCGTAAATTGTTGTGTTGAAGGGAAGTATCAACCTTAAGAAAATGTCAATTGTAAAGGAATATATGTATGTAATTTTTAAAGAGTTACCTGGTCTCCCCCTATATTTTGAGGTAGATTTCTCAATAGGGCATATACCTAGATCCACTCTTATATCTAAGTGAACATATAGGATGGCCCTGATCGAAATGGATTATTTAAAGAATCATATGAATAATAATTTGGAAAATGTTTTCAGGCTCCCTTAGTGCATCTTCAATTGGTGCACCAGTTAAATTTTTCAATAGAAAGGATAGATCAATGAATCTATGAATTGATTATTTGGAGCTCCACACTACCATCATAGAGAACAAGTATCCCCTTCAAGGATATAGGATTTTTTTTGGTCAACATAGTGGAGCTGAGCACTTCATAAAGGTGGATCTTGGTACTAGTTCTCATTAACTGTAGGTAAAGAGGGATGATATTCATAAGATAGACATACCTACAATATATTGGCACTATGGGATTGTTGTGATTCCCTTTGGAAAAATAAATGTCCCTGAAATATTCATGGACTTGATTACTACAATCCTTAGAGGGTACCTCAAAAAATATTTGGTATTCTTTATTTATGACATTCTCATTTACTCCCAGAGTAATGAGGAACATGAAGAGAATTTAAGGATTGTAATAGATATATTAATAAAGGGAAAATATATTCTATGTCTAAAAAATGTGACATTTAGATGTATAAAGTCACGTTCTAGGGGAAAATAATCATATGTGATGGAAGTTCAATAGACTATACAAAGATAAAGTCAATCGAGGAATGTCTCGGACCAAATAGTGTTAGGGAAATCCATAGTTTTCTTAACCAAGTTAGGTACTACGGATGTTTTATGAAATATTTCCCTTTATTTTATAACCCACTATCTATTTCAACATAGAATGGTGGTAATGTTTTTCTAGAAAAAATAAGGTAAAGAAAACATTAAGGCACTCAAGAAGAGGTTGATCACAGCACATGTACTCACACTACCACAAAGTAGAGAAGGACAAGTGATATGTAGTTATTTTTCAAAGAAATTTTTTTCTTGTGAACTCATACAAAATGATAAGGTGGTAGACTATTCCCAACACTTGTGAAAGATCCATGAATAAAACTATGGGAAACATGATCTGGAGTTAGTAACTATGGGATTCACCTTGAATATTTGTGGGAATTATTTGTATTGTAAGAAGGGTGACATATTAATAGATCAAAGGAGTTTAAATTATATATTCCTGGAGAAGAATCCCTATATGTGTTAAAAAAGATAGTTAGAACTAATCAAGGACTATGATTGCACTATTCACAACCATCATTTAAAGGAGAACAAGGTATATTATTCTCATAGAGGAAAATAACCTTCCACTCAATCCATTATTCCAAATTTTAATGTTAATATCTTCATGGATATGAAATTGATGGATCTAGAAATCATAATTTTAGGGATTAAATTTTATTGTGATCAAATTATTTCCCAACCATCATTCCATAAAAATATCAAGGAATAATAAATGGATGATATGGATCACAAAAAAGTGAGTTGAAGAAGTAAAATTTGGGAAGCTTTATAAATTAAACATAGAAAAAGATGGATTCATTTGGATTGGAATGATAATTTTTGTTCCTTAAACACCTAAGATAAAGAATTACCTATTGTAAAATGCATGAACATAATCCTTATCCATTTATTTGAGAAATACCAAGATATATTGTGATGTTTTAGAGAACTTCTAGTGGGGAAATCCTAAGAAGGAGATCACAATGTAAACCTTAATGTTTTTTGTATGTTCACAAGTTAATATAGAGAAATATAAGTCATAGGGGATTATGTAACTATTTACAATACCTGTAAGGACAACCGAGAACATCAACTTGGATATTCCAATTAGTCTCCTGAATACATCCCAAGGAAATAGTGTTATATAGGATGTGGTGGATCGAATCCCCAAGAAAACCAACTTTATCACTATTCAATAATATTTGTCTCTTGAGTAAATTTCTATGATATACATATAGGAAGTGGTGAGGTTTTTTGGGTACTACATCTGATCATCTCTAATCATGATCCAAGATTCACTTTCAAATTATGTAGAGGTCTTCAACATTCTCTGAATACTAAATTGAATTAAAGTATGGAATATCACACCCTAAAATGATGGTAAATATTAAATGACCATTTATACACTTGAGGATATGTTGACATATTTATTAAAGGTATTTAGAGGATTTGGTGATTATAATTTTCCTTTTTTAGTTTCTCATAAAATAACAATCCCCACTCATGATTTCAAATGGATCTATATGAATCTTTTTAAGGTAAATGGCACATAACTCTAACTTTTTGGGATAAATTTACTGATAAAAAGATACATGGACATGTTCTGGTGAAAGTGGTGATAGATATGGTTCAATCCACCTGAGAGGTTATAAAATATGTCAAATTAATTTAAGGAGTTATGTTAAAAACCATCAAATTGACTAAAATTATGAATATAAAGAGAAATTATTACTTTGAATATCACAGTGGATTAGATTCATATAGTATTAAAAGAAATTGTTGGTCATTACTTAGTACATTGTACCCATTGAGATTACTGATCGCATAAGATTAGTGGCCTATCAACTACAACCTCCCCCAAAACATGGCTCAAGTTTAGGATTTGTTCCACTTATCTCTCCTAAGTAATTATATACCCAATCTATCACATGTACTAAATATAGAGGTGGTACAACTATAGATTGACCTACCTTATTATTAGATGTTGTTAAAGAGCTAGAAACATAGAGACAAAGTTCTACATAACATGACTTCCAAACATAAATAAGTTTTATGAAGGAACCATAAATATTAAGAGATGATGTTGGAACTAAAGGAAACGATGAAATGGAAGTAAACTAATTTTTTATCAACTGATAATATGAGATTGAATTTCCAAATAAAATTTACAAAGGGGAAAAAATGTCAAAACCAGAAATTAAAAATAAAATTTTTCTCTTCAATAAATATGTCTTAAATTATTTTTCAATTTTATACACTTATAAAACATATTTAATCCAAGAAAATTTTATTTTATTAATATATTTATTAAATTAATCAATAATTAAACCAATGAACATTCCAAAAAATTCAATGTAAAAAATAAAAATATGAAAATTAATATTTTGAAATATAGATCACCCCAATCTGCTTGAATCATTACCCACACAAACAACACTGTTGAAAAGAAACTAAATATTATTTAAACAATCATCATATTTGAAAAATAAAATATTTAACCATTTGTGGAATTGTATTGAATAATCTATGGAGTAATTTAGAGGTATTTATTGGAGGTAATATGACCATTGGAATAGTTATGTGGCCTTCAGAATAGTAATTTGGCCATTAGGAATAATATAATGGATTTTGGGAATAATAATATTTATATTGGAAGAGTAATTTCATCTCACAATAATAATATAATATATGAATAATATTTATAAATAATAATTTAAGGGAATATAAATTATATAATATCATTAAAGAAATTCCATGACTCGAAACTCAAATAAATTACATACTGTTTTAAAAGGAATTTAATTTTAATATATTTCATAAAACTATTAGTTTTCATAGTAAAAATTAAAATTACGTATGTCAAAAATTTATTTTGAAAATCATAACATCATTTTTTTAATCACCATGTTGAAATTTTAATGGATACTTTATTTAAAATTTTCTAAAATACTTTAATTTTTTCTTGAATAGTAGAAATATTGTTTTTCAAATTCAACATATTTTATGACATAATGATGATGTAATAATGAAATAATATATTTTTAATTATTTATTCCAAGACAAAATAAATTTAATATTATATATGTGTCATTTCACAATAATTAATTTAATTTCCAAATATATAAGATTTTTTCTTCTCTGACCCTTTTCCTCTCGGGTTGAAGTATCAATAGATGCATTTGATTCCTCTTTGGTAAGTGTTTTCCCCTTGTTTTGTAATATGATTTTCTTATCATATCACATTATTTTATAGTGATAGGTCCTCTTGTTTTTGGAGGATATAAACATATATTTTATGTATTATGATTGTATGGATTCCTCTTTGATCTTCATCACCTTCGATTATTCATTGATATTTTCCTCTTTGGGTTATTGATCATTTGATCACGTGTTTGAAGGTAGTTGGTTCAATAATGATTTTACTTAAATTTGAGTCATATATTTCTTACATGAATTCAATTTTATTTTCAATTTTTTCCTAAACCATGAATTTTCATAAGATTGTGTTTTATTTCGAATAGGTATTGATTGTGAATATAAAAACCTTTCTATAAGACATTAAAATTATTTGGTGTTTTTTAAGAAAATATGTCTTGAAAAGGGAAAGGAATTAGAGTAATGATTTGATATTTATTCTTGAGAAATTAAGATTTAAATAAGTGATGATTTTGAAATGCATGACCATGATAAAAACCTATGTTTTTTATTTTCAAATAGCAACAAAACACTTAAATTGAATATCTGATTTTGAAACATGATTTATTAATTTAGTAGAATTTAATGAATTCTTGATGATTGATTGATTGATTGAAAGAACATGTTGTCCTGAGTTTTTATTTTTTGATTAAGACAAGAACACTTGGACTTTGACTCCCATGAAATGGATTGATAATGAAAACTCAAAATTAAAAATGTGTGTTATAATTTATTATGTTAGGAGTTTATTGATTTCACCCAGAGGTACTAAGACATAGGAAAATATCTATACACCTTGATTTTTGATGATCGAACGGGTACTGTGAGGATCCAATAGCACAGAACTAACCAAACTCAGGGCTTATGACCATGATTCTTGGTTTTTATTTGATTACAACAGGCCAGCAATTAATGAAATATATTATTAATTCACATATGTCAGTTGAAAATAATCGTTTGTTACTATTTTGATATACCATAAAGATATATTTTTTGAAAACAAGTATTTACTAAATGTGGGAAATTATTTTCCAAACATTTTCACAATTCAAATTGAATCATAAATGTTTTATTTAAAATATAACTTCTTATAAAACACATGGTGAGATCATAATGGGATAATTTTATCACATCTTACCTTTCCCTTAAGGTGTTTTTATAATATATTATGCTATGTATTAAGAAAGGGAAACTTCCACATGGGGTTGTTGGATGTTCTTGATGCATAGAAACAATAGTTTTTGGTTGTGACTGGTGGCGCTATGGTACACTCATTGCATAGATATTTTGAGATTAGTCATGATACATGTTGTTTTATCTATTGTTTGATGTTTTATTTTTTATATCTATTTACAAGGGGCACTTATCTCATTTAGGATTTAAATTGTCAAACCAAATCATTATTTTTTATCTTACATTGTTGTATATTGCAGTTTTGTTATTATAGAGAAACTATTACCTGGTATCTTTAAAATGATGTTAGTTGTTTGTTTCTATCCCATGGATATTAGGAACACAATTCAGGATATGTTAGATCAGAATCAGGTATTATTGAACAGTGGTATTTTTGGTTGGTTCATGATAGTTTCATTGGATTTTTTAAACAATATGTATGGTTTGATATGGCTGGAAGTGAGATCCCTTTAAATATGAAAAACCAAGGCAAATATTTTTAAAATAATATTTGGTAAGAATGGAATTTAATGGGAGTTATATAAGATATGTGGTGAAATGGTGGTAAGACTTGTAGATATGAATTTACAATGTAAAAAAGCTATTGTAGATGGTTACAGTGTCAAAATGATTTATTAAAATTTTATCCATGTGAGATTACCCATTTATCTATCCACGGTTATTCAACAATATGACATTAAAGTTTATTGATTTGTATATTTTTATAAAATATACCCACATTCCCTTTCCTATTGATAAAAATTATGTTATAGTCATGCTATATAACACTTATATACCCAATGGTTTATATGAAACCCATACATTATTCTCCATAGGTTACTAATTTTTTTAATATGATTAATGTGGATCACATGTAACTAATACATATGAATGGTCTTCCCTAATAGCCCTCTAATTCCTTGGATAAATAATTAGTCTCTAGATATGACATATTTTACCATACCTTTTTGAATAATCATTGTAATTTTGATTTATGGCATCATGGTGATAAAAAAAGATGATTTGATTATGAATATCTCATTTAAATATTGTATCCAAATTTCCATGTTATAGTTCATGTTATTTTTATTAAGATATTCCTCATGTTCTGTTGATCATTTTATATTATCATACATCATGTTCTTATTTATATGCCTCATGATCTCATTCAAAATGTATCCCTTGATTATTCCCCTATTGGGATCATGTTCACTCCTCTCCTTTGATATATGTCCCCATGATTTGATATTCAATAATAATAACGTAGGGTGATCCCAATAAGAATAAATTCATTTTTATGAGAATTTTTTTATGTTTTTATTATTTATGTTCATAATTCCCATTAAACAATTCTTTAAAAGACCATATGTTTTGTTCCATTTAATGAAAATGTGATTTTCCATTATTTTTATTAGGGGATGGATTGGTTATTTATGGAAATTATGAATTTTAAACATTATTATGTACCATGTGGATAAGTGTAAATATTAGAGAACATCCATTAATTTTGGTGAATTATTATGTGAGTGGTTTCTAAGAAAGGAAATAATTTCTGGATACTTCATGTGGATGTGTCTTTAGAAAAGTTATACCTAGTGGTAAAAACCCAAAAAACATCATATTGAGCTAGACTCAATCAGGAACTCTTGCAAGATGACTAGATTTGTTTCACACCTAGTTTGAAAATCCTGGGGTATTTTATTGGTTAGTCACAAACATTTTATTAACCATTACATATTTTATATAGAAAATGTAATTATTATTAGAAAAGATTAATATATAAGTCATTTAATAAATAATTTTATGTTATATATAGCCTTTAGAATAATAATAATCCTAAAAGTAACATGTTTCTCACTAAGGTTTTCTTATATAAGAAAAATGTCCAAAAATAGGGGGATCCATGTAAATAATGAATGTAAGGGATAATGCCTTGAATACCTTCTTGACATAAAAAAGACAGAACAGATAATTTCATGAATATGGTGAATCAATTATCTTATGTTATGAATAAAAACATGAAACATGATGAGATAACATATTCATCTCGAAGGGAATAATGTTCAATTGAGTCTTTAATGCATAAATGAAAACATAATTTTAGTGGATCAACAGAACCATTGACTTCATAATAATGGATTACCTCTATAGAAAATTTATTTTCTATACTCCACTTTTCCGAGCTAGAGAATGTCACCCTAGTAGTATATAACATTAAAAGAGAATCTAATTAGTGGTGACACTAATTAAAAACATGAATCCAAGAAAGTATATTGATGCTATGGAGTATGAATAGTTCTAGGGAATATTTCAATAAATATTTTCCCCATTAGATATGAAAAAATAAACAACTAATTAATAGAGATAATGTAGAAGGAAATTGATTCGATAGGAAGATATAAAATGATATTTGCATTAATTTTTTGATACACCCAAATCATTTTTATGGATCCTATTAAAAAGGTTGATTGATTCATGGGTGGACTTAGATCATTTATTCTGAAGAATTTCTCAAATAAATATTGTAAAACATTTGAGGATATGGTGGGGAGTAATATAAAGGTTCAGTATGTGTTTGGAGAGACACATTGGCCATATATGTTGAATGAAAAAAATATAAATGGATAAAAAATTAGGGAATAAGTTCAATCATGGAAGAAGATGAAAGAATTTCTATCATCCCATGTGAAAAAATGGGGAAATAAGCATTTGAGGAGATAAATTCGTGGGATTGTAATGTGCTACAAGTGGTAAATAGATGGGTATATATATTGGAACTATCATAGTGATGTGAATACAAAACTTCTCAACACTAACAAAAAATGGAATATAATGTGGGAACAACATGAATATAGATGATTCAAGGGTGAAAAACTTGTGAACATTTACAACCAATGTCCAAATCAGTAGATAATATATGTAAATCACTTTCAACATCATCATAAGAAATAGTGGATGTCAGTCATTTTCTTATCATGATGAATTAATTAAAAGCTCTAAAATATTTTCTGGAAGATACACTCATTTTTCTCTCAAATATAGACATACTTTTTTTTATTTTTTATACACATTCCACTATTTCATCTATTATTTCAAAGAATATAGAGTCAATCCCCAAGGTAATATAAGTGGATTTTTCATTCATTAATCCTATAGGGATTATAATAGCATCAATATTGTATAGAAAGTCTTGTATTAACTTTGGATAGTACAATCTAATCAAAAATAATGTAGTAATTCCATTTGTGGGATTCAAAACTATACTTGAGATGTACAATATCTCAATTTATAATGTTATGATTAAATCTAGGAGTATGGAAATTTTAGTATTATTGAATATAAAACCATGAGTTATTTTTAAAATATATATATACCAACCTGAGATTTTTCTAGTATCACCTCCCACAACCTTCTTTCTGAATATGATTTAAGAATATGGAGAAGGAAGTGAATGTGTAATGTTTGAAAATGTCAATATCTTTCATGAATACATTGATGTATTTCATGAAGACTAATATAGATTTCCCCCAAAAATAGAGGTAGAGTTCCCATTGAACTCATACCTAGATCCAAGACAATATCAAAGACCCTATGTGTAATGTAAAATGTGGAGTTAGAGGAATTAAAGAAAAAAACAATATTTTTATAATATATTTATCTAACCAAGTGTGTCTCCTTGTGGAGAAAAGTTTCTCTTTATGGAGGATAATTATGGATCAATGCAACTATGAATTGATTATAATTAACTTAATTGGATCACAGTGAAGAAAATGTACACTAACACAAGGATTTTTTATTTATTTTACCAGCTTTATTGGTCTCAATTCTTCTCCATGATTGAACTCAGATCTGGGAATCATCAATTATTGTTTAAGAAAGAAAATACTACAAACACTACATTTCCAAAAATATTTCTTCATTATGATTATGTTTTTATGCCCTTCGTCTTGACTAATACTCTTTTAATAATTATGGATTTTATTAATTGTTTCTTTAAATAATACGTTGTTAAATTAATGTTCTTTTATTAATGATATTATGATATATTTTAAAGTATTTAGGAACATGAGGATCATATGAGGGTTATAATAAAAACTATATTGAAATAGAATCTGTTTGATAAATTCAGAAAATTTGAATTCAATTCATAGAAAGTTGCATGCTTTGGGAGCATTGTAACCAGTGAAGGTATCTCTGTTAAACATGACATGATATAGGATTTAGAGGTGTGTCCTCATCCTTCAATATCAACTAAGATTTGTAGGTTCTTTGTTTTAGCATGATATTATAGGTGGGTTGTGAAAAATATTTTCTTTGCATTATAATACACTATAAAGTTAACTGTAAAATGATATAATTTCTTCTAGACAAAGAACTATAAATAATGTTTCTAAGAACAGATGAAGATAATGGTTACTGAACATTTTTTTAACTTTTCCATATAACATAGAAGGATTTGTTATTTATAGTGATGCATCACTGAAAGGTATTGGGTGTTTCCTCATGAAAAATGACAGTGTAATAACTTATACATCTCGATAGTTAAAGAATCACAATAAGAATTTTCCTAACCATGACCAAGAGATATTTTCAATCTTTTTTCAATGAATATATTAAGGTACAATCTTTATTGGAATAAATTTTATATATACAATGACCAAAAAATATTGAATTATATATTCCTGATAAATGAATTGAACATGAGAAAAGTGAGATGGTTGATTCTTCTAAAAGACTATGACTGTTTAAGTCATTATCATCTTGCAAGATAAAATAATTCTTCGAATGAATTAAGTAGGAAAGGATCTATTGCGTTGGAAATGGTGAGTATTTAATGAGATCCACTAGTCAAAGGCCTAGTAATTATATATTTGGGAGTCATAAGGTAATTTGAATCGTTAATATTGTCCCAAATGATTTCTTAACCATAATTACAAAAATGTTCAAAATACTAAAAAATAAGATCCTTTGATAAAAAACAAGATAGAGGCTCTGAATAATGGGAATTTTCCTGTGTTAAATATTGATCACAAAGATATAATAAAAATTCAATCAAGGCTATGTGGCCCATCTATCCCAGATATAAATAATTTGATGATGGTTTAAGATCATAACTCTACATTATCTATACATCCTAGAAGCAAAACAATGTATAGGGAACTGCATGAAAATTAGTGGTTAGATAATATAAAAATGGATATTTCTTACTATAATACAATTTTCATGGTGAGTCAATAAGTGATGGTGGAAAAAAATATCCTATAGGGGTATTGAAACCACTGCCCATACCATCATGAAAGTTAGACAATGTCCCAATTAAATTTCTCACCAGTATTCCAAGAACATAAAAATTAAACAATGTGATATGATTTATAGTTGATTGACTCACCAAGACTGGTAATGTCATCACTATATGGGAATATTTCCCCCTTGACCAAATTTCCAAGATATACATAAAAGATGTGGTGATGATAAATTGGGTGACCCTTTCAATTGTTTCTAACTGTAATCCAAGGTTCACATCTAAATTATAGAGGAGTATTAGTCATTCTATGAATAATGAATTGAATTTTAGTAAGGCATATCACTCAAAAACTAATGATAATCTAAAATAACTCTTCATACACTTGAGGTAATGCAAAGAATATTCTCAACAGAATATAAAGCTGGATGGGCTCAAAACCTCCCATTAGTGGAGTTCTTATATAAATACATATTCCAATCAAGTATTCAAATGGAACTCTATAAATCTATATATTTGAAGTGATATAGATATCCAGATTGTTAGGATTAAGTTAGTGAGAAATATAAATTTTGGATAACCTTGTGAAAAATATGATAAAAAATGTTCATTTAACCTAATAATATATAAATGATGCTCAAATTCAAAAGAAGATCTATGAAAAAATTATTTCATAGGACATGGATTTTGATGTTTGATTCAAATGTTTCCTCTAAAATTATCCTGGAAGAGAGTTATTTCATTCAAAAAGTAATGGAATATTAGTCTTAGTTACACTAGAACCTTTTAAAGTATTTGTCACATTGTAGAAGTGGCATTTATACTATAACTTCCAAAAAATCTATCTCACGTTCATGATGTATTCTATGTATCTCTCTTGAAGAAGTACATACCTGATCCCTCACATGTAATGATTCCCATAGTGGAACAACTGGAACATGACATCTCTAATGAGGATAAGTCGGGGGAGATCATGGAATGTAGACACAAAGTTATATGTAACAAGACCTCTCACTATATCAAAGTGTTGTGGAGGAACCATAATTAGGAAGAGATGACATGGGAACCATAGGAGTCAATGAAATAGATGTACCCTCCCATTTTATCAAATGATAATATGATTTGAAATTTTAGGGTTGAAATTTATAAATGGAGATGAATGTAAAAACTCGGGTTTTTAAATGATATTTTTTCCAAAGAAAATGTATGTTATATTATATACTATTATACATGTATAAAATATAGAGGAACAAAAAAAAGTTATCTCATTAATATGATAATTAAATTTTTTATTTATAAAAATAATGAAAATGTCAAACATTATAATTTAACAAAAACATATAATTAAAATTACTAAATAAAAAAATGCAGACCACCACAATCTATTAGAATGATTACCCCCACGACCAAAAATATAAAAATGAAACAAAATATTATTAATCCAATAAGTATCTTGTATAAAAATTATAACCTTAGGATGAATTGTAGTGAATATTAAGTGAAATAATAATGTGGTATTTATAGGGAGAAATATAACGCCCCGACCCCAGCTACCCAGAGTCGGTGCATTACTTCGTAACATTGGCATGATCACAAGAAAGATCAAATCTCGAAAGACCGATTGGTTTAGTAGCCTTGGAAACACTAGATATATTCATAAGTTTTACATTACATCATAAAATGAAAAACTAATACAACAACATAATATTTCCACAATCCACATTATTAACCCCTCATAAAATCCCTGCAGGACATTCATAACTTACTTCTTCACATCCTGGGAAAAATAAAACATAAAAAAAAGGGGTGAGCTCAAATGCCCAGTAAGGATAACAATAAAGTGGAAACGTTCATAAATAAGAATAAACATTTAAGGCAATGTATAACTAAAACAAAAGCCTTTTAAATACGAACTTTCAACATGGTATGGCATAAATAAAATGAAATAATGCCATTTACTTATTCACATGGATATTCTACTAAATGAATAATCACATGCAAAAATCAATAACCACTTTCATAATGTTGGAATGCATAATGCCAGACTATCATAACCACATAGCCAAGGCCTCGTGCCAAGACTACAAATAAGATTTTGTCAAGGCCTTGTGCCAAGACACTAGTTTGTCTCATGAGACCTACCGATGCATCGAGGAGCTATAGCGGGCTCCCCCGTCACTTATTAAGTCCAATGCATTCCCATATGAAAAGGTTTAAACATAACATAAACATTCGTATTAAAACTAGCATACGAAATGTCAATACTTTCACAATAAACTATGAATGGTATAAAAATAGCACATCCACAGTCAAACATATCACAAAACCTTCAATACAATATAGAAGTTTTGTATCATAATAAATCAACTTCAAATAATCTTAAAATCCATCAAAGGATGTTGACATAGATGAAATCAAAATTCTTTTAAAAGAAATATCTCCTTTTATTTTGAAATCATTTAAGATCCATATAAAATAAAACATTTTCGTTGAAAATATTCTTATAAGCTTGTATGGGAAGCTTCGACGATTTTATAACGGCGGAAAATAACCGCACCCGCCGTATAAGTTAAAAAAAACATTCTTACCTCAATTCTGTCGAAAAGGTTAAAAAGGACCTTGTTTTGAAAACGACGGAAAGATTCCTTTATAAACCTCTTATAAAAAGTCAAACAAGGGTATAAATGACTTTAACCCATATTCTTGTAAATAGTAAAAATGTTTTGAAATACATTTCGAAGAAACATGGATGTGGATGATAAAGAGATCCCAGTAGATTATTACGTATAATACAACCTCGGATAATGAAGAGATTGTGAAATAACCCTTACCTTGAACTTTTTCTTGGTTGGGGTAGGTTAACCTCCTGTATAATGGTGAAATAATTGTTATTAAATTGTACAAGAATCATATACATTAATATGATATCATATATGATCTTTTAACATTGCTTTATTAATAATATCTTAGTATTATCGTTGTTTCGGTGATAATCGATTCGTTCTTCTTAAATGTTTGGTTACGTAAGACATGTTTGTAATGGATAGATTATATCTTATTCATAATCAGAATGATATTAACATTATTTTTAACCCTAAAATGAGAATAATACTTGAATGGATATGATGGAGAACGAATCTTATTGCGTTCGTGGAGACGGTAGTCCGTACGTACGCACGAACGCTACTTCCATTTAATTTTTATTTTAAAAGAATCAAATCCAAATGATACATAGGTATATTACTATTCCAGTATAATATAATATTTTATATATGTTACTTAAGTTCATTAACACCATCTTTTATACGTTCCATGTGTGGTATGAACGAGTCATATCATTTTAAGGGGGCGGTAGTCCGCACTTCCTCAAATGAAATTATCGTATGTATATACAACATGAAACGAATAATGGAATGAAATAAAATGGAATTACAGAAGCTTATATATAAAATATATATCATTAATATCATATTTAATTACAGTTCCATCATAATGGCCACCATGAGAGGTGGTAAGATGTATTTGAACAATCATCGTTTCGTGAGGCGTTAGTTTGCTATCCACAGAAACATTATGTTCATCATCCATTAGATGGAGTTGTGTGTATGTGTAGTTTGAATCCTTCTTATAACAACATCCTAGTATATTTAGGATACTGGTGTTGTTACAAAAGAAAGGAAATAAAAAGATTTTGGGGGTTGGAGAAGCAAAATAAATGAAAATACTTTAAGAGAAATTGTTACCTTTAATTTAGGTAACTCACTTTGGTTGGAACCAAATGACTTCTTGAAATGCTTTCTGCCTAAGGGGAAGCTTCAAGGAGGAGGAGAGGGATGTGGGGAGCTTAGTTGGGCAGAGTTTGGACGAGCCAAGTGGCTTGAGAGGTGTGAGGAAAAGAGAAGGAGGAGTGCCCTTTTATAAGAGGGGTGAGGGGCACCTTTGGAAACGCTAGAAATATTAATTTATAATAAATTCATATTCGGTTTCCAAAGGCTCAAAAGTTGACTATTAAAAGGATGAGGTGGGGATAGGTCTAAAACAACTCATCCAATAGAATTTAGACAGGTTTGGGTACTTATATTAACCTTATCTTTAAGTATTAACTCTAAGTTAATTAGTTTCACTTTTACAATGTCTCTTTATATTTTTATATAATATGGTTAATAAACTTACCATATACATACAAGAGACCCCCAAGTGGTCCATTAATGATTAACCTATCATAATATAAGTCTCTTGGCCGAACCTTAGATTTTTAGGAATTTAATATCAATTAATAATATAATATTTGTTTTAAGAACTCTTTTATGTCAATTTTGACACTATTCAATAGTTGATTTTTGTAAAACTCATAACAGATTGATTACTTCGAACAAAGTCCATTAAATCAATCCTAATATATCATATTAGCCTAGAAAATTAGTTTAATTCATTAAAAGTTTCATATTATATTTATTTGGGTATTTATAATATCAATTATTTTAATTTTTCACTATTTTAGTAATTACTGCATCATCATTGTGTCATAAATAAAATAAATTATTTAATGTCTAAAAATTATAAATAAAATATCATCATGTAGGAAATATTTTTATCTTTCTAATGAATATTTATAATCGAAAATCCAACAGGTATAACCCTATGTAAAAATTGTTCTTCTAAAAGATGTAAGCTTATGCCATTTTTATTTTTATTTTAGCTTTATTAATATAATGTGTCATTATCACTTACAAGTGGATCCATGGGGTCCCAAAATAGACCCAAAGATGCCCATGGTCGACCATGTATCAACCAATAGGGTTAAGACACGTTTTAGGGTAATTTAGTATTATTATAATATTATTTTTTAACCCTTATTTACCGGATTTACCCTTAACCATGGTAAATAAAATATTTACCGCAGTAATTATTCAAAATGTCTAAAAATAAAAGTTACCTATTTACATAATTTGGACATCCTGATTCCAAATATGGAATCCATTTTCCTAAATTCAAAACACAGAAGTGGCAGAAATTAATTTAAAATTAATTCCCGCTGTCAAAACAAAAAGCGTGTTTTTAAGAGGTAATAACTATCAAAAGATTGACACTTGTTTATGTTCGGTTTAATTGTAAAATTATGTCCAATGACCAACATTATATTAAATGGTAAAAATATATTATAAATATACTTTAAAACCACTCAAATTCACAATTTATCACTATTAATTATTTTGATTAAAAAAGTTGTTTTTAATTAAAATTTAGAAATTTTCACTATTCATCAAAATATAAAAGTTATCCGAAAAGTACCAAAATTTCACCCTAGGATAATTTCGATATTCCGAATCCAAAAATGAAGTCCATTTTGAAATATAAAATATATATGATTTCAAAAAGTAGGTATAACTATTCACAACGGCTAGTTTAATTAGTTGTGGTGTGTGTTAGAACTCGAGGTTGCGTACAACACACGCTATCGCATTATTCAAATGGAAACGTACCGTGGAAGCTTGGGATGTTTCATTTTAAATTTTTTTTGATGTCCCCATTTAGTCAAAAAGTTTAAAATATTGTATTTAAAAAGGTTTCACTATTAAATGTTGATAAAAGTGCAATACTGAAAATGAATCTGTTCTTGCATTATGACTAAGAAACTCATAATGTGGATTCTAAAATTATAAGGATTATATAAAGTTTAAAATTTAGTTAATACTATTCATGACCTCTTTTAATGGCCTTTTTTTGTAAGTCAAGGTGTGATTGAACTCGGTGTTGCGTGTAGTACAAGTTATTGAATTATTTTGAAGAAATAACACATTATGAATTCTTGGGGTGTTACAAGAAATGTGACAACTCGAATTATAATTTCAGGATTGGCCAAATATGACCATCGGTCAATATAAAAATTGGAATATTTTACCTTTGGGAACTATACCCTTTGATAATAAAATTATAATTATAATTATTGTTAGTAAGTAGTAATTATAAAGGATAATTGATACATAACGGAGAATTAGGGGCCTCAATATATAGAGTCATGTAGTTTGAAGTCCATTTTTTCAGAACATGGGAGGGAGGTAGTGTTAGTATGGTTGACCCTTGAAAAAGACCAAACCTATATTTATTAAGTGATTATTGAATGAAATAACATATGGGAGAAGTTCATGTTAGTAGATATTTCTAGTCATTCATTATTAGATGAGCCATCCCATTAAAGTACCACCAACACACACCTTACCCATATGGTGTATGGCAGTGTAATAAGGGGTTATGTGTCCATTACTTTGTTAAAAAAAGTTTAATTTACTTTATATCAACAAAATGGTTACTCTATCCATCCCAATATGAGAATATATTTTTATAAATATATATTTTTATGTAAGACCAATTTAAAAAATGGTTTGTTGGATGGAAATACAATATAATTATATTTTTAGAAAATATGTTAACTTTTATAATAATCAAAGGTATCCTGAAGAAAATATTTTTTAATGAAATAGTCCTTTAAAATACTCTTTTTAAAATAGAAATTATATTCTAATTTTATAATGTCTTAGGAAATATTTATCATAAAGTTAAATTTTTCTTAAAATTACTATTTATCATAAAATAAGGATGATTATTTTTAAAAGTTAAAATTATCAATTTTGAAATATTATTTTGACAAAATAAATCTAATATTTTAAATTATTGTGTCGAAATTAGGTTAGGGTAAATTTTTTAGAAACTTAAAAATCCATTATTTTTCTAGTGAATATAGAAAATATAGTTTTGTGTTTTGTGTATATTTTATGATTTAATATCTATTTTATAATGTCGTAATAATTAATTAACCACAATCCATGACCTAAAATATATTATTTTATTTATATTAATTATTTTAATATATTTTAATTATTTTACAATCCTATAAGTTACTTTCCAAATATTAAAATGAAAATTTTTATTTTAAAACATTATTTTCTGTAAAATTTAATTTTCAATGTCAAATTATGTTTTAGAACAATGGTGTTTAGTTGTGTTGGATAAAAATAAAAAACAATTACTCATATTTCATAAACCATGAGAAAAATACATGGTTAATCCAATGGTATTTCATATTCCATTACCTATATTCCCTAGACCTATATTTGGAAATTATTAAACAATTCCTCCACTTTCACTATAAATACCCGACCATTTTACCTCTATTATTCACTCTCAATACATCCTATAAAATGTTATATTATTTTTCCTACCAAGGATCCCCCTAAGGAATTCATAGTACAAAAAGGTTATATCATTATGATTTATGAGAAACTATTTAAGGTTAGGGAATTCTCATAATATTCTATTCCATTAAAGAAATTAATTTTTTGTAAAAATTATAAAGGATATGTTATATGTTTTCTTATTATTTTTATGACATTATTACATAAAAATATAACAATGGTAAGCCTTATTTATCTATCATTTAACCCTTTCCTAAATCCATGTTTTAAAATCATCATTATGCCTAATTTACGTGTCAAATATATCTATTGTACCAAATAAATTATTATATTTTGATAACCTTGTCCATTTATTTATCTATTGGTATTCAACTATATGTAATTATAATTCATTTATTTATGGATTCATATATACGAGACCCACATTCCCTCTTCATGGGTTAAAAATGTTGTTGTGGTCAAGCCTTTAAGTACACACCTAGAAAAAACATTTATATAAACATATACTTTATTCTCCTTGGGTTATTAAAAAAATGACTTATTAGGGAAAATGTGGATCACATTAAATTAAGACATATGAATGGTGTTCCCTGATAGTTCTTAAAATCATTTATTAAAAAATTAGTCTCTCAAGATGATGTTTTTCACAATACATTGGTGATTAACCTTGGTAATTCTGATTTAAGACTCCATGGTGATAAACATTGGTGATATACTTAGGAATTCCTCATTGAAATGTTGTATCCACATTTCCATGTCATGATTTATGTTTTTTTATGATACTTCTCATGTTCTCTTGATCATGTTATATTATTAACCTCATGTTATTACTAACATGCCCCATGATCACATGCGAAAAGTATCCAATTCGTATTATTTTACTAGGATCATGCACACCACATTCCTTTAATTCATTCCCATAGGATATAAGATTCAATAAAACAAACTTAGGTGGAATATATAAAGAATAAATTAACATGAATTAGAATAATGATTAATGTTTTAATGTATTGTGTTCGTAATTTCTATGAAACTAAATATTAAAATATCCCATGTTTTGTTTCATGGAGTGAAATTTTAATGTAATAAAATGGAGAGATTCCATAAACTATGATCAAACTATCAATCCCAATTGATTTCTCACCAATACATGAATGAATATTCTAGAGTTTCAATTATTCATAAGATGTGAGGATATTCCATGGTTCACTTGAAATAGAAATGTACAAGGAGAACACACTAATGATTTTTTATGGGAAAATATATTACAACATTAGTGTGGTGGATACATGTTTGGATAAGGTAAATAAACACCACGAATCTCCTCATTAGAATGTTTTGGGTTTTTTAACTATTCACCAAAGTCTCAATAATTATTTTTGATTAGAGAATGTTGCAATGATTATCCAAGGGGAACTCCCAATTTCTCTATATTACACACTACTATGGGGTATATATCACCTAGAGATTATAATAGTTTTTTCATTAAATAAATACAATATTAAATATCATGTTTCACACATAAAACTGAACTAAAATTTTAAATAATATAAGATAAACATTAATATATGATAAGAAGAAAATAATAATTATCATAATCTAAATTTAACGAGTAAAAACCAAATAATAAAATAAATTATTAATGGTTTATTTTACATATTATAATATTTATTAAAATATTTTTAGGTTTTCTAATACTTCTGTATTAAATAAATTTAACTATTAGATTAAAAATAAATAATGTTATATGATTAAAATCATTTATTTTTAAAGCGTTAATTTTTGAATATTTTTTTTCAATAAATTATGTATTATTACTATAATAGATTATTTAAACACATTTAAAAGATTATTTTTATAAAATATATCAATTTATAAAATAATATATTAACACTAATTAACCTATCAATTGATTTAAATAACATTAATGAAAATAAATTTTTAAAATTTAAATTCCATTAATAATTTTTTTCATCATATTATATTTTCAAAATTAAAAGTTAAATTAAAAAAATAAACAACCTGAATTTGGTAAAATGAATAGAATATTTTGAATCATCGAGTTAATTTTTTGTAGTATTAATTTTTTAATTTTTCTAAAAAAATCTTATTTTTTGAGAATATTGAGAAACAAATATTATACAAATAAAAATACATTTATGAAATTATCATTGTGTATGAAATACATAAACATTTATTAATAATTTTTATTAGATAAAATTTAATTTATGGAGTAAAATAATGAAATTTAAATCACTAATATTACTTTATATATATTATTCACTATGGAATATAAATTATATTATATTATAGTGCAAAATTACTTTCTCACTTGATTTAATTGAGTGGTTTGAAGGATTAATTTGCTTTTAGATTCATTAAAAAGTTAATTATCACTATTATTTAATAATAAAGAAAATAATTTCTTTGTTACCATTATAATTCACAATTAGTTCACTTAAATGATAAAATAATCAATGTTTTAACCCAAATGTGCCCATATCTTCTTGTATAAACACCTATAATACCTTCCCTTGAAAACCACTGAAAGAACCCGGTCTTTATTCTTGAGGTACGAGTTTCTTCTTTTTCTTTTCCTTAAGTGTTTTTGAGAAAACAAGTGAAATGTGGAAAAAACCCCAAATTTATTGGTACACATCATGTACTTTTTTACACATTCCATGTACTTTGGCTGTGTGGGATGATAATATAGGGTGTTTAGGCTTGTCTGCGATTTAGGGTGTAAAAACTAACTACATGCCATGTACTTGTGTACATAGGCCATGTACTTGTATACACACGACGTGTACATTGGCTATGTGGGATGAGAATATAGGGTGTGTAGGCTTGTAGGTGATTAAGGGTGTAAAAACTAACTACATGATGTGTACTTAAAAATAGACACCGTGTATTCAGTCTGTAGGTGAACAGTGAGGTAGTGGAATGTAGTGTCATGACCCGTCCTTGGGGCCCGTGCCGTGACTACCCCAAGCCCGCCTTCCATAGGCCAGGGGCTGGAGACTAGCACCAAAGGCGTAAATACTGATAACTGAGAAGGCATTGCCTTTATAAAAGTAAACAAAACACCACAGAGTACAAGCGGAAGTAAAACACTAAGTACAAAGAGAAGTTCTGAAAAGTAAATGGGCCAGAATACAAACCGAAAATAAAGTACAACTAAAACTGAACAAGTACAACAGAAAAAAGACAACAGCTGGAAGGACGGAAGTGGCTCCTGGGTCGTCCTCCTCGAATCTTACCTGAAGGGTAGGTACAGATGGCGCAGCTCCTGGATCGTCCACCACAGATCCTACCAGAAGGGTAGGTACAGATAGACTCCACAACGCTCTCGCCCGACAACCTCCTCCGTGTGTCGTCTCACCATGAATTCCACCTCCGGATACTGATTCGTTGTGTAGTCCTCCTTCGGGTACTGAATCGTCATGTAGTCCACCAATGAGTACCGTCTAGTCTTCGAACACTCGGCCTCCGTCAGCACTTCTCGTCGTCTGCAACCAACACAACGAGGTGCGGGCATAGCCCGTGCAAGGGTGAGTATAACGATACTCAGTAGGGACCCCGAGACCCTCAAGGTCTCACTAAAACCAACATGGATAACCACAAAGAATATCTCAACAGATAACCTTTAGTTAGGTATATGACCATGCATATATCTAAGTTATCAAGTAACCCATCTCAATCATGAGGAAAACACCACGATCATGAAATCAACGGATAACCACTACCCAGGTATATGCCCATACATATACCTAAGTTATCAAGTAACCGATCTCAATCATGAGGAAAACACCAAGATCATGAAATCAACAGATACCCACTACCCAGGTATATGTCCATACATATACCTAATTTATCAAGTGACCCATCTCAATCATGAGGTAAACACAAAGGTCAAAAGTCTCAGCCCAAACCAGTATTTTCATTATCGAAATCGTAACTACTGAAGAGCCCCGTATCTGGAGTGTAAAGTTGTCCTGTCACGACTCCGAGGTACTGCTCACTAACCTAAGACTGCTGAGGTACTCCTCCTGTCGAGTACCGCGGGTCAGCCACCCAAACACAGTAGTGCTTCCCGCCGGGGTATGTCACCCAAACACAGTAGTGCACACCCCCTAGTAGCCTACTGAGGTACTTTCCGGACGAGTACTGCGGGTCTGCACTGTCACACAGGTAGTGCTCCCTCAGCCATGGGTCTGCACCTCACAAAGTATTGCTCCGTCCACTGGGCTAGTCGACTCACTCCAAGTCGAGTCGGTCAAGCAGTCATCAGGTCTCAGTCAGCTACACGGTCTCCGTACTCCGCACACTCATCTCTGGGAGGGTCCGCTCCATGATCTATAGGTCTACACTCCAAGTATCTCAAAGTCCCACGAAGAATTATCTCAATGGACCGCCTCGTCATAGGGGTCTCAACGCAATATACAACGCGTCAATCGGACGCCCAGTCTGTGAGTTATTAGCCTTTTCATCCCAGGGTCCCGGTTGGTTTCGTGAGCGAACCAACCCGGCCGTATCTCAAATGTACCCCGAAATCTCATAGGGTATACTCATAGGGACTGTTTCTCGATTAGATCACCAACGCCGCTGACGGTTCATCAAACGGACGTCTAGTCTGAAAGATAACAGCTTTTCTATTCCAAGGGCCCGGTTGGATTTCGGGTACAATCCAACCCGACCACTATCCAATAGCAACCAAAACTTAGGCGAAGTATGCCCAAAGTTCCACCTCATCCAGAGGAATTCTACGAGACAGACGGCGCGTCAATCGGACGCCCGGTCTGTGAGTTATTGGCTTTTTCGTTCCAAGGGCTCGGTTGGTTTCATGAGCGAACCAACCTGACCGCACTCTGACGGCATCCAAACCTCGATCGGAGTAATCCAAAAGATCCATCTCACTTAGATGAATCCATCAAAGTTGACAGAACTTCAATCGGACGTCTGTAGCTCAAGATATAAGTGTTTCCGCTCTGAGATCCCGGTTGGTTTCGTATCCGAACCAACCAGGCCGAACCCAAAGTATTCAGAAACCTTAAGTGCGATATGCTGAAAGGACCGTCTCGTTCCAAGGAACTCTACAAAACTGATGGTGCGTCAATCGGAGGTCCGTATCCCATGATATGGGAAAAAAACCAAAGAGGGTCCGAAAACGGGGGGTCTGGGCCCGGACTGACCCGGCCCGACCCCCCTGGGTCCGCCCAAACCGGGTCGACCCGACCTCGGGTCCGACCCGGCTGGGCCCGGCCCGGCCTGGCCCGGCCGGCTTGGTCCGGCCTGCCCGGCCAGCCGCGGCTCGGCCAGCGCGGCCGAGCGGAAGTCGCGGGCGGGGTGTGCGGCTCCCCCCCTCGCCGCTAATTGAAGCCGGCAGCGAACCGCCGCCGCCGGCCTTCCAGCGGCACACCGCCACCGCCTTCTGCGGACCACCGGACGCGCTCCGGTGGTCCGTTTCTTTTGTCGTCTTCGCCAACAGTCCTCTCAGGACCCGACCATCACTGCGAAGGGATTGAAATTCCATAGCGGCCTGCTTCGTCGTCATCCGTTGATCCGCACATCAATAAACAAGCTATGGAGGGTTGTCGGGCCATGTTTGTTCGGCCCGCGGCCTCCGTGTTAGGTGTTATCAATTGGAAAATAATAAACACATGATTTTAATCATTGAAGAGGGTATAATTTATCCAAAATAAATTATACAAACACCTTGAAATCAAAATACCCACGCACGAGAGTTTAAAAATTAAATGTGCGGCGTGACGACGCCGCGCATTCTTTCCGCTCGATCCCGCGTGGCGCGACGGCACCACATCAATTCATTCGATCCACAACAACAAGAAAAACAAAAAGAGAGGGGGACGACCGTGTTTGTGCGGTCCGGCCTCCACCCGTCAACTGATATCATGCGGTCTAAATATCGCGGCTAAAGACGGAAGATAATCATGTAAGGAAAATCATGAAAACCCCCTACCTCGAGCGCGGCTTGAACGAGGTTTTCGTCGCGGAGAAATTCGTCACAGAGAAACTATCGCGGGAAGAGATGTCGCGGAAAGAGGATTCTAAGACATTGACAGAGATTGTCTGAGATGGAACATCGTCTCCCTTCCTTTGACGTGGGAAGATGAACGAAGGGTGGCGCGTCACGTGTATGGCGTCGAGGTAAACAGTCTCCGAGGGCTCAACGTTCTTCATTGGGAATCGTTCGTTCTTCGCATTCTTCGTCGAAGATGAAGATGATGATCTCTATGCTCCATGCTTCCTTTTTCCCCCAAGTCCTCTCAAGCAACAAAGGCAATACCCCAAAAAAAAAATAAGCCACACTTAATTTATTAAATCAACATGGATTTTGAAATTCAAGTGTTTGAATTTCAAAAACTCACATTAAACTCACTACATTAATGTCAAAAGTTAATAACATAAGTTAACAATATTAATGGTGAGTTGAGGGGGTTAGAGGATATGAAGGGGTGGGGTTCGTTTGGGCCCCACCACCCTCATAACCTCCCAAGGGAGGTTGGGTAGTTACCCAACTTCCTTCCAAAAGATTAAACAGTTAGAGTAAAATAAAAATTGTTGTTGACTTTTTATTTTTAACTTCCACAATTTTTATCAACTTCTCTCGAGGAAACACAAATCCAAAAAAAGTGTTTCTAAGCAATTACCGGTGCTGCGGTTTCATCGGTGCCCTCGGAATTCGATTTCGAGCACCGGTTTAAAAGTTATAAATTTCCTCTCATTCGTTCACTGAACGCACCCGTGCTAAACTTCGAAAAATGATTTCGGGCACACTGGGCCTCAGAATCAGGCGCCGTCAGAAACTACGTTCTTGTAAAATCCCAAAGAAAATTAAGAAAAAAAATTCCTTGACTTTTATGGGTCTTTACATTACTCCCCCCTCAGGGATTTATGTCCCTGTAAAGCTATAACACATACTAGGGAAACAAATGTTGTTCTGAGCATGCATCTGAGCCTTCCGCTCTCATGTTCTCACCTGGAGGTTTCTGAGCTACCTACGAAAATGGAAAAGTGGAATCAACCATCCTCGTAGGACTTGATCCCGTCGAACCTCAATCTCCACTTGAACTTCCGCAAAAGTTACCCCATCATCAAAGACTAGCTCCCCATGGTCAAAGATTTGTGTCGGGGCGTGCACGTATCTCCTTAGCTGAGATATGAGGAAGACGTCGTGCACCCAGTGCAACTGAGGTGGATGGGTGTAGTGGTAAACCACCTCTCCAACCCTACTAGGGACCTAGAAAGGTCCATTGAACCTCGGAGATATATCACAGCCTCAGCTACATCTCCGTAAACCTCGTCGAGGTGAGTCCCGTATAAGAACTTGGTCACCATCTTTGGACTATAGAGGAATCCCTTTTCAGATTAGAACTGAATCTCAAAACTCCTGCTGCCACGAGGGTAAGGTTGGCTGACCCAAGAATGATTAGCTACACCCTCCTGTGAAAGAGTTTATCCTGTGCTGCCTGGGGTTTCCTTTTCACCGACCAAGGAAAACCCATTATGACGTCATAGTAAAACCACTACCTTATTGCCTAATACCATCAATCTGTGTATGAACTGTGATTGCCCAGTCCATACTCAAACCAACGTCGTAAGGCCTCGATGCTGCCACCAAGAGATTCCAACTAAAACTCTCGCCTCAAGGGTCTGACCACACTGTCGGCATAAGTGTGATTATCGAGTCTTCTCCCATAGTATCTCTAGACGTGAGGGTCAAGTCTACGGCTTACTAGAAACTCTAGGTCTGGTACAAGATTCGTGAAAGAAAGTAATGATTCATATCGACATCTGTTACTACAGTAGCTAGTAGTGGAAACAGACTATCCCTTGAATCATTTTTAGAGCCATTGGGTCACACTCCTTGACCGCATGCAGCCGCACTCTTCCTCTGCCCCCCAGCTCCCTGAGCCTGGCGGTGATAACTAAGGCGGGTGGTTGTATCATGTTAAGATGTACACCACCACATGCTGCTCTCCTAGCTCTGCCTCCACGTCTGCTGCTTCGCAGACTCATCTCTCCTTAAAGATTCCTCTTCTTGAAACATTTATCACGCTCGAGTCTCTAAGACTGGAGCCAGTTTCCTGTTTCTTACTGCACTGTGCAGTCTTCATCCACTCCTGGATGATCTGTACCTTCTTTGCCTACGATCTGGAAGAGCTGCTAAAATTTCTCCTTTGCCGAAAAGAGAAACTCGGTCTCATCCCCTGGATGAACCACACCCATTGCCTAATACAGTCAATCCTGACATGAATGATGCATTCATACCATGGATGGCGTCGTAAGGCCTCGACGTAACTACCAAGAGATCCAACTGTCACTCTCGCCTCCAAGGGTCGAGTCATTCTGTCGGCATCAGTGTGAGGTCACTGGGTCTCCTCCAGTAGAAATATTGAAAGTGAGGGTCAAGTCAAAAGTTTTAACCGGGACCTCTCAGTATCAACCAAACAAAGGGACAAGAAATCAAACATCACAAAGATAAGTGTCTTTTTATTATTACAGCTCATAGTACAAAGAAACGAATACAACAACAACATTTAACTAAAAGTACAAGGGATGTATCCACTAGTTCCGCTCCTGTCTACCTGCTCTCGGAGCTCTACTGCCTATCCCACTGCTCGGCTGTTGCTCAAGCACCAGCCACTGCTTCTATCTCGGTGCCTACTCCAACATCCGCTGATCAACTGTGCGGGGGGTCATACAGTCACGTGGTAGGTGACCTTTCCTGTCACAGGAGAAACATTGTCCGTTTCTGGCACGCCTGGCTTTGACCTCACCCCGGGTGCCCCGCAACACCGATCCTAAAACCCGAGATCGCCCAACTGCTGGTCTGGTCCTCTTGGACCTATACGTCGTCTGTCTACTGCCCATAGATGACTCATCTACTAATCGAAAAACACGCGGCAAAGGCAGAAGCTCCTGTACACGCTCGAGGTGTAGAGCTACTGGAACAAAATCCACCCTGAAGAAGGTCTCAAAGTCTTCCCATGCAAAGGTCATCCCATCGCAAAACTGGAACAAGTGGCTCCACCACCTGCCTGCTACTGCCTGAAGGAGGATGGCAGAAAAGATCACCATGAAGTCTGCAGGTGTCCCCACTAGCCTGAAGACTCTCACCACAGCCTCCATCCAAACCTCAGCCGCCTGCGGGTCCGTCTCTCCTTGGAACCTGGGTGGCCTCTAGCGCTGGAACTCGTGCAGTGCACTCAAGTGGCGTGCATCGCCTACTGCTGGGGCTGGTGGAATCGGTGGCCCAACGTATGGTAGTACCGCTGGTGCCTCCGCTGGTGCCTCAACTGCAAGAGGGCCCTGTAACGATGCCTCTTCGCTCGACAGGCTGTCAGTACGCACATCCCGCTGGGCTCTAGCTGGTCGTCTGAGAAAAGGCATCCTGAAAGAAACAACGTGACACGGTCAAACGATTATACCTGGTGAGCTGACCTGGTTTGAGCTGATATTTAAATAAAACTTCTGGAAACACACATGCAATCAGTGTTTTCGTGCACAAAGTCGGAATTCAGTTGTCAGGGTCCTGGTGTATAGATACGTCGGCCGCCCGCACCAACACTGGACTCCCTGAACTGAAGACCACACTCGGTACCCTTAACACTATTTCTTCACAGAAAGAAAATATCAGAATTATAAGTTCTACGGTAGAACCTACTCCTCTGATACCAATTTGTCACGACCCGTCCTCAGGGCCCGTGCTGTGACTACCCCAATCCCACCTTCCATAGGCCAGGGGCTGGCGACTAGCACCAAAGGCATAAATCCCAATAACTGGGAAGGCATTGCCTTTGTAAAAGTAAACAAAACACCACTGAGTACAAGCGGAAGTAAAACACTAAGTACAAAGAGAAGTGCTGAAAAGTAAATGTGACAAAATACAAACCCAAAAGAAAGTACAAATACAACTGAACAAGTACAACATAAAAAGACAACAGCTGGAAGGACGTAAGTGGCTCCTGGGTCATCCTCCTCGGATCCTACCTGAAGGGTAGGTACAGATGGCGCAGCTCCTGGATCGTCCACCACGGATCCTACCTGAAGGGTAGGTATATATAGCCTCCACAACGCTCTCGCCCGTCAACCTCCTCTGTGTATCGTATCGCCGTGAAGTCCACCTCCGGATACTGATTCATCGTGTAGTCCACCTCCGGGTACTGACTCTTCATGTAGTCCACCTCCGGGTACCATCCAGTCCTCGAACACTTGGCCTCCGTCTGCACTGCCCGTCGTCTGCAACCAACACAACGAGGTGCGGTCATAACCCGTGCAGGGGTGAGTATAACGATACTCAGTAGGGACCCTGAGACCCTCAAGGTCTCACTAAAACCAACATGGATAACCACAAAGAATATCTCAACAGATAACCTTTACTTAGATATATTTCCATGCATATACCTAAGTTATCAAGTAACCCATCTCAATCATGAGGAAAACACCAAGATCATGAAATCAATGGATAACCACTACCCAGGTATATGCCCATACATATACCTAAGTTATCAAGTAACCCATCTCAATCATGAGGAAAACACCAAGATCATAAAATCAACGGATAACCACTACCCATGTATATGCCCATACATATACCTAAGTTATCAAGTGAACCATCTCAATAATGAGGTAAACACAAAGGTCAAAAGTCTCACCTCAAACCAGGATTTTCATTATTGAAACCGTAACTCCTGAAAAGCCCCGCCTCTGGAGTGTACAGTGGTCATGTCACGACTCCGAGGTACTGCTCACTAACCTAAGACTGCTGAGGTACTCCTCCTATCGAGTACCGCGGGTCAACCACCCAAACATAGTAGTGCTTCCCGCTGGGGTGTGTCACCCAAACATAGTAGTGCACACCCCCTAGTAGCCTGTTGAGGTACTCTCTGGACGAGTACCACAGGTCTGCACTGTCACATAGGTAGTGCTCCGTCCGCCATGGGTCTGCACCTCACAAAGTAGTGCTCCGTCCACTGGGCTAGTCGACTCACTCCAAGTCGAGTCGGTCAAGCAGTCATCCGGTCGCAGTCGGCTACACGGTCTCCGTACTCTGCACACTCGTCTCTGGGAGGGTCCGCTCCACGATCAACAGGTCGATACTCCAAGTATCTTAAAGTCCCACGAAGAAGTATCTCAAAGGACCGCCTCGTCATAGGGGTCTCAACGCAACGGACGGTGCGTCAATCGGACGCCCGGTCTGTGAGTTATTAGCCTTTTCGTCCCAGGGGCCCGGTTGGTTTCGTGAGCGAACCAACCCGGCCATATCTCAACTCTACCCCGAACACTCATAGGGTATACTCATAGGGACCGTTCCTCAACCAGATCACCAACGCCGCTGACAGTTCGTCAAACAGACGTCTGGTCTGAAAGATAACACCTTTTCTGTTCCAAAAGCCCGGTTGGATTTCGGGTACAATCCAACCCGGCCACTATCCAACAGAAACCAAAACTCGGGCGAAGTATGCCAAAAGTTCCGTATCATCAAGAGGAATTCAACGAGACAGACGGCGCGTCAATCGGACACCCAGTCTGTATGTTAATGGCTTTTGCGTTCTAGGGGCCCGGTTGGTTTCGTGAGAGAACCAACCCGATCGCACTACGAAGACATCGAAACCTTGATCGGAGTAAGCCAAAAGATCTGTCTCACTTAGAGGAATCCATCAAAGTCAACGGCACGTCAATCGGACGTCCGGAGCTCAAGATATAAGCGTTTCCGCTCCGAGGGCCCGATTGGTTTCGTATCCGAACCAACCCGGCCGAACCCAAAGTATTCCGAAACCTTGAGTGCAATATACCAAAACGACCGTCTCGTTCCAAGGATCGCTACGCAGCTGACCGTGCGTCGATAGGAGGTCTGTATCCCAAGATATGGGCAAAAAACCAAAGAGGGTCTGAAAACGGGGGGTCTGGGCCCGGACCGACCCCCCCCCCCCCCCCCCCGGGTCGACTCGAACCAAGTCGACGCGACCCGGGTCCGACCCGAATGGGCCTGGCCCAGCCTCGCAGGCATGGCCGAGCGGAAGCCGCGGGCAGGGTGCGCGGCTCCCCCCCCCCCCCCCCCCTCGCCGCTAATTGAAGTCGGCGGCGAACCGCCGCCACCGCCTTCTGCGGACCACCAGACGCTCTCCGGTGGTCCGTTTCTCCTGTCGTCTTCACCAACAGTCCACCCTGGACTCGACCTTTACTACGAAGGGGTTCAAATTCCATAGCCACCTGCTTCGTCTTCGTTCATTGATCCGCACGTCGATAAACAAGCTGCAGAGGGTTGTCGGGCCATGTCTGTTCGGCCTGCGCCCTCCGCGTTAGGTGTTATCAATTGGAAAATAATAAACACATCATTTTAATCATTGATGAGGGTATAATTTATCCAAAATAGATTATACGAACACCTTGAAATCAAAATACCCATGCACAAGAGTTTAAAAATTAAATGTGCGGCGTGACGACGTCGCGCATTCTTGCCGCTCGATCCCATGCGGCGCGACGACACCGCATCAATTCATTCGATCCACAACAACAAGAAAAAAAAGGGATGGGGACGACAGTGTTTGTGTGGTCCGGCCTCGTCCCGTCAACTGATATCATGCGGTCCAAATATCACGGATAAAGACAGAAGATAATCACGTAAGGAAAATCACGAAAAACCCCTACCTCGAGCGCGTCCTGAACGAGGTTTTCGTCGCGGAGAAATTTGTCGCAGAGAAACCGTCGCGGGAAGAGATATCGCGGAAATAGGATTCGAAGACATTGAAGGAGATTATCCGAGATGGAACGTCGTCTCCCTTCCTTTGACGTGGGAAGAAGAACGAAGGGTGGCGCGTCACGGGTATGGCGTCACGGTAAACGGTCTCCGAGGGCTCAGCGATCTTCATTGGTAATCGTTCGTTCTTCGTGTTCTTCGTCGAAGATGAAGAAGATGATCTCTAAGCTCTTTGCTTCCTTATTCCCCCAAGTCCTCTCAAGAAACAAAGGAACTAACCCAAAATAAATTAAGCCAAACTTAATTTATTAACTCAACATTTATTTTTAAATTCAAGTGTTTGAATTTCAAAAACTCACATTAAACTCACTACATTAATGTCATAAGTTAATAACTTAAGTTAAAAGTTTTAATGGTGAGTTGAGGGGGATAGAGGATATGAAGGGGTGGGGTTATTGTGGGCCCCACCACCCTCATAACCTCCCAAGGGATGTTGGGTAGTCACTCAACTTCCTTCCAAAGGATTAAACACTTAGAGTAAAATAAAAGTTGTTGTTAATTTTTTATTTTTAACTTCCACACTTTTTATCAACTTCTCTCAAGGAAACACAAATCTGGAAAAGGTGTTTCTAAGAAATTACCGGCGCTGCGGTTTCATCGGTGCACTCGGAATTCGATTCCGTGCACCGGTTAAAAAGTTATAAATTTCCGCTCGTTCGTTCACTGAATGTACCCGAGCTAAACTTCGAAAACTGATTCCAGGCACACCGGGTCTCGGAATTAGGCGCCGTCAGAAACTGCGTTCTTTTAAAATACCAAAGAAAATTAAGAAACAATTTTCCCTGATTTTTATGGGTCTTTACATGTAGCCACCAGAGGAACAGTTAAAAAGGGAAGTACATGTCATGTACTTGAGAGTATATTCCATGTAGTTATTTTTTTCATTAAAATCTGGTATTAGCCTCCTCATTTGGCAGAGGAGGTAGAGGGCTCACTAGGACCAGCGGGAGAGGAGGCTAAGAGTTGGAGGAGCTCCTGATCTCTCACTAGGACTCTGATTATTTCGTCGTCGACTTCATTTGAACCATGATGGTAAGGTCTGCCCTCTTATTTAATATTTCCATCCAATTATTTCCATAAAGGGAAGTTATTTATGTTTCAATGGGTAATCATTTATCTCAAATCTATGTCATTCTTGGTTGTTTTGGTAGGCTCCTTTCACATATATCGATCAGAGGAGATCGAGGTAGGTGGTCTTGTGTTTCATTCCAACTATCGAGTTGATTTTGTGTACATCTATGCCACAAGCCCATGTTCGGGGTGTCGTATGGCTCAGACATTGACTATTGAGATACCTAGAATTAAATAGGTTATCTAATGAATAAGTATAAACTGCTATTTGAGATCATTTATTTGATCCAAGTCCATCCTAAGGGTGGGGTTCCCTTGTTTAAATGTTTGGCCAGGATACCCTTGGGTATGCCGTGATTATAGCATGTTTTTAGTTCTCATGAGAGAAAAAATATATAAATTTATTGCTTATGCATTGGGCTCGGCCCATTTATTTGCTTTTACTTTAGAATTCCTGAGGGCAATGTTTTTTTTAGCCTGAGGGAAAGGTTTTGTTTAGCCCAAGGGCAACGTTTCTTGTGCATGAGGGAAGTTTTATTTTATCCAAAGGTAAAGGTTTTGTTTAGCCTGAGGGAAATGTTTCTTACTCTTGTGGGTAGTAGCTTCCGTACCTGAGGGCAATATCTCATATGCCTGAGGGAAATATTCATTATGCCTAAGGGCAGTCAGCTGAGGTTTTTTTTTCGGTTTTCCCAAGGGTAAGGACTTGCCTCTATGAGGACAGTGTTTACTTTGAATATTTACTATGTTGATTTTCTTTTGTTGTACCTACCAAGCTCAAACCCAGGTTTGGTATTATTATTATCTTTTACATATTAGATACCCTGTTGTGGTTTTTTTGTGGCACTGGTATAGGATATTGTCAGTTGAGGCCGAGTCTCAGAAAACTCAGAATTCAATTATATTGAATTGTTGAATGATTATTAAAATGACAATTTAACTGGTAGAAATGGTTACTTTTGAGTACTTCTGAGTTACTGCATTTCATTATTTCACATTTTTGTTGCACATTTTTACTGATGGTCTGGCACAGGCCTTTGGTGGTTGCCTATTGGGATTTATTTCTAAAACCCTAGTTGGGTCATGTCTTGGGACCAAAAAAATTATATTGATGCATGTGTCGATAAGGGAAAGATTACATGCACAGGTACGTGATTTTTGCAGAGGATTTGGAGAGCATGGGACCGAGACTAGTCTTGTGATACTGATGTGTTCTTGTTGCACTACTTTGGTTTTGTTTTGTTGTACTTTGTACCTTATGCTGTATTGTATCAGATTGCAGTGTATACAATTTTGGATGATTTCATAGAATTAGAGACATGTTGCATCATCATATATATATGAACATTGGTTATCTTTTACTTCAGTTCCATTGTCCATTTCAATTCTATATTGTAGACTACTTCAGATTTTGTATGTTTATATTTTTTCCGCTTCACTAAACTTTGACAAATGAGCACATAGTTTCCCCACTATTAGTCTTAGGCCCTCGTTGCTAGTCGAGACCCTCTGGCATTTGGGGAAAGGCGCTTGAGGCCATGTGACCAACCGGGTTTGGGGAACCCATTGTGTGGCACCTAGATCCAGGACGTTACAAATTGGTATCAAAGGGGTTTCTTTTCTTTGACTTATTTTTTGGAGCCTATATCCAGAGATATGATGAAATTGGTACATGTTAATAAGCTATTCTAGGGAATAGCTAACCCTTGTACAGGGAAAATCCAATCTACCTCATTTAATGGAAATTTTTCTAGTTTTTAAATTTTAATGTTGATTTTATTATCACCATTTGGTGACGCAAATGTGGTGTGCTATTTATATTATTATATACTTCGGTTCTATTTATTTTTAACCTGATGAGATGAGGGTATTCCATCTCATGCCTCATTTATTCACATGTTAGAATCAAATGTCATGCATAGTTTCCATGACATCTATGTTCATTAGAAAATTTCATGTTGTTGTGATAGATGTTGTTCTAGATAATGCATGTTTTTGTGATAGTTTCCATGATAAAAATACATGTTGTTTGATGGGGTGTTGATTGTAAGAGGTTTTGTTTGAATGAATTCCAAACTTTGGTTCTTGAGGTGTTATGGGCCCTCATTGACCGGAATTTGGTCGATAATTAACTTTTTTGCCTTTTTTATAACATGTATAATATTTCAAGCTTTGATTCGCGGGGAGTATGGGCCCTCACGGATCGTAATTTTGAACTTTGGTGTTCATTTCAGTGTTTTTCTGGGCTCTAGAGTAGTTTTAGAGGCTTACTGTCCAGAAAAACCCAGAGTACACACTGTGTAGTTTTGACTACATGCCATGTGCTCTTATTTTCGGGAAGAAATTAAAATTTATAAGTAGTCATCGTGTACTTATATTTACATGTCGTGTATTATAAGGCTGTGTAACCCACCATGTTGGAGGGAACACGGGTCTTCCAGATTTTTCCGAGGACACACAGTGTACCTTGGGACACATTGTGTATTCTTGACCAGTGAGAGACCATGTGGACATGGAATTGTGGCTAGGTAAATAGTGTGGTGTACACACCGTGTGCGGGAGTAACAGGTCGTGTTTCAAGTGTTGAGACACGCCCAGTCCGGCATTAGAACATGACCATGTAAGGGATTAAGGGTACACACCATGTAGACATTATACACACTGTGTAGTCTTTTTTTGCCAGTTCTTGTGGATCTTTCCCCTTCCCATTGGCACTCTTAACCAGAAAAAAGAATCCTTGATAGTAAGTTAAACTAAGCCTTGTGTTTGACGTTGTAGATTCAGGTTTCCGATACGACCACAAGTTGTTCCCCAAGAGAGTGGAAATGATTATACTCTAGATATGGTATGACATAGACTACCGATGGATCCTCCAGTAGTGCTAGATGCAGTTCCAACAGTTATATCGGACGCAGGCGTGGATGCACAGTTCTTTTAGGGCTTCACGTGTTTCATGCAAACCTTCCAGGGTGCACCTACGGTTTCCACATCTACAGAAGAGTTGACATGTATATTCCAGTAGTAGCATCTACCTATATTTTTAGGGGATGGTGGACCACAGTCTTCAGAGTCATGGTCGGGTTCTATACAGACGATCTTCGAGCATCTGGAGACACCTCCTAGGAGGAGGGTCAAGCTCGCTACCTACATGCTATGTGATTCCTCCTAGAGATGGTGAGATGTTACCACCCAGACTGAGCATCACCGAGACATGACATGGGTAGATTTTAATGAAGTATTCTATGACTTTTTTCCTTCCGGAGACACTAAGGGCAGATCGAGCTCAATATTTCATGAATTTGCAACAGGGTGCCATGTCAGTGATGGACTATTCTGCCCACTTCACCGAGCTACTGCATTTTTCACCTGTTCTGGTGGGTGATGAGATGTTTAAGGTTAAATGCATTGAGGATGATCTTCGATAAGAAATCTGAGCACTAGTTATGGTTTTTAGGTTGACTATAGTGCATGTTATTATGAACTAGGAATTGATTACTGATCGGAACCTGTAGGAAGCTAGTGGCATGGACCAGGGAAGTTCGGCACCGGTCTCTGGTATTATTTCTACTGGTAAGAAGAATAGGCAAAAGGATTTCCCTCACAGTTGTAGTACTAGCCACAAGAATTCTTTTGGTGGCCTAGTAATGTGAAACCAGTGTGGTAAAGAGGGGAAAAAGAGACCACAGTATCCACGTGACCCAGTGGAGTGTCGAGAATGTGGCAAGAGGGGCCTTCTTCAGCATTTTTGTAGGGTGTTTCCACCATTGACTGTTGAAATGGGTGTGGTGTAGACTCCGGGTGAAGGTGCAGGGCCAGTAGCTTCATTCAAATCAGGGAATTGGAATATGTCATGACCTTCTTTCCAAGGTGGTGGTCGTGGACATGGTAGCCAGACACTGGGATCTCAGAGATAGCAGGGCGGGTCAGCTTAGGGTAACCAGGCTCTGTTGCAGGGCTGCGGCACTGGGCAGATATATGCAGTGCAACAGACCCAACAGGAGCAGGATCCCAGACCTTCCACTGTCAAAGGTACTATTCTAGTTTCTTCTGTTTTATCTTCTATACTTTTCGATTCTGGTGTTACACAGAGCATTATATATGTTCCCGTTGTGCAGATCCTTAGACTCTGTGTTTCTTTTTCTTCTAATATCATGACGCTAGATGCTCCATTGGTAATTAGAAAGGCAGTTGTGCATCAGTTCAAGGAGTGCCCCCAAGAGTTTGGTGGGTGTCACTCTCTATCAGACCTCTATTTCATAGATTTTACAACCTATGATATCATTTTTGGGATGGACTGGTTGGTACCCTTTTGATCCTTTGTAGACTGCTATTGTCGCAGGGTGAGTTTCACGTCACTAGAGAGCGGAGAGTTTCTATACAAGGGAGAATGGGATGTCCAGGTGGGCTGAGCTGGACCCGAGCATTATGGTCAAGGTGGAGTGACAACCCAGATTGTGAGTTTATATCTAGATGACTGGGGATCTTTTCAAAAGGTTTTCACTCCAGTGGTTAATCATTTCATGGATCTCTTCCCGAACGACTTTTCAGGTCTATATCCAGAGCGAGAGGCAGAGTATTCTATTTATCTTGTTCCAGGAGTAGATTCGGTGTCCATTCCTCCTTATATGATGGTTACACCAGAATTGAAGGAGCTCAAAAGGTATTTAGAGGAGTTATAAGGCATGGGTGTCATCCAACCCAGTATTTCTCCCTGGGGTTATCTTGTCCTTTTCACTAAAAAGGTAGATGGTACCCTCATAATCTGAATGGATTATCGGAAACATAACTATTTGATGGTTAATAACTGATATCCCTTACCGAGGACTGATGATATTTTGATAAACTTCGAGGAGAACGAGTGTTCTCGAAGATCGACTTGAGATTCAGATATCATCATTTGCACGTTAGACCATCGGATATACTACTTACAGCCTTTCGAAACAGATATTGTCTATATGAGTACATGGTCATGCCATTTGGACTCACAAACGTGCCATCAGTTTTCATGGCTCTGATGAATCTTTTGTTCCATATGTACTTGGATTCTTTTGTGGTGGTCTTTGTTGATAATATCTTTGTGTACTCACACACTTGACAAGACAATGACACTCATCTTGATATCGTGAAGAGAACACTAAGATAGAATCATTTATATTCCAAGCTCTCAAAGTGACACTTTTGGATGGACCATATTCATTTCTTGGGTCATATTATCTCAGAGGCAGGAGTAGCTGTAGACCTAGATAAATTGAGAGCAATAGTCTCCATGGAGTATCCTAAGAACGTGTTTGAAATATAGAGTTTTTTTGGGGATGGAAGGATACTACATGAGCTTTATACAAGACTTCTCCCACATAGTAGCGCTATTGATGGGTTTGACTAAGAAGGGTATGAAGTTCATTTGGTTGGAAGCTTGCGAGACAGCCTTTCATGAGCTGAAGGGAAGGTTGACCTCAGCACCAATCCTGATACTTTCATAACAAAGGAAGAGCTATACAGTTTACTGTGATGCATCATGTATTGTACTGGGAGCAGTGTTGATGTAGGGAGATTGAGTTTTTGCGTATGGGTCTCGGTAGTTGAGTCTACATGAGAGAAATTACCCGACGCATGATCTCAAGTTGGATACAGTAGGTCATCCGTTATGTTGTTGGAGACATTATATCTTGGGAGAATATTTCTTGGTTTTTACGGACCAAAAAAGTCTTAAATACATCTTTACCCAGTGTGACTTTAATTTGATACAGCGAATGTGGGTTGAATACCTTCAGTCCATTGAGTTTGTGCTTGCCTATACACCTGGTAAGGGTAATTCAGTAGTTGAGGCCCTGAGTAGGAAGACTCGGATATAGGTAGCGCAGGAGGCCAGTGGTGAGTGGAAGCCTATGGATTTGTTCTTTGAAATGCATTTGGAGGTGAACGATAGTTTGGGGAGAACCTATCTTTCATCCTTAGTTGTGACCTCTAGCCTCCTGGATAGAGTGAGGATGCGAAAACTATCAGATTTAGAATGCCTAGTTCTATAGTAGTTGGTGGAAAGTGAGGACCCTCTTCCTGGTTGGACGATATGCGATGATGAGGTACTGCATATCCATTGACGAGTGTGGGTTCCATGTGATATACGCAAGGCGTTGATGTGAGAATTTCAGGCTTCAGCTTGGGCAGTGCATCCTGGAGTTAACAAAACATACCGTGACTTGAGATGTGAGTATTGGTGGTCGAGTATGAAAAGGAAGGTAGCTAGTTGTGTTATGAGATGTTCCACCGATCAGCACATGAAGGAAGAGCATTAGAGGCCAACCGGACTGTTACAACAGTTACCCATTCTGGAGTAGAAATGAGTAGATGTTGCGATGGAATTCATGGACAGGTTGTCGAGGTCACCTCGAGGAAATGATTTCTTATGGATTTTTGTGGACAGACTTATAAATTTATCTCACTTTTTTATGACCAAGGAGACCTTTGGTGTTGACGAGCTCAGGAAGTTTTATATCCGAGAGGTATTACATCTTCTTGGGGTCCCTCGTTCTATCATTTCAGATAGGGACACTCATTTTAGATCTTGTTTCTGATATAGTTTTCGAAGGGCACTGGGTACACATTTTCTTATGAGAACAGCTTACCTCCCTCAGATCTATGGCCAGTCAGAGCGTACTATACAGGTGCTAGAGGACATGCTGCATGCATGCTTCCTAGAAATTGGGGTCTCTTGGGAGAAGCACATACCACTAGTCGAGTTTTCCTATAATAATAGTTTTCAGGAAACTATTGAGATGGAACCTTACGAGGCTTGATATGGTAGGCCATGCCGAACACCCTTGTGCCGGTTGGAGGTTGGTGAGGCAGGTTTACTGGGATAATTTCTCATGCAAGAGACTTCAGAGTAGGTCCAGTTGATTCAGGAGTGGATGACTATGTCACAGTCTTGTCAGAAATCAATGCTGATCGCCGCAGATGACCCTTCGAGTTTGTGGTCAGGGATTAGGTTTTCTTTCATGTTTCACCAAGGTTGGGACATAGGCAGATCAGGAGACAGGGTAAACTTCCACCGAGGTATGTAGAGCCGTTTGAGATTATCGAGAGATTCGGACCGATTTTCTATCCTTTGTAGTTACTATAGATGTACCAGGCCATGCACGACATCTTCCATGTATATCATCTATGCTATTATCACTCAGACATGTCTCACAATTTTCAGCCCGAGGATGTTGAACTTCAGGTTGATGCATCATTTGAGGAGAATCATATTCGTATTGTTGATAGGAGCACGATGGTTCTCTAAGGCCGGTTAGTTCCTCTCGTACGTGTGTTATGGTAGCATAGCCGAGTACAGGACAAAACCTTGGAGCAGGAGACCGATGTACGTGCTCAGTGGCCAGAATTGTTCTCCACTTTATTTTTACAACCCTTGGAAAAGAAATTCTAGGACGAATTTCTTTGAGGGGGAAGTTTGTAAGAACCCGGTTCTTATTCTTGAGGTACGGGTTTCTTCTTTTCCTTTTCCTTAAATGTTTCTGACAAGACAAGGGAAATGTGGGGAAAATCCCAAATGTATGGTTACACGCCATGTAGTTTTTGACACACGATGTGTACTTTGGCTGTGTGGGATGAGAATACAGTGTGTGTAGGCTTGTTGACAAATAAGGGTGTAAAACCTAAAAACACACCATGTACTTATGTACACATGCCGTGTACTTTGGCTATATGGGATGAGAATATAGGGTGTGTAGTCTTGTTAGCGATTAAGGGTGTAAGAACTAACTAAACTCCGTGTACTTAATAATACACGTCGTGTAATCAGTCGGCAGGTGAATAGTGTGGCAGTGGAAAGTAGCTGCCAAAAGAACAATTAAAATGGATAGTACACACCTTATACTTTCAATTACATGCCATGTAGTTATTTTTTTTCTTTAAAAATAGGAAGTATCCTCCTCATTCGGAAGAGGAGGTAGTGGGCTCACCAGGAGTAGCGGGAGAGGAGGTCGAGAATTGGAGGAGCTCTTAATCACTCACCGGGACTCCGATTATTCCGTCGTCAATCTCGTTTGAACTGAGCGGGTAAAGTCTTCCCTCATCTTGAATATTTACTTCCAATTATTTCCCTAAGGTATGTTATTTAGGTTTTAACGGGTAATTGTTTATCTTATATCTATGTCGTTATTAGTTGTTTTGGGAGGCGCCTCTCACGTATATTGATTAGTGGAGATCGAGGTAGGTGGTATTGTGTTTAATTCCAACTGTCGAGTTGATTTTTTTGCACTGTTGTGCCACGCGCCCATGTTCGAGGTGTTGTATGGCTGAGACTTTAACTGTTGAGATATCTAGAATTTCATAGGTAATCTAATGAATAAGTATAAAATGTTGTTTGAGATCGTTTCTTTGATCCAAGGCCACCCCGAGGGTGCATTTCCCTTGTTTAGTCGTTTGGCCAGGATACCCGTGGGTATGATGTGATTATAGAATGTTTTGAGTTTTCGTGAGAGGAAACATATATAAATTTCTTGTTTATGCATTGGGCTCAGCTCAGTTATTTTCTTTTCATATGGAATGCCTAATGTAATTTTTTTGTTTAGGCTGAGGGAAAGATTTTGTTTAGCCTGAGGGCAATGTTTCTTTTGACCGAGGGAAGTGTTTTGTTTATCCTGATGTAAAGGTTTTGTTTATCCTAAGGGAAACGTTTCTTATGCCTGTGGGAATTAGCTTCCATGACTAATGGCGATATCTCATATGCTTGAGGGAAATATTCATTATGCCTAAGGGTAGTCACCTAAGGGTTTCATTTCTATATTTTTAAGGGTCAGGACTTGCATGTCTGAGGACAATTTTTACCTTGAATATTCACAGTGGTGATTTTCATATGTTGTACCTGGCAAGTTAAAGCACATGCTTGGTATTATTATTTTCTTTTACTTGTTAGATAGCCTGTGTTGTTTCTGTTGTAGCACTGGTATATGAGATTTTCGATCGAGGCCGAGTCTCAGAATACTAAGAATTAAATTATATTGAATTGTTAAATGATTATTAAAATGAAAATGTAACTGGTAGAACTCATTACTTTTGAGTACTTCCTAGCTACTGCATTTCATATTTCACACTGATGTTGGAAATTTTCACTGACAGTTGGGCATGGGCCTTTGGTGGTTGCCTACTGGGATTTATTTTCTCACACTCTTTTTTGGTCATGTCATGTGTGCAAAAAAATTATATTGTTGAAGGTGTCGATATGGGTAAGAGTCTCTACACAGGTACATGATTGTTGTAGAGGAGTGGGAGAGCATGGGACAGAGCTTAGGCTTGCTATGCTACTGCATTCCTGTTCCACTACATTTCTTTTTTTGCTGTTCTTTGTACCTTGTGTTGTATTGTATTAGATTGTAGTATATCCTTTTTTGGATGCATTATAATAATTAGAGACACGTTGCTTCACCATATATATATATATATATATTATTGTTGGTTATCTTTTACTTCCGTTCCGCTATCCATTTCAGGTCTATATTGTTAACTACTTTTGATTTTGTATGTTTATAATTTTTCTATTGTGCTACACTTTGAGAAATGAGGGCATAGTTTCTCCACTATCATTCCTAGGTCCTCTATGCTAGTCGGAAGCCCTAGGAATTGGAAGAAATGTGCTTGAGGTCATGTGACCAACCGGGTTCGGGGCACTCGTTGTGTGGCACCCGGATCTGGGATGTTACAACCACTTTCCATTAATTTTTAAAAGACTGATATCCTACAATTTTCCCACTTATAATCCTCTTATTCCCCATGAGGAAATTTTTCTAGTACTCAACCCCATGCCTCCATGGTTTTAGTAAATGATAAAATCATCAATAAAGAGGTAACCTCAAATTTCTCATTATTTTCTCCCACTTATTCATTCCAATTTACTAATAAAATTCTATTTATATATAATTATAATGTATTAAATATATAATTATATACCATATTAATGTTATTTATATACTGGTGTAACTATATTAATCTACTTATAAAACATACCATATCTTTCTCTCTTTTGAAAAGTCCCAATAAGAGATGATTTCATCCCCTTATAAGGGAATTTTCAATTCATTACTTATCACTTCCTACATGGATAGTTATTGTCTATTATGTAATTTGAACTTAGTTTAGTATTATATTTCAATTTTTAATTAATTTTAAATAATTGAAAATTGAAGATATTCAAAATTAATAAATCATTATATATGAGTAAATTTAAAATAGCATATGTATTTATGAAATTATTTCCTTAAATTAAATAGTATTAAATAAATAAATATAAGGAATAAATATTGATAAAAAGGAACTATAATTCACCTCTTTTTTTATTTCATTAATAAATATTTTTTTATTATATAAGAGTAACAAAACATGATGAGGTAAAATGGGACTTCAATTAGGGGTTCATCATCTCAATTTCAATTCATTGAGATTTGGTTCACATTATCAACCATTATTCCATTAATAATTTCTAATTAATATATCATATTATTTATTTATTATTAAACATGTCTATTTCATAACATTTTAATGTCCATATCATGATCTCCTTTGTATTTACATTTTTATTCCTATAATACCAATATCGTAAAAGTTTGTCATCTCAAAATTCCTTCTTTGAGACATGTTTTGTATTATGAACTTATTATTCATTTTCTAGTGTATATACCAATAAATTTACATATTATATCCGGAATATCCATTTCTTCATGGTATATAATTTTTTTTTTCATGTTCCATCATTCACGGGCCTTTGATCTAGATAAAATTAAAGACATGAAGTTGTCTTTTCCAATCAATCATTGATTTCACGATTTTTTTCTCTTCATGAGGTAATTATATGAAATTGTCCCTAAAGACACATTTAATTCCTTATTGTAAGATTATTTTTGTGTTTTACACTTATTCTTATTATTTCATTTCCCTTTGGTTCAAATTAAACCCAATGGGTTTTCTTAAAAAATGGTCCTTCTATTTGATTTCTTGTGGATAATATATCGCCTCCATGTTTATGTTTTTTATACTATTTAAAACTTCTAAATCAATGATTTATTAACCCATTATCCTCATGCTATGAATTTTTTTAAACAATTTATATAATTTATATATTAACATTTTCTACAAGAGTCATTTTTAACTTTCTTTTCCATTGATTTGAAAACAATCTCTACATTAACATTTTAGGCATGAAGTAATTTCCCTACCATTATATCCATCAATTTTTATCAAGATTTATTTCATTTTTATACTTTTTTTCTTTGTAAATATGTATACCGTTTGTCTTTTTTTATTTTTTAAAAAATCTATATTTTTTTGAAGAATAAATAATTTTAATTAATTATTGTATTCTATATTATAATAATCCACTACAATTGTTTTTTCTTGAACATAGATTATTATCAAGTATTAAATATTTTATATTCTTTAAAAAGTATGGCTCTCAATTCCCGTGTTTCACCCATGTAAATATGTTTTATAAAGTGACATAAATGATTATTTTAAAAAACATGTTATAAAATAAGTATGGATATTATTTTAATATTTTTTCTTCTATTTTCATCTCAAACCCTAAATTAACAATATCTTTTATTGTAATGTATAATTTTTTATCCTCTATATTTTCTTCTGTTGTTTTCTATTTGGATATTAATCTTATTGTATCAAATGATCTAATTCAAGCTCTCTTTTTGTGTGATACCATTCAAAACTGTTAAGTAACCCATCTTCTTATTAATGTGATTTTCATTAATGTCAAAATCATATAATAAATATTATTCAACACTTGATATATTATCTATTAATACCATATATCATCTTTATCTATATTTAATATGATCATTTATTATTGAAATATTCAATAAACTCAATTCTTTATTGTTTAAATTATGAATTATGGAAATTGAAATATTTTTTAAATAGGAAAATAGGATTGTATATATAATTATATGATGGGTGCGACTAGAATTATACATAACATTAATGAATTAATAAATCTCTTATATCTCATCAAATGACATGTATGTTCTTAGGGAACAAACCTTGACCAATATTGGAATTTTGTTAACTATGATAGGTTGTCTTGGTAGTAACCCTTGACTATAGTTATGATGTTTTTTTTATGTTTTTTCTATATTCTTATAATTACAAGATACTATATAATATACTTCTTTATGAAAAAGTAATTATGTTTTTTATGACTTATGATCCATGTTTTACAATGAATGGTTTTCCTAATCTATGTCTTATACGATGATTATGTTCTCATAACCACATATTTATCATTTCATCAATAAAAATATCTGATTGTTACTTATAACATTAATCCTTATTAATAATTTGAGCAAACCTTTTTTATCCTTCCATTTTATAATATTGTTGAAAAGAGTATTATATATTACATTTTCTAGATGGGTTTCATGTGAAGATTATTTTGATGGAGATATTGAAGACATATTGTGAAATGGTTAATTCTTGGTTTAATAAAAACAATATTCCTTATATTGGAATTATTTGGAGTATTTAAATCTATGGGTTTTCCTAATTTAAAAAAAAATTGATGTAAAATGTCTTAGGTATATAAGTTACTCATTATTTATAATTGATATTCTAAAAGTAGATATTAATGTTTTGGATGCTTTGGTCAATATCTAATACAATATGAAAAGGTAATGTTTTTAGCACTACATCATGGATTGAGTGTCTAGGAAAAATTAATTGGTATCAAAGTAGGGTTCACAAAACATTATATGTTAATATTTTATCATGTAATTATAATTTAAGAGTTGTAGGTACTATCATATATCAATATTTTTATGGTTGCGCGTAATTTTAATAATATAAATTCCATTTTGAGGTCATATGTGATTGTTTATTATGGTGATTTATGATATTTTGGGAGACATTAGTTTTAGTAAAATTTCTTGATTTATTTATATGTATACATTTTATTTATGTATTCAATTTAATGTCAATGAAAATATGTTTATTTTCAAAAACACATAATATATTTTTTGTGAGAAAACACGATTGATGAGTTTATTGATTATCATGAAATTAATGTTGTTTAAGGATAGAATTAAATATTTAATTCTATGTTAATGGGGTTCCATGAATTTTTTGATTACTGTATAGTAAGAATGATCTTAATTTAATTATTATTTTTAATTAAGATTAAAATCCATTTTTGGAAACTTGAGGGTTAAATATAAATAAAGGTAATCCTAGAAACTTTTTTGAAAATAAAAGAGTGTGTAATATCTTAAAAATAAAATATATAAATAGATACAAACATGTGGATGCAAGTTCTTACTCAGAAACTCATATGGGTAATAACCCTAAAAAAATGGGTTCAGTATTAACATTATCCTCACTCAGTGCATAAAAATAGCATACTTGAACACCTTATTTGACACTCTCATGGGATATTCATTGGATGATTTACAACATATCTACAATGTTTTATGAAGGATTATAATAAATCTATATATGAGGAGTCATGAACAAGTTAGAAATATCCCTATCTATTTTTATTAGTAAAAAAAATTGAAATTCGGAGTACATATTTTATTTAAGGTTGTAAAATTTAATGCAACTTGTTTCTATAATGGGTTTTTCAGGATATAAATATAAAGATGAATATATTTTAGCACACACAATACCTAATTAAAATGGAATTTGATGTAATATAAATTAAAATACATAATCTGAATAAGATGTTAAAAATTATATAAAAATTAAATGAAGGTTAAATCCTCATGTAAATCAAAATATAGTGAAAAAGGATAATTTTAAATATTATATTAATTATTCCCATAAAAAAATTATTTTTTAAAATACTAATTATTTGAATAAATATATTTTTTCTAAGATAAGTAAATAATGTGGTGTGATTATAATCATTTAGTATTAGTAATACATTTTTTGAAGAAATATATTTTTATGTATATTATATATTTTAATATTAAAAAATTATGTAAGACGCATCTAAATTGTTACTCTAAAAATGTTTCAATTTATATATTAGTATATTAGTACTCATTTAATTAGTAATTTACATGAATTGTGATTAAGAACAATTAATTTTTAAAAATCCAATTTTCTTTATTAAAATCAAAATTTCATTATAATATACATTTTAATTGAAATGATAAATTCTAAAATATATTAATTATAATATTTTTTTTAAAAAACAATTTGTAAACAACATCTGTAAATTATCTTTGGGTTTATTTTTTGATTATTTTTAAAAAATTGATTTTTTCGGTAAATTGTCAACAATATAGTTTTTACAAATATCACCCATTTTTTGAAATAATCATGTTATACTCATGAAATAAAAATATATAAATTAATTTTATCTTTCAAAAACATATTTTCAATGTAAAATATGTTATTTAAAATTATTAGGAAGTGTTTCAGAACTTATATTTAACATTTTGGAACATATATTATATTTTATCCTACTAAACAACTATTTTTGGATACTTTCATTTTAATTTACTGTCTAGAATGTTATATTCAGTTTTGGATTTATATAAATGTAAAATACCCCTCATTCCTTAATATTAATCGATCAATTTTTTTGGGAACCACATCCATTCAAAAGTAGTGAACCTAAATAATAAAATTGTCGATATTTTAACCCAAAAAAACCATGTCCTTGTGTATAAATTCCCCCTCTTATTTCTACTGGAAAACAACTATCCATTATCCTTTCAAAGCCTATGCTCCCTCCATTCAACATATCATAAGTCTCATTGTACCCATTAGGATTTCATGAAAGTACTCATCTTCAATCCTTCAAGGAATTAGAAATGGTAGAAATCTTTTGTAAAGAGGTAACCGTGATTCCCATTCATTATTTTTTTCTGTTATTTTGTCATGTCTAATAATAAAATTACACTTTCCATCCATTATATATTATTTAATGTATAAATAGATAAAATATTAATTTTTTATAATATTTTGACAATTATGATAAACTATTTCTAATATATACACACTCTCCACCACTTTTGACAAGTAATGATACTGTCTAGTTTCATCTACTAAAAAAATGTTTTCACTGATTTACCTATCACTCCCCTCATGGTAGGTTTATTTATATTATTTAATATACATGTATTTAAATTTATTCTATTTTTCTGTAAGTAATTGTACAAAATGATAAATCAAAAATATTCATAATCATAAAATTGGACCAAAAGATGATAATTTAAAAGAAAAATGTCTTCAAGGCATTCTTTATTTAAAAAAAATATTATTAATAAATGAAAATGATCATTTATGGCCATGAATTTATAAAATAATTATAATTGTATTTTTTATTTAATGAAATTATTTTCATTATACAGAAGTTAAAAAGAATGAATAAATAAAACAAGACCTAATGTAAGGGTTCTTAATCATTATTTTATTTCATTGAGACATGTTTCAAACTATGCACCATGTTTTCATAATTATCATTTAATTTTTAACATCTAGATTTGAGTCATCATTTCTAATATTAAATTTCACATTAACACATTTTTACATCCCCATATTATAGGGACTACTGACTAAAAGTGAGGTTCACATGCATAATTCCAACTCAAATTTAATGATTCATGTCAGGATGTAACAAAATTGTATCAGTTTTATTTTATTTTCTTGTTTTGGGATTTTTATTGATAGGTGACATAATAATGTGTGAGATGCTATGATGAAACTAATTCTAGTGTGTCACAAACACCAATTTCTAATGGAATTCCATGTTACCAATTCATATAATTGATGTCATTGGTTCACACTATTTTGATCAGATGTTTTCACTTAAGGTAACAAATGTGTATTTTTATGTTGAGACATCATATGAATTCATCTCTTGGAAATACCATAAATAGGTTTAATAGTCACCATATTGGGATCATAAGTTTTATAATACAGTTATGTTTCTTTTGTGTGGATTTACTGATGGTGGATAATCTAGCTACATTGGTGTTAAAACCCTACACTATTTCACTACATATGAGTTCTTAGTGATATTTGATTTTTTTTTCAAACCCCGATTCTTTCCTAATTATAATAGTATCTCATGTGAGACTGTGGTGTGCAACACACTGGTGATAATGGTGATCATAAAACTGATGATGATGATGATGAATGTGATAGAGATGTGATCCATCTATGCATGGGCGGTACAGTTTACCTTTATAGGTCATTTTCTGGTGTTAATTTCCATTCTAATAACATTGTGTGTGTATACATTGTATAGGAATATTATATTATTATTCTAACTATATTTTATATGTATTTTTCTTTATATCACCTAATGGAATCCTATTAAATCGAACTAGGAATCCTTGACTCTATATTTGGTTTTCTAAGAGTGAATCTATCATGTCATGAATTCGTATATGTGCCTAGTTAATGGTATGTTTTTTGAGACCCCTAGTGAACATTGTGTAGAATTTGTGAAATATCATTTCGGTGCCTTATACTACCTAAATGTAACCTATATATGGATATTCCAGGTAAAGGAATAGTCATGGTTAACACTGAAGAGTAGTTACCATTGATTAAAATGCCTTGGGCAAGTGATTAATATATGGGGGGAATAAATTATGGTCTTATAAGTTTAATTGTATCCGAGTAATACATAAATCATTTAGTTCCAATGATCGAGATACAAAGTTGGGTTTTTGAGCGTGGTGGATGCAAAACAGGTTGTCCATCCACCCATGGAATGGGTGCTGTTTGGTGAATCACAGTATCATGGACGCACCTTTTCTAAAGTAGAATAATATGAGTTCCAAATTTAGTGAATCTCTCATCTCTTAGTTCATGGAAAATAAATAGGTGAGTGAGTTTGTCATAGAGGTTCATGACTCATGGGGTAATAATCACTCTTATTTGGAGTAAGAGTGATGCTTTCATGCATTGTGGTAGTGTTTCATTCATATTTTTTTCTAATATTTGACTGTGAGGGGATTATTATTGTTTCATAAAAAATAACTTTTATAGGTTCCATACATAGAAACACCCAATGATTCCTATATCCACAATGAATTTGGTCATTCTTACCAAAGGCAGCTGATCATTGGGTGTTTTAAACCCAAGGAAACATAGGTGCTCAAATTGATTGATTGGATGAGAGTTCAAGCTCATCATGCCCTTTTTGGGGAATTATATCCAACTCTAGGACTCTTATCTTATGATATGTTCATGAATCTCTCCCAAATCCAGATATAGGAATTTTTACCATAATATAAAACTGGGTTTTGAATGTCTCCCTGGGAACATGGGTTCATTTAATGGATCCATATATCTATATAAGAGGTTCTCTATCTATTTCCTATTATTTCATAGAAATTGGTAGCTACATATATTTTTATTCCACATAATTATACACTCTTAATTTTACTACCATCTAGGAAGTTGACAGGTATTTTGAGAATGGGATTCAACATCCAAGAGGTGTCCTACATTCCCTATGAGAATAGAAATCAATACCCATGTACTTCATTTAATTCGAATATCTATAATGATGTTCTGTTCTTAAAGGATGTATATGAGGTGACATAGGCATTGGGTATGGGGTGCAAGACATAAGGTGTCCTATGTATCCTGCTTATAACATGAATCCGAGTGTTTGCAATTCGTTCTATCCTTAACTCGCTGATGGGTGGGGAAAGATAATTGAGTTTCATGAGGGTTATTTTCTCTATTTTGTCAATATGGTAATTTCATAGGTACCTACACTAAGTTGGATTCCCATGAAATTAGGAATTTGAACTATGTTATTGAATAGGGATTACACACAGAGGATTATTTATTGGTGTAATTTTAAAGTGTCATTGATTCAATGATTTCATGTCCCTGTGAAAATAAGATCCAGGCTCAGTTTGAGAAACAAGAGACTTTAAATTATATGATAGACTTCTCATTATCCTGGTATATATGCATTAATGTATCCTTGATAGAGGGTTTAATATGTAGCTCAATCGATTGGAATACATCCTATATATCCTAGTTAAGATTGGAATTAGAGTTTCCACAGTTCAATAAGTTTCTCAATCAACTGATGGATGAGGAAAAATTATAGACCCACATAGTGTGGCTCTAATGAACAGGTAATAAATAGAATTTTAGGGAATTGCACCAAAGAGGATTCCCATTGGAAGATATAAAATCCTTATCCTTTAATAGATAAAGAGTGGGGATGATAAGTGTTCGAATGATTATAATTATATTGATTTGGGATCTCATAATACTAACAAGGACGCATGAGCACATAATCCTAGATTCTTCCCATTATATACACTTACCCTATGAAGGGGGGATTCTTGACCAAAGGCTCATGGTCAATGTTTCACATTTTTTTAGGTTACATTCCTAAGTATTCATGTTGGACATAGATGAAATGTCTAAGAGTTTCGTCCAAATATTTTAATAGTGTATTCCTGATATGTATGAGGGTTTCTACCAAATTAGGTTGAAAAGACAACAGGTCTTCACATGATAACTGTTGAAATTTCCACAGGACTTCAACTAATCTAGCTGATCTGTCTGGATGAATTCGTTTGAAGAGACTAACTTATCCAAAGGACATTACATTTTCTAGCTAGCATGTTTTGAGGACATCACATGACCAGGATAACATGTTTGGAGGACTTCACGTGACCAGGAGGACATGTACAAAGGTCATCACATGATATAGAAAACGTGTTAGGAGTACTTCACATGAACCTGGATGACATATCTAGAGGTCATAATGTTATAGGGATGACATTTCATAATACTATCATGTGAACCAGACACCGTGTCTAGAGGTCATTTCCTATTCAGTGGGAAGATCATGAAAAAAAACATGACTCGGGCATATGAAAATTAAAATATCCATCTTCACATAAAGCTTTCTTCATTTTCAAAATTTACCATATAAATGCCTCAATTGTTTTTAATCATTGGCCTTATATGGCCTTTCATATTCTAGTTGACACACATATACTCCGTCAAATGATCCAATTGGAATTCTAAAAGTCTTTTGGGCAATTAATTAAGTGATCTCATTAACTACGTGACCATTCCATGTAATCTCTAAAGTTATTCCATGGGTTTACAAGGTGGAATAATATTTCAATCATGTAATTATCTTCTCTATAAAGTATGTTATCACCTCTTCAAACTTTCTATGGGTGGAGATGGTTGCCATGGAAGAATTCAAATGCTTGAGTGGATGTCAGGTGTCAGAGGCTCGAACAAGTGATGTTGGTGTGTGTGACTATAGAGAAGAGGTTGAAGATGGTCATGTGACGTGATTAAATGGCTGAGATTAATCGGATTAGATGGAATATGTTATATATGTATGTTTTATTGGATATTAACTGGTCCTCACTAAATTTGTATCCCCAAAAAAATACAGCACTATCTAGATCTTATTAATAAGAATCACCGTGTCATATGTTTGTCAAATGACACCTGGGATTATAACTTAGTACACATATGGACCCACAACCTCATCATCTCTGCCATAACATTACATGACCTACATAAGAACCACCTATACATTCTGGGAAAGCTAAAAATGAGCACTATTATCACCCATGTCTTGTTGATCTATTAGCTGGTTCTGCAGCCTCCAAAGCATGATTGATGTGACTCTTATATGTTCCATGGTTACCCGCCCACACAAATCAATGAGTTTTCAAGGGTTGTGGCCATATTGAAGATTTATAATCCCAAACTGGTCTTACTACAGGGGTGTAGTAAAGTTTCCTTATGGGGTCAAACCCATGAGGACTACTAGATGGTTAGTGATCATTCGATCAAAACCCATGAAAGTATTCCCCACTTTCAATATGTTGGTTTAGGTTTTAACTAATATATGTAGTTTGATTTTACTTAAAATTAATAGTTATGGGATATAGGTCAACTTCATTGCTCTTAGAAAAAGATAATCCTAGATTATACTTGGAATAGTATTATTTCATAAGCTGTAAAGATATGAAAAATTCATTATTTGGTTTTGGCCAAAATAATTAGAACTATATTTTCTAAAGGTATCCTATTATCATGGTATTGTTTAAAACCTATATTCATAACCCTATTCTTGTATATAAAAATATTCACAAGATAATGGTCAGAGACATTCTCAAATCCAATTTGGTTAGGTTTATTCGATCACACATCCCATGGTCAAGGTTGTGAAAAAGAATGTGATAAAAAAATTATTATTAACTTAATTAAAGTCCATACAGTTAGCAAGATTCAATATAATGATTCATTAGGTTTTCAAACACCACTAATCTTAACCCCTACCCCTAGGAATATTAGTCATTCATTGTAGTGATGATCATAACTAAATAGGTAGTCAACTTGCTATACATAATTGTAATTACATTGCAATAATGAAAATCTAGGATTAAAAAGGAATGAATAAATATAAAACAGTTTGAAATAATATAGATTTAAGTGGGAACTGAGTTTTCATGATTAAATAAAGAAGAATGATCAATATAAAAGAAAAAAAATTAATAACTAAATGCAAAATTACTATGAATGAATATTGAATGGAGAAATATGTGGAATTTGATGAAGAACTCAGTGCGATGTTGAAAGAGGAATTTGAAAAAAAATACATTTGATGCAATGGATTAATTTTGGTAGTGGAATAATTAAAAAATCACTTTGATTCAATGAAATAATGATTGTAATTAAAGGAAATATTTTTGGAAAAGAAGGAATAAAAAGATAGGAATAAAAAAAATTAAGAAAAATGTCCAAAGAAACTAGGTGCATAGAGGTACTGCAAAATATAAATTGGACAGATAAGTACATGGTGTGAAAGTCATGTACTTCATTTTCTAGATTAAATGATTTGGGTCCTGACATATGTGTGTCATATAATCTGGTTTCATACATTGTAACTAAGACCCTTCTTTCCAACTGAATAATCTTCTCAAATATTTAACTGGGATATCGTTTGATGTTTTCACATCATGTAATCACTACATGTCGGTATGAATATCAATTTTGGTGGGATTAATTATTTTGAAAGTTTCACATTATGTACTTCATTTGAATGAAGTGTACTATATTTAACTCAGGAAGATTTTTCATGAGTTACTCTGCAGCCTTGAGTTCTTTTTGTAACTAAATTCTACACATCTTGTATATGATACGAGATATGTAAAGGTTGTTTTTATCACTTTTTCATCATTTCATTAATTTAAGTCCAAAATTCAAAATTCCTAAAATAAAAAAAATCCAATGAATTATTGAAAATTAAAGAAAACAAATTATTCAGATATGTCCAAAATATATATACAATGTTTTCTAATCAAATCCCCCCACATATTAACAATTACTTATCTTATAGAAAAAAAAGCATCTTAGCAGAGATAAAAAAGAAGAAATACCAAAAATAAGAAACATGCATTACAACCAAGAAAATAAAGCTACTAGTAAGTATAAAAAATCAGTCCTCTATAATCAAACCCATAGATAATATTAGTAATGCCTCATAGTTTAGTTCTTTATCCATATTCTTATTATTTTAATTAATATTTCAAAATAATTTCTCAAATTCTATACCCATTTTGAAATTTATGTCACCATAAATTTTCTATCATTGTAAATGATAAAATGTAACAGGAGTAATGTTCTTACCCTTGAAACATGTTCCCAACCATGGGCTTACATTGTTTCTATCATCACCACTTCATAAAGAAAAATAACAAAAAAACATGAGGGATCAAGAAAAAGGTATTTAGAAAACTCTGGGGATGAGGTAAGGTGGGTAGAAAGTAAAAATCATGCTCAAAAAGAGGGTAAAATCAAAATTATAATGCTTGAGAAATGGTAATACATCAATGATGTGTCTCTTGTGATTTCAAAAAGATTCCCTGATCCAAGAATCTCAAAGTAGTTCTAGGAGTGTATGAAGAATGTATAAAAAATATACCTCTTTCCATTCATTTCCATTTTTTATTTTTTTTTATTTTTGTAAATTCATGTCCAGAAAAAATCTATAATCCATTCCCTAACCACATATGATCCATAAAAGGATTCATTGGTCTAGAAATGGTGATTTTTTATTTTCATAATACCAACATTATAATCCTTTTCTTTCTTTTTTTTAGGGATAGGGTAGTAGAAAAATGAAAAAAAAAAGATTCATAGATCGTCTTATATCAGTATAGTAAAAGTATCATAATACATCACATCATTTAATATGTATAATGGCCACCAGTGGAAAATTACCCCACACTTTTTTAAAGGATAATCATTCATAATATTAAGATTAGGGTATGAATAGTTTATCATCTTGAAATAGCTGCATCATAAATAGGTCGTTCATGGAAACTATGGGCTAAATAATGAAAAACAATAAGGTGGGTCTCAAGAAAAATTATCTCAACAATGATTTCATTGGTCATATTAAAATTGTATTTGTCCATTAATACCCTCAATATGATCTCTATTCAATTTATGATATGTTTACAACCCTAGGTGTCACTCAATAAATATGACTAGAAAAGAGTATAAAATTGTGGTATCAAAATCCTCTCATGAATTAAAGTATAGAAAAATAATGGAAATCACTCAGGGTATATAAATCAATTAATATTTTAATCAAAATAAATTTAACATTTTTTCAATTTGATTGAAAATACCAAACTCAAAAATCATGCTAAAGAAATGAACAGGAGTAAAACATGGATTTCAATAATTTCCAAACTAACAATTTCATTTATTGAGAAGGGTGGAATTAAATTCTTGGTTTTAAAGAATGAATTTAGTGAAAATTTTCACCTACAAAAATAAAAAATATTTTCCAAGTGTATCAATAGTAAATCTCAGGCAAGACTCTCTAACACTTAAAATTAGATAGTGAATGCATTGTCTTAGAATATACTATAAGAGATATATCACTGATATTGTAATTATAAAATGAAATTAAAATTTTGAAATTTAATTTTGGTGGTTGAGAGATCCTTGTAATGAGTGTCATTCTATGTAAAAACGTCGTGGACTTTCAATTTTTCTACCCACATAATTTTTTAGAAAAATGAATCCTGAACTAGGTAAAACATTAGTCCACTGGGTTTAAACAATATAAAAGTAACGAAATTTAATGTTTCACATAGATAATAGTAATGAAATGTAGCTTAGATATATATAGATATGGGGGTACAATGTACTTCAAGATTGGGAAACCATAAAAAATGATAATAAAAAAGGAAACAATAATACTATTTATAATACTGAAAATAAAGAAAAAAAATCAAATATGGTTTACCTCCCATAAATAACTAAAAATTATGTTTTCATCTAGATGGATAGACAAAAGGATCGAGAATTTTAATCCATATTTATAGAAGTCATTTTCTATCTATAAGAACTTGTGGTTGTGTCATCGAGATCATGGGGATGCTTTTTAGGATTAACCACATAAAGAGAATACTTATCATGAATCTTGTCTGGTAAAAATAGAATTTGGGCCAATGGTGGTGGGGACATATACTAAGAATGTATATCTAGTGAAATATCTTTAATCTAGAACATAACATCTACCAGAAACTGAGGAATCTAAAATTGAAGGGTAGATGTGGTGGAATAGGTGCATTGATGACCATGGAAGAGGTAGAGGATCTTGAAATGGATAATATAATATAGTGATGAAATGAAAAATAATCCAAGAAACAGTGATGTAAAAATTTTATCTCATATATAAAATGAGTGCAATAGTACATCAATGGAGAATTCAAAATAGGAAATACACAAAAAATAACCACACATACAAGGAACCTAAATAAGGGAGGGTATATGGGAAACGAAGTATAATAAAAAATCATTTAGCTACTTCTATAGAGTCCTCTCCCATGTAGATAGTGGTTGAATTTGTCTAGCACTTTCAATATCAGTTATTAATGAAGGTTATAGGGGATAAACCACTGTGGTAGATTTCGTGGTGCTGGTAGTTATCTCTATGGAAGGAAGATGAGAGGTATATATCATTATGGTGGCTTTATTTATGACTAAAAGTTCTATAAATGTTACATCAATAGATGTTGGAGGGGTAGGGCCCTTTCCACACTTGGCCAACTCTATATAGAACTCCTACTAGGCAATAGAGTCTTTCAGCTGTGAGTATAGGTCATCTGGGGTGGAATATGGGGGAGGTTTGGATGTAGATGAATGATTGACTGAGGCTAGTGGATTAAATGTTATCGTGGCTATTAGTGGAGTAGGGATGGTGATATATGAAGGTGAACTGAAGGGGATACCTAGATTATTGAAAATATATCATTGGAACTTGATAAAGAAAAACAATATAATTACAAAAGTCTAATGGAGTAGGAGATGTAGAAGTAGTAGGTCTGGAAGAGGTTGTGGTAAACATAAGAGAAGGGGTAAAAGATAATGTTGGTGTAGTAGTTGTGGTATCTATAGTATCATAAGTGGTGGTGGTAGAAGGAGCATGCTCTTGGGAGGCTGGGTCAGTTGGAGGTGGATAGAAGGGGGAGGTTGGATTGAGGGAGATTGGATGAGGGGAGGAGGTATTGTTTGTTAGAGGGGGTGATGAAAAGGATGGTTCATCCAGAACCCAAGTTTTATGGTTTTTAAAAACCGAAATCGATAATTACACACCGTGTATTCAATACACAATTTTCAAATCATGAATTTGAGAATTTTTTTATTTCCCAACACTTTCAGGTTCCTTATTTATTATATTTTGTGTATTATTTCATTGTGTACCCTTTTTTATCAGGTCCCCATGATAGGGTTCTAGAGACACTTAATCTTACTAAATACTACTCTAGCATATCCTAACCTTCCCTATCTTAGCTCTAATTAACTATTTATTTATTATCTAGAGATAAATATTTTCAGTGGAAGAAGAATTTTTCTTTTAATTGATACCCATTGTTAAACATTTCTTGAAAACATTGTAAATAAAAGGCGGGATGACCTCATCCATCAGAGGTATAGTTAAAATTACCTTCATGAGAGCACTAGATTCCTTGTCAGCAGTTGGTGATTTCTTTTTATCATCACTAATTTCTAAATGATCATATTTTTCATTATCAATAGAGATGGTTGGGAAATTTTTGACATGTTTCTTTTATTAACACCCTTTTCTATGTTATATACAACTTGATCTTTATCCACTCTAAAAAATAATCACCTTGGGTTACAGTCAATCATAACCTTTCCAATGGTGAGGAATATTCTTCTGAAAAATAGGGGATATCACCTTCCTCTTCAATATTTTGAATGAGTAAATCTGCAGGGAAAATGAATTTGTCAGTTGTTACTAAGATTTGTTCATCCACTCCTTGAGGTTTCTAGACATAATTTTATGAAAGTTGGAGTCCTATATTTTTTGGTATTAGTTCTCCAAGCCCTGTCTTATTGTATACACTCATGGAAATTGTATTTATACTTTGTCAGAGATCATACAATTTTTTTTTCAAAATTAAACTTCCTAGTAGTGAATGTAATTGAAGATCTTCTGGGGTCTCAAAATTTTTTTATGGAATTTATTTTAGATTACTATGGACCATTCTTCATTAGGGAAATGATTCATAAGTCGTCATTTTTTTACATGAGAGAGTGTCTTTAAATAATAATGCATAATCATGTACTTTTGAAATTGCCACTATAAAAGGGAAATTCATATGAAATTGTATAACCAAGTCCATGAATATTTCTAATCCCCCGCTTTTTTCTTTGGGATATATATTATTCATCCTTTTCAAGTTATACTTAAAATGGAGCTTCCTCATATGGTTCTACCTTTTGAGTTACCCCTTCATCAACCTTACATGAATCTTTCAAACGATTAGTCTCACTTATTCACTGTTTCTAAAAATATAGAATATATTAACATTAAACATTTATATATTTAGCATGTTTCTTTGGATGTGCCATAGTATTACAAGACAGAGTAACCAATAACTGTTTGGATAAGGACTTTTAAATTTGTATCAATTTATGCTCTAGGTTGTGTAGTGAACCTTTATGGGTTTTTATCTCCATTTCATGGGTTTCCATCATTTAGTATACTTTCTACATGACGGTAGAGAAAAGTTCTTCAAGAATGGTTTAGAGAGTTTGGGATTGTGGGGGTATATTTAGTAGGGATTTCTAGAATTGATGCTTTTGTGCTGGTGGATATTGATGAGCTCTAAGAATAATTTGTTGAAATTTTTGTACTGGTCGGGGAGATATACCATTCGTGGGTCTTTAGGTGGTCATTGATTTCTTTGTTTCCCATATCCACTCCTCTACTGAATGTAACCTTTATTTTTCTATGGAGGATCTAGCCTCTCCTTGTAATTTTTCTATTGTTGAAATTGTGTTGTTGTGGTATTGGTGACCTTATTGGTTGTAATTGATATAATTATAATCGTGAGTATGGGTCCCTTACATCCCTACCCTAAAAAATTGTTAAGAATCCAGGCCTTCACATATCTAGAAGGATTATATCTCCATTTCTCAAGTAGTTATGGGTGGTGAAATAACAGGTAACTATGATTATTCCAAATTCGTGGTAAGAACATTAACATCACCCATAATGCAGGTGGTCTCTTTAACCTAATGAATTCTTAATCAGTGTGGTCCTAGATCACTTTTCCTTATATTGGAACAGTTAGAGACCTAATCAAAAATTTCTTGGAAGACATAAATCATATTGAGCATGATTCATCCATCAGTAGCATCATCTACTGTAGTTCAGAAAGCAAGCTAGAGTCCTTGAAAAAACATTTAATGTTGAATACACACATCTAGTCCATGATATTTGAATTTTCAGGTAATCTCTTTCAAAGTATCCAAAGAATCCCAATATAATTATCCATCCTCCTAGGTCATGTTTGGAATTTCATTCTGGAGCTTCCCGATCCAGATTGGTTAAAAACAATTTCAAGGAATTTCTTTTCTATTTCATCCCATGTTATGATTAACTCAAGAGATTGACTTTTTAGCCACTCCAGGGTTCTATCTGTTAAGGATAAATGGAAAACACTTTAAAAATGGATTCTTATGATAAAACATGGTTTAAAAAGGTATCATAAATGTAAATAATGTTCAAGATGTATTTCTGGGGGTCTTCACTGTGATGGCCACTAAATTTTCACATATTCTAGATCATGTGAATGAGTCCATGTTTGATATTGAATGTGTGTTCATAAATTGGTGTGTTCATAATTCTAGGAACCAAACCAATAAAAGAAAATGAACCATAGTTTATAATTTTGTGCTTCTAAAGTAATGGTCCCTCACCCTGATTGGATGGTGGCACATATTTGGGGTATTTAATATGTGTAGGTGCGGGATTTTTTATGCTCGGTCACTATTATGTGGCATCATGTTGTGATTGTTCTATCAATCTCAGGATTGAATAGAAGTCATTATTTTGGGTCTAGGCTTCTTGAATGAGTCAAGGTACCCTTGCACCAACATTATTCATGAATAGAAGATAGGATAAATGAAAGAAAGATAGAACACATGTATTCCAAAATGATAAAAAGGAAAAAGGAAAAGTGGAAAGAAGATAAGAAAGGGGAATCATGGAAGTAATCCAGGTTCCATCTAAAGGAAATTGTGCGTGATAAATATTCTTCCCCTACAAAAGTTTCAAAATTATACTCCCCTACATGAATAGTTTAATTTTCATGAACTGTTGTTAAATTAAATATGTATATTCACAAACTACACTTACTACAATGGTGTATTAATATGGTTGTGTGGGGTCTGTAAAACCCCATGATTTCATTGTACGTTATTTCTTAAAATTAATTCAACAACTTGCACTACACACAAGACCGAGTTCAAGCGCACCACGACTTACCAAACTAGCCGTTCAAAAGTAGTTATGAATAGTATTAACTAAATTTTGAACTATATATAGTCTTTATAATTTTATAATCCATATTATGAGTTTCTTAGACATAATTTAAGAACTAAATCATTTTTTTCAGATAAAACAGGTATTTTTAAAAAAAAATCACTTTTACCGCCTTTTAATGGTGAGCCCTTTTTAAATCCAACATTTTCATCTTTTATATAATCAATTTTAAAAAATAAACTTTCAACTTTATAATCATGACTTAAGAATTTAGTTTCAATAAATTTTTGTTTTTTTTCTGATAACTTTCATATTTGGGTGAATAGTGAAAAATACAATACTTTAACTGAAACAACTTTTTTATTCAAACTAATTTATAGTGTTAAATTATACATTTTAATTTTTTGGAAGTATAAATAGATTATATTTTTACCATTTAATCCAATTTTGGTCTTTTTATGTAATTTCACTTTGAGATTGGACATAAACAAAGTGTCAATCTCATGATAGTTATTATTTCTTAAAAATATGCCTTTTGGTTTTGACGATAGGAAATAATTTTAAATTAATAAATTAAACTTCTATGATTTGAATTTGGTAAAATAGACTTCATTTTTGAATTCAAAATATCCAAATTAGCTTAGGGTGAATTTATGGTATTTTTCTGAAAACGTTCAATTTTTGATGAATAGTGAAAAACAGTAGGTTATTGTTTAAGACCGACTTTTTATTTAAATAATTATTTATTTTATTTATATTTATATTAGCTCAAAATAGATACATAATAATTATATATGTTCAATTTAATTTATTGGAGTCATTTTGTAATAATATTAGATATATAAAATTTTATTGAACTTTTCACCGTTTTTTACCGACCTTCTATGAAAATTTTCAAATTCGCATAAAACATAATTTTACCACTTCTGTAAGTGGAATTTCAAAAATCTGAGAGACACGATTGATATCAGTATTAAAAATGTGGTCTAATAAGATAATAGTAATTTTTTGTAAATAGTTAGTTTTTACTTTTATTTACCATGGTTAAAAGTAAAAAAGGGTAATTAAGGGTAAAAATGATATTATTCATACCCTAAAAGATTTCCTAATTCTATTGTATAAATGTAATTCGACCAAAAACAACCTTATGAATAAAATATGAACCTTTAGGTCCACTAGTATTAGATTAGGAAATTTATTATTATTTAGTTCAAAGAAGAGTTAAAAGAGTTAAAATCAATGTTTAATAAATAATACATTTTTAATATTGGGTTATATATAAGATAAATTAGACTATAAATATTAATTATAAAGATAAAAATATTTCCTACATAATTGTATTTTATTTATAATTTTTAGACACTATATAATTAAATATATTAATGACACAATGATGATGCAGTAATTACCGTATTAAGGAAAGATTAAAATAATTGACATTATAAATATCAAAATAAATGTAATTTGAGACTTTTTATATATTCCACTAATTTTCTAGGTTATTATGACATGTTAGGGTTTTTTAGATAATTATTTTCGAAGTAATAATTCTGTTATGATTTAAAAAAAACAAATACCTATTAGTGTCAAAATTGACATAAAATAGTTTTTATAACTAATATTATATTATTAATTAATATAATAGTCCTAAAAATCTAATGTTCAGAAAAAATACATATATAATATTATATATGACATTAATGAACCAATTGGGGTTCTGTTGGCATTTAATAGTAAGTTTCATGACCATATAATATAAAAATACAAAGAGGCATGGTAAATGTCAAACTATTTAACTAAGAGTTAAATCTAAAATTCAAGGTTAATATGTTGACCTAAACTAGTATAAAACAATTGGTTGAGTGGTTTTAGACCCATAACCACATTATACTTTATATAATTCAGTTTGGAGCCATTAGAAACAGAAAAGGAATTTATTATATAATAATAGTTTGAGTTTTTCCGAAGGTGCCCTTCACCCCTCTTATTAAAGGTCACTTCCCCTTCACTAAAATTAACTCCTCCAAAGCCATTTGAATCAGCCAAACCCTGCCCAAATATCCTCCCAACTATCCTACCGTTATCATATAGGCCTTCTTTTGGCCAGAAATCCAACCTAAGGATCCCTTTTGATCAAATCAAAAGGAAGAACCCAAAGAAGATGTAATGATTTCACCACCCTCTTTCAAGTTATCTTATTCTTCCACTTACTCTTTCTTTATTGTTTCAATTATATAATAATAACTCCTATATATTCTATATATTGTTATGTTATTATAAATATTGCACAAATATATTCATTATTCTCTCCATCTTATGAATGATAATGTCACCATGTGTGCGTACTTACGGCTTACCGTCTCCACGCCGTGGTGTAATTTTTTATTCAACACTATGTTATTTGGATGGATATAAGGATGAGTAATATTTATATAAATAATTAAAATAACATTCTAATGTCTCTGTAAAATTAATTTACAATCCAATTGCACACCTTTATGTAAATGATATTGTCGCTCGTGCATACGTACTGATTATCGTCTCTATGATGCGATGAGATTCATTTCCATGTTCACCATTCATCGACGATTATAAAAATATATATTACTAATAATTATTTAATATATGAAATAATAATTCTACTCTATATATATATATATATATATTTACTTACATATATCTTATTCACTTAGTTCCGTTCAATACAATATGAAAATGGAAACAACATTTATACGTACGTATGGACTACCGTCTCCATAAACGGTGTTTTTCATTTCATATATATGTACATTATCCATATTTATATTCTAAATATATTTGATATATAAATCATGTTTTATATTATGGATGTATTTAAATCTTTATCTTTGTGATACAATCAATATTAACAAGTAAAAACATGTAGGATAATGAAAGTGATTATTACCCAAAATGTTAATTTGACATGGAAATTATTATTAAATAGGTAGAATAAAGTCATAAATGAAGAATGTATGATATCATAAATATTAATATGGTTCTATTATAATTTATTAACATACTACAATGTTCATACAGGAGGTTAAACATACCCTCGACTAATGGAAAGTGCAAGGTAAGGGTTAATTCCTCAATCACATTATTATCTGAGATTGTTTATGTGTAAGTATTTACTGGTACATTTTTATCATCCATGTCCATTTTTCATAGAACGGATTTCAAAATTAATATTTTTAGGATTTTTGAAAGTTACTCTTTATCAAGACCAGAATTTTAAATGTTTTAAAGATTTGCATTTCTAAATCTTTCTAATTAATGTTCATGTTTTCAAAATGATTTTAAGGATTTATTTATATGGACATGAATGGTTTGAAATGATAATTCATTTAAAAAGTTTCAAAGTGGTATAGGATACTTTGATTCAAAAATCTATTTTAAATAACTTCCTTTATAAATGTGTGAATTTTAAATGATTTTACAAAAAGGATATTTCTCTCAAAAAAATTACTCATCATTTTCAACTATGTCACATCCTTTACTAGATATTATTTTTTATTGAGGATGACTTATTATAATACAATATTCTATATTGTATTGAATGAGTTATGATATTTTGATTGTGGATAATCTATTTTTATACCATTCATAGTTTATGGTTAATGTATTGACATTTCCTATGCTAGTTTTAATACGAATGTTTATGTTATGTTTCAAACATTTCATATAAGGATTGTAGTGGACTTAGTAAGTGACAGGTGGGGCCCACTATAGCTCCTCGATGAATCAATAGGTCTCATGAGACAACTAGACGTTGTAACACCCTGATATTTTATGAAAAATATTCTTTTGATTTCATTAATGTCTTGTGTTGTATTCTACGCCATGATTACCTTGCGCTATACGCAACACCGTATTAGCTTGTTGTATACGCAACACTATTCTTGGATCGTGTTACACACAATTTTGATAATAGTTATTCTACGCAACATTGAGTATATGTATATATATATATATATTCAATGTATAAATGAAATATGGTTGGATTCTGTTATAAGAAACAACGAAGGATTCTTTCACAACACGCAACCCTGACTTGGCTTGCATTACACGCAATCGCGACCTTCCTCGATAGCGTGCGTTGTACGCAATACCGAGTTTTAATAAACAATGATATATTATTATAATATTGTCATGAACTAGCCGTTATGAATAGTATTTAGTAAATTTTGAATTTTATAACATTATTATTCATCTTACAAATTTTCTAGAACATGTTATAAGAACAAAATAAATGTTTCGGGTAAAATAAGTATTTTTCAAAAAATGAAGTTCTACCGCCTATTGATGGAGCACCCACTTTAAATCTAGTTTTTGACATGTTTATATGTTAAATTTTACAAAATAAAATTCTTCTTTTTAATAAGGATATAAAAATTTACATTAGATAAAGGTTTGATATTTTTCCGATAACTTTCATATTTTAATGAATAGTAAAAACACACTATATTTTAATTAAAAACAACTTTTTTCATCGTAATATATTATGTGGTTAAATTATAATATTGAATGGTTTTAAAGTATAAATAGATTTTATTTTTACCATTTAATATAATGAATGTCATTAGCATTGATTTTACCTTGAATTCGTAGGATAAAACATTTCAATCTTTTGCAATGTTTTAAAGAAAAACCCGTTTTCTTTCGACAACATGATTAATTTTATTTTAATTTCTGCATATTTTGTGTATTTAATTTGGAAAAATGGATTCCATATTTGGAATCAGTGGGTCCAAATTATGTTAATAAGTAACTTTTTATTTTTGGGCATTGTGAATAGTAACTATGGTAAATTTTATTTACTATAGTTAAAGGTAAATTGGGTAATTAAGGGTAAATATAAGATTATAAAATTACCACAAAACATGGAAAAATTCTATTGTATGGCTAAAATTAGACCCATATAACCTAATGGTAGGATTGGAAACATTTTATGGACTTTTATCCATGAAAATAATTTAATTATAATTAAAACCAAAGAATGTGACAACATGTCAATTTCTTAAATCTTATAAGTATAATAATTTTAATTTAGTGATAAACTTCATGAAATTTAGAACATGAATAGTCTCCAGAAATATAATACAATTATCTACATCATAGGAATTTATTTAAAATTTTTAGGGATTAAATAATAATCATTTATTATGACACAAAGATGATGCAGTAATTGTCTTATTAATGAAATATTGACATAATTGATGTTATAAATGCCCAAATAAATGTAATTTGAGACTTTTTAAGACTTAAATTAATTTTATTGGTTAATATTACATGTTATTGTCGATATAAGTAACTTGGTTCGAACTTATAATTCTGTTATTAATTTTATAAAAATCATGTACCAAATAGTGTCAAAATTGACATAAATTAGTTTTTAAAACAAATATTATATTATTAATTGTTATTTAATTCTTAAAAATCTAAGGTTTGGAAAAATGACTTATATATATTAATAATAAACAACTTGGGGTTCATTTGGCTTGATATAGTAAGTTTATTAACCTTATAGTGTATGAGAACAAGAAGACACGGTAAAAGTTAAATTATGTAACTTAAAGTTAAATCTAAATGATAAGGTTAAAATTGATACCTAAACTTCTCTAGATTATATTGGATGAGAGGATTTAGACCCATCCCCGCCTTATCTTAGAAATATATCAATTTGGAGCTATTTAAAACCGAACTTGACTTTATAATAAAATAATATTTTTAGTTTTCCCAAAGGTGCTCCTCTCCTCCCTTATAAAAGGGCACCTCCTCCCTCTCCTTCTCACACCAATTTGAGCATTCACGCTCGGCCAACCGCTGACAAAATATCTTTTCCATTTCCCTAGTATCATCCTAGAGGTCCTGGGCTTCTTCAAAGACCATCCTTAGTTCTTTAAGTGGAGGTTAAGAAAAGGCGCGTCAAAAAGAGGTAATATCCATTACCGATCTTTTTCAATTTCATTCTTCTTCAACTTCTTATTATTTTGTTGTTTCATGATAAAGTAATAACATCAGTATTTATTATATACTAATATGTTATTATAAATATGATACAACTCTAATTAACCTTCTATCCATCCTACGGAAAAAGGAAATCACCGCGTGTGCGTACGTAGGAAATACCGTCTCCACGTCGTGGTGTAATCTATTTTCCACCACCACCTTAATTGGATGGGTATAATGGTGTAATGAGTGGCTATATATGATTATTATAAAGTGATATTGATACTGAAATAGTATACATACACTTAAACACAAGTTCACGATCATGAGAACGATATCATTGCTCGTGCGTACGTACGGACTACCGTCTCCACGACGCGATGGGATTCATTCTCCATGTTAACCATTTAAGAATGATTATAAAGTATATATAAGCAATAATAATGAAATATATGACATTATAAAGATACTGGATTTATTTATATATTTATGTCATCTACTTACTTCCATTCAAGACAATAAGGAAAGGAAAACAGCGTTCATGCGTACGTACGGACTACCGTCTCCATGAACGGTGTGTTTAATTTCATTTATCTATCTATTATATAGATATATATACTGAATATATATGATATATAAATCATGTTTTATATTCTGGAAGTAAGTAAATCATGATATAAGTAATAATAATGTCAAGAACAACAAGTCCAAACACCTACGATAAATGAAACGATTTTACCCAAAACGCTTCTTTAACATGGAATTTACAAAAGAACGGGTAATATAAAGTCATAAGTGAACCATATATGATATTATAACAATGAATATGATTCTTTAATAAGTTAATGTCATTATTTAAATCATTATACTGGAGTTTAAGATACATATGAATCATATCGGACATAAGGTAAGGGATAATTTTGTAAATATCATTTTTATCCGAGATTGCATATTCGTATGTATTTACTGGGGTTATTTCTATCATCCATGTCCATGTTTTATAAAAGTGTTTTCATGTCTGTTTAAAGTCCTTTTTACCCATTTTTGTCTTTTACTACATGGTATGTAAGGAATCTTTCATTTTTTTACGTTACAAGGTACTTTTTGACTTTTCCGGCAAAAGTACGAAAAGAATGTTTTTTTACTTATACGGAACGAACGGATTTTTATGGTTTTATAAAGCCATATTTTCATGAAGATTCCTATAAAATATTTCATGTCTATTTTCAACAAAATATCTTTCTTTTAAAATTGCATGATTTTTTGTGAAAAGAAATTTATTTTGAAGAAGAAAGGATATTTTCCTCAAGAATTCATTTCAAGTGTTTTATCAAAACCATTTTCCATCTAAAATGAAATTATTTCATATGTGTATGTTTCAAGTGTAATATCTCTATGATTTACATGGTTTCACTTTTCTGTTTAAGAAATGATATCCATTTCTTCTATATGGATTATGTGATGATGGGATGATGTTTATGAAACCCATTTTATTCGTTGGGTTATTATGAATGATGTATGTTTATTTTCTGGCACAAGTAAGAATGATTTCATTATGAGATGGGTGGGGCCTATATATCACTCCAATTCATTGGGAAAATATTTATATCTCATGATATATACATCACTGTAACGGCAGGTTAAACCGGTTCAGTAAAACAGGACTGAAATGAGGAGTGAACTCGATTCAGAAAGGGACTTTGTCCACTAAGATGGTCTTGGCAGCAATGTCATGGCTACTATGGAAATAATTATATGTGCTTAATGGATTCCACAATTACATGTTTTATTCCCATGCTATTTTATCCTGATTGATGATCCTTTATGATATATGCCTTACGTACTTCCAAGATTTATGTCTTTGCTCAAGGTTTTAATGTTTAGATTTCATGTTCAAGTTTTTGCTTTCAAATGTTTATGGATTGTTTTATGTTCTCTTTGTTTACCCTTACTGAGCATTTGAGCTCACCCTATTATGTTTTCTTTTCCCCAGGACATAAAAAGGATTTAGGTTTAGAAAAAAAATAAGATCTTTATGGGAGATATTGAAGATCTTTCACCATGATTAGAAGATTATATTCCGAGTTTCCAAAGACACTAAACTATTACGATCCTTGTGTGTGTTTTTTTTTATATACTAAGTATTCCGCAAAAGTAATGTAATGTCCATGTACGTCAGGATTTGTGTCTCTACAGTTGGTATCAGAGGAAAGGTTTAGTCAACCTTTGGAAACTAGGATGTGAAAACGTTAGTGAGATCCCTAGAGATATTTCTAAGGTATGTCTATGGATGTCCCTAAGGATAAGTATACGTATAGACTATAGTCCAAGAACTATGGTAACGATATTAGATTAAACCAAAGATGTTATATATTGAAGTTACTCCCCCTTTATTATGATTTTTGCCTCTCATACTATTCTTTTTGGGTTTTAGAAAATGGCTGGAAACAAGATGATTCACGATAATGGAGGATGTGATGGACAATGGAATGATATTCTTCATGAGAAACCAAATGAAATGGGATTTGGAGGTCCAAACATCATTATTATGCTGAATCATGAATCTCATAATATGATCAATAAAGTAAAATTTGGTAAGTTTCTGACTCGGCTAATAAGAGAAAGATGGAGTTTCATGATGATCAAAGAGGAAAAAAAGTTCAATTTCCCCTATGTAAATCATGTGGGAAGAGGAATCAAGGAGAATGTTTCAAAAGAACTGGAAGATGCTTTGGGTGTGGAAAAGAAGGACACAAATCCAGTAAGTGCAAAGGAAAAGGTTCAGTTAACACCAGGGATGAGGATAATGGTATTTCTATGACATCAACAATTGTTAAATGTTTTAAATGTGGAATGTACGGGCATTATTAAAACCAATGCCCTAAGGGAAAGTCTCATGAAGAGAATCATTATGGTCATATGGGTAGTATTTATGTTTATGATGATGATGAGACTACAAATGATATGTGAGATGAAAGAATTTTTGAAGCTCGGTCAATGATTTAAGAATGTAGTGGAATGATTACATGTTTATCAAGTGTAATGTTGTATAAGTAATCTCATGGTACTATGGAATAAAGAGACATATAAGGATTGTTACACTGTTTTCTTTCCTTAAGTTTTGAAAGTATGTGATGAATGGTACCAGTATTTTTGGAAAGTAGATGATATGCGCATAATGAAGGGATAAGGAGAAAAATAAATTTTTGATAGTATTCATGAGCTCATGACTGATATAAGGAGAAGGTTATATCATGGTTTGACTATATAGAATTTTTGGATTTTGGTATGTGGAAAGAGTTAACTTTTGATAGAATTCATGTTTTCACTAAGGTTTAATGGGTATTCATTTTTCAAGAGAATACATGATTACGATATTCACATGATTGGAATGTGACCAACAAGATAATGGGAGATAAATGATGGTTGGTTGATGACATTTCACGTGATCATTTTCTCTATACTATGAGCTTGGACCGAAGTATTTTAGATAAGCCTAAAGATTGGAATGGATTATGTTGGACATAAGTTAGTATTGTTTAAGGATAAAACTTTTTTTGATATTGTTGATGGGATGTTATAATAATGTAGTTTTAGAAAAAGGACAACCTGCAGAATGTGTGACAACCCATCGCGTCGGCCAAGACTGTGGGAATCGAACCCACAACTAAAGTGCGACGGGCCTTTATCGCCTACCACTGACCTAAAGGAAGTCCCTGTTTAGTAGAAACTAGTTTTATTATAAGCAGTATGATATATGAAGTATAAGTCCATTTTAGGAACCATATATCATTAATCTCACTATATATGGACTTATGTATTTTTTTGATAACTTTTCTAACATTTTGTTAGAGACAGATGGAATGACCCATCATTCTATCACATGATCTTCTAACACATCATGAATGAAAAATTCAACTTCATTTCGTTAAGAGATGAAGTGGAAATTGTCCAAAGAACGACCAACGGTGAGACTATACCGAAATCACGAAAGTATTTCTTCTAATTCCAATTTCATCAACATTAGGGAAACAATCTTGAAAACCAAAAATGTTGTCCTAGTGATATTATATATGATGAATCAGATGGTACCCTAGATCATCACAAATTTATGACTTTTCGATTGTTGGATTTTTCATAGCCATGTTCTCTACCACTCTCCATCAGAACTTGATGGTTAGATTTTTCTTCCATATCCATATTTTCACCTATGTTCTCCTACGTGGAAACCCAGTGATGAGTTAATTTGGGTAACCTTTACATTTCATACTTTAGTTTTTAAAGCCATATTTTGGTATTCCTTTTTACGATGTGGGTTTCTATTAAACAAACTTTCGATTAGTAAACCATTTATAACCCCGACGAATTTTGAGGGTGAAATTCATTTTAAGGGGGTAGAATGTAACACCCCGAGATTTTATGAAAAATATTCTTTTAATTTCATTAATGTATTTTTTTGTATTCTACACCAAGATTACCTTGCGCTATACGTAACACCGTATTAGCTTGCAGTATACGCAACACTATTCTTGGATCGTGTTACACACAATTTTGATAATAGTTATTCTACGCAACATTGAGTATATATATATATATATATATATATATATATATTCAATGTATAAATGAAATATGGTTTGATTATGTTATAAGAAACAACGAAGGATTCTTTCACAACATGCAACCCTGACTTGGCTTGCATTACACGCAATTGTGACCTTCCTCGATAGCGTGTGTTGTACGCAATACTGGGTTTTAATAAACAATGATATATTATTATAATATTGTCATTAACTTGCCGTTATGAATAGTATTAACTAAAATTTTAATTTTATAAAATTATTATTCATCTTACACATTTTCTAGAACATGGTATAAGAACAAAATAAATTTTTCGGGTAAAATAAGTATTTTTCAAAAAATGCAATTTTTCCGCCTTTTGATGGCGCACCCACATTAAATATAGTTTTTGACATGTTTATATGTTAAATTTGACAAAATAAAATTCTCCCTTTGAATCAGGATATAAAAATTTACATTAGATAAAGTTTTGATAGTTTTCCAATAACTTTTATATTTTAATAAATAGTAAAAACACGCTATATTTTAATTAGAAACAACTTTTTTCATCGTAATATCTTATGTCGTTAAATTATAATATTGAATGGTTTAAAAGTATAAATAGAATATATTTTTACCATTTAATATAATTTATGTCATTAGCATTGATTTTACCTTGAATTCGTAGGTTAAAACAATCCAATCTTTTGCAATGTTTGAAAGAAAAACCCGTTTTCTTTCGACAACGGGATTAATTTTAATTTAGTTTCTGCATCTTTTGTGTATTGAATTTGGAAAAATGGATTCCATATTTGGAATCAATGGTTCCAAATTATGTTAATAAGCTACTTTTTATTTTTGGGCATTGTGAATAGTAACTATGGTAAATTTTATTTACTATAGTTAAAGGTAAATCGGGTAATTAAGGGTAAATATAAGATTATAAAATTACCCTAACACTTGGAAAAATTATATTAGATGGATAAAAGTAGACCCATATAACCTAAGTGTCGGATTAGATTCATTTTATGGACTTTTTTCCACGAAAATAATTTAATTATTATTAAAACCAAGGAATGTGACAACATGTCACTTTCTTAAATATTATAAGTATAAGAATTTTAATTTAGTGATAAAATTCATGAAACTTCGAACATGAAAAGTCTCCAGAAAGCTAATAAAATTATATACATCATAAGAATTTATTTATAATTTTTAGGGATTAAATAATTATCATTTATTATGACATAAAGATGGTGCAGTAATTGTCTTATTAATGAAATATTGACATAATTGATGTTATAAATGCCCAAATAAATGTAATTTGAGACTTTTTATGACTTAAATTAATTTTCTAGGTTAATATGACATTGTATTGTTGATATAAGTAACTTGGTTAGATCTTATCATTCTGTTATGAATTTCATAAAAATCATGTACCAAATAGTGCCAAAATTGACATAAATTAGTTTTTAAAACAAATATTATATTATTAATTGTTATTTAATTCCTAAAAATCTGAGGTTCGGCCAAATGACTTAGATAAGTATAGATATATTAATAATAAACAACTTGGGGTTTATTTTTCTTGATATAGTAAGTTTATTAACCTTATAGTGTAAGAAAACAAGAAGACACGGTAAAAGTTAAATTATCTAACTTAAATTTAAATCTAATTGATAAGGTAAAAATTGATACCTAAACTTGTATAAATTATATTGGATGAGAGTATTTAGACCCATCCCCACCTTAGTTTCGAAATATATCAATTTTGAGCTATTTAAAACCGAACATGACTTTATAATAAAATAATATTTTTAGTTTTCCCAAAGGTGCCCCTCTCCTCCCTTATAAAAGGGCACCTCCTCCCTCTCCTCCTCACACCAATTTGAGCATTCAAGCTCATCCAACCCCTGCCAAAATCTCTTTTCCACTTCCCTAGTATCATACTAGAGGTCCTGATCTTCTTCAAAGACCATCCTTTGTTCTTTAAGTGAATGTTAAGAAAAGGCGCGTCAAAAAGAGGTAATATCCATTACCGATCTTTTTCAATTTCTTTCTTCTTCAACAGCTTCTTCTTTAGTTGTTTCATGATAAAGTAATAACATCCGTATTTATTATATATTTCTATGTTATTGTAAATAGGAAACAACTATAATTAACCTTCTATCCATCCTACGGAAAAGGGAAATCACCGCGCGTGCGTACGTACAGAATATCGTCTCCACGCCGTGGTGTAATCAATTTTCTGCCACCACCTTAATTGGATGGGTATAATGGTGTAATGAGTAACTATATATTATTATTATAAAGTGATATTGATACTGAAATAGTATACATAAACTTAAACACAAGTTCACAATCATGAGAACCATACCATCGCTCGTGCGTAAGTACGGACTACTATCTCCTCGACACGATGAGATTCATTCTCCATGTTAACCATTTAAGAATGATTATAAAGTATATATAAGCAATAATAAGTACATATATGACATTATAAATCTACTTGATTTATGTATATATGTATTTCATCTACTTACTTCCATTCAAGACAATAAGGAAAGGAAAACAGCATTCATGCGTACGTATGGACTACCGTCTCCATGAACGGTGTGTTTCATTTCATTTATCTATCTATTATATATATATATGTATATATACTGAATATATATGACATATAAATCATGTTTTATATTCTGGAAGTATGTAAATCATGATATAATTAATAATAATGTCAAGAACAACAAGTCCAATCACCTACGATAAATGAAACGATTTTACCCAAAACGCTTCTTTAACAGGGAATTTACAAAAGAACAGGTAATATAAAGACATAAGTGAACCATATATGATAACATAATAGTGAATATGGTTCTGTAATAATTTAATGAAATTATTTAAATCATTATACAGGGGGTTCAGATACATACGAATCATATCGGACATAAGGTAAGGGATAATTTTGTGAATCTTATTTTTATCCGAGATTGCATATTCGTAAGTATTTACTGGGGTTATTTCTATCATCCATGTCCATGTTTTATAAAAGTGTTTTCATGTCTGTTTAAAGTCCTTTTTACCCATTTTTTACTTTTACTACATGGTATGTAAGGAATCTTTCTTTTTTTTACATTACGAGGTACTTTTTGACTTTTCCGGCAAAAGTACGAAAAGACTGTTTTTTTACTTATACGGCACGAACGGATTTTTACGGTTTTATAAAGCCTTATTTTCATGAATCTTCCTATAATATATTTCACGACTATTTTCAACAAAATCTATTTCTTTTAAAATTCCATGACGTTTTGTGAAAATAAATTGATTTTTAAGAAGAAAGGATATTTTCATCAAGAATTCATTTCAAGTGTTTTATCAAAACCATTTTCCATCTAAGATGAAATTGTTTCATATGTGTATGTTTCAAGTGTAATATCTCTACGATTTACATGGTTTCACTTTTCTTATTAGGAAATGATATCCATTTCTCGTATATGGATTATGTGATGATGGGATGATGTTTATGAAACCCATTTTATTTGTTGGGTTATTATGAATGATGTATGTTTATTTTGTCGCACAAGTAAGAATGATTTTATTATGAGATGGGTGGGACCTATATCTCCCTTCAATGCATTGGGTAAAGATTTATATCTCAGGAGATAGACATGGCTGGAATGGGAGGTTAAACCGGTTCAGTAAAACAGGACTGAAACGAGGAGTGAACTCGATTCAGAAAGGGACTTTTCCACTAAGATGGTCTTGGCAGCAATGTCATGGCTACTATGGAAATCATTACATGTGATTAATGGATGCCACAATTATATGGTTTATTCCCATGCTATTTTATCATGATTGATGATCCTTTATGATATATTCCTTACATACTTCCAAGATTTATGTCTTTGCTCAAGGTTTTAATGTTTAGATTTCATGTTCAAGTTTTTTCTTTCAAATGTTTATGGATTGTTTTATGTTCTCTATGTTTTCCCTTACTGAGCCTTTGAGCTCACACTTTTATGTTTTCTTTTCCCCAGGACATAAAGAAAGGATTTAGGTTTAGAAAAAAAAAGAAGATCTTTATGGGAGATGTTGAAGATCTTTCACCATGATTAGAAGATTATATTCTGAGTTTTCAAAGACACTAAACTATTACGGTCCTTGTGTGTGTGTTTTTGTTATGTACTAAGTATTCCGAAAAAGTAACTTAATGTCCATGTACGTCAAGCTTCGGGTCTCTACAGATGTGGAATTGGATGAGGCCTTTCCCCATTTGATATATGGTTTTGGCTGAGGCCTTAATACTTTTTAGACGTCTTGGCCGAGGGCTTGACAAAAATTTTCAAACTTTCCAGCGTTAGGCATTCCCTCATTATGAAATTATTTATTAAATGTGATTATTCGACTAGTAGAATATACATGTGCATGTTTATATGGTAATTTTTTATTTTTGTTTCTTATTATGTTCATGTTTATGTTTAAAAAGGAAGTTTTTTTTATCACACATCTTTCCTTAAAAGTTTATAGCTTCCACTAAATTATTTACCCTTACTGGGCATCGGAGCTCTCCCCTTTCATATGTTTTATTTTCTCCAGACTCCAAGAAGTGTTTTATGATTGATATGTAGGGTCAAGCTGAAGGGAATAATGGGGTTCTCAAAGACCTATCTATGTTGTGTTTTATTTATGAAATTATAATGTAATGTTAATGTATGTAATCTATTATCCAAGACTGCTAAATTGATTGGTCCTTCGGGACTTGATTCCTAGTAATCATTCCAATGTATTAAAATAATGCACCAGCTCTAGCTAAGTGGGGTCAAGGTGTTACATTTGTTATCATTGTAAGTTTAGCAATAACCTTTGAAACTAGATTTAGATAAACTCTGATTATAGAACATTACCCTAAGATAGAATTTGAGGATTAGTATAGAAGAACATCCTAGAATTTTGGTAATGTAGATATTTTGTGAGTTTTCCAAACAAATACATCCCTGTTTGGATATGAGTAGGTAGAGGCGGCTCTGGAACAGATGTACCTAGGGGTAAAACCCAAAAACATCGATTTGATCTAGACTGGAATGGGAACTGGTGCACGACAACGGGCCTTGCTGCACTCTTGGTTATGACACTCTTGGGGGATATGATTAGGGTAATTATCATTTTAATTACAAATCATTATGAAAGGTTAATGATTATATACCTCCTCAAAGAAAATATTTTTATCGATTATATCCATAAACTGTTCAATTTACGGTAGGTATTTTACCAAATTGGAATTATTCATTGTAATTCATAAACAGACCTAGTGTATGCCATTGTATAGAAATGGCGCCTAGTAGAAGGAATGTGAACTCTAGAAATATGTATAATCCAAAGAGTAAGAAAGATCAAATATTTCATGGTATTAATCCAACATTTAGAAGGAAAATAGTTTCCCATGTATTCATAACATATGAAGAAATAGTATGACGTGTTTATAAGATAAGTAAAGAATTATCTGAGGCCTATGGCTTTGAAGGGATGCAAGAGAATAAAAGGAGGGAAGAGAGAAAGATGGATAAAGGGAAGAGGGAAAAGAAGAATTTTCCCATATGTGATAAGTGTGGAAAGAATAACCTTGGTAAATTCATGAAGGGAATGGGAATTTTTTATAAATATGGAGAAAAGGGACTCCGAGTACATGATTTCTAGGGTAAGAAAGAAGTTTCAAATGTATAATGCTTCATCTGAGAGGAGTTGGGGCACTACACAAATCAATGTCCAAATCATCAGAGTGTGCCCAAAATGCTACTATTGGATAAGAATCAAGTTATGATACTACCAAAGAAGAATAGGAATGATTAAGAGTTCTTATGCTGTTATTAAAGTATTGTGTGATTTTAGTGTTGTATCAACGATGTACTCATTATATGAATTATGTAAATAAAAAAGGATTGTATTATAGTACTATTTCATAGGGAATTTGTTATTATATGGTCCTAATACTAAGGTAGTAATTTTGGAATAAGAGATGGTTCATTTGGATAAATTATATTGGATATTCTTGACTGTGATGGAACTGATTAATGGTTTGTTTATTTCATGATTGTTGGAATATTAAAAAAAACTATATAAGGAATATATCCAGTATTATATAAAGGATAAGGGATCATGAATGTAATCAATAAGGTTTTATGGTAATTCAGGGTGTCACCATGTTTTAAAATAATACATGATGAAGGTGTTCACATGTTATTATAGGGAAAAAAGGATCTTCATTGTGTTTAACTTCCTTATAAATTTTTGACTACGAGTTTGGGTAGAAGTATTTTGGATAATTCTAAAGGATGGAATACTTTAAGTTTGAAATTGGATATTATTGTTAAGGTTATTTTTTGGATTTTTATAAAAAGGACAACACGCAGACTGTGTAAAGACCCGGAAATTTCAAGGAAAAGTTTTTCTTAAATACTTTGTAATTTTACGAGTCTGTGGCTTCTGAAGGAACTTGATTCCAAGGTCCGGTGTACTCAAAATCAATTTCCAAAGTTTAGCTCAGGTACGTTCAGTAAACAAATGAGCGGGTTTTTCTATCTTTTAAACTGGTTCTCAGAATTGAAATCTGAGGGAACCGATGAACTCGCAATGCTGTTAATTTCTTAAGGGGACCTTTACCGTAGTTGTGTTTTCATGGGAGGAGAAGTTAATTATTGGGGTTTAATTAATAAGTAAATAAAATTGTTGGAACAATTTTATTTTATATCTAAGGAGGTTAACTCCTCCCATGGGATGTTTTTGGTAGGGTTCACACTCACCCAACTTTCCATGTGTGGATATATGAGAGGTGGGGCCCACACGAGCCCCAACCATTCATTTTCCCCAAACACCCTTAATTAATTTGTAAAATCATCTTAAATGTGGACTATTCCTCTCTCTAGCCCCCCTTCTTTAATTCAATCCAACACATGATAATTAAAGAATTCAACCTCTTCAATTAATTAATGGAGTGGTTTGAATTTTGAAATTATAATTTCTTGTGTCAATAAAATAATAGTTTATCCTATTATTTTATTTTGGCACATGTTTGGTTGGGGAAGATTTGAGAGAATTCTTGTGTGAAGAAGAAGAGAACTCCTCTCTCGACGAAGAACGACATATCTTCAATAAAAAACGCCGGTTCCATGAAGAATGACGATGCACACAGACGTCATCTATGAAACCTCACCCCGCAAGGCCATCTTCCGCGGTGCCCGACGTACGACATCAATTTTTGAGGTAGGGGGTTTTCTTAATTTATTTTAAATAAATTGCTCCCTCGTTCTTGTTGTATTCAATTGAATACCATGGCCGATTGTTACCGCCTAACGCGGAGGGTGCGGGCTGAACAAACACAGCCCGACGGCCATCCTTCTTTTCCTGTCTTATTTAAAATCGGAAACCGAAGGCAGAGGAGGCATGATTCCGTCGTGCCATTCTAGGAAACTGGAAAAGGAAGTCGGTGTCGTCACGCCGGCTATGCGGGAGGAATCGCGGCCCACTTCGCGGGCCGCTTCGGTGGAAGAACCGGTCGGCCGGGCGAAGGGGAGCTGTGGTGCTAGGAGGGCGCCGCACTGAAGAAACATGCGGCCCGCCGTGCGGGCCCCGTGAACAAGAAGGTCGGACGTCATAGTTGGATGGTTTGGGAGGTCGGCACCGCATGGCGCCACCGGTTCTGGTAGCCGGGGGGCGCGCCCCCGCCTCGGACCTCTCGGCCTTCGGGCTGAGCCAACTTGGTCGCGCCTAGCCGGGTCGCGCCCAGCCAGGCCGCGCCCTGCTGGGCCGGGCCGCACCCTGCCAAACTGGGTCGCGCCCCACCGAGCCGGACCGCACCCCTCAGGCCATACCGCACAAACCTTCGGGTTGGTCCGACACCCCTACTGGGATGCACCCGCCAAAACTGGGTGACCTGACCTGCCAGCCCACTGGGCTTATCGGGTTGGGCCTGTTAATCACTTAAACATGAATAACTTAAAGACCACGCATCTGATAGACATGTCGTCTGTGGCACTGGGACCTTATTGACGAGGCGGTTCTCTTACCATACTCTAAATGAGGTTTGGAAAGATTTGGTAAACGGACGGGTTTGGAATGAGCATATTTTTTATCGTGCCCCTGGAACGAAAAGGCCAATATCTCTCAGACCAGGCATACGTTTGACGCACAGTATTTCACGTTGAGTTTCTTTTGATGAGATGGAACATCGGGATAAAACAACTCTAGACTTCATGATAGTTGATGTATCGACCCCTTTACTTGAGGAGCGGACCCTCCTAGAATTGACTACGTTGTGTGCGGGAACCCTAGAGCTGGCTGTGACTGCGACGACTACGGTGTTGGGATCCTTCATGGGTTCAACGACAAAGACGACTGTACTTGGATCCTACATGGGTTTGGCAGCGAGGACGACTGTACTTGGATCCTCTGTGGGTTCGGCACCGATGACAACTACACATGGATCCTATGTGGGTTCGGCATCAATGGTTACTGTTCTTGGATCCTACGTGGGTTCAGAAGCGATGACTTCTGTACTTGGATGCTACATGGGTCCAGCAGAGGAGATGATTCAGAGGCTGCATCTAATCATCTCCACCCCTATTCATGACTAGTATACATGTGTGAGCTGAGTCTTGACTTATAATCATTATCATTGATTTGATTGAATTCTTTCCTGTGTGTATCAGATTTTTCTTGGGCTCGGAAGTAGGAGTAGAACTGAGATCAATGACATAGGTATATGTATCGTCATATACCTAAGTAGTGTTGGTTGATACTTCATTTTTGTATCTTTCCTCTGTGGTTTATCCTTCGTGGATTCTGGGAGACCTTCAGGGGTCTCGGGGTCCCTACTGAGTATCGTATACTCACCCTTGCACGGGAATTTCCCACACTACGTTGTGTTGGTTTCAGACAACGGACAACACTAATCGTTGTTGAGGCTTGAGGAGCTGGACTGCATTCGGAGGTGGAACACCAGGCGGGACATACACGGAGTGGAAGGACAGACCCGAGGTACCGGCGAGACAATCTGTACCAACCCATCCGGTGGGATTCCTGAAGTATGACTCGGTGGTTGCTGCTTTACATTACAATTGTTGTACTTTCTTTCTCAGTTGTAATGTACTTTCAGCTGGGTTTGTATACTGTCATATTTACATTACAACACTTACTTTTATACTCAGTTTTACTTAGTTCTTGATTCACTTGTGTACTCTGTTGTGTTTTTTTACTTATATAAATGCAATGCCTTCCCTTTTTCAAGGATTTACGCCTTTTGTTATAGTCTCTAGCCCCTAGCCTATGGAAGGCGGGCTTGGGGTTGTCACAGCATGGGCCCTGAGGACGGGTCGTGACAAATTGGTATCAGAGGAGTCGGTTCTACCATAGAACTTAGGACTCTAATAATTTATTCTCTGTTAAGAAATAGTGTTAAGTGTATTGAGTGTGGTTATCAGTCCAGGGAGTCCAGTGTTGGTGCGGCGACCGACGTATCCATACACCAGGACCGTGACTTTTGATTTCCGACTCATTGCACGAAAACATTGATTGCATGTGTGTTTCAAAAGTTTTCTTTGTGATTACTTTGTGTCATCTCACCAGGTATACTGGTTGACCTTTGAACACCTATTCCTTCTCAGGATGGCCCCACATAGGCAGCTAGCTAGGGCTCCGAGATACGTGCGAGATGGCATCCCACCGAGTGACGAGGCCTCGGTGCAGGGCCCCATTATAGCGGAGGCACCAGCGGTACCACTACCCGCTGAGCCACTGATGCCACCAGCCCCAGCAGTAGAGAGTGCACGCCACATGATCATATTGCACGAGTTTCAAAGACAAGGGTCGCCCAGGTTCCACGGAGAGACAGACCCTCAGGCAGCCGAGGATTGGCTAGAGACTATCGTCAGAGTCTTCAGATTGGTAGGGAAACCAGCAGACCTTATGGTGATCCTTGTCACGAGTCTCCTGCACACAGCATTAGGTAGATGGTGGAGCCTGATGCTCCATGTGCATGAAGAGGCATATCTACTTTGGACAGACTTCGAGAGCCTCTTCCGCTCAGAGTTTGTTCCAGCCACCCTCCATGCGGTGTGCATTCAGGAGTTAGTACAGCTATGGAAGGGCAGCATGACTGTAGCCCAGTACTCGGTGAGATTTACCGACCTCTCGCACCACTCCACGGACATGGTACGGGACCCATTATTCTGGGCCCGGACCTTTGAGAAGGGACTTAGGCATGAGATCAGGGCTTCGATGATCTCCCTCAGCATTTCGATGCAGTCATGAGTACTAGAACGAGCCCCTCTTGTGGAGAGATTTCTTGCTAAGCCGATGCCAGTAGTGAGACCCACCGCAGGGTGACATGTAGTGGAGTCTTCTGCAGTCGGAAGTAGACATATATCACAGAGGTCCAAGGGGACTAGGCCATCAGGTGGTCAACCCTAGGATTCTGGTTCGGATGTGCGGGGAACACGTAGTAGAGCCATCCATACGAGGGCCAGGTAGTTCTATGCATGCGGCGGGCAGGGCCATATGGCTCGTGACTGCACGACCTTCCATGAAGAGGATTAGAAGATAGCAGAGGGACCTCCCAGGTATAGGTAGAGGTCCGACCGTGGAAGTCCACAGGGAGTAGGCGGACGAGGCATAGGATATGGCCGAGCAGCAGTTGGTGGGCGACGCATTGAGGCTCTACCACCACCACCACCAAGAGGACCACCCCGACTACAGGGAGCTGGCAGAAATTGGATGGCTCTGCTCTAGGAAGTCGAGGCATATGACCACGGCGCAACTGAGATCATTCTAGGTAATATATGTGTCTACTCCACCCTTGCTGCAGTTCTTAAAGACACAGGAGCGAGTCATTATTTTATTTCTTCTCCCCTTATTCAGAGCTCGGAGATTCTGACAGAGCTATTGGCGTGATCCTTACGGCTAGATACTCCTACGAGAGCATACTCGATGATTACGCACTGGTGCCGGTAGTGTGAGGTTAATCTAGGAGGTGAGAGCATCATCTGGGATCTTCTTGTAGAGGTTTCAAGGCCTTACAACGTCATCTTGGGTATGGACTGGTCATCTATAGTCCATGCCCAGATCGACTGTGTTAGGCGCAAAGTGTGGTGTTTCTGCACAGATGGGAGTCGGTTCACCTTCACCGGTGATAAGGGAGTCTTGGCAACGTAGGATGGACTTATGAAGAGGAGAGGGCATCCAATCACACATCAGTTGGCTAGTCTCATCTTAGGAGAGGTTGATGTGCAGTGTTTGAGTTATCCTATTGTGGTGGATCAGTATGCGGACGTTTTTCCTGACGACGTTCCAGGACTACCTCCTCGCAGATAGGTAGATTTCTACACTGACATGTACCCCATGGAAGCACTGATATCAACTCCAGTATATCGTATGGCTCCCGTCGAGATTCATGAGCTAAGGGTACAGCTAGAGGACTTACAGGGAAATGGATTCATCCGACCCAGTGTTTCACATGGGGCTTCTCCGGTTTTATTCGCCAAGAAGGCGGATGGGAGCTTACGACTATGTGTCGACTACCGTCACCTGAATCAGGTGACCGTAAAGAACAATTACCCACTCCCAAGGATTTAAGACCTCTTTTATTAGCTCAAGGGATCATGAAGGTTCTCGGAGATAGACCTCAGGTCAAGCTATCATCAGCTCAGAGTTTGAGATGAGGATGTGCTGAAGACGGCCTTCAGGTGTCAGTATGGCCACTACGAGTTCTTGGTTATGCTCTTTGGTGTAACCAATGTAGCAGAAGTGTTCATGAGTCTCATGAACAGGATCTTCGAGCCTTAACTCGATCGTTTTATTGTATTATTCATCAAAGACATACGGATTTACTCGACTAAGAAGGAGGAGCGCGCCTACCACTTGCGGGTTGAATTGGACACACTCCGAGAGCTCCCTCATTATGGTAAGCTCACGAAGTTCCAGTTCTGGATTCAAGTGGTTCACTTTTTGGGGCATGTCATCTTGGATGCAGGAGTTGTTGTAGATCCTGTGAAGATCGAGGCAGTACTTTCTTGGGAGCCACCCAGGAGCGTGAAGGTGGTGCGGAGTTTCTTAGGACTGGCTTGGTACTATCGAAGATTTGTTCCAGAATTATCCAGAGTTGTAGCACCACTTTCAGCTTTGACGAAGAAGAGGAAACACTTCGTCTGGTCAGATAGATGCCAACAGAGCTTCAGGAGCTGAGGCTAGGATTGACCGGTGTGCCCATCTTGAGGCTACCAGAGTAGGCCGTAGGGTACGTAGTTTGCTGCGATGCATCAGGGACCGGACTCGAGTGTGTCATGATGCAATAGTGGGTAGTGATTGCCTATGGCTCACGACATTTTAAGTAGCACGAGCAGAACAATGCTACCCATGATCTAGAGTTAGCAGCCATGGTCTTTGACCTGAAGATGTGGCGACACTATCTGATGGGTGAGCGCTTTATAGTCTACTCTAACAACCAGAGTCTCAGGTACATCTTCACACATAAGGACATGAAACTGAGACAGCAGTGATGGCCTGATTTCCTCCAGGACTATGAATTTGAGATTGTATATACTCTTGGGAAGGGGAACGTTGTGGTTGATGCTCTCAGTAGGAGATCGGGCATTCAGCTACTTGGAGAGGTGACGGAGTTGTTAGCCGCTTTGCAGATATCCTTCGTGGATAGAGAAGGGGCATCCTTTCTATAGTCCCTCACAGTCACTCCTCCACTACATCAGTGGGTCAGAGAGGCACATCATGGGATGTTGACTGTGAGATGTGACATGCTCAGATTTCCATAGGTCAGGCGCCTGATGGATTTTCTGAAGGAGGAGAGAACACCATCCTCTTCATGGGACATACCATGGTAACAGTTGCACTGTAGGAGATAGTGCTGAGGGAGTTTCACACTTCCCCTATAGTAGTACATCCAGTAGTGGTGAAGATTTACCAAGACCTCAGACGACAGCACTGGTGTCTGGGTATGAAGAAGGTTGTAGTGGAGTTTGTTTCACGATGCCTCACTTTCCATCAAGTAAAGGAGGAGCATCAGGTACCATCAGGCTTGGTACAACCCTTAGAGGTTCCATAGTGGAAGTTTGATGGGATATCCATTGGTTTTTTGATGGGGCTTCCACGTACTCCCAGATGACACGACTCTATCTGGGTGATCGTAGACCGACTCACCAAGTCAGCCCACTTCCTATCGATCAGAGAGAAGGGCTCAGTAGAGAGCTTGGGACGCCTCTACATTTAGGAGATTGTACGACTTCATGGTGTGCCATCATCTATTATCTTTGATCGAGATGATCTCTTTACTTCCTGGATTTGGAAGGGGTTGTAGGAGGCATTTGGGACGCAGCTACGCCTGAGCACCGCCTTTCATCCTCAAACGGATGGCCAGATGGAGCGGACCATTCAGATACATGAGGACATGCTTCGTGCATGTGTCCTTGACTTTGGTTGTAGTTGGGAGGATCACATACCCTTGGTGGTGTTTGTGTACAACAACAACTACCACTCCACCATCGGGATGGTACCTTATGAGTTACTATACGACTGACCTTGCATATCACCTATGGGCAGGATTGACCCTGTGGAGTCAGCACTCGTAGGACCAGAGATGGTTCAGGATATGACGGAGAAGGTACAGATCATCCAGGAGTGGATGGGGACTGCACAGAGTAGATATAAGACCTATTCTGATAGGATATGGAGACCACTAGAGTTCAAGTATGGAAAACATGTTTTCTTACGGGTCTCACCTCGATGTGGATTACAGAGATTTGGTCGGGGAAGAAATTCATCTTCATGCTTCATAGGTCTATTCAAGGTCCTCAATATGGTATGTGAGGTGGATTATCGCATGGCCCTTCCACCTTAGTTGCACCGGGTGCATGACGTCTTCCACGTATCTCAGCTGAGTAGATATGTGCATGACCTGACCCACATCATTGATCAGGGGGAGCTGGACATCGATGATGAGGCTACATTCATGGAGGTCCAGGTGGAGATCAAGGATCGACAGGAGCAGGTCCTACATGGATGGTCGATTCCTCATGTGCGCATTCTTTGTCATCATGGGAACCTCTAGGAAAGCACAAGGGAGCGGGAGGCTCAGATGCCTGTATAATACCCTCATTTGTTTCCCTAGTTTATGTTGTAGCTTTACGAGGATGTAAATCCCTGAGGTGGGATTAATGTAAAGACCTAGAAATTTCAAGGAACATTTTTTAATAAATACATATGAATTTTACGAGCCTGTGGCTTTTGACGGCACTTGATTCTAAGGCCTGGTGTGCCCAGAATCATTATCCGAAATTTATCTTGGGTACATTAAGTAAAAGAACGAGCGGGTATTTCTATATTTTGAACTAGTTCTCAGAATTGAAATCTGAGGGCACTGATGAACTCGCAACGCTGGTAATTTCTTAAGGGGACCTTTACCATATTTATGTTTGCACGGGAGGAGAAGTTAATTATTGGGGTTTAATTGAGAATTAAATAAAATTGTTAGAACAATTTTATTTTATATCTAAGGAGGTTAACTCCTCCCATGGGAAGTTTTTGGTAGGTCCCACACCCACCCAACTTCCCATGTGTGGATATATGAGAGGTGGGATCCGCACGAGCCCCAACCATTCATTTTCCTCAAATCCCCTTAAACCTGCTTCCTTAATTTGTAAACTCCTCTTAAATGTGGACTCTTCCTCTCCCTCACTCCCACATTAATTTTTAATAACACGTGATAATTAAAGAATTCACCCACTTCATTTAATTATTGGAGTGGTTTGAATTTTGAAATTATAATTTCTTGTGTTAATAAAATAATAGTTTAGCCTATTATTTTATTTTTCCACACGTTTGGTTGGGGAAGATTTGAGAGAAATCTTTTGTGAAGAAGAAGAGAACTCCTCTCTTGACGAAGAATGACGTCTCTTCAACGAAGAACGCCGGTTCCTTGAAAAACGATGATGCACACCGACGTCGTCTACGAAACCTCACCTCGCGACGCAGTCTTCCGCGGCGCCCGACGTAGACATCAATTTTTTATGTAGGGGGTTTTCTTAATTTATTTTAAATAAATTACTCCCTCGTTCTCATTGAATTCAAGTGAATACCTTTTCCAATTGTTACCGCCTAACGTGGAGGGTTTGGGTCAAACAAACACGGACCGATGACCCTCCGTCGTTTACTATCTTATTTAGAATCGGCAACCGAAGGCGGAGGAGGCATGACGTCGTCGTGCTGTGTCGGGAACGCAACGAAGGAAGTCGGTGCCATCGTGTCGGCTGTGCGGGAGGAACTGTGGACCACTTCGCAGGCCGCTTCTGTAGAAGAACCAGCCGGCCCGTCAGCCGACCGGAAGAAGGGGAGCCGCGGCGCCAGGAGGGCGCCGCGCTGGAGAACTGGATGTCCAGGCGGAGTCGAACCGCGACGCCAAGAGGGCATTGCGCTGAAGAATCCCACAGCCCACCGTGTGGGCCACGTGTGCCAGAAGGCCGTCCGGCCTATCCGGCCAGTTTGGGAGGGCGGCGCCGCTTGGCGCCATCGGTTTGGGCAGCCGGGGGCCGCGCCCCTGCCTCGGACCGCTCGGCCTTCGGGCCGAGCCAGCAGTGTCGCGCCCAGCCGGGTCGCGCCCAGCCGGGCCGTATCGGGTCGGGCCAGGCCACGCCCCACAGGCCGGACCGTGCGAACCTTCGGGCCAGTCCGACACCCCTACCGGGATGGACCCAACAAAACTGAGTAACCCGAATGACTAGCCAACTTGGCTTATCGGTTCGGGCCCATTATTTACTTAAACGTGAATAACTTAAAAATCGCACATCCAATCAATGCGCTGTCTGTGGAACTAGGAGCCTATCGATGAGGAGGACCTTTTGCGATACTCTAAGTGAGTTTTGGAAAACTTTTGTAAATGGACGGGTTTTGAACGATCATATTTCCAACCGGGCCCCTGGAACGAAAAAGCCAATATCTCTCTTACCGGGCATCCGTTTGACGCACCATCTGTCGCATTGAGTTCCTTTTGACAAGACAGAACTACGCGATACATCAACTCTAGACTTCAAGATAGTTTATGTATCGACCCCTTTACTCGAGGAGCGGACCCTCCCAGAATCGAGTACGATGTGTGTGGGAACCCTAGAGCTGGTTGCGACTGCGACGACTACCGTGCTGGGACCCTCCGTGGGTTCGATGACGAAGATGACTGTACTTGGATCCTACGTGGGTTCGGTAGCGAGGAAGACTGTTCTTGAATCTTCCATGGGTTCAGCAGCGATGACGACTGTACTTGGATCCTACGTGGTTTTGGCAGCGATGGTTACTGTTCTTGGATCCTATGTGGGTTCGGCAGCGACGACTTCAGTACTTGGATCCTATGTGGGTTCGGCAGAGGAGATGATTTAGAGACTACATCTAATAATCTCCACTCATCTTTGTGAGTAGTATACATGTGTGAGTTACATCTTGACTTGCAATCATTATCATTGATATGATTGAATTCTTTACTGTGTGGACCATATTGCGCTTGGGATCAGAAGTTGGAGCCGAAAAGAGATTGATGGCTTAGGTATATGTATGGGCATATACCTAAGTAGAGTTGGTTGATACTTTTTGTTTGTATCTTTCCTTTGTGGTTTATCCTTTGTGGATTCTAGGAGACCATCAGGGGTCTCGGGGTCCCTACTGAGTATCGTATACTCAACCCTGAATAGGCATTTCCCGCATTACGTTGTGTTGGTTGCAGACGATGGAGAGCACTAATCGTGGTTCAGGCTTGAAGAGCAGGATGGTATCCGAAGGTGGACCACCAGGCGGGATGTACATGGAGCGGACAGACGGACCCGAGGTACTGATGAGACTATCTGTACCCACCCTTCAGGTGGGATTCTCGAAGGATAGCTTGGTCGTTGCTGCTTTACTTTACAGCTATTGTACTTTCTTTCTCAGTTATACTATACTTTCAGTTAGTTTTGTATACTGGCTCATTTACTTTCCATCACTTACTTTTGTACTCAGTTGTACTTAGTTCTTACTTCACTTGCATTCTATGTTTTGTTTGTTTACTTTTATAAAGGCAATGTCTTCCCTTTTTCTGAGATTTACGCCTTTGGTGCTAGTCTCCAGCCCCTGGCCTTTGAAAGGTGGGATTGGGGTAGTCAATGCACGGGCCCCGAGGACGGGTCATGACATACCGTGTGACAATCTGTTGCATTGGGCAAAGCTGCGGGAATCAAACCCACACCATAGTGCGATTGAGATTTATTTCATACCACTGGACTACATGATGTCCCTGGATTGTATAATCTTGTTTTTTAAAGGGTCTTATAGGTGAATTATAAATTCATTATTTTCCATCCATATAAGATTAGGATAAATAGAATATTTTTTTGAAATCTTTTTGGAGTGAAAGAAGATTTTGTGGTAGGAATTATTTAAAGGATGTAACTCTACTTGTCAAGTATATATATATATATATTCACTCTTATTAAGACTAAATTTTATTAACCCAACTTATGATATGAGTTCTCCACAAAAGATTTTTCTATTTTCAACCTTTTATTTTTGAAGAACAATTTCAAATTGTGAGGATGCAATTTATTTATGAAGGAAAGATTGTAACACCCCAAGATTTTATAGTACGTTATTTCTTCAAATTAATTCAATAACTTTCACTACACGCAACACCGAGTTCAAGCGCACCACGACTTACCAAACTAGCCGCTCAAAAGCATTTATGAATAGTATTAACTAAATTTTGAACAATATATATTCCTTATAATTTTAGAATCCATATTATGAGTTTGATAGACATAATTTATGAACTAATTCATTTCTTTATGAAAAAAGAAGTATTTTTTAAAAAAATGCACTTTTAACGCCTTTTAATGGTGAACCCTTTTTAAATACAATATTTGAATCTTTTTTAAATTCAATTTGACAAAATAAACTTATTCTTTAGAATCAGGACTTATGATTTAGTTTCAATAAATTTTTGGTGTTTTTCTGATAACTTCCATATTTGGGCGAATATTGAAAAATACTATATTTTAACTGAAAACAACTTTTTTAATCCAAATAATTTATAGTGTAAAATTATACATTTTAATGTTTTTGAAGTATAAATAGATTATATTTTACCATTTAATCCAATTTTGGTCATTGTAAGTAATTTCCCTTGGAGATTGGACATAAACAAGTGTCAATCTTTTGATAGTTATTGTTTCTTAAAAATACGCCTTTTGGTTTTGACAAAGGGAATTAATTTCAAATTAATAAATGAAACATTTATGTTTTGAATTTGTTAAAATAGACTTCATTTTTCAATTCGGAATATCAAAAGTATCTTAGGGTGAAGTTTTGGAATTTTTTGAAAACATTCAATTTTTCATTAATAGTGAAAAACAGTGGGTTATTATTTAAAACAGACTTTTTATTTAAATAATTATTTATTTTATTTAAATTTATTTTAGGTCAAAATAGATATATAATACCCATATAAGTTCAATTTAATTCATTAGAGTCATTTTTTAATAATATTGGATATATAAAAGTTTATTGAACTTTTCACCGTTTTTACCCACATTCTAGGAGAATTTGCAAATTCGCATAAAACATAATTTTACCACTTCTATAAGTGGAATTTCAAAAATATTATATACACGGTTGATATCTGTAAGAAAAATTTGGTTCAATGAGATAAAAATAATTTTTGGTGAATAGTAACTTTTGACTTATTTTCCACGGTTAAAAGTAAAAAGGGTAATTAAGGGTAAAAATTATATTATTCTTACCCTAAAAAATGTCCTAATTCTATTGGATAAGTGTAATTCAACCAAAACCAACCTTATGAATAAAATATGATCCTTTATGTTCAGTTGGATTAGATTATGACATTTATTATTATTTAATTCAAAGAATAGTTAAAAGAGTTAAAATCAAAGTTTAATAACTAATTTTTTTTAATATAGGTTTATACATAAGATAAATTGGACTATAAATATTAATTAGGAAGATAAAATTATTTCCTACATAATGGTAATTTATTTATAATTTTTAGACATTAAATAATTCAATTTATTTATGACACAATGATGATGCAGTAATTACCGTATAAATGAAAGATTAAAATAATTGACATTATAAATATCCAAATAAATATAATTAGAGACTTTTTAAAAATTAAACTAATTTTATAGGTTATTATGAAATTTTAGGGTTGGTTATATCTATTTTTTTTTGAATTAATCATTTTTTTATGACTTTAACAAAAAAATATTCCAAATAGTGTCAAAATTGACAAAAAATAGTTTTTAAAACAAATATTGTATTATTAATTGATATAATAGTCCTAAAAATCTATGGTTAGGCCAAAAGACTTATATAATAATATATATGATATTAGTGAACCAATTGGGGTTTTATTGGAATTTTATAGTATGTTTATTAACCATATAATACAAAAATAAAAAGAGACATGGTAAATGTCAAACTATTTAACTAAGAGTTAAATCTAAAAGTTAAGGATCATATGGTGACCTAAACATGTCTAAAACCTATTCGTTGAGTGTTTTCTACCCATCCCCACCTTATCCTTTAAATAATTCATTTTGGAGCCATTAGAAACTGAAAATTAATTTATTATAAAATAATATTTTTAGTTTTTCCTAAGGTGCCCATCACCCCTCTTATAGAAGGGCACTTCACCTTCTCTTAAATTCACACCTCCCAAGCCATTTGGATCGGCCAAACCCTTCCGAAATATCCTACCAACTATCCTACCTTCATCCTAGAGGCCCTAATTTGTTCATAAATCCAACCTACGGATCCCTTTTGATCAAATCAAAAGGAATAACCTGAAAAAAGAGGTAATGATTTCACCACCCTCTTTCAAGTACTCTTATTCTTCCACTTACTCTTTCTTGGTTGTTTCAATTCTAAAATAATAACTCCAGTATATTTTATATACTGTGATGTTATTATAAATTTGGAACAACTATATTCATTATTTTATCCATCTTATGAATGATAATGACACCATGCGTGTGTGCGTACGACTTACCGTCTCCATGCCATGGTGTAATTTGTTATTCAACACTATGTTATTTGGATGGGTATAATGATGAGTAATATGTATGTAAACAATGAAAATAACATTCTAATGTCTCTATAAAATTAATATACCATCCAATTGCACACCTTTATGGAAATGATATTGTCGCTTGTGTGTACGTACGGATTACCGTCTCTACGACGCGATGAGATTCATTTCCACGTTCATCATTCATCAACGATTATAAAAATATATATTACTAATAAGTATGAAATATATAAAATAATAATGCTAATGGAGATATATATAAATACATTTATATATTTACTTCCATATATCTTATTCACTTAGTTCCGTTCAATATGATATGAAAATGGTAATACGTTTATGTGTGTGTACGGACTACCGTCTCCATAAACGGGTTTTTTCATTTCATATATATTCCTATTATACATATTTATATTATAAATATATTTGATGTTTAAATCATTTTTTATATTCTGGAAATATTTAAATTTTGATCTAAGTGATACAATCAAGATTAAAAAGTTAAAACATGTATGATAAAGAAAGCGCTTATTACCCGAAATGTTAATTTAACATAGAAATTATTATTAAATGGGCAGTATAAAGTAATAAATAATCAATTTATAATATCATAAATATTAATATGGTTCTGGTATAATTTAATAACATACTACGATCTACATACAGAGGGTTAAACGTACCCTCGACTCAAGGAAAGTGCAAGGTAAGGGTCAATTCCTCAATCTCATTATTATCTGAGATTGTTTATGTGTAAGTATTTACTGGGACATTATTATCATCCATGTCAAGTATCATAATTTTAAATGTTTTAAAGATTTATCTTTCTAAATCTTTTCAATTAATGTCCAGGTTTTCAAAATGATTTTAAGGATTTATTTATGTGGACATGAATGTTTTGAAATTATAATTCATCTCAAAAGATTTAAATTGGTATGGGAAACTTTGATTCAAAAAACTATTTTAAATTATTTCCTTTATAAATTTCAGACTTTTAAATGATTTTAGAAAAAGAATATTTCTCTCAAAATGATTTATTCATCATTTTAAAATATGTCACATCCTTTACTAGATATTATTTTTGATTTATGTTGATTTATTATAATAAAATCATCCATATTGTATTGAATGAGTTATGATATGTTTGACTATGGATGCTCTATTTTTATACCATTCATGGTTTATGGTTAATGTAATGACATTTTTTATGCTAGTTTTAATTCAAATTTTTATGTTATGTTTCAACCTTTTCATATGAGGAATGCAGTGGACTTAGTAAGTTGTGGGTGGAGCCCACTATAGCTCCTTGATGTATCAGTAGGTATCATGAGACAACTAGACGTGGAATTGGACGAGGCCTTTCCCAGTTTGATATATAGTTTTGCCCGAGGCCTTAATAATTTTTAGATGTCTTGGCCAAGGCCTTGACAAAATGTATCAGAATGTCTGGCGTTAGGCATTCCCTAATTATGAAATTATTTATTACATGTGATTATTAGACTAATAGAATATCCATGTTCATGATTATAAGGTATTTTTTGATTTTTTTCATATTATGTTCAAGTTTATGTTTAAAAAGTCTGTTGTTTTTATCACACATATTGCCTTATGAATATATAGCTTCCTCTAAATTATTTACCCTTACTGGGCATCTGAGGTCACCCCTTTTTTATGTTTTATTTTCCCAGTATTCCAAGAAGTGTATTAAAGGGAATAATGGAGTTCTCAAAGAACTATCTATGTTGTGTTTTATGTTTGAAATTGTAATGTAATGTTAATTTATGTAATCTATTCTCCAAGACTGCTAAATTGATTGGTCCTTCAGGACATGATTCCTTGTAATCATGCCAATGTATTAAAATAATGCACCAGCTCTGGGTAACTGGGGTCAGGTAATTATAGGGTCGATACCACAAGTACTACTCAATGTTTAGTGATCATTAAAAGAAAACATTTGGAAGGATTCCCCAAATTCAATATTCTGCTTTGGGATTAAACTATGACTAGGTATTTTCATTTTAATTTATATTATTAAAGAAGGGATTGAATTAAATTTTAGGGATCATATAAAAAAAATATTCCTGGATTTTTTTTGGAATTTTCCTATGGCTTAGGTTGTTAAGTGGAGCACAAGTCACCAATTGGTTTTAGTCAAACCAATTGGATCTTCCTATGTTGCAGTTATCTGATGGTCTGGGTATATCTAAAAACTTATGTGAATAATACTTGGATTCTAGGATGAAAGCATCATATACTAACGATCATAGTCCTACTCAACTCAAATTAGTTCATTCTCATTCAATCGTACATCCCATAGTTATGTTTATGAGAAATAATGTTATGGAAACTTATTATTAAAATAATTACTTGCCACGTGGTTACCAAGATTCAATAAAATGATTCATTTGGTTTGGTAAGATACACACTCCCTACCCACTATGTGGATTACTCACACATGGAAATGATTATCAAAATCTAAGAGGTATTATAAATTATATACATAATCATAAAGTAGAAGCAATAAATACACTATCGGATTAAATATGACAGAAAAATTATCAAATACCTAGAAATAATTTATATCATTGTTGGAATTGACTTCTCAAAAATAAATAATGATGAATGACTTGTATGAAATTAAAATAATTAATAACTAATGACAAACATACTATGAATGAATAAAATATGAAGTAACATGTGTTCTTTGTTGGGGAATGGAATGTGGAATTGAAAGCAGATATCAAAAACAATATAAGTGTTCAAACGAATGAATAATGGAATAAGAATCATTAAAAACTCACTTTGATTCATTAAAATTTTTAAATTAATGATATAAAACGTGTTTGGGATAATAAGGAATGAACATTATGAATGAAAAATGAGATAATAAAATAGTTTGAAGCGCACTGGTGTATAAAGGTGATGTAAATTATTAATGGGCCTGATAAGTAACCGGCTTCAAAGACTTGTACATCATATACATGCTTAAATCATTTAGGTCCTAACATCTAATCATAATGAAATCATGTTTCATGTCATGTAACTCATAACCACCTTTACCACCAAATAATCTACTCAAATATTTACTTGGAGTTCTCTTAGGGTTTCACTTCATGCTATCTCGACTCATTGTGTATGAATTTCAATTTTTTAAGGATTTTATATTTTGAATGTTGCGCATATTGTACTTTATTTACACATTTTGCATTGTCCTAAAGTCATTCAAAATCTTCACGGGATGTCTTGTGGCCTTGCAGGCATATTGTAATAGAATTCCCCACATTCTCTATGTGATACATGATCTGTAAAGGCTATTTTCCTCACCTTTTCATAATTACATTCCTATAATTATATAATTCATAATTCCTAATAAAACAAACCAAGACCAATTTCATTATAAAATAATTCATGAACAAACATTAATGAAATGTTTCCAAAAAATATATATAGTTTCATCATATCACCTACTTGAGTTGGTTGGTTGGTTGGCCTGGCAAGACAATTTTTTTGGCTAAAGTAATACTCAAAAATAGTTTTAATAATAATCAAAGTAAAATTAATAAGATAAGGGACAAATATATATTCCCGTATAATGAAAAACAAAATACCATGACTTCTTCTTCAAAGATTCTATTTCCAAGTCCTTCAAGAAAAATATTAATTATATTTTCATCGGCTTCTCAAGCCCTAGATGTAAAAATATTTTGTAAACAATTATAAGTGCTAAAAAGGTTCCCCCCTAGAATGGTGTCAATTTGGAATGAAATGAAATATATTATATGGTAAACATATATAACTATTATGTACAGCAGAGCATCTAATGGGATTTGATATTGAACCCCATGATAGGACTTTTTATGCGTGTGTTCACTAGAGAATTTTTAGTACACCATGAATGTCTGGTCTGATCCAAGATAAGGAACAAGGATGTCACTCTGTATCCTGAAATAATGGGAAAAAAGTCATATATAGTTCAAATAAGGAATACTCCTATGATTATTATGTTAAATAATATGGTAAATTGGTTCATGGAGGAAGATCTCTTTGACCAAAGATCCTATGAAGACATTTCTCGTACTTAGTGAAGGGAATGTCATCACTTTGTGATGAATTCATAGGTAAGGAAACAAGTATGGTGGATATGTTTCTCTAGACTTTATCTTATGCCACATTACAATCCACATAGCATGGGCCCCTCCAAACAGTTTAAGGTCCTTCCAGATGGACCAAATCTCATGTGTTTTTAAGAAATGATAGGAGCAAGTAACATCATATGGGTCTTGAGAAATAGATATATGCTTGAATATTTTCCTAGGTCAGTATACCTAAGGAGTGTAGGTTCATTTTTTCTATATCTAGATTATGGTACCTATAAAATCTATTTATTTATTTTTGTATTTCCCTATCATTTTCATAATATTCATGTGGGGAATAAGTTATTGGGAATTGACTTATATTTTTCTCAGGACACCCTTTATAGATTTATATCCTGACAATTTGTGTTCCTCTTCTGTTTTATAAGTTCATAATGTCTCTAAAACAACACAAAGAGCGTGTACAGTGATTAAAGACTCAAATTGTTTCCTGGGTGTCCTTTTTTCTACCTAATGAGATTTTTTTCTCAATCAATTAGATACATAATGTCATGAAAACTAGATCAATGTTCTAGTTTAGATTGTTCCATCTAGGACAACTGATTGTTTTATTTTAGGGTCTTCTAGCTCATAACATCTATTTTATTAGTTTAGGGTATTATAGCTCATTCTATCTATTTTATTAGATTTATGGTCCTATATCTTATACCATAGATTTATTTTTATTAATAATACACATAATGGGTGAATTATGGGTATTCAATAAGGTTTCAGGAACCCTTTATCTTTACATTACTCATAGAGGATGGGCATTCCCAGGGTTTTAGATACCCCACATCTTTACTAAGATGGTGAAGGATGGGTATTCATGGAGTGTTTAGGTACCCATTATTGTTGGTGGAATATGATTTGGTGTATTGTGGTGTAATTTTTGGGATTCCAAATCCACTTGTATTGTTGCACTATGGGTTCTGTAAATCATGTATCCAAGGGATTCATCCATGGATGATGAAATGGGGAAGTCATGTTAGGGATCATCACAAAACACTCATAGGTTTTTAGTTCCACTATGATTTTTGTTAGGACACATGAGATCTACGGTTCCTTCTTAGATGGAGGATACACCTCTAGTTGATGGGTATATGGATATTATGTAGATCCAACTCATACTTGATCAAATATAGGGTTACCCACTCATTTACAAGGACTGTGGGATATTTTTCAAGATTCTATATTTGGAAAGTAAAGTAGATTATGGATGAAAGACTATCCAATGAGGTTTATGGAACCTTTGTAACACCCCGAGCTTCCACGATACGCTTCTCATTCAATAATGCAATAGCTTGCATTGTACGCAACTTTGAGTTCTAAAACACCGCGACTAATCAAATTAGCCATTATGAATAGTAATAACCACTTTTTAAAATTATAGAAATTTTATATTTCAAAATGGACTTCATTTTTGGATTCGGAATATCGAAATTAGCCAATGTTGAATTTTTGATATTTTTCTGAGAACTTCTAATTTTTATGAATAGTGAAAAATACTTTAAAACAACTTTTTTAATCAAAATAATTTATTGTGATAAATTATACTATTTAGTGGTTTTAAGGTATAATTAGAATATATTTTTACCATTTTATCCAATGGTGGTCATTAGAATTAATTTAACATTGAAATTGGACCTAAACAATTGCCAATCTTTTGATATAAATTGTTTCTTAAAAACACGGTATTTGTCGTAACAGCGGGAATTAATTATAAAGTTAATTAATGAAACTTATATGTTTTTAATTTTGTAAAATAGACATCATTTTTGAATTCAGAATATCAATTATATCTTAGGGTGAAATTTTGGCTTTGTTCTGAAAAACTTCAATTTTTGATGAATAGTGAAACCACTAAGTGGTAGTTAAATAACTGATTTTTCATTTAAATGAAATATTACCACTTCTGTGATTTGATTTTCAAAAATCTGAAATACATGGTTGTCATTAAGAAGTAAAATGTGGTTCAATGAGATTAAAATAATTTTTTGGTGAATAGTAACTTTTAAGTTCTTAATCGCGATTAGAGGTAATTAGTGTAGTTTAAGGTACAAATAATGTTTTAATAATATGAGATGAGCATGACACTTGTAATACTCCTATTGGATGAGTCATGGCCGACCAAGACAACCCATGGGTCAACTTGGGGACCCCATGGAGCCACTTTAGTTGGAAAATGACATTAATATATATTTATTTAATGTTAAAATTAAATTGACACAAACATGAGTTGTTTTACTAAAACAGTTTTTAAGTGGGGTTACACAGATCCAAATTTTGACTATAAATATTACATAGAAATCTAAAACGATTTCCTACATCATAGTAGTTTTTTTATAATTTTTAGACATTAAATAAATTAAATTATTTATGACATCATTATGATGCAGTGATGACCTCATTATTTAACAATTTAAATAAAATGGAAAGATAATGTAAAATCCAAAGCTTACACTTGTCAAAAACCTATTGGATGAGTATATTTCGAACCCTTATCATCTTATCCTCGAATTATATAAGTTTGGGACCTCTAAAATCCGAAACTCATTTTATAATAAAGTGACTTTTCTTTACTTTCCAATAGTGCCCCTCCTCTCCACTTATAAAAGGCCCCCACCTCTCCCACCTTATTCACACCTTCAAGACATTTGGCTCGGCCAAACTCTGCCCAAATACTCTCCCAACTTCCCCCTATTACTCCTAGAAGACTCACTTTGGTCATAACTCTTCTCAAGGAAGCCTTTGGCTCAAATCAAAAAGAGTTACCCGATTTTGAGGTAATGTCTTCTCTAATGTTGTTTTGTTTTATTTTTCTTCTTCAACCCCTAAACTCTTTTTATTAATTTCTTTTGTAACAAAACCACTATCCTCATTATACTATGATGTTGTTATAATATGGATTAGAGCTACACTTACACACACCTACATCTAATGTATAAAGAACATACGGTTTCTGTGGATGGCGAATTTCTGCCTCACGAAACGATGATTGTTCAACACTCATATAACACCTTCAAAGGTGGCCATTAAGATGTCACTATATTTATATATGATATAAAATATGTTTATTTTTTACTTATGCTTCTGTATTTCTCATTTATGGCATACTTTATGATTTCCATTATGGGTAAAATGCGATAATTTCATTTTAGGAAGTGCGGACTACCGCCCCATCAAAGTGATTTGAATCGTTAATGCCATATGTGGGATGTATAAAGGATGGAGTAAATGGTATTATACACTATATTATACTGTAATTATATTATACATTTATATCATTATGATTTAGTTCCATTAAATATGAAATTGAAATGAAAGTAGCGTTCATGCGTACGTACGGCTTACCGTGTCCATGAACGGTGCATTTCATTTCTTACCTCTAAATGTTACGTAATATTATAAATGAATGTATATACTGGATATATAAGATATATATGAAATCTAAATCATTAATATAATTCTAGAGATAATGGATATTCTACCATATAAACAACTTGTAATTATAAGAAGTTTATTGTTGACTCAAGTACCAAAAATCGACAAAACGACCGTTATTAACTTAAATAATTACATAATGTTCATATCATTGTAATAAGTTATATAATAAGGATAATGAAATTAAAAATGGTTCTTAATAAGGTATATATTAACTCTAGTTTATTATTCAGGAGGTTAAAGAACGGTTGAGTCAAGTCAGACACGAGGTAAGGGAACTTCTTAACCCAATTTCTATTCTTTGAGTTAATCTCCTACTTTCAAATTATGTCGTGATATTATTATGTCATATCTTGTATTTGTACATTATTTATGTGTACTTATAGTTAATACACATTATAGAGGTATTTTATTTAAAAAATGATCTTTGTAAGGACTTCGTCTCAATCTCCTTTCATTGAGGCATATTTGGTTTTATACAAAAATTTCTTTTATACGGTGTATAAACCACTTTGACTTTTACGTTTATTCAAAAGGAATCTTTTTTTTATACGAAGCGTTTACTAAACGACAAAAGGGAATTTTTTTGTCGTATGTATGCGGCGACAACGACTTCTCCGCCGCCGTGACCACTATTTGAGTTTCGGCTTCCTCTACAAGCCATACCCTTTTTATTAATGAAAAATAAATATCATGTTATACTTTTCATTTATTTTGGTATTGAAAATGGTTTTGAAAGCGTTTTTATTATATCAATGTGTTGTATTGATATCTTGTGATTGAAATATGGAAATGTTATGTTTCCTTTATACATGTTTTATGTGATATGATTATGTTATGGTTTATGATATGTTTAAACCTATTCATATGAGGAATGTATTGGACTTAATAAGTGACGGGTGGAGCCCGCTATAGCTCCTCGATGCATCGGTAGGTCTCATGAGACAACTAGACGTGGAATTGGCCGAGGCCCTTTCCCAATTTGATTTATGGTTTTGGCCGAGGCCTTAATCATTTTAGACGTCTTGGCCGAGGCCTTGACAAAATGTTTCAGAATGTCCGGCATTATACATTCCCTCATTATGAAAGTGGTTATTGATATTGCATGTGATTATTAGACTAGTAGAATATCCATGTGAGTAAGTAAATGGAATTGTCTCATTTTACTTTTGCCATATTATGTTGAAGTTCAAGTTTATAAGGCTTTTGTTTTAGTTATACATTTCCTTAAATGTTAATTTTTATTTATGAAAGCTTCCGCTATATTGTTAACCTTACTGAGCATCCGAGCTCACCCCTTTCAATGTTTTAATATTTTCAGGATGTGAAGAAGTATTTTATGAATGACCTGCAGGGATAGTCTGAAGAGGATAGAAGTGTGGACTATGGAGACTATGTTATTGAAGTTTTTCACTTTATGATGTAATGTAACGTTTACGAATGTATCTAGTGTTTCCAAGGCTACTAAACTAATCGGTCTTTCGGGACTTGATCTTTTGTGATCATGCCAATGTTACGAAGTAATGCACCGACTCTGGGTAGCTGGGGTCGGGGAGTTACAGTTGGTATCAGAGGCAGTTTAGTACTAACCTTGGAAGATAGATTTAGATAAACTCTGATTAGAGCACATAGCCCGAAGATAGACTTTGAGGATTAGTATAGAAGAACTTCCTAGAATTTTGGTATTGTAGAGATGTTGTGAGTTTTCCGAGCAATACATCCCTGTCTGGATACGAGCAGGTAGAGGCGGCTCTGGCACAGATGTACCTAGGGGTAAAACCCGAAAACACTGCTTTGATCTAGACTTGAACGGGAACTGGTGCACGACAACGGGCCTTGCTGCACTCTTGGTTACGACACTCCCGGTGGATATGCTTAGGATAATACTCATTTTCTTTACAAACCACTATGAAGGGTTATGGGTATATACTTTATCAAAGAAAACATTTCTTTTTATGATTATGGATTATATCCATAAATAGTTCAATTTATGTAAAGTGTTTTACAAATATTGAATTATGTATTTTAATTCATAAACTAATCTAGTTTATGCCATTGTTTAGAAATGGAGCCTAGTGGAAGGAATGGAAACCGTATCAATTCACGCACTCCGTGTAGGGATTGCCCTCCTGATCAAGATAATTATTGTGGATCTGGAGATACAACTGGTGCTGATCAACTTATTAACATACTGGGACAACTCACTCAGGTTATGAATAATAACCTTACTCGTATGGAGCACCCTGATCCGCAACGTGGAGGATCAATGCTAGATCATTTCATGAGGTAAAAACCACCAACCTTCAATGGGAGTACAAATCCTATAGTAGCTGAGCAATGGATAAATTCCTTAGAGAAAATATTCCATGCCTTGGGGAGTAGTGAAAGGGAGAAGGTTGTCATGGCAGTTTACCGCCTCACTGGAGATGCCGATCAGTGGTGGTCGCTGATTCAAAACACAAAGGAAGATGATGAAGTACCAAATATGGAATGGAGGGAGTTCAAAGAGATTTTATTAGAAAAATACTTTCCACATGACCATCGAGCAGATATGGAAAGACAATTTCTAAGTCTGAGGCAGAAGGAGGATGAGATTGTCGCAAAGTATGAGGCTAACTTTACAAGGTTAGTGAGGCATGCTGCAGATTATATACGTAACCCAAGAAGTAATATTGATCGTTTCTTTGATGGGTTAAAACCTTTTCTCCTCCGAGCTTTAGTATCAAAAACCTTCTCTTCATACGAAGGTATTGTCTCGTGCGCTATCAAGAAGGAAAATGAATTCTCTAAGTCTCATGACTTTAAATCAAAACAAGAAAAGAAGGGAACGGTGGAACAAGAGACGGATAAAGGGAAAAAGGGAAAGAAGGATTTTCCACTATGTGATAATTGTGGGAAGAATCACCCTGGTACTTGCCTAAAAGGAAAGGGAGTTTGTTATAAATTTGGAGAAAAGGGTCACCAGGCTCGTGATTGCAAGGGAAAGAAAGAGGCTCCCAAAGTTGAATGCTACAATTGTAGGGAAATGGGGCATTATTCAAATGAATTTCCTAAGCGTCAAGGAAACTTACCTCAGAAAAGTCCAAGGGATCAAGGCCAATATTATGCTGTGACTACAGTTGAAGCGGAATAATTAATGTATTGGTGCTTTCGGACTCAAGGATTATATTCTGGTTATAAGAATAATGTGATATATATATATGGATTTTACTGCAGTACTTTTTGATTTCAGTAAGGTTTTAATATGATTAAGGTAATCATATTTTTAGTATGTGACAATAAGAGAAACTTTTCTTTGTTTGGAGAATCTGATGTTACAATTGATTTTGGAATTAAGAGACCTTTTAGAGAAAGTCTGGACAGAGGTATTTTGGATAACTATAAAGGTTGGAGTAGATTAAGTTGATCTTTGGATAGTATTGTTTAAGGTTAAAGCATTTCTGAAGATTATTTTTGGGATATTATAATACTATAGTTTTAGGAAAAGGACAACCTGCAGGGTGGGGAATAACCCGTCGCGTCGGACAAAGCTGCAGGAATCGAACCCCCAACCATAGTGCGACAAGCCTTTATTTCCTACCACTAGCCTACAGGAAGTCCCTGGTTATTACAAAATAGTTTTACTAATCTAAATGGTATGTGTTAACATTTTGAACCTTATACAATTAGGATAAATAAAATATTTTTGAGTTCCGTTACCATTTGGAGTAAAAGTTGGGTTTGTGGTAAAAATTTATTAACGAATTAAAGTATACATAACAAGTATGTATATTCCCTTAAGTTCTTAGTAAATCTCCTAAATAAATTCCTCAACATTATAAAAGGTAACTTAAAACAAAAATGTTGTCGGTTAACTTTTCCAACTGGGGATTCAATGACCGTTTAACCAATCACAAGTTTGTGATTTTCTTGTGGTTAAACTTTCTCCTAATCCTGTTTTCTATAACTCTCCATCAGACCTTGATGGTTTGTTTCTCCTCCATATCCATATTTTCATAGAATCCTAGAATGGGCTATATCGGGTGACCTTTGTACTTATCTTGCTTTCTTTTAATGTTATATATTTATTAACCTTATTTACGATGTGGGTTTTCCACAAAGGTATTTTCTCTTTTCAACATTTTATTTACAAAAAAAATTTCAAATTGCGAGAACGCAATTTATTGAAGTAGGGGAGAATGTAACACCCTGAGCTTCCACGATACGCTTCTCATTCAATAATGCAATAGCTTGCATTGTACGCAACTTCGAGTTCTAAAACACTGCGACTAATCAAAGTAGCCGTTATGAATAGTAATAACCACTTTTTAAAATTATATAAATTTTATATTTCAAAATGGACTTCATTTTTGGATTCGGAATATCGAAATTAGCCTATGTTGAATTTTTGGTATTTTTCTGAGAACTTCTAATTTTTATGAATAGTGAAAAAATACTTTAAAACAACTTTTTTAATCAAAATAATTTATTGTCATAAATTATACTATTTAGTGGTTTTAAGGTATAATTATAATATATTTTTACCATTTTATCCAATGGTGGTCATTAGAATTAATTTAACATTGAAATTGGACATAAACAATTGCCAATCTTTTGATATAAATTGTTTCTTAAAAACACGCTATTTGTCGTAACAGCGGGAATTAATTATAAAGTTAATTAATGCAACTTATATGTTTGTAATTTTGTAAAATAGAAATAATTTTTGAATTCAGAATATCAATTATAGGTTAGGGTGAAATTTTGGCTTTGTTCTGAAAAACTTCAATTTTTGATGAATAGTGAAACCACTAAGTGGTAGTTAAATAACTGATTTTTAATTTAAATGAAATATTACCACTTCTGTGATTTTATTTTCAAAAATCCGACATACATGGTTGTCATTAAGAAGTAAAATGTGGTTCAATGAGATTAAAATAATTTTTTGGTGAATAGTAACTTTTAAGTTCTTAATCGCGATTAGAGGTAATTAGTGTAGTTTAAGGTACAAATAATGTTTTAATAATATGAGATGAGCATGACACTTGTCCTACTCCTATTTGATGAGTCATGGCCGACCGAGACAACCCATGGGTCAACTTGGGGACCCCATGGAGCCACTTTAGTTGGAAAATGACATTAATATATATTTATTTAATGTTAAAATTAAATTGACACAAACATGAGTTGTTTTACTAAAAAAGTTTTTAAGTGGGGTTACACAGATCCAAATTTTGACTATAAATATTACATAGAAATATAAAAAGATTTCCTACATCATAGTATTTTTTTATAATTTTTAGACATTAAATAAATTAAATTATTTATGACATCATTATGATGTAGTGATGACCTCATTATTTAACGATTTAAATAAAATGGAAAGATAATGTAAAATCCAAAGCGTACACTTTTCAAAAACCTATTGGATGAGTATATTTCGAACCCTTATCATCTTATCCTCGAATTATATAAGTGTGGGACCTCTAAAATCCGAAAATCATTTTATAATAAAGTGAATTTTCTTTACTTTCCAAGAGTGCCCCTCCTCTCCACTTATAAAAGGCCCCCACCTATCCCACCTTATTCACACCTTCAAGCCATTTGGCTCGGCCAACCTCTGCCCAAATACTCTCCCAACATCCCCCTATTACTCCTAGAAGCCTCACTTTGGTCAGAACTCTTCTCAAGGAAGCCTTTGGCTTAAAGCAAAAATAGTTACCCGATTTTGAGGTAATGTCTTCTCTAATGTTGTTTTGTTTTATTTTTCTTCTTCAACCCCCTAAACTCTTTTTATTCATTTCTTTTGTAACAAAAAATGTATCCTCAATATACTATGATGTTGTTATAATAAGGATTAGAGCTAAACTTACACCCACCTACATCTAATGGTTAAAGAACATACGATTTCTGTGGATGGCGAATTTCTGCCTCACGAAACGATGATTGTTCAACACTCATATAACACCTTCAAAGGTGGCCATTAAGATGTCACTATATTTATATATGATATAAAATATGTTTATGTTTTACTTATGCTTCTGTATTTCTCATTTATGGCATACTTTATGATTTCCATTATGGGTAAAATGCGATAATTTCATTTTAGGAAGTGCGGACTACCGCCCCCTCAAAGTGATTTGAATCGTTAATGCCATATGTGGGATGTATAAAGGATGGAGTAAATGGTATTATACACTATATTATACTTTAATTATATTATACATTTATATCATTATGATTTCGTTCCATTAAATATGAAATTGAAATGAAAGTAGCGTTCATGCGTACGTACGGCTTACCGTCTCCATGAACGGTGCATTTCATTTCTTACCTCTAAATGTTACGTAATATTATAAATGAATGTATATACTTGATATATAAGATATATATGACATCTAAATCATGAATATAATTCTAGAGATAATGGATATTCTACCACATAAACAACTTGTAATTATAAGAAGTTTATTGTTGACTCGAGTACCAAAAATCGACAAAACGACCGTTATTAACTTAAATAATTACATAATGTTCATATCATTGTAATAAGTTATATAATAAGGATAATGAAATTAAAAATGGTTCTTAATAAGGTATATATTAACTTTAGTTTATTATTCAGGAGGTTAAAGAACGGTTGAGTCAAGTCAGACACGAGGTAAGGGAACTTCTTAACCCAATTACTATTCTTTGGGTTAATCTCCTACTTTCAAATTATGTCGTGATATTATTATGTCATATCTTGTATTTGTACATTATTTAGGTGTACTTATAGTGAATACACATTATAGATGTATTTTATTTAAAAAATGATCTTTGTAAGGACTTCGTCTCAATCTCCTTTCATTGAGGCATATTTGGTTTCATACACAAATTTCTTTTATACGGTGTATAAACCACATTGACTTTTACGTTTATTCAAAAGGAATCTTTTTTTATACGAAGCGTTTACTAAACGACAAAAGGGAATGTTTTTGTCGTACGTATGTGGCGACAACGACTTCTCCGCCGCCGTGACCACTATTTGAGTTTCGGCTTCCTCTACAAGCCATACCCTTTTTTTAATGAAAAATAAATACCATGTTATACTTTTCATTTATTTTGGTATTGAAAATGGTTTTGAAAGCGTTTTTATTATATCAATGTGTTTTATTGATATCTTGTGATTGAAATACGGAAATGTTATGTTTCCTTTATGCATGTTTTATGTGATATGATTATGTTATGGTTTATGATATGTTTAAACCTATTCATATGAGGAATGTATTGGACTTAATAAGTGACGGGTGGAGCCCGCTATAGCTCCTCGATGCATCGGTTGGTCTCATGAGACAACTAGATGTGGAATTGGCCGAGGCCCTTTCCCAATTTGATTTATGGTTTTGGCCGAGGCCTTAATCATTTTAGACATCTTGGCCGAGGCCTTGACAAAATGTTTCAGAATGTCCGGCATTATACATTCCCTCATTATGAAAGTGGTTATTGATATTGCATGTGATTATTCAACTAGTAGAATATCCATGCGAGTAAGTAAATGGAATTATCTCATTTTACATTTGCCATATTATGTTGAAGTTCAAGTTTATAAGGCTTTTGTTTTAGTTATACATTGCCTTAAATGTTAATGTTTATTTATGAAAGCTTCCGCTATATTGTTAACATTACTGAGTATCCGAGCTCACCCCTTTCAATGTTTTAATATTTTCCAGGATGTGAAGAAGTATTTTATGAATGACCTGCAGGGATAGTCTGGAGAGGATAGATGTGTGGACTATGGAGACTATGTTATTGTAGTTTTTCACTTTATGATGTAATGTAACGTTTACGAATGTATCTAGTGTTTCCAAGGCTACTAAACTAATTGGTCTTTCGAGACTTGATCTTTTGTGATCATGCCAATGTTACGAAGTAATGCACCGACTCTAGGTAGCTGGGGTCGGGGTGTTACAACCTTAGGGTTAGTTATATATATGTTTGTAAATATCGGTCACAAAACCATGTGGTTTTGGGTCATGTGGTTTGGTCCACCAAAAGGTTCAATAATGTAGTACCACAACAATTATTTTGGAATGGGTATAATACACGATGATTTAATGTCAAGTATATCTAATATACCTGAATAGTCTGGTTATGATGATTGTAAATCATATTTTAGGAATATCTGAGCCAACTAAAAATGGGGCTACCAAATGTAGGATAATCATTAGTAATGGAGGAAACTAGTATCACATGTAGTGAGGAAAATAACTCGTGGATTTAAGGGGGTCCTTTCCTCTAGGACCAAAACACCCACTTAGTGCAAGCTCCATGGTCTTTTTTTATTCACCAAAAAACCCTAGTGGGGTCCCTTTAGTGCTATGAGTCCCTATTACCAATATACTAACTGGAAAGACCCAGAGAAATTACTCAGGAATATTTAGTTCCAAGAGAAGTCTATCAACTCAAATAATTATCGAGTGTTTTCTCATACATCAAAATAATCAAGATTATTTCTAGATAGAATGATTTTCATGAATGGATTGATCGCCATAAATGTTTTTCGACACCAATTGAACACGTTATTGTGTCTAAGAAATGTGATAAATCATTTACTGAATATTGTTTTCTAGAAAATGGGGTTTCAATATATTGGATTGCCTTTAACTAGGGCCAAAATATGGGACCTAAAAGCTTTATTCTTTTTTTATTTGTTCTCTCTATCATTTTCCTAAACTCTTGGAATGAAGAGTTAACAAGTAGGGAATTTTATTTTTATTAGAATGATTTTTTTATTTTTTAGGATCACAAGTTTCATGCATATTTAACTAGTAGTTTAAGATCATAATATCTGGATATTCAAAGGATATTTTTTATGGTCATAAATCTATGACCAAAGTGTATGTGGTTTTAGTTCATGATGCATGTGTATCTATTTTCATTGGATTGTTACACAAAAAACTACTTAAAATTCCTAAATTTGGAAGTACTCCATTTTCCTTTGGAATAGAGGATGAGGGTGAGATAAATAAACACTCAGAGTTCTTGAATAATAAGTGATGATATGGGATATTCATGCCGAGGGTGATCATGAATTGCTATATTGTGATGATCTCGATTACAATGATGTTAGGTATCATAAGGATCAGAATACATTTTCACATATAGAAGACACATTCTGTTGACAAACTAAGAGTTCATATATAGGATCAAGGGGAAGTTATACATAGTAAAACAAAGGGGCCCTGAAAGTCATGTGTTATTTTCCAAGGGATATAGATGTTTTGTGGAAATCTAAGACACTCAATATATGACACGTGGTTTAGGAACTATGCCCCTCAAAAAGAGGATGGAAGAAACCCAAAATATATTCAACATGGTTGTGGCTATTTTGGTCCTCTATTAATTAGTGATTATTAGATATAGTATTCATAATTTAACGTCATGAATTTGGGATGCATATATAATGAAGTTTAACATCAAGTGGTGAGGAAAAATTCCTTGCAGTTTTAATGTCATGTTGTAAGGATATATGAATGGATGCAAAAATTGTGAAAGATTTCAATAAAGATACATTTCTCTAGTCATGGTTATTTAGATTTGATAGGAATATTTTATCTATGAATAGGAATATTTTTTCATAGCCATATGTTTGAGATATTCCTACATAGATCTATCTCATCTGCAAGTTAATCATGCATAAATCTGATTCGTACATAGTTGATTAACGTCTATATGAATCATCCAAACAAAATTAGTTTAAGGTATTTCAAGATAGACCAGACATTATGGTCATATGAAACTTAAATGGTTGGTATTCCCTAGGTTGCCCTATGAGTATTGTAATGGGAGTAATTATTCAATATTCATCTCTTTTATGGAGGTCACTATGCATAGATGTAACTCATGTCCAGGGGAGTGGGATATATTTCCTATGAAAGGGTATTCATACATAACCATTTGGTTGAATGATCTATCATTATTTACTATAAAATATTATACAATGTCTCTTATATTGGGAAGTACTTTCACTGGAAGGGGAATTTGTATAGTTTCATAATTAATGAAAGTTGAAATATTTCAATATGGAAAAATTGCCTTTGAAGGTTGTGATAATGGTAAACCAATAGATGGGCCTAGGAAAATATACTCAGGAGTCACTATGTATATTGATAGGTTAAAAATGAATCCACATGTATTTCATAAAAAAATATACTCCATATATATATCTTACACATACGTATGGAGGGGGTTTTTTATCATCCATTAGTGAGCCACGACATTCAAAACTTCTAAGGGATCCACTATGTAGATCAGGTTCATATGTAGGAATTGTAATTTATATGTCCTATTATGATATAAAGGATAAACATTCACCCCTAGCATCAATTTACATATAAGAATTCTTTCTTAATGTAGTTTTTGGTCTTGTATGATAGACCTTATGTCTTGTAGTTTAACATCATGTGACTAGGACATTGTAATATTTTTTAATGTCATGGAACTAGGATTTTTCCATGAAATTTAACTTCATGTCACTAGGACATTACATTGTAGTTTAACATCATGTTACTAGGATGTTTCAATGTAGTTTAACATTTGAATACTAGTATGTTATCATTAATTTTAACATCATGTGACTAGGATGATTCCATATAGTTTAACATTATGTAACTAGGATGTATAAAAAATATGAATAGATCATTCAAGAAATTTGGTACATAAAATGATATGCATACATTGGTAAGGCGGGGTACAAGAATATATTATTATAATATTATAATGAAAATTGGTATGATACACATATGTGTAACATTTTGGTTATCAGAATATGCTTGAATTGTGGAGTTGAGGGATGTGTAAATCATAACCTATGATTTTCTGAGTCTACGTGATTTTGATACCAATGGTTATGGGTCAACCATTAGTAATGGAAGTGATTCCAAATACAAGAAAATCATAACAATATCATTGGGATTTAATGGGGGATTCACCTCTAGGATCAGATCATCTACTAGGCGAAATCTCATGGGCATTGTGTTATTCACTCACCAATCCTACTCGGGTCCCTTTAGATCCACCAGTCACTATTACTAGTTTTCATTAGGTTAAACCCAAGAGTAGGGGTGCCCATGCTTCGTGGGTTCCAAAATAAGGATATCAACCCAAGGAATGGATTGGTATAAACTCAAATATCAAAGATATTAAGTTGGTTCATAGAGAATATAAGATATAAGACGGTTTCACCCACCATAAAGATTATTCCAACATGTATTGAACATGTTTTGAGGTGAAGGGATAAAACATGTGATCTATTAGTACAATATCATCAAAAAATATGATCTTCCAAATTTGAAGACTTATTATTATGTTTTTTAAACAGCATGTGACAAAGAAGTTTTCGTGTAGTTTATTTTCATTGGACTATAATATTTTTACGAAATTTAATGTCATGTGATTAGGATGTGGTTCCATTTACTTGGATAGAAAGTACCTATATTATTCTATATATATTTACATAACATGTTCCTTAAGATCACATCATTCGTGATAAGTGAGAGAAATAATAAACAAATGGATAGTGAGTTGATTTGTGTATGAGTGAATAATAGAAAATATTTACCTGTATTAACATTTTATTTAAACATAAATCCCCAAAAAATTTGGTTCTCATCAATGGATATGGTTGATATTGATGATTATTTGTTTAAAGTATTTAAATAGATAATACAAGAGTAACTATGTATCCCATAGCATGAAAATCAATCCACACATTACTCTTATTAAATATATCTTTCGAAATATTAGAATCATATGGGTACTCTTATTCTCATGAACCTGCCACACTTTCAAAAGAGGATTATCCATAGACCTAGCACTCATAATGTGAATGATTTTAGGTTGATCCTGAAAAAGATATCATATTGTAAATTCATATCACAATGGAATTAGAATCAATCCACATGAAGTTCTTATATTTTCTACCCATATAAATTGAACATGGGTATGGAGAGGGGGAATTTTATCATTACATATCCTTTGATAGTTTGAATCAATCCATTTATAGTTCTAATATATATTCTATGCAATTTAGAGTCCTTCCACTATGACATGGAATGTTGTTCAGTTTAAAGTCATGACACCAAGATGTAGAGTATGAATGTAAAAAATAATGATTCATTCATGAACCCAATTGGATGGGATGCAAATGGATAAAATGAAACATGAGTTTAGATGTATATATTATAGATGATTTTTTGATATTTGGAGGGATTAAAATCATATAATATGAGAAATATATTATGGTATTAAGAGGTACCTTTCCACTATGACGAAAATATCCACTCATCATAAGCTTCGGGATGTTTCATTATTCACCATTGAATCATAATGGGGACCCATAAAGTATCAAAACATCCCCTATGAAAAATATCATAGGAATTGTTTTATTCACTATTGAGTCATAGTGGGGTTCCTTTGGGATTAGTGAATCTCTATTATTGATTTACCTTCCAATTCCATGAAATATGCACTCAAGGTGTCTGGTGAATTTGACATGAAAAATGGATCATGAAGTTCGTATAGTAAAAAAGGTTGTTTCTAAAGGTATTTTTATGATTAAGTAAGTAACATATTGATAAGAGATATACGCCCCAAAATTTAAGAGTATAAGAATGTGATGTTATAACATTTCTATGAAAATGGGTACAATGAAAAAATTACTACCATCAAGAGTGTTTGTATCCTCTTGAATAGTTGTTTTATTGAATTTGTAAATCATCACCCTGAAATATATGTGTAAATTAGATGTGAAAACCATTGGGTACTAATAATAAATTTATAATTGTGGAATCCCATATTCTTTGTAATTATAAAAATAGCTCTTGGATTTAATGGGGTCCACTCTTCCGAGACAGTAACATCCACTAGTCGTATGCTTTGAGTCATTGTGTTATTCACTAGTTAATCCTAGTGGGGTCCCTTTAGATTAATCATCCCTATTACAAGTTTTATATAGGTAAGAACCAATATTATGTTGGTTAAAGGTTATTGGGGTTCGATGGTATGGATATTAAGTCATGTAATTGTTTTCAATTAACTCAAATATCAAATATAAGAATTTGGTTCAATGGGAATGTCATATTCAAGAAGCATTCGATCACCATAAAGTATTCACCAATGTGTGTTGAACACATTTTCAAGGGGAATGGCTTAAAAATTCAATTCTTAAATACACATTCTTTAAGGGGTGATTTTTTTGGCATGAATACCTCTACTAGTAGTGTTTAATATCTAGTGATTAATATATTATCATGCATTTTAGCATAATGAAATTTGGTATTTGTCATGAATTTTAATGTTGTGTTACTAGGATGTAATTCCATATCTAGTGCGTGTACTAATCTCACTATTTAGATAAGTTTTTTGTGTACCCTATGTTTACATGAGTTATCATGGGCCTGATAAACAAGGGATAACTAGGCAGTAGATTGAACTATTTGAGAGTGTGTGACCCGGAATATGAGGGTGTTTTCACTATTTAATATGAAACTGAGGCTCTATATGGATTTGACTCCCATGGACGGGCACAATGGTAAATTATAATAACTCATGGATGGGGATTAAATGGTGGATTTGAGTGTCACTATATATCCTTTGGTAACATGAATCAAGAAACATGTAGTTCATACAAAACAAATCCCTCACATAGCTTGAGTTTCTATATAGGGAGGTGGTATATTTATCATATTGTGGCTAGACCTAGGATTTGGGAACTAAGAATCATTATATATCCAATAATAATATAAATCATGAAACACATAGATTGTAAAAATAAAATTATATGTAAAATAATGAATCATACACATAGAGGGGTTATTTTTTATATTATGGATTGACCTAAGAATCAATACAAACATAGATATTGAGAATTTCCCTTTCCTAGGTCTATCCCATATGTAGGGAGGGGTTAATTGTAATATATGTTGTGGCTGGAACCTATATGTTTGATCTGGGAATCCCCATGTGTCTTGTGGTAGCAGGAATCAAACCACTCATAATTCATGAATGAACAATTCCCTACATAGGTATGACCCATATATATGTAGGGGCCTTGTTTTTAATTTATATTATTGTTGGACCTAATACTTGATATTTGAAAATCACAATATAACCTATGAAAAAAGGAATTGATCAATACTTAATTGAAAATTAATTATCTCGGTATGACCCATAATTAAGGAGGGGGAATATTCTTTCCATATATATTGTTAATAGACCCATAATTTATGATTTGGGTGTTAGTATATATCATTTATAAATAGGAATCAATCCAAAACTAGTTCATGAATGGAATATTCCCTACTAAATTCAAATCCATACATATAGAGGGGGAATTTCATTCCATTTTATATTGTGGTGGGACATGGTATTTGAGATTTGGAAATCACTACATATCCAATATAAATAGGAATTGTTCTACATGTAGTTATTTAATGTAACATTCCCAAAACAAGTTTCATCCAAATATTGGGAGGGGTTTATTTTTTCAGTTATATTGTAGATGAACCTAGGATTTGAGGCATGGGGTCATTATGTGTCTTTTAGAAATAATAATAAATCCACACATGGTTCATGTATATAAATTTACTTACGTGGGTTTGAACTCTATATAGAGAGGGGCATATTTTTCATTTATATTGTCATTGAAACAAGGATTTATGATCCGTGCATCACTTCATATTCTATAGAAATTGGAATCTAGCCACACATAGTTCTTATATTGAAAAATCTCTACATATACCTAACTCATACGCAAGGAGGAGTACATTTTTACTTTTATGTTATTTCTAGTCCCAATATATTTTTTTATTGGTGTCAATGCATATCCTATAGAAATAGTTATCAAGACAAACAATGTTATTTGAAATTCTCATAATGTGGATTGGACTCACACATTGGTACATGTGTACTTTATTTTTGATTCTATATAGTTCTACATCACATGTAGTAAATTATTCAAGAAGTAAAATCTTACATTGTGTTAAAATTCATGTAACAAGACATCATATATGCACTATAATGTCATGTATTTAGGATGTAAGATTCTACGTAGTTTAAATTATTACCTCTATGACATGGAATTTTGTTTAGTTTAATGACTTCCCACTAGAACATGGAATGTTATACAATTTAATGACTTTCTACCAAGAGATGGAATGTTGTGTAGTTTAATGTTTTTCAACTGGGACATCGATGTCATGATGGAAACAATACAATGTACATCTTGAGAAACCTTACATTTATTGGGGTGTAATGAATTCCTCATCCCCCATGTCAAATGGTAAATTTCCATTGGAATAGACCATATGTACGACGTAATTCCCTTCCCACATTGGAGTTTTAATTCATGGTGTGGTCGAGGTTTTGATAACCAATACTATTTCTCTATGGAGGAATGAGTGAAGATAAACCTTTTTGTGGGAGGCTAAAAAAATATGATTTTGAATAACTTTGTGGTTGGGAAGTGTATAAATCCATTTCCCATTTACCAAATATAACTCATCCATCCACTTCTAGGATTTTTCTTAATAAAAAATTTGTCCAAATATATCTATTCAGAGAGTGGGAAACTATACTTCTATGGGAAACATTGCATCCCTCCTATAAAATAATTAATATGGGGTCACTTGGGTGGCATTGCACATTATGGTATAGTAGGCCCATAGAGTATGAAATAGTATATCTGGATAAATAATTATTTTCTTTATCTACTATTTTCTAGAGTATATTTGATAGATTCATATGAAATTCTTCAATTTTACAAATATTCACTACATGATATTGGGATGATTGGTTGGACTCCTCTTAAAGATTCTACAATTTAGAACAATAGAAGTTAGTTCCATTTTCAATATATAACTTTCATGGGTGACATAATCAGGTGATACTATTTTATTTTTTGATTTTGCGGATATTCCTTATCTCAACTTCCTTGAGAGATATATCCTTATCCCATTTAGAATAATTTTGGAAACAATAAGGCTGTAATTAAACTATTTAACTACAGTTGGGGGATATGACCCCATAATGTCCATTCTATATAATGAAGATATCCATGAATAAAAATATGTAAGTAAAAATATTTGGGGGTTTATGGATGATGAATATATAAATCTAGAGTGCATGAAATTTCATGTCAAATTCTACAAAGGAATGAGTTATTATTTTCCAAATGTAACCGAACCTACTGATTTTGTGGGAGAGTCTTGTTCTAGGTTTTTGAGAATCATAGGTTCCTATATGTACTTCTTCCATGTGGTAGTGAATATCACCTTCTACAATTCATCAGAGGAATCCATCAAATCTTCAATTATAGACTGTATTATACTAATATGTCCCATCTTAAAGGGTGATGTCCACTACTCTACATCAAACGTTTTCCTTTTTTGGTCGATTAGATGGGAGGTTCCAGTTTTGGAGGTTATCTTTTCTAGGATCCATCCATCCATGTGTGGATTTAAATACATCATACTCTAGGTAAGCATTGACCTAATTTATTTCCACCATGTCACATATAATGACTTGTGTGACCACCCTTCGGTTTGTGATATCGACATCTACTTCCTCAAGGTTGGGATTGGCTAGGACCATGGATGCATTAGCCAGTTTTTTGGCATATTTATTTTATTATTGAGTTACATGATGTAGTGTTGGTTAAAAGGGGAACACATCCATCAATCCTCAGAAATAACTAATTAGGGGAAAAATACTTCCTCTTTGATGAGAATATTCTCCATTTATCTATTTGATTATTAAATTAGAGTCCACTTTGATATGTAAGTAGTCGATTTTCAAATGCAGTGCTAGCTCCAGACCATTGATAAGGGATTAGTATTCTTACTCATTATTAATGAATCCTTTCAGTAGTGAGAAAGAATAAGTAAAATTTTATTTGTCTGGGTAAACATATAAAATCCCAATAAAAACCATGATTAACTTTGGATTTTCTTTTCCCTTTCGAATAGAGCATAGGGAATCACTATAAAAATATGTATCCCTTATTTGGGGAGCATCATGGGAATAGAGAACATCTTTTTCATGATGTTTTCTGTCCACAGGAATAGTTTCTAGGGCGGAGTGTGATGTGAGGAAATCAGCAATGGAGATCCCTTTAGCTGCCTTCTAGGACATAAATTAGATGACATTCTACTACATGAAAATCTTCCATTGGGAAAAAACTTGTTAATATAGGGAAACCAAGAATATACTGAAGAAGGTCAATACAAGATTCTACATGGACATTTTCATTATTAAAGTAATGACACAGCTTTTTCACTATGAAGAAGTGTGTGTGGTGGTTCTTATTGATATCAGGATATATATTCTAATCATATAACATTTTTAGACTATGATTGTAGAGGATTTTCTCATCTATAGAGTCATTATTTTTTGTGAGGATGGAAACATGTGATAATTCATTGGTGGAAACATATAGTACAAATTTATTTACCTATACCAGTAGCATCATGATAATTGTGTGTAGAAAGTACTTCTTGAGATTCTTGAAATCTTCTTGGAAGTCCCCATACCATTATTAGGAGACTACCTTCTTCAGTAACATGGGGTAGGGGAGATATATTTCCCTCTAGTATGGCTATAAAATATATCATATATTAAAGGTTCCCCTAAATCCCCCTCAGTTATTTAAGATCATGAGGGGGTCAAATTACTACGATTTCACTAGTATGTTTTGGATTCACCTTGATGTCATGGTAGCATACCACAAATTCATTGAAGATTCACTGATGTTAATTTGAAATAAAACTCAATAGGATTCATCTTCATACTATTCTACTGTAATTTACTAAAAAAATTGAATATCAATAAATTAATCTCATCACTATCAAGATTTGACCACCATGTTATTGAAATTACATTCCACAATTTGTCCCATGAAGGGTATAAGGATATGATGCATGGGAAATCAATAAGTATAACCAATGTTTTTAATCCAACTGTAATTACCTAGTAAAATATCCACTAAGGTTATCTAAAGGTAGTGGGTTCCTCATTATTAGGGGCCATCTTTATCTGATTATACCCTGAATACCCATCCATAAAGGAATGGTCCTAGAATATAGTAGTTCCATCAAACCAAATTTATTTTATTTGTAATTGGAATCCATCCTTTAAAAAATATTGATTATGGTCTCTGAAATCAAAACTAACTCTGATGTAACCATTATCTCTCAATATGGAGATGATTTTGGAATGCCAATTTCGGTACTACACCTCTTCAAAAAGGTTTTCATTGATCAGTTTTTTAATATACAATTATATGCTAGTAGCCTTAGAGGCAAGCATCCTCCTTGATTACTTCTTCAGTGCTCAATGGTCATTGAGAAATCCTACTGGATGAGTAGCCACATTTTTTTTCCAAAACAACTCTTTTTAATTCCATGAAAAAAATATCAATTCTTCTTTGGAAGAAAAAAATACATCTATTTTTCCTCGAGAGGCGTGGAGGCATTAATAAAACTAGTTTGTAGGTCTCATTATATTCAAAAATTTACTATCTTGATCTCATCGATGGTGATGTAGATTCCTTCCTCAAATGTGGGATTAGAATTACTAAGGTCAACCTCTTCCTCGTCCATCTTTGTTTTTTTGTGGTCCTCTTTAGTCATGGTGAATGGTCCAATAGAATCTCTATCACTATTGACATAAGAAATTACATGAGAAGAGACATTGACATCCAAAACTACCATAGTCATCATAGAGAGATTTTGGGGATGCTAGGACTCCTTTAGGATACTATGGTTGTCAGGAGATATATGGAAATCCTGAGTTATAGAGACTTTATTAGGGGTATATTCAATTATTTCTAACAGCGTAAGGGAATTATCCGATCATGGAAGAGAATTAGTTTTTCATCCCTTTAAATAATCCACTTCAGATGATGTGATTTATATCACATGGACATTATCCAATGATTTTTTTGATTCATGATCGCATTTGGTGATTGAATCAGGTGCCTCAATCAGGATTATTGGGAAAACATAATTGTTTACATTTATACTCTTGGTATTTTCATGGGAGGTCCCCAATCTATTAGGAATAGAAGACTACATATAATCTTCCACTATTAGTTGTTTTTACTCGCTATTATAAAAACCTTACTCATGTTATACAGTATCACAAAAATTGAATGGGGTGGTGTCACCATGTAGTATTCCAACCATTCCATTGATGGGGTATTTTGAGAATTGGTGAAATTTTATAGGTACTACTACATGGATATAAATCCAATGTTTTTTTATGGAAATTATATTTTATGTATTACTAGATTACCACAAACATAGCATTATATTTGTGATACACAAACTGGTCTTTCATATTGATCCTTCTGAGAGTCATTTGCTTACTCTTATCAAAACCTTAAATGGTTAGGTTCCATAGGTACAAGTCCCCCTACTGTATCCCAAGTGTTGGAGGGTCTAGTATAGGATAAAATTATCCTAATAACCTTTTTAACTAGATCCTTTGAATATTTTGATTATCAATTTATTCTATAAACATATAGAGGTCTGTTATGTTCCTATAAATATCATTCTCAGTCTTTCTTTTTGAATTTGATTGTGGAATGACATTCTATTGGAATTATATGTACTCAGTAAAACTTGGATATGGAGGCTTGTATCGAAAACTCCATTGGTCTGTAGAGGGATTTAAAAAGTTCCTCTCTTAGTTATTTTTAAATATGGAAAATATCCTTGATTGATAGTTTGAATGAACCTACCACCAAATGTTTTAGATTTTCATATATATGTTTTATAGGTTTACACTTCCCAAGGTAGGTTCTCTCTTTATCATATATCTTAGGAGCTGTTTTTTATGTAAAAGGGTATGTTACATGGGAAAAGGTTGGGGAGAATCTATTACAAGTGGAATAGGTTATTCTAGCCTACCCCTTTTTTGGGATTATTCGAAAACTACACACCAACAATTTAGTCATTTATAATTATAGGGACTGAGTAACCATTAGAGGACTATGATATATCTCCATGTTTCTATTGGGTTTTATGAATCAATCTACTATGATTATTGGAAACATAAATTTCATATACGGGTATGTGAACAAAATATTAGGTTTGGCCACACTTACACCATCCTTTGTACCCTGAGCTTCGGTTTCCTCAACCTCAAACTCCCTAGACAAGTATGGGGAACTCATACTAAGGGGTGTATTCATCAAAAAGTAATGGATATTTCAAATGTACTACATTAAAAACCCAAATATTATCTTTTCATCAGACATGGGTTCCTTTTTGTGGGGAAATTCATGTTCTCCAAATGATGAGTGAATGGTATCTACAAGTCTCATAGTTCTTATTGTAATAAAATATGACACTATCTCTTGTTTTTTCACTATTTATAATGCTTAATAATTCATATGAGAGTCATATTAAATAGTGGCTCCCTAAGAATTTGGATCATTACTAGGATTTGAATTATCCCTCACATGGTGGTGTCAACTTGATCCAATATTTTCGAATTCATCCAGTAATCGAGCATCTATTTGCTCATGGGAATAAATTCTTACCATTAACTATCTTCATCAAGTTGGGTGATAGTTAGATTTGTTTCCTCTTTTGAGACCGTTCACAGTATCACCATTCTAAAATCACCCATGCTCTTGATGAAATTTTTGAAGTTATAACATTCATGGATGGTGTGGCCAAATCTCTTATGAATAGGGATGTAGTCAGGGGAATTAGGGAGGTTGACCACACTGGGCTTCATGGGCTCTGGTATCTTAAAAAGGTTATTTTCCATAATTGTGAGGAAATAAATAGTCAAATGTTAATTTAATAATGTATAAACATTTTTTACATTTTCCTCTATTCTTGGGTGACCTTGATCATTCTTTGCTTCAATATGAGGACTATGTTCCTATTTCTGTCACTTGGTAGGAGGTTAAATATGATTTGTGACCTTCCTGGTTGCTTTTATGGGAACTATTACTAATTTTAGGATGATAGCATAAGTATCTATATTTCTTGTACTCTTTCCTTGTATTGTGGTCTTAGGCTGGGATTTTTCCAGCATTTACCAAATCGAATCTTGTAGGAATTTCTCTATATCTGTAAACTAACAGAATCAAATTGGATACATCATTAGGATCAAATGTGTTTTTATCTCATCCTAAAGACTCATGGAAAAATTTTCAATCAATTTCTCTTCTTATGGTTGGATACTAAGATAATCGGTTAAAAATATTCATCTAGAAATGATTTCCAAAACAGTATCATTTTTTGTGTTGTTTTCAATTTTTGAGGTCAACAATCATCATTTTCCTTAACATATAGTTGAATTGATAAAGTATTTGACAAGGATGACCTTATAACCTATGTAAAATACCTCTATAAAGATTTTGTAACAAATATAGGTTTTCCCTATGATATTCTACAAAAAAACACCTCTGTTTGGTATCATCCAGCTAGTGTTGAGGTCACATCACTAGGTGACATTAGGATACAAAATGCATGAGATGATAATCTTGATCTTTGGTGCCATGAATGGTTAAGAAGATATGATTTACAGAACTAGGTGGGGTAATATTTCATCCACCCTTTTAGGATATGACTACTTTTTATGCTACAAGAGAGCACTCCGACCATCTATGAATTCCATTCAAGAATCCTTTAATTCAATGGTGTTGAAAAATTTTAGAGTATCATGGTTTGGAAAACCTCCTTTTGGTATGTATTTGGTGAGGATTGATGAGGTGGGAATAATTTCATATCCCACTAATTCTATGTCAGTTCTAGAATAAGATGATCACCCTAACTTGGAGAGGTTGTCATCGTAATGGTGTAAAATCATGATAATCCTCAACTTCCTTGTTTTTTTAAACTAGTTTCTTGGATCCGGAGTTGGTTTAATGTACCAATTCCACTCATTTAGGTGGATTATATATCATATTATGTGTATTAGGATGGATATGCGCATCTATTTGAAGATGATACCTGGAGAGAATCATTCCCCATAGTATTACCTCATTGATTGTCTAAAATTAGGTATCTCCTTATCATATTGTTCTAGTCGTTCCTCTATGGAGGGAATTTGGGTTGCTCTGGGATGTGAGTGGAATATATCCACACCATTCCCTTTTTCCTTGGAGCATTCCACCGAGGATGTGGAAACTAAAAATATTGAGGTTCCAGGTTCTGGATCATTCATTGAATCCACACACATGAATCCTCAGTCTGGGAATCCTATTCTCTTACAACTTGAGGGATATATTCTGTATCGCTTCCCATTGTCTTTATATCTTTGTAAACATAATTTTATGGAATTATAGTGATGATGTTCTATATGGTTTATTAATAAATGTTAGTTATCCCATCAATATACCTGAAATATGGTTGTTTTATACCACTTACTCCTCATTCGAAGGATGATCGTGGTAATTTCAATGACCCCGGGTCAAATTGGACCACCATATCATATGACCCTTATGAGGTTTGACTACCTTTTCTGTAAATTCCCCCAATATCGGTCTATGAATATTGTCCTTAAGGGAGTTTCTAGTCATACATACTAACTGGTACCCAAATGAAATAGGTGTGTCTTATGGTGGTTTGAACGGTTGGGATGTTAGCCATAAGTATTTCCCTCATAATTTGGGAAAGATTTATTCCTTTTAGGGTGAGTATAATTATACAATTTCCTTCATCCATGTGGGATGGGGATGATTAATGGTCACTATTGGCACTTAATGATCATGTTGTTGATTATATAAGGACTCCAGTCAAGGATCAGATGTCTCCTTGGATGTAAATTCAGATATAAATGCTCCCAATCCCATGAGATGGGGTTAGTCTAGAACTATCGTTGATTTCTCCATGACCCTATTAGGATATGATAAACCTGGTGGTCATGATTGATATATTAATACCCCATCCATGTGGGGTGGTTTTTCTCCTAAATGTCTTTTATGGCGGTTTCTACTATGATCATCCAAAATTTTCACAATATCGTTCCTACAGGGGATAGGTGTAATGTCTTTTTTTATGGGAGTCCATTCCTACGAGAAGCATTTTGGAAATCCTTATCTTAAGATTTCATGTTCAATATGTCTTCTTATTTTGTTTAGAGTCTCAATTAGGAGTATGTTGGTATCCCTCTCTCTATATTTGCAGTATATTTTTTCCTCAATGTGGAGGTGCTTCATTTCATTGACCCATTAGACCATTATTTACCTAGCCCCTAATGTATGATACGACTATAACATTGCATTACTCTATATCTACAAGGTTTCATTTTCACGAAGATATAGTTATGTTTAGTTATATATAATTAACACATACATGGATATTAATGTCTTATAGGGATCCATAAATCTATCATCAGATAGTCGTCAGGATATGGAGATAATCATTTCAAAAGAATTTTTCAGGATCTTATATTCTTGGGTTCCATTCCATGAAGAATGAAACTATGTCTAGCTAAAAAAAGAGATTATTCATGATCTGAAGGCTACCCTCTTATCCATGAAAATAAGGGTTTCTAGTCATCAACTATTGTTAGGTCACCCACATATTTATTCATAGTTCATGCATTAAAGAATCCTCTACCTCATCTAGGATATTGTAGTCATAACCAGTAATGGTCCGAAACATGGCTAAGATGTTTTTTCTTTCCAAATCCCATGCATATATCCATTTCATTCCCTTCTTCACCAGGGTTATATGCCACCCCTCAAGAAGACTATAGATGTTGATTATCCAGATCTCTTGTTTACCACAGCAAAGTGATACTAATAGTTGATGGTTCTCTATATATGGTTAACCCTGGTGTTTTTAGAACCTCTTTATATGAAAGTGTCTAGAAAAGGGGATCATTTCTTTTTCCATAAAATATATTATAATGGAGAGTTGTTCCATAGAAAATATCAGTAGTATAGTCCTTGTTATCCATATATGTACTACATTGGGGAGTAATATCAGGGTGGTTATCATTTAATACCTTTATTGATGTGTCAACATACCCATTAGGTGTTGTAGATATAAACCGTACAACCTTGAAGACACTGGAATTAGGGAGATTAGTTATCTAAACCCCATTCTATATTATCTACACAATATTCTAACCAGAATTATGGGGTTGAGTAATTAATGGTACAACTACATGACTATCACTCGAATATATTAATGATCATCTATTTTTATGAGAATATTATTGTACTATTGGGAACCTAAAGGAGTATTCAAGTGATATTCTATATTTTTGGATGGATATGATCCTAACCCTAGGTGGTTTCCGTAATATTTCAGTAAACCTTGGTTAGATAAGGAATATGTGAAAGTTTAAAAAATGTTTTCCCAATCAAAATATACCAAATGTTCTCTAAAATTGGAGAAGGGATATTAGCCTCCCCCTATATGGCCTCTAAAGGATGTTGATGCAGTCTGTCTTTAGCAGAAGTATGAATATGAAAATGACTTCAATAAGCAATTATAATGTGTTAAGTAGCTTCGTATATAGGGATATGAGCCTGTTCTAATCTTATTTCCAAATTATACTGATGATCATTAGTTGGAGCGAGGGTATGAGAATGGTCCTATACCTTTATAATATGTTGTTATATTTATTTTATTCGAATGTGTACGTATCTTGGGGAATTTTCCAACCTAGGTTTTTTTTCTCCAGTTATAATGAGAATATGATCCTAGTTTTATGCCTCGTATTTTACTGGAATATGTCAATAATCCTCCATTATATGAAAAATAATGTACAGTTTCAATATTGTGACCACTCTTTCGTGTTGATCATAGTGACACGATGTTCTTCCTATTGTGGTAGATATATGTTCCTATCATTATATCCATACAAGCACTGTAATATAAGGACAAATCTATCCTTTTATTGCAAGAATGTAGTGGCACTACAGTAGAGTATGTGATTGGATATAAGCTTGAACGTTCTCAATCACCAAGATATACATGAAAATTTATTTGATTAAAGTTGGGATATTATCCCACCCATATCAATGTTAGTCCATAAGGACATTCCTATGAACTTCAATCGCTTGGGGATAAATATTTTAATCCCTCGTGCTCATTATAGAAATTTTTGAGTGGATATAAACTCGTTAATCAGGAATATTAGCTTGCCCACTGGCCGCCACTCGAATATTCTAACAAATTTTTTTTATTAAAAATAGATAAAATGTAGTGGAAAAATATTATTGTGGTCAAGTTATAGGATTCAGAAGTGTTCGATAGTGGCAACATGTGTTAATGGTTTTATTACGAATTTCCTTGATCAATAAGGAATTGTCCTCTTTAGTGTCTAAAGACCCCTATGTTTAGAACCAAGGGTTGGGATCATACCTTGTTTTTAGTATTCCTATACCATCGCATTTTCCACAATAAGCTAAAGGAATCAGGGGAAATGTTATTTCTTGACATATGGAGGTTTCTATTATAGCTAATGTTCCAGACCATCATCTTGATGACGTCAAAATATCAATTCAATGTGATGTTTTTTAAGAATTGTAACTAAAGTCACAAATACAACACAGAAAAATGCCATCAACTAGTTTATTGGTTCAAGTATAAAACATCATCAATTATTTATTAATAGGTAACTCAAGTGTACATTCTTATTATCCATTGGGCCAAATTTCTTAAGTGGAATGTTCGTAGTAAAATGAAATATTTTTTAGAAACCCATATTATGTTTTATTGTTGAAATGCATGGCTTCGATCACACAATTTTTGTTTGCATCGAAGATGCAATACAAAAAGAACTAATTTATGGTCAATCGCTGATTCTAATTGTTTTTTTGATTCATACTAGATTCACCATGTTTTATTCATAAGGATCTTATAGTTTGAAGTTTTATTTTTAGGTTCTCAATATAATTTCACAAGCAATAACTCTGGTAGGGTCTATATATAGAAACAACCTATGGTTCCCACATTATATAATGAATCTAGGCCTACTTTCCAAATGTAGGAAGTAATTTTGCATTACAAACCTTGTGACACTTAGAAACTCACATTGGTCGAGTGGATGGGAGATTGGGATCATCAAAACCTTTCAGGGGGAATTATTTCCCACTATATAGCTCTCTTATATATTTACAATATTTTCATTAATCTATTCCAAATCTCGATACAAGATTGGTTACCCTAATAAAATGATTTAGTGTTGAATTACTGTATATGAAGTGGGTGTTATATTAATGATTTCATCTATATGTATCAATGCTTCTACATTTATTTACCATTATTATATAATAATAGATATCTTCTTTTTATTGAATCTAAATAATTTGGCACCCTAGAGTTTTTTACCATCGAGGGATCTGTTTGTGTTGGAATTGGTGTCCTAGAGCCAACTACTTTGTACTTCATTCATACCTTATCACATCTTGATTGTTCTTCTATGTGAAAATGCATGTGATAATGTCCTATGGATAACTGTTGAATTAAAGGTTCTTAGTGGATACCTGCTATGATGAGAACCCGGAAGTGTCATAACACTGTTCTTGAATATATGTTCTACGGCCGGATGATGTTATTTGAGGGACACAAATAATACATGACATTTGGGGTGAGGACTCATAAACATTGAGGCACCATCTCATGTTGTGAACCCTTGGTAATATCCCATAGGATATTATGAGAACGATACATTCCATTAGGAAATCCACATTTCATAGTGTCATTGGATGTTTCTATCTATGGACATGTGTATTGGTCCTTATACATTGAGATTATTATTAATGGGTATTAAATATTGCACACTTAGATGTGTTGACAAAATCTATGACGACACACTGTTCCTAGCGAGGTAGGATATGTTCGGTGAGTCATGAGCGATACTACATTAATAGATAATGCAAGAAAGGATTTTTCCTTTTAGTTCCATAACAGAAGTAGATATCTCAGGCCCTTGGCTGGAATTTATATAACCTAAATCAATCCGTGTCCAATGTGAGAAATGGGAAAGATCAATTCTGGAAAGTTAAATAAAGAATAATCGAGCACATGGGTTGATGGAACTACAAAGCAACCCGCTTTATTCGAGATATCGAGACAAAGGGATTATATTACATGGTAAGTGTTTGTAGGAGGTGAGACATCATTGTGGCGTTAATTTCTTTCTATGTGGTTTCCTTGGTTGGTTTCCAGATGCTAACCTTGGAATTTTTGAAGGCTCCCCTAAATTCCATTGAGAAAGAGGCCTAGAGGGTCACACACTAAGTGTTTCCAAGTATCTCAGTTAAATATTAATTTAACAATTTGACTAAAGTTTATTCCAGATTGTGGTTAAATAATTATTTAAGGATTCCTGATCTCATTTATTTCATCAATAGTAATTCAAGAGAATATATTGTGGGAGAAATAATATATTATTTATCCAGTAAAGCAGTGATAATTATTTTATAAATAAATAGCCATTACTCAAGGTCTAATAAATTTGGTGGAGGAAATAAAGAAAAATGGAAAAACAAAATTACACGTCATGTATATTAAATAAACATTTCATGTATTTTTATCTAGGAATTTATGAGAAATAATATTATTTATTTAATTAAATAATATTAGGTGTAATTCAATGGGTGGAAGTCAGGTAATAATAATAGTCAACTGTTATTATTAGACATGTGGTATTACAATGAACTAAATGAAATGAATAAATTCGTTTGGGTAATTAATTCATTTTATTATTCTATGTAATTAAATATCCCAATTTTATATTTCTCTTATCCTAGACATTTTTTGTGGTTGTGTACAATGGATCAAGATAAATATCTCAAGACAAGAGATAATGCTTTTCTTCTAAGAACTCTCACAAGCTACGAGAGAGAGATCCTCCTCCACCAGATCATGGCGATCAAAGGCGGACATTGCAAGCGAAGGATCTTCTGCACTTGCACCCAGAGAACCCTTTGCCGACATCCAGAGATACGTGGAGCACATGTGGATCACTACTAGAGGAATCCTAAACTGGGATTCTATGACACAATGATGGATCACATCGGATCATGACCGAAAACATCAACGAAGAAATAATTCTATCTCGGTAATTATTGTCAATTAATTAAATTAATTATAACCAACATATGATGATCTTATCTATGGTTTGGGGAATCCCTCTTTTCTTTTTCATTCTTCATTCTATTATGAAGATATAGTGTTTTATTATCATGAAGGATCTTAGATTGTTCGTTGTTAACACTAAAATTAAAGTTTGTTACATACACCAACATGCTTCCACTGCGCTTGGAACAAACAAGTGTTATCATAGCAGTCATATCGTTGATTATAATTATTTAGTTTTTCATTGGTAATTTACGAATTTCATAAATAGTTATATCACTTAAAGTTAATCACTATTTAAATCTGAATCTCGAGATCCATTCCTCCCATCTTGTTTCTCATTCACCTTACATAAACAAATTTTTCTTTTAATTTTGATTAAAATAAAATAGAGGATCTCATCCAGACGTTCCAGACGTTCCTGTATGTACAACAAAAGAATACACGGCATGTATTCAACAGTAAATTTCATGTTTTCTAGGTTCAATGCATTGGAATAGTCCGCCAAATCAGGTCGTGTGTTGGAGTATTTTTATGTCTTAAATGACACCGTGTGTTGACCAGGAAGAGGTGTAACATGCTTTTCAGATTATACACCGTGTGGTCCACTGAACACGGCATGTTGTCCCTTCGGGTTAGGGTTGAACTGGGTACCCTGTATACGTATTTCCTGGCTGAAACTGTGTAATGAAGATACTACAAGGCGTGTGTCCCACTGAACATGTAATGTACTCTAAAATAATTTCGAAGTACATCTACACATCATGTCCCTGGGCGTGTACATCAGATGGATGGTGAAAAAAAGTACACTCCATGTAGTCTGAACTACATTCTGTTTACTCACCCAAATTATCTAGATTTATTAAAATTTATTATAATATTATACAGCCCCTTGAGACGTGTACCATAGTGCAGGTATAAAGCTGAGGCATAACCCATGATAGGTGTTTTATAAATGTGTGTTTAATTTAACATCTCTGTAATGTTCATTTATACTCATTGGGTAGTTATGAATGTGAACTCACCCAGTTGCCTCTAAGGTACAAGTTACATACAAATATAATTTTAAATGAATTTATTTGTTTAAAATTATGATGGATGAGAATCTCAAGGAAATTCAGAAAAAGTGTTTAAGATAAAATTATTGATTAATTAAAGAAAATTAATTTATTCTAGTGTGATTTATCTTAAACAAGAATGATTAATTAAATTAATTCTAGTTTTATTTATGCATAAATATCATTTCATGCATGGATGATCATGATCTTGACCAATACCTTTGTATTTGAAAGGTTTCTTTTAATTTATTTATTTAAATTAAATTTATTGGCCTGCAATCCTTCTCATCATTAATATATATGGCATGCATTACCAAGGTTTCATTTATATAAAACCCTATTTTACCCCTCACCTACATGTGATATAAAAGCATATGTTATGGATTGAGCTCCCATGCTAGTTGAGGCGGCTCAAGTAAGGAGCCAAGGTGAAACCAATCCAAGGAGATACAAATGTGGACAGGTGGAAAGTGTAAACATGAACCCAAAATGTTAAAGGTGTTTCTACCCTAGGTCTTGGGTTATTTTATAAACCTCTTGATAAACTAAACAATATAACAAGCTCATGAGCATACCATTTATTTTATTTTTTTCAGTTGCACGGTTTATTTATCTTGGGTGTGTTGTCACGGTCACACTATTAATGAATTAAACAAGCATGCAACATGGAACAAAAATAAGATCAGCTAATGCATAAAATATTATCTTAGGCATGTTTAATAACTTAATTAAATCCCAATTAATATTAATAAGAATGTAATCAATGATAATAAAATGGAAATTTACATATAAGGATAAAATCCCTCAAAGAAAATATCATGTCGGTATAGCCTTCCAAAATCTTGGTTAGAATCGAACCATAGTTCAAAGTGCTTGACCAAACCCAGTTGGGGTGCTTTAAATTATTAGGGAATTATAATTCATGGTTTTGGGTTGACTTGAATAGGTTTCTATCAAGGGTCGACTACCACAGTAGGACTTGGTGTGACCAAGAGGAAAAGGTTGAGGAAATCCAAAATAAATGGATTTCAGGGTTGGGGAGTCCACTTAGTAGATCAAGGAGCTGCGAGTTAATATAGTGGGAATTTGGAATGCCAACATAAAACCCTTCATGGTTCTTGACCAACCCTAGTTGGGGTTATGCGAATGGAAATTTGGATCCTTTCCACTAGAATATTCAGGTAACAGAATATTTCAATGTCAATTGTGAGGGATACTGGAATTAGATAAAATAGTGGGAGACTAATAAGTATAAATTTATTTATTTGTATGAGTTTTATAATAATAAAGAAATAAACCTTTTTTCATATTAATTTATATAAATGGAAAGAAAAATGAATTCAAACATATCATTGTGAACCATACTCAAGAAGGAAAACCTTCTCACTGGCACCAATTTCTAAGAGTGGCAGAGGTGTTTACGCGCCATCCTTCGCCACGAGAGGAAATTGTATGCGCTGGAAGAGCATGTTCCAATTACACCAGGGAAAGAGCCCAGTGATGAAGAACTATCTCTCTATATAAAAAATATGTATGATGTCACAGATGTCCAATGTTTCATGCTATTTTCCATTTCTAATGAGCTCTTAAAGCAACATGAAAACATGGATGTGTATAGCATGATGTCTCACCTCAGGGATCTCTACCAAGAGAAGGCGAGATAAGAGATATATGAGATCTCCAATGATGTTTTTAACAACTAATCTTAGATATTTTGCGCTAGCTGGGCCTCATGTAGCCAAGATTAATGGCTACATTGAACACCTAGACATATTAGACACTAGGTTCCTATATGAGATGAGTAAAGATCTCAAACTATCATCACTGCCCAAGAAATTCTCTAGATTTATCATCAACTATAACATGAGAAACAATGAGAAGAGTCTATTGGAACTTCTGACCTTAATTCTCCATGTAGATAAGTACATGGGGCTTGAAAAATTTTCATTCCATGTGGTGAATAAGAAAAGGAAGGACAAGGCAAAGGGGCCAAGGACTTATAAAAAGTATGAAGACCCCAAGCACCGTCCCTCCATGAAGGGGAAGATCCAGTGGTAGGGAAAGTAATGGGAGGTAGTATGTTTTCATGTGGCAAGCAAGGCCACTGGATGAGAAAATGAACCCAGAAGTGTGGGGATTCTAATGGTGGGTTCGTTATCGAGTGTAATCTTTTCATTTAAACACTTTGGGTATTAGATACAGCTTTTCGGGCTCACATTTGTATTCAAATATAGGGACCAAGTGGATTTAAAAATATTTCCAGAGGAGAGGATGATCTTTGATCTTCCAATGGCACGATTCTAGCTGTGTTAGCAATTGGCAATTACCACCTCTCATTACCAACTGGGGTGATTTTAGTTTTACATAACTATTATTATGAGCCTAGTGTTACCAAAAACATAATTTAGGTATCATTTTTGTATATGGATGGATTTATTTTCATGCTTATAAATAAGTATTTATTATTTTATAAGAACAACATATGTTATGGTATAGCGCATTTAAATAATGGTTTGTATGTATTAAATTACGAAAACCATGTGTTGGTAATCGGTAACGAAACAAACTCACATGACTCATGCATCACTTAGTTGTGGCATCACTATCTCGGTCTTGTAAAGGAGAAGTGCTTGACAAAGCTCTTCCAAGATGGTTGTTTATATTCTACTGAGCTAAAACCACTTGATAGATGTCATGCTAGTTTAAAAGGTAAAATGACTAAGCCTCCTTTCAGTGGACAGTATGAAAGGGCCACAGAGATTCTAGGATTGGTGCACACTGATATATGTGAACCATTTCTAGTAGAAGCTAGAGGTGGATATTCTTACTCTATTACTTTTACTAGATATTTGAGTAGATATGTATATGTCTACATAATGAGGTATAAGTCAGAAGCCTTAGAGAAATTTAGGGAATTCATGAATGAAGTAGAGAACCATCTTGGTAAGAAGATAAATAAACTTTAGTCAGATTAAGGTGGAGAATATCTAAACCAAGTGTTCATCAATCTTTTACAAGAATCTGGGATTATATCTCATCTCACTCCTCCTTATAAACCATAGTGGAATGGTGTTAGTGACATGAGGAACTGCACCATGTTGTACATGGTGAGGTCGATGATGAGTCATGAAGATCATCTATTATCCTTTTGGGAATATGAATTACAAATTATAGGATACACATTATACCGAGTACCAACTAAGGTGGAAAATGGAATTCCCTCCGCGTTATGGAATGTAAAGAAACTCATTTTTTCGTAAACATGTGTATTGGGATGCGAGGAATTTGTTAAGGCCTTCTCGGGAAACAAACTAGCCCCCCAAGGAACGAAGTGTATCTTAATTGGATATCCCAAGGAAATGATATGATATTATCTATATAGCCCATCAGACAAGAAAGTGAATGTCTCTAGACAAGTTTTCTTCCTTGAGAGGGAGCACAACCTCAAAAAGGATAGTGTGAGTAAGATTGACTTCCAAGAAGATGATTCTCAAGATACATAGGAGTTGGTAGAAGAATAAGTTCCATAAGTCCCCATAGAAGAGGTTCCAGAAAGACAAGTATTGTGTAAGAGGTCAATATAGGTAAGATAACCAGAGAGATTTGGTTTCCTAGTCACCAAGAATGGGGAATCATTATTGTTGGACAATGACGAACCTATCTCCTATAAAGAATAATTAGAAAGCTTAGAAACTGCAAGATGGCGAGAAGCTATGAATTCTAAGATGGATTCCATGTATCAGAACCAAGTCTGGGTTCTGGGCGATGATCCAGTTGATGTAAAGACTATTGGATGAAAATGGGTATTCAAGAGAAAACTTGACATGGATGGTCAAGTTAGCACCTATAATGTAAGGCCAGTGGCTAGAGGATTCTAACAGCGTCAAAGAATTGACTATGATGAAATCTTCTCACCAGTTTCCATGTTTAAATCCATAAGAATCATAATTTCCATAGCAGTTTACCATGACTATGAGATTTGTAAAATTGATGTCAAAATAGCATTCCTTAACTGTAAACATTATCAATATGTCTATATGACACAACCAGAAGGGCTTGTGACACTAGGTGAAGCCAAATGGATTTTCAAGTTGCAAAAATCCATTGATGGATAAAAGTAATTGTACAGGTTGTGGAACATTGGATTTGATGAATCCATAAAAGAATTTGGTTTCATTAAGAATGAATGTGAGCCATGTGTTTATAAGTAGTATAATGGTAATGTGGTTGTTATCCTAGTAGTATATGTTGATGACATATTGCGTATTGGAAACAATGTACCAGTCTTATAGTCAGTTAAAAAATGGTTGAACAATTGTTTCTCCATGAAGGACTTGGGTGAAGTAGCCTATATTCTAGGGATCAATATCATTCGTGATAGATCCAAGAGGCTACTTGGATTATGTTAGAGTGAATTTATTTACCTGATAAAAAATATATTTAGTATGGAACAATCTAAGAGGGGATTGGTTCCATTGTCCCATGGCATACATCCTTCTAAGAAAATGTGTCCTCAGACAGAACAAGAGAAACAAAGAATGAGTAAGATCCCATAATCATCAGCTATATGATCCATCATGAATGTAATGTTATATATGAGGCTTGATGTTTCCTATACACTGAGCATGGTAGGTAGATATCAAAAAGATCTAGGAGAACAACATTGGACTACTGTAAAGACTATCCTTAAGTATCTGATATGAAATAAGGATATGTTCCTAGTGTATGGAGGAGACGAGGATCTTGTCATCAGAGGGTATGCTGATGTTGGTTTTCATACTGATTAGAATGATCTAAAGTCACAATATAGATATGTTTTTTGTCTCAATGGAAGAGCTGTGATCTGGAAGAGTTCAAAGAAACCAGTTGTCACTAATTCTATAGTGGAGTCCGAATATATAGTGGCTTCAAATTTAGCCAAGGAAGCCTTATGGATTTGGAACATTATCTAGGAGCTTTATGTGGTTCCTAGAAGTAAATATCATATCACATTATATTGTGGTAATACGGCAGTAATGGATCTTTCAAAAGAACTGTGGTCGCATCAAAAGACAAAAAAACATACTCTGGAAGTATCACCTGTTGAGGGATTTATATCAAAGGGGAGAAGTTTTAGTGAGTAGAGTGTCCACAGAAAAGAACATGCTAGACCCCATGAATAAAGTCCTATCTGAGAAGAAGCATGAATATCATGTGAGAGCTAGTGGGATAAACTTTTTTAGCAGTTAGATCTAGTCCAAGTGGGAGTCTGTTGGATTTGGTGTACTGGAATCAACTACTTTGTACTTTATTCATACCTTATCACATCTTGATTGTTCTTCTGCATGATAATTCATGTGATAATGTCTTAAGGATAGCTATTGAATTAAAGGGTCATAGTGGATCCCTACTATTATGAGAACCCAGAAGTGCCATAACACTATTCTTGAATATATTTTCTATGGTCGGATGATGTTATTTAAAGGACCCATATTATACAGGCCATTAGGGGGAGGACTCATAAAACATTGAGGCACCTTCTCATGGTGTGTTCCCTAGGAAATATCCAGGAGGATTTTATGAGAATGAGACCTGCCAGTAGGAAATCCACATTTAATAGTGACATTGGATGTTCCTATCTACGAACACGTATATTGGTCCTTTGACCTTAAGATTATTATTAATGGGTATTACAACTCACACACTTAGATATATTGAAGAAAACTATGATTACACACTATTCCCATCGAGTTAGGATACATTGGGTGCGTCATGAGTGATACTACATTAATTGATAATGTGAGAAAGTATTTTTCTTTTAAGTTCCATAATGGTAGTAGATATCTCATGCCCTTTGATGGAACTGATATAGCCTAAATAAATCCATGGTCAAGGAGAGGAATGAGAAAGTTCAATTCCGGAAAGATAAAGAAAGAATAATTGATCACATGGGTTGATGGCACTGGCATGAAACCTGTTTGATTCGAGATATCGAGACAAAGGTATTAAATTACATGGTAAGTGTTCATAGGAGGTGAAATATCATTGTGGCGTTAACTTCTTTCTCTAAGGTTTCCTTAATGTGTTTCTAGATTCTAACTTTGGACTTTAGGCAGGCTCATCCTAAAGCCACTGAGAAAGAGGCCTAGAGGGTCACACACTAAATGTTCCTATGTATCTCAGTTAAATATTAATTTAACAAGTTGAATAAAGATTATTCTCGATTGTGGTTTAATATTTATTTAATTATACCTAATAAAATTAATTTCGACCCTAGTTCTTTGAGAGAATATATTTTAGGAGAAATAATATATTTATTAGTGAATAATGCAGTGGTATTTATTTTAGAAATAAAAAGTCATTATTCAAGGTCTAATAAATGTGGTGGAGGAAATAAAGAAAAATGGAAAAATCTAAGTACATGCCGTGTATATTAAATATAGACACCATGTATTTTTATCTAGGAATTCATGAAAAACTATATTATTTATTTAATTAAATAATATTATGTGTAATTTTCTTGGGTGCATGTCAGGTAATAATAATATTCAACTATTATTATTAGACATGGGATATTTCAAAGAAATAAATAAAATGACTAAATTCTTTTGGGTAAATAATTAATTTTATTATTCTATGTAATTAAAAATCCCAATTATATATTTCTCATTAGACTAGCCATTTTTTTGGGGTTGTGCACAATGGATCTACAGAAATATCTCAAGCCAGGAGAGAATCCTTATCTTCCAAGAATGCTCTCATGCTACGAGAGAGATATCCTCCTCTACTGGATCCAGGCTATCGAAGGCGTACATCGCAAGCAAAGGCTCTTATGTTCTAGCACCTGGAGATCCCTTCAGTGATGTCCAGAGATACGTGGATCACGTGTGGATCACCGCTTGAGGTATATACACTTGTATTCTACAACACAATGATAGATCACATCAGATCGTGATCGGAAACATCAACGAATAAATAATTCCATCAAGGTAATTCTTTTCAATTAATTAAATTAATTATAACCAACATTTGATGATCCTATCTATGGTTACAGGACTCCCCTTTTTTCTTTTTCATTCTCCATTATATTTAGAAGATTTGGCATTTTATTATCGTGATGGATCTCAGATTGATCATTGTTAACGTTAAATTTAAAGTTGGGTACACCCACCAACACGCTTCTTCTACGCTTGGAACATACAAGTGGTATTAGAGTGATCATACCGTTGATTAGAATTTTTTAGTTTTTCATTGGTGATTTATGCATTTAATAATTTAGTTGTTTCAATTCTTGTTAATCATTCTTTAAATCTGAATCTTGAGGTCCGTTCCTGCTCCCTTGTTTCTTGTTCACCTTACAGAAACGAAATTTTATTTTCATTTTGATTAAAAAAATAGGGGATCTCATCTGGAGGATCCAAATATTCTTGTCCATACAACACCAGAATACATGGTGTGTATTCGACAGTACACATCATGTAGTCTAGGTTCAATGCATTAGACTGGTCCACCAAAGAAGGTCGTTTGTTATAGTATTTCTAAATCTTAAATTACACCGTGTTTTGACCAGGAACTGGTGGCACACGGTTTCCCGAATTACACTCCACGTGGTTCATTGAACACAGTGTGTTGTCCCTTCGAGTTAGGGTTAGACCGGGCACCCCGTACACAGCTTGTCCGGCTGGAAACCATGTAATGTGGATACTACAAGGTGTGTGTGCCACTAAACATTCTGTGTTCTCTGAAAATTTTTGAAAGTACATATCCCACCATGTCCCTGGGCGTGTACTTCAAAAGGACGGTGAACAAAAGTACACACTATGTAGTCGGGACTACACGCTGTGTAATAATCCAAATTACGCAGATTTATTAAAATTTATTATTATATTATACAGACCCTTGAGACGTGTACCATAGTGCAGGCGTATAGCTGAGGCACAACACATGATAGGTGTTTTATATATATGTGTTTAACATAACATCTCTGTAATGTTCATTTCTACTCATTGGGTAGTTATGAACCGGAATTCACTGGGTTTCCTTTAAGGTAAAATTTACTTACAAAGATAATTTGAAATGAATTTATTTGTTTAAAATTATGATGGATGAGAATCCCAAAGAAATTAATAAAATGGGTTTATGATAAAATTATTGATTAATTATAGATAATTAATTGATTTGAGCATGATTTATCTTAAAAAAGAATGATTAAATAATTGAATGCTAGTTTTATTTATGCATAAATATCATTGTAAGAATGGATGATCATGAGCTAGACCAAAACCTTTTTATTTGAATGGTTTCTTTTAATTTATTTATTTAAATTAAATTTGTTGGCCTTCAAGCCTTCTCCTCGTTAATATGTATGGAATGCATGCCCAAGGTTTCTTTTATGTAAAACCCCATTTTACCTCTCACCAAAATGTGAGATAAAATAATATGTAGTGGATGGAGCTCCCAAGCTAGTGGTGGAAGCTCAAGTTAGGATCCAAGGTGAAACAAATCCAAGGAGATACCAAGGTGTACAGGTGGAAAGCTGTAAACATTAACCCAAAAGGTTCAAGGTGTTTCTCACCTAGTTCATGGGTTAGTTTATCAACTACTAGATAAACTAACCAATAGAACAAGATCATAGGCATACCATTTATTTTATTTCTTTCATTTTCATGGTTTATTTATTTTGGGTGTGTTTTCATGATCACACAAGTAATGAATTAAACAAGCATGCAAGATAGAACTAAAATAATACCGACTTATACATAAAATATTATCTTAGACATGTTTAATCAATTAAGTATATCCCACTTAATATTAACAAGAATGTAATAAAAGATAATAAAATGGAAATTTATGTATATGGAAAAAATCCTTCCAAGAAAATATCAAGTTGGTATAGCCTTCCATAATCTTGGTTAGAATTGAACCATAGTTCAAAGTTCTTGACCAACCCTGGTTAGGGTTCTTTTAATAATCGGGGAATTATAATTCAAGGTTTTAGGTTGACATGACTTTTTTTCATCAAGGGTTGACTGCCACAATAGGACTTGGTGTGACCAAGAGGCAAAGGTTGAGGAAATCCAAAATTAAAGGATTTCAGGATTGGGGAGTTCACTCAGCGGATAAAGGAGCTACGAGTTAATGCAGTTGGAATTTGTAATGCCAACATAAAACCCTTCAAGTTTCTTTAAAAACACTATTAGGGGTAATGCGAATGGAAATATGGATCATTTCCTCTAGAATATTTATGCAATAGAATATTATTAATTCAATGGTTAGGGCAATTGGATTTCGATAAAATAGTGGGAGACTAATTAGTATTTATTTATTTATTTTTATTAGTTTTATCATAATAACGTACTAAACCATTGATCATAATAATTTGTAGAAATAGAAATAATATGAATTCAAAAATATCATTAAAAACTATACTCTATAAGTAAAACCTTCCCATTGGCACAAATTTCCTAGAGCAGTAGAGGCATTTACGCGTCATCCTTCACCACGAGAGGAAATTGTATGTGCTGGAAGAACCTATTCCAGATGCGCCTGGGAAAGATTCCAGTGATGAGGAACTATCTCTCTATATGAAACATATGGATGATACCACATAAGTCCAATTTTTCATGCTATTGTCCATGTCTAATGAGCTCTTGAAGAAACATGAAAACATTGACATATATAGCATGATGTCTCACCTTAAGGATCTCAACCAAGATAAGGAAAGAAAGAAGAGATATAAGATCTCCAGTGCTTTGTTTACAAATAAAATTAGTGGTTGTGTTCCATTTGGGCCTCATATATTCATGTTTATTGGCTACATTGAACGCCTATACATCTTAGTAATTATGTTCCCAGATGATTTGCATACAGATCGCATCCTATTATCATTTCCCAAGAACTTCTATAGCTTTATTATTAACTATAACATGAGAAAAAATGAGAAGAATCTATCAGAACTTATGACCTTGATTAAATAGTTAGATAAGGATATGGGGTGAGACAAACTCACAATCCTTATGGTGAATAAGAAAAAGAAGGAAAAGGAAAAGGGGCCAAGGACAAATAAAATGTTTGAATCCCCCGACCATCATCTCTCCAAGAAGGGGAAGATCTAGAGGCATGGCATGGAATGAGATGTGGTATGTTTTTCTTGTGGAAATCAAGGCCACTAAAAGAGAAACTGAACACATAAGTGTGGGGATTCTAAAGATTCCTTCATTATCAAGTGTAATCTTTCTATTTCAACACATTGGGTATTAGATACAACTTGTGGGGATCACATCAGTATTCAAATTCAGGAACCAAGTATATTTATAAATATTGTCAGAGGAGAGGTATATCTTCAAGCTACCAATGGCGTAAGGCTAGCTTCATTAACCATTTGCAGTTACCACCTCTCATTTCCCAGTGGGATGATTTTGGTTTTACATAACTCTTATTATGTTCCTAGTGTTAGAAAAAACAAAATTTTAGTATCATGTTTGGATATGGATTTATTTATTTTCATGTTTGTATATAAGGGTTACTTATTTTATAAGAACAATGTATTTTATTGTATGGCACATTTAAATAATGGGTTTTATGTATTAAATTAAGAAAACCAAGTGTTGTTAATCAATAACAAAACAAACTCACATTACTCATACATCACCCAGTTGTGGCATCACCGTCTTGGTCATGTATATGAGATTCTCTTGATGAAGCTCTGCCAAGATGTTTATTTAGAATATACTAAGATAAAACCACTTGATAGATTTCATACTTATTTACAAGGTAAAATGAACAAGCTGCCTTTCGGGGGATAGGGTGAAAGGGCCACAAATCTTCTAGGATTTGTGCAAAGGGATGTGTGTGGACCATTTCCAGTAGAATCTAGAGGTGGATATTCTTAATACATTACTTTTATTGATGATTTGATTATATATTTATATGTCAAACTAATGAGGTTTAAGCCAGAAGCCTTAACGAAATTTAAGGAATTCGTGAATGATGTAGAGAATAAGCTTTGTAAGAAGATAAAGAAAATTTGATCGGATTGAGGTGGATAATATCTTAACCAAGAGTTCATCGATCTTTTACGAGAGTCTGGGATTCTATCTCAGCCTACTCTCATTATATACCACAGTGGAATGGTGTTAGTGAAAGGAGGAACTGCACTTTATTAGACATGGTGAGGATGATTATGAGTCATGCAGATCTTCTATTATCCTTTTGGGAAAATGAATTACAAACTGCAGCATACACATTTACCCGAGTACCAACTAAGGCGAAAATGGAATTCCCTCCAAGTTATGGAATGGAAAGAATCCCATTTTGCCTCACACACCTGTATAGGGATCCAAGGCAATTGTTAAGGCCTTATCAAGAAACAAACTATCACATAGAGGCACAAAGTGTATCTTTATTGGATATCCCAATGAAATGAAAGGATATTACCTATATAACCCTTCATAAAAGTAAGTGATTTTCACCATACAAGCCATCTTTCTATAGAGGGAGAACATCCTAAAAAAGGATTTTGGGATCAATATTGACTTCGGAGAAGTTGATGCTCAAGATACATAGGAGTTGGTACAGGAACAAGTTCGGCGGGTCCCCATAGAAAAGGTCCCAGAAAGACAATTACTGTGTAAGAGCACAAGAGAGGTAACAGAACCATAGATATTTGGTTTCATAGTCACTGAGAATGGTGATTAATTATTTTTGGACAATGATGAACCTCTATCCTACAAGGATGTAATAGAAATCTCAAAAGCTACAAGATTACTATAAGCTATGAATTCTGAGATGGATTCCTTATATCAGAACCACGTCTGGGTTCTGGTCGATGAGCCAGTTGATATAAATTCTATTGGATGCATATGAGAATTCAAGAGAAAAAGGGACATGGAAGGTCATGTTAGCATTTATAAATGAAGGCTAGTGGATAAAGGATTCAGACAATATCAAGAAATTGACTATGATGAAACCTTCTCGCCAGTTTCCATGTTTAAATCCACAAGAATCATACATACCCTAGAATCTTACCATGACTATGAGATTTAGAAAATGGATGTCAAAATAGAATTTTGTAATAGGAACCTTCAAGAAGATGTATATATGACACAACTAGAAGGGTTTGTGACACCATATGAATCCAAATGGGTTGTCAAGTTATAGAAATCCATTTATAGATAAATGCAATAATCCAGGTCATGGAAAATTCGATTTGATGAAGCCCTAAAGGAATATGGTTTCATTAAGTAAGATTATGAGCCATGTGTTTATAAGAACTTTAATGGGAATGTGGTCGTTATCCTAGTAGTATATGTTGATGACATATTGCTTATTGGAAATGATGTACCAGTCTTACAGTTAGTTAAGGACTGGTTGAACATGTGTTTCACCATGAAGGACTTGGGAGAAGCAGCCTACATTCTAGAGATCAAGATCATTCGTGATAGATCTAAGAGGCTTTTTGGACTAATTCAGGGTATATATATTGACTAGATACTAAAGAGATTTAGTATGGAACAATCCAAGAGAGTATTGGTTCCAGTGTCACGTGGGGTACATTTTTCTAAGAAAATGTATCCTCAGACACAACAAGAGAAATATAGAATGAGTAAGATACCATACGCTTCAGCTATACGATCCATAATGTATGACATGTTACGTACTGGGATTGATGTTGCGTATGCACTGAGCATGGTAGGAAGATATAAAGCAGATCTAGGAGAACAACATTAGACTGTTGTAAAGACTATCCTTATGTATCTGAGAAGAACTAAGGATATGTTCCTGGTGTATGGAGGAGACAAGGAGCTTGTCATCAGATGGTATGCTGATGACGGTATTCAGATAGATCAGAACGATTTGAAGTCACAATCTAGATATGTTTTCTGTCTCAATGGAGAAGATGTGAGCAAGAAGATTTCAAAGCAACTAGTTGTTTCTGATTCTACAGTGGAGTTCGAATATATAGTGACTTCTGATGTTGTTAGGGAAGCCTTCGGGATTTGGAAATTTTTCCAAGAGTTTGATGTGGTTCCTATCAGTAAATATCCTATCACATTATATTGTGATAATACTGCAATAGTGGCTCTTTTAAAAGAACCAATGTCACATCAATGGACAAATAACATACTCAGCAAGTATCACCTCTTGAAGGATTTCTATCAAAGGGGTGACGTTGCAGTAAGTAGAGTGTCCACAAAAGAGAACGTGATGGACCCCATGACTAAAGGCCTATATCTGCTGAAGCATTAATATCATGTGAGAGTTAGCGGCATAATAGTTATTTGTAGTTGGCTATAGTCCAAGTGGGTGTCGGTTGGAGTTGGTGGCCTAGAACCAACTACTTTGTAATGTATTCATACCTTATCACATCTTGATTGTTCGTCTGTGTGAAAATTCATGTGATAATGTCCTAAGGATAGTTGTTGTATTAAAGGGTCATAGAAGATCCCTGTTATGATGAGAACCCAGAAGTTCCATAACATTGTTCTTGAATATATGTTCTATGTTCAGATGATGTTATTTGAGGGACACAAATAATACATGCCATTAGGGGTGAGTACTCATATAACATTGAGCCACCATCTCATGGTGTGAACCCTTGGTAATATCAAGGAAGATATTATGAGAACGAGACCTATCGGTAGGAAATCCACATTTCATAGTGTCATTGGACGTTCCTATATGTGGATGTGTGTGTTGGTCCTTAGAATTAAAGATTATTATTAATGGGTATTAGAACTCGTGCACTTATATGTATTGATAAAAATTGTGACGGCACACTGTTCTCGGTGAGGTAGGATACCTTTGGTGCGTCATGAGTGTTACTGCATTAAAAGATAATGCGATAAAGGATTTGTCCCTTTAGTTCCATAACAAAAGTAGATATCTCAGTCCCTTTGATGTAATTTATATATCCTAAATAAATGCATGGCCATGGTGAGAAATGGGCATGTCCAGTTCTGGAAATTCTAATAAAGAATAATCCAACACATGGGTTGATTACACTAGCATAAAACCCGCTTGATTTGAGATATTGAGACAAAGGGATTATATTACATGGTAAGAATTTGTAGGAGGTGACACGTCATTTAGGAATTAAATTTGTTCTCTATGGGTGCCTTGGCGTGTTTCTAGACACTAACCTTGGACTTTAGGTAGGCTCCGCCTAATTCCACTGAGAAAGAGGCCTAGAGTGTCACACACTAAGTGTGTCTAAGTATCTCGGTTAAATATTAATTTAACAAGTTTAATAAAGATTATTCCTGATTGTATTTTAATAATTATATAAGGATCCCTGATCACATTTATTTCGACTCTAGTAATTTGAGAGAATATATAGTGGGTGAAATAATATATTTATTAGTGAGTAATTCAGTGATATTTACTTTAGAAATAAATATCCATTATTCAATATATAATAAATCTGGTGGAGGAAATAAAGAAAAATGGAAAAACAAAATTACACAGCATGTATATTAAATATATACACCATGTATTTTTTCTGGGAATTTATGAAAAATAATATTATTTAATTAATTAAATAATATTAGGTGTAATTCATTGGATGCGGTTAGGTAATAATAATAGTTAACTGTTATTATTAAACATAGGTTATTACTAAGAATTAAATTAAATGAATAAATTATTTTGGATAATTAATTCATTTTCTTATTATATGTAATTAAAAATCTCAATTATATATTTCTCATTAGCCTAGACATTTTTTTTGGTTGTGTACAAAGGATTTAGAGAAATCTCTCAAACCAATAGAGAATCCTTTTCTTCCAAGAATGCTCTCAAGCTATGAGAGAGATATCCTCCTTCACCAGATCAAGGCGATTGAACGAGGACATCAAAATAAAAGGCTCTTCCATTCTAGCACCCATAGATCCCTTCGGTGACATCTAGAGATACGTGGAGCATGTGTGGATCACCGCAAGAGGAATCCTACACTTTTACTCTACAAGGGTTAGGATGTGTCGGGCCTTGTCAATGAGATCGTGCTTGGGAGTAGCTAACCCAGGTATGGGGGAAAAATCCACGTCACCCTGGGTGGGAAATGTTGTTCTTGGTTGTGTGTTGTTAGAAGTTGACTATATTTCACTGTTGGGTGATGCACATGTGGTTTGATTTGACTATTTTATGATATTTGTCTTGTGGCATTAATGGTATGAGGATTTTCATTCATGCATCATTGTAGGAACCTAGAGAGGTAGGTGACATGCATTGTGTTAGGCACACGCACAAGGTGGGTGTGTGAGGAAGGAAGGTATGGTGCATCATGCATATTATGAAACAAAGAAATAATGAGAAAATGAAATATAAGGGTTTGAAATGAAGTGGAAAATGTTGTGTAAAGCGTTGTGTGAGTTTGGTGATAGTGCATGGTTGTTTACCCCATATAGACCATTGTTGTGGTAGGGATGGTTGGGGTGGTTGTAGCTAGTGAAGAGATTTTTTTGCAGTTGTGAAGTTTTATGGTACACGTTCTAAATCTCATGCTTGGCATTATAGAGAGATGCCAACACGACGCCGATTGCCAGTTTGGCAATGGGAGGATGTTGCTGAGAACAATACAAGAGTAGAAGAGCATGAAAATTTGGTGATCAATGAAGGTAGAGAAAACTAGTTCTGTGAGAACTTGGCTCGCCTGATGCATATGATGGATCGGGACCCAGGGCGGGTTGCACTGAGTATGTTTGAGCTGACCAGGGAATTCCAGCTGCAGCACCCTCCAACATTCATTGGAGAGGGTGGTACAGAGGCAACCAATTTCTGGTTAGAGTCCGTCCAGATGATAATGGATCATCTCGAGACTCCAGTTGAAAAGCAAGTGAAGCTGGCCGCTTATATGATGCGGGGTTAGGCTAGGCGTTTGTGGGACATTCATGCTCAAATCGAGCAGGCTGAGGGAATGTTGTGGAAGGTTTTTTAGGAAACGTTTTTGGAGCATTTATACCCAGAGACTTTGAGGCAGGATCGGGCTGCAGAGTTTTTGAGCCTAACTCAGGGAACATTGTCGGTTATGGACTATGCTAGTCGCTTCACTGATTTGAGAAGCTTTGTCCTAGTGTTAGCAGGGGATGAGGCAGCCGTAGCAAGACATTTCTAGGATGGTCTAAGGAATGAGATCGGGTCTCAAGTAAATATATTCCGCTTGAAGAGGTTCACAGAGGTAGTGGATCATGCATTGATCTCCGAAGTAAACCTTAAGGGAACTTCAGTTAGTGGGTAGTGGTGCCAGTGGGGAAGAAGAGTAGTACAACTACTGAGGGTCGGAAGTGATTCCATGAGGGCTTGCAGCATGGCGGAAGTTTGCAAAGAGGCTAGAAGAGAGGGTCCACCACTCAAAGTGGGGATTAGTTGTTCTGCTATTAGTGCGGTAGGTCGTGGAACATGCGTGGTCAGTGTCCTCGACCTCCAGTTGAGTGTCGTTCGTGCGGCAGGATGGGAAATGTGCAGAGGTTCTACAGGAATCATCAGCATGTAGATAAGCATGATGGTGGAAGGCAGATACCGGATACGGGAAGAGGATCAGTTGCCCCGTATCAAGCAGGCAGTTGGAGCTCCACGGGCCATACTGGCAGGGGCGGTGGATGTGGAACTCCAGGGCAAGATCGCTTGTAGAGACCCGAATCCTGACGTACATGGACATTACATTACTTTTGCGGAATACTTAGTACATAACAAAAACACACAAACAAGGACCGTAATAGTTTAGTGTCTTTGGAAACTCGGAATATAATCTTCTAATCGTGGTGAAAGAGCTTCAACATGTCCCATAAAGATCTTATTTTTTTAAACCTAAATCCTTTCTTTTATGTCCTGGGGAAAAGAAAACATAAAAGGGTGAGCTCAAATGCTCAGTAAGGGTAAACAAAAGAAATATAAATTACGTCATATTCATAAGAACATATGTTTTGGAAATATTAACCTGCAAAAGAGATCATAATTTAATAACATGGTATAAATAATAGTAGTGAAATGTAATCCCAATAATCATAACATAAAACATGAAACTTTTTGGCATACACACATAATCATAGAGAATCATATCGTATTAGTCAAGACTCATTTCCAAGACTATCTTAGAGGACAAAGTCCATTTCTGAACCGAGTCACCCTCGTTTCAGTCCTGTTTCACTGAACCGGTATAACCTACCATTCCAGCCATGTCTATCTCATGAGATATAAAATCTTTACCCAATGAATTGGAGGGATATATAGGTCCCACCCATCTCATAATGATACCATTCTTATGTGTGCCACAAAATCATAAACAATACATCATTGCATAACCCATGTAATAAAATTGGGAATCTTAAACATCGTGACATCATAAAACAATTCATATAAGATTCATAAAAATATTTCCATCACAACATAATCAAATCAATGTAATAATAGGGATAAAAACATAACCCTTTATTATCTTAGATGGAAAATAATTTTTATAAAACACTTGAGCTTCATTCTTGAGGAAAATATCCCTTCTACTTCAAAAACACTTTTCCTTTCTTAACATATCATACAATTTTAAACAAAAAAAAGTTGATTAAAAATAAACTTGAAAACATTAAGAGGAATATTCATGTAAATAATGTTTTAAATATCCATTCATGCCGTATAAGTTAAAAAAACATTCTTCTCGTACTTTTGTCGAAAAAGCCAAAAATGTACCTCGTACGAAAAACGACAAAAGATTCATTTCATATATTTTAATAAAAACTCACCCAAGGGTAAAATTGGATATAAACTATTGTATAAGGATATAAATATTTCATATTTAGGAAACATGGATGTGGATGATAAATATTCCCTGCTAAATTCTGAAGTATAAACAATCTCGGATAGAAATTGAGATTGCGAGATTTTCCCTTACCTTAAGTCTGATTTGCTTCGTAAGTGTCCGAACCTCCTGTATAATGATATAAATAATGTCATTAACTTATTACGGAATCATATTCATTGTTATGATATCATATATGGTTCACTTATGACTTTATATTACCCGTTCTTTTGTAAATTCTATGTTAAAGAAGCGTTTTGGGTAAAATCGTTTCATTTATCGTAGGTGTTTGGACTTGTTGTTATTGACATTATTATTACTTATATCATGATTTACTTACTTCCAGAATATAAAAAATGATTTATATATCATATATATTCAGTATATATATATATATAATAGATAGATAAATGAAATGAAACACACAGTTCATGGAGACTGTAGTCCATACGTACGCATTAACGCTGTTTTCCTTTCCTTATTGTCTTGAATGGAAGTAAGTAGATGAAATACATATATACTTAAATACAGTAGCTTTATAATTTCATATATATCATTATTATTTCTTATATATACTTTATAATCATTCTTAAATGGTTAACATGGAGAATGAATCTCATCGCGTCGTGGAGACGGTAGTCCGTACGTACGCACGAGCGATGATATCGTTCTCATGATCGTGAACTTGTGTTGAAGTGTATGTATACTATTTCAGTATCATTATCAATTTATAATAATTATATATAGTTACTCATTACACCATTATACCCATCCAATTAAGGTGGTGGCGGAAAATAGATTACACCATAGCGTGGAGACGGTATTCCGTACGTACGCACACGCGGTGAGTTACTTTTTCCGTAGGATGGATAGAAGGTTAATTAGAGTTGTTTCATATTTATAATAACATATCAGTATATAATAAATACTGATGTTATTACTTTATCATGAAACAACTAAAGAAGAAGAAGTTGAAGAAGAAAGAAATTGAAAAAGATCGGTAATGGATATTACCTCTTTTTGATGCGCCTTTTCTTAACCTCCACTTAAAGAACTAAGGATGGTATTTGAAGAATACCAGGACCTCTAGGATGATACTAGGGAAGTGGAGAAGAGATTTTGTCAGGGGTTGGCCGAGCTTGAATGCTCAAATTGGTGTGAGGAGGAGAGGGAGGAGGTGCCCTTTTATAAGGGAGGAGAGGGGCACCTTTGGGAAAACTAAAAATATTATATTATTATAAAGTCAAGTTCGGTTTCAAATAGCTTCAAATTGAAATATTTAGAAGTTAATGTAGGTATGGGTCGAAATCCTCTCATCAAATAGAATTTAGACAAGTTTAGGTATCAAATTTAACCTTATAATTTTCATTTAACTTTATGTTAGATAATTTAACTTTTACCGTGTCTCCTTGTTTTCTTACACTATAAGGTTAATAAACTTACTATATCAAGCCAATCTAACCCCAAGTTGTTTATAATTAATATATCTATCCTTATATAAGTCATTTTGCCGAACCATAGATTTTTAGGAATTAAATAACAATTAATAATATAATATTTGTTTTAAAAACTAATTTATTGCAATTTTGACACTATTTGGTACGTGATTTTTATGAAATTCATACCAGAATGATAAGTTCGAACCAAGTTACTTATATCAACAATAACATGTCATATTAACCTAGAAAATTAATTTAAGTCATAAAAAGTATCAAATTACATTTATTTGGGCATTTATAACATCAATTATGTCAATATTTCATTAATAAGACAATTACTACATCATCTTTGTGTCATAATAAATGATAATTATTTAATCCCTAAAAATTCTAAATAAATTCCTATGATGTAGATAATTTATTAGATTTCTGGAGACTATTAATTTTCTAAGTTTCATGAAGTTTATCACTAAATTAAAATTATTATACTTATAAGATTTAAGAAAGTGACATGTTGTCACATTCTTTGGTTTTAATAATAATTAAATTATTATCATGGACAAAAGTCCATAAAATGAATCTAATCCGACCCGTAGGTTATATGGGTGTACTATTAGCCATCCAATAGGATTTTTCCAAGTGTTAGGGTAATTTTATAATCTTATATTTACCCTTAATTACCCGATTTGCCTTTAACTGTAGTAAATAAAATTTACCATAGTTACTATTCACAATGCCCAAAAATAAAAAGTAGCTTATTAACAAAATTTGGACCCACAGATTCCAAATATGGAATCCATTTTTCCAAATTCGGTACAAAAAATATGCAGAAATTAAATTAAATTTTATCTCGTTGTCGAAAGAAAACGGGTTTTTCATTAAAACATTGCAAAAGATTGAATTGATTTAACTTACGAATTCAAGGTAAAATCAATGTTAATGACATAAATTATATTAAATGGTAAAAATATATTCTATTTATAATTTAAAACCATTCAATATTATAATTTAACGACATTAGATATTACGATGAAAAAAGTTGTTTTTAATTAAAATATAGCGTGTTTTTACTATTCATTAAAATATGAAAGTTATCCGAAAAATATCAAAACTTTATTTAATGTAAATTTTTATATCCTGATTCAAAAGAAGAATTTTATTTTGTCAAATTGAACATATAAACATGTCAAAAACTCTATTTAATATTGGTGTGCCATCAAAAGGAGGAAAAACTGCATTTTTTTAAAAATACTTATTTTACCCGAAAAAATTATTTTGTTCTTATACCATGTTCTAGAAAATGCGTAAGATGAATAATAATGTTATAAAATTAAAAATTTAGTTAATAGTATTCATAACGGCTAGTTCATGACAATATTATAATAATATATCGTTGTTTATTAAAACCAGGTATTGCGTACAACACACGCTATCGAGGAAGGTCGCAATTGCGTGTAATGCAAGCCAAGTCAGGGTTACGTGTTGTGAAAGAATCCTTCGTTGTTTCGTATAACATAATCCAACCATATTTCATTTATACATTTAACATATATATATATATATACTCAATGTTGCGTAGAATAACTATTAACAAAATTGTGTGTAACATGATCCAAGAATAGTGTTGTGTATACTGCAAGCTAATACGGTGTTGAATATAGTGCAAGGTAATCTTGGTGTAGCATACAACACAAGAAATTAATGAAATTAAATGAATATTTTTCATAAAATCTTGGGGTGTTACATTCTACCCCCCTTAAATTGAATTTCTCCCTCGAAATTTGTCAGGGTTATAAATGGTTTACTACTCGAAAGTTTGTTTAATAGAAACCCACATCGTAAAAAGGAATACCAAAATATGGCATTAAAAACTAAAGTATGAAATGTAACGGTTACCAAAATTAACTCATCACTGGGTTTCCACGTAGGATAACATAGGTGAAAATATGGATATGGAAGAAAAATATAACCATCATGTTCTGTTGGAGAGTGGTAGAGAACATGGCTATGAAAAAGAAAACAATCGTAAAGCCATAAATTTGTGATGATCTAGGGTACCATCTGATTCATCAGATATAAGATCACTAGGAAAAAAATTTTGGTTTTCAAGATCGTTTCCCTAAAGTTGATGAAATTGGAATTAAAATAAATACTTTCGTGATTTCGGTATAGTCTCACCGTTGGTCGTTCTTTGGACAATTTCCACTTCATCTCTTAAATAAATGAAGTTGAATTTGTCATTCGTGATGTGTTAGAAGATCATGTGATAGAATGATGGGTCATTCCATCTGTCTCAAACAAAAGGTTAGAAAAGTTATCAAAAAAATACATAAGTCCATATATAGTGAGATTAATGATATATGGTTCCTAAAATGGACTTATACTTCATATATCATACTGCTTATAATGAAACTAGTTTCTACTAAACATGGACTTCCTGTAGGCCAGTGGTAGGCAATAAAGGCCCGTCGCACTTTAGTTGTGGGTTCGATTCCCACAGCCTTGTCCGACGCGATGGGTTGTCGCCCGTCCTGCAGGTTGTCCTTTTTCTAAAACCACATTACTATATCATCCCATCAATAATATAGAAAAAAAGGTTCTATCCTTAAACAATACTAACTTATGTCCAACATAATCCATTCCAATTTTTAGGTTTATCCATAATATTGAAGTCCATTGTCATATTATAGTGAAAATGATTGCCAGATATTTCATATAAGAAGCATGTTAATACCATCGTTGATCCCCATATATCATAAGATATGTCTTGTTGGTCACATTACAAACGTTCGAAGGCCTTAATCATGTATTCTCTTGAAAAATGAATACCAATTGAACCTTAGTGAGAACATGAATGCAGTTAAAAGTTAACACTTTCCACATACCAAAATCCTCAAAATTCTATATACTCAAACCAAGATATCACTTAGTCCTTATATCAATCATGAGCTCATGAAAACTGTCAATCATTTCATTTTTTCCTTATCCCTTCATTATGCACATATCATCTTTTTTCTAAAAATATCTCAATCACTTTCCATGGTTACCGGTACCATAAAATTATTAAAGACAACAATAGACCAATACATAAATATTCCAATACTAAACATTATTTTGAAATCCCATTACATAAACACTTAATCATTTCACCACATCGTTGTCATATTCAACATCGCCAATGGTGATCACATGTGACTTCCCTTTGTCCTTTGCTTTAAGCGGTTGCTCATGTCGATCATCACTAACCCTTGGATTAGGGCATTTATTAGCATAATGCCTCATTTCCTTGCACTTGAAACATTGTAGTGTAGTATGTTCATTCTGTGTATCCCTTCCTTTGTTTGCATCATTAGACATCTTCTTTCCATCATTGCGGCATTCAAATTCCCGATGACCTTCCTTTCCACATTTGAAACATTTACTTGTCCCTTTAAGACAATCTCCACCATGCTTCATTCCACACTTTGAGCATAAGGAAACATTCATCTTCTTTTCACCAATATTCTATGATTTCTCCTTGAACTCCATCGTTCGTTTCTTGTCAAAACTATGAGATGGATAAGTAACACCAACTTCCATTTCTACCTTGATAGCACAACACACAATTTCTTCATCGATACTGAAGTCTCTTATAGCTAATGCCCTTTGAAGACTTTCTTTTAAGCCACTGAAAAATCGATCAACTTTACTTTCAGGTTGGATGATAATGCCAGATTCATACCTTGAAAGTCTTGTAAAATTCGCTTCATATATACCAAAAGATTCATCATCCTTCTGCTTCAGCTCAAGAAATTCCTTTTCCATCTTTTTTCAAAGAATAAGAGGGATGTACTTACTGAAAAACAAGTTCTTGAACTCGTCCCATTCCATGGATTAAATTTAATCTCTCGGCCTTGTATTCTTGATAAGATTCCACCATTGATCAGCTTCACCTTCCAAACGATATACTGCTAATATGACTTTATCATGTTCAGAACAATGAAGAACTGAAAATATCTTTTCAGTGGTACTGATCCATTGTTCAGCAACAAGTGGATCAGAAGACCCACTGAAAGAAGGTGGACGTTTCCTCATGAAGGACTCAATAGAATATTGTTCCCTTCTCTGCTCATTTGGAATTCCAGAATGATTCATAGCTTGTGTAAGTATAGAAATAATATTTTTCACTCCATCTCCCATAACATTTGTTTGTTCAGGAGGACAATCATTGCATTGTCCATTACAGTGATCAACACGGTTCCTTCGGGTTCCATCCATCATCTAAAACCCAAAAAGAATAGTGTGAGAGGAAAAAATCATGCTAGGTAAAACAACATAATAAAGGGGGAGTACCCTTAATATCTAACATCTTAGGTTAAATTCTAAGACGGTTACCGTAGTTCTAGGACTATATCCTATACGTATACTTATCCTTAGAGACATCCCTAGACATACCTTATAAATATCTCTAGGGATCTCACTAATGTTATCACATCTTAGTTTCCAAAGGTTGACTAAACCTTTCCTCTGATACCAACTGTAGAGACCCGAAGCCTGACGTACATGGACATTACATAACTTTTGCGGAATACTAAGTACATAACAAAAACACACACACAAGGACCATAATAGTTTAGTGTCTTTGGAAACTCGGAATATAATCTTCTAATCGTGGTGAAAGATCTTCAACATCTCCCATAAATATCTTCTTTTTTTAAAACCTAAATCCTTTCATTTATGTCCTGGGTAAAAGAAAACATAAAAGGGTGAGCTCAAATGCTCAGTAATGGTAAAAAAAATAAATATCAATTACGTCATATTCATAAGAACATATCTTTTGGAAATCTTAACCTACAAAAGAGATCATAATTTCATAACATGGGATAAATCATAGTAGTGAAATGTAATCCCAATAATCATAACATAAAACATGAAACTTTGTGGAATACACACATAATCATAGAGAATCATATCTTATTAGTCAAGACTCATTTCCAAGACTATCTTAGTGGACAAAGTCCATTTCTGAACCGAGTCACCCTCGTTTCAGTCCTGTTTCACTGAACCGGTATAACCTACCGTTCCAGCCATGTCTATCTCATGAGATATAAAATCTTTACCCAATTCATTTGAGGGAGATATAGGTCTCACCCATCTCATAATTATACCATTCTTATGTGTGCCACAAAATCATAAACCATACATCATTGCATAACCCATGTAATAAAAATGGGAATCTTAAACATCATGACATCATAAAAAAATTCATATAAGATTCATAAAAATATTTCCATCAAAAAATAATCAAATCAATGTAATTATAGGGATAAAAACAGAACCCGTTATTATCTTAGATGGAAAATAATTTTGATAAAACACTTGAACTTCATTCTTGAGGAAAATATCCTTTCTACTTCAAAAACACTTTTCATTTCTTAACATGTCATACAATTTTAAACTAAAAGAAGTTGATTAAAAATAAACTTGAAAACATTAAATGGAATATTCTTGTAAAAAAATGTTTTAAATATCCATTCATGCCGTCTAAGTTAAAAAAACATTCTTCTCATACTTTTGTCCAAAAAGTCAAAAAAGTACCTCATACGAAAAACGACAAATGATTCCTTTCATATCTTTTACTAAAAACTCACCGAAGGGTAAAATTGGATATAAAATATTGTAGAAGGATATAAATATTTCATATTTAGGAAACATGTATGTGGATGATAAATATTCCCCACTAAATTCTGAAGTATAAACAATCTCGGATAAAAATTGAGATTGCGAGATTTTCCCTTACCTTAAGTCCGATTTTCTTCGTAAGTGTCCGAACCTCCTGTATAATGATTTAAATAAAGTCACTAACTTATTACAGAATAATATTCATTGTTATGATATCATATATGGTTAACTTATGCCTTTATATTACCCGTTATTTTGTAAATTCCATGTTAAAGAAGCGTTTTGGGTAAAATCGTTTCATTTATCGTAGGTGTTTGGACTTGTTGTTCTTGACATTATTATTACTTATATCATGATTTACTTACTTCCAAATTATAAAACATGATTTATATATCATATATATTCAGTATATATATATATATATATATAATAGATAGATAAATGAAATGAAACACACCGTTCATGGAGACGGTAGTCCGTACGTACGCATGAACGCTGTTTTCCATTCCTTATTATCTTGAATGGAAGTAAGTAGATGACATACATATATAAATAAATACAGTAGCTTTATAATGTCATATATTTCATTATTATTTCTTATATATACTTTATAATCATTCTTAAATGGTTAACATGGAAAATGAATCTCATCACGTCGTGGAGACGGTAGTCCGTACGTACGCACGAGCGATGATATCGTTCTCATGATCGTGAAATTGTGTTGAAGTGTATGTATACTATTTCAGTATCAATATCAATTTATAATAATTATATATAGTTACTCAGTACACCATTATACCCATCCAATTAAGGTGTTGGCGGAAAATATATTACACCACGGTGTGGAGATGGTATTCTGTACGTACGCACGTGCGGTGATTTCCTTTTTCCGTAGGATAGATAGAAGGTTAATTAGAGTTGTTTCATATTTATAATAACATTTAAGTATATAAGAAATACTGATTTTATTACTTTATCCTGAAACAACTAAAGAAGAAGAAGTTTAAGAAGAAAGAAATTGAAAAAGATCGGTAATGGATATTACCTCTTTTTGACGTGCCTTTTCTTAACCTCCACATAAAGAACTAAGGATGGTATTTGAAGAATACCAGGACCTCTAGGATGATACTTGGGATGTGGATAAGATATTTTGGAAGGGGTTTGCCGAGCTTGAATGCTCAAATTGGTGTGAGGAGGAGAGGGAGGAAGTGCCCTTTTATAAGGGAGGAGAGGGGCACCTTTGGGAAAACTAAAAATAATATTTTATTATAAAGTCAAGTTCGGTTTTAAATATCTCCAAATTGATATCTTTCGAAGCTAAGGTGGGAATGTGTCGAAATCCTCTCATCCAATATAATTTATAGAAGTTTAGGTATCAATTTTAACCTTATCATTTAGATTTAACTTTAAGTTAGATAATTTGACTTTTACCGTGTCTTCTTGTTTTCTTACATTATAAGGTTAATAAACATACTATATCAAGCCAAACGAACCCCAAGTTGTTTATTATTAATATATATATTCTTATATAAGTCATTTGTACGATCCTTATATTTTTAGGAATTAAATAACAATTAATAATATAATATTTGTTTTAAAAACTAATTTATGTCAATTTTGACACTATTTGGTACATGATTTTTATGAAATTCATAACATAACGATAAGTTCGAACCAAGTTACTTATATCAACAATAACATGTCATATTAACCTAGAAAATTAATTTAAGTCATAAAAAGTCTCAAATTACATTTATTTGGGAATTTATAACATCAATTATGTCAATATTTCATTAATTAGACAATTACTGCATCATCTTTGTGTCATAATAAATGATAATTATATAATACCTAAAAATTCTAAATAAATTCCTATGATGTATATAATTGTATTAGATTTCTGGAGACTATTCATGTTCTAAGTTTCATGAAGTTTATCACTAAATAAAATTATTATACTTATAAGATTTAAGAAAGTGACATGTTGTCACATTCTTTGGTTTTAATAATAATTTAATTATTTTCATGGGTAAAAGTCCATAGAATGAATCTAATCCGACCCTTAGGTTATATGGGTCGACTTGTAGCCATCCAGTAGGATTTTTTCAAGTGTTAGGGTAATTTTATAATCTTATATTTACCTTTAATTACCCGATTTACCTTTAACTATAGTAAATAAAATTTAACGTAGTTACTATTCACAATGCACAAAAATAAAAAGTAGCTTATTAACATAATTTGGACCCACTTATTCCAAATATGGAATCCATTTTTCGAAATTCGATACACAAAAGATGAAGAAATTAAATTAAAATTAATCCCGTTGTCGAAAGAAAACGGGTTTTTCTTTAAAACATTGCAAAAGATTGAATTGATTTAACCTACGAATTCAAGGTAAAATAAATGCTAATGACATACATTATATTAAATGGTAAAAATGTATTCTATTTATACTTTTAAACCATTCAATATTATAATTTAACCACATAAGATATTACGATGAAAAAAGTTGTTTTTAATTAAAATATAGCGTGCTTTTACTATTCATTAAAATATGAAAGTTATCGGAAAAATATCAAAACATTATTTAATGTAAATTTTTATATCCTGATTCAAAAGAAGAATTTTATGTTGTCAAATTGAACATATAAACATGTCAAAAACTAGATTTAAAGTGGGTGCGCCATCAAAAGGCGGCAAAACTGCATTTTTTTAAAAATAATTATTTTACCCAAAAAAATTATTTTGTTCTTATACCATGTTCTAGAAAATGTCTAAGATGAATAATAATGTTATAAAATTAAAAATTTAGTTAATACTATTCATAATGGCTAGTTCATGACAATATTATAATAATATATCGTTGTTTATTAAAACTCGGTATTGCGTACAACACACGATATTGAGGAAGGTCGCGATTGCGTGTAATGCAAGCCATGCCAGAGTTGCGTGTTGTGAAGGAATCCTTTGTTGTTTCGTATAACAGAATCCAACCATATTTCATTTATACATTGAATATATATATATATATATATATATATATATATACTCAATGTTACGGAGAATAACTATTATCAAAATTGTGTGTAACACGATCCAAGAATAGTGTTGCGTATACTGCAAGCTAATACGGTGTTGCGTATAGCGCAAGGTAATCATGGTGTAGCATACAACAGAAGACATTAATGAAATTAAATGAATATTTTTCATAAAATCTTGGGTCGTTACATCGCTCATGCCTGCAGGGTAGTGCAGCACAGGGCGTTCATACTAGAGCCCAGGGTAGAGGGGCAAGTCATCTTCATGCAGTTCAGTTTGCGCCTAACGATGGCGAGGCTGGACCATCGACTGTTCAAGGTACGATCCTTGTAGCTTATACGTTTTCTAGTGCATTGTTTGACACAGGTGCCACACACTCTTTTATCTATTCTCAACTATTGGTATTTCTGGGTTTACCTGTGGTAAGGTTGTGTGGAGTTATGTCAACTAACACCCCTTTGGGAGTACGAGTTGAGGATATCAAGCAGTGAAAGGGATGTTCCATGGATGTTGGTGGGTATCGTTTTCTGTGGAATTTATTCGTTCTCGAGATGTTAGGATTTGACCTAATCTTGGGAATGGGCTGGTTGGTGTTGTACCAAGCACACATAGACTGTTATCATCGTAGAGTATCGTTCAGGTCGCTTGAGGGTGATTCTTACATTCACCGTGGCAAATGGGATGTTCGAGTAGGGCGTGCGGGGTCGTTTTGTAAACAGATGGGTGGACTCACAGCCCAAGTGGCATTTCTCATGCTCGATGATGATGAAAGAGGGGAACAACATGTTTTTCCTGCTGTGGTGGAATGGTTCCAGGACATGTTGCCTGAGGATTTCTCGGGGTTGCCACCCGAGAGGGATGTTGAGTTCACGATTGAGTTACTGCCAGGAGAGGATCCAGTTTCTATTCCTCCATACCGAGTGGCATCGGCAGAACTCCAGGAACTGAAGGTCAAACATGAGGATTTGGAGTGTAAGGGGTTTATCCATCCTAGTACGTCTCCTTGGGGATCTCTTGTGCTTTTTGCAAAGAAGTCTGATGGGTCGCTAAGGTAGTGCCTGGACTATCGAAAGTTGAATCAGATGACAGTGAAGAATTGGTACCCTCTTCCTAGAATTGATGACCTGTTTGATCAGTTGATGGGTGAATCAGTGTTTTTTAAAATTGATTTGAGGTCGTTTTATCACCAGTCACTATGGGAAAAATGTTTTATTGCAAAGGTTCATTTGCGACGGGATATATTCTCGTCGCAAATGGTCCGAATGAAGACACATTTGTGACGGGAAAGCATTCCCATCGCAAATAATTAGTTATTTATGATGGTGAGAGATGCCTCGTCGCAATTGTTTTGGCATGGATTTCACGCCAAAATGAAGGAACGATATTTGTGACGAGACATATCCTCCCCGTCACAAATACCAGGTGGCGGTAAATAATATTTGCGATGAGCTCGCTACCCGTCGCAAAACTTTCTGGCGGCAGGAGTATTTGCGACGGGTCCTGTCGCAAATCCCCTTTTAACCGCAGGATATAATTAATGCGGCGATGGTATATGCGACCGAACCCGTTGCAAATACCTTTTACAACGCAAGTATTTGTGACGGGTCCCGTCGCAAATTCCCTTTTAATCGCAGGCTGTAATTAATGCGGTGAAGGTATTTGCGACGGGTCCCATCGCAAATACCTCTAATTGCGACGTTACCCCCGTCACAAATACTACCATCGCAAATAATCTAACCTATTTATACCCCCATCCGTTTTTTTCCAGAACATCCATTTCTTCTCTATTTTCTCTCCAAAATCTTCAGTTTTAATAGTTTTAATTTTTTTTGAGTGGAATTCGAAGGCGTCAAAAAGTTCAGCATATACATTAAGGTATTTTTCTTTTATTTATTTTTATATTCATTTCATTTTTTTATATTAATTTTAATTTTTTTTATTTGTAATTTAGATTAATTTAATTTAATTTATTATTTATATTTAGTTTTATTAATAAATGATTTTGTTAGTAATAATTAGGCATAATTTGTAGATAAATAATATAATTTGGGATAATTAGATTCTTTATCAATCAAGTAATCATTGTCTGGATACGAAAAAGTAGAGGTGGCTCTGGCACAGATGTGCCTAGGGGTGAAAGTCCCGACAAGGAATTTCGGGCCTGACCCGTGGTATCCTGGTACACGACAACGGGCCTTGCTGCACTCTTGGTTCGACACTCCCGGATGATATTTGTTTGGTAATAATCTAATTTAATTAGAAATTAACTAATAATTAAAATAATTAACAAATAATTCAAATAATAAGCTAATAATTAGCTAGTAATTAGAATAATTACCAGATAATTAGAATAATTACCGTATAATTAGAATAATTACCAGATAATTAGAATAATTACTAGATAATTAGAATAATTACCAGATAATTAGAATAATTACCAGATAATTAGAATAATTACCAGAAAATTAGAATAATTACCAGATAATTAGAATAATTACCAGATAATAAGAATAATTACCAGATAATTAGAATAATTACCAGATAATTAGAATAATTACCAGATAATTAGAATAATTACCAGATAATTAGAATAATTACGAAATAATTAGAATAATTACCAGATAATTAGAATAATTAACAGATAATTAGAATAATTACCAGATAGTTAGAATAATTACCAAATAATTATAATAATTACCAGATAATTAGAAATATTTTCACATTCTGTCTCCACATGTAATATTTACATTCATTTTAAAAATTATCAACCTCCTCACCAACATAGAGGTGAAAGTGAATGTAAATATTAAATGTGGAGACAGAATGTCAAGTTTCAGCACTGTAAAGAGAATTGTAACATAATATAAAAAATTATATTATTTTAATATTAATAATAATAAAATACTATTAATATGATAGTTCTCAAATAATTAAAACAATTAGCAAATAATTAAAAAAATTATAAAATAATCAGAATAATTAGCGAATAAGCAGATCAATTAGCGAACAATTAGCGAATAAGCAGAATAATTATAGAATTAACAGAACAATTAGAGAATAAGCAGATCAATTAGTTAACAATTAGAAAATAAGCAGAACAATTAGTGAATAACCAGAACAACTAGCGATCAATTAGCGAACAATTAGAACAATTAACGAAGGTGATAGATGAACACTTTTGTTTTGGTTAACCAGTCTCTATGCATGTCTTCTCATTACAAATTAGTAACATAATTTATAATATAATTAGTAACATAATATAATAATGTTATTAATTTTATGATTAATAATTATTAAAAAATAATATTAGTATTATTAAAATAATAAATAAATTATAAATTATTAAAATTATCAATATTCACAACAAGCTATTATTAACTTGATCAAATGTTAAACGATCATAATATTTTAGGTAATTCTCAATAAGAAGTTTGCGTAAGTCATGTTCGATGTAAACTCTATAATTTTCCTTCGTTGGTTGACCACCTTGCAAGTAGTGTTTCAATGTGACGATCCAAGTCATGTCTTTCTCATCTATAATAATTATATCACATGACCCTTTACATAGACCATTCTGCCTTAAAATTTTAAGGGATTAAATATTTAAGGAAGAATGCCCTTTGTAAACATTCATGTGAGATGATTCTTAGAGGTGAGAACAATATTAGTTGGGTCATCATATTGCAACACTACTTGCGGTGTGATCAACCATGTAAGGATAATTATAGAGTGTACATGGTACATGACTGACGTGAACTTTTTATTGGTCATGATTTAAACATTAATGACCGTTTAAGATTTGACCATGTTAAGAATAGTATGTTGCGAATATTGATAATTTTAACAATTTATAATTTTTTTTATTATTTTAATAATATTAATATTATTTATTTATATATATATATTAATCATATAATTAATAACATTATTATATTACGTTACTAATTATATTATCAATTATGTTACAAATTAGTAATAATTTCATTGAAAATTGTGTCGCTCGTAAGTAGTGGTAATTATTATATTTTTCTCTTTTAGAGATTGTATTTCTTCTATCAAATTATTCAAAACCAGTAATACTTTTATATTTTATAGAAAAATATGGAACAAAGAAGTCGACAATAGTCATTATTAGATGACTGCGTATGGATAAATCAACGTAGAAATCCAAATGGGTCTGGTTTAAATCCAATATATATTTAGGGTGTGGACACATTCTTAGCATTTGCGGCATCAAATTCAGAATTTGTTTCAGAAGGTACAATAAAATGTCTTTGTAAAAAATGTGCACTGAGAACGTTTGAAATGTTTGACAAAGTTGGGGGACATCTCTTGCATTTTGGTTTTCAATCAGATTATGTTTTTTGGTATCGACACGGTGAACGTAGTTCTAGATAAGGTGATACTATCTTGATTTTGGATCCATATTAGTTTCAAAATTTAGTACATGATGTTTCAGGTCCATCTGCTCAACATATAGAAACTCAGGACGATATTGATTCAACTCTTGAGTTTGCACCATCAGAATTTTATGAGTTGTTGAGGTCTGTTGAGAATGCATTATATCTTGGTTGCAAGATAAGAAAGTTAGAAGCAGTTGCTAAATTTTTTGATATAAAATCATATAATGGAATGTCAAACACTTGTTTTGATCAGATACTTACTTTGATTAAAACATTGTTACCCAAAGGAAATGTTTTGCCTGCAAATTACTAATAGAGTAAGAGGCTGGTTCGGAATTTGGGACTTAGTTTTCAGAAGATTCATACATGTTCAAATGATTTTATTTTATATTCTGGGGAAAATGAGTCGTTGGATAGTTGTCCCACATGTGGGAAACAGAGGTATAAAGAAGCGAAACATGGGAAGTCTGGATTGATTCCAGTAAAACTGTTGAGATATTTTCCGCTTACATCTAGACTTCAGCGTTTATTCATGTCTAAGAATACATCAACAATGATGTCCTCGCACAAAAAAAATATTTCAAATGATAAAATCTTGAATCATCTAACCAATGGTGATTCATGGAAACATTTTGATAGAGCACATCCGTCATTTTCTTTATAATCCCGAAATGTGCGACAAGGTCTTTCCACTGATGGTTTCTGTCAGTTCAGATCTTATGGTAGTCAGTACTCATGTTGGCATGTTTTTTTAACTCCGTAAAATTCACCTCCGTGGATGTTGATAAAAGAACCCTATATCTTTTTGACCTTACTAATCCAAGGACATCTGAAGAAGAATATTGATGTTTATTTGAAACAATTGATTGATGAATTAAATTTATTTTGGAGTACCGGTGTCAGTACATATGATGTTGCTGTGAAACAGAATTTCATACTAAGAGCAGCATTGATGTGGACAATTAGTGACTTCCCAGCTTATGGTATGTTATTTGGATGGAGTACACATGGTCTGAAATCATGTCCTTACTGTATGGGAGAGAACAAATCATTTATGGTCATCCATGGAAAAAAACCTTTCTATTTTGATTGTCATCACAGATTTCTTTTAGTTGATCATCCTTTTCACAGAAATAGTTATCATTTTAGAAAAGGAACAATTGAAATGGATGGAACTCCAAAAATGCTATCAGGTTCGGATTTAAAATCACTTTTATTTTCCTTAACTGCCATTACATTTGGACCCACAATAAACCAATAAAAAATTTCTTGTTTTGGGAAAGAACACAATTAGATAAAACATAGAATATTTTGGTATTTTCCATATTGGTCTGATTTTCCGGTCCACCACATGTTGGATGTCATGCATATTGAGAAGAACTATTTTGATAATTTGTTTCATATTGATTTGGATACACCAGGAAAGAGCAAAGACAATTTAAATGCATGATTAGATCTTGCCCAAATTTGCAGGCGTCCAGAACTTGAATTGTTTGAGAATGTTAGAACAGAATGGTTAATGAAACCAAAATCATTTTATACACTGTCCAAAGAATGTCACTTATTATTTTTTCAGTGGATTTCAGATTTGAGACTTCCAGATGGTTGTGCTTCCAATTTGGGTAGATGTGTAAAAAATGGTCATATTACTGAATTAAAAAGTCACGATTGTCATGTTTTAATGGAAAGACTTATGCCCATTGTATCAAGAGGTCTGTTGAATTCCGTGATTTGGGATTCCATAACGGACATATCATATTTTTTTCGGACAGTGGTGCGGCGACAACAGATTACGATGTTCTAAACAAACTTGAAGAAGTTGTTGTTGTAAATATATGTAAACTGGAAAAAATATTTCCGCCATCTTCCTTTGACTTAATGGAACATTTGATATTACAATTTCCATATGAATAAAAATGTGGATGTTTAGTACAGTTTCAATGGATGTATCCATTTGAAAGATGCATGCAGAAATTGAAAAAGAACGTACGTAACAAAGCATCTGTTTAAGGATCTATTGTTGAAGATTATTTGCAAGAAGAAATATCTTTTTTCTGCTCCCACTATTTTGAATTTGAGTATCCCTCAAAACACAACCGCATGGTATGGGATGAGAGGAATGTTGATGAAAGTGACAATCAATTATCTGTTTTTAACCAACCAAAGCTTGGTTTTAGTGGAGTTCATGAACGATGGATTTCGAATGATGAACATCACAGAGCTCATATGTATGTTCTTCTCCACTGTGATGAGATGACATCATTTGTACTGTAAGTGTTTCTATCACTTATTCTATCATATATGTTACAATAAATACCTTTTTTCATCGGTTATATGAGAATCATATCAAGAAACAACTTCCCCAAATTACAACAGCTGCTCTCGAAGAATGCCGATAGAAAAAAATGTCTCAGTGGTCTCAAAAACTGGTAACATAAATTCTTAAAGTTGTAACATCTCATTCAGTTTATAGTTTAGTATATTGATAATTATTTCACAAATTTTTAGGTGTCTCGATATGCTGATAAAATTGAAAAACGGTTGTGTATAATTAGTAACCCACCATCCAAAATGGCTAAATCTTATAATTCATATGTGGTGAATGTTTTTCGATTTCATACACATGCATATGGGGAATCAAAAAAGACAATGAACAATGGAGTTTTCTTGAGAGGATCTCATCATAGAGAAAATGAAGTTGACTTTTATGGCATGCTTCATGAAATTATTGAACTCTGTTATCTAGGATAACATTACATATCAATGTTCAAATGTCGGTGGTTGGATACTGAGAGAGGATTGCATGTTCATCCGACTCATGGATTCATCGATATTAAATATAAATGTGTTCTTGCATTAAATGAACCATTCTTACTGGCTCAATAGGCACATCAAGTTTATTACACAAAGTACTGTGCTATGTCAAGAGACTTGACTGATTGGTGGAGCATAATAAAAATAAAAATTCGAGACAATCAATTTAGTCAGAGTGAATGTGCTATCACTGAAGTACAAGGAATTGATGTTTTTCTAGGGAGTACTCAAAATCAATCTATTTTACAAAGAGACATGAGTATCGATGATGACACCCTATAATTAAGAGTCGGTGATGATGATGATGTTAATGATGTAACAAATGAATGTAAAATGGTAAGAGATGAAGAAACTAGATGTAAAATGGATATCGATGATATTGAGGAGGAATATGAAGATGACATTGTCAGATATGAAGATTATGATGAAGGTGACCATTGATACAGTTCAATGATAGTTATATATAATCATAACTAATATATATGTATATATAATAATAATTTTCAATTATTTTCTAAAAATATGTATTTTCTATTTCAGATGGATTCGGACATAATTCGTGAGATGTTGGAGGCTGATATAGCTTTCGATAAGGGCGATTTGGTGGCATCTTTCCCTCAGCCTGCAGCTGCTTCTGGAGGTATGAAGAGGGGGCACGGTCTTGCCCTACTGATGATTCCGGACCCCATCCCTGAGTGACGTCCACATCTTGGGTTTGATGCACGCACACAGAGGTATGATAACCTGTGTATTTTACTATGATTTCATTAATCTATTTACATAATAAATGTTTTATTGTTTTTACAGTTTTATGCATATAGCAGTCGGACAGGGAAGCACTATCTTGCACAACTATTTTTCTCAGCCATGGATCACATGGGAGCAGATTCATGTTGATGTGCGCAGGCCATGTTCGAACATTGGTTGGTACGTACGTACGTAAATAATTTTTATTTTGAAATTTATTTCATTTATAACTTGATATTTTGAATTATTTGTAGAGTTTATAGTGTCTGGTCGAGGATAATATGCATGACCCCATCCACGAGGCGTGGAAGTTGGCCATGTGTGATCGCTTTTGTCAGTTTTTTCACAACTTAAGAAGGGCTACTATGAAGAAAGCAAGAGTGTCAGTGTTTGATGACTCATGTAGAGTGCACCGACCAGAGTACATTTCATCCCATGTATGGGATGTATTATGTTAAAATTGGTTGGGTGGTGGCTTCCATAGGAGATCATCGATGGGGAGATAGAATCGAGGGAGATAGGAGGTGACTCATTGAGTTGGGAGTCGTACATTCAGTACTCATAGACAGCATCTGGTACGTACATTTTTTATAAATATTTTATATAACTTTAAATATTAACAATTTATTTTATATTCTTATAGGCTGTCGAGCATCCTGATATTACGGATTACGACTTATATCGGAGGATGTATACTAATCCAGCTACTGGGGAAATTAGAGGTGATCTCTAGTGGAAGATTTTGGTCAGTATTATTTTTTTTCAATTTGAAAATTAACAGCATATAATACATTCATAATTTTAATTTTAAATTGCATTTTCAGGAGTCATATGAGGCTGCAGTGTCACAGACTCAAGCTGAGAGTCAGGCCGAGATAGCTAATCAGGCTAGTGGCCATCAGTTTTACGAGGCAGCCTAGATGCAGGCGACCCAATATGGATTTGAGAAGGGCCGAGTAGTTGGTATCGGCAGTCGACTGACTCCCGGAGATTATTATGGCACTGCTGCGATGTCAGTGTCTAGATCGAGAGGAGCTTGTGCTTCATCTTCAGCTTCACTTTATGAGGGTCAGTTGCGATCTCAGACAGAGTTGATAAAGAGTCTCTGTAAGGAGCAGGAGGAGATACGTCTGCAGCAGCAGTAGTATTAGGAGGAGCGTCGACGACAGCAGCAGGTGTATGCGGAGCAGATGAGTCTGTGGCAGCAGCAGCATCATGAGAAGATAGAGTACATGCACAGACTTACTCGTGCATTAGGGATGGAGTTTCCTCCACCACCTCCTGCTGATGCTCTCCCTCCTCCTTCAGATCAGTGATTTTTTTTTATGTTATAAAGTTTGTGAATTAAAAATATATAATATTTTCTATTTAGAGTCTCTGCCTCTCTTATATATTGCATTATTTAATTTCTATTTATTTCTAATAGTTTATTATTTATTTTATTAATAATATTATTATACTTAGTATTTTAATTATTTGGTTATATTTTTATGCAAATTTTTGATAATTTTCATATTATTATTTTCTAATTATTTTAATAATATTATATTCAATATTAGTAACACACAAAAATTTTCAAATATCTTAAGTAAAATTATAATTTTTTAATTATTTATACAAATATGAAGTTTTTATATGATTATTATTATTATTATATAATATTATAATATTAATAGGATTAATAATATTATTCATATTTTATAATAGTTAATATTTTTATATATATTAAAATTTTAAATTATTTTAATTTAATTATAAAATTTTTAATATAAATTATAATAATAATATTATTATTATAATATTAATATTTTATTTTTTTTATTTTTTATAATTTTTTAGTTATTTATAATAATATGAATTCTTTATATTATTATTATTATTATATAATATTATAATATTAATATGATTAATAATATTATGCATATTTTATAATAGTTATTATTTTTATATATATTAAAATTTTCAAATATTTTAATTTAATTATAATATTTTTTAATATGAATTATAATAATATTAATATTAATATTTTATTTTATTTTTTATACTTATTAGCGATGGGCTGACGACCCCGTCGCAAAAGGTAATTGCAACGGGCCCCTCGCAAAAGGTAATTGTGACGGGCCCGTCGCAAATACGTTTTAATATATTTTTTGAATGTTTTTTTATACTTATTTGCGATGGTATGAGTTACCCGATGCAGATAACATTTCCGACGGTCCCGTCGCAAATGCTTATTTAAAGATTTTGTTAAATACATCAACAAGTATTAGCGACGAGAATTCTTCCCGTATCTAATAATATTATTAGTGACAGTTCCGTCACAAATAGATTTAGTTGTGACACCATTTTACGCCATGGGCCATTTCTAACAGACCCCCGTCGCAAACGACACATCGCAAATGGGCCTATTTCTAGTAGTGAGTGGAGGGTGAGGTCTTCTGACATACCACAGACCGCTTTCTAAAGTCCGTACGGGTTGTTTGAGTTTGTGGTAATGCCTTTCGGCTTGACCAATGCACCAGTGGTGTTTATGGCTTTGATGAACAAGATCATTCATCCCTATCTAGATCAGTTTGTGGTGGTATTTTTTGATGATATCTTAGTGTACTCGAAGACTCATGACGATCATGCCCAACATATTGACATCGTCTTGGGTATTCCAAGAGAGAATCAGCTATATGCCAAGCTATCCAAGTGTCAATTCTGGATAGCTGAGGTGCATTTTCTGGGTCACATCATCTCAGAGTCAGGTGTGACAGTGGATCCAGAGAAAGTGCAGGTAGTTGTGTCTTGGGAGCAGCCCAAGAGTGTTTCTGATGTTCAAAGTTTTCTAGGTCTTGTCAGGTATTACCGAAGGTTCATTCAGGATTTCGCTCACTTGGTAGCACCACTCTCAGGCTTGACCAAGAAGGGAATCAGGTTCGAGTGGTCAGGGGCTTGTGAGGATGCCTTCCAAGAGTGAATAAGCGGTTGACGACCGCACCTATCCTGATCTTATCTGAATCGGGTAAGAAGTATGTCATGTTTTGTGATGCATCTAGAATCAGACATGGGGCTGTGTTGATGTAGGATGACCAGGTTGTGGCTTATGGTTTGAGTTAGTTGAGACCCCATGAGTGGAACTATCCCACTCATGACCTTGATTTAGCTGTAGTAGTGTACGCCTTGAAGTGTTGGAGACACTATATGTTGGGGGAACGATTTACCGTGTTTACGGACCATAAGAGCTTAAAGTAAATATTCTCACAGTGGGATCTGAATCTTCGGCAGTGAATATGGGATTAATATCTCTAGTCTTTTGACTTTGAGATGGTGTACATTCCAGGAAAGGGGAATAGTGTTGCTGATGCTCTGAGAAGGAAGATTCAGAATCAAGCAGTTCAGGAGTCCATCATCGAGTGGAGGGTGATGGATTTGTTTGCAGAGATGCACCTGGAGGTTCATGAGGAAAGTGGTAAGGTAACTCTTGCTTCCGTAACGATGGAGTCGACACTTTTGAGTCGAGTTAAGGAAGTTCAGCTTGATGATCTTGAGTGTTTGTCCATGAAGGAAAATCATAAAGGTGGGGAGCTACCTTCTGGTTGGTCCGTCGACACAGAAGGTGTTGTTTGCGTTCTTGATCGTGTGGTTGTGCCCAGGTGTGTGCAGGAAGAGTCGATTCATGAGTTCCATGCCTCAAAGTGGGTAGTGAATCCTGGTTTGACCAAGATGTACCGTGATCTCTAAAGGCAGTTTTGGTGGCCTCGAATGAAGAAGGAAGTTGTGGGCCTTGTGGCACGGTGCCTTACTTGTCAGCAGGTGAAGGCTGAGCATCAACGCCCAGGTGGTTTGTTTAATCCATTGCCCATACTGGTGTAGAAGTGGGATGATGTAACAATGTATTTTGTTGTGGTTCTTCCGAGGATTCCACGAAATAATGATGCAATTTGGGTGGTCGTGGATCGGTTATCGAAAGTGGCTCATTTCTTATTGATTCAGGAGACCTAGACAGTCGACCAGTTGGGTGAGATGTATGTTCGGGAGATAGTGTGGTTGCATGGGGTTCCACGGACCATAGTTTCTGACTGATATCCGCGTTTCATGTCATTTTTCTAGAAAGGGTTTCATAAGGTACTGGGTACGCATGTGTTTTTGAGTACAGCTTTCCACCCACAGACGGACGGGCAGTCAGAGCGTACAATCCAAGTGTTGGAAGACATGTTAAGAGCCTGTGTCTTGGACCTTGGTGGATCTTGGGAGAGGCATATATCATTGGTTGAGTTTTCCTAAAACAACAGTTTTTAAGCTATGATTCAGATGGTACCGTTTGAGGCACTCTACGGGAGACCATTTATATCTCTGTTGTGTTGTCTAGAGGCCGGTGAATCTGAGTTTTTGGGGCCAAGTCTTATGTAGGAGACTTCGAAGAGAGTCAAGTTGATCAGGAAGTGGATGGATATGGATCAGTGTAGGTAGATGTCTTATGTAGATCGGAGGCATAGACCTCTTGAGTTTGGGTTGGGTGATAATGTGTTGCTTCGGGTATTGCAAAGGTTGGGTCACCGTCGGATTCAGAAGTAGGGTAAGTTGGCGCCCAGATATGTGGGACCCTTCGAGATTGTAGAGAGGATCGGACCAATGGCTTACTTATTGGCTCTTCAACAGTGGTATGGTGGGATACATGATGTGTTTCATGTGTCGCAGCTTCGGCAGTATCACCCTGACCCATCTCACGTGGTTGATGTTGAGGATGTGGAGCTTGACGCTGATGCGTCCTTTGAGGAGCATCTGGTCCATGTGGTGGATCGTAGTGAGAAGTTCTTGTGAGGAAAGTTTGTGCCATTAGTGAGGGTACTATGGCAGCATGGAAAAGTTCAGGAAGAAACTTGGGAGCGAGAATCGGATATGCAGACTCACTGGCCCGAACTCTTCTCTTTGGTGGATCAATGAGGCTTGGGAGCTCGGCTCGAGGATGAGCCGTTATAAGGTGGGGAGATTGTAAGATCGTGGTTTTTGGAAAGGTATGTTCTTGTTATGTTTTGGTTTAATCCTTTGTTTTGGGCCTCAAGGAATGTTTTCTGAAAGTATGAGGGGCTTTGGAAGTGTTTCAGGGACTCGGGGCACGGAAGAAGGGAGAGTTGGGCAAGACAGGTCAGGGCGCACAACCTGCGCACGGCCATGCAAACCATGCGGCCTGCACAGGTGAAGCTGTGCGACCCTTCCTCCTTAGACAGTGGCGTACACACGGTTTGTCCACGGTTTTCTAAACTGTGCGGCCACATAATGTTGGAAAAAATTACAATTTTCCACTCCGGGCTTTTAAACCCCAGTCGGGATTTTCCTCTCCTCCTCCTCTATCAACCCTAGCGACGAACTTGGCTGACCCAAGCTTCCCAAGGGTGGTTCTCCTTCGATTCTTGGCCATTTAGAGCATCGTTGGTTGCAGATTGAAGATCCGTGTAAGGCTAATCCCATCTTTGGTTCTCTTTTTGGATTAGGGTTGATATCTTTTCTCCCTCTCGTTTAGAAATCCTAAAACCCTATCTTTTGGGTGAGTTTTAGGTTGAAGCTCCAAAGGTTGGTTGGATGGAAGTCTAAGGACTCGATTGAGGGTGCGTTCAACCGTGGTTACAAGGTAGGTGGTCTACAAGTTATATCCCATAGTATTTGAGTAAATTGTGCATGTTGGGTTATGTTATTGTTTATCTTTTGTTATGTTTTGGATAACCTTGGCATGTTTGGAATTAATGGTGTTTAAAATGTCAAATGGGAAACCTCACGATCCCTACGGTATGTGTTGGGTTTGACTTGACCTAATTGGGGCCATCCATGGGATGTGCTGGCTTCTCCCAAGCTTAGGGATTGTAATTGAACAAGTGACATTGTTGTAATTAAGGGTACATACTTTACTGAATAAGTTCTCAGGATTGGTTGAACTTGGAATAGATTTTTGGTGATGCACCTAGACTTGGAAATAACCAAAGGGTTAATTGAAAGGGGTTGAATGGTTGAATCATGGAAATGGTGAATGGGTTGAATGGGTTAATGTGTAAATTGATTAAAGACCATAATGCGATGGGTTATGGGTTTAGTGTTAAATGATGAGTGAGTTAGTCCTAACACATGGGAATTGGGTGAATGCTTAAATGATGTGAAAGGGGAAATGTGTTAATGGGTTAAGGCATGATGTGGAATTCCCATGTGGGGTATTGTGAGAAGTGTTTGCCGTAGGGAAATGGTTTGGATGGTTGATGGTTTCTTATATATAAGCATGTTCACATGGCTTCGTAGAGTGGGGTATGCCATGAGGATCAATTCCCACGGGTCGAGTGAAGACTGAGGCTCTAAACGCCACAAAAAATGCACGGGTTAGGAAAGGGGACTGATAGTCTATTCTCCCAATGGTTTCATCCACCTTGAATGAGGCTTTGAGGTGAGGATATGCTTTCTATGAGGGAATTAGTCCTAGTGAGACATGATAACGATGTTTTTACCCTCTTTCATGTGATTGATGGACATAGACCCATGTAAAATATAAGGTATGTGATTAACTCATGGAGATGTGATGAAAGGGTAAGTAATGGTAAATGGTAATAAATGGATGGTAATAGAATGGAAAGGGATTTGGATTTAATCTGGTTAATAGAACCTTAAATAATTACATGAAATTTATCATTCATTTTCCTTTTTCATGCACAACTGTTTATACTGGATATTTTGTAGACACCGTTGGTGGTAGCCGACTAAGTTGTACTCACACCCGGCTCGAGCCACCGTTGGGTACCCAAACAGACTTCATGTTTGCAAGTCAGGACAAGGGCAAGGGTCCTTTCTAGTTAGATGAGTGGACATGGGCAGCACATGGTGGAGGATCCAGACTTGGAGTCGGGACCATTTTGGGATTTTGGTTGTTGCCTTTATTTTTGGGCTTTTGTTCACTCTTTCACTGTAGTATGACATGTCATATTTATTTTTGGAAATGGTTGTTATACATGTTCCTTTTTTATTAGTTATTGTTTTTTCTATCTGGTTATTCTGTTGTGGATTACTCTAATAAAAAGGGGGTACATTCTCCCTACATGACCCCATAGACCCCTGCTGCTAGTCAGTAGCCTTTGGCGTATGGGGAGGCGCGCTTAAGGTCATGTAACCACCCGTCTCGGAGCACTGGTTTAGGGGAATCCGGGTCAGGGACGTTACAAATTATGTTCCAAAGTACAAGGTAATGAATATTTTATATTGTACAATTAATAAAAATGTGGTTAGAATTATTTTTACATGAAAAAATAATAATTTTTTTAAATACTACAAGATAGTAAATTTTGTTTAGATAAATTAATAATAACTAAATTAGAAATTTTAGTAGAAGAGTATCTTAAATTTAAAATGGGATAAGAGTATATATTTTATCAGTTGTTTCACATATTTGAAAGTATTGTAATGTGGGTGAGTGAATTAGGAGAAATCATAAATAATTTTATTTTGGTTAAAAGTATTTTAAGATATCAATCGAATAAATGGAATATTAAAAATGTATCAATTCATGATAGTAAAACATTTCAAGGAATAAAAATTATTTGACCGAATAAAATTGTTACCACAATTGGAATTAGAATTGAAAAATATTTATTAAGAGGAAACTTCGAAAAATAAAGATATTTATTTTAAATAAAAAATTAATGTTACCACTCACTCACTTAATTCAATATTTTAATGTAATGATATATAAATTTTTTTATAGGTTTCCTATGGAAGAAGTATGAATGGATAATCAATATGGATAAAATGTAATTTATACATAAAATAATGAAATTGAATATGGTACTGATCATATAGAATTCCTGTGTTACGAATGAAAAGAATGATGGAACATCAAACATAATTGTACAATAATCAAGAATGATGGGAACAAGATAGAATAGTATTGGAAAGAGTGTGATTCAGTGGAATATGTTTGGAGTTATATTTTGTTTTTATATTCAACTAGTTAATCTAGTGCATGAATGGATTTAGAAAACTAGTTCTTAGTGTCTCCATAAAAATAATTAATTCAATCTGATAATTATTCTTGTCATTTTATGATTCTAATACGTTTAAATGTGATTTTTTGGAAGAAATTAACAAACTCAAAATTAACGTTAACAAGATTAACTAATTATTCTAAAATCATAAGAATAAACCTATATAGTTATTTATTTAAATGATAAATTGAAAAATATTCATCTGATATCCAATAAAACATTATGTACTTATCTATAATGGGTTCAACATGATAGTCTTTAGTTTAACAGAAACCAATCAAAATGGGATGAAGCACAAGGAATTAATTGTTAATATGTTTTAGATGAAAATGATAGGAAAAAATATATATTGATAGATTGAAATTTTATTTATACACATTAATTCTTGGGAGACAATGATAGGATAAAATACTGATTTAGAATAAAATTAAAAAAAAATATTCCTTGGATATGATAATAATTTAAAAAATATATACAAAACTGTGTTTCATAATTTTTTCAATGGAAATGTTCTAAGTGTTATATTATTTTGATATCAAATGAAGGTTCATTTTGATAATGAATGTTCCTTGATATTTTCATACTCTCTTAGTTTAAGTCTGCATTCTTAAACATTACATAATCATGAATTAAGTCAAGAATTCGACATTAAGGATATTTTTAGGTATAGAGTTTCAGAGAATTTGGCCATAACTATTACATTACATCTCAAAAATTACAAAGTAGACACTTATACTCTATCAATTTTTTTGAACAAAAAAAACAATATTTATTTTCTTGATATAAATCATCTTGAATTATTCCATTCTATTACCCTTCCACGTACCCTATGAAAAACATTTCAAAAACATGGGATGAGCATTAAAATCTCGATAAGGTTTACAAAATAAGGAAATCCAACATTAGCTCATCAATACAAACAAATCAATGAAATCGTAATTTTAAATCATAAAACATAATCTCTTTAACATACCTTGGGGACCAAAACATGAAATTTTGATCATTCCACAACATCACCAAAGAAATCATAAGAAGCTGCCTCGCCGAACAGGTCAAAAAGAGCTTCCAAGACCTCTCTAAATGCCCATTCACGAAGAACTCCATGTAGCGGGAACATTTATGTGTATTCCCCTCCAAGAGAGGCTCCTAAGCATCCCAGATACGTAGGAGTTTGACGCCATCTAAGGCCCCTATGCGGCATCACATCCCATATGAGCCACACTTCGCGACGGTCACATCAATGAATCTTTTCTCGGCATCACACACCTTTGCGAGGCCAACGTGAGTCGACGAAATGACGCTTTTCCGCAATGTCACTCACCTATATAGTGAGTTACACCCCCCTCTGACTGGGGTTTCCTATAAATATAAGGTCCCCCCCTCTTCCAAACCATTGTTACTCTAATCTTTCAACTTCCTGGATTCCATTTCTCATAGACCTTTGTGAAACCCTCAAATTAATTGTCAAATGTACTTACCATTTGTGAACTAAACCCCTTTGTGTGCATTGCTACCTCTCCAATGTTGGAGATTCCCTTCGCGAAGGCTTATGCCCTTCACAAAGGTAGGGGAACCTTCGGGGTGCTTGAGGTTTCACAAAGCATCGAGCCTTTGCAAAATTCTCTCAAAACCAAGAGGCATTTTCTAAGGAAAAGCCCTACTCCCTTAAGGGAAGATCTTCGCGAAGCCTCAGCCTTTTTTGAAGACCCCACTCTTCATGAAGCCTCTCCTTTGTGAAAAGACCCCCCTCTCTATGAGGCACTTTATATTCTCCAATTCTATCATCTTCATGAAGTCCCTCCTATTTGAAAGGTCTGTTTTCTTCACAAATCCAATCATCTCCACCAAGCACCACTTTCTAATACTGAATGATTTGACCACCCATTTTTCATGGGGCCCTCCAGGTTTGTACAATCTTATTTTAAGGTCCCTTTGGTGGTGCTTCACATTGTGTTTCTTATCCTTTTGCTTCATTTCATTAGAACACTAATGGCTCATAGGTACGTCACCTTACCGCTAGTGTCTCCACATCTGGACCCCTGGGTCCTGCTGATGCATTGCTAGATGTAATTCCTGACTTGTGGAGCCCCTTTATCAAGTACCTCTAGCACGACAATCTCCCAGAAGATCGAGCCAAGCATGAGTTAATTTGATGTTTTTTGGTGTATTTTACCCTCCATAGTGGTCTCGGTTTTGAGCATATCCTCTATAAGTGCTGGTTTGATGGGGTTCTCCTCTGTTGCATTCTAGGAGTTGAGATTTCTCAATTCATGTATGATTTAATGTTGGTTACTGTAGGACTCATCAAACCGGGCCGAAACATTCTCACCAAATTAGGAGACTGTGGTATTTTTTTCCCTCCCTGATCGTGACTGTATTGAGTTTTCCAAGATGCTCCATGCATGCCAAATCCATGCTAACTTTTTTCATCGACTTCCATAGCCCCTCCACACTACCAAGTACATTGTGCCCTTTGCAGTTTGGGGACTCGATGTCATGCGACCATATCCACTAGAAAAGGCTCTCCAGTGTAGGTTTATCCTGACCTCTACGGATTTCCTTTCAATTTTGGCAGAGGCAATTTTGCTCAAGGAGGTAAAATCCCATTCTATCGTTGAATTTGTAAGCTCCAATATCATCTAATGATTTGGAGTCCCTCATGCCATCCTCACCGATAACGACACCAACATTCATGCAGCCAAGTTGAATAAATTGTATAATAAGTACAACATTCTTTCTAACCATACCTCACACTATCACGCGCATGAAAATTGGTAGATCAAGGTGTCTAACAAAACCCTCACTAACATCCTATAGAAAATGGTTGGTCATAACAAGATGAGTTGTACAGAATAACTCCCCAATTTCCTATGGTCCTATCAGAAAATTACCCACAATTCCACATAGGTGACGCCATATTCCCTAGTGTATTGAATAGAGTTCGTCCTACCCATCGAGATTCGATTATCTTCATTATGCACATATGCCTATGATCAGAAAGCACCGAATAAGGTAGCTGAAATATATCTATCTGAATATGTATCACTCGACGAGAACATCATTTGTGCCATATACAATCTGGAAAGGAATCAGAATAAGATAGTTATATCTTTCAACAATAAGGTTCCCCTCTGCTTTTTCGTGCAGGGTGACCTAGTGTTGGCCTTGAGAACACCAATGATACCTAGTAGGAAATCACCCATGATGGATCCCAAATGGGAATGACCTTTCATCATTCATAGGGTCTGCCTCAATGGTATGTATTCACTGGTTACCATGGATGGTGAACGTATAACTCCTCTCACCAATGCAATGTTCCTCAAGAAATAATTTGTCTAAGTACACCTAGTCCTACATAAACCTAAACGGTTGCGTACTACATGACTTTAAACTGCTTGGTCATCCCACTTAATGATAAATTGTAAAACAGTCCCTGATTTATGACTATAAACTAAGATCTATACGGTCCCCCATGACCCTAAAATGTTCCTTCTACACCACATGTCGTTAAAATGTGTGATTCTTTTGAACTAAAAGACATAAAACAACTCAACATTCATCCTGCTTGATGTTAAACTGTGAGTGGTAGATATACCATTATGACCCTTGCTCTACAACCTTAAACAAATATCTCCTTCCACCATCGTCCTATAAGACATTAAATCGCATCTCAGTAACTACGTATGTCTTGATTCCAGTCTTCATGGGATACGTAAGAATGCTTGGACACCTCGTTTTGAGTCCAACACCCAATTTCCTCTCTTTACCTATCCCATAGGTGTCGTTCTATTGGAGGATCTTGTGTGGCATAGTGTAGGCTTCTTTGGCCCCACTCGTGTCAGTATTACGATGATCGCACCATGTTCCCATCCTTGTTCTTTTCTCCTCCCACATCCTCACTGCACGACATTAAACTTTATGTCTCATTAATAACTACGTATGGCTTGATTCCCATCCTCATGGGATATGTAGTAACACCCAGACATTTCATTCATAGGCCCAACCCGTACATCAAGATCTCCCTTTGGGTTGAAGCACCTGGTATAGTGTAGAATTTTTCCCTCATTCATGTCAATTTCATCATGACCGTACCATGTATCCCTCTCCCATGAAATATATACCTATTTCATCGTCATGCATGAAGTTAAATTACACATGAATATTCATGCTTCACACATTCCCTTTATCCTGGTCTTCATCATCTTTCAAATCCAAAAGGACCCCTGAATGGTATGGATGCTTGGCCTAAGGTCTCTCCTATAATTTCAGGCTAACGTCCTCGAGGATCTCGAATGAAAATTTGATACAAGTCCCACGTTTTGAATATGGTCAGTGGTCAACACTCATTTTTTGTTCCCATTCCAGGTCACACGATATAGAAATTGTGTTTCAAATACGTTCAGCAGCTATCCTCTGTCATTTTCACCACCCTTATATGTCCCAAATATGTGGTACAATAACTCATTTTCTTGTTATCCCTTCAAATGTCAGCCTGCCCCGGGCATGAGCGTTCATCTAGTCGGAGTTGGCCCTACCAAAGCTTCTTCCTTCATTATTGTATCCTTATATGTTGGGAAAAGCCTGATCCCATTCCATGTTTCCCACACCGAGCATTGCTCACATTGGCTTAGGAGCTTTGGTAAGGAAATACCCACATAAAGGGTCATGTATATATGGTCTGAATCCTATGACCTTAAGCTAAGATCACTGTTTTCCTCATCACAAGATGTTAAACTACAAATTGGCTGGGTCTTCCCACCTCAGGTCCCTCAAGATTTTCGGCCCCCTGGACCATATTCCCATTTGGGATTGTACAGTGTGGTATGCTCTTATGTCCTCATTCACATCGAGTTACTTGTTGTGTTGTAAACATTCCTCGTCAAGATCTCAGAATCCTTACTGCATGACGTAAAACACCATAGCAATATTCCAATACAATGCGTGTCTTGATACCCATCTTCATGAGATACGTAGGACCGCCCAGACATTTATTCTTCAGGTCCAGTCCTATTTCTTAGAAACTTTCTATCTTTTCTGGGCCCCCACCCCAAGTTCTCACTTTGGATTACGCATTGTGCTGTGGAGACCATGTCCTCGTTCACATCGAGCTATTTATACCATGCCACATACATCCTATTGAGATGCTCCTATACCAGAGTCCTTGCCACATGACGTAAAACTGCATATCATACTTTCAAGAACTATTTGTGGCTTGATTACCATCTTCATGGGATACGTAGGACTGCCAAAACATTTATTCTTTGGGTCTAGCAATATTTCTTAGAATCCTTCTCATCCTTCTAGCCCCTGGAATGAGTTCTTCCATAATAGGGGTATACGGTGTGGTATGGGCTTATGTATTCATTCCCTTCGGTCTTGTAACAACCACTCCACACACCTCTTTATTCTGAGAGACCTTCCTTCCCCTTGTTCCATGCTCATATTTTCGAGTCGTCTGCTCTTAATATGGGCCCCTCGACCCTATTTGGAAATTTTCTAATGTGCCTAGGACCACTCTGGTTCAGCACCTAGAGCACTGGATTCTATATGTACGTGTAATCGCTCATCCTCAGTCTTCATGTCCCACTTTATTTGGGATTTCATCATCTTTCACATCTGAAAGGCCCCCCGAACGACATGGATGCTCAGCCTAAGGGATCTCCTACCATTTTGGGCCAACGTCCCTGAGGATATCAAATAGAAAATTGATACAAGTCCCATTTTGTGAATATAGTTAGCGTTCAGTGATCATTTTTTCCCATTTCTGGTAAAATGATTTGAATACAGGGTTTCAAACATGGTCAGCATCTATCCTCTATCGCCACACCACCCCCATCAATCCCTAAATATTGGTCTCTGGATTCACATCATTTTCCACTCCATCATGTCCATGTATAATTTTGAAACAAATTTTACTATCACTCAATGTTCATTTGTGTGTTAGAAGGACAAATCCACTATAAAGAGTCATTCAGGGCTTCACACTAATTCCCCCCTTCTCATTTATTCCACGTGATGCAAAAACCTTCTCTACCCTTGTTTCCCATGTCAAGTTTAGCTGACATTTGCTTCGAGATTTGGTCAATGTTTATTCATGTTTGGAATATTATCACTTTTCCATGGTCTCAGATCTAAGACCTCAAAACTAAGATCTCTCAATGTCCTTTCCCCAAGATGTTAAACTTTATGACACTTCTAGAACTATGTATGGTTCGATTCCCATACTGATGGGATACGTAGGAATGTCGGGCATCTCATCTTTGGTTCCCACTCAGGTACTACCAATTACCCATTCTGTTTGGCCTTTTGGTCCGGAATTTCATGGGATTGAGTTCTGTGGGATGGGATTATGTTCTCATTCACTTTCAGTTTTCAATGGATGCAACATGTACTCCCCTTCTAAGAGCTAGTCCCTCCTGCATATTGCCTCAAAACTACATATGGATTAATTACCATCCTCATGGGATACATAAGAACACCTAGAAGTATTGTCTTCAGGTCCATCCACAAATTCCCTAACCTTTTCTAGCCCTTTTTCCTGAGGTTTCTTCCATGGAATTGTGCGCGGAGTGGTGTGAACCTCATCCTCATTCATGTTAGGTATGCTTTATCACACCATGCACATTCCACCCTAATGAATCCTTTATTCTATATGTTTCCAATCCATATGACATTAAAATATTCTGCCTTATCCCACATGACAATAAACTATTTCTTCTTTACTACAAGATGTTAAAATGAAATAATTGGTCCTATCATATGACCCTAAATGTGATATTATTGTCCTGGACGCACGATGAAAAACAACACCACTTTTTGATTCCCTCACCCATGGGGACATCATCATTGGTATCTGTCATCTACTATACCATTTTTCAAGTCCTACATATGGATTGATTTTTTTATTGACACTTGGATTCTCCATCCGAGGTTTATCACTTCACAGAAAAAAAACATTTGTCCTAAAGAACAAACAATATCTATCAAATACCTCACCTTTGGATGTGTGTAACCAACCCACATGACAGTATTGTCCCTTGCATTCGTACCCTACCAGGACCTATCTTGAAAAACATATGGCTTGATCCCAATCATAATGGCATACATATAAATTCTCATGCACTTTTCTTCTGTCCTATCCTAACATTCATTTTCATTCCCTCGACCTAAAACCTCCCTAGGGTACACATGGTGGGATTTGGGCTTATGTACCCATTCAAGTCGAGTTTTGAAATGTATCACCATGTGTCTCCCTCCCTACTTTATATTTATGGTTTGAGCTCTAGGACCATTAAAATAAGATCTTGACGTCCTTACCACATGACACCAAACAACACAACATCCTCCAGAACTACGTGTGGCTTGATTCCCATCTACATGGGATACGTAGGAATGCCAACACATTCTGTCTGCATGTCTATATCGAGGAATCTTAAAATCATCCCCCTTTCTTGACCCTTTGGCCTGATCTCCTTCGAAAATATGTGGTGTGGTGCAGACTACTTATGTCCTCATTAACGTCAGGTTTGAAACTACCACATCAAGTACTCTATTTTTTGGATCTCCCATTTCAATCTCTATCCAACCATGTGATGTTAAACTACATGAGTCAACATTTCCTTAACGCATGACATTAAACTGCGATTCTACCCTGAATAAGTTCAGGATGCCCCCTGTTAATTATGGGACATGTCAGTTTCCTGTCCAAAGTGGATCCCCCTTCTATATTGCACGACGTTAAACTATGTGTCTATCTCCCACATTCGTACAATGTAAAAATACAAGAAATTCTAGGTCTTTATCCCAAAGGACATGTTCAGAAGTATGTTTGATCCCTGGTCGGACTGATGCACCCACCTAATGTTTTCCCACCATAGTGGCGTAATTTCATGAGTATTGGATAATTGTGGAACAACCCATCACTCAACCCTCCACGCTTTTCATGTCCATTATTCATACCCCCATCCTTTTTCACTTATGAAGTAACCCCCTAACAGTATGGATGTTTGGCCAATGGATGACCTACTATCCTAGGAAAAGTTTTCAATGACTAATAGATGACATTTTGCGCCAGGCTGTGTGTTTAAAATGTGGTGAGTGGTTGGCTGTCATTTGTTATCCCCATTTCATGCTAACGCAATAGGGATACAATGTTTCAAACATGGTCAATTCTTATCCATTTATTATCATGACACCCTCAAAATGTTCCAAATTTTGGGTACCGTGATTCACACTTTACACCCCCCAACGTTCGAATTTATTCTAACTCCCTTGGAATTACTCCACTCGTGCACCAGAGAACATTGGAAAAATGACCATTCCATAGTCCTGAGAACCTTATCCTCCAGTCAGGCCTCACTAATTATTCCTAGAAATCTGGGTTTTTTAAACCCTTGATGCACAAATATTGGTCAACACCCTCATGTTCGGATGAAGTAACAAAGCCTTGATCCCTTTTTTCTTACATCGGGCATGCCCCACATGAGCTTAGGGATTGATCGCTATATATTTCAAAAATATGTTGGAAATACAATAAAAAAAGACAAATAATGGAACCCATGCATGCATCCATCATAAAAAATAAAAGAAAGAATTTATGTTTAAATGATTACATGCATTATAGTGCCCAAGGATTATCCCATCCCATGTATGGGTTAACCCCTTTGATAGAGCGTTCCAGCACATCCAACCTCTAACTTGTGGCATCCAAGATCTGATGTCCCATGTTTTTCTCTTGCTTCTCATCGGCATCAATGGGGAGTCATTCATCAACTATGACTAGGATTGCTCCTCATAATCTTAGATAGTGGCCATCTCTTCCAAGGATCACCTCATTTTTTCTTCGTACTCTACTAGCTGGGCCTTCAGGAATGATATGAGCCCCCATTGAGCCTTGAGGAAAGTGGTCTACTCATTCAATCGAGTCCTCAAATGATGGATCTATTGTTCAGGCTCCTAGAGGCCTTGAATATTGATGGTCCTTCTCCGCAGCCAGCTGACACTGAGACTGTGTACATCTTCTTGAACCCTCTCAGCACGGTAGTCCCGAATAAGTGCATGCGGGCATTGGGAATCTACTCCTCCAGCACATAGTTCATGAAGTAAGGTAGAAATCCTCCCCATATGATCTATCAATTGTGCTTGAGGGGTCTCCGTGATAAACCAGTTGATCAGCTTTCATGATCGTCAATGAATAGACTTTCTATTCTCTTCATCGGAATAAGTTTCATCCTGATCCTATGGGATGGAAGGTTCATATGCGGGGAACACCTATAATAGATCAGATGTGGGGTCTTCTATGAATTGGTCTCCATTGCTAGAATACACTTCATTGAATTCCACCTAGTTAATGTTATACTCTATCCCACCGGTAATATTGCTCGCTGCCAATGTCCATTCATAAGGAACTATGGCCTATTCATCTGGGGTGCTCAATGAAGTAGAGAGTGGCACCTTGACTCGGAGTGGAGTCTCGGGTCTTCCAACCATTTTCATTATTAACATGTGCACCATTCTGGAAACTATGTATGAAAAGGTTGTGTTAGCCAGTTTGACAAACCGAATGATGGATACACCTCTAGAGTATGACACTTACACTGGTCTACACCTCAGTGTCACCTCGGTTCTACCATCGCTAAGAGGACGGGGCGCGGCCCACCATATACGATTGCGGGTTCTGTGGGTTCTATGAAGGCCACCCCTGCTCCCCCAGTGTCGTTTGGCACTACCACCATGCTCTCCCCAACTGTGGGCCCCGGTGTTGGTTCCTCTATGACTTTCACACCTTCGTCGTCATCAGTGAGAGTGGCCTACTGAAGGTTATCATATATAGGTATGTGTTAGTGGAGAAAGCATGAAAAGTTAGGGTTAACTTTAGTGCACAGAAAGGGAATGGAAACCTACTTCTAGAGTTGCGGAAAATTCACCCAAGGAAATTTCCCCTGAGGATGGTGTCTCACATTCATCAGTATAGGCTCCAATAGAGTTTCCCTCCATTGCTTGACGGGAGTTTCCCATGATAACTTCTTCCCTATGAGATTTGTATATGTGGCCGGGAAAGGGGAAATGATCCGCTAGTTGAGCTGCCATTGGTATTGCGGGAGTAGTCATATTCTGCAACACCCTTGCCCAGTGTGACATCAGTCGAATATCGCCAAGGGAATGTATTTCCTTCTCTAGCTTTGTTAAAAATTTTCTTCCTTCATTAGGGGTAGCATTGAAGCTGCCTTTCGCAAAGAAGAGCTCCCCTAGAGACATCCTGTATATGTTCAGGTTCATCCATAAACCGTTGATGCTGAGGTATTGTTTTATCTTTTCTCATAATTTTCATGCCTCTGGGAAGACGACATCTGAGGGGAACAATACTGGACATAGTTTCTTCCCAAGATCATGAGGGGTGATCCTACAAAAACCCCTAGGTGATTTGCCTCTCTCCTGGGACCTCCTAGATGGAGCCATCCGTCCTGGAACCCCCCCCCCCAACCCTCTTCATGTTCGGTCAGCATTGGATGATTATTTATCAGTTCATGACTTATCGTGCCTACTGTTATAGACTCTCCACCTTGGAGAATATTTTCATTAACTTCCTAACACCCCCATATCGCCACTATCTGGATTCGTGGCGTTGGAACCACCATGATGGCTTGGATGGTCACCTGCTTCAGCATTTCACCAAGGTAGGAAGCCTCCCATCTCTGTGCGTACTCATGAACCAATCTGAATGTAGCATTAGGTTGGGGAATCTCTTTCAGTATCTTCCCATCCTCTCTTGTAAACATCAGCCGTAGTTTTCACGTCATGCATTGGTGATTCTTGTGGCACATGTTCATGTACACCCAGGGAGTCAGCCTCTGCAGACAATGGAATTGTCGAGCGAACCAGTGCGGGGTCGATGGCTCACATATGGGTTCACAATATACTCATGCCACTAGCACACTGCTGTGAAATGACAGTAGATACAACTGTTTCTCTATTGTATCTGTTCCGTTATTAGAATAAGCCCCGGTTGGCAAGGGAAATGGATGAAAGATGAATAGCTATGCTCACCCCATCTTACCCAGCACGATCATAGCATCCAGCCTCAACATGGTGCTCCCCGAATTGTTCAAGATAACTTGGTGATAATGTATACCCAGGGGAGAAATGGCGTTAAGGTATTCATAACCCGCCATGTGCATCGCGATCCAGCTTTAAAGAATGTGGAATATCCTATACAACCACAACGGTCATTTCCCTTCACTGACATGCCAGAGCAAACATTATAACTTTTCTAGCACAGTTATACCCTGATTGATTTATTCCCCTCTGTCCAGTTGAACTACAAATATAAATGTTCTGGGTCTCACCCCCATATGGTCATCTCTTACTAGTAATAACCATCCATAGATCAGTGTTGAGATAAACTCAACAAGCCATCATATTTTTCATTGCTCAGTATTGATACTGTATCCCCATAGCTTCTACTAGATATCTTCTAGGACTCTCCAGTAAAAACCCTCTTTACCCAGCTAAGCTCCTCGTGGGAAAATAGGCGGTTTCATTGGTAATATTCCCTACAATGGGGGGAAATTCATGATGTAACCAAACCACTTCTTGAAGTGGATATCTCGGGTATTTTGTTTGTCCTCATCCATACAGGGAATAAGCCTTAGCAATGCCATCACCAAAGGCGTCATTTCCTCCTTGTCTCCCTAGGAATTCGTGGAAGGGAGGAACTCATCGTACATCTATCCTAGGATTGGGATGCTGTAAATTTGATGAATGTCCCATAGGCTGATGCCAACCCCCCCCCCCCCCCACCCATGATGCAGGTGAAAAGTGTTGGTATCTGGAGACCACCAGTTCAACAACTCCGATACGAATTCCACCGGTTGGGAGCTGCTAAATTGGGAAGCCCAGGCCACCTCATAGGGGACAACCCATCTTCGAACATTCTCAAACTCTTTATAGGACGTGCATGCCCAGTAAGCCCAGGCCTAGTCGTCAATGAAGTTACAACCCTGGTGCAAGTACAAACATGTGATCCACCCCTTTTTTGGATATCCAATCCTGGCCTTGATGATTTTATTGTATAGTGGTGGGGAAGCCTTCTACATCAGCGCCTTAGCATCGATGATATTGACATGATTACACAAAAAATGCACTATGACCAGTGTATGATCTTTCCTGATGTGCCCATCTGCGGCCCTACTCCACTAATATTGCTCAGGGGTACCCCTGAAGTAGTAATATGGCTCATCTTTTCTAGTATCCAGAATGACGACTTCATACTACAAGCCGAAACCGTATAATGTAAAGTTATTTCATAGTGGATATTCCCTATACACCTATTTCATTCGCTCAGTTAGCTATTTTTGATCATAAGTGCTTTGGATTTACTTCCCTACTTTTAGGTTGTCGGCCATGTGCTCCCACCTAGAAAAATTGGAACAAACCTCTTGCGCAGCCTTTCAAGTGTCCATTAAGTCAAATGACTTTTAAAAAATTGGGGCAGAGACATGAGAGTCAAGATAGACCCATCCGAAAAGACCTTTCATGAAGACACTTTGTGGAGATGATCACACCTCCCCTCTTCACCGCAATGAAAATTAGGCTTCGACCAATGTCGCAATGCGAGCATCGGATTGTGATGCTTCGGTTTGATAAAAATAATTTCCAAAAGCACCAAACCAAAGACACTGGTTCGAAAAAGTGTTCGTGGAGAGTATCATTCGTCAATGTGTGTATGAACATTGCCATTCAAAAAGATCCAGCTGCAGAAAAAACACCTCTAAGTCCCTATATATAGGCTCCAAAGGCATGGGCTTTGTGTTGATCCCCGCGCTCTTCGCAGAACCCCGAGCTTCACGGTGAGCCTGTTCTCTTCATAGTGCTCCAGACTTTGTATAGAGACCGTTCTCTTCGCGGTTCCCTTCACCCCACAGACCACACCCACTTTGTGAAGAACCCTTTACGAGAGTGGAAAGGTTACACCCTTAGCGAGTAAGCTTCTCCCCATCCTTCGCAATCCGCCACAAGTTCGATCATCCTTTTTTTCAACAGTTTCTTACCCTCCAAATTCGATCCACTTCTTCTATCGGATCTAATTCTAAGGGGGGGGAATTTTGGAACCAAAAAAGGCATCTGGATCATCCCACAACATCACCAAAGATATCGCAGGAAGTTATCTCACTGAACAGGTCCAAAAGAGCCTCTAAGACCTCTCCAAATGACCCTTTGGAAGAACTTCACATGGAGAGAATATTTCTGTGTTGTCCCCTCCATGAGAAGATCAGCCACATCCTGACATTTTTAGAGTTTTATGCCTACCAAGGCCCCTCTACAGAGTTACATCCCCTCCGCGCCATGCTTTTTGGCGGCCACGTTGACGAAACTATGTGCAGCGTCACACCCCTCCGCGAGGCATATGTGGGCTAATGGAAAGACACCTTTCTACGACATCACTCTCCTATGAAGTGATTTATGAACCCCTCCAACCAGGGTTTCCTATATATAGAAGGTCCCCCCCCTCATCCAAACCACTGTTACTCTGTCATTTCAACTTTTCGGCACCCATTTCGCATAGGCCTTTGCAAAACCCTCAAATAGATTGTCAAAGGTAATTACCCTTTGCGATGTGAACCCCTTTGTGTATATTGCAGCCTCCCCCAATGGTGTAGATTCCCATTGTGAAGGACTATTATCTTCACAGGGGAAGGGGACCCTTCGGGGTGCTTGAGGTTTTCCGAAGCATAGAGCCTTCATAGAATTATCTCAAGGTTTCATGAATCATAGAGCCTTCATGAAATTCTGTCAAAACAAATTGGTAATTTCTGAGGCGAAGCCCTGCTCCCTTAAGGGAGTCTCTTAACGAAGCCTCAGCCTTTCATAAAGACCCCCCCCCCCGCTTCGTGAAGCCTCACCTTTGTGCAAAGACCCCCCTCTCCGCGAGGCCCTTTACCTTCGCAAAGGCCATACTATTGTCCAAGTCCCTCCTCTTCATGAAATCTAATTTATTCGAATATCCTGTCATCGTTGTGAAGCGCCTCTTTCTAATATTTAATTATTTTCACACCCCTTTTTTCGTGCGGCCTTCTAGGTTTGTACAAAGTGATTTCAAAGTCACTTTGGTAGTGTTTCACATTGCGTTGCTTAGCCTTATGCTTCTTCGCATAGGCATGCTAATGGCTATTGATTCTTCGCAAAACCATGCTAACGTAGACCCCTCAGTATATCACTCCACAACACCCCCTTTCCATGGCATTTGTCAGTGCCTTCCCTTCACCAATGTTGAAAGTTCACCGGTTATGTCAGTCCTATGGGTGCAGAGTGAACGCACATTGTATGAGCTACGTCACGTTAAACTTCCAAGCACCATATTCCTCCGTACATGACATTAAAATATAGCCTCACACTATAAATAATACATGGGGTGCTGCACCTCGGAAATTATTCGTTCTTGCTCGTATCCACAGAAGTGAGATCTTCCTCACATGGAATGAGATCATCTTTGTTGGAGCGGTGTCTATCTGTGGGGAAGTGAAACCATCTCGGTGTAAGCCCCTAGCCTTTCATGAGAGAGGTAGAATCCCTTCTCCACCTCCTCTATTCTGTGTAAAATACCAAAGGATAGATGGGTATATGGACCTTAGTTATCCTATACCTCTCCAGTTGGACTTTGTCGCCATCGAGCCTCCATCATATAGTATGTCCCAATCTCTATCACCCTGGGCCGCAAACCATGAATAAGCCATTGTTTCCTATTTGGGATTATAACCATGTGTACGGCGCACTCCACTTCCCATGGATGCCCCTTTCGCGATGTGATCGTCACGTATTTTTTGACTCTTGTTTCTCACACCGAGCATGACTCACATGGTCTTAGAGTTAGAATTGACTATGGAATCCTTCCTAGGAAACCTTAGCGTGTATGCCCCATCCCATCATGAACTACTTGAACTTTGATCCTTGTCTCCAAGTTAAGGTAAGTAGGAATCCTCCCTAAGGTTCAATCCCAACTCCCATCGGTCCCGACCACTTCACGTCGGTTCACCCTCATTCCTCATGATGTTAAACTGTATGCTCCCTAACTACTTCAACTTTGTTCCTTGTTTCCTATGAGAGGTATGTTGGAAGCCCCCCTAAGTATCAAGCCCAACACCCATTGATCCCGACCACTCCACATCGGTTCACCCTCATCCCGCATGACATTAAACAGTATTCTCGTTTTGTCTCACATGACGTTAAACTGTATGCTCCCTAACTATGTGGATGTATCCCCATTCCTTAGACTAGGTATGTAGAAAGCCTCTCTGAGGTTCATGCCCAACACCTACTTGACCTGAACCCTTCATGTCGGTTCACCTTCATCCCGCAAGACATTAAACTACATCCCCCATTCTGAACTATGCAGAGCTTGATCCCTGCCTCTTAGTTAGGGTACATAGGAATCTTCCATGAGGTTAAACCCCATCCAGTGGTAAGCCGTTGTGACTCCCAATCAATGGTAATTCGTTATCCCCAATCAATAGTAAGTTATTGTCCCCAATCAGTGGTAAGCCTTTGTACCCCATCCAGCGGTAAGCTATTGTGAACCCCACACGATGGTAAGTCGTTATAAAATTAACATCGTGGGTTTGATACATATCTCTCAGGTATGGTATGTAGGAAGCCTCCATGAGGTTCAACCCAAAAAACTGGAAAAATTTGGTGTCCACCCTTTTAGGACCCACACCTTTGGCCCTCTCCTCACACATCAGAAAATCCTGGGTTTCTTACCACACGTAAGCCCCAGTATATCATCGGGTCATTGTCCTCTATGAACACCCCGATTCTATACCACCATCCTGAACTACACGGACATTAATTCCCAAACATAGGGATGCGTAGGAAGCCTCACTAAGGTTAAATCCCATCAATCATGTCCCATTGGGGCCTCTCTCCCTCAAGCCTATGTGTTTTGGGAAGGTCATTCCCTAACCCAGAGGTTCTACTTCCTCTGCATACCATCCATGCATCCATTCTCACGAGCCACCTCCTCATGTATCTCATCGCCCCACCGAACTACGTGGACATTCATTCCCAACCTTGGGGATACGTCGGAAGTCTCTTTGAGGCTTAATCCCAGGATCCCTATCGTCCTCATGTCAGTTTCATCTCATTCACCACCCATTTCTATCAACAATCACTATTCGTCCTAATTCTTACTTGGGCCGCCACATCCCAATGAGATCATGTCTCCCATTTACTTGCAGCTCCTAGCAGCAATCGGGTAACAAACCACATGTTGGCCCTAGTATCAGTCCTCCCTCCTGAGGTTTCACTCATCTGATCCACTCTTATCAGTGTTCTGATTAGTCCGATCTGTCTTCGTTTGACATTAAACTCAAAGTATACCATATGTTAAACATAGGAAGATCAGGAAAACCTCAGAGACATTCCTATGACATAAAATTCCTAGAACTCTAGCCGGGATGCCTTGGGATTCCATGCCATCGAGATGCCCTATCATAAGGGGAAGAAAGCCACACACATCAGTGTTCTAGCTTCCATACACGCTAGTGATTTTCAGTGTGACTACTCCCTCGATCAAAGGTTGCTTCCTTGACTGGACCCCTTGGAATGTCCATACATAAGCAGTGTAATTAACAGGTATTCATAAAAACATGGCATTGGGAAGAGTTTCACGAACAACATCTTATGTCTATGAGGGAGACTCAAACTAGGTGACAAGTTCTGAGGAAGAATCCACAGAAGGAGGATTCGACATCCCATTGTCCTGTTTCGATCAAGGACAAAACATCCCTGAAATAGTGAAGGATGCCTCCCACCTTTGGAAAGCAGAAATGCGGGGAAACAGCTATGCATCCTCCTCGAAAGATGAATACACGCCCCGACGAAAGTGTCGAAAACACTCACTTCATGAAATCAAATGATTTATGAATAACACATAGAAATCATAAATCATAATGGTAACTTGTGGCATCCATAACATATTACATTATAGATTTCAAATATTCATAGGCAGTTACGTTTGGAATACCCATCATAGTATATTACCTAAATCTCTTAGGAGAAACATTAATGTTTACCTCTGTCACGTTACCCAATGCATTGGAGAGCTATCTCGGGCTCACCCACCCTAAGTTTATCCGGGAACCACCTATATTTTGATTATCACTTAACCACCCGTCAAATGTCCAATTACCATTACATAATCATAACACATAAAAGATAAAAGTTATCATCATTTCAGTCATCAATCAGAATAGATCAATTTGATATATTGAAATATTCAATCCATTGCCAAAACCATTTAAAACATTTAATAAAGTGATTTTTGAATCAAAGTTTCCTATACCACTTTGAAAGTTTTAAAGTAATTAAAATTTTAAAACATTAATTTCCATATAAATAAATCCATAAAAACATTTTGAAAACATGAACATTATAAGAACAATTTTTAAGATTAAATCTTTAAAACATTAAAAACATTGTTTTAGTTAAAGAGTCGCTTACAACTTGAGAAAATACTTGAATAAAAATAATTAAAGAAGAACATTAAACGAAACCTGTAATATCATGAGAATAAGAAGATTAATGATATAATATGTCAAAAGGGAATTATATACACCTTATCGGATAATATTGTTTCATAATATCATGATATGCCTCCATGAAAGGAGATTGAGATGAAGTCCCTTACAAAGATTGTATCAATGGTGTAAGAATTTATTAAATGGGTGATTATGTATAGCAATAATATATCCACAAAAAAGTGTAAATTACAACATTAATAAAGAAATTGTGATTACACACATAATATTGGAATAATATAATCAACTAAGTATGCATAAAACCCCATGAGAGGAAATTTAGTTTTGAAATCCCCTTATGAAAATTCGGCAGCCTAAAAAAATTCAGAAAATGAGTTTATAAGAGAGAAAAAGGTCTCTTGTCACTTGGAAATAAATTAAATAAATAAGGATATAAAATAACATATCCCAACATAATATAATATAAATTAAAATTTTAGTTCGGGTTTGGCTTAGTGGTAAGAACCCAGTAATCCTACATGAAAAATGGGGGTTCAAAACCAATTGGAAAAAGGTTACTGTAGTGGTACTATAGTAATGGTAGTACTATAGATCGGCGGGTACTATAGCAGCGGTAGGGCACTGTAGCAGTGGTGGTACTGTGGGGGTATTGTAGCAGGCGGGTTACTATTCACAAAATGGGAATTAGGTCAACAATCTGGTCCTACGGGCTATGTAATGGGCTACAAGACCACTGGGCCTTGGGGCTATGTAATGGGTCTCCCTCTACCCAATTAAAATAAAACTTTTATTTGATTTAATAATAAATTGAGGCTTCAGCCCCAACCTTTAAAAAAATAGAAATTAAAAGACATAACATAAAATAAGTCTTTGACTAAAAGAGGACGGTGAAAGCTTCCCTTACAAATGTCATATCATTAGATTAAGTAAAAATTAATGAAATAAATATTTGTTACAAATATAAGTACACCTAATAAAATTGGTTATTCCATGTAAATCAATTATAGGTCATTCCCGCATATTCTTTGAATAATAAAAACCAATGACATGGATATTAACTCCATGAATGGATATTGAGTTAAGATTTACCTTACCATGAGTCTGACTTGTCTCATATATTCTTTATATTCCTAAATAAAAAACATAGGTTAATTTATAATTTATTAAGAACCTTATTCAAGATTATTATTCCTTTGAAATCACTTATTATCAATTTATAACAATTAGTAAATTATATTGGTCGTTTTGTCGATATTCACTTCTTGAGTCGAAAATGAACTTGTTTGATGTAAATTTGTCTGTGTGGTCAAAAGTACATAATATCTAGAATATTATTCATGACTTAGGTATCATATATATCCAATATATATGTATTTAGATCTAGTATATATGTACTTATTATAGTACATATCATTTGAATATAATAAATGAAACACATCGTTCATGGAGATGGTAAGTCGTACATACGCATGAACATTATTTTCATTTCTTTTTCATATTAAATGAAATGAAAAATAAATGATACATAGGTATATTATAATTCCAATATAATATATTATGTTATTTATGTTATATGTGTTCATTAACTCTATCCTGTATACATTCAATGTATGGCATAAACGAGTCATATCCCTTTGAGGAGGCGGTAGTCCACACTTCCTCAAATGAAATAATAGAATTTACATATTATGGAAAGCATAAAGGTATGATGTAAATGAAAAATAAATAAGTATAGAAACATCATAAATATATTATATATCATATATAAATACAGTTCCATCATAATGGCCAACATGAGAGATAGTATGGGAAAATTGAACAATAATCATTTCATGAGGTAGTAGTTCATCGTCCACAGAAAAAACATGTTCATATCCTTTAGATGGCATTGTGTGTAAGGGTACTTCAAATACTTCTCATAAAAAAAATCCTATTATATTTTGTATACTTATCTTCTTATGTAATCAAATAATAAGAATATTATAGTGATTGAATATTTAAAATAATGGAAAGTAACTTTAGAGAATATGTTGCCTCTTAAAACTTGTAACTCCCTTTCATTTGAGCCAAAAGGATTTCTTGAACTACCTTCTACATAAGGTAAGGCTTGTAGAAGAATAAAGGGATTATGGGAGAATTTTTTGGCAGAGTTTTTTTAGCCAATGGGATTGAGAGGGGTGTTTAAATGGGTAGGTGTGGTGCCCTTTTGTAAGAGGGAGGAGGGGCACTTTAGGAATGTTTTCAATTATTATTTTATGATAAAATGATTTTCAGTTTCAAAAGGTCCCAATTTAATTAATTTAAAATATAAGATGTTTTTTGTTCTAAAAACTCTCAACCAATAGGTTTTAGACAATTCGATGTCAAAAATATAACCTTATCTTTTATCTTTAACCCTTAGTTAACTAATTTGACTCTTAGCATGTCTTCTTGTATACTCGTACTATATGGTTAATACAGTTACTATAAAATTCCAATCTAATCTCAAGTGGTTCATTAATTACATGTTCAAAATTATTTGAGCCATTTGGTTGAATCTTAAATTTTTAGGACTATTATATAATTTAATAAAATAGTATGTTTTTTAAAAACACATTTATTTTTATTTTCATACTATTCATATCATGAATTTTCAAAAAATACATAACAAATTTTGTATTTCAAAAAATACTACAATAATTCAAAGATAACAAATCATAATCATCCATAAAACTATTTTATGGATTAAAAAGTTTCCAAATAAATTTATTTTAATATTTATAATATCATTCATTTAAATCATTCATTAATAAAGAAATCACTACATCATCATTGTGTCTTACATAAATTTATTTATTTGATTCTAAAAATTATAAATAAAATAACATAATGTGGGAAATATTTTTAGCTTTGTAATTAATTTTTATAGTTGAATATATCACTTATATAACCCTATATGAAAATTATTTTATTAAAAGATACATTTTTATTTCATATTTATTTTTACTTTTAAATTAATTCTTATAAAATGTCATTTTCACACCCACGTGGCTCCATAGGATCCCCAAATCAACCCAAGGATGCCCATGGTCGGAAATATCTCATAAAATAGGGTTATGATATGTGTTAGGATAGTTTAATATTGTTATAATATTATTTATTACCCTTATTTACCATATTTACCCTTTAACCACGGTAAATAAAAATAATTACTGATGTTACTATTCATAATGTCCAAAGGCAAAAGTTACCTATTTACACAATTTGGAATTTATAATTCCAAATATGAAATCATTTTTTCAAATTCAAAACACAGATTTTGTAGTAATTAATTTAAAGTTAATTCTAGTAGTCATAACCAAAAAGCGGGGTTTTAAGAAATAATAACTATCAAAATACTAACATGTGTTTATGTTCAATTTAAAAGTGAAATTACTTCCAATGGACATAATTGTATTAAATGATAATAAAATAATTCAATTATAATTGAAAAATTATATAAATTCATTAAAAATAAACATTACACATTTTAAACTAAAAGGTTATCTTATACCTCTCATTTTGCATCCCAATGAGTAATAACTCGCAATTTCCCTAAATTCAAGGATAATATAAATAATAATGGTTCTTTCTAACTATAGTCATAAAATAAATGATAATTTTTCTTCAATTAAAATTTTTATAAAAAATATTAAGGGTTACAAATAATATAAGTCTTCCAAAGTAATCCCATCATTAATACATTTAATCATATCATCATCCATATATCTGATATAACTCTTCAATTCCTAAAATGTTAACATCTTAGTCATCGAACATTCTTCAGGAAACTTTATCCATGTTTTTTCATCTTATTATTTTATTCTTACATCCTATTGAAAATCATGCATAACTTCCAAATATTCAATAAGGTTTAAATATGAGAAAATAAATAATCGATACCTTTCAGAGGTCATTTTCAGTTTCCTCATCTTCAATTGGAATGGAATTAGGAATTAGTAGATATATATTTGTATGGTACTACTAATCTCATTTTCAAACCATCTTCGTAGTACATATATTTGGGTAATGACCATGCACACCATATTTAAAACATTAAATTGATCCCTCAGAAAGAACTTCTTTCCCTTTCCTGGAGTCAACTAAATGGTTAATTTTTCCATGGCAGGTTATTGATTTATGAAATTTATTACCACATATATAACATCTTCTTTCCCCTTTGATGCATTTTCCTAGTTGTTTCTTTCCACATCCTTGACAAATATGAGTTTGAATATAATTACATTTATGATTATTACCTGAACTTCCATAGGGATTCATTTCTCACGTATACACTACCTTAGAAGATTTTACAAGGTTCAAGTGGTCAATCATTACTCCAGATAGTTGGCTAAGAATAACCACAAGAGTTATCATTATATCTTCAATTTCATTCGTTTTCTTATTCAGAAAACCACCATAGTTTCCTGCACATCCATTGTTACTTTGGTTCCTACTATATCCATCCATTTACTAAAACTAAAATGGTCAGTGTGAGTATATCATTAAAATCATCATATATTGTATTATGAGGAGGGTAAACAATAAGATATACTTATTCAAGTTATCTTAAATTCATTAAATTTATATAAAATAACTATGAATCATTCTAATATGTTAATCACTGTGGTTATATAAAACATGTCACTTATGATTAAATAACACCCTAACCTTTAAAGGCACCTAGACCGGCCTCTAATACCAACTACAAGGCCCCAATCATAAATATTAAATAATCTTCTGTTAAGTCATGTCTTCAACATTGATTATATTTTTAGGTTTAGAGTTTTAGATAATTATTCCATAACTATTACATAAAATCTCAAAAAATTAAAAAGTAGACACTTCTAGTCTATCCATTTTTTTACAAAATAAAAAAAAGAATTATTTTCTTGATATAAATATTCTTGAATTATTCATTTCTTTTACCCTTCCTTATACACTGTGAAAAACATTTCCATAACTTGGGATGATCATAAAAATCCTATTGTAAGGGTTATAAAAAAAAAGAAAACATTAGCCTGTCAATATATAAAAATCATTGAAATCATACTTTTCAATTATAAAACATAATATCTTTAACATAATTCATGAAATCATAAGATTTATGAATAACACATAAAAACCATAAATCGTAATGGTAACATGGGAAATCCATATCATACTTACATAGTAGATTTCACAGATACATAGGGAGTTATATTTGGAATACCCATCACACTATATTCCCTAAATCTATTGGGAGAAAAATTTACATTTACCTCTGTGACTTTACCTAATTCATTGGAAAGCTATATCAGGCTCACTCGCCCTAGGTTTATTATGGAACCACCCATATCTGTTTTATCATGTAACCACCCAACAAATGTATAATTACCATTACATAATCATAACATATAAAAGATAGAAATCATCATTATTTCACACATCAATCAAAAGAAATCAATTTTAAATATTGAAATATTTAATCCATTTCAAAAACCTTTTAAAACATTTAATAAATATATTTTTGAATCAAAGTTTCCCATACCTATATGAATATATTAAAGGAATTAACATTTTAAAACATTAATATCTATATAAATAAATTTTTAAAACCATTTTGAAAACATGTACTTTAATGAGAAATATTTAGAAGATTAAATCCTTAAAACATTTAAAACAATGTTTTAGTTAAAGAGTCCCTAACCACTGGATAAAATACTTAAATAAAAATAATTAAAGAATAACATTAAACGAAACCTATAATATCATGAGAATAAGGAAACTTATTATATAATAATTCAAATGGTACTATATACACCTTATAGGATAATAAAGGTGAACAATATCAAAATATGCCTCAATGAAGGGATGTTGAGATAAAGACCCTTACAAAGACTGTATCAATGGCGCTAGAATTTATCAATGTGGTGATTATGTGTAGCAATAGTATATCCACACAAAAAAGAGTGGAAATTACAATATTAATAAATAACATCAATTCTAGATACAATCATGGCATAATATAATAAATGAAGTATGTGTAAAACCCAATAAGAGGAAATTGAGTTTAGAAATTCCCTTACAAAAATTCGGTAGGCTAACGACATCACATAAAAATTAAGAAAATGAGTTGAAGATAGAGAAAAAGGACTCTCATTAAATGGTAATAAAATGTGGAGAAATAAGGATATATAGTAACATATCCCAATATAATAAAATGTAAATTAATGTACATAACATAAAATAAGTCTTTGACTAAAATGGGACGGTAAAAGGTTCCCTTACGAATACTGTATCATTAGATCTAGGATAAATCAATGAAATAAATATGTTTGAAAAATATAAATACACCCAATATAATTGGGTATTCAATGTAAAACAATTATAGGTCATTCACACATATTCTTGGAACAATAAAAACCATTGACATTGATATTAACTCAATGAATGGAGATTTAGTTAAGATTTCTCTTACCTTGAGTCCGAATTGTCTCGTTCATTATTTAAATTCCTGAATAAAAAACATACATTAATTATAATTTATTGAGAACCTTTTTAAAGTGTATTATTACTTTTACATCACTTATTATCATGTCAGAACAATTATTAAATTATATTGGTCTTTGGTTGATATTCACTTCTTCTGTCGAAAATGAACGTGTTTGATGTAAATTGTCCTTGTGGTCAAAATACCATAACCTCCAGAATATTATTCATGGTTTAAGTATAATATATATCCATTATATAGGTATTTAGATCCAGTTTATATTTATTTATAATATTACATATCAATTGTAGATAAGAAATGAAATGTGTTGTTCATGGAGACGATAAGTCGTACGTACGCAAGAACGCTACTTTCATTTCTTTTTCATACTAAAGAAATGAAAACTAAATGATTAATATGTATATTATAATTATATTATAATATCATACATTATATATTTTATATACGTTAATTAACTCCATAATTTATATGTTCCATGTATGACATGAATGAGTCCTATCACTTTGAGGGGCAGAAGTCCGTAAATCCTCAAATGAAATTATCGTATTTACACATTATGAAATGCATTAAAGGTATGTTGTAAATGAAAAATAAAGATGAATAGATACAACATAAATATCTTATATATCATATATAAATATAGATTCATCATAATATCTATCATGAGATATGGTAGGGGAAAATTGAACAATCATCGTTTTGTGAGGCAGTAGTGCACCATCCACAGAAACAGTATGTTCATATCCATTAGATGGAGGAGTGTTTAAGTGTAGTTTGAATACATATAATAAAAACATTATAGTATATTTAGGATACTATTTTTGTTATGAAATCAAATAATAATAATAGAATAGGTAGTGAAGAAATAAAATGATGGAAATGAACTTTAGACAAGATGTTACCTCTTAAAATGTGTAACTCCCGTTGATTTGAGCCAAAAGGCTTTCTTGAATTTACTTATGCCTAAGGTATGGATTATAGGATGAATATAGGGATTTTGGGAACTTATTTGGGTAGTTTTTGGATAAGACAAGGGGCATGAGAGGTGTGATTAAATGGGTAGGGGTGATTCCCTTTTATAAGAGGGGGGAGTGGCACTTTAGGAAGGTTTTGAAGTGATATTTTATTATAATATGATTTTGTATTCCAAAATGTCCCAAAGTCATTTATTTGAAATATAATATTATTTGGGGTCGCAAAACCCTCAACCAATAGGTTTTAGATTATTATAGGTCAAAACATTAACCTTTTCCTTTAGCTTTAACCCTTAGTTAACTAATTGAACTCTTACCATGTTTTCTTGTATATTCATACTATATGGTTAATATAGTTACTATAAAATACCAATGAAACCTCAAGTGGTTAATTAATGATTTTTTCAAATTTATCTAAGTCATTTTTATGAATATTATATATTTAGGAATATTATATCATTTAATAAAATTGTATTTGATTTAAAAACTCATTTATGTAAATTTTTATACAATTCATATCATGACTTTTTATAAAATCCATGACTTTATTCTTTTTAAAAAATCTTTAATTGAAATATAAAAAGTCAAAATAATCCATAAAATTCATGTATGGAATAAAAACTATCAAAATAAATTTATTTTAATATTTATAATCTCGTTAATTTAAATCATTCATTAATAATGAAATCACTACATCATCATTTTGTCATAAATAAATTTATTAATTTGATGTCTAAAAAATATAACTAAAATAACATAAGATAGGAAATAATTTTATAATAATAATGCATATTTATAGTCAAATAGATCAATTATATAACCACATATAAAATGTTTTTTATTGAAAGATACATGTTTATATAATATTTCTTTTTAATTTAAATTAATTCTTATGAAATGTCACGTTCACACCCAAGTGGCTCCATGGGGTCCCTAAATCTACCCATGGATTCCCATAGTCCATCATATCTCATTAAATAGTATTATTACATGTGTTAGAGTAGTTTAATATTGTGATAATATTATTTTTTACATTTATTTACCTTATTCTCCCTTTAACCACGGTAAATAAAAATAATTTCTGATGTTACTATTCATAATGTCCAAAAAATAAAAGGTTCCTATTTACACAATTGGGACCTTATGGTTGAAAATATGATATAAATTTATCTAAATTTATAACACAGAGGTATCATTAATTAATTTAAAATTAATTCCTTTTTTCATAACCAAAAAGTGGGTTTTTAAGAAGTAATAACAATCAAAAGATTGACAAGTGTTTATGTCCAATTCAAAAGTGAAATTTCATCCAATGACCATAATTAGATTAAATAATAAATATAATCCAATTATACTTTAAAAAAATTAAAAGGATGATCTATATATAAAAATAAATTAGATGAAAAGTTATTTTTGACGTAAAATGTTGTATTTTTTCACTATTCATTAAAATATGAACTTTATGAGAAAATTCAAGAAAAAATATACAAAGTAAATTTTTTTGTACCTCTTCTATAGAAGAATATTTCTTTTTTAAATAGAACATATAAAAGTGTAAAAGCTATATTTAAAAGGTTTCTCCATCAAAAAATGGTAAAACTACATATTTAGAGAAGTACTTCATTTATATGAAAAATTTTGAATTTGTTCTTATATAATATCTAGAAAACATATAATATGAATTTAAAACGTTATATTTAATATATAAAATATATTTTTCATTAAATAAAAATCCATAAAGAGTGATTTGATTTTATAAACACATTTATTCTCTTCTAAATATGTTTTCATAAAAACACATCATTTAAATTAAATTGGTTTTTATTAACTTTTCTAATATATTTGGTAACCAAAAAATCATTATTTAAACATTACTAAACCATTTTTAAAAATTAATTTGATACTATTCATTCCCTCCATTCTAAAGTCTAGGAATTTACTACCATTTAAAATAATAGTATTATTATGGTATTATTTTTCAGTAAAACTCAATGTTGCGTGCAACGTAAGATTTCGGAAAAACTTGTTGTTGTGTGTCGAGTACGCTTTCTAAAAAAGTGTCCCCTTTAATATAAAATTAATATATTATTCATTATTATTAATTGAAATCAAAAAGGTATTATTCTATAAATACCTAGGTCGTTACGCTTAGTCACCCTAAGGCCCTCATCTCAAAATCATTATCTTCTATATTTCATATAAATACTAACGTAAAATAAGTTTGGGTACCTAAGAATATTTTTTCTAAACCAGTTGGACTAATATTTTTATGGGTACCAATGAAATCATAAATATTTTGCTATAGCATACCTATATTGGAAGCATAGTAATAGATGTGTGGTATATAGATAGTGGATGTTTACAATATGTAACCAATGATATCTCTAAATTAATATCATTTGATAAGAGTGATGGTGGTAGTAATACTTTCCATGATAATTTAGTGTGAAATTATAATGGTTTTAGAGAACATGTAATTTAGAATTAAATTATTATGTCAACATTTTTGCTTTTTATGGGAAAAACTTATTAAATAGGTGTCTCAAGGCATTGAGATGGTAATGTGAATATGAAATTTTAAAATGAAAAGTGTATATATTTTTTAATAATAATCTATCTTGTTTTATGAAAGAAAATGATAACATTTATTCATCTAATTTCTATAAGTTTAATGAATATATTATAAATTGTATAAAATTGTATGATCTGACAATTTATAGTTCCATATAATCTTAGGCAATGTAAATTTTTCATTGTTACACAAGCGTTCCAAAAAGAAAATGCATTTGTATCTACCCTAGATAAAAATTTACATCACCTATATATTTGATTAATTTTTACAAGCTATGAAACATAAAGAGAAAATCATTTCGATCCAAGAGTTATAGACATCCAAACTACATCAACATTTACATTTGGATTTATATTCCCCCTTAAAAAATTTTGGGTCTTGGAGGGAAATTTTTATCTATTTTTTATTGTTTATTAATATAGTATGTTTACATAGAAGTGTTTTCTTATAAAAAAATATTGGAAGTTTTTTAAAATTATTTCAAATTGTAAATTAGTTAAAAATGAATATTTTCATATAATTTTATCAATTAGAAGTGATATATTTATTAATTTCTCAAATCTATAATTTGATAATTTATTTGGTGATAATTGGTATAATATTGTTTCATACCCTAGGTATCCACTACCAAAGAGTGTTCTAGAAATGAAAAATTTTAAATTATAAGAAATGTCTAGGAAACTTTTAAATTAGTACCCTTTTCTAAAATATTTATATGAAGAATATGTTAAATTTTCTATTCATGTTTCTATTTGAATTATGATTTGGATGTTTTTAAGGAATACACCTTATGAAATCTTGAAAGGAACCCTAGAATTTGTTATTTTGGAGTATTTGGATATAATGTTTACATTATTAATTATAATGAATATATATAATTTTTTTTTCAAACATAGATAGTGTTTTTTTCTTGGGTATTCTAATTCAATTGAGGAATATCTAGTTTTTATGAAATGATAATTATATTTTAAATCATTTTTCTATGTTAAATTTGATGAATATCATTTAATGGAATTAAAATTCAATTTATAATTTGTTGAGGAAGAGTTCTAATAATTCATAATTGTTTAACCTGAAAGTTAATAGTTAGATGCATGTATTTAGGGGGATTATATCTCTTGATTAAAAATTAAATGAGAATAAATATCATCATATATAAAATATAATTGGTGGTAAACCTAATTGCATTAAAATAAAAAATTCCTTAAGAAATTTGTATTCCAGTAATTATTTTATTTCATATTGTTTCCTCAAAATATTGACGAATCTTTTTCAAATTCAATTTGAATTATGGAAATTCATAAATTAAATTAAATAATTTATGTTATATTAATATCTAGACCACAATTAAACCCCTTAAGGATTAAAATATTATTTCCACATCATAGATCTTTAGAATAAATTTATATGATTATATTCAATAAATTAGAAATAAATTAAGGTTAGTGGATCAATGCTACAATCAGGAAGAATGAATTGATTTTGATACATTATTTCACAATTTTATTATTTATAATCAAAAAACAATTAGCACATATATCTCATTTAATAATTATGAATTTAACAATGGGTGTTAAAACTAACTTTTGGAATGAATCTTTTTATGAATATGTTTTTGAAAAAAAAACTCTTAGGTTTTGAGAGTGAATATGAACAAAAACATGACTTGACGCATTTAAAAGATCATTATGGTCTGAAATAATCTCCTTGAGCATGGTATTATAGGTTTTCATAGTGTATTTTGAATAATGTGTTTTAAAAGGGAAAAGTTGATTCAAGATTATTTATTAAAAGTTATTCAAAATATAGTTCAATTTTTCAAATATATATTGATGATATAATTTTTGGATCCTCAAGAGATTTAAATTCAAATTAATTTTCAAATTTAATATCCTCAATGTTTTTTAGGATTTATATGGGTGAATTTATTCCCGTTGGGTTTTCAAATAGCTCAAAGAAATGATGTTATCTTTCTTAATAAATCAAAATATTCTAAATAAATAGATAAAATTCTTAATATTGGTGGTTGTAAAAGAGAAAATATTCCAATGAGTAATTTTTTTAATATTAATTATGATGAATATGGAAAGACAATTAATAATAAAATGTATATATAAGTTACTATTAGCCTAATTTATTTAATCGATGTTTTTCCAGATTTTATTTTTTTACTGTGTATATGTTCTAGATTCCAATATAATCCAATAGAAATGAATTTAATTGTAGTAAAAAGAGTAATTAAGTATTCCAAAGGATCTTGGAATCTCATATTATTTTATCTTACATATACTTCATTTTAACTGGATATTTTCTTATATTTTTATTTTTTTGGGTCAAAAAATAGATTGAAGATTAAAAATTGTTATGTGTAACACTCATAATAAATTTTTATACTCATGGAGTTCTAATAAATAAAATTTAGTAGAATAATAAAATATTTACAGTGATTATATTATTATTTTATTTTATTTATTATACTCATTATAGATTAAATTCAAACTATCATATTTCAAGTTTCATTTTTAGTGGATCTCTATTTTCTGTGACAATGATTCTACAATTTATATCTAAAAAATCTTTTAAAACCCTCTAGGAATTAACACATTTATTTATCATATCACTCTATTAGAAATAATTTTTAAAAATTAAATATTATTTTTCGGAAATTTTCTCACTAAAATATCAGTATACTAACATTATTATTCCTCCCTGGATATAATTCACCATAACTGTAACCGAGGATCATGTTCTAAAAACATATTATTTACATTATATCCTTGATACCAAACAATTAGACTTAATTTTAACCATCCATAATGAAAACCCCAATATGAATTATTAAGTCTCTTACATACCCAAAAATATTTTTAAGATTATATTTTTATTGAATTTGTAAAAATCCATTTATGTAAAAATAAACATGTATTCAATTGAAAACTCTTATTTAAACCCATAAGTTCTAATGATTTTTTTTCATCATTATCCCCCAAAAAATTCTCCAAACATGAAACCCTTGAAGTAATAACTTACTTAAAATCATTATTCCTAACCTAAAAAAATTGAAACATAATAAGGTTGATCTCAAATTCCCATTATGGGAAAATATATACATTAATAAATGAATATCATCAGTGAGAATAATGTTAGAATAATTGTATGAGAACTTAAAAAAAATTATAAGAACATCATAAGGGGATTAGTACCCATATAAACACTGTTAATAAAATAGAATCCATGTAATAAATCTATAACATAATACAAGTCGTATTTCAGTCAACAATCATGAGATATGTGTATATAGTCAATCCCAAAGGAACCATCAAAACTTATAAAAAGCATAGAGAAATCATGTTTCTATCTCATGACATCAAAATTTGAATATAGAATAACCTAAATAGGTTAATTACATTATTATATTAGGATTAAATTCCACATAGATAACTCCATAATCTTTTAGTATATTATTATATTCATAAAACTCCTTCTCAAAATTGAATTAAATGCTATATAGTTTACTCAGTCATATTACCCAATGCATTAGAGAGAAATATCGGGATATCCAACCATCATAAGAGATATCAATATCATATATCATCATATATATTATAAAAGAAGCATTAAATTAATATTTTATAAATGTCTTTCATTTCATCATAAAACTCATAGAGATAACTATCATTTGCTTCACAACTTTATTAACCGACGGAAAAGAAAGTGGTTTCATCACATTTCTCGTGAAAATATCATCATAACTTAAGCAAAGAAATTATATGGATAGTGTCACTATATATCATCCCTATTAAAATATTTTTATCAATTTATATATGTTTATATAAATGAAAAATATTTTTTTAAAAGTATTTAAAAATATACTTTTAATGACAAGAAGAAATATTGTATGTTTTTGGTAACCTTTAAGAACTAAAAGCTAAAACAATAATGATTAATGCTATTTTAATTAAAAAAAATGAAAAAATGAAATATTATTTTAATAATGTGTAAATTACATCATTATGGGAACACACGATCAATGTATAAATTTTAATCAAATCATTTATTTCATACTTTTGTAAACATAGTCAAAAGTGCCATGTTGAGAAATCTTCAATAAATTTCATTTTAAACATTTTAAATGATTGCAAAATAACATGTAAAATAAATTTTGGAAATTATTTATGTTTATGTGAAAACATTACTTCAAAAATATAAATAGATTAGGTGAAATAAGTTTGTATAAAATAATTTAAAACATTTGAATCGATGAATTTAAATAGAATAATTTTATTATTCCTTTAAAATTCAAAACACATTTAAAAAAGAAAACCATAGATGGGTTTGTAAACATAATTTATTTTTATGAAATTTATCAAAAATAAAATTTATTTAATATATGTACACCACACAAAGGAAATTAAATTTTGAATATTGATCATATCTGAGTAATGGGATATTATGAGCAGAAAAACCTTATGAATTTAGTAACATTCAAATAAAAAATCATTGAAAGGTAAAAGATGAAATGTAACTTTAAACCATTGAAAGGTAATATTTACAAATAAATACATGGGGTATTAAGTGCACTATATAAAATAAATAATGGTTCATGTAATATCATACCTCATGAAATTGAAACGGAGACAATGAAAACCGTTACGATATTAATAAAATATGAATAAATACATTATGAATGAGAGAAAAAAAGTATCTAAAAATATTAATAATAGTTTTATTCATGATAAAATATAATAATAGTATATATATACACCATATAAAAAGAAATATGTGTATAATATGTAACATGACTAAAAGAATGGATTTTTAGAGGGGAAAACCATTACAGATATCATAACTTTTGACGTGTAATCAATACATGAAGTGATTTTGTAGAAAAATTTAAATCAACATAAAACATGTATAAATAAAAAATAAAAAAATCATAATACATTACATAGATAATGTTTCCATAACATAGTCAATAAAGCTGTGAAATAACCCAATAAAAGGAAATTGAGTTAAGAAACCCCTTATCTAGAGTCACAGTCCATCATGTTTAAAGATAAATTTTTAGGTTTATTTTATCATCTTAAAATTTTACTTTTATTAATTATCATGAATTGTTCAATTAATACATCGGTTAATTCCACATCATATGTTTTTAGGATGTACGATTATTAATAAAAAATTGACTTTGGTAGGTTAAATTTGTAAAATGGAGAATGTTTCCATCATATCAAAAATAATAATAATGAAAAAATTATCTTACTTATTAATTATATAATGTTTTAGAATCATTCATAAAAGGAATTAATACAAAAATTAAGTACACCATTCATAGAGAAGGTAGTACATACGTGTGCATGAATGATACTTAAATTTTCTAATTGTGATGGGAAAAAAGAAAGATAAGTAATATATTATAATAAAACAATCATATTTATGTTGTATGTATCATATTTATTCAATAATTCTATCCTTATGGACATCCATGTGAGGATGTATTGAGAAATGGTATACATCACTATGTGGATATGGTATTTTATACATACACATAAGCATTAATTCTATTTTCCAACAGATGGAAGGGTAAGAAGATATATGGTATAATTTATTTCTATAATCTATATTGTTTTCTAGAAAGAATATTTTTACATTAAATAAATCATTATATCTATCATTTATAGTCATTAATGTAAAATGAATATCATCACTTTCGGTAGGTTGTTGCTAACATGTATACATGAGAGGTGTTTTTATTTCCCATATAATGATGATGAAGATAAATAATGGTTAACCCAGTAACATAATAAAATTTTGGTATATGGAATATAAAATATTATAATACACCATCATGGTGAATTATAAAATTATGGATTTTTAACAATAAATATAATTACAGAACTCAGTTAGATTTTATAACTCTTCTTTGTGAAACCTTTGTTTCCTTACATTATAATCCATATAGGTTTGACTATTGGTGAGACCAAAGATTCTAGGTTGATGGGAGAGTGGTTTAGATGTTATTTATATATATCATGGTCTATTTAAATTCATTAAATAGTGTGGGAAATAGAGTATAAAATGATTAATTTTACAAATGAGTGGGTGTAAAACTTCTAAATATTAAGAAAATTACTATATAATTAATATAATAATCATATGAAGGTGAAAAATTTTATATAATATTTAGGTTATTAGATTATAAAGTCAAAATAATTTCACCTAATAAAATTTATACATGTTCAGGATTCTTTTAAACTTTATCCTTTTTTTACGCCCTCATTAACCATTTTTAACCTTAACTATTGTAACACATTTCCCACTCATTGAGAGTTATAAATTTACATATAATTCACAAAGTGGCACCAAAATGGACCATGGATGACCTATTAAATCATTTATAATCCCATTTTAAGTATCTATTATAATTTATTTCTTCCATAATGAAGGTGGTCCAATTAGTGGAGGGCGGTCTATATAATTTTTTTAACAAAAGAAAACCTTAGTGACTTGTTAGAGTATAATCCACTAAAAACATAAATAAAAATCATAAAAGTATCCTATATAAAATAATGATATAGGAACACATAGATTTATAAATGGTTTTAATCGAGTGTAGAGTCCTAATACATTTCATGGATGGTTACTATCCCCAATCACAGAGTATTTTCAATGTTTGAAAAAGTGAAATTCACTTAAAAGTGATCAAAAAGAACCTCACCACATGTTTTCTCGAGTTAAACACAATGAAAAAATGATTAAAAATGAAAATGGTCACTATAAAAACTAAGTTGTCGAAGTAATGAGAGATGTTGGTCTCTATCCTTGATCCTATGGAATATGAAATGAAATATATGCCAAAATCCACTCATGAAACCACTACATAGAACTTCATAGATTTAAATCTCAGAACTCCTAATGAGAAGATACTCAATAGATGTAGAACTTTGAATAAGGAAACCACTTCTCCGAACTACTCCATCAATTATTTATTGTGTCTCTCACACTCAGTCTATACCTTGCATAGATAATTGTCTCACTATAAACTATCCCCCTTGAATCAACAACATCCAATACTTTTCCTATAGAAAAACATGTAAACATTAATGCCATGTGATCTCTATAACTACTTTAAACTATCATTTCTTCATCATGACATACAAAAATGATGCCAAATTTCTTGGAGGTATTTAGAACCTTCCAACACAATTTAAATAACTTGTGTTACAATAATTATAAAACCACACTAAAAAATAATCTTAATGTAGTGTCGAACCAGAATATGATTTGTGGAATTAATGAATATATAGAGATCAATATAAATTTTCTACGTAGATCAGTCAGTTATGTCAATGAATCAATTTTGTGAATTAATCGGCTAAATATTATATTCTCCTCTATGATATAACATTCATCTATGTCACAAAACAGCTACCTCACTCTCACCTCAAAATATATATGTGGCTAAAATCTCTATGTGATTCCCTTATATAGATACAACAACTATTTTAATCCCTTACATTTATAAAATGACTATGAAAATCCCTTAAAAAGATAAAATGGCTACTTGAATCCCATAAATCACTAAAATGGTTATGTGAATCCTTTACCAATTTATACATGTTGATTAGCCATTTGGAAATTCATTTACACAGATTTAGAAGCCACTCAATATCAACCAGAACTAACTCAAACAACCTATATCCCTTCTCAAAATAACTTTCTTACATCTTGGACCTTTATTAAATGGTATTTAACATTATACAAATGAGAACAAGAATTGTTAGAATAATTAGATCTGTAGTTAAGGTTACAAATAGAATAACCCATTCCTACCAAGGAACGTGGGTTCTTCAATCATTATCAATATAATCAATAATTTCTTCGTGTTCTTCACCACATATCCTCTTTCAATATTTTTTTATTTTTAAAACATTAAATGAACTATTTTTATCATAAAATTTCATTTATGTCATTTTTGAGACTATTTATTTAATTTTACTAAATGGATATCAATATAGTAATGGAATATGAATATAAACACATTCACCACATATTATACTCTATAATTATCTATAAAATTCATTTTATACAATAATTCATCCAAAACATTTTACCTTGAATTTCCAAAAATATTAACCTTTATTTCTCTACTACTTTCACATGCACCAAATTAGCATTGCATAAATATTATATGTAATTATTGCATCATTAAAATTTTAAAAAAATAATTATATAAAAATATTTTATTGATATGAAAAACAATAATTTATGACCTAAAATGAATCCTTTTAATCCATATCAATATATATTGGTGTTATTAAAAAAATATAATAATATTTAGGGTCAAATATTTTCTTAAAATAATATATGGTCAAAATAAATGAAAAAATTCCCCATGTTTCCAAACATTGAAAACATTGATAGGAATAGCCAAAATAAACTAGACAAATTGGGTAAAGGAAACAGTTAGGGATATTTTTTGGATTTATCACAGAGTTCACACCTTCTTAAACCCATTTTCCCCTTGCCTTGGTGATAATTATCTTCAATGATTAATATTAGCAATGAATGAAATAAATGGTCTCTATTTACCAAGAATAAAATTTCTAATTAAAAATATAGAGACTATTCTTGTTGATTCAATTTATAGATGTGGTATAAATTAATTTGAATATACATTTTCAATAGATAATGAAATAAAGTTTCAAAAAATGTTTTATTTATGCGTAAAATTGTTTTACACTAAAATTAAGTATAAAATTGATTTCCAAGATTTTGTTTGTCACAAAATAAAAAGTACTATTTATATACTTTAATTTTATGACAAAATATAATTGTGCCTTACAATTATTAAATTAAATGAAAAGATCTAAAATTAGTTTAAAATATAATTTAAATATAACTTATTTTCCAAAAAGATAATAATGTGTTTTCAAAATCAAAATAATGTTTTTATAAATATAATTTTACTCTATAAACACAAAATTGGTCAAGAAAATGGTTTTATAAGTTATAATGTAAATATAACATCATAACGATGTCATACAAGTTACAGTAAACGTAAAAATGCTATTTTCACTATTCAGCCAAAAAAATCACCCATTTTAAAAAAAAATCGTAAAAATTAAGCCCAATATAATTTTGAATTGAAAATTTAAAAACAGATGTTGATTTTTTAATTAAACTTCTAAAATTGGATTAAATTAATTATAATATCCATGCATAAAGTGTAATAAATAAGATTTTAAAAGAAAATTATTTTTTGATGTATAAAATAACTCTATTGTAAATTAATTTATTATTTTCAAGGAATAATTTAATACATTTTTATTAAATAAATACTTTACAAATTTATTTCATAATATGGCTACCACTATTCAGAACCACTAATATAAATTCTAGGCTATGATGGTCATATTTTTATAATATATTTTAATAGTATTTCACAATTCTCTTTAATCTTATTGTTGTGTGTTAATAATTTTATAGATCATAGTTTTATTTTTTTAAAATTATCTAGGTGATACACCTAGATTTTAGAATGTTTTGTATAATAATATTTTACCTTGGTATGATGGAAATATAAATTTACAAAATACATTAGGGGGAGGTAAATAATATTTTTTCAAACGGATTATTTAACTACATGTGTGGACAATACATACTATAATTCAATTATACATAGGTTCATTAAACTATTCTTCTTACGGTACGAGCAGACAAACTCATCCCTAACAAATAATATATCCTCTAATGTGAATATATGATATGTACATTCACCTACCCAAAATGTATTAGTATATAAATGATAAAAATGATCCCCAATGAACTTATATAAAAACCCATAATTAAATAATCATTTTATATATCATAGAATAATTTAAATTCTAATCATCTATGACCCCATCATTTCACTTTGATTCATTGAATATAGATTCATTTCATAGGCAATGTCTGGTAAGGAAGTTTTGAGTTAGAACTAGCTCTAATCATCATTCTTAAAGTCATCTAATAAATCGTGTTTCAATGTTCATCCTTGTTTTACTTCATGCCAACTAATATAGGTATTGAATCATATTTTGATTATTCTATTCCATAATTTTTCAATACTTTTATGGAATATTTTTCTAGAGAAATAAAAACATACTTTGAATTATGATTTATTTTCAACACCTGAAATTAGCATAGTTCATCCTGCTATGAAATCTCAAATTGACTCTTTCTTTCTTGTAACACACCTAGATTTCATAGTACGTTATCTCTTCAATGAAATTCAATAACTTGTGTTACATGCAACACCAAGTTCGAGCGCACCACGACTTACCAAACTAGTGATTCAAAAGGCAGTTATGAATAGTATTAACTGAATTTTGAATTTTATATACTCCATATAATTTTAGAATCTATATTATGTGTTTATTATACATAATATCATAATAAATTCATTTTTTTAGATAAAAAAAGTATTTTTCAAAAAATGAAATTTTACCACCATTTAATGGAGAACCTTTTTTTAAAACCAATATTTGACACTTTTATATATTAAATTTAATGAAATTAAATTATTCTTTATAATTGGGACATAAAAATTTATTTTTGATATATTTTTGGTACTCATCTGATAACATTAATATTGTGATTAATAGTTAAAAATACTAATGTTTAATTAAAAACAACTGTTTTAATAAAAATAATTTATAGTGTTAAATTATACATTTGAGTGGTTTTAAATTATAATTGGATTATATTTTTAACATTTTATATAATTTAGGTTATTGGATGTAATTTCACATTAAACCGGACATAAAAAAGGGTCAATCTTTTGGTTGTTATTATTTCTTAAAAACACGCTTTTTGTTCTGACAATGAGAATTAATTTTAAATTAATTTCTAACACTTATGTGTTTTGAATTTCAAAAAATGAATTCCATAATTTGAAAAAATAATTCAAAAATTTTTAAATAGGTACCGTTTATTTTTAGGAATTATTAATTTTTTACTTCTGTAAATATTTTATTTACCATGGTTAAAGGGTAAATATGGTAAATAAGGGTAATCAAATATTATTATTATAATATTAAATTACCTTAACATATGTGATATTTCTATTGTTTGATACATTTCTGACCATGGGCATCCTTGGGTCTATTTTGGGACTCCATGGAGCCACTTGAGAGTGATAATAACACTTTATATAATTAATTTAATGTAATGACAAAAATTACATAAACATATATTTTTTAATAAAACAATTTTTACGAGGGGTTATATAAGTTATCATTTAGACTATAAAAATTAATTAGAAAGGTAAAAAAATTTAATACATAATGGTATTTGATATAAAAAATTTATACATTAAATAAGTTAATTTATTTATGACATGATGATGATGCAATAATTACCTTATTAATGAAAGATTAAAATAATTGATATTATAAATATCCAAATAAATGTAATTTGAGACTTTTTATAAATTCCACTAATTTAATAGGTTACTATGAATTTCCAGGTTCAATTCAGAAAAATTTCAAATTAAACATGTTTTTATGACATTAACCAAAACAAAATACCAAATAGTGTCAAAATTGACATAAATTAGTTTTTAAAACAAATACTATATTATTGATTGATATAATATTCCTAAAAATATAAAATTCGTCCAAAGGACTTAAATAAGGTTAGATATATCAAAAATGAACCACTTGGGGTTCTCTTGGATTATTATTTTATGTTTATTAACCATTTTTTATAATAATACAAGAATACATGGTAAAAGTTAAACTATTTATCTATGAGATAAATCTAAATGATAAGGTTAAAATGGTGACCTAAACCTATCTAAAAACTATTTTTTGAGACTCTTTAGAACCATACCTTCCTTATCCTTTAAATAAATCATTTTGGAGCCATTATAATCCGAATATGATTGTATAATAAAATAATATTTCAAGGTTTTTCTAAATTAACCCGCGCCTCTCCTATACAAAGGTACTTTCCCTTATCTAAAAATCACACCTCCAAAGCCATTTTTCTAGATCAGAAACATCCCAAATATCCTCTCAACTACCCTCACTTTGACTTAAAGTCTTTACTTTGATAGGAAATCCAACCTACGGAACCCTTTTTATCAACTCAAAAGGAAACACCCAAGGAAGAGGTAATAATTCCACCACCCTCTTTCAAGTTCTTTTCTTCTTCCACTTCCTCTCTATTTGTTGTTTCCATACCAAAATAAAAACCCACATACCTTATAAATTCTTTAATGTTTTTATAAATATAGTATGAATATATTAGTTATACTATCAATCCTATAAATGACAAAGTCACCATACATGCATACGTACGGCTTACCGTCTCCACGTCGTGGTGTAATTTGTTATTCAAACACAACATTATTTAGATGGGTATAATAATGAGTATAACTGATTTAAATAATAAATATAACATGTTAATCATTCATTATATATGATATACCATCCAATTACATAGTATTTCACCATCAATATAATGATATTGTCACTCGTGCGTACATATGGATTACCGTCTCCATGAACGCGATGAGATTCATTCCACATCGTAATCATTCAAGAATAATTTTAATTTTATGATTAAAAATAATGTTTAATAACTTAATATCATTCTTTATATTAATCAAATACATCCTATCCATAATAAACTTGTCTTACGTAACAAACATATAAATTAAAATGAATCAGTTAACACCTGAAATGATGATATTACTAAAATATTATTATCAAAGTAATATTAGAGGATCATATATGAAATCATATTTATGTATATAGTTCTTTTATAATTTAATAAAAAAAATTCAACTACTATTCAAGAATTTAACATACCATTGACTACGGAATATTACAAGGTAAGGGTTAATTTTATAATCTCTTTACTTATTCGAGGTTGTTAATACGTAAGTATCTATTGGGAACTCTTTATCATCCACATCCATGTTCTCATAAAAATTTATTTCAATTTTTTTTTAATATTTACTAGACTATGGGTTAAATTAATTTATACCCTTATTTGACCTTATATGTTTTTAATGGAATCTTTTTTTCGTTTTCCAAACAATGTACTTTATGACTTTTTCGACAAAATTAAGGTAAGAATGCCCTTTTTTAACTTATACAGTGGGTGCAGCTATTTTATGCCATTATAACATCGTCAAAGATTCCCATATAAGATTATAATAATATTCTCAAAATAAATGTTTTCTTTTATAATTATGTGACTCTTAAATGATTTCAAAATAGACAGAGATATTTCTATCAAATAGTTTTGATTTCATTTTTGTCAACATCCTCTGATAAATTTTACACTTGTTTGAAGTTGATTTATTATGATAAAAATCTTCCATATTGTATTTAAGGTTTTTTGATATGTTTTATTTTGGATGTGTTATTTTTATACCATTTATGGTTTATGGTCAAAGAATTGACTTTTCATATGCTAGTTTTAATACGAATGTTTATGTCATGTTTCAACCTTTTCATATGAGGAATGTACTGGACTTAGTAAGTGACATGTGGATCCCGCTATAGGTCGTCGATGCATTAGTAGGTCTCATGAGACAATTAGACATGGAATTTTTCGAGGCCTATCCCAATTTGATATATGGTTTTGGCTGAGGCCTTAATCATTTTTAGATGTCTTGGATGAGGCTTTGACAAAATGATTCTGAATGTCCCACATTATACAATCCCTGATTATGAAAAATAATATTGATGGTTCATGTGGTTATTCAAATAGTAGAATACGCATGAATATTTTTTATTATGGTATTATTTACTCATCTCATATTCCTACCACAATGTGTTTATGTTTATTGTCTGTAAAGGAATGCGTTTTAAATTATTCACCATGCCTAATTTTTATGATATCTTCCGCTATATTTATTACTCTTACTGAGTGTTTGATCTCACCCATTTCATATGATTTATTTTCCTAGGATATGAAGAAGTTTATTATGAGTGAATTTCAGGTATAATCTAAGAGTATTGGATGTTTTTTATTGAATAAATTTGTGGTGTATTTCTTTTCATGTTGTAATGTTGTACATATGTATGTAATCTATTTTCCAATACCGTTAAACTAATCTGTCCTTCAGGACTTGATTCCTTATAATCATGCCAATGTATTAAAGTAATGCACCAACTTCAGGCTTCTGGGGTCTAGGCATTATAGTTGATATCAGAGGAAGTTTAGCTACATCCTTGGAAACTATATTTAAAAAAACTCCGATTAGAGAACATTGCCCTAAGATAGACTTTGAGGATTAGTATAGAAGGACGTCCTATAATTTTGGTAATTTAGAAATTTTGTGAGTTTTCCAAGAAATACATATTTTTCTAGATACAAGTGGGTAGAGGCGGAACTAGAACAGATATACCTAAGAGTGAAAACTCTGACAGGAGTTTCTATCTTGACCTGGGGTATCCTGGTACACGACAATGAGCCTTACTGCACTTTTCGTTATTACACCCCTAGGGGATATGCTTAGGATAATTCACATTTTCATTACAATCCATTATTATGGATTTAAGAGTAAATACTTCCCCCGTGAAAACATTTTTTGTATGATTATATATTATATCCATAATATTTTCAATTTACGTTAGGTATTTTACAAGTTTGGAATTACGCATTACAATTCATAAACTAACCTGGTGTATGCCAATGTTTATAAATGGCGCCCAGTAAAAGGAATAAGAACTCCAGCAATACTCATGATCCAAAGTGTAAGAAAAATCATATCTTTCATGGTAATAAGCCAACATTTCGAGAGGAAATAGTCTCCCAGGTATTATCATCATATGATGAAATAGTACCATGTGTTATTAAGATAAGTAAATAATTCTCTAAGTTCTTTGGATTTGAAGGGAATGCAAAGAAGAAAAGGCTGGTAGAGAGAAATATGACTAAAGAGAATAAGGGAATGAAGGATTTTCCCTTATGTGATAACCAAGGAAAGAATCACCTTGGTAAATTCTTGAATGGAATGGGAGGTTTTTATAAGTATGGAGAAAAAGGACACCAATTACGTGATTTCAAGGGTAAGAAAATGGTTTCAAATGTACAATGCATCATCTACAAGGAGTTGGGACACTATGCGAATTAATGTCCCAATCATCAGAGTATACCACAAATGATGTTGTTTGATAATAATCAAGTTATGAGATTACCATAGATAAAGAGTAATGGATATTGTTCCTATGTTTATATTAATGAATTTTTTCATTGGAGTGTTGTATCAATGATGTACAGGTTATAATAATTATAGAGTATATAAGGATTGTAATGCAATACTATTTGATTAAGGATTTGAGATTGTATGGTACCAAGAAAAGTTACTCAATAGCAAGTTAAACTTTTTGGAAAATACATGGTTGAAAGAAAGATAAATATTAATATGGTCCTGATATTGTGGTATTGATTTAGGAATAAGAGATTATTGGTTTGGATAAATTATATTGGATATTTTTGACTACCTTAGAACTAATTAATCATTTTTTTCATTCCATCATTGTTGGTGATTACAAAATTTTTGGATTTAAGGAGTATATCCAATATTCTATGATTTACAAAAGGAATAAGGAAGTACATAGCTATTCTAATATGGTTTTCTAGCAATTCATTTTATTAGCACATTTTAAGAGAATACATGATTAAGTTATTCACAAGTATATTATGTGACCTTCCTTATAAATTTTGGACTGTGAGTTTGGAAAAAAGTATAGTGGATAAGTTTAAAGGATGGAATAGATTATGTTTGACATTGGATAAAATTGTTAAAGTTAAATCATTTCTTCAGATTATTTTTGGAATTGTAAAAAAAAGGGAAACCTGGAGGTCAGGTGATAACCCGTCATGTCTAGAAAGGCTACGAGACTTGATCCCATAACTGAAGAGTGACTAGGGTACATCTCCTACCACTAGCCTACGTGATGTACTAGTTTTTATATTGTAGTTTTTTTAAATTTTCTGACAAATGAATTATAAATTCATTATTTTTGTAAACCTATAAAATTATTATAAATAGAATATTATTTTAAATCTATTATCTTTAGGAGTAAAAAATGAGTTTGTGGTAGAATTAGTTGAAGGATGAAACTCTACTTGTCAAGTTTCTTTTTTCCCTCTTATTCTTTGAATAAATCGATTCTTAAACATTAAAGTAGGGATCTTAAAACAAAAAATGTGTTATCCTAATACATTATGTTTTGTTGAACTGATGATATTTTATATCATCGTAGATTGATAGCTTTGAGGCCCTCAATTTTACAATTATTTGTGATTGATGACCTCAATAACTCCCTATAAATATTTATGTTTTTTCTCTAGTAATGTGTCTCTAATTTCCACCAATGTTCTCTTAATCAAGATCATAATTTGGTGATGACTTTTTCATTTCTCTTTCCCTCTTATTAAGACAAAATTTCAGTAACCCAATTTCTGATATGGGTTTTCCACAAAGGTATTTTTCTATTTATAAAATTTTATTTTCAAAGAAAAATTTCAAATTGTGAGGATGAAATTTATTGAATAAGGGGAGAATGTAACACCCCAATATTTCATACTACATTATCTCTTCAAATAAATTCAATAACATGCACTACACGCAACACCGAGTTCCAGCGCACCATGACTTACCAAACTAGCCATTCAAAAAGTGATTATGGATAGTATTAACTGAATTTTGCATTTTATATACTCCATAAAATTTTAGAATCCATATTATGTGTTTCATAGACATAATATAAGAACAAATATATTTTTCCCGATAAAAAGGTATTTTAAAAAAAATAAAATTTTACCGCCTTTTAATGGAGAACCTTTTTTTAAAACTAATATTTCACACTTTTATATATTCAATTTCAAGAAATTGAATTATTCTTTATAATAGGTACATATAAATTTAGATTGGATAAATTTTTTGTACTTTTCTGATAACATTCATATTGCGATTAATAGTGAAAATACTAAAATTTAATTGAAAACAACTTTCTTAATCGAAATAATTTATAATGTTAAATTATATATTTGAGTGGTTTTAAAGATTAATTATATTATATATTTATAATTTTATATAATTTAGGACATTATATGTAATTTAACTTTTATACTAGACATAAACAAGTGTCTATCTTTTGATAGTTATTATTTGTTTTAAAAACATGCTTTTTGTTTTGACAACCAGAATTAATTTTAAATTAATTTAAAGAACTTATTTGTTTTAATTTGGAAAAAATGGATTCCATATTTTGAATCAAGATTTCAAAATTGTGTAAATAGGTAACTTTTAGTTTTATACATTATGAATATTTAATTCAGTAAATTTTTTATTTACCAGGGTTAAAGGGTAAATCTAGTAAATAAGGGTAAACAAATATTATTTCAATAATATTAAATTACCAAAACATGTGCCTTATTCTTATTGGTTGATACATGTCCTACAATGGGAATCCTTGGGTTGATTTTGGGACCCCATGAAGCCACATGTGAGGGATAATGACACTATATATTAATTAATTTCAAGTAAAGACAAAAATGACATTAACATATATAATTTAGTAAAACAATTTTTACAAAAGGTTATATAAGTTATTTTTTCGAATATAAATATTCATTAGAAATATAAAAATATTTCATACATAATGGTATTTTATTTATAATTTTTATACGTTAAATAAAATAATTTAATTATGACACAATGATAATGCAGTAATTACATAATTAATGAAAGATTAAAATAATTGATTATATAAATATCCAAATAAATTTCATTTGAGACTTTTGATTAATTCAATTAATATTATTGGTTAATATAACTTGTTAGGGTTGATGAAATAAATTGTTTTCGAAGTAATCATTCTGTTATTACTTTAACAAAAACAAAATACCAAATAGAGTCAAAATTGACATTAATTAGTTTTTAAAAAAAATACTATATTATTAATTAATATAATATTACAAAAAATATAAGGTTTGGAAAAAAGACATAAAATTTTTAGATATATCAATAATGAACCACTTGGGGTTCTCGTGGATTTTTATAGTAATTTTATTAACCATTTATTATAATAATACAAGAATACATCGTAAAAGTTAATCTATTTAACTAAGAGTTAAATATAAAAGATAAGGTTATTAAGGTGACCTAAACCTGTTTAATACCTATTTATTGAGGGTATTTTGACCCATCCCCACCATAGCCTCTAAATAAATCATTTTGGATCAATTATAAACGGAATACGGTTGTATAAGAAAATAATATTTCAAGGTTTTTATAATGTAACCCTCACCTCTCTTATAAAAGGGTACATCCCCTTCTCTCAAAATTACTCCTCCAAAGCCATTCGTCTTGGCCAACCCCTACTAAAATATCCTCTAAACTACCCTAAATTTTACCTAGAGTCTTTAATTTGATCAGAAAGCCAATCTAAGGATCCCTTTTTATCAAATTAAAAGGAAACACCCGAATAAGAGGTAATAATTTCACCATTATCTTTAAAGTTCTTTTCTTCTTCCACTTCCTCTATCTCTGTTGTTTCTATACAAAAATGATGTCTCCAGTAACTTCTACACAATGTGATGTTTTTATAATTATGGTACAACCATATTCATTATTCTATGCATCCTATAAATGAAAAAGTCACCATACCTGCGTACGTACGGCTTGCCGTCTCCATGTCATGGTATAATTTGTTATTCAAACACTTCATTATTTGGATGGGTATAATAATGAGTATAACTGATTTAAATACTAAATATAAATTTTTATATATTCTTTATTTATGATATACCATCCAATTACATATGATTTCACCATCAATATAATGATATTGTCATTCATGCGTACGTACAGATTACCGTCTCCATGAACGCGATGAGATTCATTCCCCATCATAATTATTCAAGAATAATTTTCATTTTATGAATAAAAATAATATTTAAGAACATAATATCATTCTTGAAATTAATCAAATACATCATATCCATAATAAACAAGGCTTACGTAACCAAGAATATAAAGGAAAATGAATCAGTTGACACCCGAAACGATGATACTACTGAAATATTATTAAAAATTCAATATTTAAGGATCATATATTATATCATATGTATGTATATAGTTCTTTTATAATTTAATAAAAATGTTTTAATTATTATACAGGAGGTTAACAAACCATCGACTAAGGAAAAGTACAAGGTAAGGGTTAATTTTACAATCTATTTACTTATCTGAGGTTGTCAATACGTAAGTATCTACTTGGACCTCATTATCATCCACATCAATGTTTTATTAAAAATGAATTTCAAAACATTTTTACTATTTACTATACTAGGGGTTAATGTAGTTTATACCATTATTTTACCTTATATGTTTTGAAATGAATCTTTCTGTTTTTTTTTCAAACAAGGTACTTTATGACCTTTTCGATAAAATTAAGTTAAGAATGCCTTTTTAAGTTATACGGAGAGTGCAGCTATTTTATGCCATTATAACATTATCAAAGATTCACTTACAATATATAAAGAATATTTTCTAAAAAAAATGTTTTCTTTTATAATTATGTGACTCTTAACTGATTTCAAAAGACAAACAGATATTTCCCACAAATAGTTTTGATTTCATCTATGTGAACATCCTTTGATAAATTTTACACTTGTTTGAAGTTGAATTATTACGATACAAATCTTCCATATTGTATTTTAAGGTTTTGTGATATTTTTTACTGTAGATGTTTTATTTTAATACCATTCATGGTTTATGGTTAAATTATTGACATTTCGTATGCTAGTTTTAATAATAATGTTTATGTTATGTTTCAATCTTTTCATATGAGGAATGTATTGGATATAGTAAGTGATGGGTGGAGCCTGCTATAGTTCCTCAATGAATCAGTAGGTATCCTGAGACAATTAGACATATAATCAGCCAAGGCATTTCCCAATTTGATATATGGTTTTGGACGAGGACGTAATCATTTTTAGACATCTTGGTCGAGGCCTTGAATTTTTTTTTTCAGAATGTCCCTCATTATACATTCCCTCATTATGAAAATAGTATTGATGGTTCGTGTGGTTATTTGACAAGTAGATTACCGTTGAATACATTTTATTATGGCATTATTTACTAAGCTCATATTCCTGTCATAAAGTTTTCATGTTTATTATTTGTAAAGGAATTTATTTTCAATTATTCACAATGCATAATGTTTATTTTATCTTCTGCTATATTTCTTACTCATAATGATCATTTGAGCTCACCACTTTTTTATGTTTCATTTTCCCAGGATATGAAGAAGTTAGTTATGAGTGACCGGTAGGCATAATCTAGGATAATTTGATGTTTCTAATTAAATAAATTGGTGTTTAATTTCTTTTCAAGATGTAATATTGAACATATTTATGTAATATATTTTCCAAGATTGCTAAAATGATCGGTCCTTCGAAACTTTATTCCTTGTAATCATGACAATTTATTAATGTAATGCACCGACTTCGGGCTTCTGGGGTTGGGGCTTTATATTTCTATATCAAATTCCTCACACAAGAAACAATTATTACTTAAAAATAAAACACATTAATTATAAAAAATATTCTATCTATTAAATATTTTTTAATGTAAAAGTTTTTGTCAATTATGCTATTTGTAGAGCCCATTTTACTCAATTAATCATCAAGTGTAGAATACCAGGACCGTGGATCCTTCTTTAATCCATATAATTCCATATTCACTCTATAAACCATTCTTCCATAATTATCTAGATTTAAGACTTCTGGCTGATCAATAAAGGCTTATTCTTGATGATTTATATTTGAAGATAAATAATTATAGTCCATTTTATACAATTGTTAGTGATTATGAGCTACCAATTCCCATAAAATCATTATTTTCTCAAGTATTCCAAGTAGAGAGAAAGTATATTAAAAATATATGACATAAACTTAAGAATATCCATTGCAAACAAGTTTGTCCTTCTTGCATATGACTTCCCATTTCTCAGTCATCTTTTTCCTAGAATCCCATTTTAAACTGATCAAATTTTTAGTTTTAAGTCTGAGTAAAAGTTGAAATATAAAGTTCTTATAAATTTGATTAAGTTCATCACACATGGATTTTACCTATTAAATAGGCTTAACATCCACTTCCACTATTCTTGATGATTTTATAATCTCAGTATTATGGTTTGAATTTTTTTATTGTGATTCCTAGTTATATTATTGATATCATCAGGTTTAATTAATCTCAATATCTATTTTTTTAACCAATACTTTTTTCATTATTACTGGACCATTTTTTGTTCACATCAACTATTTCTTATTAGATTTTAGAAATATTCTCATATATTTCATCATTAATTTTATTGTTGTATTTCATTAGAATAATCAAACTATTATTTAATCGAATTTCTCATTTTTTCCTATATTTTAACGGATTTTACATTATAACACTTTATAATTCTATGAAATCTTTTATTCCATCAGCTTTATCATTTTACATTAGATTAATATTTAATAATGACACTATCTTTGGCATATTCTTCAAAAATTACTAGAATATTAACTTTGATTTTAATATAGAAAGGACTTATAAATAAAATTAAATATTCTATTATATGATTATTTTTGTACCACATTTCATAGGGTGTATCATGAGTTTTAGGTGTTAAGAAATATAAATTCATAATTTGTTGTGTTTTACGTCATTATTCTCTCAAGAAGAGTATTGGAACATCATTTTCATCCAGTATTATTCTATCTATTTCCAAAATGATTCTATTCATTCTCTCTAGCACACCACTCTATTTTGTCGTATAAGGTATGATATATTGATGCTCAATCCAATATTTTCTAAAATAAATATTAAATGAATCACATGTGTATTATTTTCCATTATTTGATCCAAGTTTATCAATACACATACCAAACTCTTTAGTACTTCATCTTCTATATATTTTGAAAAAACAATATACTTTATTTTTCGGCATGATGAATTGATCTTCGGTCATATAAGTGAAGTCATATATAAATGTAATAAAATTAATATCACCTTGAGTTGTTTTTTGTTTCAATGATCCACATAGATCTATGTGGAATAATTCCAAAGGTCATTTGGTTAAAATTTACTCCTTCTTGAGATCCATCTAATATGTCTTTAAATTTTTATATATTTCAAAAAATATATCTTAATCACTCTTCATCTTAGTAAATCTATTAGTGCTTTATGTTTTACAATATTCCTTAGACATCTTTTACCATGATTCCTAAGACTTATATTCCATATAAAATTCTCAAATTTCATGCTTATATAGCATGAATTAGATGGATTGCTAGTCAATAATAGGTTTCCATTTGTTCTATATCCATCAAAAACTCTTCTTACATCACTTTTACTTTTAATTGTTAATATATTATTCATTATTGATACCTAATTCCTAGTTTCACAAAGTTGGATAACACTTAACAAATTGTGTTTTATCCATTAAATATACAAAACGCCATCTTTTCTTAATTTATCGTTTTAATCTAATTTTTCCCAATACCATTGATTTTAAATAAGGGGTCATTACCAAATCATACAAAACCTATTTCATGTTCCTCAATATTATTAAATAATTTGGCGTGCCCTATTCATGTGAGTGGTAGACCCACAATCAAGTATACAAGCCTCTCTTTTCTTTATTTCCTTGAAAGAAAATTTTTCCAAGCCTTACATTTCATCATTGAAGAGTTTAAATGCTATTAATTTATCACTGAGATGGAATTTCTTGAGTAATATAGTTTTAAATTCTTTGATATATGTCATTTTTTATTAATATTACCACACAACTCTTTATGATAATCAAATATATTTTTTGTTTTCAGGTTGTGAAAATATGATTTCTTTGAATAGATTCTTCTAGAACCTATTTTCATCTCATTTGAAGAAATCCCCATGTGATATTTCATTCTCCATAGTAAATAAAAACTATAAAAAAAATATATAATCATTATTTCCAAGCATTCTAGATCAATAAATATAACCCTAAAATATTAATCTTCTTGAAAATTCTAGAAATATGTTTTCCAGAATATGAAATTCACATAACTATATGTGTTTGTGTTTTATACAGATTTTGAGAAGATTAATTGTACAATATACCAACTTAATCAGGTACTTTTTTAGAAAATTTTTCTTGATTCTTCGTAGTAGAAATTTAAATAATTTTATGGATAAAACCCACAATATTAGTATCAACAGTTCTAGAAATACATTTTATATATGACTGTTTTAACTAAAAAATACCAAATATTTTGAGGATTTTCCTATGACTTTAATATATCTTGTGATGTCCTTCTTGATCATTTTTTTGATCATTACTTACATCAATAAATTTTGACTATGTCATTGATAATTTTTTTCATTTAAAGAGATCTTGTATTTCAGATCTCAGATTATTTTATCATTTTCAATAGCCTTAAATATGGGATTTTTATTTTCATTATAAGAGTTTTCTCCATTTATTCTATTTCAACCTTTTCCTTAACCATATTTTCTCCCCTATTCCATGAATATTATTCTTTTTTTATGATAGTATTTTTCTCAAGATACACCTCAAGTTCATCTTTGAGTATGTATGCATAATATGTTGGTATCGAATCATTCTTATCACTTCTAGATGAGTCAACAATATATTGAACATGAGGCATAAAATTTGAAAAAATTTCTTAATTCTCTTCATCAATTTATCTAAAATATATATTAGCATCTTCCTCTTCTTTGGTCATAATATTTCTCTTTTTTGTTCAAAAATACTCTTCAGTATTTCACCTACTCTTGAAGCTTCTTTGGAATTTGGTTCTCCACATATTACCTTTAGTTTTTCAATCATCTTAGGGTAAATAGACTACTCCATTATTATTTGGATAATTAATTGAAATTTTTCCATGACTATTTCATTTTAAACATCATCCATAAAATGAACCAATTTTACTACTTTTCCCCTTTCAAAACACTTAAAAATAAATGCAATAACTCCATTATATTCTACTTTATTCTCAAAATCACTAGTGTTAGAAAAAATTTCATCAATGAAAATTTTCATTTTTCACATGAATTAAAAATCCATCTATTCATTCAATATATTTTTGAATGTTTTAAATTTTTACATTTCATAAGAAATAAGAATATTATGGGGATCATAAAGAGAAATATCTTATATATCTTAATGTGTAAAAATTGACATATCAAATTAATCTGTAAATTTTTTCATTAATTACTCAACAACATTTGTTTTATCAAGATTCAGACCAAATACTCAAATATTACTCCTACTCAATCTTAAATTTTTATTAAAAAACACTTTTATGGAAAAAGTGTGAAACCTTCAAGTTCAAACAAGAGTGGCAAACACTATAGCAGTTGAAAATTTTGTTAAAATACAACATAAACCTATTAGATGTGACCTCTCTATATAATTTCCAAGAATTTTTTGTTACATTTTTATCTGGATCATCTTTTATAGTAACTTCAAGTTGATATAACACTTTGTCCCATGTTTCTATGAACGATTACACTATTATTTTCGATGTGTTCAAGCCTCTTGTAATAATTAAATGTTTCATGTATATACAATCACCCTTTACCTTGTTTTTTTTCACTTGAATCAATATCTCATTCGTCCATTTTTCCTCCACATTAGATGCACAAATGAACAATACCTTCTCTAGAATCTCTTTCTCAAAGTGCATCATATGGCCCAATGATTTTCCCATGGTCTATGCATCAGCATCCGGCTGCGAGCCAACCATGATTACTAAGGAAAATCTTCCCACATCAGCCTACTTTCCAGACAGCCCCTAAAAAGTAGTTAAAGGGGAAGAACCCCATATAGTCTTCATGGATCTAAGATCATTATTAGAACTTATCAACCTTCTCCTCCAGAACTTGATCTTTATAATTAGAAAATTAAACCATTTCACTTCCACTCACCAAATTCTATATGAACTCCTTCACTTATTCATTTTTAGATGACTCACCCTCCATTACCTTGTTCCCTCCTTTTTTATCTGATCTTGTGTCCATAGGTCTTGGGAGGTATGAGTAGTCATTGAGGACTTTGGATTCCCTCCTTTTTCCCACAATACAGCCACTCGGGTCCCAATTTTCTCTATTTACATTATTTCTCCTTGGACTATGAATCCCTCTACTAGATCATCCCTTTGAACTATCCTCCAAGAGTTGGCCACCACACTCCCCACCCCCTGACTCTGGCCTTAAAAAATACCCTGCACCATTTGGCTCCTAATCAAAAGTATCCGATCCCAAACCATCGAAATTATTATTAATGTTAATCAACGAAAGAATCAATCTCTTTTTTTCTCTTCCCCCACCATTCACCCACTTCTCCAACTTCCCTGGTACTTCATGTTGCTAAGAATTATGACCCCTTTTTCACTACATCAAGTCCATTTTCAATCTATGCAACTTCTACATGCGATGGAATCATAGTAGACTCATATTGTATAGGATCAGCTGCACCAGTAACCCCTATCCCTAGAACATCTTTATCAGATAGATTATGCCCATAAAAGTTGTTTCTCAACCTATTCAAGATCTCCACCACCATGGTATTTGGATTAATCACTCTTTCACCCTTCTGGATATGAATATCACCTGAATACATTCTATTCAAGTGGTCCATAGGGGGAACCAATGGACTCTAGAAGGAGTTATACATCTCAACTTATTTAAGAAACCATGATTAATTTCACATGGGGATATTTTGAAAATAATCTATCCTCGGGGAGAGTAACCATTCAGAAGAATCTATCATCAAGTAGAGTAACTAGAAAAGTTGTTCCTCAATCCATGCATTTATTCCATCGAGATCTTCACTAATTTTCATATTTCGATATATTTTTTAGTTTTAGAAAATTTAATAAAATATTTTTTATAATATAATTTCATTAAATTCATTTTTAGACTATTAATTTAGTTTTACTTTAATGATATCATTATAGAAATAGAAATTTAATATGAACACATTTACCATAACTTATAATCTATAATAATGTATGAAATTAATTTCATTCCAAAATTCATCAAAAAATCATATCTTTGAATGTTTTCAGAATCATTTAACATGTTTATCTATTAATTATAAAATAACTATGTCGGAATTGATTGAAATATATACTTATTCAAACCATAATTAAAAAATAATAATAAATTAATAATATAAAAATAATTTTGTGATACAACAAAGAAACTTATTAACAAAAATAATCTGTTTTATCCCTATGATGAAATATTATTGTTATGAAAACAAATATAGTGACATTTTAAATTTAATATTTACTTAAATTTATATAAAGGTAAAAATAAACGAATAATGGAACCAAGTTTCCATATATTCAACACATTAATGGGGACAGACATAATAAACTAACCCAATTGGAAAAAGGAAAGTGTTTGAGAGATTTCAAGGCCTTATCACATAGTTCAATATCATTTTACCCATTTTACCCATTTTACCCACGCTGAGGTGAAAAATATCTATCGTGATTTTTATTAGTAATGAAAAAAAATAAAAGGAAATAATTTACAAAATATTAGGTACCTAATTCTAATTATGGAATATATACTTTTAGTTTCAATTTATAAATGTTTCAGAAGTGAATTTTAATATAAATGTGTAATTTTCAATTAAATATAGTTTTTTTAAAATACATGATTTTTATATACAAGTCCTTTTACATTGAAATAAAAAATAAAGTTGATTCCCATTATATTCATTGGTTAAATAATAAAATGGATATTATTTAAATGTTTATTTTAAGAAAAAAATATAATTTCTCCTTCCAAAAATAAAATCAAATAAAAATTTCGAAAAATAGTTTCAAATTTAAATAAAATATAACATATGTTCCAAAAAGTTAATCATGTTTTCCAAAAATCTAAATAATTATTTTAAATTAATTATTTTACACCATAAACACATTTTTTGTCAATAAAAATGTTTTATAATATACAATATAATTTTACCATCATAATGATGTCATAATGGTTATATTACATGTAAATACATAATTTTCACTACGCAGCCAAAAATCAACTATTTCAAAAAAATCACAAAAAAATAAACCAAATATAATTTTTACTTTGTATTCTAACAAATTAAGTTCATTTTATCTAATCAAACTTCTAAAATTTGATGAAATTTATTATAATATAAATTCATAAAATATAAAAAACCCCATTTTTGAAGAAAATAATTTTTTATGTGTAAAATAACTTTACTAAAAATTCAGTTCTAATTTCATAGGAATCAATTAATATATTTTATTAAAGAAAAAAATTACTGATATATTTCATAATGTGGTTACCACTATTCATAATTGTTAACAAAACTACTTGGTAATGAATTTCTTGTATTTTTTTTAAAAAAATATTAATATATCATAGTTCTCTTTTAGCTCGGTGTTGAATGATAAGTAAGCTTTAAAACATAGTTTTATTTTAAAAAAACAATTTGGGTGTTACAAATGGATTTATAAAAATTTGATAAAATAATATTTTATCTTGGAATAATTGAAATATAAATTCATAGAACACATTTAGGTGGAGTTGAACAATGTTTTCATAATATTATTGATTTTGTTAGTATGCATGATAAACTTTTATACTCTTTACTAGATTTTTCTGTTACAATTACCCACTATTTCCATTATTGAAAATAATTATTTGTATAACCTAAATTTTTGTCATATATCCTTTAGGCTTCTAATATATTTTCTAAAAATAATTCATTAAATTATACATAAGAATATTTTTACGTTTTTCAAATAGTGTTTTTAGATAAAGGAATTCATGTTAAGAATATTAATATGTTTGACGTAACTTTTTGGGTTATTTCCTTTCTTAGTAATCATTAAGATTATATTTTTGTTTTTTATGTTGACATTAAAAGGGTTAGTTTTCTTCCCATTAATCTATCTTAAATTTAAAATACATTTTAGAAATATATTTTTTTTAATATTGTTGATAACATACAAAATTTAGGGAGAAATTCAGATTTTGTTATGTAATTATCCAAAATGGGGATAGTGTTGAAGTAGATCACAGATACACTTTGTTTATTTTTTTTGATATTTATAATATCTTTTTATTTTATAATCATAAAATATTACTAATTTTCTCCAAATCCTTCAATTTTTTAAAAATGAGTCATAGTAATTCTTTTTTTTGTTCTCTTTTTGGTCTATAATGGAAAATTTTGTTAATTATGGAAATGATCATTAGTGAAAATTTAGAAATGTATGAACCTAACACATTAAGATAGGGAAGTGAATACATTTTGAAAAACCATTGGATCACACATTGAAAACCCATGTAGCCACACATTGAAAAATCATGGTATCAAATGAAGAAAAATCCACTAACCATAAAAAGAAAAATGAACTAACCGTATGAAAAAAATGGACCACCCATAAAAAGAAAAATACGTATAATATATGTTATACAATTTTTGAAATATATTGAACCTACCTTATGGAATATAATCAGTTAATTTATTTTTAATATATTTTTTCAAAATATGCACTATTTTTATAGTTCATTTATATTTTGAATTACTAGATATTTGTTTCATATTTTTCTCTTGATTTAATTTTTCCTTAAACACTCAAAATTTATTTAGCACATATAGAAATTTATTTACAGATATTATATATTTTATTTAAATTAAATTAAATGTGATTAGAGCTCTGTAAATATAAAATATTTTATGTTTTTATTTTGATACAATGCTAGAAAAATAACAAAGCCATGATTATATGACTTTAGGGTAAATATTCATTCATGAGAATAAAAATTAATTCTGGAAGAGAAAGAAAAATTTAATGAGCATATAACTTTATTTTAAGTATTCTTTTATGAGCATAAGTCTTTATTGAGGTATAAAAATAACATTTCCATGAGCATATTACTTAATCCCAAGACTTCATTCATTAGATTAAGACTTCAAAAAGGTAGAATAATTATAAAGGCATGAGTGTAATGCTTTGAAGTGTTGATCATAAAAAATACAAGAAAAATATGCCATGAGTATAAGAAATAATGCTGGAGAATATGAATTTAAAAATAATAATCCTAAAGATCTCAAGACTTCTGTATACGGCTTTATAATTAGAGAGCATAAAATTTTTTAATTTGAATTTTTTAAAATTTGACATGAATATATGGGATGTATACTTATATTGGTTTTCATGAGTTCACTGATTTATTTCATAAATATTATAACATTTTGGGTTGTATAACGTGTTTTAGTTTTCCAAATTATCAATTTAAACACACATGAGAGTAATTTTCATTCACATAGAAAAACTATGAAGTAATTCATTTAAGTTATATTTGTCTAATTATATGGAAAATAAGAGATGAAATGGTTTTAAAATTGTGAATTTTTTTCATTAATGTACTTTATTTGTTGAGTTTGATATAATCAAATCAAAAGAATATGGTTGTAGATATTTTTTAACTATACTGTATGATACATATTAGTGATGAAATAGCATTTTCTCTAAAACATCAATCATTTAATCCATTACCGGTATAGAGATCCATCATTCATCGACACATGGATCCTTTCTTTTTTATATGGATAATTTGCATCTCATTTAATTATATTATTCTATATACATAATAATGATGGGTTTATACATCCAATAAAATAAAATAGTTGGGTTATTCGACCCTATAAAAAGGGTATAGGTTATACCAAAACCTGTAAAGGTCAAGGGGATTGATTGTGCCTCAGTCCAGGAAAAAAGTAAGGGTTTGGTTCAAATTCTACTTAAAAATGAATCTTTTTTGTTATGGCTATACGTATGAAAATGGTAGTGTATTTATGTTAAGCCATCGGGTGTGAAAATTCATTTCATTGGTTGTGCCTCTAGGGCTTAAAAAGAAAAAAGAAATAGTTTGCGAATGCCATAAAAATTTAGAGAGTTTGTAATAGTGGATTTCATCTTTCACTATGTTTTAGAGGTGTAAACAATATAGTAGGCACATTTAGATCCAAAATACTATAAAAATAATTGTGTTAGTTTTTATTTATATTTTATTTAGCATTAAAATTACTTTTATAGGTGGTTAAAAATATTTAAAATTCCAATTCACCGTTATTGACAATTCTTATATTCTTATTCAATCCTCAAATTGATTCCGTTTTTTACATTGTTTATATACTCTTTTAATGTCATGATCCTATATTTTCTACTTCTTTATATAAAAATACTTTTTTTATCTTGAAATTTTATCTTGGTTTTATTATGTATGATTTTCAATGTATGTATTGTTATTACATGATTATGACCTCATACCAACGTGTTTATCTTATATAATTTATGATCATGCATTTTTATCGCTTATGTTTACCTTTATTATGTTTTTGAGCTCACAAGTATTATGTCTCAATTTCCCCAGTTTCAAAAGAAGATAATTACATATGAAATTTTCTAAATGGGTATCATGTGTGGGGTAATTTTCGGAAAAGTTGAAGAAATATTATAAAATAATTAATCTTTGGTTTTATAGGAAAAAATTCCATTTTTTGGGAATCATATTCGTTTTTTTACTAAATGTTTTACCTATTTATATAAAACATTAACTCTAAATGGGATTATATATATAATTTACTCAATATTTTTTATCAATATTTTCATTATTGATGTTTATTTTTACATATATTTGAGAGATATTAAAATAATAATGAAAATGAAATGTGTTTAGCACCAAATCTGATAGTACTGGTTTAGGGAGTCTCAGGAAAAGTCATCATTATTTTATATACATGAGGGACTCTCCATTATAATTAAAGTATGAACATTTGATTATCATATTAAACTGAATATATATTCTCAATTGACTTTTACATCCTCTATGATCATCATATTCTACATGTGTAGGAGTATCCTCTTTCTTTGAGGAGTCATTCTATGTATTCCAAAAAACAAAAAACAACACTACCCTAGTGGTGGACAATATTTCCACATTTGGAATATCAGGTTTATATCTATCTCTAACTAAAATATATATGAAGGGAACTCCTTCATCATTTGATCCTTTTAGTAGTAACCTATATAAAACAATAATACTTTTTTGTGGCTCTCTAACTCTATTTTTTCAACAAACCAGATGTAGTTTTATATTCCACACTTTTCTTCATCCTTTCTAAATTGATAGGTTAATGGAACACTCTCATTCTAGATTAGATATTCATTTATAGTTGCCTTTATCAATATTTCCTCCATAATCTTCTTTTATTATATTAATATCTAGAATATTCATAATGATATTGCTTTATTTTTTGAATTTTGAAGTCACTCTTCAATAAGAAGCTAGTTATCTCTTATTAAATCATCCACAAATATTAGTATTGATATATTTTTCATATTTTGAGTAAGTAATCATCTTGAAAAAATAATAAAATATTCTCAATAATAATTAAAAAATCAAGTAATATCACTTCTTTGTACTAATAATCCTTGTTTAAGGGATATATTTCCCACCAGCCAAGTAGTCCAGAACTACCATTCAATTGGTTTCCCATCATGGGTGCCTACACCAGTGTATAATCAACCAAGTACCTGGTGTGGGACCAGTGAATACCTAATGGATCCATTCTACTAAAAACTATGTAATGACCATTCTTGTCCTATTATAAATCCACGAGTAGCACCGACGGCCCATGAAATCTAGTAGAAACATCTCCTAGTGATTTCAAAACTCTTTAAAATTACAGTTTTTGGTTTATTTCTCAAATTAACCTCCCTTAAATCCAAAAATTCAAATTTTATTTAAATTTAAAATCTCAGAAAATACGTGATCATTAAATACTATATAGTATATAGAGATGCATCCCTGTGATGTGCTTCAAACTGTTGGACTAAACTTGATCTAGCATTTAGAATTTGATTCTACTAGTTTTGTTTGACTATGACTAGTTATGAATCATCTATGTAGATTCCTGTTACAGAAAAAATGGATTTATATTAAATTAATTAGATTGAAACTCCACATGCATCAATCATCCCCTAAATGAAGTAAAGTAAAGGATTCATTCATCATCCCAATTATATACATTACTTCACTTTGCATCATCCCATAATTATCATCATCAACATAGGCACAGGACCACTATTGTAGTGACACCCAATACTCAACTCGATGCCTCTATTGGGAGAATTTATTTAACCCTCATTCTCCATTTAACTTGTTCAATGAAACACATCACCATCGATAACCAAGTACGATGATAATGTACATCTAAAAAATGAATTTCTAATTATATCTTAGATCCAAATCATTATATATTGTTTGTATAAATAATTCCCAAAAATCATTGAATTCTTCGGCCTACTCGTTTTACTTGACTTTATATAACCAAACATGGATTTCCATCCACCTTTCACATGGGTCACTCACCAAGGATCAATGGGTCTCTACCACTGAATGGATTCTCCATATTAAAATAACATTGACACATTCATTCGAAAATACATACATTCAACTAATACTATCTTCATGTGATATTTTATTACAAAAAATCATGAACCATAACCCATGAGTTACCCTCTCATGTACTAAAATCTCAAGTTTTCCCAAAAATCTCTCTCATGGACTACATATCCCTTAGTCGACAACACTAACTAGAAACATGAACCAGTGTTATACTAGTATCCCTTAGCCACAACCTTGTATTTATTAATCTTTCTTGGTGTTATAGAACATCTATCCCATAGAGTGTCTCACATGACCTATTAGGGACCAAATTTTTACCTGATGAGACTACCATTTATAAATTCTAAATAAGAATCACTACATACATGGAAAGTTATTTCTCATTTCCTTTAAAAAATTTATAACCATCACACCACTTTTTGGGATATCCACCCCAACATAGATTCCCATATCAAACCAATATAAACAACATATAGTACTCAATGATCCTAATGGGATTATAACAATACATAGATAGTATACTAAAATATCAATCTGTATGAACCCATCTTTTAGAGGTGGGAAGATTGAACCCATACTAACTAAAATGGTAGTTTCACCTAACTAATTTCCACAAAAGACTTTCCTTGACTAAACATGATGTTTTTTGAGAATCTTACTACTATAATTTTATCATATAAACTAAGACAATCACCATATAGACATCCATTAATTACTCATCCATTCCCATTAAACTATCACCCATCAAAAATACCTAGTTTCTTTAAACCATTATCATATAAAAACCAAAGGTTTTCCAAAACATGGATCCCTATGAATTTTATATAACCAAACACCATAAATACTCGATGCCTCACATGGATTTAAAATTTGTAATTCCCAAAAAATTATATAGATGGATTCCAAACTAAAACCAAATTCTAAATTAAAATTTACTAATTCTATGTTTCCAAAACACCCTTACAAAGTATTGATTAATCTCTATTCTAATAATAGCCAAAAAATGAATAACTAAACCAAACACCTAATCCACAATATTCTTGATAATCTATTTACACTATGATAGTCTAAATATTCACCACTCATCATAGTCCATATCCTACCTTGAAAATAATATGACTAAAAAATCTCCCTCTCATTCATCCCTCAAGAGAATTAGTATCAACCAACTCATATTTTCACACCTAAATAACATTCCAAAATATAAAAACCTCATGATCATTCCAAGGACTAACCTGGAAAGCCTCATCAATATGTATATATGATCATCTCAAGGTAATTACATGCACCATCTAAAACTGTATAAGGGTCCCTAATTGTCCAATATCTCTATAAATGGAAACCCATACATAACAATGAACCTTTAACCAATCACAATGAATCTCATACCCCAGTCCTACCCATTTTTGGGTTATCATATATTTTGATCATGATATGATAGTCAATATATAAATTTATAAGAAATAATAATCAATGTGGAGGTTTCAATTAATTATGACTCTAATAATATGTCATTTTTTGATAATGTTAAAAATTACAGTATTGATAAAATAATTAATTATAACCTCTTTTATATTAATTTCATAAAAAAATTTCCCCATTATTAACATCTCTAATATAAATGTATTTTATTTTTTCAAACCATTATACATCAATATATAGTCATACACATCTCAATGATACCCACATGACAATTAATGATGTATAAACACACACTCTCATTCCACCCTTATCTAAAAAATAAAAAATAACAACCTCATACATAACATCATCATTGAGTAAATGCATATAACTAAATAGATAAGAAAAATGATCTAAAATCACGTCCCAATTATCATACACTTTCTCAAAACATGGGTTTTCTATGCTCATTCATAAGGAACATCATATGCTTAAAAATGAACCTAAATCCAACATCCAATCTAGAATTTTGATTTACAATTTATTGATATTATTTTGTAACGCCCACACAAAAATCACTAGAATAGACAACTAATTGGAGTTACACAAGACCTATGGTCCTCCTCCCCATATCCGAGAGGTTAATAACTAGTGAGTAGAGTTTATTTATGTAAAATTCGTAAATTTTAATGTATTTAATTCATTTAAATAAGTATTATAAATGAATAGGGGTTATAAATTTAAATTAAGATGAAGTACTTTTATTTAAATAATACACTAATTTCAATACAAGGACATATGTTTCCAATTAAGAATTCTAAAACACTAAACATACAACAATCACCAAAAATAAAAGAGGAAAACATGTGGTAAACATGAAAACCCATAAATCATTTCCCATTTCATTAGGATCATCCATAAGTAGAAATATACTAAACAAGATGAGAGTAAGTATTCATAGAAATGGATAATTTAGAACCATCCTTGTGACTAAGAAAAACTATAATATGTAAAGTTAGGTTTCTTAAAATTAAGTTTTATTAGATATCTACAGAATAGGAATATGTCCATTAGAATATAATAGTTTTCAAAAACATTTTAAGAAATAAAATTTGAATCAAATTAAAATATTTAAAATCCTTAGTTAAAATTGTATGTTTGGGATATGTTATGATATCATTATTCTTTAGTGATATTATTTAAAATTAAAAATTTGGTTTTTAAATACTTATATTAAAATATTAAAAAATAATATATCAATTCAAATGTGAAGTATAAATTAATTAAAATGAGAATAATGTTTTCATAAGGTTGATATTTATTAATATAGTTTGTATTTTAACTCTTTTTAACTAATTAATTTAAATTTTTCATAGATATATAAAAAATTGGCCTACCACTTCAGCCTACAAGACTATATCAACTATGAACTATGAGAGAAAGCATAACCAAACATTGGAGCCTATTACCACATGTTGGAATGGGAAGAGCACATAACGCCAACTAGGGATTCCTACAAGGTGTGCATTGCATGTGCTATAGTACTAGTGACATTGTGTGGGTTGTCAGGGCTGTGTGTAGTGGGTATGTAAAGTGTATCTAGGTCCCAACCCTAATTATTCACCTCAAATCACTAATAGAAGTGGTTAACATATATGTAAGCACTCGAGTAGCCAAAAGTTTGGTGTGGGGTTTAAACATGAGGGAATTATCTCCCACCATTAAAAAATATGCTTAAAATGATGGATTTCTCATCAAATGTATCTAGTAAAATGTATCTGAGTTATTAGATCTTCCAAACCATCATATCCTACCTCCTGGTGACCAAATTATATCCTAATCATCTTCATATCCTTTTGATGATAGGTATCATTCTCATATATGAATTTAGAATGGCCCAGCTAATGGTCATGTCTATCAATGGGTATTTTCATGACCATGAGGAAAATTGATGAACCCACTATAAAGGATTTATATATATGTGTGTGTGTATGTGTAACATTAAATTTCACACCCCTGTAAAGTCGGAGTCGGCTTCCTTTCTTTTTGAAAGTGAGTTATAGGTTCTTTAGTGAAGGAATTTAAAAATATATATTCCTTTTTAACGTATATAATCTACAACAAACAATAATCCATTTTAGATTTTTATGTTTGAAACCTTTTTTATCAGGTAAAAAAATGTGATGAATAAGTATAAATATAAATATATGTATATTCTATATCATTTTTGTATGTATAGAACATTCAATAACAAAATTTTCATTTTATCTCAAATACTCTATTCATATTTGTTTAGCATGTAAACAAATATGAAATAATTATTTAATTTTTAGATTCTATATATTGCATGAATATTTGTTAAATAAAAAATTTCTGTTAGATAATATATATATATATATATATATATTATGTATCTTGTCTAAACCACCATTTTAAACTAATGAGAAAAAAATAATGAAAAAAAACTCCTCTTGAGTTATGGGATGATATCCCCATAATAATTTTCAAGATAGTAGTATTAACATAATTTAAGAAATGGACTATTTAAAATATACACTTTAATATATTTTTTCAAATATTAAAATATCTCATCATTTTTATTACTATATTATATATATGACTCATACTTATTCTTTGGAAAACTATTGGACCCACGTTCCCTTCTTCCATGATTTCCCTATTCAATCCTCTAGTTTTTGAAATTATGAAATAGGAAAAAAAATACCACTACCAATGTTCACCCAATATTCAGTCTAATTTATAAGTTATAAGGTAATGGTAATTTATTTTATTAACTTTATTTTTATCATGTAAGGGAAATGGTGTTTTTATCATGAGTTTATATTTACTCTAATACCCAATTATAAGAGAGGTTGAATTTCATTATAGTTTTTCCTTCATGTAACCAAAAGTTATACTTTTTTCTAGACTGTTATTCAAAAAGGGAAATTTAATTTCGTAAAACTCTCTAGAATATTTTTTAATAAATTCATAAATCCTTTATATCTTTCAATTTTCAATTTGACATTATTTTTGTGTTCTAATTTTAAATTGAAATAGTTTTTCATTTTATGTTAAAAATTTATTTTAATATCCTTCAAGATTATAGGTGTGGCCATACAATGTAGTTTTCATTCACATTCAATGTATGTTTATATATAAATTTATCTATATTTAATTTTACAAGTACTATTTAAATTTTTTTACTTTGAATGTGTGGATTTATTTTAAAGGTATGGATTCTCCTTAAGGAAACATATGCTAATTTTTAAATATATTAATCTTGAAAATAAAATTCATGATATATTTTTGAAAGGTGGTTTTAATAAAACTATAATGATAAAGTTAGGACTATAAAAAGTTGTTTTTTAAGTTGGAACTTGGTTATGAAATTTGTTGTTAGGGAATGAGGATTAAACCAATAACCTTAAGGGAACATTGTACTAAAACTAATACAACTAGTGGCCCTATGTATATCATAAAGTCTTCTATGTATCATGATATTCCATAAGAAATTATTTATTTTCATATTAGTTTTTTTAAATTTTCAAGGATAAATCCACCTTTATTTGAAGGTTATTATATTTTGAAATTATATGGGTTTTCAATGTGAGATGTGTTATAATTTTTTTGGGCAATATTTCCTATGTATGTTTTTTCAAAACCTGAGATTCATATTATATAAAAAATTATCAAATGTATTATATTTTATAAAATTGAAATGTTTTTAAATATAACATTCATAGTATTTAAAGCATTTTACTCCTTGTTTTTAAACCTATTACTCGGAATCTTTATGATCACTCTATATTTTAAAATTATTTTCACTTGAATTTTTATAAGTTCTGATAGTGTTTGGATTCATTTCAAGAGCTTTCTCATGTAAGGACATATTTTTTTTTAGATAATTTTTATAAATTAATGTTAGTTTTTCATTTTTTCCCTAATAATCCAAAACCTAAACCAAAAACATCTTCATTTTTTATATGTTTCAATTAACTTTTATATAAAAATATATAAAATGTTTTTAGCACTGAATCAATGAGTTCATATTTCGAGAAGTTTCTTTTCGAATCAGAGGCATGGATTAAAAAAATTGGAGATTTTGATGTTGTGGTTTAAAATAGGTTAATTTTATAAGTATATTTTTATTTAGTAAATCCATTATTATGGACTATTTTTCAAATTAGAATAATTATTTACAAAATTGAATGAGGAAGATTAGAAATAACTCTTATCCCTCTTCCAAAGGATCTTCTTACAATGATTATTTTAAAGTCAAGATCACTTGACTTTAAAACTTTTCCAAATTTTATGTTACTTACATACAAGTTTATAAGGTACCCAATACCACTTTCATTCCCAAATTATTTATAAGATCATGGTTTTTCTTTGAAAACATAATGCACTCTCACCTTTCGTATCATGATAAACAATGAATGTTCTTTCAGGGTATTTTAGAACATTTCAATTTATCAAAAACATATGAATAAATTAATGATTTTTAAGAAACTATGATATAGTATTACTTCTAGGTAGACTGTATGTGTCAAATTTTAAATTTCAGAAATGTTGGAAGTACCAAATACGATTTCGAAACCATTATCATATAAAAATAAAGTACCAAAATTTGTCTTCAAATATTATATTAGTAATCATATTTTTGTATTTATCAATGTTAAAATAATTCTTATCCAAGCTACATGAGTTGTAATTAGATAAGAGAAAAAATATATTCTAATAATACATAAAGGTACCATTTCTACTTATGTACCCTATATCTTAATGAGTAATGCCAACATTGAATAATTTGTTCAAGGTATGCATCATTTCAAGGAAAATATTAAATATAATTTTGAAGTTAATGTAAAACATATATTTTTTAAGGGATAAAAATTTTCAAGACTTGGGATTGGGAAGAAATATTTAGGGTGTACTTTTGTATAAAATAATTTTCAGTGTGAACTTTATTTAATAGGGTGAAATGTAATGTCCCATAATATAAATGTATAATGTACTTTGAAATAATTAATACATATGTATATGTATTATTTATTTAAAATAAGATGATGTATATTTATATAAATGACACACTAATTTCTGTATGAGGACATCTATTTCAAACTAATGATCTTGTAACAATAAACCCAAAACAATCATCAAAAGTAAAATAGGACAACACATGATAAAAATTAAAACCCCAGAATCATTTCACATTTCGTTAGGATCATTCATAAGTAATAATAAATCAAATATGATGAGAGTATAGATTCATATTATATAAAAATAACAACCATCCATGAGGGAGAGAAAAAATATAATACATAGAGTTTAGTTTGTTTAAGTTTCTCTTAACAAGGTATTTATTGAATTGGAATATTAAATTAGTTTGAAAATATTCATCAAAAAAAATTTAATATATTAATTTTAAATCAATTAAAAATGTTTAAAATACTTTGGTGAAATTGCAATTTTTGGATATTTATTTGATTATTATTATTTAGTGATAATATTAATACAAGTGGTAATATATTATTTATATTAAAATAATAATAAAATTTTAAATTTTGTAATATAACTATTAAATTAATTTCAATGAGAATAATGTTTTTATAAGTTTGTTATTTATTAGTATAGTTTGTATTTTAGCTGTTTTTGGCATTGTAATTTAATATTTCATTGGATATATAAAAAATATGGTTATCCACTTCATCCATCTTGGATAGATCCACTGTACACTATGGGAGAAATCCTAACCATGCATGGGGGATATCCAGGATAACTATATGGAGGAATGCATTGTATCTTGACCCATATCACCAAGTCTGAGCCAAATGGTAACATGAGCTCATGTGCACCTCCCCAAATGCAAGAATTTGTCGACTAGTAGCGATGGTCGAAGTCCATCAGTGGGGAGACTATGCACTTAGTATAATTTCAAGGGATAAATAATAAAAAATAGAAAATATAATAAATGATTAGAGTAATCATGTAGAAAATAAATAAATAGAATACATGTCATATAAATAAAATAACTTCAAATGTGGTAAGAATGTCTCGTATAATAAGAAATCGAAAATTATCAAATAAACTACACTATAGGGGTTCTCTACAGTCTTTATCATTCCCCCACTTTCTTTGTTCTCCTCTAATCATTTATCAAACATAGTTATCTTTCCCTTGATCAAATCCCTTATGAAATCTGTAAGTGAATTGAAATTTCCAAGTGGATTATGAGTACACGACTTAGAAGGACACCACCAATGTGATCATAACTAAACATTCTAAAGTATAACAACTTCATTCCATAATGATAATACTTCTGTTATGATAATAAACATTAAACCCAAAACTGTTTCATTATGTAGAAACCAAGATTCGACAAACCCTCGATTGTACCTACTTTAGATATATTCTAGAAGGATATTCGTGGTATGTTGTAAAAATAGAAAACCGATACTATGCTCAAATTCCACATCTTGGAAATCATAATGCATTGATTCTGATCATACCCCATGGTTGTTGCATCCCATCTTCATCAAGTCTCATGCCCCAAGGCCATCATTCCCCTTAGGTCACTCCCATTGGCCATTACACACTACTGATGCTTTGGGACAATCCCTAAGGACATCATTCCCCTTAGGTCAGTCCCCCATGCCATAATTCCTTATAGAGACTCAAAAATGATATAATTAAAATATTAAATATATATTTTCGTGTGTGAGAAATTTTTTCAACATAATTGATTATCTACGGAATGGTGTATCATATAAAAAATTTGAGATAGTTGTTTGGACTAGAATGTGTGGTTTTTCTTAGGTGGTACATAACATTTATGCATGTCCTATGTTTCTTTAAATTGCATGAGAGGATAATTTTTTTAATATATTTTTCATATAATTATTATTACTTTAATTATTAAATTGTTTTTTATTCTTCCTCGCCACTTTTATCCACTATTTTCACATTAAATTCTATCCAAAATCAATGAAAATATAGCATTTTGGCCAATTTTAATTAAAAATACCATAATTGGTAAAATTAAACACTGAACTGTTGATTTTAAGATGAATCATATACTAAATTAGGTGTTTAAAATTGGGGTTTCATATAATAATATTGTGTTGTTTTTGAAGTATCCAATCCATTTCAAATTTAATAGTGGTGGTTACCATTGACTCTAGGAGATCCCAAGACCCACTTGTGCATATTTGGTGAATTCGTCGTCGAGCAATTTGGACTCTTCTCTAATTTCCAGGGGAGATACCCACCTCTATTTTCCCCTGTGTGTAGTTCTATATTGAGGTTTTTATTTTGATTTATTATTATTTTTCATTTATTTTATTCTATTTTCCTTCTTCCTAAATTATAAATACAAATTTATGAATAATAAATCTATAAAACCATGTTTTTATTGAGGTATAATATTGAAATAAATTATCAGATTATAATTATATGAAATTATCAAAGATATTAATGAGGAATTATAAAATTACAAGGCATGGAATTATAAAAGAACAATTGGTAAAAATTATCAAGAGAAAATTATTCCAAAATAATGAAGAGGTGATTCCACAAAATTATCAAGGGATAGTTATATCTATTTATCATGGAGAAATTTATAAAAAATTATTAAAAGATAATCTCTTAAAATTATAAATTATTATTATAATTAATTATTATGTGGTGCGTATATCATTTGATAATAGGACAATTTTTTAAAAATTATTATCAAATAATTAACATATGATAATCTAAATAAATTTTCAAGACATAATTATTAAAATAAAAGGGATAAATTTTGGTAATTATCATGGGAAAAAGATTCAAAATTCTTAAAGTATAATTATGAAAAATATTAAGGATAGTAATATAGTATCATCAAATAAAAATTTTAATAAATAATAATGTATTATCTCAGACTAATGTAGGGAAAATTTAATATTATCATGTGTGTTTTTATAATTATTCATGATAAGAATATTTTGAGTGCATGTGTTATTCTATAATGATAATTCATAAATTATCTAGTAGATAGAAACTATCATTACATGTAATTATTTATTCCATAATGCTAAAAAATATTTGTTTTTTGTTCAAGGATCCATTGATGATATTTGATAGTTAATATGTCTAAAACTATGATAATATGGACCATAATGAGGTTATATTGATTGTTACGGTTTCCACTGAATCTTCCTAAGCACAAAATGTGGTTCATTCTTGTAGTTGGAATCAATGAATTTAAGGTAGTAAGTTCCTTACTCTCTTGGCCTCTTGTTTACATATTTTTCAATTATATGATTATTTTATTGGAATAGTTTGTGATCATTATTTATTTTGATTGCATACGAGTTTGTGTGTAAACCACAAGACCTATTATGATATTTGATTCCATGAGTATTGCAGAAGTATCCTATTTCCACATTTTATTTTGATAAATTTTTTGTTTAGTAATGCTATAATATTTATCATGATGATATTTTATGACTTCCTTGTATACATACCATGTGATGTGTGATACCATTTCCTTGGAGGTTTTGTTTTGGTACTAAACACAGGTGCAATTCATTTTGATTTTCTTCCCTTATAGGGGGTGTGTGTGGCTTGTGACAAAAATGATGATGAACATCTTTTCATGGTATAGGGAATGTTGACCTTGGTGGCTGACCTCTGGTAGTTTCTTAAGGTAATGTTGGCCATAGATCCTAAAATCAGAGAATTTATGGAATTGAGGCGTACTCTATGGGATTAATGGGGTATAATGGCCTTCGGTCCTGACCAAAGGGGCATAAAGACCTCGTGGAATAACCCATGATGGAGTCAGGATATAAAGTCCTTAGGTTCTGATCTAACTGTATTCTTTACACTTATTGAGAGGTGGAATTCATTCTTAGTACAATTTCATTATTTGTACGACATACAATGATTCTCGTTCTAGGCTAAGCCGAAGCAAGTATAGTAAGGGGTCTTTGACAGCTTGGTTAGCACACAACCACTTATTTTTGTATTGTATGTTAATGCTCATTACACATTTGTTATCATCATGGAATATAATTTTCAAACATGATCACATCAGGTAAAGGACACATTGGTGGTGTCCTAATGAGTCTTCGACTAACACCCTATATAGGAATTTCATTTCACATGTAGATTTTATGAGGAATCTGACTAAGGGAGATTTCCCTATGGTGGATAGTTCTGTAGAGAAGCATGGATCATGTGGTATATTGGAAGAAAATTCTAAGGATCCCTATTTTATTGTTTTTTATTACTTTCTACTTATTATACAAGATATGATTTCCATATTAGGATAATTTTTATTTATATAATATATATTCCAATTATTTAGTTTCCACATGTTTACTATGATCATTATTTTATTTATTGTTTTTTATGGATCATATAGAAATATACTTTGGTTATTGTATCCCCACCGATGGACTCATAACCTCAATTCTAGTTTGAGACCTCTAGTATAAGGAAGTCATGCTTGAGGTCATGTGACCTTCCAGCTCAGAATCGGTGGTTCGGGTCAGGTTTCTTAAAAAATTTATCCTAAGACACTAACACTCACCAAATTTTTTCTTCTTTTATACTAAATTTATTAATTGATAGAAAAGAGATAGGATGGTTGGGACTTAGTTATGGGAACTATGATAGTTTTTCTCCATCACTATATAGTGGACCTATGATTTTCAATAAAGTAAGGGAAATTATGGATTATTTTTATAGTTGATTATATTCACCATGGGTGATGTACAAGATGTTAATATGTGATTTATAATATTTTTGGGTCATTCATGAATTATGACTAGGTATGTAGTTTCAAATTCCATATATATATCTATTTTCATTCTTCAAAATAGTTTTTTTATTAAATTATTGATTTATTCTATCTGTTTGTGATAGTTTCACTTTGTATGATATATTTTTTTCATATTATTAAGATATTTTTTTAGTGTAATCTATTTTTTGAATTGATTATGTGTTTGTTTTAGTATATATATGATGTTCATGACTTAAATTCATGAATAGAAACTATGGTTAAATGAAAGAGGGTTATACCATGGGTTGATTGTAAACTCCTAGTAAAAATTTGGTGTGATATCATGGATTGATTAGATTTATCTTAAATACTATTTTTTTATAAATTGTATTTTTTTTATTACAAAATATGTAACCTTAAATAATGTTATTACATGGTAAGTAATCTAGAATACTCCCATTAGGGATAATTTATATGCATGACTACTTGTCAAGTATGAAAATCTAGTTGATCATAATCCTTCAACGGATCTGTGGTTTATAAAGATCACCTAATTCAACTAGAATACATTATCTTAGTTCCTATCCATGGAATAGGATTCCACATTATGGCCATATATATTATGATTTTTAATACTATTGTTATCCTTCCGTCTAGAGAACCGAAGACCCTTGGTATATTAAAGAATAGAAAGAATTATTTTTGGGAATATATGAACTATTTGAGACCCTGAAGGATTGAAATGTAAATTAAAAATTGAACACATGCAGATTACACATCCCATTTGGATACCTCTATATTATATGTCACCAACCGTGACAAAAGAGATAAAGTGGTAGCTTTTTGACATAGACATAATGTAACATCCCAGGTAAATAAAGAATAAAGAATTTTCATATTTATAAATATTTACGAATTAAATATTAATTTTACTTTAAAGGGGGTGCTATGTTCGATAGCATACCTGATACGCAACAAAGAGTTTCATTGAAATCTTACGTTGCACACTAGTAATAAAATAATATTATTTTAAATGGTAGTTAACACATAGCCGTTGTATTGGAGGGAATGGATAGAAATAACTAAAATATGATTATATATGTTTTTAATTTTTCTTTAAATTTATCCAATAAAAGATATTGGCTTAAAATACGAAAAGAATCCAATTTTAGGCATATATGCCCTAATTTTCACTAAAGGTTCACTTATCACCTTTTGATGGCGAACCGTAATTAAATATAATTTTTTCACTCTAATACATTCTATTGGACCAAATAAAACACTTCTTTAGAATCAGGACATCAAAATTTACTTTGTGTAAATTTTTGGTATTTTTCCGATAAAGTTCATTTTTTAATGAATAGTGTAAAATGTTGTATTTTAATTGAAAACCTCTTTTTTATCTAATTTATTTATATGATTATATTATCTTTTGAATTGGTTTTAAAGTGAAATTAGTATATATTTTTACCATTAAATCCAATAGTGGTCGTTGGAATTAATTTCACTTTGAAATCGGACTTAAACTAGTGTCAATCTTTTGATACTTATTGTTTCATAAAAACACGCTATTTGTCATGACAGTGGGAATTAATTATTAAATTAATTAATGTGACTTATATGATTTTAATTTTGTAAAATAGACATCATTTTTTAATTCAGAATATCAAATATAGTTTAGGGTGAAGTTTTGGTATTTTTCTAAAAAACTTCAATTTTTGATGAATAGTGAAACCACTAAGTGGTACTTATAAAAACTGATTTTTCGTTTAAATGAAATTTTACCACTTCTATGTTTTGAATTTCAAAAATACGACATACATGGTTGTCATTAAGAAGTAAAATGTGGTTCCATGAGATTAAAATAATTTTTTGGTGAATAGTAACGTTTAAGTTCTTAATCGCGATTAGAGGTAATTAGTTTAGTTTAAGGTAAAAATAATATTTTAATAATATGAGATGAGATTGAAACATGTCCTACCCTCATTGGATGTGTTATGGACGACCAATAAAATCCATGGGTCAACTTGGGGACCCCATGGAGCCAGTTTGGTTGGGATATGACATAAATAACTTTTTATTTAATGTAAAAGTAAAAATGACAGAAACATGAGATGTTTTACTAAAACAATTTTTCCATGGGATTATAAAATTTAGATATTTGACTATAAATATTAATTAGAAGTATATAAAGATTTACTACATCATGATGTTTTTTTTATAATTTTTAGACATTAAATATATTAAATTATTTATGACATCATGATGATGCAGCGATTACATCATTAATAAAGGATTTAAATAAAATGAAATGATAATGTAAAATCTATGACCTACACATGTCCAAAACCTATTGGATGGGTGGATTTCGAACCCTTATCACCTTATCCTAGAAACACATCAATGTGGGACCATTAAAATCCGAAACTCATTCTAAAATAAAGTAACATTTCCTTACCTTCCAAGAGTGCCCCTGCTCTCCTCTTATAAAAGGCCCCCACCTCTACCTCTTTACCCACACTTCCAAAGCCTTTGGCTCGGAAAAACCCTGCCCATTTTGTCTCTCCACATCCCTCTATTACTCCTTGAAGCCTCACTTTGGGCAGATGTCTTCCCAAGGAATTCTTTTGAGCTCAAATCTAAGAGAGTTACCTGATTTTGAGGTAATGTGTTCACTTGTGTTCTTTTGTTTTATTTTGCTTCTCCAACCCCCTAAACTCTTTTTATTCATTTATTTTGTAACAAATCCTTTATATTAAATATAATAATATGTTTTTATAAGAATTATTCGAGCTAAACTTACACAAACCTACATCTAATGGTTAAATAACATACTGTTTCTGTGGATGGCGAATTTCTGCCTCACGAAACGATGACTGTTCAACACTCATATAACACCTTTAAAGGTGTCCATTAAGATGTCACTATATTTATATATGATATATATTATGTTAATGTTTCCCTTATTCTTCTGTATTTTTCATTTGTGGTATACCTTTATGGTTTCCATTGTGGGTAAACATGATAATTCCATTTTAGGAAGTGCGGACTACCGCCCCCTCAAAGTGATGTGATTCGTTAATGCCATATGTGGGACGTATAATGGATGGATTTAAAGTTATTATATATGGTGTTATACTGGAATTATAATATACCTATATATAATTATTATTTCTTTCCATTAAAGTATGATATAGAAATGAAAGTAGCATTCATGCGTATGTACGACTTACCGTCTCCATGAACGGTGCATTTCATTTCTTATCCCCAAATGTAATGTACTATTATAAGTACATGTATATAATGGATATATATGATGAATGAAACATCTAAATGATGAATATAATTCTGGAATTAAAATATACATACCTCTCATTTATTTTTAATTCCATTAATATGACAATGAAATGAAAGTAGCGTCCATGAGTACGTACGGCTTACCGTCTCCATGAACGGTGCATTTCATTTCTTACCTCTAAATGATTATGTAATATTATAAATACATGTATATTCTGGATATATATGATATATATGATATCCAAATCAGGAATTTATGTCTGGATATAAAGAACCTTTGACCACACGAACAACATGTAATTGTAAGAAGTCCACTTTCGACTTAAGAACCAATTATCGACAAAACAAACATTATTAACTTAATGATTACATAATGTTTATAACATGTAAATAAGTGATATAAAAGGAATAATAATCTTGAAAATTGTTCTTAAGCAAGTAGAAATTAACTCAAGTTTATTATTCAGGACGTTAAAGAACGATCGAGTCAAGTCGGACCCGAGGTAAGGGACTTCGTCTCAATCTCCTTTCATTGAGGCATATTTCATTTTATACACATCTTTCTTTTATACGGTGTATAAACACCTTTTACGTTTACTTTTATACAAAAGGAAACTTTTTCTATGAAGCGTTTTACAAAACGATAAAAAGGAATGTTTCTTTTAACGTACGCGGTGACAACAACCTTTTCCACCGCCGCGAGTATTATTTGGTCTTTGGCTTTCTCAACAAGCTGTAATGTTTTTAAAATGAAATAAATACCATATAATCTTTTATGTATTTTGGTATTGAAAACGGTTTTTTATAATGGATTTGTTATGTCAATATATTTATGTGATATATTGTGATCAAAGTGTGGAAATGTTTTCTTTCCATTATATTTGTTTTATGTTTTATGATTTTATTTTGGTACTTGGACCTTTGACGAGTGGTTACGTGATAAACCATATGACGGGTGGTGTCGTGAATAACAGGATGTGTGGTTACGTTATAACCTCCAATTCATTGGGTATGGAAGTCGTCTGTATGGCTATTCCATTAAGTATGTATGGAATTTGGCCGTATGGCTATTCCATTAAGTGATATGTGTGGAAGTCGACCGTATGGTTATTCCACTTAAGTATGTTTATGTCCCAAGTTACCTTTATATGTTATGTGATATTTTTATTGGTTTTATGGTAATAGTTTGGTTACAAAAGGGTAAGTAATGATCTTTTATTCAGTGAAGAGTTTTTACTACTTCATAAAGGTGAAAAGTATTACTTTGATAAAGTATACATGGTTTACTTGTTGTTTTGATAAACTAACAGTTTTCATTCTTTGTGTATCCCTTACTAAGATTTTTATGCTCACCTCTTGTTTTTTTGAATTTTTTTTCAAAGGACCTAATGTGTAATAGGGTCAATGATGGGATCAAGGGAAAGTCATGCTATATAAAACTTAGAACTAGACATGTTTCTTTTTAAGAGTTTTTTTTTCTATGGAAACATAGTAGAAGTGTCTACTTTGTAATCTTTTGAGATGTAGTAGTTATGTTTTAATTCTCTAAAACTCTAAACCTGAAAAGATCCTCAATGTGAATTATTCATTTAATTTAATATTAAGAGATGTTTAAGGCTGGGGCCTTATACATAAAGGGATTTATTAGGACATATACACCACCATGGGGTGGACCTATGTTGTTCACCAATAATGATTATTGTAATATTCAACACTACATAGATTACCGAAATCTAAATTGGGTGATGGTGAAGAATCGATACCCTTTACCAAGGGAAAATGACCATTTTTTAGTTATAGGGATTCTAGTAATTTTTAATGATTAATCCTCATTCAGACTATCTGTAGTTGTGAATTTGATAGTAGTATATTCCAAAGATGGTGTTTTAGAGAATGTATGGGTTGTATAAGTACATAGTGATATATTTTGGAATTATAAATGTTATGGTACTATTTTAGTTTCTCATGAACAAGATGTCCCACCCAAATCTAGATTTCTTTGTCAGGATGTTTGTGGATGACATCATCCTAAACTCAAAGACAGTAAAGAATCATTCTAGTAACCTTAATAAATCCATGACTTTTCTTTGAGTGTATCATATTTACACAAATATGTTGAAGTGGGACTTATAAATTTAGGAGGAGAAGTTCCTAGGACATGGGGTGTCTGAGATGGGTATATCCATGGACCTAGTGAATGTTGAGGGAGCCATTTCCTGAACACATCCCTATAACATTTTTGGGATCATGAGATTTTTTGTTCAAGTAGGATATTACTGAAGGTTTTTTCAGGAATTCATGTGACTATAAGCACCCATGAAAATGTTGGTGAAGTAGGGAATGAAATTATAATTTTTATACTAGTGTGAAGAGGAATTCATTGAGACGAATATATGTTTGATGACAACTTCATTACTGACACTCCATGACTTTGGGATTTTTTATAAAGTGTATTATGATGCATCAATAATTTTTTTGGGATCGATGATGATATAGATAAGGATTGTAGTATCCTATGGGTGATTCCAATTATGTCCAAATGATCATAACAACCACATTCATGATCTGGAGTTGGATGTTATGGTGCATGCTTTGAATCTCTTATGAAATTGTCTATTCATCAAAATATATTTTTTTCTCACATTGACCAAAAGATCATCTACTATATCTTAGAAATAAGGGACTTGAACCTTAGGTGGAGGTACTGGGTTGAGTATCTATAGAAATTTTACTTTAAGAAGGATTATACATCTAGAAAGGGTAACTTCATTATGGATTCTCTTAGTCGTAAGACGCAGAGTGAGCTGGAGGTTTATGAGTCAACTTCAAAGGAATATTGGATCTTATTTGAGATTATTAGATGAGTAGAGAATGGATATTTCTAGGGGTCAGAGATCTATTAATTTTACCCCTATGTGACCACATCATATCTTTTAGACTGGGTGAAGGATAGACATACATAATACCCAAGATGTGTAGATATATGGGAATAGTTATCTGGAGGTGGCCCTATAACCAAGTGGTAAATGGATTATGGTGTTTTGATCATGGTGAATGGTAGAGTAGTAATCTATGCTCCCATGAGAGTGTAGATAATAATGGATTACAATTCTTCTGGTGGGTAGGGATGAATAGGGGCATTGTCAGTTTCATCTCTTAGTGCCTTACCTATGAGAGGGTGAAAATCAAGCGCCAGTGACCTTGGATTTTCTCTAGAAACTCTTAGTACCCATGTAGAACTTTATTGTGTCGTTTTGGAATTAATTATAGGTTTAACCAGGACTATAATCATTCATGATGCATTCTGGGTGATTTTTAGTCAACTAAAAAAAATTCTACCCTGTTATCAATCCGAGAGACTCACTCACTAGATGAGATAAGAAAGATAGATGTCTGTGAGAATAATTTCATACACATAGTTCACCTAAGAATTATTTTGGACAAAGATGTATTATTATCATTGTGGTGTTTGTAGGGAAGGACTAAGGAACTCATTTGATGTTGAGCACAATGTACTATCTTTGGGCAGACATTCAGTCTGACTGAAAGATTCACATAATAGACGATATTCTTTGAGCTTTCAATGAAGCATGGAATGATCATCTATCCTTGGATGAGTTTTCATAGAACAATAGTTACCATATTTTAATTTAAATGAAACCATATGAAAAACCACACTAGTGACCATGTCGATCACCACTTTATTGACATCAAGAAGGTGTGGTAGTGGTTTTGTGCCTAGTTTGTTTTAGGAGACCTCATAGAGAGTGAATCTAATTCAGAAGAGGTTGATCACCAATCAGAGTAGAGAAATATCATATGTAGAATGTATGAGGATACCTTATGAGTTTCCGATAGGAAAACTGGTTGTCTTGAGTTTGACTCATTTATTAGGCCACCAATGTCTAATTATGTATGAAAATATATCATCATGTCTTATTAGACCTTTCATGATCACCGAATGGATTAGGATACTAGTTTACCATTTGGACCTTCCTCCAGATCATCGAGGCTTGCGTGATGAGTTTCATGTGTCACATATTTGATGCTACGTACCCGATCTTATGCATGTAATCAACTGTGAGGATGTTGAAATAGAACCTAATCCATCATATGATAAAAATATAGTACAGATTATAGATTAGAGTGAGAATATATTATAAGGGAAGATGATACCACTTGTTATGATTCAGTTGTAGCATGAAGGGATCTTGAGGGAGGTGTGGGAGGGTGAGTCTAATATTTGTGCTTAGTGGTTAGAGTTTTTTGAGTAAGATAGGTAGATTTTCTTATCATGGACAAGAAGTTGATAAAGGGGCATAATTATAATGTAATCAATTTTATATAATTATAAAAACCCTATTTAATAATAATTTATCGTAATTTTTATATGAAAAAGTAATTTTTTTGTTATAATAGAATAATAAATGTTTTAATGAATTCTTGTGAGGGTAACTACCCTATTACCTCCTAGAAATATATCACAGAATGTTATTATAGTTATTCTATAAGTATGAATGATATTTTGAGGCCCATATATCCTTTTTAATGATATAATAACAATATTAAATATATATTCTCACACACATGCAGTTTATTTGAAATAATGGAATATCTCATGGATTATTTCTTGGATGGGATATATGAGACTACCATTAAATATGGAACATGGGATTTACCTTAGGGGTGATATAACTACTTTATGCATCATTTTTTGTTAGATCACACATGAGGTTATATATATTTTATTTTACACAAGTTATTTTTTCCTATCAATGGAATATTCCCTAAATGGTTTCTCCTATGAGAAATCTGAGACCACTGTTATATCTATAATATGTTGTTTACCATAGGCATAACATAAAATTTCTGTATATCTGGTGTTTGGTTAAAACTCATATGAGTATAACTTTTAAATATTTCTATTATATTATTACTATTAATTTAATTATTGTATATTTTTTTCCTCTTCCTCAACATTCCTAACCTCTATTTCTATGAGGAATTTCATCTAAAATCATGGTAAATAAACCATTTTGGTTAGTTTTAATTAGAAAATATTTAATAAGGTATAATTAAAGACCCCACAATTAATTTTTGTTTGAATCATATATTAAATTGGGTTTTTTAAATTGGTATTTGAAATACTTTGATTTTAGAATTTTTGAAATATCTAAACCATTTGAACTTCAATATTAGTTGATTATGTTGAGTTATGGTGATCCTTAGCCTCCCAATAGTAGGTTTGGTGAATCCATTATCAATTGAATTGACCACTTACCCATTTTCCATATGTAATAACCCCCCCATATTTCCCCCTTTGTGTAGTTCCATATTGAGGTTTTTTCTTTATTTTTATTATTATTTTTATTTATTTTCTTCAGTTTTTCTTCTTCCAAAATAATACAAAAAATGGTTCAATATTAAATTAATATAACCTATTTTTTTATCAAGATATAATTCCAAAATAAATTATGAAAAGATAATTAATTGAAATTATTGAAGATAAAAATAAGGAATTATCAAATGACAAAACATTGATTAATCAAACAACAATTTGAAAAAAAAATATCAGAAGATAGTTATTCCAAAATAATCATGGGGTAAATCTAATAAAATAATCAAGTGATAATTTCAACAAATTATCAAAAGAAAATATATATAAAATTAATAAAACAAATCACATGAAAATATCAAATATTATTGTAATAAATTTTCAAGCTATGGATATATAATTTTATAAAAGGATAAGTTATTAATAATTATATTGCGATAATTATTAGAGTATAATCCATTAAAAGTATCAAAAATAACTATGGAATTATAAGGGATAATTTAAGGAAATTATTATTGGACATTGATATCAAATTATCAGATTATAATTATTCAAATTTTCAATGATAGATATATTGTATTGTCAAATTATCATTATAAATAATAACCACACATGATCTCTTAATAATAAAGAGTGTAATTACTATTATCATGTTTAGTTTTGTATTTTTTATTTTATAGAATTTTTTTTTTCATTTTTTTGCCTAAAATAATAATTCATAAATTATATTAGAGAGATAAAGTATCATCACATGTAATATTTTGTTTCTTCTTGAAAAAAATAACCAATTTTAGTTGTATGAGTATATGATGATCCATAAGAGTTTATGTGTTTCAAACTAGGATAATAAGTCATGCGAGGATGTGTTCTTAACTATTGATGTTCCCACTCCAGTATTCAAACAACACAAGATGGTTTATTCTTTTCATTGATGCTGACAACTTTGAGGTAGGTAGTTCCATACTCTCTTGGGATCTTTTTTACACATGTTTCTATTATATGATATTATGTTGGAAAAGATGATGATTGTTCTTTATTTTGATTTCATGTGGATGTTTGTGTAAACTAAGATACCTACTATGATATTTTATTCCCTAATTAATGCTATAATATCTTGTTTCCATGTTTTATTATGATCACATGTTGTTCTGTATTCCATTTTTGATTCTCATGATGATATATTATTCCCCCCTTCTATACATAACCTACGATATTTTACACCATTTCCTGAGAGGTCATTTTTTTGGTACATGAAATATGGGGATTAACATGTGTTGTTTATCACTTAGAGGGGGAGTGTGTGCGACTAGTGATGATTCCAACGATGTACCTAAGCATAGGGTATGGGGAATGATAGACTTTGGGCATGATGAGAGGCATTTTGTTATGGGAATAGAGACCTAGGGGCCTAAATCAATGTGAATGACTATCTTGGGGCCAGAACCAAAGCATATATGGGGTTTGGCCACACGAGGGACTAACCCAATGGGCATAATGACCTTGGGGGTTAACCTGTAAAGGAGTCAGGATATGGCAGCCTTAGAGTCTGATCTGACTCAATGCTATACTATTATTGAGAGGTATATTTTGATATTAGTATAGGTACTTTGTTCTTATGACATACCATGACAATCCTTCCAGAAAAATGTTGAGGATGGTATAATTGGGGGACTATTGGAGCTTGGTTAGCACCCAACTGTTCGGTTATGGATTAAATATATATAATCATTACACATTTATCATCATTTTGTAATGAAATTGTTATAATTTATCACATCAATTTAATGATGCATTGGGTTTTTCCTATTTATTCTTATACTCACACCCTATTTAGGAATTTTGGTACACTTGTAGATTTCATGCGGGATCTGGCTAAGGGCATGGGGCCTATAGTGGACAGTTGAACAGGGGATCACATAGTAAGTGGTGGATTGAGACAGACTCTAGAGGACCCAAATAGTGTTATTTTTTATTCTCTATAGCTTATTAAATTAGAAAGGCTTTTGTAATAACCCAGTTCATACCTTTGAGGTATGGGTTTCTTCTTTTCTCTTTTCTTTATGTTTTTTTGAGAAAATAAGGAAAATGGGGGAAAATCCCAAATTTTGGAAGTACACACTGTGTACTTTTCCACACGCCATATAATTTTGGCCGTGTTGGATGAATACACAGGGTGTGTAGCCATGTCGGTAACAAAGGGTGTAAAGACCGACTACACGTCGTGTAGTGGTCCCTTACACGCCGTGTAGTCAGTCGGCAGGAGAATAGTAATGTGGTGGACAGTTGTGGGGAAGCACACGTCGTGTACTCATGAAGAAAAATCATGTAGTCATGTCGGTAGGTGAACAATGCCGCACTGGAAGGAAGTAGTCAGAGGAACAGTTTAAAAATGGGATGTACATTCCGTGTACATGGAAATACACTCCGTGTACTTTGTTCTTTTCACTTAACATGGGAAATAGCCTCCCCTATTCATAGGGAAGGTTTATAATGGGAAGAAGGAATGGGAGAGGACGACCGAACCTTCGGAGATCCGCCGAGCGCACGTCGGGAATCCGTTTCCGCCTCGGACGATCTCGTTGGAACTGTGCGGGTAATCCCTCCACTATTCTTTAATGGTTCTTGCCAATTTTTCCCCTAAAGGGAGTTATTTTCATTTAAGCGAGAATCCTTTTAACAAAGATCTACGAAATTCTTGGATGTTTCAGTAGGTGTCATTCGCGTATATCGTTCATTGGTGTTCCAAGTAGGTGGCTTGGTGTTTATTTTCCAACTGTCGTGTGTTTTGTGTGTTTTTGAGCTACAAACCCATATTTGGGGTGTTTTGTGTCTAAGGTCGTGGATATTTTAAATACCTAGAATTGTATAGGTAATTTAATGTGATATAAAAATTTTGTTTGGGATCGCTGCTGTAGAGATCCGAAGCTTGACGTACATGGACATTACATTACTTTTGTGGAATACTTAGTACATAACAAAAACACACACACAGGGACTGTAATAGTTTAGTGTCTTTGGAAAATAGGAATATAATCTTCTAATCATGGTGAAATATCTTCAACATCTCCCATAAATATATTCCTTTATTTTAATAATTAAAAACCTTTCTTTATATCCTGGGGAAAAGAAAACATAAAAGGGTGAGCTCAAATGCTCAGTAAGGGTAAACAAAAGAAATATCAATCACATCATATTCATAAGAACATAACATTTTGGAAATCATAACCTGCAAAAGAGAGATTAATTTCATAACATGGGATAAATCATAGTAGTGAAATGAAATCACAATAATCATAACTTAAAACATGATGCTTTGTGTCATACACACATAATCATAGAGAATCATATCTTATTAGTCAAGACTCATTTCCAAGACTATCTTAGTGGACAAAGTCCATTTCTGAACCGATTCACCCTCATTTCAGTCCTGTTTCACTGAACCGGTATAACCTACCGTTCCATCCATGTTTATCTCATGAGATATAAAATATTTACCCAATTCATTGGAGGGAGATATAGGTCCCACCCATCTCATAATGATAACATTCTTATGTGTGCCAAAAAATCATAAATCATACATCATTGGATAACCCATGTAGTAAAAATGGGAATTTTAAACAACATGACATCATAAAACAATTAATATAAGATAAATGAATTCATAAAAATATTTCCATCACAACATAATCAAATCCATGTAATAATATGGATAGAAACAGAACCCTATATTATCTTAGATGTAAAATAATTTTGATAAAACACTTAAACTCCATTCTTGAGGAAAATATCCTTTCTACTTCAAAAACACTTTTCCTTTCTTAACATGTCATACAATTCTAAACTAAGAGAATTTGATTAAAAATAAACATTAAAACTTGTAAATGAAGCTTCCTGGAAATAATGATTTAAAAATCCATTCATGCTGTATAAGTTAAGAAAACATTCTTCTCGTACTTTTGTCGGAAAAGTCAAAAAGTACCTCGTACGAAAAACGAAAAAAGATTCCTTTGATATCGTTCACTAAAAACTTACCAAAGGGTAAAATAGGTTTTAAAAAAATTTAGGTGGATGGAAATAATATTACATATTGAGGAAACATGGATGTGGATGATAAAATACACCCCAGTAACTTTCAAAGTATAAACAATCTCAGATAAAAATGAGATTGTGATATTTTCCCTTACCTTAAGTCTGATTTGCTTCGTAAGTGTCCGAATCTCATGTATAATGATTTAAATAATGTCATTAACTTATTAAAGAATCATATTCATTGTTATGATATCATATATGGTTCACTTATGACTTTATATTACCCTTTCTTTAGTAAGTTCCATGTTAAAGAAGCGTTCTAGGTAAAATCGTTTCATTTATCGTAGGTGTTTGGACTTGTTGTTCTTGACATTATTATTACTTATATCATGATTTACTTATTTCCATAATATAAAACATGATTTATATATCATATATATTCAATATATATATATATATAATAGATAGATAAATGAAATGAAACACACCGTTCATGGAGACGGTAGTCCGTACGTACGCATGAATGTTGTTTTCCTTTCCTTATTGTATTGAATGGAAGTAAGTAGATGAAATAAATATATACATAAATCAAGTAGCTTTATAATTTCATATAATTCATTATTATTGCTTATATATACTTTATAATCATTCTTAAATGGTTAACATGGAGAATGAATCTCATCGCGTCGTGGAGACGGTAGTCCGTACGTACGCACGAGCGATGATATTGTTCTCATGATCGTGAACTTGTGTTGAAGTGTATGTATACTATTTCAGTATCAATATCAATTTATAATAATCATATATATTTAGTCATTACACCATTATACCCATCTAATTAAGGTTGTGGCGGAAAATAGATTACACCACAGCGTGGAGACGGTATTCCGTACGTACGCACGTGCGGTGATTTCCTTTTTCCGTAGGATGGATAGAAGGTTAATTAGAGTTGTTTAATATGTATAATAACATATTATTATATAAGAAATAATGATTTTATTACTTTATCATGAAACAACTAAAGAAGAAGAAGTTGAAGAAGAAAGAAATTGAAAAATATCGGTAATGGATATTACCTCTTTTTGACGCGCCTTTTCTTATCCTCCACATAAAGAACTAAGGATGGTCTTTGAAGAAGACCAGGACCTCTAGGATGATACTAGGGAAGTTTAGAAGTGATTTTGGCAGGGGTTGTCCGAGATTTAATGCTCAAATTGGTGTGAGGAGGAGAGTGAGGAGGTTCCCTTTTATAAGGGAGGAGAGGGGCACCTTTGGGAAAACTAAAAATATTATTTTATTATAAAGTCAAGTTTGGTTTTAAATAGCTCAAAATTGATATATTTAGAAGCTATGGTGGGGATGGGTCGAAAGCCTCTCATACAATAGGATTTATACAAGTTTAGGTTATTATTTTATCCTTATCAATTAGATTTAACTCTAAGTTAAATAATTTAACTTTTACCGTGTCTTTTTGTTTTCTTACACTATATGGTTAATAAACTTACTATATCAAGCCAAACGAACCCCAAGTTGTTTAGTATTAATATATATAACCTTATCTATGTCTATTGTCCGAACCTTAGATTTTTAGGAATAAAATAATAATTAATAATATAATATTTGTTTTAAAAACTAATTTATGTCAATTTTGACACTATTTGGTACATGATTTTTATGAAATTCATAACAGAATGATAATTTCTAACCAAGTTACTTAAATAAACAATAACATGTCATATTAACCTAGAAAATTAGTGAAAGTCATAAAAAGTCTCAAATTACATTTATTCGGGTATTTATAACATCAATTATGTCAATATTTCATTAATAAGATAATTACTACATCATCGTTGTGTCATAAATAAATTAAATTATTTAATGTCTAAAAATTACAAATAAAATAACATTATGTAGGAAATCATTTTAGATTTCTAATTAATATTTATATTCAAATTAATCTTATTTATAACATCATATTAAAAATGATTTAGTTATTAAACTTTGATTTTAACTATTTTAACCCTTCTTTTAATAAATTAATAATAGATGTCCTAATGTAATGAAAGTGGGCCTAAATGGTCATATTTTATTCCTAAGGTTGTTTTTGTTCAAATTAAACTTGTCCAATAGAATTAGGACATGTGTTAGGGTAATAATACTATCATTTTTACCCTTAATTACCGTATTTACTTTTAACCATGGTAAAAAAAAGTAAAAAGTTACTATTCACCAAAAATTATTTTCATCTCATTGAACCAAATTTTACTTACTGACATCAACCGTGTCTCTCGGATTTTTGAAATTCCACTCATAGAAGCGGTAAAATTATGTTTTATGAAAAATTCTTTTTTTTAACTACCAGTTAGTGGTTTCACTATTCATCAAAAAATGAAAGTTTCCAGAAAAATACCAAAAATTAGGCCTAAGATATATTTGATATTATGAACTCAAAAATGATGTCTATTTTACCAAATTCAAAACATATCAGTTTCATTAATTAATTTAAAAATTAATTCCCGTCGTCAAAACAAATAACGTGTTTTTAAGGGATAATAACTACCAAAAGATTGACACTTGTTTATGACTGGTTTAAATGTGAAATTACATCCAACGACCAACATTGTATTAAATTGTAAAAATATATTCTAAATAAACTTTAAAACCACTCAAATTAATAATTTATCACTATTAATTATTTCGATTAAAAAATTTGTTTTTAATTATAATTTAGTAATTTTCACTATTCATCAGAATATGAATGTTATCCGAAAAGTACCAAAATTTCACCTTAGGCTAAATTCGATACTCCGAATCCAAAAATGATGTCCATTTTGAGAGATAAAATTTCTAAAATTTTAAAAGGTGGTTATTACTATTCATAACGGCTAGTTTTAATAATATTTTAATAGCATATCGTTGTTTAGTGAAACTCGGTATTGCGTACTACACACGTTATCGAGGAAGGTCGTGATTGCGTGTAATGCAAGGCAAGTCAAGGATGCATATTTTGCAAGCTCCTTTTGGTGTAGCGTACAACACAAGACATTAATGAAATTAAAAAGAATATTTTTTATAAAATCTTGGGGTGTTACATTCTACCCCCCTTAAAATGAATTTCTCCCTTGAAATTCGTCGGGGTTATAAATGGTTTACTATTCGAAAGTTTCTTTAATAGAAACCCAGATCGTAAAAAGGAATACCAAAACCAATCTTTAAAAACAAACGTATGAAACGTAACGGTTACCCAAATAAACTAATCACTGGGTTTCCACATAGGTGAAAATATGGATATGGAAGAGAAATCTAACCATCATGTTCTGATGGAGAGTGGTAGAGAACATGGCTATAAAAAATACAATAATCGCAAAGCCATAAATTTGTGATGATCTAGGGTACCATCTGATTCATCAGATATAAGATCACTAGGACAACATTTTTGGTTTTCAATATCATTTCCCTAAAGTTGAAAAATTTGAATTAGAATAAATACTTACTTGATTTTGGTACAATCTCACTGTTGTTCGTGCTTTGAACAATTTCCACTTCATCTCTTAAAGAAATGAAGATGAATTTGTTATTCGTGAAGTGTTAACAGATCATGTGATAGAATGATGGGTCATTCCATCTGTTTCAAACAAAAGTTTAGCAATAGTTATCAAATATACATAAGTCCCTCTTTGGTGAGGTTAATCATATACGATTCCAAAAATGAACTTATACTTCATATATCATACCGCTTAATAAAATAAAACTAGTTTCTACTAACTAGGGACATTCTATAGGCCAGTGGTATGTGATAAAGGCCCGTCGCACTTTATTTGTGGGTTCGATTCCCACAGCCTTGGCCAACGCGATGGGTTGTCGCACATCCTACAGGTTGTCCTTTTTCTAAAACTAAATTATTATAACATCCCATCAACAATATCCAAAAAAAGTTTTATCCTTAAACAATACTAACTTATGTCCAACATAATCCATTCCAATCGTTAGGCTTATCTAAAATACTTCGGTCCAAGCTCATAGTATAGAGAAAATGATAACGTGAATGCCATCATTTATCACTCATATATCTTGTTCGTCACATTCCAGTCATTTGAATACCATAATCATGTAATCTCTTGAAAAATGAATACCCATTGAATCTTAGTGAAAACATGAGTGTTGTCAAAAGATAACTCTTTCCACATACCAAAATCCTCAAAATTCTATATACTTAGTCCTTATATCAATCATGAGCTCATGAATACAACCAAACATCTCATTATCTTCTTGTCCCTTCATTATGCGCATATCATATACTTTCCAAAAATATTTCAATCACTTTTTTTACCTGGTTACCATTATCATATAATTATTGAAAACCAATACATAGATATTCCAAAATTCCACAATACCATAAATGAGATTCCATGATACTATTTTGAAATATCATTACATAAACACTTAATCATTCCACCACATCGTTGTCAACATCGCCAATAGTGATCGCATGTGACTTCTCTTTTTTCCTTTGCCTTAAGCGGTTGCTCATGTCGATCATCACAAACCCTTGGATTAGGGCATTTATTAGCATAATGCCCCATTTCCTTGCACTTGAAGCATTGAAGTGTTGGTGGTGCGTTCTCTGCAGTGTTTGCTTTATTCACATCATTAGAAACCCTTTTTCCATTTCTTCGACACTCAGTTGCCCGATGACCATATTTTCCACACTTAAAACATTTTCTAGTCCCTTTAAGACAATATCCACCATGCTTCTTTCCACACTTTGAGCATAAGGAAACATTAATCTTCTCTTCACCATTATTCTGAGATTTCTCCTTGAACTCCATCTTTCGTTTCTTGTGAAAACCATGAGATGGATATGTAACACCAACTTCCATTTCTACCTTGATAGCACAACGCACAATTTCTTCATGGCTACGGAAGTATCTTATAGCTAATGCCCTTCGAAGACTTGGTTTTATGCCACTGAAAAATCAATCAACTTTACTTTCAGGTTAGATGATAATGCCAGATGCATACCTTGCAAGTCTTGTAAAATTTGCTTCGTAAATACCAAAAGATTCATCATCCTTCTGCTTCAGCTCAAGAAATTCCTCTTCCATCTTTTTTCGAAGAATACGAGGGATGTACTTACTGAAAAACAAGTTCTTGAACTCGTCCCATTCCATGGACTCAATTTCATCTCTTGGCCTCGTATTCTTGATAAGATTCCACCATTGATTAGCTTCACCTTCCAAACGATATACTGATAAGATGACTTTGTCATGTTCAGAACATTGAAGAACTGAAAATATATTTTCAGTGGTACTGATCCATTTTTCAACAACAAGTGGATCGGAAGGCCCACTGAAAGAAGGTGGACGTTGCCTCATAAAGGACTCAATAGAATAGTGTTCCTTTCTCTGCTCATTTGGAAGTCCAGAATGATTCCTAGCTTGTGTAAGTATAGCAATAAGATTTTCCACTCCATCTCCCATAAAATTTGTTTGTTCAGGATGAAAATCATTGTGTTTTCCATTACATTGATCAACATGGTTCCTTCGGGTTCCATCCATCGTCTAAAACCCAAAAAGAATAGTGTGAGAGGAAAAAATCATGCTAGGGAAAACAACATAATAAAGGGGGAGTACCCTTAATATCTAACATCTTATGTTAAATTATAAGATCGTTACCATAGTTCTAGGACTATATCCTATACGTATACTTATCCTTAGGGACATCCCTAGACATACCTTAGAAATATCTCTAGGGATCTCACTAACGTTTTCGCATCCTAGTTTCCAAAGGTTGACTAAACCTTTCCTCTGATACCAACTGTAGAGACCCGAAGCTTGACGTAAATGATCATTACATTACTTTTGTGGAATACTTATTACATAACAAAAACACACACACAAGGACCATAATATTTTAGTGTCTTTGGAAACTCAGAATATAATCTTCTAATCGTGGTGAAAGATCTTCAACATCTCCCATAAAGATCTTCCTTTATTTTAATACTTAAAAAACATTATTTATATCCTCGGGAAAAGAAAACATAAAAGGGTGAGCTCAAATGCTCAGTAAGGGTAAACAAAAGAAATATCAATCACATCATATTCATAAGAACATAACATTTTGGAAATCTTGACCTGAAAAAGAGAGAATAATTTCATAACATGGGATAAATCATAGTAGTGAAATGAAATCCCAATAATCATAACATAAAACATGATGCTTTGTGGAATACACACATAATCATATAGAATCATATCTTAATAGTCAAGACTCATTTCCAAGACTATCTTAGTGGAAAAAGTCCATTTCTAAACCGAGTCACCCTCGTTTCAGTCCTGTTTCACTGAACCGGTATAACCTACCGTTCCAGCCATGTTTATCTCATTAGATATAAAATCTTTACCCAATGCATTGGAGGGAGATATAGGTCCCACCCATATCATAATTATACCATTCTTATGTGTGCCACAAAATCATAAATCAAACATCATTGCATAACCCATGTAGTAAAAATGGGAATCTTAAACAACATGACATCATAAAACAATTCATATAAGATAAAGGAATTCATAAAAATATTTCCATCACAACATAATCAAATCCATGTAATAATAGGGATATAAACAGAACCCTATATTATCTTAGATGGAAAATAATTTTGATAAAACACTTGAACTCCATTCTTGAGGATAATATCCTTTCTACTTCAAAAACACTTTTCCTTTCTTAACATGTCATACAATTCTAAACTAAGAGAATTTGATTAAAAATAAAGTTGAAAACTTGTAAAGTAAGCTTCTTGGAAATAATTTTTTAAAAATACATTCATGTCGTATAAGTTAAAAAAACATTCTTCTCGTACTTTTGTCGAAAAAGTCAAAAAGTACCTCGTACGAAAAACGACAAAAGATTCCTATGATATATTTTACTAAAAACATAACAAAGGGTAAAATATGTTTTATAAAATTGTAGGTGGATGGAAATAATATTACATATTGAGGAAACATGGATGTGGATGATAAAATACACCCCAGTAACTTTCAAAGTATAAACAATCTCAGATAAAAATGAGATTGTGATATTTTCCCTTACCTTAAGTCCGATTTGCTTTGTAAGTGTCCGAATCTCCTGTATAATGATTTAAATAATTTCATTAACTTATTACAGAATCATATTCATTGTTATGATATCTTATATGGTTCACGTATGACTTTATATTACCTGTTCTTTTGTAAATTCCATGTCAAAGAAGCGTTTTGGGTAAAATCGTTTCATTTATCGTAGGTGGTTGGACTTGTTGTTATTGACATTATTATTACTTATATCATGATTTACTTACTTACAGAATATAAAACATGATTTATATATCATATATATTCAGTATATATATATAATAGATAGATAAATGAAATGAAACACACCGTTCATGGAGACGGTAGTCCGTACGTACGCATGAACGCTGTTTTCCTTTCCTTATTGTCTTGAATGGATGTAAGTAGATGAAATACATATATACATAAATCCAGTAGCTTTATAATGTCATATATTTCATTATTATTTCTTATATATACTTTATAATCATTCTTAAATGGTTAACATGGAGAATGAATATCATCGTGTCGTGGAGACAGTAGTCCGTACGTACGCACGAGCGATGATATCGTTCTCATGATCGTGAAATTCTGTTTAAGTGTATCTATACTATATCAGTATCAATATAACTTTATAATAATCATATATAGTTACTCATTATACCATTATACCCATCCAATTAAGGTTGTGGCCGAAAATAGATTACACCACGGCGTGGAGACGGTATTCCGTACGTACGCACGCACGGTGATTTCCTTTTTCCGTAGGATGGATAGAAGGTTAATTAGAGTTGTTTCATATTTATAATAACATAAAAGTATATAGTAAATACTGATGTTATTACTTTATCATGAAACAACTAATGAAGAAGAATTTGAAGAAGAAATAAATTGAAAAAGATCGGTAATAGATATTACCTCTTTTTGACACGCCTTTTCTTATCCTCCACTTAATGAACTAAGGATGGTCTTTGAAGAAGACCAGGACCTCTAGGATGATACTAGGGAAGTGGAGAAGAGATTTTGTCTGGGTTTGGACGAGCTTGAATGCTAAAATTGGTGTGAGGAGGAGAGGGAGGAGGTTCCCTTTTATAAGAGAGGAGAGGGGCACCTTTGGGAAAACTAAAAATATTATTTTATTATAAAGTCATGTTTGGTATTAAATAGCTCTAATTTGATATATTTCGAAGCTAAGGTGGGGATGGGTCGAAATCCTCTCATCCAATAGGATTTGGACAAGTTTAGGTTATTATTTTAACCTTATCAATTAGATTTAACTCTAAGTTAAATAATTTAACTTTTACCGTGTCTTTTTGTTTTCTTACACTATATGGTTAATAAACTTACTATATCAAGCCAAACGAACCCAAAGTTGTTTATTATTAATATACATAACCTTATCTAAGTCATTTGTATGAACCTTATATTTTTAGGAAAAATAAAATAACAATTAATAATATAATATTTGTTTTAAAAACTAATTTATGTCAATTTTGACACTATTTGGTACATGATTTTTATGAAATTCATAACAGAATGATAAGTTCGAACCAGGTTACTTAAATCAACAATAACATGTCATATTAACCTAGAAAATTAGTTTAAGTCATAAAAATCTCAAATTACATTTATTTGGGTATTTATAACATCAATTATGTCAATATTTCATTAATAAGATAATTACTGCATCATCGTTGTGTCATATATAAATTGAATTATTTAATGTCTAAAAATTAAAAATAAAATACCATTATGTAGGAAATATTTTTATCTTTATAATGAATATTTATAGTCGAATTTATCTTATGTATAACCTCATATTAAAAATGATTTAATTATTAAACTTTGATTTTAACTATTTTAACCCTTCTTTAAATAAATTAATAATAGATGTCCTAATCTAATCCAAGTGGGCTTAAATGGTCATATTTTATTCATAAGGTTGTTTTTGTTCGAATTACACTTGTCCAATAGAATTAGGACATGTGTTAGGGTAATAATAATATCATTTTTACCCTTAATTACCCTATTTACTTTTAACCGTGGTAAAAAAAAGTAAATAGTTACTATTCACCAAAAATTATTTTCATCTCATTGAACCACATTTTACTTACTGACATCAACTGTGTATCTCGGATTTTTTAAATTCCACTCACACAAGCGGTAAAATTAAGTTTTATGAAAAATTCATTTTTTTAACTACCACTTAGTGGTTTCACTATTCATCAAAAAATGAAAGTTTCCAGAAAAATACCAAAAATTAGGCCTAAGCTATATTTGATATTATGAACTCAAAAATGATGTCTATTTTACCAAATTCAAAACATATCAGTTGTATTAATTAATTTAAAAATTAATTCCCGTCGTCAAAACAAATAGCGTGTTTTTAAGAGATAATAACAACCAAAAGATTGACAATTGTTTATGTCTGGTTTAAATGTGAAATTACATCCAATGACCAACATTGTATTAAATTGTAAAAATATATTATAAATATACTTTAAAACCACTTAAATTAATAATTTATCACTATTAATTATTTTGATTAAAAAAGTTGTTTTTAATTATAATTTAGTAATTTTCACTATTCATCAGAATATGAAAGTTATCCAAAAAGTACCAAAATTTCACCTTAGGCTAAATTCGATACTCCGAATCCAAAAATGAAGTCCATTTTGAGAGATAAAATTTCTAAAATTTTAAAAGGTGGTTATTACTATTCATAACGGCTAGTTTTAATAATATTTTAATAGCATATCGTTGTTTAGTGAAACTCGGTATTGCGTACTACACACGCTATCGAGGAAGGTCGCGATTGCGTGTAATGAAAGGCAAGTAATGGAAGCATGTTGTGCAAGCTCCTTTTGGTGTAGCGTACAACACAAGACATTAATGAAATTAAAAAGAATATTTTTCATAAAATCTCGGGGTGTTACAGCTGCTTAGATCCAGGACCACCCCAGGGGTGCGTTTCTCTATTTAGCCATTTGGCCAGGATAGCCAAGGTTATTCCATGTTTACTTTATGAATTACTTTTTCCTTGAGAGGAATTGAATTAATTTCATGATTATGTGTTGGGCTCGTCCAGGTTATATTAGCCTGAGGGCGTGGTTTTATTATATTAGCTTGAGGGCATGATTTTATTATATTAGCCTGAGGGTGTGGTTTGTATAGCCAGAGGCTAAGGTTACTATTCCACCTGAGGGAAAGGCCTGAGGGAAAGATTCTGTTCACTTGAGGGTTTCGTTTCAGTTTGTCCTGCGGGCGAGATTTTACTTCACGTGAGGGCAATGCCTGAGGGCGGGATTCTATATAGCCTAAGGGCATGGTTTCACTATATTAGCCTAAGGGCATGGTTCTATTAGCCTGAGGGCTTGGTGCTGTTGAGAACATAATGTTACTATATTAAATTTATTAAATGAATAATTAAATGGAAATATAACTGGTAAGTCGGTTACATCTGAGTACTTATTAGTTTATTGAATTTTTACTTTTGTACACTATTGTTGCATGTTTACACACATTTGGGAATATGCCTTTGGTGGGTGCTTACTGAGATATATTTCTCACACCCTGTTTGGGTCATGCATTTCGGCCCAATCAGATTACGTTTCTGCAGGTGTAGATAAGGGAAAGGGTCCTTATACAGGTACATGATTGTTGCTGAGGAGTAGGGGAGCATGGGACCGAGCTCTTGCTCGCGATGCTACAGGCTGATTTGTTCTATTTTGTTTTCTTGTGCTTGTACTGTACTGTACTGTTGTGTAACATGTTTTGGATGATTTCTTTTAATTTGAGGCATGTTTCTCCATTATTTATATACTGGTTGGTATTATCTACTATTGTTGTTTATTTCAGTTGTGTATGGTTTACTTCTTCCTCTGTTGTTATATGTTTTATTCTTTCCTCTACGCTACACTTTGACAAATGTGGGCATAGTTTCCCAACTATCATACCTAGACCCTCACTGCTAGTCGGTAGCCTCTGGCGTTTGGGGAAATGAACTTGAGGTCATGTGGCGAACCGTGTTCAGGGCACCCGTTGAGTGGCACCCGGAATTGGGATGTTACAAAGTGTTATCAAAGGATTTCTTTTCTTTGAAGTACTATTTGGAGCCATAGTCCGGGATAGGACAGAAATGGTAGTTGGTAATAAACTGCGCCCGGGCGTAGCTAACCCGTGTACAGGTAAAAGCCAGTCTACCTTGTATTTTTGAAATCTTTCTGATTTTGCGATTTACAGATGATTTGATTTCACCGTTGGGTGACGCACTTGTAATTGTGCTGTTATATTTTATCTATGAGTTCTATTTAGTGGAATCCCGATGAGATGAGGGTATTCCATCTCATGCATCATATAAGAACATGCTATAAATCACATGCCATGAATAGTTCCATGCCATTTAGGTGCATTAGAATTTCACATGTTATTGTGATAGTTTTTGTGCTAATAAAGCATGCTGTTGTGATAACTGCTATGATAAAATACATGCTACATGATAGGGTAATATTATTTGAGCCTGTCTATAGAATGAACGCCAAACTTTGGTCCTTGGAGAGTACGGGCCCTCACTGACTGGAATTTGATGGATCATTAGATGGTTATTCTGTTATAACACATGTAAGATGTCAAACTTTGATTCATGGAGATTATGGTCTCTCACGGGTCGGAATTTGACACTTAGGTGTTGTTTTTCAGTATTTTCTGGGTTCCGAGGACGTTCATGAGGCATAATGTCCGGACACCCAGTATACATGCCGTGTAGTATCTTTAAACACGCCGTGTATGGCCTTCTGTTTGGAATGAAAAATAAAATTTTTAAGTACACGCCGTGTAGTCTATTCCCGTGTCACAAACCATGTGGGCGGCGACGCAGGGTAGGGAATGTTTGGGGAAAACACGTCATGTACCGAATGTACACGCCGTGTAGTGTTGACCTGGAGTCCGGCCGTGTAACTAACAACACGGGTCAGTGAACTCCTGTACGGAACACGCAGTGTCAATGATGAACACGTCGTGTAGTGTGACCTGGGGACTCGGTCGTGTAACTAATAACACGAGTCGGTTTCACCTCTCCTTGAACACACCGTGTACCTCTGGGACACGCCGTGTAGTCTTGTCTGAGGACAGACCATGTGGACTTGGCAGTGTGCCTGGGAAATGGGGTGGTTTACATGCCGTGTGTGGGTGTAACACGCCGTGTGGTTGCAAGATGAGTAGTTGGCCGTGTCACAAATGACATGGGAAGTTGCAAAATAACGCCATACACGCCGTGTAGATATTATACACGTTGTGTAGTTTTTTTTTCAATAGAAGACATGTGGATTAGCCATGTGGAAGGACTCAGGTAGGGGAAGAGAAGTCAGGTATATGTTGTGTAGTCAGTGTACACGTCGTGTAGTCAGTATACACGCTGTGTAGTCTTGTTTTTAAAATTTTGAATTCCCTCTTCCTCCTGTTCCCTTTTGGGTTTCTTCGTTTTCGGTCGTTGATAATCTTGAATATAAGGCATGTTTTTGACCTTGTAGTGTCATGACACATAGATGACCGCGCGTTGTTCGCTAGGTGAGCGGCAACGAGTATACTCCAGAGATAGTGGGAAATGGGCTACCAGTAGACCCTCCAGTAGAGCCTAATGCGGCGCCGGCTATTATACCGGACACAGGCACATAGGCGTAGTTCTGTGAAAGCTTTATGCGGTTCATGCAGACCTTTCAGGCAGCACCACAGGCTGCTACATGTATGGCCTAGATGTCACGTATCTTTTAGGAGAAGCATCCGCCTATGTTTTTAGGGGATGGAGGACCACAGGCTGCGGAGTCTTGGCTGGGGTCGATGCAGACTATTTTCCCGCATCTTGAGATGCCTCCAGGGCGGAGGGTCAAGCTCGTGACTTATATATTGCGTGATTCCGCCAAGAGGTGGTGGGATGATACCACCCAGTCAGAGCATCACAGCGACATGGCGTGGAAATATTTTCAAGCAGTCTTCTAGGACTTTTTTTCCAGAGAGGCTGAGGGAAGATAGAGCTAGAGAGTTCATGAATCTGCAACAGGGTGTTATGTCGGTGATGGAGTATTCCACTCACTTTATCGAGCATCAGTGTTTTGCACCCGTTTTGGTTGGTGATGAGACGTTTAGGGCTAGGAACTTTGAGGATGGTCTTCATTATGACATCCGAGCAGTGGTGAATGCTTTCTAGTTGCCTTCAGTACATTCTATTGTAAACCAGGAACTGATTTTAGAGAGGAACCTGCGGGAAGCTAGTGTTGTGGGCCAGGGTGGTTCAACGCCAGTTACTGGTATATATCTACTAGTAAGAGGAAGAGACAGATGGATTTCTCTTAGGGAGGCAGTACCAGCTAGGTAGCTTTTTCAAGTGGCCCAATCAAGTGCTACCAGTGTGGTAAAGAGGGGAAAAAGAGACCACCATGTCCACATGACCCAGTGGAGTGCCGAGCTTGCGGCAAGGGGGTCTTCTGCAACGATTTTCCAGGACGTTTCTACCAGTGGCTAGTGACATGTGTTCTATGAAGACTCAGCGTGCGGGAGTAGGACCATCACTTTATAACAAGTTGGGAAACTGGAATACGTCAGGGCGTGCAGGCATAGATGGTGGTCGTGGGCATGGTAGCCAGACACCAGGATCTCAGAGGTAGCCGGGTGGGACAACTCAGGGTAGTCAGGCTGTATCGTAGTGTCGTGGCAATGGGCAGGAATATGCCGTGCAACAGACCTAGCAGGAGCAGGATCCCGGACCTTCTACAGTCAGAGGTACTATTCTAGTAGCTTATGTCTTATCTTTAGTACTTTTTGATACTGGTTCTACACATAGTTTAATATCTGTGCCCATTGTGGAGAGGCTTGGGATCTGTGTTTCTACTTATTCTGATATCATGATGCTAGACACTCTGTTGGGGACTAGAACGGTTGTTGTGCATCAGTGCAAGGAGTGCCACCTTGTGGTTGGAGGGTGTCACTTCATTTGGGACCTCCATGTCTTAGAGATGACGAGCTATGATTTCATTCTCAGGATGGACTGGTTGGTTCCCTTTCAAGCCTTTGTAGACTGCTATCTTCATAGGGTGAGTTTCACATCACCAGAGGGTGAAGAGTTTCTATACAAGGGAGAATGGAATGTTCAGGCAAGTCGTGCTGGACCAGAGCATCATGGGAGAGGTGGAGTCACAGCACAGATTGAGAGCTTATATCTAGATTATCAGGGGACTTTTCAGACAGATTTCCCTCCAGTGGTTGATCGTTTCAGGGATGTCTTCCTGAATGACTTTTTAGGTCTAACTCCGAATAGATAGGTGGATTTTATATTGATCTTGTTCCAGGATCAGTACTGGTGTCCATTCCTCCTTATAGGGTGGATACACCTGAGTTGCAGGATATCAAGAGGCAGTTAGAGGAGTTATATTCAAAGGGTTTCATGTGACCTAGTACTTCTCTGTGGGGTTCTCTGGTCCTTTTTGCGAAGAAGGCAGACTGTACCCTCAGACTATGTGTGGATTATCGGAAGCTGAACCAATTGACGGTTAAGAATTGATATCCCTTGCCGAGGATTGATGATATTTTTGATCAACTTAATAGAGCATGAGTTTTCAAAAAGATTTACTTGAGATCCAGATATCATCATCTATGCGTGAGACCATCGGATATACCGCTCACAGCTTTTTGAAGCAGATATGGTAGGTACGAGTACTTGGTTATGCCGTTTGGACTCACGAATGTGCCGGTAGTTTTCATGGCTCTGATGAATCAGGTGTTCCATCTGTATCTTGATTATTTTGTGGTAGTATTCATGGATGACATCTTAGTGTACTCTCACACTCGACACGACCATTCCCCCCATCTTGAGATCATATTGAGTACACTGAGAGAGAATCAGATATATGATAAGCTCTCAAAGTTCCACTTTTGGATAGACCAGATTCACTTCCTGGGTCATATCATCTGAGAGGCAGGAGTTGCTGTGGACCCAGAGAAGGTGAGAGAAGTAGTTTTCTGGGAGCAGCATAAGAACGTGTTTTAGATACGGAGTTTCTTAGGGCTGGATGGTTACTATAGACGCTTCATACATGACTTCTTCCTCTTAGCAGCACTGTTGATGGATTTGACTAAGAAGGGTGTGAAGTTCGTTTGTTTGGAGGCTTGCGAGATATCCTTTCCGGACCTGAAAGGAAGGTTGACATCAGCACCAATCCTGATACTCCCATATTAGGAAAAGAGCTATACATTTTATTGTGATGCGTCAGGTATTGGGCTGGGAGTAGTGTCGATGTAGGGCGATCGAGTTGTTGCGTACGGGTCTTGGCAGTTGAGGCCACATGAGAGGAATTACCCGACGCATGATCTCGAGTTTTCTACAGTTGTTCATGCATTGCACTGTTGGAGACATTATCTATTGGGAGATCATTTTGTGGTATTCACTGACCACAAAAGCCTAAAGTATATCTTTACTCAGCGTGACCTGAATCTGAGGCAGAGGAGGTGGGCCGAATACCTACAGTCCTTTGATTTTTAGCTTGCCAATACACCTGGTAAAGGTAATGCAGTAGTTGATGCACTGTGAAAAAAGACTCAGACGTAGGTTGTGTAGGAGGCTAGTGGTGAGTGGCAGCTTATGGCCTTGTTCTCTGAGATGCATCTGGAGGTGCACGACAGTCAGGGGAAGACCTATCTTTCATCTTTAGTTGTGACTTCTACCCACCTGGATAGAGTGAGGATGAGACAGATAACTGATTTAGAAGTCCTATTTCTATGGGAGTTGGTGGAAAGTGAGGACCCTCCTCCTGGTTGGACGATAGGTGATGATGAGGTTCTACGTATCCAGGGACGAGTGTGGGTTCTAGGGGATATATGCGAGGAGCTGATGTGGGAGTTTCATGCTTCATCTTGGGATGTTCATCCCAAGGTTACCAAGATGTACTGTGACTTGAGACGTCAGTACTGGTGGCTAGGTATGAAGAGAGATGTAGCTGGTTTTGTTACAAGGTGTTCCACCTATCAGCAGGTGAAGGTGGAGCACCATAGACCAGCTAGACTGTTACAGTAGTTATCCATTCCGGAGTGGAGATGGGATGATGTCGTGATGGACTTCATGATAGGGTTGTTGAGGTCACCTAGAGGCAATGATGTCGTGTGGGTTGTTGTGGATAGACTCACGAAGGTAGATCAGTTTTTTCCGATGAAGGAGACCTTCGGTGTTGACGTGCTCGAGAGGTTGTATATCCGAGAGATCGTACGTCATCATGGTGTCCCTCATTCTATCATTTCAGATAGGGACACACGCATTACGTCTTGTTTCTGGAAGATTTTTCGGAGGGCACTGGGTACACAGGTTCTTTTGAGCACAGCTTACCACCCTCAGACCGATGGCCAGCCAGAGCGTACGATACAGGTGCTTGATGACATGCTGCATGCATGCATCCTAGACTTTGGGGGCTCTTGGGAGAAGCATATACCCCTAGTTTAGTTTTCTTACAACAATAGTTTTCAGGAAACTATGGAGATGGAACCATACTAGGTTTTATATGGTAGGACATGTCGATCACTCTTGTGCTGGCTAGAGGTAGGTGAGGCAACTTTACTGGGACCACGTCTCATGCAAGAGACTACTGAGCAGGTCTTATTGATTTAGAAGTGGATGGCTACTGTGCAGTCTCATCAAAAGTCTTATGCTTATCGCCACAGACGACCTTTCGAGTTCATGGTCAGGGATCAGGTTTTCTTACGTGTTTCGCCGAGGCTGGGACACAAACAGATCGGAAGATAAGGTAAGCTTTCACCGAGGTATGTGGGTCCATTTGAGATTCTGGAGAGAGTCGGGCTGGTTTCCTATCGGTTGCAATTGCCACAGTGGTACCGATCCATGTATATAATCTTCCATGTATCTCAGTTGTTCCACTATCATTCAGACCCATCTCACACCTTTCAGCCAGAGGAGGTTGAGCTTCAGATGGATGTGTCCTTTGAGTAGCATCTGATTCATATTGTAGATAAGATCACGAAGGTTCTCTAAGGTTGGTTAGTTCTTCTCGTATGGGTGCTATGGAAGCATGGATGAGTGTAGACCGAAACCTGGGAGTGAGAGACCAATGTACGTGCTCAGTGGCCAGAGCTATTCTGAGCTATATCTTCACCACCCTTGTAAGGGAAATTCGGGAAAAAATTACATTAAGGGAGGAAGTTTGTAAGAACCTGGTTCTTAACTTTGAGGTACATGTTTCATCTTTTCTCTATTCCTTAATTTTTTTGAGAAAAAAAGGAAAATGGGGGAAAATACCAAATTTTTGAAGTACACGCCGTGTACTTTTCCATACGTCGTGTACTTTTGTCCATGTGGGATGAGTACACAGGCTGTGTAGTCATGTCCGTGAAAAAGGGTGTAAAGACCGACTACACACTGTGTAGTGGTCCCTTACACACCGTGTAGTCATTCAGTAGGAGAATAGTAAGGCGATGGCCAGTTGTGGGGCTGCACACGCCATGTAATCATGAAGACATGCCGTGTAGTCATGTCGGCAGGTGAACAGTGTCGCGATGGCGGGAAGCCGTCATAGGAATAGTTTAAAAATGGGAAGTACACGCCATGTTATTGGAAATACATGATGTGTACTTTGTTTTTTTTATTTCTTAAAATGGGCAGTAGCCTCCCCTATTCACAAGGAACTTTTAGAATGGAAAGAATGAGTGGTAGAGGATGGCCAAAACTTCATAGATCCGCCAAGTGCATGTCGGGAATCCATTTCTACCTCGGATGATCTTGTTGGAACCCCGCGGGTTAGCCCTCCACTCTTCTTTAAGGGTTCTTTCAAATTCTTTCCCTAATGGGAGTTATTTTCTTTTAAGAGAGAATCCTTTTACCTCATATTTATGACATTCTTGGATTTTTCAGTAGGCATCGTTCATGTATACCATTCTTTGGTGTTTCAGGTAGGTGGCTAGGTGTTTATTTTCCAACTATCGTGTGTTTTGTGTGTTTTTGAGCTAGGAACCCAGATTTGGGGTGTCGTGTGGCTGAGGTCATGGATATTTTAAATAACTATAATTGTATAGGTAATTTAATGTGATATAAAAATGATGTTTGGGATCGCTTCTTGGATCCAGGACCACCACGAGGGTGCATTCCTCTTTTTAGCCATTTGGCCAGGATACCCGAGGGTATGTCATGTTTACATTATGAATTTCTTTTTACTTGAGAGGAATTGTATAAATTTCATGTTTATGTGTTGGTCTCGGCCCGGTTATATTTTCCTGAGGGAGTGGTTTTATTATATTATCCTGAGCGCATGGTTTTATTATAATATCCTAAGGGTGTGGTTTGTATAGCATGAGGGCAAGGTTACTATTCCGCTTGAGGGAAAGGCCTTAGGGAAAGATTCCATTCACATGAGGGTTTTGTTTCAGTTTGGCATGCGGGCGAGATTCTACTTCTCCTGAAGGCAATGCCTGAGGGAGGGATTCTGTATAGCCTAAGGGCGTGGTTTCACTATATTAACCTGAGGGCGTGGTTTTATTAGCCTGAGGGCTTGGTGCTGTTGAGCACAGAATGTTACTATATTAAAAGGATTAGATGAATAATTAAATGGCAATATAACTGGTAAGTTGGTTACTTCTGAGTACTGCTTAGTTTATTGCATTTTTACTTTTTCACATTGTTGTTGCATGTTTACACACAGTTGGGCACAAGCCTTTGGTGGGTGCCTACTGAGATATTTTTCTCACACCCTGTTTGGGTCATGCTTTTCAGCCCAAATAGATTACATTTCTGCAGGTGTAGATAAGGTCAAGGGTCCTTATTAAGGTACATGATTTTTTCTGAGGATTAGGGGAGCATGGGACCGAGCTCTGGCTCGCGATGCTACCTGCTGATTTGTTCTGTTTTGCTTTCCTGTACTTGTACTGTACTGTACAGTTGTGTAACATGTTCTGGATGCTTTCTTAGAATTTGAGGCATGTTGCACCATTATTTATATACTGATTGGAATTATCTACTGTAGTTGTTTATTTCAGTTGTGTGTGGTTTACTACCTCCACTGTTGTTATATTTTTTATTCTTTCCGTTGCGCTACACTTTGACAAATGAGGGCATAGTATCCCCACTATCAGACATGGTCCCTCGCTTCTAGTCGGCAGCCTCTGGCGTTTGGGGAAATGCGCTTGAGGTCACGTGGCGAACCAGGTTCAGGGCACCCGTTGAGTGGCACCCGGAACTAGGACGTTAAAGCTTCCCATATTAATATTTTTTATTTAAATGATATGTATTCCATTTATTTAGCTCACTCAGGTTTACTTATATAATTTATTATACTGTTATTATTTATTATTGATCCTCTAACATTATACTAAGGGTATAGTCAACCCATTGACAAACTCTGACCCTTGCTATTATTAAACAGACTCTTTCATATAGGGAGGCATGCATGAGTTCATCTTAACAACCATATTGGACTCAGTGGTTCAATATGGGATGTTATAGTATTTGGTAGAGAATATAGTGCATGCATGATATGTGCATGGGGTGCGCAGAGCACACAATGGTGTGATGTTTCCACCATAAATAATGGAACAGAATCATGTGGTGGGTGTATGAAGTGTATCAATGTGCCTAGACCAATGTTAGAGCTCTATACACTAATGTATGTGGCTAACTTATAAGTATGCACTTGACCATCCAAAAGTTCTATGTGGGATCAAAAAAATAAGGCTCTATAGCTCAGTCATAAAAAATTATGATTAAAATGATGGTCATAAAATCATATGTGTTTGATCCATTTGATCTACTTGATCATTTTCTCCTAACTCACACTAACCTAATGAAATCCTCACTATCTCCATCTCCTTATAATGTAAGGCGTCATCCCCATGCATCAAATGTGGATTGACCAGCTTAGTGACATGTTTTTCAATGGGTGTTCTCATGACCTTAAGGATAATTGACACATCCATTATGAATCTATTATTTATATATATATATAACATACAGTGTTAAATATTAATGACATGAAATTATGGAGCCACATACAATTCATTTTGGAAGTGACTTTCAGGGCCATTATCAAAGGAATTTAAAATGATAAATTTCTTTTTGGGACAACCAATCAATAATCAACCATAATCTATTATAGATTTCTGGGTTTGATGCCATCCTTCTTGGGTAAACAATTGTGTTGATGAAGTATATATATTAATATATTTTTTATCAATTATTTTCTAATGTGTAGAACCTTAATTAACATTTTTTCTATCATATATTAAATACTCAGTTAATAGTTTTTGATCATGTAAACAAGTATATAAAATATATATCATTTTCGATTTCATCATCACAGATGATGAGTAGTTTCATAAATAACTTTATTTCAAATAATATATATATATATATCATATGTACCATTTAAATCCACCATTTTATACATATAATAACACAATAAAAAGAATGTTATCCTCATGATATATGGGATGAGATTCCCAAAATAATTTTCAAGATAGTTGTATTAACTGTGTAACGCCCCGACCCCAGCTACCCAGAGTCGGTGCATTACTTCGTAACATTGGCATGATCACAAAAGATCAAGTCTCGAAAGACCGATTAGTTTAGTAGCCTTGGAAACACTAGATACATTCGTAAACGTTACATTACATCATAAAGTGAAAAACTACAATAACAAAGTCTCCATAGTCCACACTCATATCCTCTTCTGACTATCCCTGCAGGTCATTCATAAAATACTTCTTCACATCCTGGAAAATATTAAAACATTGAAAGGGGTGAGCTCAGATGCTGAGTAAGGATAACAATAATGTGGAAGCTTTCATAAATAAACATTAACATTTAAGGCAATGTATAACTAAAACAAAAGCCTTTTAAACATGAACTTCAACATAATATGGCAAAAGTAAAATGAAATAATGCCATTTACTTCTTCACATGGATATTCTACTGGTCGAATAATCACATGCAATATCAATAACCACTTTCATAATGATGGAATGTATAATGCCGGACATTCTGAAACATTTTGTCAAGGCCTCGGCCAAGACGTCTAAAATGATTAAGGCCTCGGCCAAAACCATAAATCAAATTGGGAAAGGGCCTCGGCCAATTCCACGTCTAGTTGTCTCATGAGACCTACCGATGCATCGAGGAGCTATAGCGGGCTCCACCCGTCACTTATTAAGTCCAATACATTCCTCATACGAATAGGTTTAAACATATCATAAACCATAACATAATCGTATCACATAAAACATGCATAAAGGAAACATAACATTTCCACATTTCAATCACAAGATATCAATACAACACATTGATATAATAAAAACGCTTTCAAAACCATTTTCAATACCAAAATAAAAGAAAGTTAAAACTTTGTATTTATTTTTCATTAAAAAAAAGATGGCTTATAGAGGAAGCCGAAACTCAAATAATGGTCACGGCGGCGGAGAAGTCGTTGTCGCCGCATAAGTACGGAAAGAAAAACATTCCCTTTTGTCGTTTAGCAAAATGCTTCGTATAAAAAGATTCCTTTTGAATAAACGTAAAAGTCAAAGGGGTTTATACACCATATAAAAGAAAGTTGTGTATAAAACCAAATAGGACTCAATGAAAGGGGATTGAGATGAAGTCCTTAAATAGATCATTTTTTAAAATAAAATAGATCTAATATGTGTATTCACTATAGGTACACATAAAGAAAGTAAAAATACAAAATAGGACATAATAATATCATGACATAATTTGAAAGTAGGAGATTAACCCAAAGAATAGAAATTGGGTTAAGAAGTTCCCTTACCTTGTGTCCGACTTGACTCAACCGTTCTTTAACCTCCTGAATAATAAACTAGAGTTAATATCCACCTTATTAAGATCCATTTTCAATTTCATTATCCTTTTTATATTACTTATTACAATGTTATGAACATTATGTAATTATTTAAGTTAAAAACGGTCGTTTTGTCGATCTTTGGTACTTGAGTCAACAATAAGCTTCTTATAATTACAAGTTGTTTATGTGGTGAAATATCCATTATATCCAGAATTATATTCATGATTTAGATGTCATATATATCTTATATATCCAGTATATACATTCATTTATAATATTACGTAACATTTAGAGGTAAGAAATGAAATGCACCGTTCATGGAGACGGTAAGCCGTACGTACGCATGAACGCTACTTTCATTTCAATTTCATATTTAATGGAACTAAATCATAATGATATAAATGTATAATATAATTCCAGTATAATATAGTGTATAATACCATTTACTCCATCCTTTATACATCCCACATATGGCATTAACGTTTCAAATCACTTTGAGGGGGCGGTAGTCCGCACTTCCTAAAATGAAATTATCGCGTTTACCCATAATGGAAATCATAAAGTATGCCATAAATAAGAAATACAGAAGCATAAGTAAAACATAAACACATTATATATCATATATAAATATAGTTACATCTTAATGGCCACCTTTGAAGGTGTTATATGAGTGTTGAACAATCATCGTTTCGTGAGGCAGAAATTCGCCATCCACAGAAACCGTATGTTCTTTAACCATTAGATGTAGGTGTGTGTAAGTGTAGCTCGAATCCTTCTTATAACAACATCCTAGTATATTGAGGATACTGGTTTTGTTACAAAAGAATTGAATAAAAAGAGTTTAGGGGGTTGGAGAAGCAAAATAAAACAAAAGAACATGAGAGAATGAATTACCTTAAAAAGTGTAACTCCTTTTGAGTTGAGCCTAAAGGCTTCCTTTGAAAGGATTCTGCCCAAAGGGAATCCTCTAGGATGAGGAGAGGGATGTGGAGAGAGCAAATGGGCAGGGGTTGGCCGAGCCAATGGCTTGAAGAGTGTGTGAAATGAGGTAGAGGTGGGGGCCTTTTATAAGAGGAGAGGAGGGGCACTTTTGGAAAGTAAAGGAACATTACATTATTTGAAAATGTGTTTCGGTTTTAAAAGGTCCCACATTGATAGAATTCGTGGATAAGGTGATAAGGCATCGAAATCCACTCATCCAATTGGTTTTGGCCATGTGTAGTTCATAGATTTTATATTATCTTTCCATTTTATTTAAATCGTCAAATAATGATGTCATCGCTGCATCATTATTATGTCATAAATAATTAAATTTATTTAATGTCTAAAAATTATAAAAAAAATAATATGATATAGGAAATCTTTTTATCTTTCCAATGACTATTTATAATCAAAATTTGGACTTGTGTAACCCTACTTAAAAATTGTTTTAGTAAAACACTTTATGTTAGTGTCATTTTCACTTTAACATTAAATAAAAAGTAATTTATGTTATTTCCCAACAAAAGTGGATCCATGGGGTCCCCAAGTTAGGCCATGGCTTGTCTTGGTCGGCCATGACACAACCAATGAGGTTGGGACATGTGTCTAGGTCATTTAATATTATTAAAGTATTATTTATACCTTAAACTACCCTAATTACCACTAATCGCGATTAAGAACTTAATAAGTTACTATTCACCAAAAAATTATTTTTATCCCATTGAACCACATTTTACTTCTTTATGACAACCATGTATGTCGGATTTTTGAAAATCAAATCACAGAAGTGGTAATATTTCATTTAAACGAAAAATCAGTTATTTAACAACCACTTAGTGGTTTCACTATTCATCAAAAATTGAAGTTTTTCAGAATAAGGCCAAAATTTCACCCTAAGCTATAATTGATATTCCGAATTGAAAAATGATGTCTATTTTACAAAATTCCAAACATATTAGTTGCATTAATTAATTTTATAATTAATTCCCGCTGTCACAAAAAATAGCGTGTTTTTAAGAAACAATTTATATCAAAAGATTGACAATTGTTTATGTCCAATTTCAATGTCAAATTAATTCTAATGACCACCATTGGATAAAATGGTAAAAATATATTCTAATTATACTCTAAAACCACTCAATAGTATAATTTATCACTATGAATTATTTTGATTAAAAAAGTTGTTTTAAGTATTTTTCACTATTCATAAAAATTTTGAAGTTCTCAGAAAATTACAAAAAATTCAACATAGGCTAATTTCAATATTAGGAATACAAAAATGAAGTCCATTTTGAAATATAAAATTTCTATAATTTTAAAAAGTGGTTATTACTATTCATAACGGCTACTTTGATTTGTCGCGATGTTTTAGAACTCGAAGTTGCGTACAATGCAAGCTATTGTATTATTGAATGAGAAGCGTATCGTGGAAGCTCGGGGTGTTACATTCTCCCCTCCTTCAATAAATTGCGTCCTCGCAATTTGAAATTTTTCTTGGAAAATAAAAGGTTGAAAAGAGAAAATACCTTTGAGGAAAACCCACATCGGAAATAAGGTTAATAAATACATAACATTAAAAGAAAGCAGGATAAGTACAAAGGTCACCCGATATAGCCCACTCTAGGATTATATGAAAATATGGATATGGAGGAGAAACAAACCATCAAGGTCTGATGGAGAGTTACAGAAAACAGGATTAGGAGAAAGTTTAACCACAAGAAAATCACAAACTTGTGATTGGTTAAACGGTCATTGAATCCCCAGTTGGAAAAGTTAACCGACAACATTTTTGTTTTAAGTTACCTTTTATAATGTTGAGGAATTTATTTAGGAGATTTACTAAGAACGTAAGGGAATATACATACTTGTTATGTATACTATCATTCGTTAATAAATTTTTGCCACAAACCCATCTTTTACTCCAAATGGTAACGGAACTCAAAAATATTCTATTTATCCTAATTGTATAAGGTTCCAAATGTTAACACATACCATTTAGATTAGTAAAACGATTTTGTAATAACCAGGGACTTCCTGTAGGCTAGTGGTAGGAAATAAAGGCCTGTCGCACTTTGATTGTGGGTTCGATTCCTACAGCTTTGTCTGACGCGACGGTTTATGCGCCACCCTGCATGTTGTCCTTTTCCTAAAACTATAGTATTATAATACTCCAAAAATAATCTTCATAAATTTTTTTAACCTTAAACCATACTATCCAAAAATCAACTTAATCCACTCCAACCTTTATAGTTATCCAAAATACCTCTGTCCAGACTTTCTCTAAAAGGTCTCTTAATTCCAAAATCAATTTATCAGATTCCCCAAACAAAGAAATGTTTCTCTTATTGTCACATACCAAAAATATGATTACCTTAATCATATTAAAACCTTACTGAAATCAAAAAGTAATGCAGTACAATCCATATATATATATTACATTATTCTTATAACCAGAATATAATCCTTGAGTCCAAAAGCACCAATACATTAGTTATTCTGCTTCAACTGTAGTAATAGCATAAGATTGTCCTTGATCCCTTGTCCTTTTCTGAGGTAAGTTTCCTTGACGCTTAGGACATTCATTTGCATAATGACCCATTTCTCTACAATTGTAGCATTCAACTTTGACAGCCTCTTTCTTTCCCTTGCAATCACGTGCCTGGTGACCTTTTTCTCCACATTTATAACAGACTCCCATTCCTTTTAGGCAAGTACCAGGGTGATTCTTCCCACAATTATCACATAATGGAAAATCCTTCTTTCCCTTTTTCCCTTTATCTGTCTCTTGTTCCACCGTTCTCTTCTTCTCTTGCTTTACTTTGTTGTCATAAGACTTAGAGAATTCCTTTTCTGTCTTGATAGCACATGAGACTATATCTTCGTATGTTGAGAAAGATTGTGACACTAGAGCTCGACGGAGAAATGGTTTTAACCCATCAAAGAAACGATCAATCTTACTTCTTGGGTTTCGTATATAATCTGCAGCATGCCTCGCTAACCTTGTAAAGTTAGCCTCATACTTTGTGACATTCTCATCCTCCTTCTGCCTCAGACTCAGAAATTGCCTTTCCATATCTGCTCGATGGTCACGAGGAAAGTATTTTTCTAAGAAAAGCTCTTTGAACTCCCTCCATTCCATACTTTATACGTCGTCATCTTCCTTTGTGTTTTGAATCAGCGACCACCACTGATCGGCATCTCCAGTGAGGCGGTAAACTGCCATGACAACCTTCTCCCTTTCACTACTCCCCAAGGCATGGAATATTTTCTCTAAGGAATTTATCCATTGCTCAGCTACTATAGGATTTGTACTCCCATTGAAGGTTGGTGGTTGTTGCCTCATGAAACGGTCTAGCATTGATCCTCCACGTTGCGGATCAGGGTGCTCCATACGAGTAAGGTTGTTATTCATAACCTGCGTGAGTTGTCCCAGTATGGTAATAAGTTGATCAGCACCAGTTGTATCTTCAGGTCCACAATAATTATCTTGAGCAGGAGGGCAATCCCTACACGGAGTTCGTGCATTGATACAATTTCCATTCCTTCTACTAGGCGCCATTTCTAAACAATGGCATAAACTAGATTAGTTTATGAATCAAAATACATAATTCCATACTTGTAAAATACTTAACATAAATTGAACTATTTATGGATATAATCCATAATCATAAAAAGGTTTTATTTGAGGAAGTATATACTCATAACCGTTCATAGTGGTTTGTAAAGAAAATGAGAATTATCCTAAGCATATCCCCCGGGAGTGTCGTAACCAAGAGTGCAGCAAGGCCCGTTGTCGTGCACCAGTTCCCGTTCGAGTCTAGCTCAAAGCAGTGTTTTCGGGTTTTACCCCTAGGTACATCTGTGCCAGAGCCGCCTCTACCTGCTCGTATCCAGATAGGGATGTATTGCTCGGAAAACTCATAACATCTCTATAATACCAAAATTCTAGGAAGTTCTTCTATACTAATCCTCAAAGTCTATCTTTGGGCTATGTGCTCTAATCAGAGTTTATCTAAATCTAGCTTCCAAGGTTAGTACTAAACTGCCTCTGATACCAACTGTAACGCCCCGACCCCAGCTACCCAGAGTCGGTGCATTACTTCGTAACATTGGCATGATCACAAAAGATCAAGTCTCGAAAGACCGATTAGTTTAGTAGCCTTGGAAACACTAGATACATTCGTAAACGTTACATTACATCATAAAGTGAAAAACTACAATAACAAAGTCTCCATAGTCCACACTCATATCCTCTTCTGACTATCCCTGCAGGTCATTCATAAAATACTTCTTCACATCCTGGAAAATATTAAAACATTGAAAGGGGTGAGCTCAGATGCTCAGTAAGGATAACAATAATGCGGAAGCTTTCATAAATAAACATTAACATTTAAGGCAATGTATAACTAAAACAAAAGCCTTTTAAACATGAACTTCAACATAATATGGCAAAAGTAAAATGAAATAATGCCATTTACTTCTTCACATAGATATTCTACTGGTCGAATAATCACATGCAATATCAATAACCACTTTCATAATGATGGAATGTATAATGCCGGACATTCTGAAACATTTTGTCAAGGCCTCGGCCAAGACGTCTAAAATGATTAAGGCCTCGGCCAAAACCATAAATCAAATTGGGAAAGGGCCTCGGCCAATTCCACGTCTAGTTGTCTCATGAGACCTACCGATGCATCGAGGAGCTATAGCGGGCTCCACCCGTCACTTATTAAGTCCAATACATTCCTCATACGAATAGGTTTAAACATATCATAAACCATAACATAATCGTATCACATAAAACATGCATAAAGGAAACATAACATTTCCACATTTCAATCACAAGATATCAATACAACACATTGATATAATAAAAACGCTTTCAAAACCATTTTCAATACCAAAATAAAAGAAAGTTAAAACTTTGTATTTATTTTTCATTAAAAAAAAGATGGCTTATAGAGGAAGCCGAAACTCAAATAATGGTCACGGCGGCGGAGAAGTCGTTGTCGCCGCATAAGTACGGAAAGAAAAACATTCCCTTTTGTCGTTTAGCAAAATGCTTCGTATAAAAATATTCCTTTTGAATAAACGTAAAAGTCAAAGGGGTTTATACACCATATAAAAGAAAGTTGTGTATAAAACCAAATAGGACTCAATGAAAGGGGATTGAGATGAAGTCCTTAAATAGATCATTTTTTAAAATAAAATAGATCTAATATGTGTATTCACTATAGGTACACATAAAGAAAGTAAAAATACAAAATAGGACATAATAATATCATGACATAATTTGAAAGTAGGAGATTAACCCAAAGAATAGAAATTGGGTTAAGAAGTTCCCTTACCTTGTGTCCGACTTGACTCAACCGTTCTTTAACCTCCTGAATAATAAACTAGAGTTAATATCCACCTTATTAAGATCCATTTTCAATTTCATTATCCTTTTTATATTACTTATTACAATGTTATGAACATTATGTAATTATTTAAGTTAAAAACGGTCGTTTTGTCGATCTTTGGTACTTGAGTCAACAATAAGCTTCTTATAATTACAAGTTGTTTATGTGGTGAAATATCCATTATATCCAGAATTATATTCATGATTTAGATGTCATATATATCTTATATATCCAGTATATACATTCATTTATAATATTACGTAACATTTAGAGGTAAGAAATGAAATGCACCGTTCATGGAGACGGTAAGCCGTACGTACGCATGAACGCTACTTTCATTTCAATTTCATATTTAATGGAACTAAATCATAATGATATAAATGTATAATATAATTCCAGTATAATATAGTGTATAATACCATTTACTCCATCCTTTATACATCCCACATATGGCATTAACGTTTCAAATCACTTTGAGGGGGCGGTAGTCCGCACTTCCTAAAATGAAATTATCGCGTTTACCCATAATGGAAATCATAAAGTATGCCATAAATGAGAAATACAGAAGCATAAGTAAAACATAAACACATTATATATCATATATAAATATAGTTACATCTTAATGGCCACCTTTGAAGGTGTTATATGAGTGTTGAACAATCATCGTTTCGTGAGGCAGAAATTCGCCATCCACAGAAACCGTATGTTCTTTAACCATTAGATGTAGGTGTGTGTAAGTGTAGCTCGAATCCTTCTTATAACAACATCCTAGTATATTGAGGATACTGGTTTTGTTACAAAAGAATTGAATAAAAAGAGTTTAGGGGGTTGGAGAAGCAAAATAAAACAAAAGAACATGAGAGAATGAATTACCTTAAAAAGTGTAACTCCTTTTGAGTTGAGCCTAAAGGCTTCCTTTGAAAGGATTCTGCCAAAAGGGAATCCTCTAGGATGAGGAGAGGGATGTGGAGAGAGCAAATGGGCAGGGGTTGGCCGAGCCAATGGCTTGAAGAGTGTGTGAAATGAGGTAGAGGTGGGGGCCTTTTATAAGAGGAGAGGAGGGGCACTTTTGGAAAGTAAAGGAACATTACATTATTTGAAAATGTGTTTCGGTTTTAAAAGGTCCCACATTGATAGAATTCGTGGATAAGGTGATAAGGCATCGAAATCCACTCATCCAATTGGTTTTGGCCATGTGTAGTTCATAGATTTTATATTATCTTTCCATTTTATTTAAATCGTCAAATAATGATGTCATCGCTGCATCATTATTATGTCATAAATAATTAAATTTATTTAATGTATAAAAATTATAAAAAAAATACTATGATATAGGAAATCGTTTTATCTTTCCAATGACTATTTATAATCAAAATTTGGACTTGTGTAACCCTACTTAAATATTGTTTTAGTAAAACACTTTATGTTAGTGTCATTTTCACTTTAACATTAAATAAAAAGTAATTTATGTTATTTCCCAACAAAAGTGGATCCATGGGGTCCCCAAGTTAGGCCATGGCTTGTCTTGGTCGGCCATGACACAACCAATGAGGTTGGGACATGTGTCTAGGTCATTTAATATTATTAAAGTATTATTTATACCTTAAACTACCCTAATTACCACTAATCGCGATTAAGAACTTAATAAGTTACTATTCACCAAAAAATTATTTTTATCCCATTGAACCACATTTTACTTCTTTATGACAACCATGTATGTCGGATTTTTGAAAATCAAATCACAGAAGTGGTAATATTTCATTTAAACGAAAAATCAGTTATTTAACAACCACTTAGTGGTTTCACTATTCATCAAAAATTGAAGTTTTTCAGAATAAGGCCAAAATTTCACCCTAAGCTATAATTGATATTCCGAATTGAAAAATGATTTCTATTTTACAAAATTCCAAACATATTAGTTGCATTAATTAATTTTATAATTAATTCCCGCTGTCACAAAAAATAGCGTGTTTTTAAGAAACAATTTATATCAAAAGATTGACAATTGTTTATGTCCAATTTCAATGTCAAATTAATTCTAATGACCACCATTGGATAAAATGGTAAAAATATATTCTAATTATACTCTAAAACCACTCAATAGTATAATTTATCACTATGAATTATTTTGATTAAAAAAGTTGTTTTAAGTATTTTTCACTATTCATAAAAATTTTGAAGTTCTCAGAAAATTACAAAAAATTCAACATAGGCTAATTTCAATATTAGGAATACAAAAATGAAGTCCATTTTGAAATATAAAATTTCTATAATTTTAAAAAGTGGTTATTACTATTCATAACGGCTACTTTGATTTGTCGCGATGTTTTAGAACTCGAAGTTGCGTACAATGCAAGCTATTGTATTATTGAATGAGAAACGTATCGTGGAAGCTCGGGGTGTTACAAACTGCATTTAAGAAAGGAACTATTTAAAATTTTAAATCATAATAAATTATTTTGGAAACATGAAATCATGTCATATTTTCTATTCTGGTTCTATATAAAGGTATATTCCTTATTCTTTGAAAAACCCCATAAACCAAGTGCTCTTATTACCTAATTTTTTTATACATTTCTCCAATATCTGAAATTCTAAAAGTGAAAAAAACAACTTCCTATATTCTCCCAATATTCAATCTATACATGAAGTTATTAGGTAATGGTGAACAATTTTAATAAATTTTTTTCTCATGAAAACGAAACATTATTTTTATAAATATTTTATATTTATTTCAAAACACTTCTATAAAGAAATTTGAATTTCATTAAAATGTCATCTTCAACTGAGGAAGAATTATTCTTTTCTAAAACCACTATTCTAAGTGGAAATTTATTTCTATAAAACTCTCTTTCATATATTTTATAAAGATTCAGAAATAATTTATATCTTTAATGTTTCCATTTCAACGAGTTTTTTGTTCAAAATTTAATGTGATAAAATTTCTCAATTTATGTAAAAATGTTCTTTTATTATCATTCATGATTATATTTATGGACATACACTATAGTTTTCAGTGATATTTAATACATGTTTATAAAACTATTTTTTAATGTTTAATTTTTATGAAGTTTTTTAAAATGTTTCCTTTGAATGTTTTTAATTCATTGAACATTTTGTATTCTCCATAAGATAACTTATGATAATGCTTATTTATTTCTGTCTTAAAAAAATATTTAATGAGATATTTAGGAAATTTAGTTTAAATGGAACTATATTGTTAAATTCATGCCTTTTAAAATTTCTTACTAAAAATTCACCACTTGGGTGTCAAATGTGATGATGTGGAATGGGTAGTGAACCTATAACCACAAGGATAAATTGTACTAGAAGTGATACTTCTAGTACCATAATTGATTTCTAATGGTTTTCCAAGAATCATTATATTCCATATAATTTTTATTATTTTGAATGTAATGTTTTAAATTATTCAAGTGGAAATAAAAATTTATGTCAAGGATATTATATTTTTGAATTATATGGATTTTCAAAGTGATATGTATTTTAAAGGTTTTGAATTATATTTTCAATGGATATTTTTTGAAAACTATAAATTCATAATTTGGAAAAAAATTTATCAAAATTTTTTTCTTGGATATAAATGAAATTTTTTCGAAATAATAATCATGGTATTTAAAGGATTTACACCTTGTTTTAAAACCCCTTATAAGGAAATTTTATGTTGACTCAACATTTTTAAATGATTATCACATGAATTGTTTACTGTAATGATGGTGTATTGAATAATTTAATGTGATTTATCAAGTGAATATAGATATTTTCTAGATAATTTGTATCCAAATATCTTCTTCTTTAATGTTTTATCTAATTCTAGAAAACCTTATTGGAAAATATCCTTAGACTGTTTATTTTTCAGTTATGTTTTATAAAGAAAATATACATTTTGTTTTTTATCCAATACAGGAATATGTGTTTTAGACTATTATAATTGAAATTAATGAGGTGAAAATAATCTATATTACATAACATATATTAATCGACTAATAAAAAAATAACATTAGATAAATATTTGAGAAAATATAAAGATTTATAGTTGAAAGCGTACCATAGATAAAAAAATATACATCACGATGTTTTGATAGTAATCTAACCAATGATGGTACATATGAAAACAAAAATAGATACTGAACACTTGTTTGAAAGGGTAAGAAATAAATAAATTATTAAAATAAAGTTGACAAACAACCACAATTTCTTGTCCCTCCTCCTAAATCTCTCAAATTAATCATATATCCAATCTGGAAAGATATTCATAAATATATTCGCCGAAAAAATAAGGTTTTCATGAACATTAGGGTTCCCATGAAGGGTGTGAGCATATGAATCAGAGGGTATCATCATGTTCCCATTCATATGATTCATTATATATAGTGTATTCATGTCTATAATGAAAATCAAGTAATAATATGCAAAATAGATCTAATCGCATTAGGTTAACATGTCCTAACCAGCTCACCATATCCCTTAAACATTCCTAGTTAAACTAATTCCAACTGGGAATTCATCTCATAATGAAATCCATTCACATGTCTTCAATCAAGTTTGGGATATATAATTAAGTCTCAACAACTACCCTGTAATTTAGGGAAGGGATTCATACTGAGTGTTGTTCTCATATCCAGTATAATACCTCCAGCCTATCACTTAATGTGAGGTTTCAAAAAACACATAAATAATCTAAAATAACCACCATCGCATTTAGGGTGATGTCACATACCATATCTCATGACAGATATCATACCACATCTCGTACCTCTAACATATCACTCATTGTGAGGTCTCATACCAATCCACATATCAAATATCATACCTCCATCTTCTATCTCTCATGGTGGAGTCTCACTCCATGTCTCACATCATGTCTCATACCACCACCCTCTTACTTAGGGTGAGGTTCCATACCATGAGTCACCTAATGTCTCATACCACCACCCTATCAATCATGAGGAGGTCTCATCAATACGTTATAACATTGTCAGATTATAATTACAACAATATCAATAATTGATAAATAACATGTCCCACCCCTCATCCACCAACACACATACCCTTCCAACATTCTACTCTAGGATAAAACATAATACTGAATATCACCACATTTTCTGACCATATAATTTATTTTCATTATCTAAATAAATTATAATGCAATAAAAACATTGATTCTTGGACCATTTTCTATACAAAAATCATGATTATAACCCATTTTTCAACCATGGAAATAAAAAAAATAGTCCTATATTAGTATATTCACTACCCCATATGGTCTCAATTAAAAACAGACCATTATCTACTCCAAATAAATATCATAGCATTAGGATCTAAACACACTCTATGGAACCTAAATAGATAAACAATTTCTACACCACTCCCTGAAAATCCTCAACTTAAAGGAATACCAAGACCTTAATTCCTTATCCCTAAGTGACTCTAGGAATATTATAGATAGTATAATAAGCCCCATAGATTCTAACGATATGAATATCCTAGGCCTAATAACATTATTTGGATTTCTAGGATTATCTTCATCATCCAAATCATCTCCCATGTAAACTTTTAAGAATCCATGACTATTTTCATAGCCATTCCCATGAAACACCAATGAATAAACACCAACTAGGACATCTACCCATGTCCTTTTCTACTACAAGGGACCATAACCAACTCATTTGAGCTCAATCACGGTCTTTGATAATCTACTCAACCTGTCATGATAGTTAGAAGGTCCCATATGGTTTCTTAAATAGCTATCTCGTATGAAGCATAGTTATTTTGAATTTCTAATATGTAAAAATCATATATTCCCTAAGTATCTTCAAAAATAATATCTCAAACCTGTTCCACAATTTTTAACTCAAATTTCCCCATCAATGTTATTCCAAACCCAAATCGGAGGATCATATATTTGATGAACATTTTGAAATTAAAATGGTTATATATAAAAATTTACATCTACTTCATATTGGACTTATAATTTATAATCCACTCATGACTATGCCTTGTGGAATCCCACACCAACCATCACCATTATACTATTCCCCTATAATAAATAATTAAAAAAATTATTAACAAAAAAATTATAATTTATTTTAAAATTTTATTTTATTATTTCCATCTTTGAAATATCATTGAGATGCCTTTAGTGGTAAGAATATCAAAAAATGGAACACCAATGGACTATGTGGTGATTCAAACCCATATATAACGAAAAATATTACCATAAATCACTCAATTGTTGACCAAATCTATGAATAATTGGTATAAACTATAGAAAAATACATTGATATATATACCTATAATCAAATAGTGAGTAAAGGGTAAATCATTTCCTTTTTTATGATTTCAAGAAATTTCACCTCAAATCCACATCATAGTGGGTTTATTACACTACACTCTAGTAGAATTATCGAAAAACCCCTAACCATAACTATGAAAAATCATGGAATTGGAGAAAATTAAAGTACATGGAGAAAATAGGGAAGGGAAATATATATGTTTGGAAAATATGTCCCCTGTAGTTTTGTTGTATAGTGATCCAAGATAAAAGTTACATAAATGATATATTAATATCATGATTTAGATAAGTCATCTTAAAATATTCACACAACCTATGTATATAATGGATTATTGTCTTGAATATTACATTGATAAAAAACTTCATTTACAACACCTAAAACTATTTATTTGTATTTAAGATCCTATAGGAACCTTCTCTAAACATAAAACATGATATACTCATCTTCATATCCTAGGGATTAAAAACATAGTATAAGTGTGTGCTCAAATTATCTATAAGGGAAAAATAATATCATATAGTAATAGATCATAAACCTGGGTGATACCATATTTAAGGAATAAACATAATAATAAATGATTTAAAGGCCTTATATGGTAATCAAAAAATAATTTAGTGGTATATAAGATAATAAAGGATGGTTAAGGATACAAACAATATAAAATAAATAATATGTTAACATGACATAATACAATGTAATACATAGATGTTCTACACATAAAAACATGAAAATTCATAGAAGTGAAATGAATCATTAAAATATACAAGAAGTTGATTAAGAACATTGAATTTTCTCACAATGATAATAAGTGTGCAACCTATGTGAGAAGACCCATTATTCCAACCCCTATGTGAACAAACTCATTAAGTATAAGCTTAAAAGTTTATAAAAAACCACCATGGTCACACTAATGTGTAAAAACTCATTATGCCCCTGCTTGCCTATATCATGAGATTTAATATTAAAAAAATTCATTGTAAGGAGATATATGTTCCTATATTTCATCATCATATATTAATAAACCAATTTAAAATGAATGAGCTTCCTAAACATTCCAAAAACAATAACATGATATAAACTTAAAATAACATGGGAAATCAAAATCCCAACTTCTAAAAGGATTCACATAAAGAGGATGATCAAAACATAACTTCATTATAGATAAATGTTGGAGGAAAATAACAATTTAAAATAAAAAAATTTTCACGATATATTTTTAAATTTTTTTTAAAGAATTAAATTTATATGATTTTAAAAAAAAATTGATAACAGATGAATAATAGTTTTTATAAACCATATAATAATGATTTAATAATAAATTATCCTAGAAAATACATAATTATTTGGAAAATTTGAAGGGAAAATAATTATAAAGAATTTACTATAAAAATAATCATTAATAATGATATATTGAAAGAGAAATTAGGTTTTCAAAATGGGTATGTGAAAATAAATAGAAATAGTTTAATTTTAAAAATAGTATTTAATAGTGGATACTTGAAATTTTCATAAATTTTACCAAAAGAAAATGTGGACAGGATGATAAAAATTTCTTTTTCTAAAGGATCTGGAACCCTTTTGAGAATTTAGAATTAACATTTTTGAAAACGAAAATCCTTAATATGATAATGTAACCTTTAGATTAAAATTAATAAAGGGTAAAAAGGATCATTATAGATAAAAATAATTCGAGTTTTTAATGGGTAAAGGAGAACATTGGTTGGAATTAAAAATATAGATAAAGTAGAAAAACTCATTAAAATAAATAGAACTTATTTGTACCAAACATGAATTTTGTGGAAACTGTAGAATTATAAAAGAATAAGACTTTGGTGTGAATTATTATTTCCCAAAAAAAATAAACATTATAATACAAAAAAAACATCACCATATCTTATAATAGATCAGTATTAAATTCTTATATTAAAAAAATATTGATTATGTCCAAAAAAAGATTTGAGTCATGAAAACACTCTTAAAGGATTTGTAACAATCGAATAAAAAACCCATGAGAGGTATAAAAATAAATTGATCATTTAAAATAATGAGATATTTCATAATAAATATACAAAAATGTAATGTTTTAGTACATATACCATTTAAAATGAATCATTTTTTTAGAATATACATATCTGAAGGAATTTAAATTAACAAAAAAGAAACCCTGACCTTATTTCCTTACTTAGTCAGATACACATTAATTTCATGTACAAAAAACATAAATACATTAATTACTAATATCAAAACCATGTTGATACCTAAAATTATTTTTAATTTTAATTTATAATCATTATCTAAATGTACATTAGTAAGTTTTTGCATATTTTTCCACATTGGGTGTTTATATTTTTTTCCATTTATAGTAATTTCATAGGAGCAGTGTTAGAATTGATTCCCCTTTTAAATTTCCTTATTATATGATCATTAATGTTACTATAATATATTACATATAAATATTTATGTTTTTAAATTTTACTACCATCATTTCATTAATGATTAACCTAGAAGATGAAATCGACAATGTACATTTTTCAATTATTTTCAACCATCAAAGGGTGTTTTGTAAATTAATGGGTTAAATATTTTTGTATCCTTTATGTAAAATATAAAAGGAATATTTATATATTTATATCATATTATACCATTAATTATATTTTCATAATAATCTATGACATAATTTCATAGTATTGTTCATGTAGGTGGCCAAACCAACCCTAAACATGAATATACCACGATTATTGATAATTATGAGGTGATTTAGTTTTAATATAATTTTACCATAATAATAATGAAATAATTTAGTGTTTATTAGGGTTATATATCTGAATTATATATGAATTATAAGATAAATTAATGGATATGAAAATATTACATAATTTGAATTATTTTTTGTCCTCTTAGTACACATTTTTTAAACAATTTAAATTATTGTGATCATTTTTTTATCATATAATTAATTGGTTCTCCAATATTTTATGATAAAACCTTTATTAATCCATATAAATCATATTTATAATTTAAACATAATCTCATTTCCATCCATTTTTTGTGGGTATGAAATGAAAAAACTGAATTCAGTCACCCCATGGAGGTGGTTTCCCACATGAATGCAAGCTATATGATTTCATTTTCCATAGATCGGGGGAGAGGAATAATATGGTTTATCATTTTAGAAAATAAAATATATAAATATAATCATAATTATATTTTTAAAATTCCTTATTATTACCAACCTTTCAATGTGGTTAAGGAAAATGAAAAAATATTGTCAACTTATGGAGGTAGTCGGTAGCACAATACACTATTCATGTTTTTGTTTTCTCTCAATAGAGAACGTGATGATGGTTAGTTATTGAATAATAATTATAATAATATGCTAATATAATAATTATAATAATTTTATCATTTTATTATGTTGGAATCATATATGAGGATGTATAATAGAAATTATGTAAATAGAAAAGGAAAAGAGGTTTAGAAACTTATACCTTACTTCTTGTATTATCTCATTTGGATATGATATAAAACCTTTAAAGGGTCATATTTTGAGACAAAAACAACATTCTTAAAATATATATGAGTGTCCATTAGTGGTTTGGAAATATTTTTGGTATACCTTTTGAGGTTTTCATGTTAGGGGAAAGGAGAGAGGATTTCCACTTTTATAATTGAAAAGGACATACTTTTTTGCAAATGACCAAAAAAGTTCATTAATGGGAAGTCACACATAAGTAAATTGGCTACAAAATCGATAAATAACAGATTGAATAGGTGATAAGGTTTATAAAAACCTATACTATTGATATTAAAACATTTTTTAAACATGTTTTTCCCTTTACTACTATGGTCACTCAGTTTTACCATTTTATTTTTCACTAATGTAATTAGTTTTTATCTAGGTAATTTATCTTTTAATATCATATATTAAGTGGTCCATACTTTATAATTTCTATGTAATGATTAAAAATTTTAAATAAATTTTGTTTGTATGAATTTTGAAAATTGATAAATTTAGTTTTAAAATATTAAATATATATTATATTAAAAATAATTTTTTGAAAAATATAACCTAAACTCTAAAATATCAAATATTCTTGTCAATATTTACACCAAAATTTTATAAATTACAATGTTACTAATAAAATACATATTTTTTCTTTGAAAATGTTTTCATAAATTTTAAATTCATTATTATATATTAATCATGTTAGCAATTTATAAAAATTAAATTTTAAAATATTAACGTAAAAATAAAAATAAATTACAAATATATCAAAAATTAAACTTAAGATAATATGGTAATTTTAAATCAAATAATGTTATTGTTTTTTAAAAATTCACTCCCAAAAATGTATCAGTATTTTTTATTTAAAAAAATGAAAACTAGTGAAAACTATTTTATAAGATAAATAATTTTTTATATTAATTATATTTTTTTATAAATTAAAAAATAAAATATTGATAATATATCTTATAATTATTTAAAATAAACATAGTTCCTTGAAGAAAAAATCTAATTTCTAAGAAATACATTTTTTGTGCATAGATTTAATTTTCGAAGAAATGAATTTTCATAAAGTATATAAATTATGTATATATATAAATATATCTATTTTTATTAAATTTAGATGTAAAGTGAATTTATATTTACATTACACCTTATGATCGTCGCATATAAGTTAAGAATCAGATAATATCTTGTTTTAGTTTTTAGTGGTTATTCATCTAGTATGGATCTTGTAGAAATGTCCACAAGCATATAATTCTCATGTATATTTTTGTTCTAATACCATAATTTCTTGAGTGTAGCCATGTATTAGTTAAAGAAAAACACGAGTGAGACTACCTCGATTCCATGTTCTGAAAAATGGGATTTATAGGGATAAATTTTCTTCTTGATTCCATTTCTTATTACTTACTTTATTGAATTTTTAGAATGTTTATGTCAATTTATTCGGGAAAATTAAGTGCTTATTTTTAACAATCATATTTATTATTTAAAATATATCAGTTTACATCACATCAGTTCGGTTTTTCATATGAAACATGATAATGAAAATATATTTATTTAAGGATAATATATATTGTAATATCTATTTTTTACATTCCCCCATATTAAATATATTGCATTCTCAAAATATTAATTATTACTTACTAATAATGTTTAGATAAGAATATTCACAATATTAATCAAGAATTAATAATCTAATGAGGTATTAATAATGAATTTATAATTATAATAAAAATAATCCTAAAATTATGGTTCCTTATAACAATTTGAATTAAATAATTATCAAGGTTTGTTTTTAAGAAACAATTATATTTTACATTGAGTTCATAGTTTAGAAAAAAGGGGAAAAGTTAACAATTTTTTTATGGAATGAAATATGACCCTCTATTTTTATTATAGTTACACAAAACACTCCTATCAATTTTCTCAGATGGTTCTTCAAATTTTTGGTGTCAGTGGAAAGTTATGGTTTAACAATGAAGATAAAAAAGGATTATAATAATCTATATAAGTCTCATTGAGATCCACATTAAAATAAATCCCTGCTATTTCGAAAGTAATTATCTCCAATGCATCAACATTCACTATCTCCGTCTTATCTCTTTCTAATATTTCCAACTTTAAGCCATCTATTTTCCCTCCATTTTCCCCAACACTTTTTCTTACAACTAAGTAAAATAATCTCAGTTAATGGTTAGTGGGGAAAATATTCCTTGCCACACCCATTCCTAGTGGATTTCATTATCTCCAAAATGGATCTTCCATGACTCAAAATGATTTATATACATGCTATATGGGCTCAAGTACTCTAGGGTATAGAACCTGATACTCAATATGCTCCAAGCCACGATGTCACCTAGTGGCCTCCTTTTCAACCTGTCCACCATGTCATTGTAAAAAAGTGGTTGTGTATGGGAATTTCATTCTACATCCACCATTGTAATGGTTTTTAAAATTTTATTGGTGACATCAAGGATGTAATGATCTAAACGAAACAACCAAGTCTTAATTGAAGTGCCACATGACCTCGTGCATGACTCCCTCTATGGAAGAGGCTTCCAAATTGTATTGAGGGTGTAATTCTATCATTAGGGAGACTATAACCATGGTTCCATGTAATATATAAAATATTATTAATAGAAAATATAAAATATATCATAGTATTCTTGTGAAAAAAAATAAAAAGAATAAACATGTCAGGAAAATAATCATTAAGCACCCAAAGATCCAAGAAAAAAAATTTATAATGTCTGTTAGGTGAATAAATATATAATACTATGGTAATACCAAGAGTGTTTTCTAGTCCTTCCTATCGCACAATTCTTCATGGCTCAACCATATCCCATGGGCTACTTTCCCTTCATTAGATCTGTATACATAAAATTTACACATGCATCAAGATGTCCATATAGGGTGTCATTATGAAACCTAGTAGGACATCACCAACATTCCTTTAACACATGTTCTCATGCATAAGACATATGAAATATTAATAGATTAATTTTAAATCATGTAACAATGTCATATCGAGCATTCATACTCTAACCAACATACAACAAGACCAGATTGTGCCTACTCATTTTTTTCTATAAGAAATCTAAACTATTGAGACACATCTCAAATAAAGGAGCCATCCTTGATATTATCAATAGTCTTATAAGATCTTTGACTCTAGGTCACACCACACAAGGCCATAATATAATATTAGCTATCTCTTAGGCGAAGTCACATATACCATCATCCCCCACTTCATCCATACGGTCTGATCATAAATTTTCATCATTCCCCTAGGTCATGACACACTAGGTCATCATACCTCATCATTTATCTTGGTCTTATCATAATATCACATGTAGTGTCTAAAAATTATCCCCCTATAGGTACACTAATCCATAGGATTCCTACATGTCACCTTTGTACTATGCGTATAACAACAACAACATAACATAAAAAATATGTAACATAAGGTAATAGTGGTATCATATCAAGGAAAACAAAGAATATCATTATTGTAAATATATATAAATATAAACATATGTGATAAAACGCATCATATTCTAAGAAATTAAATACACAACATTATATCATGATAATAATCATAATCACAGCCTAAAGATTGTAAGGAATTTCCTCCCAAGGGTTTTCAAGCTTATATAAAAGTTAAAACACCCTATGTGTTTTGAAATTTTGATTGTAAACCTTTACTGGCTCAAACCACTCGTCATGGATTCCTGGAACAATTTTTATTTATTGTTTCAAAAATAAATAAATTCTTACATTTTATAATATCATTCTTTATCCTTTATAATTAAAAAAATCATGATAATTCCACATTATCCTTCTTGATAATTCAATATTGTTTTATAGATTCTAATTAAAATTCATCATCAGATAATAATCTATCTCTATAATGATTCATGATAAACTTATATATTATTATCATTCTTTGATAATCGTGGATTAAATATCTTATATCATTCATTAATAATCCAATAAAACAATTCTTTTATCATTTAATGAAAATTTCACTATTATTATCATTTAATGAAATTTTATTCAATTTTCCAATATCATTGAATATTTATATTTATAGTCCCCCAAGAAAGAAAGAAAGGGAAAATAAATTCATACCAGGGTATTCTCCCTCTTTTTAGTACACCACACAAAATAGAGGGGAGGAAAATAAAACAATTTTACACCCTTAGAACTAAAATATAATATGGTTTAGTCAAATAAGGACATCATATATCTTGAATAATTGAATTACTAAGCAATTAGACTCAAAATGATCTCCAAAATCAAATGCAATAATATTAAAGTATTTTTAAAACATCAATACCTCATTTTTGTTAACAATACTTGATGTTTACAAAATAAATTCACCATTTAATTTCATTTTAATTTAATATAGTGCATAATGTGGCCAATATCCTTCATAAATGTATTACATCCTTTAATAAAGTCAATGGTAAGAAATTACAAGATTTTTGGATTGTAAAATCAACAAAATTATGTTATAGGTACAAACTAGAGTAAATGAGATAATAAAAGAGGTTGTTAAATAATTTTCTAGAAAAGGGAACTCTGTAAGGGTAACATGGTTTTACCCTTGTGAAACTACTAAATGTAACATAAGGGTAAAAGTTTACCCTTATGAAACCTTTGATAATTAAGGGTTACCCTTACATAGCTCAACCTACCCTTATGTAACCTATATGAATTAATGGTTATCCTTATCCAACTCATAGGTTACACCTACATAATAATTAAAATTCAAAGGATCCCATTAAAAAACTGACAAATTAACCTTTTGTAACTATTATATAGTAAGGTATTTTCTTAAGAAGATCCATCTTAACATTACATATCGCCAAGGTACCCTTACGCCCCTCCATGGTCACCCTTAAGTAACCTTTTTAATTCATTGGTTAGCATGTGGATTACCTTTATCACATGGTATTTCCATTACCATTAAACAATGGCTCAGGTACTATTATACATCACCAGTCATACCCTTAAAAAGATTTTAATGGGGTTTACCATTTAAAAATGTATGTAACTGATATTTTACCCTTACACAGTGTATGAAAATTAATTTTAACCCTATATAACCAATGAAAAACATAGGTTTCTATTACATAATACCTTAAAACCATAAATAAGATTGAATATTTTTAAAAATAATGATTTAAACATAAAAATAAATATACATTATAATCAAAATACAGATTTAAGAACATATAAAATTTTAGAATATTATAATTTCCCCCCTCTAACAACATCTCATTTCTAAAAAGTATATATAGCGATCATGTAGGAATAATTAATTCCATTGAGCTCAAAAATAAAATCCTACTCCAAAATCAACTCAAATATCTATCCATCCTATAATAAGATCCAGACAATTGGCACTATCTTCCACTGCCACACCTTATCTCACTAGTTTATAATATTCATTGGACGCTCCTCTTAATATGCCTCTAGATCCTACTCAGTTTTCTCACAATCTATAACATGCATAGGATCATGTGTGTACCTAAGAAGCTAACAAATGTATAAAACATCATGAATTACATGATAACATGTAGAAAGGTCAATATGGTATTCCACATTCCCAACATATTTTATGTTCTCAAATGTTCTGACAAAACATAGTTCTCGCTTCCCTAGCATCTGCAAATTATGATTCCCCAACCAAGGTGACACTCACAAAAAACTGAGTTACAAATAGTGAAATACAAAATTAATATCCTATAGTAATCATACCCCTATGGTCTACTTTGTGCGTTCACCTACTTCTTCCTAATCAACTACACAATCTCCATGGTCTCATGTACTATACTAGATTTAATAACTTCTACCTCACATGCCTCATTCCAACATTCTAGTGAGCATCATGACTAATCATGGAGATCCTCAAATGGTATCATTGGTATATAAGACTGTATGATATTGTTTTATGAAAATTACACCAATGATAGATTCACATACCAAGAACCATATAATTCAAGGATGAAATATTGATGTAACTCCCATAGTTTAAAAGTTATCTTCATAGATAGTTTATCTATTGTAGGATGGAACATTGTGCTCAATATCAGGTAAGTCCCTTAGGATCTCTATAATACCTCCAAAATACAAATATTAAATGTGTGTCTCTATCTAATAAAATTATTAGTTTAACACCATGTTATAATACTTTATCATGAATATAAAACTTCCTAACTCGTCCATTGAGGGAGTCTCTTTGATTGGTAATAAGTGAGAATCATTTGTTAACAGATCAAAAATAACAGAGACAATGTTAGGACTTCATGGGGTACTAGGTAACCACTTTGTAAGTCCTATCATGATTTCATTCCACTCTCATTTGGGTACATGATGTTTCCATAGCTGACTACCAATATACTAGAGCTCAACCTTTCTTCTTTGGTTGGTGTGTCATTCCGAGATGAAGCTGTAAATGTCCATCTTAATACCTAGACACCAGAACTATCACAAGATATAGTAGAATATATTAATCACACTATGATGTAACACCAACTATAATAATGGAAGTACATCTTTATATACTCTGTGTTGGGAGAAAGGACTACTAATCTCCTATGTAAAAGGATCACATCATCATCTCTCAACAATCACTCAAGTATTGGGTCACCTCCTACTACTTATTCTTGAATCACATCACACTCTTAGATTGTATCATATATATCCATTACCCATTGTTACAAATTTAATTTGACCAAAAATGGATCACATTTCATTGATTTTAGATCCCTATAAGCTTCCACATTTCAATCATCCAACAAATTAATCTTGAACCACTACTCCTCGTAAGGATTCTCACCAATCTCCATATCAACCTATGAATTATGGATTAGAGAAGCCAAAATAACATTAGTTTTTCCTAGAAGATATTTAATATAAACATAAAATAGATGAAGATACCCTATCCATGGCATCTTCCTTAGTTTCATGTCCTTCTATGTGAAGATATAACGGAGGCTCCTATGGCCATTATAGACTCTAAATCTATCACCCAACAGATAGTTTCACCAACACTATAGTGGAAGAAAAATAGATTCCCAAACCAATTCATGAGTTGGGTAGTTAGACTCACTATGTTTCAACTGAAATTATCCATAAGCCACTTCCAACTCCCCTACAACCACACCACTCCTAGACCAACACTTAATGTTTCACAATATACATCATAACTAACCCCTATCTCATAATCTATTAACACTGGAACTTTATTCCACCTTTTCCTAAGATCAGAAAATGACTCTTCACATTGATCTAACAATTATAACTTCCCTCCCTTATTCATCAGTATAGTCTTTTTTTATGATAGCTAGGATAATTCAAATATAAAATTTCATAAATATCTTGATAATCATAAAAATATCCTAATCTCAAACATGTTCTAGGGTTATGTCAAGGATATCAGTAACTCCACATTCTCCAGGTCCTTTTATATACCTATCTCAAACACCACATTCCTAAATAACATCACCTTCAGCCTCTAGAAGTTACACTATGTAAATTTAGAATAATGAAAATGTGATCAAAGCCTACTCAAGACTATTTCATGATGTATGGCATGTTTCTCTATAATAGACGAGTAGATGAGGAATTCATCAAGGAACACCATGAGGAATGAGTCTTGTTAAAGGTTAAATATCTTGCTCATGTGATCCAATAAGACTATAGGTGAAGTTTTAAATCCAAATGGAATAAATTTATACTCATATAACACATAATTTCTTTGAAACTCCATCTTTGGGATTTCCTCTTCTCCAACTCACAGCTAGTGATTTCTTGATAAAATATCGACCAAGGAGAACAATAGGGCTCCCCATAGTTGATTAAAAAGATCATTGATCCTAGTAAAAGAAATATATTCTTCAATTTCACCTAGTACATCTACCGATAATCAACAAGAGTCGAATACTACCATCCACCATCTTAGATAACAACATAGGTGCACCCCCATGGTGATCTAGTCATCTTGATAAAAACCTTATATGATAATTCATCAGTTTGTACCTTGATCTTATTTATATTTGATGACCCCATATGGTAAGGGTGTATCGAAATGGTATCCACACCCGGATTCAGGTCTATCTCATGTAAACTCCTCTATTAGGAAGAATTTATTCAAATTCATCTAGAAATATTTCTTTATATAGATCCACAACTAGAGGAAAATTTGAGGGGGTTTGCATTGATCTTACCAAAAGATCAAAGCCCACCAGCTACAGTGTAATCATCCTGAGCTAAATCAAGTCTATACTGACTCTACCTGCACCTAGTTCCCATTCTCTCTCCATTATATACCACACCCCCTTCATAAAAATAAACCGCACTCATCTCTGATATAAATAAATTTGAACTAGGTAGTTGGATAGCTAGTCAATACCATTAATCACATCAAAGGTCATCATCTCTAATATAATGAATTCCAAGAGATATCTTTAGCTAGTAAAAACTATATGACACACTGGGTATCCCTGAAGATGGTCCAATTTTATTTTCAACATTTCATGAAAATAATGAAACTTAATAGAAGAAATGGTAGGTAAGTCATGTATAGAAATTAATTTTGGATATATGAAGGAATGGGAATCCCGAGTATCCCAAAACAGTGTGGATAAATTAGGAATGATAAAAAATAATACTCATATGATAGATGGTCACTCATCACCATATCAAGAAGTCTGATCCACTGTATAGGAATAACTTACCTGAGCTCTGTAGTCATGTACCTAATAATATTTACTACCTTGAGTGGTCATTCCCTATGCCTCATGCGAGGGACCCTGACCTACCCCTTGGCTCTATTCAAACATATGTCTCAAACCCATGGAATACCTTTTCTATGATTCCATTGAGAAGAAATTTTGTAGATTCTCTATCATTCCTCACTGATGGATCTTGAACATAGTTATAAGGCATAAATTACAATAATTTCTCCATTATCCATAGTTGTGGTATTATGGACACCTTTCCCCATAAGAATGTACCAATGATCCCCTACTCATATTTGACTATTTGTTTCCCAACTTATCCTAGTCTTCCTTCATAATATTACTACTAGAAGAAACACTCATGGTTATGAGACAAAGATCATTTATAGGTCCTTTATGGGTCATGAGTAAACCAAAATTCATGTCCTCCTCTAGTCCCTTTGCAAAGGTTGGGCCCTTACATAGCACCAGTGTGTGTCTGTGTAATCAGATCAATGCTCCTATCCAGACTTCTGAGCTCCAATCTGAGGCCTTTCTTGAACATCATAGACTTATGTTCCTATTTTCCTACCAATAATAGCGAAAACTGTTATAACTATGTAAACCAAGAAGAATATTTTGAGCGAATCATATAACCCTATAGTAATTTTATAAACTCTTGGACATGGTGGAGATTATTCATTTTAAGAAATAAAAACATGAAAATTTTCTCATTGAATGTATCTTATGAAAGAACCTATTGTTAATCAACAAAAATCATGGTAGACCACCATCTTTTTGAGGGTCCTTGAAACTTGAAATTCCCTAACATCACGTCCCAATCCTCTAGAGTTCGGCTCAATATAATAATTATCTCAATAAAATACTTACATTCCTCTATATGATATGTCCCCCCAATACCCTAAATGGATGAAGGATTATTCCTATGTAAATCCCAAGTATAAAAGGTCAGGGCATTCTAAATGGTTCCTCATTGTAAGGGAATAATATGAAATAATCTCATCTGAATAGTCTCTATAGATTCAATCAATTATTCTAATATATGAGAATTATAGAGTATATCATCTTGCTCCATGGGTGGTGGAAATGGATCATCCTAGGATTCCTCAATGGTATTTCCCATAAAAATACTCTTAGGAGAAATTTATGGAGAAAATAAAACACTAAAACTTTTTACGAGATATCTTAACCGATCTATGTGATCATATAAAGGATCTCATAGGAGTCTACACTCAACCAAAGGTTTAACACTCCTAGAAAATCGCAAACTATCCTCTTGGTATATTATTCATTGTCGTAATATATACACTAAATCACACCATCATACTTAGTTATGATAATTAATGATTATATATATATATATTACAAAGAAAAGATATTAGATATATCATACAATAGAGAAAATAAAAATGAGAAATAGAAAAAGTCAAGGAATATATTTAATGAACTAGTATGAAGAACAAAAATATGTATACAAAGATAATTTGATCCAAAATTCCTAGTAATGATGAATGAATTCACCTGAAAAGTTCATAATACTATAAAAAAACTTCCATCCATAGTAACTGAGAGGTTTTTTTCACATATGTTTCCCATGAAAATGGAAACTCTCCTACCCGAGTACCAAAAAGCTATCTCTTTTATACCATTTCATAGGCCAGTCTATAAAAAAGAAGAAACTACCATTTAATATATTTTATAATTCCCCAACATGAATCATCAGGTCTAAACCAAATCCCAAGATGACCTCATGTGTACCTCCCTATAAAAAAGAGGTTGCTGACTAGCTATGAGATTCTAAGTCTGTCAATGGGAATATTATACCATCAGTATCTTGTCTTTGAAAAAATAATATTAATAAAAAATATAGTAATAATAACAGTAATATTAATCATGTGGGAACATAATAATCAAAATATTGCACATGTTATAAAAATAATCAATGGGATCCAGAAGTGAAAATCCAAACCAGAGTATAAAGTCTAGTATATAAATGAATAAATAAAATTTTATCAATACTTAGAGTCTTTCCCATGCCCCCTCTAGTTCACTACTCGATGGATAAACCATCTATCATGGGCCCCTTTCCCTTTCTTGGATCCCTATACAATAAATCTTATTTTCAATCGAGATTCCCATCCAGAGTGTAAGTATAAAACCCAGTCAGACACCACCAATGCGTCCTTAACATAAGCACTCATGCATAAGAGTGTACAATAAGTTAATAAATAATTTTCACATACGTATCAAAATAATACCAAATGTTTGGGTACAAACTATGTTTTCAGAAGCCCTAGTTGTGCCTAATTCATCTCCTCACATGAAGATATTAGAATGGTCTAGAATACATGAAAAATGAACAATAAAACCTCAAAGAGTATCAATATTTATATATATCATAAGAATCAAGATCCAACAACACTAGGTCTATATAAATTTTCACACTCTCTCAGGTCAGACCACATAGACCATCACGTCCCACCACTATCATATTTTTCCGATCAAAAATGATCATTATGGCCCTAGGTGAGGTGAAATATGATATCTTTACCCATTATCTATCCCAGTCCTATCACCATATAACATGTATCATCCAAACATGCTCCCCAACTAGGGATACAGATGCCTCACAGTTCTACCTTTCACTTTGGTACCATACATTGAACAACAACAACAAAGTTTATACTAAATATATTAAAAAAATGAAATAGTGGTATCATATGAAGGGGAACATATCACATCATGAGTGTGAACAAATACACACATGAACAGATGTGAAAAAAACTCATCATAATAATAGTACATGAACTCGCATCATCATTATCATTATAACAATAATAATAATTTCCTCAACATGGTAAGGAACTTCCAACATAAGGGTTTTCATTATCAATATCCATGTTAACCACCCTATGTGGTTCGAAAGAAGGAGTGTAAAACTTCATCATATGAAACCACTCAAAAATGATTCCTAAATCCAATTCTATATTTTTATTGAAATAATAAATAAAAACATAAATGTGATAATATCATTATCCCTCTTTGATAATCAAGAATAATCATGAGAATTAAACATTATCCTTCTCGATAATTCCATATTATTATTGAGAGAATATTTATAATTCAACTTATGATAATAATTACTCTATCTAGAATAATTATTTATAAACATCAATATAATTATAAATCTTTAATAATCCAATATAAAAATTATTTTATAATTTTTTGATAATCTAGTATTATAATTCCATTATCATTATTTGAAAATTTCTAGATTATTATAATTTATTGACATTGTATTCAATTTTATATATCAAAATAATATTTATATTTATAGCTTCACATGAATTAATGAAGAGGAATATAAATTAAAATAAGGTTATTCTTCCTCTCTTTTAAACACCAAACCAAATAGAGGGGAGGAATATAGTAGTCTTCAACACCCACGAAAACCAAAAGAGAACATGGTTTAGTTGAAAAGGACTTCATTTATATTGGATAAAATAATTTATGGGATTATTGGAATCAAAAGGAGAATCAAAATCAAAGCTATAAATATTTTAGTAGTTTTAAAATATCAGTACTGTGTTATGAATTATAGCACCAAAAAAAACCCAAATTAAATTCCTCATTCAAATTTTCCCTTAATATGATCTTGAATTCAGAGTGTTTAAAATAATTCAAAAACCTAAAAATCCTTTAATAATTTTAATGGAAACAAATACCATTGTTTTGTCCTTTTAATTTAAAAAAAAATTATACTGTCTAACCGGTGAAGGAAATACATGGAATTGAGGTTTTTAAATTATTTTTCCCAAAAAATGTGATGTGTAAGGGTAGCATGGTTTTATACTTATGCATCTCGAATCCATCACTTAAGGGTAACATTTTACCATTAGACATAAATTTAATATGTAAGGGTTAGCCTTAGTTATCTCCACTTACCCTTGCATAACTTTTAGAATGTAAGGGTTACCCTTTCACTACTCACACATTAAATTTATATAACCTTTAGAATGTATGGGTTTCCCTTATAAAACTCACAGGATACCCTTACATACAATTTTTATAGTAATATATTACAATACACTTTATAAACCTTATGAGCCACCTACTTACCCTTACTAAACTACAAGGATACCTTTACATGCCCTTTTTAATTCATTGGTTCCCCTTGTGGTGGGTATGGGTTACGCTTACACAACGTATGATCATTACTTTACCATTAAATTATTTCTCATATACCTATATGTAGTGCCAATTTAATCTATAATTTGTTCATAATTGGTTTTACCCTTATAAAACATTAAAAAATGGATTTTACCCTCATGAACAGGAAGAAATGGATTTTACCCTTATGTTACCCTTCAAAAACAAGTTCTAACTTTACGCAACACCTTAAACCCATAAATGATACTAAATTTTTTGAATTAGATTTATTTCCACATGAAGGGGATTATAAATTTCAATCCAAAGAGGGATTTAAGACATATAATAATCTATAATATTATATAGGTATTCATGTGGAGACGGTGCATTGATGATTGATTGGGAAGATGATTCAATGGTGTCAATTTATGTTGTAGTGGTGTTAATATCTCTTCATATAAGCTTTCAGTTGTTATTTCCACCCCATTGATTTTTAATAGGGGTGATTTTGTGGGTAATCAGACCATGATTAGTGAATATGGAGTCTATGTTTAAATAGTAAATCATGAATTTCAAATCCATCAAAAGGACCAATAACATAATTTATATTATCATAATCATAAATTTGAAAATTCAACCATGAAATAACTTGATATATTATGTGATTAAAAATATTGGGGTGGCATAATTAGAAAACATTCATGGAAATTTTAATTAGATTGAATAAAGTTATTATATTCACAATACTAAATTAGGGTATTTAGTTATCATAATAAAAATCCCAAAAATTCATTGATCATGATGCACTTATTCAATTGACTGTGGTGGTTGTTTACACATATCATTATTATTCTCCTAGGTTTTATGAAAATTAACTGGGTAATGTGAACTCTTTACACACTAATGGTATCATAAGATAAATGGTTCTATTGGTTTCATTTATTCAACTTTCATCATGATAATAGATGTATTTACTTTCCCCTGAAATTTTTATGCTCTATGACTTCCTTTTACACATGAAAAGAATCTTCTAGACCAATTTTAATCAATTCATGCAAAGACCCAATCACAGTTTCTCAGAGTAGGTATCTTATTATATTAAATTTCCTTGATTACAAGGAATAAAATCCAGATGGACCGAGTAGTTTAGTAGTTTGTGAAAACTAGATACATACATAAGATCAACATTACAACTTGAAAATAAATAAAACATATAAGTTTTATTGGGAACATCCACAACTCAATATTTATCCATTCAAGTCATTCATAATAAAACTCTTCATGTCCCAAGAAAACGAAACATAAGAAATGGGTGATCTTAAATTCCCTGTAAGGGTAAAAAATACATCAAAAGATATAATAAACATAAACATTAGGCATGGTGAATAACTAAAAACACAAGTCATTAAAAATAAACTTGAACATGATATGGATGGAATATGAGCTGAGTAAATATTTTCATGATAAAACATACCCTTGGGTATTCTACTAGTCTAAAAACCACATGAAATTTCATTTAATAGTTTCATAATAAGGTAATTCATAATGCGGAACATCATAAACATAATACTGCGTGCCAAGACCATAAATATCCATTTTTTCAAGGCCTCGTCCCAAGACCATAAATATCCATTTTTTCAAGGCCTCGTTCCAAGACCATAGTTTGTCTCATGAGACCTACCAATGCAGTGAGGGGATATAGTGAGCCCCCTCGATACTTACTATGTTCAATGTATTTCTCATATGAACATGGATAAACATAAACCACATATAAATTAATATTAAAACAGATATATAAAATGTAAATAACTTTCCCCAAACAATAATCATAAACACTAACCATTCGGGGAAATATGGTGAATGGTATTATGATAGAACATCCACATTAAAACTAATAAGAAACCTTTCAACAACATATTATGTAGATGATTTCATAAGAGATAAACCTCTATAAAATACCAGATTCATCAAAGTATGTTGACATAAATAAATATACTTTAAAATGAGACCATTGAAAAATCTCTGAGGAAATAATCCTTAAACATTCTAAAGTGTCTCATACTACCTTGAAACATTAAAATCATAATACCATAGAATATCATGAGAATAATGAGACTCTTGATATGATATACAAAATGGAAGTACATACACCTCAAGAAATAAATAAGTGGTGAACAAGGAATATATCTCATAAATGTTAAAGTGAGATGAGAAAAATCCTTTTTTACTTTGGAAAGAAGAGTTCTTTTGGAAAATCATTTGTATTTTCCATGAAATCATATTGTAAAGATTTATATCCCAGAAAAAAAGGAAAGGTAATTTAAATTATATTTGAGTCTTAAAAAAAATTTATTGAGGTGAAATCATTTAAAAAGAGTTTATAAATAAGCTTTAGATATTAAACATTTTAGTGTGGTTTATGGAAAATATTAAAGGATTTTAAAGTGCCAAAGAACATTTTCTTTGATAAAAATAGAAATAACCCAAAATAGATTTTTCATGTTAATATTATTGATTTTAGAAAGATAAATATGCCTTAAAATATATTATAGAGTGAACTTTAAAATATGTAGGAATTTTGAGAAGTTACTTGAATCAGATTTCACTTTGGAACAATTGTTTGTAAGATTCTTTTAAAACATATAACTCATTATAAAATAATGAAGGATTATTGTTGGTAAAAAAAATATAATATTAAAATGTAATATATGAATATTATATAGGAATAAATAATAATTTAATTTAAATGAGTAGAGAATAAGAGCAACCCAAATGAAAATATTGGTTCAGGTAAGAAATACTTAATATATTGTAATCAATTGAATCATATGACCCAAAATGAATAATAATCAAATTATACATTTAATATCATGAAAATAAATATATTCATGATATGAAATAAAAATATTAAGTATACATACACCATACACAGGTATTAGTAGTAAATTTAGAATATCTCACAAAAATGGGAGTGAGATGAAGAAACCCTTACCTTAAGTCTGATGGTGTTCGTCACTTGATCTTAGTGTTCGGTATAGCCAAATTAAATTCATTAATTAATATTAAAAAAACCTATTATTTATGTAATTGATTTATTATTTCTTTATTAATTTCATTCATGGCCTTATTGATGGGTATAAGAGGTTCCATTTTATTATTTTTTTGTGTTTTCTTACACGGTATTCAAGATCGATTTACATACATATATACATATATATATATATATATATATATATCTGTATGGATAAACAAGTAATATGAGAATTGTTGTCCAAAATAGTAGTTTTTTTAACATCTAGAGTGTTACATGATAATAAAATTAATTTGGTTGTTAGGAGTGAAGATGAATAATTATATAAAATTTTAATGATAATTATATGGGTTAATTGCAGGTTTTTTATCACAATGAACTCATTTTAATTTATAAATTAATATTATGTGTGAAAAAAGATTTTATAACATTATATAAGTTATAATAAAAATATTATAGTCTTGTTATACCATTAAAATAGTTTCATTACCATAATTGAATATGTTAATAGAAATTGAAAACATGTCGTCCTTGAATGTGATAAATTAACACATCTCAGATGGTATTTTCATATCTAGTATAAAAGAAGGGGGAAAGAGATATGATGATTAATTATTAAATTATCACAAAAAAATTCCAGTACATTTTAGGTACTATAGTTATCAAAACATTTGGATGAAATGAGGTGAGTAATGGAAAAAAAGTAAAGGAAAGAACTCGAAATAAAGGTTGAGAAATCCCTTATGAAAATTCGGTAGCCTAACCGCTTCACTTAAAAATTCATAAAATATTTTGATGGGATAAAAGGGGTATATAATTATTAATATAAAATATATGTAGTAACAGGTATACATAATGACATATACCAACATAAGAAAATTGAAAATAAAAGAGAATAACATAAAATAAGGTGCTTGAAAAAAGGAGATAATTTGAGGTGAAGATTCTGCACCATAACGGCTATGAAACATGGTTTTAGATAATATTAAAAAGGTAAGTTATAGGGGTCACCCATTCATAAAATACTCATAATATAGTGGATGGGTAGAATAAAATTTAAATAAGAACATGGTATGGAAACTTGACATACGTACCATATAAAAGACAACTTGAATGGAAAAGACAAGTTGAGAATTTCCTTACCTTATAGAGTAACTCATAAAACAAGATGGTTGGGACCTTGGGGGAATGAGGAAACCTTTGGAGGACTCCAAGTGAGGTAAAAATACCAAATATTAAAGTATGATGGATTTGGAATGATGGAAAATGAAGGAATGAGTGGGTACTTATAGTAAAAGAGAGAGTGTTTTTTATTAATTTCAAAGGACACCTCATTAGTGGTTTTTGAAAAACCATGAGCTTTCCTATGGTATTTTCCTATGGTAATAGGCAATTGCAACACCTCATATCATATTTTAATTTACACAAGTTGACCATAATTTTATATTATTTATTTCATCATTATGATGTCATTAAACATACAGAAAACTCAAAACTGTATTTTTACTGTTCATAAAAATTCATGCATTTTAGAAAAAACCCAAAAATACACCCCAACCATTTAAAGATGTGTATAATTTAAAAAAACTCCATTTTTTAAAAATAATTTTATAAATTTTTATAATATAATTTTTAAATAAAATCATAATTTATTCCAAAAAAAACATTAAAACTATAACTCCTTTCATAAAACCTTGATAAATTAATCAAAGTCCCATAAAATTTTCTTATAACAATAAGACGATAAATAAATAGTTTATGATTAAATTTTAAGAAAATAAATATCCATTTTAAATTATTAAATTAATCATAAAGTATTAATTAAAATATTTTTGACTTACAATAATACGAAAACATAACTTATAATCATTTTTTCACATATAAGATGTTTAAATAATATTTATACATTCATAGGTGATGTTTCTATTTTTTTGATGATTTACTATTCATTACTATTCATAAGAGTAAAAGTACTATTCATAAGGGTATTTTACTCTTCATAAGGGTATGCTACTATTCGCCAAAAATTATTTTTGTCTTATCAGACTCTAAATATCTTAATAAATGCAATCGTGTATGTCAGTTTTTGGAAATTCAAATCATAGAGGTGGAAAAATTAGGTTTACTGGATAGGTCATAACAAAGTGGTTCTTTGAAGAAACTCAATGTTTCATGCATTGTATATTAAATATATTTATAAATTCATGGGGTGTTACAATTCACATTATGTTACTTCTAAATTTTTTCACATATTGGGAATTGAATATTCTCCCCTTCATCATCTTTGTTATTCGATATTTTTTGACATTCCATTTTTCTCTTATTTGGTGCGGTTTGGACTTTAACTTTTCACATTATTAGTATTATTATTTGATATATGGTTTATCATAATCATAAGGTTTATCATTCTATAACCCATTTTATGGGTTTTTCATTGATTAAATTTTTTACATTGTCCCATCCACCAATGTTTTTTAACGGATCCAAAAATTACTAAAACCAAATGGGTTGACCTGAGTGAAAGAACATTAATAATTTTGGGTAATTATCATAATAATAAAACTAATTTAAACCTTAAAACATATTTTTATTTTATATTTTCATTTCCTCCCAATATTCCATTATTTTAACCTATATCAATCTTAGTTTGATCTTGGTTACTTTAATTTGGGTTATCTTACACTTCTCATTCTAATTCCTCAAAATTGAAAAGGAAATCAGTCCTTCATATTGGTTTGTAATGATAATACGAAAAAAAATAAAATACATCATGGGTGTCAAACCAGGTTTGCAGTCATGCCTTTTTTCATGCACTAGTTAACGATTATTTTAATTTCTAACTTACCATCTTTTGGGATATTACCCCAAGGTATAAATCTTACAAAGCCTATATCCACTTATAGTATCCTCAATGAGATTTATTTCTATGGAAAACCATATACTTAATTATTTTCCTATATTTCAAGATATTATCCTATACGTAGACAAAAATATAGGGATTTTACAAAGGTTTAACATTAATCCCCAAAAATTTAAATTATAATAATTCTAGGATTGATAGCTTGTATAACACACAAAACCAATCTTTAAGCATATTAGAATATATAATAAAAATATTATTTTTAAAATGTCAAAACTATAATAAAAATTCATACAATTATAATATATGAATATTATTAATATAATTATGAAATATATCTAAAATTTTATTACTGAATACAAATTTATTGATTAATTCTGCGGGAAAAGGTACAAATTTTTCAGTAAATTCATTTTATTTATAAAAAATATAGTTTCTTCGAAAATGGTTTTCATAGTATTTTGTGTAAGAATATTATAATTAGCTTCTTCAAAATTTAAAAATTTAATGTTATATAATGAATACCACTTTTTAAATTATCATAAAAATATTATCTTAGGGTGAGGTTTTGGTAATATTTTGAAAAGATTGATTTTTTGGGTGAATAGTGAAAATACCGATTATTTTAAAAAACTGTCTTATTTTCTAGTATTTTTAAATACCCAGTATGATCAGGAATGGTTTTCAAATTTCATTAGTCTCTTATTGATAAAAATAATTTGATTCATTCCTCTTAAATTAATATTATACCTGATCCTGGTATAAAAATACTTTTATACATAAGAATACATTTTTTGGAAACTATTTCCCATTACATTTTATATTTTTTAATAAATTAATTTTTGACCTTCCAAGAGATTTAATCTTGAAATTTGGATTTTATATTTTGAATCACCATATTAAAATATATTAATGAGTATAATTATATTTTTTTCATCATGAATAGTAACTATGGTAAATAAGTCGCCACAATATAAAAAAGTTTAAATCGAGTTAATTGAGGATAGAAAAAAAGTAAAATGGCTTTAAATTCTACCTCAAAATTACCTTAACTCTATTTTATTAGTGTTGTTCTTCCATATTAATGTATTTTTATAATTTATTTCTACTTTTATTAAGATTTTACAAACCTTATTCCATTTTTTTATTTAATTATTAATCACTAATATTATTATAGAAGAACTTGATGTCTCAAAGGTTGAGATCTTAAAGAGTCATGATACAACATAGTATTCTAATAAAAACACCAATAAAACCAAAAAACATTTAATTTTTTACAAGAGTTAAACACCATATAGGTACCATTACCAGTCACTCACTTCTACACATCCTTATGCCTAGTGAAATGCGGTTTTGAAAATATAGGTTGGGTGACAAAAAAATTTGTAAGGGATTTCAAAAACATGAGGAATACAAATAGGGATTTTCATTTTTCAAACAGTACATCATTACATATATGTTAAATGTAAAAAATATGTATTGATACCAAGAGTTCAATATATTGATATCATGAGTTCTATTATAAAATTAAATACATTTCTATTGAAACTTTTAATATAATAATTACTTAAAAAATGAATTTAACACTTTCATTAAACCATAAATTTTTATTTTTAAAATATCTTAAGAAGTCAAAATTACATTATAAATTATCTTTGTATCATAACATAAAGTCATATTTTATTTATGATACAACATAATCATGGTAGATATAATCCTATAATGGATTAGGTTCACACCCTAATCCCTTAGTGTTCGTAGGATAACCTTTTATGCACCATACATGAAATATCATGAGATTAAAAATTAGCCATTGAATTAGAGGATATATAATTATAAAACCATCATTACATAGTTATATATAGTCCCATAAAGGGTTTGAGGTCACTCCCCAGCCCCTTCCTTCATTTATATGATAACCAAGTGATTTTCATTTGAACTAAAACCATAGTAACTTGGGTTTTTCATCATAAAGATCATGAAAAATATTTTGAAACCATGGGCATCAATATCTAATTAAAAAATGGTAAATTAATTTGATATATGTCTAATTTTTTACAACAAAAGAATATGAATAATGTAGGGAATAACAACTATAAAACTGAAAAACTATTTTAAAATAAGAACAAACTGAGGGTTTTGAAATAAACATTAATGGCATTATTTGTAAAACAAAACATTCTTGTGTCAGAGTAATGAAAAATTTAGATAGTTTATTAAAACATACTTTTATATATAGATAAATAATTTTATAAAGAAAACTAAACATGCTTTCATTTAGAATATTTCTATGAAATATTCACATATATTGTTAGACATTAAAGATGAGAGATGATTGAATAAGAATTATTTTCATAAAATTATAGATACATATATGTATATGTATATATTTATACATATATACTCATTTGAAAATAATAAAAAATTACAATGTAAATTAAATATTCTTTAAACTATGACATATAATGATGGATTTCATAGTGAAGAATAATTCTGGAAATATCCATATACATTCTCAAACAAATTTAATGAGAGATGTAGGAGTAAAACAATTTCATATGAAACAATATTTACATACATATATATATATATAATTATTTGAAAATAAATCACATTTACCGGAAATAATAATTTTTAAAAATATATAAACTCCCACACATTAATATTAGAAAAAAGAGAATTCATTACTTAAGATAAAAATATTCATAAAAATATTTTTTATAGGAAGAAGAAAATTTACATTAAAATTTCCTTGCAGAAGTAGGTCTCTAGAGAACTACCTCCCAATAAAAGGATTCACGAAGTTCAGAAAATGAAGGCAACCAACCCACATAGAGGAAGAACAAGGGTAACACTCACAAAAACTCCCCCTCCCCCCCCCATGAAGCTCAAACACTATTGAACCTATATTTATATACCAATAATACCATATTTATATATATATATAAACACCCCTTGTGTGAACGAGATGATTCCCCTCTCCCAAACATATACTTATCTTTCCCTTAAAATAATAACCTACCCAAAAAAAAGTATATTATCCATCATCTGGAAAAGGTGTAAGCTTACCATGGAATCCAATATCTATTTTTTTATGTATAAATCCTAGCTAGGCATCCCATATCCCCTTTACCCAGTTGACTTTCACATAATGACGTCCCCAAGAGGAACGTTTTATTTTCAATACGATTATTTTCAATCATCAATAGGATGAATCCACAACATGTGTCTTAGCATGAGTGTGGGTTATAGATCCACCTACATGAAACACTATGATAAAGGAAAAGGCAGTGGTATAAGGTGGCATCGAGTTGGTTAACCCATGGGTAATGTAGGTTGAGAGATGACAAGGTCGGAATTGGCATTACAAGACAATATAGAAGGTGATGATAGAGGTTTTAGATTAGAATACAGAATAATATGATTAAGTGGAATACATGAGGGCTACCTATGAGAGGTTGAAGGTGATCCAATGGGATACTCGAATGACTCGAGTTGATTAGATCGAGAAAATGGGAAATAAATAGAGGTTTTTAACTTGGGTGAATAGTACCCACATTTTTCATCCGACATCAATGTATCGATCATTCTATAATCAATTTATAGATTAAACAGTGCCACCAATTTCATATTTTTTCAACGGATTTTGGAACTCACAACACTATACACACACACCCCCTCACATGCCATTCACGGTGGCTTTGGTGCCCCCAATTTGCGCACAATGTGCACCCTATGTGTGATCCTATGAGCCCTATGTGTTCCAAATCACTCACACCTACTGCCTGAGGCTCACCATGGTTGAATTCTCCCACATGGTTGACCCTTTGGGTCCCAAATATGTGGTTGAGTGGTCTCTTGGGCCACGGTGAAGTTTTTTCTTATTTTTAATAAAAAAATTAAGTTTAAAATTATTTACATTAAAATATTTCCAAAATATAATAGTATAATGTAGGTATATATTTATTTTAACATCATAATGGTTTTATTATGTTTATTTTATATTTTTAATAACATATTAATAAAAACTATTTTAATATTAATATATATGTCATTGTTTCATACAATTTTAAAATATTATGAGTACAAAAGTATCTATGGCATATAAATATTTAAAATTTAAAAAAATTAAGTTATTCAAAATTAATGATATTATAAACATAATAATATAAAAAATAGAAATTTAATATAAATGTACATTTGATTAATTAATGATCTCTTGTATTTTATATAAAAAAATAAGTTTTAAATATATACATAAAATATTTCTTATATCCGACCATATAAGTACTCATTTTTCTTTTTTTTAAATTATATTTATTACATTTGTTTTTTTCATTAATTTTTATAAAGATTATATTACAAATAGAATTAATAATCTAGTAGTAATATTTCTATAAAAATAAATTTTATATTATTTAAAACAAATCTTCTTAATTAATATGATTTTTTTACTCAAATATTAACACACATCTTTACAAATAGATATCAAACAAATTACTTTTTAAAATAAACTCTTAAACAATTATTAGATGTTTGTTTTATTATATTATTGAACCTCTATTTTTTAATAAGGAATAATAAATATTATGCTTCACATATTACTTCTTGAGACATATCTTAACATTACATTTTTAACTAAAAATTTTATAATGTTCTAAATTAAATCATATCATATATATATAAAAATTTCTTTTCAAAAATATCATAACAGTTATTAACCAATGGTCATATATATATATATATATATATATATATATAATTCTATAAATACCTTCATTAAGAGTCATTGAATAAATTAAATTATATGTAATCTAACTTTTTCTGATGAGGATGATTCCTTTTTTCGCTTCTCTGTATTCTTATTCTCAACCTCTTTGGTGTATTTCTACTCAGGGATGATCCTAAGAACATGGGAAACAATTTTAGAGTTTTCTTTTTTATTATATATTGTACTTAGATATTATTTATTATTGTTATAAAGGTACTATTTTCTACTCCCAAAAAGAAACATTATTCAGTATTGGTAAGTGATTTCTTGTGTTATATTTAATTTTTTTTAATAATAGAAGTTAATTCCTATTGTTGTTATTTATTGAATTTATTAAAATTAATATTCACATAAAACTATGGAATTCTACATTATATCCCCATAAAAAATCATCCTATAAATTTTATTACATCTTATATATATTTTTGGGGAAAACAAACAATTACTAAAAATTCAATCTTATATTTTATGTTTATTAGCTCATCTAATTAAGAATTACCCAATTATCATTGTGAAATCATTCATGAATATCGAGGGTCTACTTATTTTTACAATACCTTATAGAATTTTCAAAATCTTAAACGTCCATATTAAAAACATAGTTTTTGTTAATTTAGTTATATAGATGGATAAAATTATATCTTTTTTTAAAATAATTTTTTTACAGAAAATTTTAAAAAATTATTATGAACATAGTTTTTATAAAATATCCTAACATGGTCAGTTTTAAAATTTTCAAAAGTGTTTCCAATAATATATTTTTTTTCAAAATGATTAGAAGATAATAATATATATATATGTTTCTTATTGGTCTCCCTCTTCAACAATGAATTTGAAATAAAATTGGACATCACACTCTAAGAAAAAATTAACATATCTATAAATGCCTTGGTGGTACTTCGCCTGGTGATAAAGGTGGAAGAGTTGGGAACATAATATTTGATCATGGAAAATCTATAATCTATAGTGATTCCATGGTATATAGAAGGTGTTTGATATTTAATACCTCATTTGTCAAGAAATTTGGTTTGTTAGAAAAGCTCTCAATATTATGTGATCTAAAATTTTAGATAATTATTATAGGTCATTGGGAAGGTACAAGTTTTTTGTCTATTATCTTTCTGCTTCTATCTTAAAACTAATCCTTTGCCTATCGATAAATTATAAGAGAATTTTAATTACCCCAGAAACGATAAACATAAAATTTAAATTACTTGAAGCCTTATTATTCATATATAATAATTCTATTAAACACTTATTCTTTTGTTAAGGAAAAACCCTCGAAATGTTTCATAATGCCTCTAAATATTATGGGGTTTCTCGATTTCTTGACCTCTATAGTTGTTTAAACCTTGGATCTGATTCCAAATAAGATGACCCAAAACCTATTCGATATAATATTTTTCTTTATTTATTAATAATTTGTTTATAGAACAGCCTGAGATCACAATGTCTTAGATTTTTAAAGAATCTGGATACATAATATTATTATAATTAAAAAAACATATGAAACCATACAAATATTCATATAATTTATGATAATTAAACACCATATAGGGACTTAGACCACTCACTCTCTTCTAAACATCCTTATACCCTATGAAATGTTCTTTTGAAAACATAGGGTGAATGACCAAAATCTCAATAAGGTGGTTTAAAAATATTTAGAAACCATAAAGGTTTTTTCAATTTAAAAAATATTCCATAATGATATATATGTCAAAATTAAAAAAAACCTATATAAATATCATGATTTTTTATGTAAAAAAATAATTTTTATTGAAATTTTCAATACACTAATTCTTTAAAACAATTCATTTAATTCCTTCATAAAATCTTATGAGTTTCTTTAAAAATCTCATATAAAATCACATGTAATTTTCGAAGGCTCCTTAGATTATAACATAAATCCAATGCATATTCCAAAGACAATAAAATCATTATGTACATGGTCCCATAATGGATTAGGTTAATTCTGGAATCCCTTAGTATTCTTATGATAACCTCTGATGCAACATACATAAAATATAATGAGATTAAAACATTACCTAATGCATTGAATGGATATAAAATTCACGGATAACTCGTCACATAGTAATAAATTGTCTTATTAGGGATTTGGGAATACTAACCCTCCTTTTTCATCATTCATATAATAACCAAGTGTAATTAATTGGAACTAAAAACAGAAAACTTTAATTTTTCATCAAAAAGGGAATGAAAAATGTTTTTAAACCATCAGAATTGATATGAACTTTTTAAAATGGGAGATTAATTTTACATATATCTAATTCATTAAAATAAAAGAATTTGAGGAATAAAAGTAATAACCACTTTAAAAACTAAATACCTTGTTAAAAAATAACAAAATGTGAATTAGAAATAAAACATTAATGATTTTCCTTTTAAAACAAAATATGGTTGTGTGAGAGTAATTAAAAAGTTGGATAATTCATTAAAAAATTACAAAGATTAATAATTTTATGAAGGAAATTAAAAATGCTTCCATTTATAATAATTTATTGAAATATCCACATAGATTGCCATCCTTTCATGATGATATGTTTCAGAATTAAAACGTTTTCATGATATTATATATATATATATATATTAATAGATATATTATCATTTTAAAATAAAAATTTTACAAATGAAATTAAAAATTCTATAAATGAGGACATATATCGAAGGATTTTTAAGTGAAGAATTATTATATAAATATCTATATACATTGTCATACATTTGAAATAAGAGCTGTCAGCATAAAATAATTTCCCATGAAATGATATTTAAATATATATATATATACACACACACACACACAAATGTACTAAATTTTGAAATAAAACACTTTTAACTTAAAATAACAATTTTAAAAATTATATAGCTACAATTCCAATCATATAATAATATTTAAAATACTTTACATAAGACAAATATTTTCATAAAATAAATTTTCATTGGAAGAAGCAATTTTCATATTAAAAATAAAAGTGTCTATAACCTATCACCCATAAAACAATACAGACTATTTCCTATGAGAAGTTGATCTTAAGATAAAACAATCTCAACAAAAAGACTCATTGATCTACAATAATAAATGGAACCAATAAAAAAACAGGTAGAACAAGGAAAATACTCAAGAAAACACTCCCCCCTATCAGGCTTCAATGTTGTTTCACCTATATTTAATTACCCATAATCCTGGTGGGGTATATATATATATATATATATACTTATATTCATATTTATATTTATATTTATTCCATCTATATGATCAAGGTGATTTCCCTCCTAGTATAATCTTTTCTTTCCATTAAATAATAACATAACCACACAAAACCTAACATAGCCATCAGTTGGAAAATGAATAATCTTACCATGGAAGACTCCAATTAAATATTATATATATTTAGAAATATCATCTGGTATGGACATATCTTTATGATCCAACTCATCATCACATAATGATATCCCTAAGATGATCATTCCATGTGCAATATGACACTTTTCATTCATCAACAAGATGAATGCATCGCGGGTCACTTTGAACGATCATGGGTTATAGGTCGACCAACTACCAATGCTACAAGGGATATGAAGGTGGTGGTATAAAGTGTCATCGAGCTAGGAAACCTATAGGTTATGTAGTTTGTAAGAGGAAAGCGTCTGGATCAATGGTATAAGAAAATGTAGAAGGAAATGGAGGGGACTTCAGTTTATTATTCAGAGGAATATGATGAAGAGGAAAACAAGAGGACCACTTGCACGTATTTAAAGATGATACTGTGGTAAGATCGAATGGATCATATTAATTAGATCAAGGGGATAGGAACACAGGTGGAAAATAATATAATTTTTACATCCCAAATCCACGTTTCTATCATTTTAAACCTCTTAATATGTTAACTCATTCCATTGATTACATGATCTGACAATAGGGTTGACACCCACAACACTAAAAAATACCTCACACCTTCATTCGGTCTGGTATGGTGACTTTGTCTCCCCCATCACATACTCTTAGTGAATCATTTACACTTTATGTGATATCTGACTCATGTTATTTGTTCCCAGTCACTCAAACCTTCCACAAAAAGCTGACCATGGTCGACTTCTCCCATGTGATTGATCCTTTGGTAACACATTTTTTTAGGTGTCCCTAGGTTGTATGTGATGATTGGAAAAAAAAATTAAAAAATGTAATTTGAAAATTATTTACCTTAAAAGAGTCCAAAAATAAAATAATATACTATGAGAACATGTCTATTTAACCTCTTAATAATTATATTAGGTTTCTTATATAATGATTATAACATTGAAAATGTGATTTTATTAATTTCAATACATATTTTATTTATTGTTATAGCTATAAAATATTATCACTACAAAATTAAGTGTGGATTATAAATATTTTAAATTAAATAAATAATATTTTTTTAAAAGGTAATGATATTATATACATAATAATTTAAAATAAACAATTTCCTAATAAAATTGTTTTTAATTAATTTATAATCACTATTTTTTTTAATTACCACTATCTAAATATAATATTACTTATATCAAACCATATATTCACTCATTTAAGGTTTTTTTATTTTAAAATTATTTTTAATAAATAATTTTATAGTTTTATTTTCATTAATTTTTACTCATATTATATTACCACCATATTTAATATTTTGGTAATGTTATTTCAAAATTCATTCAAATTACTATAATAATTAATATGTTGGTATAGATATTTAAAATATTAATGTACTTATTTCAAAATACATATCACCAAAATAACTTGTTTAAATTAACTTCTAACCATTTTTTAAAAGTTTTTTATTTTATATTATTGAATCTCTACTTGTTACAAAGGAATAGTAAATATTACGCTTCACATATTACTTCTTGTCCAATAACATAACATAATATTTTTAACCCAAACTTTTATAATGTTTTAAATTAAATCATTCCTTATATATATGTGTGTGTTTAAAAATAACTTGGTGGATATTAAAAAAATTGTCATATTTATATATTTTATTACATAAATACCTTATTTAAAATACATTGAATAAACTAAATTCTATATATTCTAGTTTTCTTTCTCATGAGGACAATTCCAATTTTTTCACTTCTCTATATTCTTACTCTCATTATATTTGGTTTATTTAGACTCATGGATGATCATAAAGAGGTGGGATTTGATTTAAATGTACTCATGTTTCTCATATGATACCCTCTTATATTTTTATTGATTTATACAAATTTAGTATTCTCGAATCTATAAAACCACCATGATTTTGTATTGTGATTGGATATCTTGTGTTTTATTTAATGTTTTGTCATAATAAAAAGTATTTTTTCTTATTTTAGAAGGCTAATTTATTAATTTTTTTATTGATATAGTACCTTAAAATTATGGGATGCAAGAGGGATTATTTTTAATTAATAATGACTTTTATAATATTTTATTTTAAGGTAAATATGAAATGTCACTATATTGATTTGAAATTTCACTTATATTTTCCCATAGGGAAAATTTTTCTTTTTAATGAATAATAAATTTTATTTTGGGAATAGTGAAAATATTTTCATTATTTTAATTTATTTATTATTTTTACTGGTTATAGAATTACATTAAATTATTATACAATTCTCATAGAGTGATTTTTCATGTGTTGGAAATAACAAAGTAAATATTTTAAATAATGTTAAAAGTAATGTATTTTGGATTCATTATGGTTTAAAAATAACTTTATTTTCAATAATAATGTATTATTTATGATTAAATGGATTTATTTCAAGATCCATTACTTTTTTTAAATCCTTAAACACATATTATATGAACAAGCCGTAAAATAATTTTAATAGTGTTTATGTTAGAGAATAGTATATTAAATTGTTTGAAAAACATCAAAATCATGAAAGAAGATAAGTTGGAATATAAATGGCCTAAAATTACATATCGTTTCCATTTATGATCCAATTTTTACCTTATATATAAAATTGTATCCCTTTATTATTGTAAATTTTGTTAGAGCGATTAAGGATAAAATTTGTAAACAGTGGGGTTAAACCAAATGATAAGGTTTACAATACCACATAAACATAACCAAATTTTTTTTTGAAGTTATTTCACCCATTTCCTTTTTTAGGTAAAAAATTATAGCCACATGGTTCCATATTCATTTGAAAATAAATTTACTATATTTAATTTTTTTATTAATTTAATGTGGATCCTTCCACTCACTTATAAAAGGCCACACATCCCCTCCCTTATTTACACCGCATTAAGATGGCTATATAGACTAAAACCCAAAAAAAATCACTCATAAACATCCTTAATCATGAATTATAGGTTTTTTATTCTTAATATACCATTTCGGTGGTCCTTAAAAGGGATATAAAGGGGATGTATCGAAAAATAGATAATCATCTTAGCCAACCTATTAAATTTATATATTCTTCTACCTCTCATACATACATGGTATTCATAAAAAATAATAAATTAATTATAATGAATATAAATTATTATAATTATTTATTCACAATTTTACATCTCTTTTCAATCAAATGGTAAATGAAAAGTATTGCATCCATATGTGTGCACAACCGCCTCCACATAGTGATATAAATTATTCCCCATCACCATAATTTATGTTAGTTTATTATGATTTATTTATTTTATTTATTTTATATGTGATATATTTATACTTTTTTTATTATAATATCTTATTATCCTTCTTAACCTTCAATATATTGAGCATTGATAGTGTTTCTCTTTCATAAGTGCAGACTACCACACACACGAAGAGATGGGATTTGATTTTCATTTTCATATTACATGGATGGTAATATGGTTAGATTTATTGAATTTATATGATATTTATTGTATAATAATGATTCTATATTGGTGATATGTTATCTATATTTCTTTTATATAAACCATTAAAAGGTTAAAACATATCTCATGCATACGTTTGGACTAGCATCTCCACGAAGTGATGTAACTCAATTTTTATCACAAAATTATATGAATGGTTACAAAATAGTATATAATTATTTTATATGATAATTATAAAATGATTAAAATTCTATGTATAATGTAATCATTATCATAGTGTAAGTACTATGGCTGCTGAACAATAACATCCATGAGAAATGAAATAGGTAACACCTGTAGATGTATTATTTAGTAAAGAATTATTAATGATTGGATAAAAAATTATATAAGTGCATAATATATTATATTATATATAAACATGGTTTTGGTATGGAATTATAATAAATTTAAATTTATTATACATAAGTTTAGAATGCCTTTAAAGAAATTCAGAAATCTATGTTTTATTTCGTAGATACATGTTTGACATTATAAACCAATTTATTTTTACAAGGTGTATATACTGATTCTAGGACATTATATATCATAGATACTTGTTATTTTATGTTAATTAATGTTATAATTAATATTATTTCATCCAATGGGGTTTTATTTGAATGTTACCAAAGTGGTTACTGTATATAGTCCGAAGTTTTCTTCTTTCGGACATATGTTATGAAATATAACTACTATATTTTATGAGGTGTATCTATTACCACATTCATAAATTATATAATGAATATATTTTTTATTATAACTAAATATTTATAAGATGATATTATTTCATGGATCTTATGATTTTAAAGATACCAAAGTTATAAAGGATTTATATTTCAATCTCATTTTAATCAGGAATGTTTATAATTGAATATCCATTGAGGAAATTACATGATCCTTGTCTAAAAAACAAATTTCATTTTTATTATCCTCTATTTATTCAAATAATTTACATGTAATAATAATATTATCAACTCTTTGGTACTTAAGATGATTCACAATGTTTTTTTAAAAAATAGACCGTATTTCCACTCTAGTAAATAATATTTTTCCTTCATACCCACATTATCTAAAGAAATTCAAGAATGTATTTACCATGATACAATGATTTTTTAGATTCATTTCAAACCATATATATAATTTTAAATAAATAGATAAAAATAATCTTATTGTTTTTTTATTAACATGACATTTTTTACCACTTTTTTGAAAATAATAATTGTTTTTAAATGATTATGTCATGAATGTAATTACTAGTCATCATGGTAGAACAATTTTTTTGAACATTCCCTTATATTTATTTATGGTTATTTTCAATGCAAATGTTTCCAAAAATATTTTGTAAATTTTTATATTTTAATTTTTTTTTCATAAAATGAAAATCATATTTTCCTCATGAAATGTTCTTGTAATATTTTATAGTATTTTTTTGATTATGAAAACATCAATTGATGTTACTTATTATTTACAAGGGAAATGATCCAAAGATACTATCTTTTTTATTTATTTATAATTTATTATGATTAGGAAAACATGATAAAACTAATTTTCCTCTCCACTAGTTTTTCTATGATGAAATAATGAAAGGTTTATAAAACATGTTTATTTCCAATGAATAATGATATATATTGAATTTTTTATGACATTGTGGAATTCATATGAAATGATTGGTCTTATGTGATGGTTGGGTCGATTATAGTCCTCTAATGCATTAGGTAATGTGATATTTATATCTCATGAGATGATGGTTATAAGTTTGGGCATGACTATGGATATATTTATTCACATATTGATGTGTGAATATTATTTCATCTGGAAATTCATATAGCAATATGTTATAACTTGATTATTAATAGATTTTATCACATTTTGATGTTTTATTATGATCTCTTTCTAGTTATTCCCAAAAAAATAATAACTAGTAATTATTTTTAATAATTATATTCACAATATTATGATTTCATATTCTTATGATTACACGTGCCTATGTAATGAATCTTGATTAATGATTAATTATTTGAAATAATTTTTATCATGATTATAGATATGAATGTATTTTGGATTACATGATCTATATTTATATTGGTATAAATATTTTACTATGATAACATTCACTTAAATATGTTCTCATACCCTTATTATCATCATGTACTCAAATGAATGATACATCTTATGATTACCCTTATTGAGTATCTAAGCTCATACTTTATTAGGTTTTATATCCAAAGTTGTTTATAGATGGTTCAAAGTGTGATCAGTTTATAAGGGTACCTTATATAAAGTAATATATTTTATATAATAAATATTTTATATAAATAATATGTTTTTATATCTAGTTTCAATAGATAATAAACATTTACAGTCTATGAGAATTTATTATTGTGAAATATATTTAATATTTATCAAATAATATGTAACATCTTTGTATGAAAAGTATAGGTGGATATAGTAAGAATAAAATAGAAGTTTGGTTAATATTTATATATTAGGGTTAGAAACAATTGGTGAAAACATGGGGATACATCTATGTATATGATAATACCTTAAATTATAGATTGTGTGATTTATTAAAAAATACATATGGACCTAGATACATAAAAGTTAATGTATTTGTGGCATAGATTCACTTAGTGGTAACAACTCTAAGTGGGTTTTATTGAATATTAACATAATATTCATCAGTGTGTGATGAGTGATCTTAATACTCGACACATGGCTAGACACTCTCAGTAGATGTGATTTGGTTAATTCACATTTTATTTATTAATATTTGGAAAGGATTTTAATATATGTAGACCATGGATTACATAGGTCAAAACTAATATGCAATAAATTGAAAAAAGTTGTAAATATTTATATGTATTATAAATTATTTTCATGATTATATGACTTCCCACTATAAATATTTCTTCTCAGACTATGTATTTTGTTTTTAGTAAATAGATAGAACCATTAGAAACTATATTAATGCTAAAAGTGATAGAAAATGGAGAGATTTTCATCATGAGAAACCATGTGAAATGATATATGAAATTAGAAAACTTATTATTAAACCTTATTAGTTATCATGATATATAACAAACAACATTAATATATGTGAGTTTGAAAATGAAATAAATTAGAGAAAATATTAGTTTCATGAAGACCGTAGAGGAAAGTGGATTAAACATCGTATATGTTGAAAATGATAGAAAAATCACCCAAGATTATTTATGAAAAGAAGGGTAAGATTTTTTATGTGGAAATTAAGGGTATATAGACAAAATATTTCAGCGAGTTTAGTGTCCTTTCTGTGGATAAAGAGGCATTATCTAATTCAATTCATAAATCTAATAGCTAACTCAAAGACCAAGGAAGCTCATTTTTATTCCAATTGTTGAAATGTAATGACTTAATTTTTTATGTATTAGGATTCAATAATTATGTTTTATATGTTTCTTTTCAATTATATTCTAGTTATTAGAATCATGAAACATATAAGGATTTTTAAACTGTTGTTTTTCTTATGGATTTGTAAAAAAATGTTTTATATTACTGATAAAGTAGAATGGGGAGTTAGAAGTAAGGTGATATTTTTTTGGAAAATAATATATTGAGGGATGGATAACCCTGAATTTTTTCTTGATATTGAAATTATATTGTCTTTATGGGATAAAGAGTTGATTGATATTGTTAAAGTTATATAGTATTGGTGACCTTGAAAATGATTAGTGTTTTGATGACAAGGTTATTTATGATGATGTTTATTAATTTTTTGTATTTATGGAATATATTAATTAATTTATGATAATGATAGAGTTAATTTATTGAATCATATATGTTTTAATCATGGTTTTATTTTGATTCAGTATTTTAACATGTTTTAAGAAAATATATGATCATGTTATTATGATGTTTGGTATCAGAAATTATGATCTACATCAATTTACCTTGGGATATATGTTATAATTATTTATGGTAAAAAATATGTGATCAAATATTTTATATTTATTGGTTTTTAATTTAGTTAGACAGTTTTGGAGAGTCTTATGCTAAACTATTAATGGAATGGGTTAAGTTTAACTTTGGGTGTTATTATGCAAATTCTAGATATTAATGTGTCATATCGGTCCATATTGGATAACAAGTGAAAATAATTTTGTTTTCTATAAATATTAAGAGATAAAAGGAATCTATTTTTATACTTTTTTAGATCTTATAATCTGTTAAAAGTTATTATTAGTACTTCATGCCTAAAAAATTCATCACGAACAGTAATTTCTTAGGGTAAGAAATGAAGTTGAAATTGATCAAAGAAAACCCATTGGATGAAATTGTTCTTATAAAATGGAATGAAATTAAGTCTTTATAATTTATCATGTTCTTTAATTTTATAATAAATGAATCCCTTAACTTTCAGGAATAGTTCTGGATATAAAAAGTTTATTATTTTACCCAATTTTCATTAGATTTGATGTCCTTTTATACAATCAAGGATTTTTAGTTTTTTGCTCATTAAATTTCTCATGACCATGTTCTTTATCACTTGCTATTATTCATTATACATTATTTTTATGCTCCATGTATATATTTTATCTTCCCATTATTTTTATCCTCATTTTAGAACTAGATTTTGTGTTTTTAGGTAACATATAGATTTATCACTCCATTTTTTAAAAGAAAGTGGTATTATCCCTTTGAATAATATGACTTTACAAAAAATGTTTTTTAAAATGTTGAAATTATGATGACCAAGATAAAATTTTAAGGAAAATAAATATTTAAGGGGTGGGGGAATAGAGTATCTCAAAAATATATTTTAAAATAATATGATTCTTAATTTCTTGCATAACACGCAACAATGATCTTTATGAAAATTGTGATAAAATAAAATATATTATTATTTAAATGTGATCATTATAAATAAGGATTATAATCAGTGGGTATAAATATATTTAACTCAATGTAAAAAATTCTAATGTTCAAACTCAAGACAAATATATTGAATAATTCTTAGTAATTATTTAATCAATTTTTAATAATGTCATTTTATGCTTCAAAAATATGTTTCCACCAAAACTATTTTTATAGAATTATGTGTGGGGAAATTATAATTTAATTATACCCCTCATAGAAAAATAATTTTTTATAAATGATACGATTTTTAATATCATAATATCAAAATTTTCTAATGATGATTTTTTTTTTCAATTTTCGAAAAATGTTTTTTTGATGAATAGTGAAAATAAAAAAATTTTAAAAAAATTGTACTTTTTTAATACTATATCATAAGAACCATTTCTAGTTTGATTAATTTTAAAATATAATTAGTTTTTTGTTGTTAAAATTAATTCAATTTACACCTCTTATTTCAAAATTTTAGTTTATCTAAGAATAAAAATACTTTTAGTCTAAAAAAGGCATTTTTTTAAAAATTGTATTCTGATGTGTATTATGTTTTTATAATTAATTAATTTCTTCCATTTTAATATATTTATTCTTGAAATATGGATTATGAATTTTTAATAATAGTTTAAAATTTATTAATGAGTACAATTTCATTTTTGTTCATCATGAATAGTAACTATGGTAAAAATTATATTACCTCATTTAAAAAAGGGTAAACTATGTCAATAAGTGTTAAAACTAATATGAAAATTGTAACAAACCAGGTATTTATAAAAGAATAATTTTTTATTTCTATTAATATTTATGAATAAGATATTAATTTTATGTTAAAGTGGAAATTTTTTCCAATAGAGTACTCAAATTGCAATAACAGGTTTCTCTGAAATCTTATGTTGCACACTACATTTAGTTATACAGAAAAATAACACAAAAATATTATTATTATTTTAAATTGTAGTTAAAGATTAGCCATTGGAATGGAGGAAATGAATAGTATCAACTGAATTTTTAAATATGGTTTACACATGTTTATATAATGATTCATTGGATACCAAATTTTTTAGAAATGGAAATAAAAACCAATTGAATATAAATGATGTGTTTTTATGAAAACCTATATAAAAATATAATAATTTTGTTTATAAAATCTTATCACCTTTTATGGTTTCTTATTTAATGAAAAATATATTTTATATATTCAATGAAATGTTTTAAATTCATCTTATATTTTTTTGGATATGATATAAGAAATAATTCAATTTTCTTATAAAAGAAGTATTTTTCTAAAAATATAGTTTTACCGCCTTTTGATGGACAACCCTTTTTAAATATAGTTTTTGAAAACTTTATACATTCTATTTCAAAAACTAAACTTCATATTTAGATGTGGGAAATCAAAATTTAATTTAGATGAATTTTTCATATTTTTCTAATAACTATCATGTTTTGATTAATATTAAAAATAAGCTAAATTTTAATTGAAAACAACATTTTCCATCAAGATAATTTATACGGTTAAATCATATTATTTAATATTTTTAAAATATAAATAGAATATATTTTTATAATTTCATCCAATTTTGGTCATTTTAAGTAATTTCACTTCTAAATTGGATAAAAATACATTTCAATATTTTGATAGCTTTTACTTTTTAGAAACCCGCTCTTTGGTTTTGACAATGGAAATTAATTTTAAATTAATTACTACAGCTTTTATGATTTGAATTTGGAAAATTTTATTCCATATTTGGAATCATATTTTCCAAATTGTGTAAATAGATTCCTTTTATTTTTGGAAATTATGAATTGTATCTTCACTAATTATTTTTATTTACAATGGTTAAAGGGTAAATCTAGAAAATAAGCACCAAAAATAATATTATAATAATATTAAAATACCCTAACACGTGTTGTATTCATATTGGATGAAATATTTCTGACCATGGGAATTCTTGAGTCGATTTTGGAACCCCATTGAGCCACTTGGGTGTGATAATGACATGTTATAAGAATTAACATAAAATACAAAATGTATAACATAAACATATAGCTTTTACTAAAACAATTTTAATATAGGGTTATATAACTAATATCTTCAAATATAAATAGTAATTAGAAATATAAAAAAAATTCTACATCATGGTATTTTATTTATAATTTTTAGACAATAAATAAATAAATTTATTTATGACACAATGATGATGCAGTGATTACCATATTTATGAAATATTCAAACAAATGATATTATAAATATTTAAATAAATATAATTTTAATATTTTGATGTCATCCACGAATTGTATGGATTACATTGACATGTTAGGTATGATTTAATACATTTTTTTTGAAGTAATCAAGTTGTTATGATTTTTTTTTTAAAGTAATGTATTAATAGTGTCAAAATTGACATAATTCATAACATTAGTAATAAAATAGTTTATTAAATTATTTAAAATTCATAAAAATATAATATTCTTACAAATGGTTATGATATGTCCAAATATATCATATATTTTACTTTTGGGTTTCTTTTTACATGTTATGGTAATTAAATTAACCCACAAATTTTAACAAATAAAATATCACTGTAAGATTAAAAAAGATAAAATAAGGGTTAAACAAAAAAGATAAGGATAAAAAAGTATACAAAACTTGTCTAAAAAATTGGATCATGGGTATTCTAACCAAAATCATCTTATATTTTAATTAAATTAGTTTCGGACCTTTTTAAATAGAAATTTAATTTGTAATAAATTAATATTTCAATACTTTCCTAAAGTGCCCCTCCTCCATCTTATAAAAGGCCACCACCTATACCCACTAACTCACACCTCTAAAGACCATTTTCTCCTCCAAATTGTGCTCAAATAATCTCCCAAAATATTTCCTTTCCTCCTATAAGCCTTACCTTGTTCAGAAGGAAATTCAAGAAAGCCTTCTGGCTCAAATCAAAAGAAGTTACCCAGTTTTGAGGAAACATATTCTCTCAACATCCTTTCCTTCATTTTTCCTTCTCCACTCCCTATAGTCATATTATTATTTTATTGAAAAAAACACCAGTATCATAAATATACAATGATGTTTTTATGAGAAGGATTTAAACTACACTTACACACACCTCCATCCAATGGATATGAACATATTGATTCTGTGTACGGAAAACTACTACCTCACGAGATGATGATTTTACAATTTTATCCTTCCACTTCTCAAGGATGATGAGTTAGTAAGTTTTCCTTATGAATTTTACATTCCTATATGTTTTGAAAATAACAAACACTCTATCTTAAGTAAAATTTTATTTCTATGATGTTTTTCCTTAATAAGAAAAATTTTCCTTCCCCCAGGAAATTTATCCTTACCTATTTTTTTTCATTGTTCATATTTTAGTTTCTCTAAATCTAACTCTTTTTATTCCTAAGTGAAAATTTTGGTTTCACATCTAAAACCCAGGAATTCAATAAATACTTAGATATAGAGTATTCTGTTTTTAGGATCAGAATTCAGGTTCCGAATTCTATGAAATTCAGAATCTGAATTCTCTAAAATTCAGGTTCTGAATCCTCTAAAATTCAGAATCTGAATTCTCTAAAATTCAGCTTCCAAATTCTCAGAAATTCGGACTACGAATTCCTCAAAATTCAGGTTCCAAATTCTCTGAAATTCAGAATCCGAATTCTCTAAAATTTTGGTTCTGAATTCTCAGAAATTCAAAATCCAAATTCTCTGAAATTCGGGTTCCAAATTCTCTGAAATTCAGACTCTGAATTCCTTAGAATTCATGTGTCGAATTCTCTAAAATTCAAGCTCCAAATTCTATGAATTTCAGGTTCCAAATTCATTAGAATTCAAACTCCAAATTCTTTAGAATTCATACTCTGAACTCATTAGAATTTATAGTCTGAATTCTTTAGAATTCAGAATCCAAATTCCTTAGAATTTATGTTCCAAAATCTACAGAATTATTATCTGAATTCCTTGGAAAATAGAAATCAAATATCCATGTAATGTATACACCGAACATTATTTTTCTTTAGACTCCGAAAAATAGATTTGATAGAGAAACCATATTTTACGTACCCTTGTTATAGTTATAAAATGAAGTCGTGCATTCTGTTTCTAACTAACCATTGTTTGAGTGACATGTGTACAGGTCCCTCCAAAATTCAAGGAAAAATATTTCGGTTGGAAGAGAGGGTCGTCCATTGGAAATATTACTATAAATATGAGCTTATTTTAATGATCTCAACACTATTCTAAAACTCTAGAGATTACATGCTGCTAATGTGATTTCTAGAGAGAGATACTCTCATTCTTTGTGCATACTGATCATCTTGTTCATATTTCTTCATGTGACTCTGATTATTGTTGTGTACAATCGAGGTCTTCAATGGATAAGAAGACAGAGGTTACGACTACCTTAATGTTTGAGGACTTCCGTGATAAGAAAGACAGAGGTGCTGACTACCTTGAAGTTAGAGGGCTTGTGGAGATAGCAAGACAGACTCTGATATTCCTATCAAGGGATTACCCTCGTGTGGGTAAGACAAACATTCATAAAAGTATAAATCAACGGACCTTTATCCAAGGTTGTTGGATACCCTACTTTTTGGGATAAAAGATTCTATACATGTTACTTGTATTGTTTCAAGTTTGTTTTCAGCTGAATTTTGATTATTAAAGAAAGTATAACTATCTTATACATTCATATACATATATACTCTGATTATTAAAATTCTATACGATTTAAGGTAGAATCTTTGTCCTTATAAACATCTTTTAAGTCTCATTTCCAGAACCATATTTCTGGAATATAGCATGTTTGTAGAACTAAGAGGTCTTGTGAATTTACCTTGTTTAACATTGTTAAAAACTAAAAAGTTCTAACCATCTTTAATGGTTCCAAATGAATTTTTAAAGTATAAAATTCACCCCCCTCTTTTATACTGGGCATCTAAATCATTATTTCTATCTTACAATTGGTTTTAGAGGAGGTGTCTGAAATACTTATGTTCACATATAAGTTTTCTTGCCGAAGTTTCCTTTGTTCTATTTTTCCTTGGTTAGGACATTTATCCTTGTATTCAAACTTTTATTACTAAAAAAGTCTATATTGAAAGATTTTTTTTCTTTTAGATGGAAGGAATTAATGTTGGTTTAATTGACAATCATAATCCTACTAGACAACCTATATTTGATGGGACTAATTATTAATATTGGAGAGATCGTATGAAGACATTTTTCATTAAACCTTTAGTGGACAACCTTTTAATGCTTTCTGAAGATTACAAGATTCCTGATAAGGAATTCATAACTTTTACTAATCAATAAAATTCAGAATATCAACTAAACTACAAGGTACACAATAATTTGTTGTGTTCCATGTCTAGGAATATATATAGTAGGACATCATCTTGTGAAGTTGCAAATTGTATTTGGGAGAAATTTGAGTTTACTCATTTTAAAACATCCAATGTTATTGAAACTAGTTGAGATTTTCTTAGAGTATAATATCTTGGTTTCTACTTTCCTTATAGAGAACCAGTTTGTAAGGTACGAAAAAGGTTTATGACTATTCTCAAAATCTTACAATCAATGGGTAAAAAATCTTTTGATGATGAAGCTCTTGTATACAAGATTATGGACATCATGCCTAATGAGTGGGAATCTAAGAGAACATTAATTTATGAGAATAAGAAAGTCTCACAGATTACTCTTGATGAGCTCTTTGAAACTCTTCTTCAACAAGAGACAAGAATGAAAAGAGATGTAGATCTAAATAATAATAAGAATCGAAATTGAAGTGTTTCTTTTAAAACTACTTCAAATCATAAGAAAGTAAATAAACCTGAGAGAGTTACAAGATCTAAATCTAATAAGATCATTGTTTTATCTAAATCAAGTGAAAGTGAACATTCTGAGAATAAACTAGATAATATTTCTTGAAGGAGGAACAAGATTGTCGGACAGAAGAACTTTCAATCTAAATATAATAAGAAAGAAATAAAGGACAAGAAAGACTCTGAAGTCACTTTTTATGAATGAAAAAGAGCGGGGTATATAAGTCCAGATCGTTCTATTCTTAAGAGAAAAGATAAAAAGTAAAATTATTCTAAGAGGAATTCAAAGAAGTACTACAAGGCTAAATCTGTGAAAGTTTTGAAATCCAATGACACCTAGAGTGCCTGTGGTGGTGACTCTTCTGAATAATCCTCAGAGTATGAATCTTCTGGTCAGAAGAATCTTGATTTAATAGCCATATTACCTATTGAAAATCATTTTCTAATTTATAAGGTACACAATGATGAATCTATAACTAATAAATCCTTGAACATTATTTATAGTGATAGTAAATATTATGAATCTTCAGACGAAGAATCTTCTTCAGATGAAGATAATATTTTACCTAATTATAAAGAAGTTTATAGGTTTGCTATGCTCCTTGAGAATAAAAATTCTAAAGTCAAGAAAAATCTTGATAAGGAAAATTCTAGGATTTCTATTCTTACTAAGGAATTATAAGATCTTTCTGAAGATCATGATAAGAAAACCCTTTATTTTGAAAGTATTTCAAAAAAATATATTAAAAAGTTGATTTTGAGAAGGATAAACTTTATAAGGATCTAGAAAAAGTAATTTCTATGAAAAATGTTTTTGAGACTAACTCTAGTGCTAAAACTAATATTTTTTACAATAAAAACTTAGTTATTAAGTTAAATTATGAAATATTTTCCTTGAGGAAGTGTTTTTAAAACTTTACCTTAGGTAAGGAAAACATTGATAAGATGTATTCCCAAATTCGACCTCTAAGGAATAATCTTGTATTTGGTTATACTCATTCAAAACCATTTTTTAGTAATAATTATTTTGTTCCTAAAAGTACTCTATTCTGCACTAAGTGTAAGTGTGGTGAGTATTGGGAAAAAAATTATTCCTTAAACAAAACTCAGTATTTAGGTTTTCATAAAGCTTATTATTCAATAAAAATATGGATTCCAAAAAATTTTCTTTCTGAAGTTTCCGGATCCAAGAAAGTTTGGGTTCTGAAAGTCTAACACTCTTATTTTCAAGAAAGTAAAGAAAATACCAACAGCAATACATGGTACATGAATAGTGGATGTTCCTGGAATATGACTGGTAAAAAAACTTCATTGAAAAGATTATCAAGACTAAAGGAGGAAAATTAACTTTATGAGATAATGCTCAGGGAGAAATTATTGGTATATGTAACATTTTCTTCTTGGAAAAATGTTGATTTCAAATGTTATATTTGTTAAGGGTCTTAAACAAAACATTATTAGCATAATTCAATTATGTGATGAAGGTTACCTTGTGAATTTTAGGAATGGAAAGTGTTTAGTACACAATTCCAAGGAAGAGTTTATTATTTCTTCCTAGAGGAAAGAGAATGTTTACACACTAAACATAGAAGACCTTAGGAGCCAAGATCTACTTTGTCTTAGTGCAATGTAATATCATTATTGGTTATGACATAGAAGGTTAGGACACTGTAACTTTAAGAACCAATGTAAACTTTCTAAGGAAATACTAGTTAAGGATCTGCTGGAGCTTAGATTTGATTCTTCAAATGTTCTTGATTTTTTCAATATGGAAAGCAACATAAATCAAGTTTTAAATCAATCGGTTAAGTCTCAACTACTGATGCATTACAGTTAGTGCATATGCATCTTTTTTTCCAACAAAAACTGGAAGCATTGGAGGGAAATATTATGTATTTTTCTTAGTTGATGATTACACTAGATTTAAATGGGTCTATTTTCTAGAAAATAAATATGAAGATTTTTCTTATTTCAAAATTTTTTGAGCCGAAGTTAAAAATCAGAAAAACCTACCATTGATTACTATCCATAGTGATCATGGTTGAGAATTTTAAATTTATGATTTTGAAACTTTTTGTAGTAGAAAAGGCATTACTCATAACTTCTCATCACTAAGAACACCTCAAAAAAATGTTGTTATTGAGAGAAAAATATAATTCTTCAAGAGATAACAAGAACCGTGTTGAGTGAATATTCGGTAGCCAAAATTTTTTTGGCTGAAGCTGTAAGTACTTCTTGAAATACTATAAATCATGTTTTGATTAGAACTTTTCTTAATCAAACTCTTGATCAGTTATGGAATGGTAGAAAGCCTATACTTTCTTACTTCAAGGTTTTTGGTTGCAAGGTATTCATTATGAATACTAAATATAATCTACACAAATTCGCAAAGAAATCGGATTAATGAATTTTCTTAGGCTACTCCACAGCCTCTAAGGCCTATAGAGTTTTCAATAAAAATAATTGTACTGTTGAAGAAACTGTACATGTCAAATTCGATGAAACTGATCCATTTGTTTTTAAACATCCTCAGCCTACATCTTTAGATGTGTTTTCAAAAACTGATTATCAACCCTTGATATAAGATCCTTCTGATAAGGAAAATGTTCAATAAAATGTTTCTGAAGAATTTACCTCAAAATAATTTCAACCATACATTTATGAATAGGTTTTACAAAACCCAAATCAGTTTTTTCTAAAGAATCGTCCATGTGATAGTATCATTGGTGATGTAAATCAACCTGTAAGGACTAGAAGTTCCTTATGAAATGAAAAAAAACATCTAGCTTTCCTTTCCAAATTCGAACCAAAAAAACCGATGAAGCTTTAGGTGATGATGATTGGATAAAAGCTATACAAAATGTGCTAAATGAATTTGAAAGGAACAAAATCTAAAACTTGGTTAAAAGACCTAAGGAAAGTTTTGTTATTAGAGTAAAATGGGTCTTTAGAAATAATTTTGATGAAAATGGAATCATAGTAAGAAATAAAGATATATTGGTTGTTAAAGTCTATAATCAACAAGAAGTAATAAACTATGAAGAAGCATATGCTCTAGTAGCTAGACTTGAATCCATTCGTATTCTACTTGACTTTTCGACATTCTTCAACTTTAAACTTTTTCAAATGGATATTAAATGTGCTTTTTTTTAATTGTTATGTTAAAGAGGGAGTTTTTTTTGAACAACCTCTTGGTTTTGAAGATTCAAAACATCCTGATCATGTTTTTAAACTTACTAAATATTTATATGGACTTAAACAAGCTCATAGAGCCTGGTATGATAGACTTACAGGATTTTTGCTTCAAAACAATTATGTTAAGAGAAATGATGATCCGACCCTTTTTATAGTGAAAGATAAGAAAAATATTCAAATTGTTAAAATTTATGTTGATGAAATTATATTTGGTTCAACTCAGTAATCATTAACTAATTTCTTTGTGGATCTATTAAAATATGAGTTCGGAATGAGTATGATGAGTGAGTTAACATTTTTACTTGGTTTTCAAATTTCTTAAAAACCAGATGGAATCTATATAAACCAACAAAATTATATTAAATATATTATTTAAAAGTATGGATATGACAACACTAAAAGTATAAGTACTCCCATTGGTACCTCAAATTCACTTGATCTTGATGAAGTTGGGAAACCAGAAGATCAAACATCTTTTAGAGGAATGGTGTGAAGTCTACTATATATGATAGCTAGTAATCCAGACATAATGTTTTCGGTATTATTAGGTGAAATATATCAATCCAATCCTAAGGAATATAATTTAAAATCAATGAAAAGAATTTTTCGCTTCTTAATGGGAACCATGGATCTAAGACCCTTTTATACTTTTGTAAATGATTTTGTTTTAAAAAGTTTTCTGGATGCTGACTTTGTTGGATGTAGAATAGATAGAAAAATTATATCTAGAACTTTTCATTTCTTAGGAGATTCTTTAGTTTCTTGGTCATGTAAAAAAAGCAACAATTAGTAGCACCTTCCCCTGCTAAAGCTAAATACGTAGCAGCTGGAAGTTTTTGTGCTCAAGTGTTGTGGATGCAACACACACACACAGACTATAATATGAGTATTACCAAAACACAAATATTTTATGATAATACAAGTTCCATTTCCTAAAGAAAAACCCTACACATCACTCTCATTCTAAATACATAGATATTAGGCATTACTTTTTTAGGTATCACACAAAAAAAAGATATCATTCTTTAATTTATCGAAACGCAAGATCAACTTGCTGATATTTTCACAAAATATTTAACCTCTGGTAGATTTGAATACATAAAACAGAAGTTAAGAATGATAACTATAAGGTAATCTTCCATATTAACTTTTTGATGAAACCTATCTTCTTAAATTAAGAAACTCATTTTCATAGGGGGTGTACATTTTCTTATTAGTCAAATTTTTAAAAAATAAATTCGTAGTCAAAAAATTCGTAGTAAAATTTTTTCATAATCTAATTTTTGTAGTCAAATTTTTTTTCGTAATCACAATTTTTGGAATCTAAAGTTATTCAAAAAAAATTTCCTCATTACAAATAATCTTCCTAGCAATCTGAAAGGTATGTTTTCCCTCCAAAATTTTCGTAATCTTCTTTTAATTGTTGGTATTTTCTTTTGATTTTAAATTTTTCAGATTCTCTTTTCCTTAAATTCGATTTTTTTTTTCATAAAAACCACAAATGATCAGAATCTTTCAAAATCCTTCTTCAACTATCATCTCAACCATCAGATCTTCTCAAGAAGCGTTCAACCATTAGATCAATCAGGGAAGTTGAACTGTCACTTGAATTTCTAATATAAAGGACCCACAAAGGTCGTCCCACATTGAACCCCAAGCTCTTTCATGTGGAATATTTTCCCTTCCTACTTTAGAATTTTCTGAATTTCTCAGGTCTTCCTTTGTTCTGAATTTCTAAATAAGCCTCTCCTCAGAAAGAAATTTCAACCTTAAAAGAATATCTCTAAAAGGAAGATTTATCGTAAAACATTGTTAGACCCACAATTCATTAGTAAGTATGATTCAATCATCTCAAATAACATCAAGTTAAATGTATGGGAGAGTATAGTTGTATCGAATCCCAAGGAAGAGGATTCGGTGATTCCAGAATTGCTAGTACAGTTTTATGAATCTGTATCATTTTTTAATCAAGGAGTAAAAGTCAAATTTTCTTTCAAGATTTATGGTAAAACTTATTCTCTTTATTATTCTAAGGCAGCCAGTCTAATTGGAATACTTTATGAAGGAGAAGCTGATTTTTTTCTTAAGTTACTTGATTATATAAGAAGTTTTGATAAAGAAAAGTCCATAGAGTTTCATTTTTTGGTTGGAGTTAAGACTTCAAAGATTCTTCATATTTCTACAAATTTTTGGATTCTAGAACATTGGGTTCAAGGCTTTATCATTATGAGGAAAGGAGATAAAGATACTCTGATGAAAAGCAATATGCATGTTTTTGATTTCATACTGAACCTTTTAAAGATGAATCTGGTTAAGCATATTTTAGTTACGATTGAGAATATCAATAATGGGAATCTAAACTCCCAAATTATCATGTATCCAGAAATCCTATCAAAGATCATTGTTTCTTGTTTATAATCAATGAAAATTTCCTAAAAATCAAAGTAAATAAATATCAGGGTAATGTTGCTAAGTGATGACACTCTAAGGATAATGAAAATTAGATTTTCTGGTGAATCCGTATTGTTTTATGATTTATCAAATGAATAAGTTTAATCATTATCAAAGAAACTTATTGTAGCTGAAACCTACAAGAAAGGTGGAAGGAAGAGGAATGTGAAGAAAATTCAAGAGATGGAAAACATTTATATTTCCAAGGAAATTCAGTCTGCACCTCCAATGCCAAAGAAGAAAAAACCCTATCCTAATGAACTAGTGGCTAAGTGGAGAGAAGACAAGAAAAAATACAAAGAATGGGAGACTAAGTTTGGCTTGGATCCTGCTGAGGCAAAACCTTGAAGATGAAAGCTACTGAAGATCTTGAGAAACAAGAGAGAGAGAAGAAGTAGAAAAAGAAATTTTCTAAAGATGAAATCGTTCAATCTCTTCTTAAGGATGCTGAAAAAGTGTCAGAGAATATTCCGGTACTAGAATCTTTTTTCAAAGAATTACTTCCAGAGACTCTGGGAAATAAGTTGGTGATTCTGGAACCACATCAAGATGAAGATGAAGAAGAAGAAGAAGAAATAGAAGTAGAAGATAAAGTTGAGGAAGAAGTAGAAAAAGAAGTGTATGTAGAAAAATAATATGTAATTGGTGACACTGATGACATGATACGACAAGTGGAAGATTACCATAAGAAAGAAATTCCTTTGAAGAATTTTTTCATCCAAACTTCTGAAGCTGAATCTTCTAAGCTTGCTACACCTAGAAAGGATGACATGGATCAACAAGAAGTCAATAAGAAATTCAAGTAAGAAAGTAGTAATCATGATATTATTCATCACGGAGAACCTCAGGCAGAATCTGAGAAGGATAATTTTGATGAAGATAAAATTGTTGAGCTATCAGACAGCGAGTATGAATCACAAAAATATGATCAGATCATTTCAAAAAAATATAAGGGTAATATGGTGATAGTTGATACACTTACCATGTCTTTGGTTAGTAAGAAAGATGTTGGTGCTTCATCAAAGAGGAAAGCCGATGTGCTTGAGAAAGAATCCTCATCATCAAAGCATTCAAATTTAGAATCATCTTCTCTTGGCTATGACTTTGTTGTTCAGTATTTGAAGAAGATAGTTGGTACTATTCTAATATTTCCAACCATATATTCAAGATTTCAAATGATTCAAAATTCCTTATATTAGAAAATAGATTCAGTATCAAGGGTGATGGATAAGTGTGTCAAAATTAAGGCAGATTTCAAAACAAAATTCATTAATTATGAATCCCGCAAAAGATCTTTCCAGAAGATGACTAGTTGGTCAAGTAAAACTAGTGAGAACATGATAATTCTCAATGAGTTTCATGATAATGTGAAGGAGTTTTTTGAAACCGAAGATTCTAAGTTCATAGATCTCACTAAGTCTTTTAAATAAAAGATATCCCTTGAAGAAACTACTCAGAAGAAAGAAGTGAAAGATATGAATGGGAAATTGTATTCAGTTTCTCAGAGTTGGAAGAGGGAAAGAGATCTTAGAATAGAGCTTGGGGAAAAACTTTCTAAACAAGAAGAAGCCATGAAGGATCAGTCTAATATGCTTAAGGCTCAGAAAAAAAAAATTAAAGCCTTAGAAAAGAAAAGTGAAGATCAAGAACAGATACTCAAGCGCATGGAAGAGGATCACAAGGAACTCAAGAAGCTAAAGACTATTGTGAAGAAGCTGAAGCCAAAAGAAAAGGAGGGATAATTTCATTCCAAATCAGGTAAAATATTTTCTTTTCCATTCCCTTTATTCCTTTTTGTAAATCAAGAAGGGGGAGAAAGTAATGGCAAAAATATTACTATGTAAAGAAAAAATTTACCTAAGTAAGGTGGAGTTCATCCAAGGGGGTGCGTTTATCATGAAAATTTTCATATGCAAGAAAATGTAAAGTATCATTCATAAAATCCAGAATACGGTCCTTGGGGATTTCAAAACCTAAGGGGGATTTAGTCGTATTCATTATGATCCATAAGTAAAGGGAGATCGTTTTTTTAAGATCATCAAAATTTTAAAGTCCTCATATTCTTTTTAGTAAGTACGTTTGTGCTTTCCAAAAAGAGGGAGATTGTTGAGTCAATAAGGTTTCCTTATGAATTTTCCATTCCTATATGTTTTGAAAATCACAGACACAATATCTTAAGGAAAATTTTATTTCATTGAAGTTTTTACTGAATAAGTAAAATTTTCCTTCCCCAAGGAAATTTATCCTTACTGGTTTTTTTCATTTTTTATATTTTAGTTTCTCTAAATAAAACTCTTTTTATTCCTAAGTGAAAATTTTGTTTCACATATAAAACCTCATAATTATATAAATACTTAGATATAGAGTATTCTGTTTTGAGGATCAGAATTTAGGTTCCAAATTCTCTAAAATTCATAATCCTAATTCTCTGAAATTTAGGTTCCTAATTCTTGGAAATTCAGAATCTGAATTCTCTGAAATTTAGGTTTTGAATTCTCTGAAATCTAGACTCCAAATTCCTCTGAATTTGGGTTCTGAATTCTCTAAAATTAAAAATCTGAATTCTATGAAATTCAGGATCCAAATTAATTGAAATTAAAAATCCAAATTTTAGGAAATTCGGGTTCCGAATTTTCTGAAATTCAGACTCTGAATTCCTCAGAATTCAGGTTCTGAATTCTCTAAAATTCAGATTTCGAATTCCTCAGAATTGAGGTTCTGAATTCTCTAAAATTCAAACTCCGAATTCTATGAAATTTAGACTCCAAATTCTCTAAAATTTAGGTTTTAATTCCTCAAAATTCAAACTCCGAATTCCTTAGAATTTAGAATCCGAATTCCTCAGAATTTAGACTCCAAATTCCTTAGAATTTAGACTCCGAATTTCTCAGAATTTAGACTCTGAAGTCTATAGAATTCTGATTCTTAATTCCTTGGAAAACAGAATCTGAATATCCAGGTAATATAGACTCCAAACATTATTTCTCCTTAGACTCAAAAATAGATTTTATAGAGCAAACATATTTTACTTACCATTGTTATAGTTATAAAATGATGTCATGCATTTTATTTCTAACTAACCATTGTTTGAGTGACACCTGTATAGGTCCATCCAAAATTCAATGAAAATGTGACCACCGGAGGAGGGAGCCGACTATTAGAAATATGCCTATAAATAGGAGATCATTTGAAAGATATCAACACTGTTCTATAAATATAGATATTACATGCTGCTAAAGTGATTTCAAGAGAGATACTCTCACGCTTTGTGCATACTAAACATCTTGTTCAGATTGCTTCATGCGACTTCAATTGTTGTTGTGTACAATCGAGGGCTTCCAGGGATCGGAAGACAGAGGTGTTTACTACCTTAAAGTTAGAGGACTTCCTCGACAAGGAAGGCAGAGGTGACTACTACCATGAAGTTTGAGGGCTTGCAGGGATAGCAATACAGACTTCGATATTCCTATCGAGGGATTACCCTAGTGTGGGTAAGACAGACTTTCTTGAAAGTATGAATCAAGGGACCTTTATCCAAGGTTGTTGGATACCATACTATTTGGGGTAAAAGATTATATACTTGTTACTTGTATTATTTCATGTTTTTTTCCACTGAATTTTGATTATTAAGGAAAGTATAATTATCTTATACTTTCTTATACTTATATACTCTAATTAGTAAGATTCTATATGCTTTAAGGTATAATGTTTGTCCTTGTAAACTTCTCTTAAGTTTCATTTTCAGAACCATATTTCCAGAATCTAGAACGTTTGTAGAACTAATAGGTCTTGTTAATTTACCGTGATTAACTTTGTTAAACAATAGAAAGTTTTAACCAACTTTAAAGGTTCCAAAGGAATTTCTGAAGTATATAATTCACCCCCCCCCCCTTTTGTATATTGAGCATCTACATAATTATTTAGATCATTAAATGGTGGCCATTTTGGTAGAACTATATTTATTTGTGATGTATTTTAAATTTATTTTGTATATTTTATTCTATAATTTTTATTTACAACATACCTTTATGCTTTCCATAATGTGTAAATATGATAATTTCATTTGAGGAAGTGTGGACTGCCACCCCCTCAATGTGATATGATTCGTTCATTACATACATGGAATGTAAAAAGGATAAAATAAATGAACTTATGTAACATATATAAAATAGATATTATACTTTAATTGTAATATAACTTTGTATCACTTAATTTTCATTCCTTTAATATGACGAAATAATGAAAGGAGCGTTCAAGCGTATGTATGACCTATCGTCTCCAAAAATGGTGTATTTCCTTTCTTATCTCCAAATGTTATGGAATATTCTAAATACATATATGCAAGATATATATGATATTTAAATCATGAATAATATTCTGTTTATGGTGGAATATTGACCACATGGATAATTTACCTCAAAATGAGTTTATTTTCGACTCAAGTACCAAATATCGACAAAACGGCCGATATGAACTTAAATAATTATGTACCTTTTATAACATGATAATAAACAATATAAAATGAAAAAAATACATGAAAAATTTTCAGAATCATGTAGAAATTAACCTATGTTTATTATTCAGGTATATAAAGAATGAACGAGACAAGTTGGACCCATGCTAAGGGAATATCATATCCCAATTTCCTTTCTTTAGGTTAATATTCTACTTCTTGATTATGTCGTGCAATGATTATGTGAGAAATAAATTTTTATATCATGTCGTGTATTTATAATTTCATTATGTGTATTTATAGTGAATGAACATAATCGATCGATTTTATTAATAGAATCGTCTTTGTAAGGGAATTTCTTAACTCAATTTCCACTCATTGGGTTTTACACTTACTTCGTTGATTATATTATGCCACGATTATGTGTAGAATCACTGTTTATTTATTAATGTTGAAATTTTCACTTATCGTTTTGTGTATATACTGTTTCTACCCATAATTACCCCATTTATAAATTCTTACATCATTTATACAAAACTTTTTAAGGGAAATCTTAACTCAATCTTATTTAATTGAGTTAAATATCTATGTCATTGGTTTTGTTTCTCCAAGAATATTTGTGAATGACCTTTGATTGTTTTACACTAAATATACACTTATATTGGGTGTATTTATATTTTTAACACATAATTATATCATTGATTAATCCTTAATATAAGGATAGGATCATTGTAAATGATTTCGTCTCAATTTACATTCCATTGAGACTTATTTATTATTATGCCCCAATTTACTTTTATATGGTGTATATACTACCCTTTGACATATTATATCATGAATCTCCTTATTCTCATGATATTAAAAGTTTTTTTAATGTTATTTTTTAATTATTTTTATTCAAGTATTTTCTCAAGTGGTAATAGAATCTATAACTAAAACATCGTTTTAAATGTTTTAAAGCTTTATTCTTCTAAATATTTCTCTTTAATATCCAAGTTTCCAAACTGGTTTGTAGGATTTATTTTATAGAAACTAATTTTTTTTAAATATTAATTCCTTTAATAGTTTCCAATTGTTTTGGGACACTATGATTCAAAAATATCTTAAGTAAATGTTTTAAATGGTTTTGGAAATGGGTTGAATATTTCAATATCTTGAATTGACTTATTGTGGTTGATGAGTGAAATGTTGATAATTTCAATCTTTTTATGATTATTTGATGGTACTTGGAAATTTGATGGTTGGTTATGTGATAAACCAAATATTGGTGGTTTTGTGATAAACTTAGTGTGGGTCAGCTCGTGATAGCTCTCCAATGCATTGGGTAACGTGATGGAGGTAAATGTAAAGGTTTCTCCTAAGATATTTAAGGAATATACTATGATGGGTATTCCAAATGTAAACATGAGGTTACTCCCTATATAGCTGTGAAAGCTAAAAATAAGTATGTTATGGATGTCACAAGTAACATTTATAATTTATGATTTCTATGAGTTATTCACAAATCGTATGATTTCAATAGGTATGTTAAAGAGCTTATTTTTATGAGTAAAAAAGTATGATTTCATTGATTTTTTTGTATTCATGGACTAATATTTACATTCTTTATTTTTATATCACTTAAATATATTTTTATTCTCTTCCCAAGTTTTTGAAATGTTTTTCACGGTGTATAAGGAAGGGTAAGAGAACTAAATAATTCAAGAAGATGTTTATCAAGAAAGGAGTTCTTATTTTATTTAAGGAGTTTTATTATTGTGAAAAACAATTATAGAGTAGAAGTATGTACTTTTTAATATGTGAGATGTAATGTAATAGTTATGACCAACTTCTCTAAAACTCTAAACATGAAAAGATCCTCAAAGTAAATTCTTCACTTAACTCAAGATTGTGTAATGTTTAAGGATGGGCCTGTATATTTGGTATCAGAGGTTGGTTTAGATAAATTTTAACATTAAGATGTTATCTAGGTGTAGCTTAAGGATCCCATATAACGAAGAGGGTCATTATCGTATTGAAACATTGGGAGGGTTATGTTAAATTAATATGATTGGATAAAAATATTATCAATGTAGATATAAGAAGGTTTATGTATTAGAGTAATATTAATGTTTTTATATTATCTTTACCCTATAGAGGATTCTTTTTTTTATTCGTTTATTGTTTATGTGAGGATTAATTTTAGAATATTAAGGATCATTTTTCAAAAGGAAGGAAATGAATATTTCATAACCTTGTTCTCCCTCTCCGATGATTTGATCATCACTACTATGGAAAAACTTGTTCAAATGATTTCCACAGCTTCATGAGTATGAAAATAACCTGCAAGAAATTATTTGAGTTATCTAACACCTACTCATTTATAAAACAATTTCATGGTTTATGGTATCTTTTTCATATGATTTCCATATCTCAGCTTGTCCAACTCTATAGAAAAGTGAAATTAAAGGATTGAAGAAAATGTTTACTTTTTGAAAGTAGAACAATGTGATTGAAGAGAAAGTGAACACCATAAAGATCATGGTATATGGATTTAAGTTATGATTTATTTCTTTATCCATAAATAATGAAGCATATTTGGATTGATATTTATAAATGATGGGGATATTTGATCTACAAGAATGATGTATTAACAAATAAGGTGTAAATGCATAGTTAATGGATTATGAAGAACAATGAATGATTGAGAAATCTACATATAAGGGATTCAAGAAAAATGTTAGATTATTGGATGATGAAATGTTTGAAATTACTAATACTCTTTTAATGATGGGATTACTTTCGAATAATTTTTCTAGTATGTGTAACCCTGTAGTATGTTATTTGAAAATGTTATTCAAGGAAGAATTATCATTTCATGTGTGGACATAATGGATAACCTTTAGGGTTCATATGACTTTTTGTTTTCAAGGTGACTAATGGTTATTACTTTTGGGGATGCAAAATGAAAGGTATTGGATAACCTTTGAGGTTAAAGATGGTTATGGTTATTTTTTAGGACATTATCTTAATTTTGATAATGTTATAAGAATGATATGGTTTTAGAAAATGGACAACACACAGACAGTGTGACAACCTACCGCGTCGGACAAAGCTGCGGGAATCGAACCGACAACCAAATTGTGACTAGGATTTACCACCTACCATTGGACTTTGTGAAGTACCTGGTTTGTATTACTTATTCATTTAAGTTAAATGACTTTATGTATCAAGAATAATTAGTTTTGGGAACTTATGTTTTATCACATATATATATCATTATTATAGTAAAATAATTTGGTGATTAAGTGATAAATGTTATTTTGGAAGACGTTCGCTCTTTTGGAAACACTATATACCTATAGAAAATAGAATACTATGGTATTTTATATGAGTATTAATTGTTGAATTTTACTTTGGAATAATTTTTGTTTTTATTTTGGACTTATGTAAATTTGGGTTCTTTGTGGAAATTATTAACCTATCATAGAGAACATTTGATTAGGTTAATTAATTTTAAGTATGAGATGGTAAGAGTGGTCGATCTTATTTGCAGATAAATGTTAAGATTTATAAAGGAAGAATATGTGATCAAATCCTTCTAAATTTTGTGTTTATATTTTAGTTTGGACAATTCGGAATAATTTTAGGGATAATTATTTATTGAATGATCTTTGTTGAAATTTGGGGTATTGTTTGTGGAATTTTGGAGATTAATAGTATTTTTTTCTTTTTATAAAGGATTATTCATTTGGAGAATTATCTGATGATGTACTAACCATTTTGGTTTTACTTAATGTCTAAATACATGGGAAATACATAGTTAATATTTTGTGGATTATGTTATTCTCTAAAAGATGATTCTTGCACTTTAGTTGGGACCAATTCAACTTCAATACTCATCTTTTGGAGAAAAGATGAGATTGTTGAGGATATTTATTTAAGGATAAAACTCTACTTGACATGTATGTATGTTTCATTATGTTCTTAGTTATGCTTTTAAAAATAATCCACAACTTTTTGAAATGGACCTTAAATTTTTTTTAATTTACTATTCCTACGGGGAAATCAATTACTATTTAACCCATCACAAGTTTCTTGTTTTCAGATTATTAACTTTTTCCTAATCATGTGTTTTGTCACTCTCCATCAAAAATTGATGGTTAGTTTTTCTTCCATATACATGTTTAACTAAATGAAGTCTTAGTATGTATTATCTTAGGTGACTTTTGAACTTCCCTTTTTTTAATTGATAGTTTTATTGACTCTTGGACCAATTCGGATTTTCAATGAAGTTTCTGAGCCAAATTTTAAAATTGTTAGGACGCAATTTCCAAAAGGGGGGAATGATGTAATTACCTAAGTATTTATAGAATAATAATTTTTCATTTCTATTAATATTTTTGAAAAAGATATTAATTTTATATTAAAGGGGGTGATTTTTTCTATAGTTTACTTGACACGCAACAACGGGTTTCTCCAAAATCTTACATTGCATACAAAATTGAGTTATACAGAAAAATAAAAAAAATTATCATTATTTTAAATCGTAGTTAATGCCTAGCCGTTGGAATGGAATCAATGAATAGTATCAACTGAATTTTGAAATATGGTTTACACAATTTTAAATAATGATCATTTGATACGAAATTTTTAAGAAATGGAAATAAAAACAAATTGAATATAAAGGAGGTGTTTTTATGAAAACCTATTTAAAAAGATGATAATTGTGTTTATAAAATCATATAACTCTTTATGGATTTTTTCAATGAAAAATATATGTTATATATTTAATGAAATGTTTTTAATTTATCTTATATTTTTTCTATATATGATATAAGAAAAAATTCAATTCTTCGGATAAAAGAAGTATTTTTTAAAAAATACATTTTTAACGCCTTTTGATGGAAAACCCTTTTAAAATGTAGTTTTTGAAACCATTGTATGTTCTATTTGAAAAAATAATCTACATATTAGAATAAATAAATCAAATTTTAATTTGAAGGAATTTTTAATATTTTTCTGATAACTATCCTATTTTGATAAATAATAAAAATACACTAAATTTTAATAGAAAAAGAAAATTTCCATCAAGATAATTTATATGGTTAAATAATATTATTTAGTTTTTTTAGAGTATAAATAGAATATATTTTACCATTTAATCCAATTTTTTCATTATAAGTAATTTTAATTTTTAATTTTACATAAACATATGTCAATCTTTTGATAGTTTTTACTTTTAAACAACCCGCTTTTTGGTTTTGACAATGGGAATTAATTTTAAATTAATTACTGAAACTTCTATGATTTTAATTTAAAAAAATGGATTCTATATTTGGAATCAGATGGTCCAAATTGGTTAAATAGGTGACATTTATTTTTGGACATTAGGAATAGTAACTTTAGTAATTATTTTTATTTACAATGGTTAAAAGGCAAATATGGTAAATAAGGGTAAGAAATAACATTATAATAATATTAAACTACCATAAAACATGTCATAATCCTATTGGATGAAATATTTCAGATCATGGGAATCCTTGGGTGGATTTTGCGACCCCATGGAGCCACTTGGGTGTGATAATGACATGTTATAAGTATTAATTTAAAGTAAAGAGAAATATAAAATAAACATGTATCTTTTACTAAAACAATTTTCATAAAGGGTTATATAACTAATATCTTGAACAATAAATATTCATTATAAAAATAAAAAAATTTCATACATTATGGTGTTTTATTTATAATTTTTATACATTAAATAAATAAATTTATCTATGACATGATGATGATGTAGTGATTACCTTATTAATGAAATATTCAAATAAATGATATTATAAATATTAAACTAAATATAATTAGAATATTTTGATGTCATCCCAAAATTATCTAGATGAAATAAAAATTTTAGGGATGAGTTAATTCCTTTTGTTATAAGTAATCAAGTTGTTATGAATTTTTGAAAAAGTCATGTATAAAGAGTGTCCAAACTGACATAATTCATAACTTAAAATATAAAATAGTTTATTAAATGTTTCAAAAATTATAAAAATAAAATATTAAGACAAATGGTTATTAAAATTAGAAATATTTCATAAATGTTACTTCTTTGGGTCTTTTGACATGTTATGGAAATTAAATTAACCCACAATGTGTAAATAATAAAATATCACTATTAGATTAAAAAGGATAAAATAAGGGATAAAACAGAAATATAAGGATAAAAAATATTAAAAACTTGTATAAAAATTATTAGATGATGGTTATTAGAACAAAAATCATCCTATATTTTAATGAAATGAGTTTTTGACCTTTTTAATCAAAATTGAATTTATAATAAGTTAATATTTCAAGACATTCCTAAAGTGCCCCTCCTCCCTCTTATAAAAGGCCACCACCTGTACCCACTTACTCACCCCAATGAAACCCCTTGGACTATCCAAATTATGATAACATAAGATACACAAATATATCCTTCATTTATAGAAGCCTTACATTGGTCACAAGGAAATTCAAGAATGCCTTTTGGCTCAACTCAAAAGAAGTTACGCAATTTTGAGGTAACGTCTTCTCTCAAGTTCCATTCCATTATTTTTCCTTCTCCACTCACTATACTCTTATTATTATTATATTAAATAAACAAACTAGTATCCTCAACGTACTAGAATTATTTTATGATAAGTATATGAACTAAAATTACAAACACCTCCATCTAATGGATATGAACATATTATTTCTGTTTACAGTGAACTACTGCCTCACGAGATGATGATTGTTCAATTTTCTCCTACCACCTCTCATGGTGAACATTATGATGGAAATGTATTTATATATGATATATATGTTATATTTTTTTTTATTCTGTAATTTTTATTTACAACGTACATTTATTCTTTCCATAATATGTAAATACAATAATTTCATTTGAGAAATGTGGACTACCGCCCCCTCAAAGTGATATGATCCATTCATTCCATACATGAAATGTATAAAGAATATCATAAATTAAAATATGTAACATATATAACATATATATTAGAATTTAATTTTAATATAAATGTGTATCATTTAATTTTCATTTCTTTAATATGATAAAAAAAATTAAAGTAGCGTTCATGCGTACGTATGACCTTTCGTCTCTATGAACAGTGAATTTTATTTCTTATCTTCAAATGTTATAGACTATTATAAATACATATATACTAGATATATATGATAATTAAATCATTAATAATATTATATAGATGATGTAATTTTGACCCCATGGATAATTTACATAAAAACGAGTTCATTTGCGACTCAAATACAAAATATCGACAAAATGACTGATATGAACATAAATAATTATGTAATTTTTATAACATGATAATAAATAATATAAAATGAATAATAAACTTTAAAAAGGTTCTTAATCATTTATAAATTAACCCAATTTTATTATTTTGGAATTTAAAAAATGAATGAGACATGTCGGACTCAAGGTAAGGGAACTTCTTAACCCCATTTCCATTTTTTGGGTTAATATTCTACTTCTTGATTATGTCGTGCTATAATTATGTGAGAAACAAATTTTTATATAATATCTTGTGTTTATACTTGATTTCTGTGTATTTATAGTGAATAAACATAATCAATCTATTTTATTCACAAAATCATCTTTGTAAGGGAATTTCTAAAGTCAATTTCCACTCATTGGGTTTTACTCATACTTCGTTGATTATATTATGACAAGATTGTGTGTAGAATAATTGTTTGTTAATTTATATTGTTATTTAGACATCTCTATGTGTTGATATATATTTTCAACACATAATCACCCCATTTATAAATTCATAAATAATTTATATGAATTTTGTAATGGAAATCTTAACTCAATTTCATTTCATTGTGTTAAATATCCATGTCATTGGTTTTGTTTTTTCAAGAATATGTGTGAAGGGTATATGATTTTTTTACAATAAATATAATCTTATATTGTATGTATTTATATTTTTCACATATAATTATTTCATTTGTTTATCCTTTTTCTAAAGATATGATCATTGTGAGGGATTTGGTCTCAATTTACATTCCATTGAGACTTATTTTTCATTATGCACCAATTTAATTTTATGTGGTGTATATACTTACCATTGACATATTATATCATTAATCTCATTAATATCATGGTATTATAAGTTTTTTTTAATGTTAATTTTTAATTATTTTTATTCTAGTATTTTCTCAAGTGGTAATGAACTCTTTAACTAAAACATCATTTGAAATGTTTTAAAGATTTACTCTTCTAAATCATTCTACTTAGTGTCCATGTTTTCAAAATGGTTTTAAAGATTTATTTATATGGGCATTAATGTTTTAAAATGTTAATTCCTTTAAAATTTTCAAAGTGGTATCAGACACCTTCATTCAAAAATCTATTTATTAAATGTTTTTAATGGTTTTGGAAATAGGTTGAATATTTTAATATCTTGAATTGATATTATGTGATTGATGTGTAAAATATTGATAATTTCAATATTTTTATGATTATTTAATATTACATGGATATTTGATGGTTGGTTACATGATAAACCAAATATGGGTGGTTCTGTGATAAACTTAGGGAGGGTGATCCTATGATAGCTCTCCAATTCATTGGGTAACGTGATGAAGGTAAACGTTAGGGTTTTTCATAAGAGATTTAGGGAGTATACTTTGATGGGTATTAAAAAGGTAACCATGAAGGTTACTCCCAATGTAGTTGTGAAAACTACAATGTAAGTATGTTATGGATGCCACATGTTAACTTTATTATGTATGATTTCTATGAGTTATTAATAAATATTAATATTCCTTGTGGTATGTTAAAGATCTTATATTTTATGAATAAAAAGTATGATTTCATTGATTTTTATGTATTCATGGAATAATGTTATCTTTCCTTATTTTATTTTATTTATTTATATTTTTATGATCATCCCATGTTTTTGAAATGTTTTTCACTGGGTATAAGGAAGGTTGAGAGAAAGGAAGAATTCCAGATGATTTTTATGAAGAAACTTTTTTTATTTTATTTAAGGAGTTTTATTATTGTGAAAACATTTGATATAATGGAAGTGTCTACTTTGTAATTTTTGAGATGTAATGTAATAGTTATGGCCTAATTATCTAAATCTCTAAACCTGAAAAGATCCTCAGTGCGAATTCTTAACGTAACTCAAGATTATGTAATGTTCAAGGATGGGGCCTTATAAAAATCCTTTAAAATAAACCTAAAACTATGAATTACCATATTAAATGATTTTAGTTTATACATGATCATAAATATTTTCAATTTATTTCCAATTGGATCCTTTTTATTTAGTAATTATTTTTAAATATTTTACGTAATGATAAATACAAAATGTCACTCTCTTACTTTAAAATTTCACATATATGATCAAATTAGGAAATAAATAAATTATTAAAAAAATATTAAAGGTTATTAATATAATAAATAAAATATTTCCATTTTTTAATTTATTTTTAATTTTTTTGAGATTATATAATTACATTAAACTCTTATACAACTCTAAAACAGTACTTGTACAAGAAGTTTAAAAAACTATGTAAATCATTTTCAAAACATTAAAATTATTCAATTTGGGATGAATTGAAGAAATAATAGAATTTATAGTTAATAACAATTTTTTATTTATAGTTTACTAGATTATATTGAATTTCAATATATTTATTTATTTCATTAATGTAATATTATGTAAATAGTTCTTAAAATGACAATAATGTCACTTTATGTGATATAATATTTTATTAATTTATTTACAAATAATAAAAAAGTTGAATTAGTGCATGTAAAATGATACAAAGTTTAAAATTTCATCTATAGGACATTTTTTAAAATTTATATCATATAAGTAAAATTATAACCCTTTAATATTGAAAATGTTGTTACCACACATAAGGTTAAAATCAGTGAGTAAAGGGGTTAAATAAAAATATAAAATATAAAAAACATCCTAAACCTATCGAAATTTTATTTCTTAATGGTATTAATACCATAATCTATCGTATATTTTAAATTGTGTCCACAAGGTTCCACTTTCCCATGAAAATGAATATATTATATTTAAATATTTTAATTAATTTCATGTGTTTCACTCCCCCAACTTATAAAAGGACACACCTACCCTCTCTAATTTACACCACATTGGGCCACCTAGATCGACCATACCCTACTGATTTATCTTATAAACATTCACATCCACTAATTATAGGTGAGGTTATTATAATAATACCATTCCAAGGGTCCCTAATAATGGATATAAATGACTTCTACTCAATAAGACGTAACCATCTTATCCGGCCTTTTCAACTTATTTTTTCTTATACATCCCCTAAATATAAGGATTTCATAATAAAATAATGAATAATTGTTCCTTAATATACTTATTTATTATTATTACCATGGTACAATCATTTTCCACCTCATTTCCATCAGTTGATAAATGAAAAGTATCACTCGTCCATCAGTGCGGACTACCACATCCACATAGCGATATAAATCATTCCGCATCACCATAATTCATGATTGGTTTTTATGATGGATTTATTTTTTTATATTATATGTATAATATTATTATAAAACTAGGATTAAAATTTCTTACCTACATTATTACCATTACATCCTTTGAAAATTGATAACATCGATCATGTGTACGTGTGGACTTATGCCTCCACAAAGTGACATGATTCGTTTTTCATTTTTTTCTTTAAATGTATGTGTAATAAAGATACATTTAATAAATTTATAGTATATTTATGCTATAATAATGATTTTAATAATTTTAATTATTATTTATCTTTTTTCATTCCCACCGTCTATTAGAGAAAACATCACTCATTCATATGTAGAGACCACTTTTTAAATGAAGTGATTTTATTCCTTTTTTATACCCATATTATTTGAATGGTAATACAAATATAAATTATGATTGAATGTGAAAATTATGAAATTTAAGAATATTTTTTATATGGTAGAAACATGATCAATGTGCAATGACTGGAACAGACACACCCAAACTTTCATGGGAAACGAAACAGTTAACACTGAAAAATAATTATTTTAAGAAGGAATTATAAATTCAAGGGTTATTAAATGATATACGTTGATTATTTATTGTATTATAAGTATTTAAATGGTTATATTATAGAATTACAGTAGATTTAAAATTATTATATAGGAGGAAAAAGTGCTTGTGATGTAATTAAAACTTATGGTAAGGGTTCCTCATCTCAATTTGGTTTCATTAAAACATGTTTGGTGTTACATACCGATTTATGTTTATGAGGTGTAAATAGTGATCCTAAACTAAGTTATATAACTGATACTTATTAATTCATGGTATTTAATGTTACAATTTTTATTATTTCATCAAAGGGGTTTTGATTTTAATGTTTCCAAATTTTTAAGGTTTTATCATCTCAAATTGTCTTCTTTAGTACATATGTTATGTTATACACCTATTATATTTTAGCAGGAATATATAATTATAATTTGATATGGTATATCAAAAATATCCTTATTTTCATTAAATTTAAATTTTCACTAAAAGTTATAATTTGATGTGTTGTATGATTCAAATCTTTACAAAGTAGTTTGGGATTTATGTTTTAATCTCATTTTTATCCAGACTGTTTATACTTGAATAACCATTAAGGAAATTATATAATACTTATTTAACAAACAATTTTAATTTTTATTATCCTATGTTTATTCACAGATTTTTAAATTTATAATACAATTTTCATATCTTTGGTACTTAAATTTACCAAGAAAGTGTTTCTAAGAAAAATATACATTATATACTCTTCGGTCAGGAATCTATTTCTTCAGTAACTATGTTATATAAAAACATTCCCTAAATATTTTAAACATTCTACAATTTTTTTATGTTTTTTTACTATGTTTTAAGTTTTTCTAAAAGTATTAAAATAAATGTTATTTTCATTATCATAATCATATTAATTTTACCAAAGGTGATAAAATAATAGTTTTTAGTGATTATAGCATGAATTTAATTTCCCACCATCACGATCATTCAATGTTTTCAAATTATATTTATAGGTTTTAATAGTACATTTCAACAAATATTTTTTCCATAATATGTTCAAAAAAATTTATATTAAAAAACCAGTTATTTTAAAATAAAAATTATATTTTCCTAAAAAATGTTCTGGAAATCTTTTGTGGAATTTTTATCAATAACAACATACCTAGATGTTACTTATGCTTCACTAGGTACATGATCTAATGATACTATTTTGATTCCATCCCTATATTTTTATAATGATAAAAACATTATTAAATTCTCTTTATTTTCCATGGGGTATTCTATTATGAAATGATTAAATATTTATGAGGCCTATTTTATTTCCATGGGTTATAATATATGATGAATTAATTATGATTTATTGGAATTAATATGGATAGATAGTGATTATGTGATGTTTGGTTCTGTTATATCCCTCTGATGCATTAAGTAATGTGATATTTTTATCTCATTATATGATGATGATAATCATGTAAATGATTTTGAATTAATTTTTTCACATATTGATTTATCAGTATGATTGTTTCAAGTTATTCCCATAAGATTACGCCTGTTTATGATTACAAATAATTTTTTTCCCATTTTTATGCATGAATATGATTTATTTCAAGAAATTATCCTAGAAATATGTGTAGACATGATGGTAAATATCAATATTCACAAAAATTTTATTTCCTTGGATTATATTTTCAGATTCCTATGTTATGAATCTTGAATTATGATTACTATATTGATTCCCTTATTAATCATGCTTCTAAATATTAATTCATTTTTGTGTTTATGATATATGATATTTTGGGTATGAACATTTTATGTTTAAAACAATAACATGAATATTTAATCATACCCTTATGATAAATGTTTCTCTAATGATTTATATCTCCCTTGTTCACCTTTAAACCCCATCAAATCTCACCCATTTATATTTTTTCATCCCTATATTTTGGTGAAATATTCTAAGTTTGATGATTCTGTAAGGGTAATTTATATAAAAAAAAGATTCTTGACATGATGACAATTGTACTTAAATAAGTTCATTATGTATCTAGAATCTAAATACACTAAATATATATGGACATCGGGAATGTGTTATTATAAAATTTATTAAATATTCATTCAATAAAATGTAATATTTGTGTATAAAAATTCTGGTTTGATATATTCTCTAACCCTAGTACCAAAGGAAATTGAAAAATATCCAAAAAAATCAAAAAATAACCAAACCCTCCTATGATATCAACTATTGAAAACCATTATAATAATTAAAAAAATATTATTTAATCTCATGATTTATATAATATATATCATAAACTGTCACATAACCCAAGGATTTAGCATTTTAATGTATTGAAGTTTAGATACAAAAACGAATTCTTTTACAATAGTTGAAAATATTTCTTCATAATCATGCTCCTCTAGACCACTTTTCGAGACACACCTTCTAATATAATCATCTTTATACCTTGAGGATTAGAAATATATGAAATGGATCGACTCAAATGCTCATAAAGAGAAATGGAAACATATCATTGAGTAATATATTATCAACATGAAGAAGAACATGTGGAAGCCATAAATATCATAATTAAATATCCAAATAACAAATTTCAAAATACAATTTCATGGTAGAGACATATAAGATCATAAAATGATTGTTAAGGATCCATAAATGATAAAACTATAACATGTGAACAAGACATAACATTGTGGAATACCTAAAAACCATGCACATAAAAACATGGAATTTCATGGAAATAAGATTCATATTTAAAATTTATAATAACTTTATGAACAACATGGTAATGTGGATTAATCATAATAATAGTAAAACATATATAAGAAAACCTAATATACCAAAACCTATGTTAAAAAACTCATAATGTTTATTCCTAAAATGTTAGAAAGCCCATAATTCCCACACTTTTGTGAATAGATTCACTATAAAAACTTCTGACTATATTATGAGATATAATCTTAAACTAAACCAATATAGGGTGACATTTTACTCCACCCATCATCACTCATACATATATATCCCACTTAAAATCATTCATGATCAACTCTTAAATAACCCATGGAAAAAATAATGTCTTTCCTAGACATTCCAAACACATCACCTAACATAAACTTAAGTGATCATAGGATATATAAATCTTATATTATAATATTATTAAAATATATAGTTTGATTAAAACAACAATTTATAAGAGATAAAATTTAGAAGAATAATATTAGTGAAAATACAAAAGTTTTCACAATTACATTTTAAACATTATTATGAAGGATAAACTATAAATTATTTTCAAAAAAATTACATTCTTGCAAAGAAATATAATAATTTTTTTAAAACATGATAAAATTAATTCTATATAAAATATCATAAAACTTGCAAAAACGTTTCAAAAAGGTAAAGTGAAAATAATTTGAAAACATTTTCTTTTCAAGGAATATTTAATAATGGAGACCACAAAACGATGTAATGTTTTCCAAAAGGAAAATAGAAAATACATTGAAAAATTTTAATTTTAAAATTAATATTTATTAATTGAACTTTTAAAATACATAATTTTTTTTAAATGATAATATGGAGAGGATTATAAAAATGTTAACTTTAATGGCATTGTAAAAACCTTAGAAATTTTTTTAAATATCTTTAATAAGAACCCATATCATTAAAAATATGGAGAATACATTGTTTTAAAATTAATAAAATGGAATAAAAGGATAATTAAAGATAAAAAATTTGTGTTCCTACATGCAAGGGAATAAAATTTGTTGTATGTAAACAATTTTATATGGAACAAAAATGATCAATCAAAAAAAATTAATGAAATGATAGGATCATGAACGATTGAGATTTTAGTATGAATCATGGTTTAAAAAAACAGTAATGTGTAAATAAAAAATAACATCATAATAATTTATATTAGTTTTATCTTGAATGATTATAATCAAATAAGAGTTATTAAGACCCAAGGAAAATATTTCAGTCATGAAAACCCCATGTAGCATTTATAACTTTTGAATCGTAAACCCATGTGGGGTAGATATTTAAATATAACATTTAATAACATGGAATATAACATTATAATGATAAATAATGTAAATTTTTTATTACATACTTCGCAAAAATGGATACATGGTGTCTAACATAAATATGTCTTACCTGGTTCTAATTTGAGACAAAGAAACCCTTACTGTGTTTACCAATTTAGTCAGATACAATATATGATCCAATATAAAAAATGAAAATATTAACAAATAAATTTAAAAATATTTTAAAGACAGAAACTATTTATTTATTATATTTATTATCATTATCTATATGTAAATTAGTCATATTTTTCTTATTTTCTAGAATTGGATGTTTATAGTTTTGACCATTGTAGGAGTTCCATAAGAGTGGTGTCTGTATTCATTAATCTTACAAATTTAATAATTACATGTCAATTAAATATTATTTAATGGTTGAATTTTTACTCTTTACCATGTTTAAATTTCCTTTAATTTATTCTTTAATATTTGTCTAATAATATGAAATATGAAATGGATATATTTCGGTGATTTTCATCTTACATTTGGTGTTTTCATAATTATTGAGTTAAATATTGTTGTATCATTTTAGGAAAAAGGAAAAATTACTTTTTTTCACACCCACTGATATATATATATCATATTATAATAGTAATGTTTTAAAATTAATATGTTCAATAATTTCATAGTATTATTCAAATGGGTACTCAAACCGACCACAAACATGAATATACAATGGTGATCGATGATTATGAGGTGCTTTAGATGTAATGTAATTATATAATTAGAATAATGATATAATTTATAGTTTATTAGTGTCAAATTTTAAAATTTTAAATATATTATAAAGTTTAATTAATGGATATGAAAATATTATATAATTCGAATTAATGATTTTCCTCTAGGTAAGATTTTTAAAAATTATTGAATTTAAGATAATGATTTATTTCTAATATAACTGATAAGTTATACAATTTTTTATTCCATTAAATAAATAAAGTAAAAAAAATTATCCTTTAGAACCATTATCTTGACCATCCATGTAAGGTTTCATTGAAATAAAAAATTGTAATCAGTCATCTCATGAAGGTGGTTGTCCACACGTATGCATGGTTGGAAATTTTATTTTATATGTAATAATTATAATGTGTAATATGGTCTATCATTTAATTATATAATATATCTAATTAATATCATAATTATTTTTATTTAACTCTTTATTAGGACCATCCTTGTAAGGAGGGTATGGAAAATGAAAAAAACATTGTGTTGTGGAGGTGGTAGTTTGAACAACTCACGATTCATGTTTTCCATTTTTTATTAATAGAAAATGGGAGGGTGGATAATGATTTTAACATCATTATAATAAAATATAAATATAATAATGAAACTGTTTTAATCATTTTATTAAGGTGAAATTAAATTTTAGTAAGACAAAAATCACATAAAGAAATAGAAAAATAAAGAAAGGCTTAGAAACTTACACCACACTTCTTGAATTATCTCATTTCATAAGGGTACTAACCCTTTGAGGGATGGTATTTTGAGAAGATAAAAACCTCAACACAAAGTCTAGGATTTTTTAGAAGAGTTTTGTGATGATTTGTAGGTTACAGTTATTGGTTTTTTTGTATGGTAAAGTGAGGAGAGAAATTCCCATTTCATAAGTGAAAATGAGTGACATTTTCGTATATAAAAAACATTTCAAAAATGTAAAGTCAATATCAAGGAATGTGGTACCAAAATTGATAAATAATAAATGGTATAAAAGATAAATTTTATACACATTTACATCATTAAAATTTATATTTTTTTAAATACGTTAGGCACATTTCCTCTAAGGTTACTCACTTTTATTGTTACTGCTTTCACCACCCGAACTAGTTTTTACCTAGGAAATTTATTCTTCAATCATAAATATAAAATTGTCCCAATTATATAATCTTAACCTAATGATATTATATTTTAAATATAATTTTTTGATTAAATTTTGAAAAGGGATTAAAATTAATTTTAAAATATATAATATATAATATATTAAAAATAATTTATTTTAAAATTTACACTTAAATTACAAAATGAATAATTTGGTATTATAAATTATAACCATAAAATTTAAAAATATAATTTCACTATATATATATTCATATAAAAATGGTTTAGAAATATCCAATTTATTGTTATATATAAAGAATGTAATGTTGTATTTAAAAATAATATTTTACTATATTCACTTAAAAATAACTCATTTTAGAAAATTATAAAATATTTTTCATAAGATAATTTTGACATGATAAATCTAAAAAATGATTGTAATTTTTTTCATATTAATATTCTCAAATTAATAAAAAAAATTAAAAATATAGGATGTGTAATGCCTCGACCCCATTTACCCAGTGTTGGTGCATTATTACATAACATTGGAATGATACTAGGAATCATGTCTTGAAAGAATGGTATGTTTAGTAGCCTTGGAATTACTAGATACATAGATAAGTTTTACATTACATCATGAAATAAAAAACAACAGTGTTTACCCTTTGAACACTCTTATATCCCTTAGCCTATTCCTACATGTTAATAGTAATATACTTCTTTGCATCCAAGGAAAAATAAAACATTAGAAAGGGGTGAGCTCAGATGCTCAGTAAGACGACAATAAAGTATAAACCATCATAAATAAGAATAAACCTTAAAGGTAATGTATAAGACTATAACACAAGCCTTTTAAACATAAATTTCATCATAATATGAAAAAGATAAATCAAATAATTTCATTTACTTATTCACATGGATATTCTACTAGTCGAATAATCACATGTAATATCAATAACCAATTTCATAATTATGGAATTCCTAATTCCAGACTTCATAACCACAAAGTCAAGGCCTTGTGCCAAGACTACAAATAAGAGTTTGTCAAGGCCTTATGCCAAGACACTAGTTTGTCTAATGATACCTACCGATGCATCGGGGAGCTATAGTAGGCTCCACCCATCACTTACTAAGTCTAATTCATTCCTTATATGAAAAGGATGAAACATAACATTAAAATTTTAATAAAACTAACATACGAAATGTTAATACTTTAACTATAAACCATGAATGGTATAAATATAATACATCCAGAGTCAAACATATCACAAAACCCTCAATACAATTTTGAAGATTGTATCATAATGAATCAACATTAAATAAACATAAAATCCAATGAAGGATATTGTCATATATGAAAATTATCATTAAAACCATTTGAGAGAAATATCTCCTTTTCTTGAAAACATTTAAAAGTATATGTATTTATCCAGAAGTCGTTTAAAATAAATTTTTAAATAAATGCTTCCCATACAACTTTGAAACATAAAAAAAGAATTTTAATTTTAAAAAAATCTTGTCCATATAAATAAATCCTTTAAGCTATTTTTAGAGCATGGATATTAATGAGAAATATTTAGAAGAATAAATTTTTAAAACATTTAAAATGATATTTTAGATAGAGTTACTAACCAAATGAGAGATGCTTGAATAAAAATATTTTAGGTAATAAAAACGTTATAATATCATGAGAATAAATAGATTTGTGATATATTATGTTAAAGTACAGTATATACCCCAAATAAATGTGAATTGACGCATAACAACAAAGAAGTATCAATGGAACGTAAGTTGAGATGAATTCCCTTATAAAGACTGTATCCTTAGGTTAAGGATAAATCCAAGACATATTTATGTGTGACAAATATAAAGACACTAAGTATGATTGCATATTCATTTGTAAATAAATCATAGGACATTCACATTTATTCTTTTAAAAATAACACCAATGACTTGGATGTTTAACTCAATGAATTGGGACTGAGTAAAAATTACTCTTATCAAGTTCATATCGATGACTAGAGAATTTTATCAATGGAGTGATTATGTTTATAAAAAGTATATCTACACAAAGGGGAGTGTAAATTATACATAAGTAAATAAATATTTATTTCACATATAATATTTGAGTAAAATAATCAATGATGTTTGTGTAAAACCGAATGAGTTGAAATTGAAATTTGAATTTCCCTTACCGATTTGATAACTTACAAAAAAAACATCCCATGAATGAAGGATCATAAAATGATGATATAAATACAAATAAATTATATTATATTAGGAAAACAATAAAATCATGGGTATTTCATACACCACACAAAAGTTAATAGTGGAAAATATAGCATGAATCTCACATGAATAAAAGTGATATGAAAACACCTTACCACGTTGTAATCCATCAAGTCATATGAAAAAAAGTTAATAACCATAAAATTAATCACATAATACCTTGAATATAATATAATCATGATAATATATATCAAATGTAAGTACACAATACACCACATGCAATAAATAAGTGGTGAACATGGAAATCTCACAGAATTAAAAGTGAGATATGAAACCCCTTACCATGTTGTAATCAATCGAGTCATATGAAAAAAATTAATAACCATAAAATGAATCACAAAATACAATGAATATAAATAAAATAATTATATATATATATATATAATGGCAGTACACAATACACCACATGCAATAAATAAGTGGTGAACATGGAAATATCATGAAATTAAAAGTAAGATAAAACCCCCCTTACCTTGTACTTTTCTTTATTTGATGGTATTTTAACCTCATGTATAGTAGTTAAAATAGTTTTACTAAATTATAAAGGAAATATATACATAAATATGATATTATATATGATCCTCTAATATTACTTTGTTAATGATATTTTAGTAGTATCATCGTTTCAGGTGTTAAATGATTTATTTTCCTTTATATGATTAGTTACGTAAGCCATGTTTTTTATGTATAGGATGTATTTTATTAATATCTAGAATTATATTAAGTTATTAAAATTTATTTTTAATCATAAAATGAAAATTATTCTTGAATTATTATGATGGGGAATGAATCTCATCGCGTTCGTGGAGACAGTAATCTGTACGTACGCATGAGCGACAATATCATTATATTGATGGGGAGATCGTATGTAATTGAATGGTATATCATATATACAGAATTATTAAAATGTCATATTTATTATTTAAATCAATTATAATCATTATTATACCCATCAAAATAACAAAGTGTTTGAATAACAAACTACACCACGATGTGGAGAAGGTAAGCTGTGCGTACGCACGTATGGTGACTTTGTCATTATAGGATGGATAGAATAATGAATATGGTTTTAACTTATTTATAATGACATAAAAGTGTGTAGGAGGTATTGTAGTTACTATTTTGGTATGGAAACAACAAAGAAAGATGAAGTGGAAGAAGAAAAGAACTTGAAAGAGGGTGGTAAAATTATTACCTCTTAATCAGGTGCTTCATTTTGATTTGATCAAAAGGGATCATTAGGTTGGAATTCTGATCAATGGAAGGACTATAGGATGTTGTGACAGTAGTTGGGATGATATTTGGGCCGGTTTTGTCCAAGAAAAATTGCTTTGGCAATGTGAAATTATGATAAGGGGAACTACCCTTTTATAAGAGAGATGAGGGTCACTTTGGGAAAAGATTGAAATATTATTTTATAATGAAATAATTTTCCATTTTTAATGGCTCCAAAATAATTTATTTCTAGGATAAGGTGGGGATTGGTTGAAATCCTTTCAACTAATATGTTTGAGACAAGTTTAGGTCACCATATTAACTATATATTCTAGATTTAACTCTAAGTTAAATAGTTTAACTTTTACAATGTCCTCTTGTATTACTTTAATAAATGGTTAATAAACTTACTATAAAATTCCAAGAGAACCCAAAGTGGTACTTTAATGACATATATATTATTATATAAGTAATTTGGTTTAGCCTTAGATATTTTGGATTATTATATCAATTAATAATATAGTATTAGTTTTAAAAACTCATTTAGGTCATTTTTGACAATATTTGGTATTTTGTTTATGTTAAAGTCATAAAAACATGATTACTTATAAAACAATTCAATTTATCAACCCTATCGTGTCATATTAACCTAGAAAATTATTAGAAGTCATCAAAAGTCTCATATTACCTTTATTTGGATATTTAGAATATTAATTATTTTAATCGATCGTTAATAAGGTAATTACTACATCATCATTGTGTCATAAATAAATTAACTTATTTAATGTCTAAAAATTATAAATAAAATAAAATTGTGTAGGAAATATTTTTATCTTTATAAATAATATTTATAGTCTAAAATATATCTTATATATCCCCATGTAAAAATTATTTTTCTGAAAGATATAGGTTAATGTAATTTTTGTCTTTACTTTAAATTAATAATATAAAGTATCATTATAACTCTCAAGTGGCTCCATGGGGTCCTGAAATCAACCCAAGGATGACCATGGTCGGACTGGTATTAGTAAATAGGGTTAGGAGGTGTGTTAGGGTAATTTAATAATATTATAATATTAATTTTTACGCTTATTTATCATATTTACACTTTAACCACGGTAAATATAATATTTACCGAAGTAATTATCCATAATGTCTAAAAATAAAAGTTACCTAATTATAAAATTTGGACCTCATAATTCCAAATATGGAATCCATTTTTTTTAATTTCAAAATAGATAATTGGCAGGAATTAATTCAAAATTAATTCTCGTTGTCAAAACAAAAAGCGTGTTTTTAAGAAATAATAACTATCAAAAGATTGACACTTGTTTATATCCAGTTTAAATGTGAAATTACATCCCATGACCAAAATTATATTAAATAATAAAAATATAATATAATTATACTTAAAAACCATCCAAGCTTATAATTTAACACTATAAATTATTTCTATTAAAAAGGTTGTTTTTAATTAAAATTTAGTGTTTTTTACTATTAATCAAAATATTAAAGTTATTAGAAAAGACCAAAAAATTTATCCAAAATAAATTTTTATGTCCTGATTCTAAAGAAGAATTTGATTTCATTAAATTTAATATATAAAAGTGTCAAATATTGGTTTTAAAAATGGTTCGCCATTAAAAGGTGGTCAAATTTCATTTTTTGAAAAATACATCTTTTATCTGAAAAAAATTAAATTTGTTCATATATTATGTCTAAGAAATAAATAATATGGATTATAAAATTATATGGAGTATATAGAATTCAAAATTCAGTTAATATTATTCATAACCACCTTTTGAACGACTAGTTTGGTAAGTTGCGGTGCGCTCGAACTCAGTGTTTCGTGTAGTGCAAGCCATTGAATTACTTTAAAGAAAATAGCTTACTATGAAATATTGGGGTGTTACATTCTTCCCCCATTTTTGAAATTGTGTCCTCAAAATTTTAAAATTGGGCTTGGTAACTTCATTGAAAGTCCCACGGCAGAAAAAGAGTCAATATAAATATCACTTTAAAAGAATGAAAGAGAAGTACAAAGGTCACCCAAGATAACCCATAAAATGATTCCATGTAGAAAAACATGGATATAGAAGATAAATGAAGTGTTATGTTCTGATGGAGAGTGATAGAAAATCTGGTCAGCAGAAAGTTAATCAACAAGATAACCAAAAACTTGTGATGGTATAAATTTTCATTAGTTTCCTAGTAGGAAAAGTAAATGGACTATGTTTTTTTTAAGTTTCATTTCATAAAGTTGAGGAATTTATTTATGAGATTGACTAAGAAAATAAAGAGATATACTTACTTTTTAAGTAGAGTTTCATCCTTTAATAAATTTCTACCACTAACTCGTCTTTTTTTCAAACGATGAGTATTCAAGATGACTTGGTCACACTTAAAGCACTAGAATCAACTTCTAGATAATCACATGATCCACAAAGGATAAACTATATATTTCCCTTGTCTTTAGAGATTAACCAAAATCAAAATGGTTAGTACGAGATCATATGATTTGAAAAAAGGATAATCCTTTAGAGAAAGAAATGCTAATTGATATTTCTAAAACTAAACCAAAAATAACCAAAGTATAATAAATACCATTCAATAAACAATTGTCTTTAAAATCCGTAAATATAATCCAAACTGATATTGAAACCCAAAACTAAGAAAAATTTGATTACACAGTCTTCCACATTAAATTGTATCTCCAAATAACATCGACTACTCTTAAAGTCACATACTTAAAATTTATTAACATAATCACATATTCTCTATGATAGGTTAATCATTTCCATAAATAACCCAAATTGTAAAAATCCACAATAATAATATAGATAAAAATCCACCATTACTCCTCAAATGATATCCCATAGTATTCTATTTTCCATAGGCATATAGTGTTCCCAACAGAGCAAACATCTTCCAAAATAACATTTATCACTTAATCACCAAATAATTTTCCCATATTAGGATATCCATTTGATAAGAAATAAGATCCCAAATCAACTTATTATTGATCAATAAAATAAATTAACTAAATGTAATTAGTCACACTAACCAGGGACTTCACATAGTCCAGCGGTAGGCGATAAATCCCAATCTCACTCTAGTCATGGGTTCGATTCCTGTAGCTTTTTCCGACGCTACGGGTTGTCACATGGTCTGCATGTTGTCTTTTTTCAAAAACTATATTTTATAACATTCTGAAAATGAGATAAATTTCTCAAAATAACCATACTATAATTTAACCACAAATGGTACCTCATACCTCAAATTTTCATCCCAAAAATTAATAACCTATAATTGCCTCAAATTCATGGATCATATAAACCAAAATAGTTCTTTAAAACTATATCCACAAATAAAAGACAATTATTCCTCAAAAATAATTTTCACATAAAAAACTACATAGTTACACATATAAGATAAAAGTCTTCCAAATTAATCACATCAACAAAAAGGACTAATACTTTTAAACATTTCACCATCCATTTATTTCCACATAGGTTCTTCCTTGACAAATATGTTATCCTATAGAATAGGGAATTCACATGGGTAATGCCTAGGTCCCCTAAATTTAAGGGAAATGATTGTAAATGGATTATGGGGATCATTTTTATTTTATTCTATAATACTCTTCACATTTCCTTGGCAATTCATTACTTTATGTCCTTCTTTCGCACACATAAAGCATTTCTTTGTTCCATTGAGACACTTTCCTAGGTGTCTCTTTCCACATTTCCTGCATGATGGAAATTGATCTTTCTTTTCTCCATGGTCTCCATTACTGTAGCTCTTATCATTAACCACCTTTCACTTATTTTTTGAGTCCGTGAGTTGGTTAATATATATGTTGTTGACCATATTTCTTGAAAACCGATTCGGCATAAACATGATATTATTTATACCTATCAACATTCCATTTCATTTCTCATTTACACCATCGTTCCCACCTTGTACATCATGTTCAATGTTATTATGACTTCTTTGGAATCCAGCCATTCACTAACACAAGAAATCATAGTGTGAGTCATAAAATCATTTTGAGAATATCATAACACCTTATTTTAAATCTAAAACGCCATAGGATTAACCAAGGTTATTTATTCTCATCTTATATTAAAATCCTTCAAATCGGTTTGTAATGAAAATGTGAATTATCCTAAGCATATCCCCTAGTAATGTCATAACAAAGAGTGTAGTAAGGCCCATTTTCATGTACCAAGATACCCCAGGTCAATCTAGAAACTCTTTGTCGGATTTTTCACTCCTAGGTATATTTGTACCAGAGCTGCCTCTACCTTCTCCTATCCAGACCAGGATGTATGGCATGGAAAACCCACATAATATTTACATTACCAAAAATTTTGGATGTTCTTCTATACTAATCCTCGATGTCTATCTTAGGTTAGTTTTTTCTAATCAGTGTTTTTCTAAATCTAGTTTCTAGGGTTTGTACTAAACTTCCTCTCATACCAACTGTAACGCCCCGACCCCAGTTACCTAGAGTCGGTGCATTATTAAATAACATTAGCATGATACCATGAATCATGTTCCGAAAGACTGATTAGTTTAGTAGCTTTGGAATTACTAGATACATTCATAAGTTTCACATTACATCATGAAATAAAAAACAACATTGTGTCCCCTTTGAACAATATTATATCCCTTTATCCTATTCCTGCAGGTTAATAGTAATATGATTCATTTCATCCTCGGAAAAATAATACAAAAGAAAGGGTTGAGATTAGATGCTCATTAAGGATAATAATAAAGTGGAAACCATTATAAATAAGAATAAACATTTAAGGCAATGTATAAGATTAAAACACATGCCTTTTAAACTTAAACTTCATCATAATATGGAAAAGAAAAATCAAATAATTTTATTTACATATTCACATAGATATTATACTTGTCGAATAATCACATGTAATATCAATAGTAAATTTTATAATTATGGAATGCATAATGCCATACTTCATAACCACATATTCAAGTCCTTGTGCCAAGACTATAAATAATATTTTTTCAAGGCCTTGTGCCAAGACACTAGTTTTTCTCATGAGACCTGCTGATGCATCGAAGATCTAGAGTGACCTCCACCCGTCACTTACTACGTCCAATGAATTACTTATATGAAAATGTTGAAACATAACATAAAAGTTGGATTAAAACTAGCATAAAAAATGTTAATACTTTAACCATAAACCATGAATGGTATAAAAATAACACATCCACAGTTAAACATATCACAAAAACATCAATACCCTTTGTAATATTGTATCATAATGAATCAACATAAAACAAATGTAAAATCCAATGAAGGATATTGACATAGATGAAAATAATCATTAAAACCATTTGAAAGAAATATCCCCTTTTTATTGAAAACATTTAAAAGTATCAGTATTTACGAAGAAGATTTTTAAAATAGATTTTATCATCAACATTTCCCTTACCCCTTTGAAACATTTAAAAAGAATATTAATTTTAAAACATTCATGTCCATATAAATAAATCCCTTAAAAAATTTTAGAAAATGAACATTAATGAGAAAGATTTAGAGGACTAAATTTTTAAAACATTTAAAATGATATTTTAGTTAGAGTTCATAACCAAATGAGAGACACTTGAATACAAATAATTGAGGTAATAAAAACATTATAATATCATGATAATAAAGGGATTCATAATATACTATGTCAAAGTATAGTATATAAACCAAATAAATGTTAATTGACACATAACAATAAAGAAGTCTCAATGGAATGTATGTTGAGATGAATTCCATTATAAAGATTGTATCCTTAGGTTAAGTATAAATCAATGACATAATTATGTGTGAAAAATACAAATACACTCAATATGATTGTATATTAAGTGTAAATCAATAATAGGAAATTCACACATATTCTTGTAAATACAACACCAATGACTTGGATGTTTAACTCAATGAATAGAGATTGAGTTAAAATTACACTTTTCAAGTTCATATCAATGACTTGAGAATTTTATCAATAGAGTGATTATGTGTATAAAATGTATGTCCACAAAAAGGGGAGTGGAAATTACTAAATATGTAAATAATTAGTGATTTCACACATAATCTTGCAGTAAAATAATCAATGATTTTTTCGTTAAACCGAATGAGTGGAAATGGAAATTTGAAATTCCCTTACCGATTTGGTAACTTACAAAACAGACACCCCATGAAAGAAGTATCATACAATGATGATGTAAATAACTATAAATTACATTATATTACACAAACAATACAATCATGGGTAGTAGATACACCACACAAAAGGTAATAGTGGAAAATATATCATGAATCTCACAAGAATAAAAGTGAGATGAAAACCCATTACCATGTTGTAATCAATCGAGTCATGTGAAAAAAAGTTAATAACCAAAAAATGAATCATATAATACCATGAATATAAATAAAATCGAGATAATATATACAAATTTTAGTACACTATACACCACATGCAATAAATAAGTGGTGAACATGGAAATCTCACGGAATTAAAAGTGAGATAAGAAACCCCTTACCAAGTTGTAATCAATCGAGTCATATGAAACAAAGTTAATAACCAAAAAAATGAATCACAGAATAAAATGAATATAAATATAGTCATGATAATATATATCAAATGGAAGTACACAATAAAACATATGCAATAAATAAGTGGTGAACATGGAAATCTCACGGAATTAAAAGTGCGATGAGAAACCCCTTACCTTGAACATTTCCTTAGTTGATGGTATTTTAACCTCATGTGTAGTAGTTAAAAAAAATTAATAAATTATAAATTAATTATATACATAAATATGATTTCATATATGATCCTATAATATTTATTTGTTAATAATATTTCAGTAGTATCATCGTTTCAGGTGTTAACTGATTTTGTTTCCTTTATATGCTTAGTTACGTAAGCCATGTTTTTATGGAAAGGATGTATTTAATTCATATCTAGAATACTATTAAGATATTAAAAATTATTTTTAAACATAAAATAAAAATTATTCTTGAATTATAATGATGGGAAATTAATCTCATCGCGTTCATGGATACGATAATCCATACGTACGCATGAGCGACAATATCATAATATTGATGGTGAAATTGTATGTAATTGGATGGTATATCATATATAAATAATTATTATCATGTAATATTTATTATTTAAATAAATTGTAATCATTATTGTGTGGCTTGATTCCAATTCTAATGGGGTATATAGTGACACCCATATTTCTTAACCTAGGCCCTACTAAAAAAAATTAAATCACTCCACCTTTTCATGGTTAATAACTATTCACTCTTTCATGATGGGTCCTTTGCATACAGAGCATAAAAATTGTTTCTTATAGTTCAAATATGGATCAGATCCATATAAAACCTCATCCTTTATGCATGATATTAATCTTCACAGTATTTATATAAAATTTGTATGATTTTAAACTACACAACATGTAAAGTTAATATAGTAAGTCCTTATGTTAATTATATAGGAATACACATCATAGATTAATTTCATTACATTAAATCCAACACTATATAAGATCCCTTCCAACTCATGTCTCTCAACTACATTCCCTTCAAAAAAAATATAAATATTACCTTACTTTTTGACTTATCTATTCATGTTATGTTCCTCCATTCATAGATTAGTGATAAGACACAACATCCCACATACCTCCAACATCATATTTGGAGCTAAGTCCTGTACCTTTTGCATAGATCTAAATGTTCATGAGCCTTTTTCTAAAATTGTTTCCTCTTTATCAAGGGTGAAGTCCTAGATATTTTATTCTCCATTTCATTGTGGGATTTCCCATGATATAATTTTCACTATATATTATGCATGGAAATTACCCCTCGTACATTTCTACATTTTATTAATTGGTTATCCACTCATCCATATCGGGACCCCTGATAACCCTATATTGAGATGAGTCAACATATTTCTCTTGTGCATGAGCCACATTTTCACAAATCCATAAATTCTAAGTTACTCATTATACAATGTTTATTTTCATGGAATATTTATCCTCGTCACATGACATTAAACAACATGAAATTAGTTTTTATTGTATAACATTAAACTATATAGCACATTTAATCATCGCATGATGTTAATTATTATGGAACATGTCCAAATGTTTTGACCTTAAACTATATAACCCCTTACTCTACCCTGAATGACCTGAAATCTATTAGAAGTGTCCCACCATACTGACCTTAATCGAGACTTTACATGAGTTCTAGTCCAATGTGAGAAATCATAGTCCATAATTGTTTTACTTGTTCAATGTAACTAAAAAATGATAAATCCCCACACCCTTTCTATGCATGTTAGTAATATATTTGTAATGATTATATTTTAATTACTATGTGTGCCTTGATTCTCAACATCATGTGATATTTAGTGATTCCTAGTTATCACATCCATTTCCCAGCCGTAGTTCGTAATCTAACATTTGGTCCAAGTAGTATGATGTTAAAAAAATGATGTATAGTCCATACCACATGACTATAACTATGAAGCACATGTTCTATCCCACATTGTGATAAAATTATTTGAGAGTTAAATAAAATATTTTCTTAATCAATGATGAAGAAGGCTAAATTAAATCTTTAGTCCTTAATTAATTTATTGTGAACTTTAATTCACTGTCACTTTTGATCATGGTTCATTCATCCCACCCAAACTCATTATCTAATACATGATGGTATAAATATGGAATATTCAAAAACATTTTTCACATCCCTTCTTCCACCCAAACTACTTCATAACATTTCATGTCTGAATCACCAAATTCCTTGAGTAGATATACTCTTCTTGGAATCCAAGAACCTTGAGTGAATCCTTTTTGTTTCCACCTTTATAGAAATAATATTAACGTGGATTCATATATCTAAATATACCCCTAGTGATTTTTAAAAGAATAATTACCTTTTAACATATGATTTATCCCATTATGTATGCTCTGGTCTTAGATTATTGGTCCCCCTTAATCTTCATGCATTATTTACTTATGGTATGGAAATAATTTTTACCATTTACCAAGGTAAACATATGACCACTAGTCATAATTCAATCACCATTAGTTTAGATATTTTAAGATTTTATTTACATTATCCATTTTCAAATATTAAAAGTGATTCATAATATTTCTATGTTTTATGACCTCATACAACACAACTTCCTTTAAGTAGGATCTATGTTCCAAGAGCATAAATTATGTAATGAATTAGTACACCATGTATGGCCTTAAACTTATTTAAATGGTATATTCCATGAGACCTTCCTTACAAACATTTAATTATGATCTATGTAATAACCCCCAACATATGTATCTATAACCATAATCTCATGAAATGATGAAAATTTCCCCCGTATTCAAACACCACAAACTAATTCATGGTTTTCTGTGAAATAAATTTTATGAGATTCGCAATGGTTCACTAATCATCAACAAATAACATTAAACAACATGGTACCCATCCTAATTGAAATATGTATAAATAAATGATAACATCCTTATAGTATGATGAAATCCTGGGTGGATAATGTTCTATCCATAGAACAAGATACTGTAGGATGTCATCCATCTCACGATACATTAAATAGCATTATCTCCATCCTAATTCTATATAATATTCTCCCTTTGGTGTTGGAAACCTACCATGTTTACTTTATTAGAAATTTGTGTGGCTCGATTACCTCACTTTTGGGATACATATTGACACCTAACCTCCTTCCATTAGGCTCAACTACATTTCCACTAATATGAAAGTTGCTCTGGTTCCATGTATACACTGCATAGTCTTGAACTATTTGTGTGTGATGCTAAAATATAAAACTTCCCCTATTATATGTATGATCATATTAAACACATGCCCCATAAAGTATGATTCATTATCTGTCAACCTCTTTAAGTAAAAACTCTTCTACCCCTTATATATAGTAATGATATATGCTTTGACATTTCAAGAAATATGTTTGGCCTTATTCCTATTGTCATGAGATATATAGTGACTAGTGGATCTCTTATCTTAGTCATATCGATTGAAAAATAAAATTTACTCGTCCACCTTATTCTTTTGGAAAAATTCATTTTCCCTACAGAACTACATTGAGGTGAGACCCAATTGTTTACCCCTACATATGATAAATATCTATACAATGACACTTCAAGGACAATGTATATCTTGATTCTTATAATTATTGGATATGTAGTGATGTTCAGTATCACTTATCCCAGACCCAACCAAGAAATTTCCCATATAAATATCCATTTATATTTATAAAAATGTTTACAATACCCTATCTCAAGTAATCCTAGATGGTGGAAAGTGAACCCACATGATAATCACCCAATTTGGGAGTTCCCACGGTCTTGGACACATGAAATTAAACTATATAGAATTTATTCATTATCATATAATTGTGAACATCAAGATATAATGTTTTTATTATGAACATAAATTTCATAGCTCTCAGTTTCACTAGAAAGACTGAAAACTACTTAGAACAACCAACCTCAGACATCATTAATCCTTGAAACAAATGTCAAATATTTATAAGAACTATTGATTTATAGTCACTAAAATTTATAATTTTACACCAATGTAATGATTACCCTATTTGGGATGTTACTCATTAGAAAATAAGAATTCATATTCTTTAACACTTCCATTTAACCCCCGTCATGCCCACTTAAATAATACTTGTGATCTCCCAGTCGCCCACTTTTTCTCACATAGAGAATGACCCACGTTAACTTAGGTTTCCTGGTGAATCACTCATATTGACATCATTTAGTAAACTATATTCAATAGTTAAGTAAATATGTCATTTTTAAATGAAATTAAATTTCAAAAAAAAATTACCATATAATACATTTCACTTCATTAAGGATGGTTTGTTGGTATGGCACTTGTTCATTACAAGAGATATTTCTCTGTGTAAAAAAATTTGGTGAGTTGATCTACATTTAGATAAAATTATCCCTTGTAAGAACTTTATATTTCTTCATTCCAATTACTATAGGATATTGTGTGAAGCTTGAATCTCTATTCCAAGGCCTAGCCAAAAAAATTTGATTCGCTGTCACATTATGTTAAACTACATGACATGAATTTCTAACAATAAGTAGGTAATCACATTATTTGATTTCATACTAAAAAAAATTCTATTATTTTGATTATCATAAATAATGTGTTTAGTACATGTTGGTATGGCCTTTAGGGTGTTCCATCTTTCCTTCAATATCATGTTATCCATGAACCTACTTTATAACTACGATATTTGAATCTTCACCAACCCAACTCCTTTAGTCAATATACTCAACTTGAAATCCCAAAACACAGAGGTAATACTAATGTTATTTACTTTAATAGAAATTTTTTTATATTGATTGATTGATATAAAATTACCCCACTATGTAATTCATTATGAAAACATGGTTTTCTCTGGGCCTAGGAAGTAACCCATAAAGGATATTTTGGCCATAGATTAATGTTCCCCCTTAACCCTGTACATTATTTCTAGATTGGGTGGCATAGGTTTCCACCATTATGAATGTTCAACAAACTCTCAATAGTATTTATTTCCCATTTACACATACATTATTAGGTTATGATTTACATATTCCATAACCCAACTATTTAGGTCGATTAAATTATGTTAATGTTACTAATTCATGTATCATACACATTTTCAAAAAAAATATTAACAAATTATATTCTTGATACCGTATATATCAGGGATTGACTATCCTTTAGATATACCAAATCCTTAAGTCAATTATACCTCTTGGAATCCCAAATCCTTGAGTTAAGATTCTTCAATTATCAGAATTTCTATTGGGAACATGGTCCTCATAGTGTGACCCTAGTCCACATATTATGATGGTCTATGATTCATAACCATACACTAAGTTACATATTTTTTAAGTGTAGTATACGATATCATTGGGACCCCATTCACATCATTTTTTCCTTCCCTATGCAATGTAGAGTACCCCACTAATTTGGTAAAAGATATGAGACCTAAAATATCAATACCTCTTATTTTGGGATACATGAAATTTAATATAATTTTATCTTTTATTAGGATTGTTTTTATCAGGTTAATTCCCTCTATCCATGTTAGGTATCTCATTTCCCTCACCATATACAATTTCTCACTCATTATTTAGTCGATGTAGTGTGACTTTAAACTACATTCGTATTTGTCCAATGATATCTAATCTTATATAAAAGAAACATGTGGGTCTCAGTACATTCACTATAAACTATGTGAACCATACCTTGTGATTTTTTTTCATTAATGACATATGGACCTCTATTATCTTTGTGTTCACCACTCTTGAGGTTTCAAGTAAACTCCCTAAATTTTTATGGTCAAAGCTATCTGACCATAAGAACTAGATTCGTTTCTTCATCCTTGAAGTCCTTGAACAATCCATTGTAACAGCTCCAACCCTCACCAAGATAAAAAATCACAAAGTTATACATGGGAAAACCAATCCTCCACTTATTTTAAATTCACATTGCATAACTGAATAAATATTGTGTATTAGAAAAGGTAAAAGGAACAAAACGTGTCATGTTGAAAACTTACAACTTGAGGCCTGTGAAAAATATAAGTGTTTACCATCCAAGATATCCATTTAATTTCTTAGTAAAAATTTAGAGTGAAAATAAAATGAAATAATGATAGTACCAGCTGCTATTAAATCCTATAAAATTTTAGTTTTCGTTACTAGGTCCATCAAACCAAGAAAAATTTAGAAAACTCTTTTGTAAGGAGGGTGTATAGTCCTTATCGCATGACTTCAAACTTAATTTCATTGGGTCCATCATGTATATCCATAAAATAATTAGAGTGGTATACCCTATAATTTCTATATTTTTAACATGTGAACATGATCCATGAAATATTTTTTTCTGACACATTACCAAAATCCATGATTCCGTGGTAAAATTAAAATGTCACTCTTATGGGGTTCTTAACCCATGAACCAATTAACCCCCACCCCATTAAAGATATTGATCTATATAAGGGAATATGTTTTTAGAACTTTGTTTCATGATTCCTATTATTATAGGTAAAGTTGATACATCAAGATATCCTATATTGAATTAAGCTTTAAATTCTTTCTTTCACTGTATTCCATATATTATCCTTGAATTTTGAACTATTATAGTTTAAGATATAAATTACTTGAGTTGAGATACTCCTCCTTCAAGATGAATTCCCTGAGTTGATATATACTTCCTAGTGATATTCAAGAGCCTTGAGTTGAGCCACTCTTCTAAGAAACTCCCTCATTAGTGATTCAGATGAAAAATCCCACCTAATACTTAGAAATGTGAAAAATGACTTTATATATTACTTAAAATTAGATTATTTTAATTATAAATGAATCCAACTAATTAAGTGGATTTTTTAAGACCTTAAATCATTTTTATAGCACATTTCTTCTGAAGAAATGATGTGATCCTCACTAAGATAGAAATGATGAGTTTTAATAAATAATTATATCGATATTCATAGAAGATGGTATTTTTTCATATGTAGTATGATTTCTTAAACATTGAGGGATGGATATTCCTCAATACCAATACCAAATTTGAAAATATGGTGTTAATAACCCCACCTTAGGAGTAGGACGTGGCTTTAACCAAATGCTTTTAAAAAATGGTGTTGATACTAAAAACCCATTTTTTAGGGTATTACATGCACTTTTACCAAAAAATACAATTAGGGTGAATACACTATAGATAGAGGAATATTTGACAACGCATCATTCTCTTTGAAAACTCGTGGAGAAAAAATAGATCTACAAATTAAATGTTATAACAATTTTAATATTGCATCCATTTTCGAATTAATGCCATAAAATATTGTGCCAGGAAATTCCATTATTAATGTTCACTTAAGAATCATGTCTGTGTGATTGACTAGATACGTGATCAGGCTCAGTTACATGAAATAATAATTGAGTGTCATTGGTGAAAAAATGATAACTTATATTATTTACCTACCCCATTAATCATGTTATTTTCTATTAAATCCCCATGAAATATTTCCTAGCCTAGTATGAGATCAGACTTCAGAACACACATTAATGATAGGATATTACACACATATGATTAAGATCTTATTAACCATCATACGTTAAGGAGATAAGTTATTTCCCATAACTAAGGATGGTTACCATTATCATTTATGCGATATATTGAAATAATTCTCAATGATGGGGAACTTTGTCCACTTAATCCCATTACTTGAATGGACCACATCATATCATTTGGAAAACCATTGGATTTCATCTATCCATGTAATAAATTTGGTTGTTGTCAGAACAATAGTGATATAACTCCATATGAGACCTCTAACCAACCATGTGCTCGCCTACCTAACCATGCACTATTGTCATCCTCTAAGCCCATATGTTGTTTCTCATTGATGTGACTTTACTCTATGCATTTTTTATCTAATTATTAAAAAAATATGATTCCTCAAAGTGAATATATCCCACCCATTACCATAAATACTTAGAACAATCCATTGAAAAAAAAACATTTAGGATGATGGGAAGAAAGGATATGAATCATATTCAATCCATCTAAGTAAATTGAAAGGTATTATCTACTAGAAAAATATTGGTATTAAAATTGAAGTATGTGAAGTGTATTAGATGAATTATAGTTGGTGATAAAAATTAATAAAATGGAATTAAGTTAACTTCATTAAGAAAAATACATTAAGATAATTGTATCCATAAAATTACATTATGAAAACTGCCTTAATTAAACTATAATAAGAAATATTCCTTAAGATAACTGCATTAAGAACACATCATTAAGTGGATTTTATTAGGATAAATTCATTTAGTGAATCTTACTAAGTGAAATTCCCCATGTGAATGAGACTAAGAAGAATACAAATGGAATATGGGAATGGGTGAAATTCACTAGGCATCATGATTCCCTTCATATAGTGCACTACTTATGAACATCGTAATAATCGTGAAGACTATGAAATCACCCTAAGATTCACCAAATTTCATTGGTATGGAATGGTTAACCTCAATCAAGTCCAAAAAAATTAATCCCTTACTTTGGATAATCCAATTAACAAGGCCCTCACTATGGATAATCACCTTAGTAAGCCCTCTATATGGATAAAAACCTTAACTATACCTCACTAGGGATAAGAATACCTTGTCATACACCTGGAAACGAATTAACCTAACTCACCTACAAGGTATGGTAACTCACTAAGAAGATCATGTTTATGCCCCTCTCAATATCCTTTTATCATTCCTTTTATTAAACATAGATCATAAATTGGCCTCATACTTAATTTTAATCCCTATACACGTGCTATATGGGCATCCAAATAGATTTAATCCCCAATACATGGCTTTACATAAGTCACTTATCATGTTAGGAATATAAGGGTAGCCGCATGAATAAGACACATTCAATCCCAAATCACTTTCTCTCATGAAATATGGTTATTCTACTATCACCTATTGTTTTTCACAAAGAGAATTAATCAAGAGGTTGTAGAGTTCCTTGGTTGATCAGTTCATTAGTATGAAAATGTTGCATATTATTCAAGATTTAATAAAAAGTTATTTCTATATGAATTAGAATTATATTACAAATTCGTTTATCAAATAAAGGTATACTACATGGACTGATCCATACATATGACCTTAAACTATGTCATTAAAAAAATATGTTTTTTATTCCAATTAATTTGGGTACAAACTATGCCTTTATGATACTCAAACCCAATATCCTCAAACATACCTTTATATTATGTGATGAGAATAATATGATGAATTTTAAATCTACTCAATATTCTCCTATTTGTTCTCCCATATACTCTATGAGTTGAGATTCTTCTCTCTTTTTCCAAATATGCATCCAGTCACTATACTAAAATTGGTCTCCCCATATATGAACCAATGGTGATCTATAAAATCTAACTTATACTCGCTTCCTCCTAGGTGGGGAGTTTAGGAAGTACTATTTGATGAGAAAACAACCACCTTATACTGATGACTATAAGGTAAATCATTCTTCCCTTATGAGGACCTAGGTATTCCTTTATTGATGAGATAAGTATGAACCAAACCTAATCTTATTTAGTTACCAATAAATGTTATGAACTAGAAAGGGACCCTCATGCATCATTCCCACACCAACCATTATTTGGAACCTTTCCCCTATTAGTCCATTAAACATGATGGAAAATTTAACAAATTAGTCCTTATCACATGAAATTAAATGGTATGATGTGTCCAATTAAGAGGCAAAAAATAGTGTAGGATTTGAGTGCTCTTCTGACAGGAATATATGGACCCACATTGAAGTTCAATCCCAACATCCCAAAACCAACAACCTCACTAGACATAAATAAATTCCATAATGTCCTACTATGGGTTTATAATAGATTACATCACTAATAATATGATGGTAAAGGAGAAACCCTAATATAAAAATATTTTTATATCTCTACAGGTCTTCGATCAAATTTTTGGTATAGATATAATCTATACTACACTAGTATTAGGGAAAGATCTATGGAAACATATAAAATTATTATGATATCCCTCAATTATATTATAATTCTCCCTAAAGGGTGTCATATGATTGAAAACCCATTCTCTCTACTAATCCAATTTCTGATGCATCACTAAAAAAACCCTAGTGACCCATTGGATTTGGAAAGTAGGTCTGGAATAAAATTTTCATTAAACTATTGTGGATGTGGATTTAGCATATTTTTTCCATCACTATAAAACAATAAAACACACTGAATTTAATCATTTTCATGTGATGTAAAACTATACTAATTTTTCCTTGTCATGTGACATAATATAGTCAGAAATCATCTTTCCCACATGATGTTAAACTTCACAAATATCATCCACATTCTAGGTGAAATTCTAACCTTTTCATTACCATTATACCACAAATTTATAAAATAACTATATGTGGAATGATTCCCACACGTGTCGTATACACCGTGATTTCTAGTATCTTTTCCATATTACTAACCTCTATATCACCATATTAAAAATAATTTTGATGCGTGGGGCACTCCCCGTGGTCTTCAAAATTTTGGGTGTGTGTTCCAAAATCATGAAAATTCACCTCTTTTGTATGTGATCTAAATCTACAAGCAAACCTTTAGTAAAATATGCATTATCTATGAAATTATTATTAAGAAAATTCCATGATTTTCATGTAGATGAGCTTGATTTATGGTGGGATTTTTTATAAAATATATGTGAATTGATTCTTATAACTACAATATAAATAGAGAAATCCTGGATCACCTATAATTCATCGAGTAGTGATTTTTTCGTGATACTAATCCCAAACTATTTGGAATAATTATTAGATGACCCCACCTCATGTACCCCTCGGATAGTGAAAAGTGAAACTATGTTCAAATTAGTCTATTCTTGAATTAACCAGTATTACTCATAAGAAATTAACATGTATGTCCTTTCATAATTTTCATTTGAAATTAAACTACAAATCAATCCCCTATATTCATTTTACCATCTCGTCTTTGGTTCCACTAATTTGGTGGCCCGAGATGGTTTGTTATGTAACCTCAGGTGTGATGCCCCATGCACCATAGGCTACCAACTAGCATCACTAGTCTTTAGAAAAATAATAGGGAGATTGTACCCACATATCAAATCAAAACAACAGTTTAAATTGTAACACCCCAAGCTTCCACGGTACGTTTCCTTTCGAATAATGCAATGGAATGCATTGTACGCAACTTCGAGATTTTAACAAACCATAACCAATCAAACTAGCCGTTATGAATAGTAATACCTAATTTTTGAAATTTTATAAATTCTATCTCTCAAAATGGAATTGATTTTTGGATTTGGAATATTGAAATTAGCCTAGGGTGAAATTTTGGTACTTTTCGGATAACTTTCATATTTTGATGAATAGTGAAAATTACTAAATTTTAATTAAAAACAACTTTTTTAATCAAAATAATTAATAGTGATAAATTATGAATTTGAGTGGTTTTAAAGTATATTTAGAATATATTTTTATCATGTAATTCAATGTGGGTCATTTAACATAATTTCACATTTAAACCAGACATAAACAAGTGCCAATCTTTTGATAGTTATTATCTCTTAAAAACACGCTTTTTGTTTTAACAACGGGAATTAATTTTAAATTAATTTCTGCCACTTCTGTGTTTTGAATTTGGAAAAATTGATTCCATATTTTGAATCATGATGTTCAAATTGTGTAAATAGGTAACTTTTATTTTTAGACATTTTGGATAATTACTTCGGTAAATATTTTATTTACCATGGTTAAAGGGTAAATCCGGTAAATAAGGGTTACAAAATAATATTATAATAATACTAAATTACCCTAAAACGTGTATTTACCCTAATGGTTGATACATTGTCGACCATGGGAATCTTTGGGTCGATTTTGGGACCCCATGGATCCACTTGTAAGTGATAATGACACTTTATTTTAATTAAGTTAAAATAAATACAAAAATGACACAAGGATATATCTTATAGAAAAACAACTGTTACATAGGGTTATATATGTTAGATTTTAGACTATAAATATTAATTAGAAATATAAAAATATTTCCTACATAAGGATATTTTATTTATAATTTTTAGACATTAAATAAGTTAATTTATTTATGACACAATGGTGATGCAGTAATTACCATAATAGTGAAAAATTAGAATAATTGATATTATATATACCCAAATAAATATAATTTGACACTTTTATTGAATTACAATAATTTTATAGGATAATATGACATATTATTATTTATTTAATTAACTTTTTTCGAAGTAATAAATCTGTTATGTGTTTCATAAAAATCAACTATTGAATAGTGTCAAAATTGACATAAAAGAGTTTTTAAAAACAAATATTATATTATTAATTGATATTAAATTCCTAAATATCTAAATTTCCACAAAGAAACTTATATCATGATAGATATATCATTACTGGACCACTTGGGGGTCTCTCGGATGTATATAGTAAGTTTATTAACTATATAATATAAAAATACAAAGTAACATGGTAAATGTCAAACTAATTAACTAAGAGTTAAAACTAAAAGATAAGGTTAATATAGTGACACAAATCTGTCTAAATTCTATTGGATGAATGTTTTCCGACTTATACCCTCCTTAAACTATGAATAATCAACTTTGGAGCCATTAGAAACCGAATATGAATTTATTATAAATTAATATTTCTAGCTTTTCCAAAGGTACCCCTCACCCCTCTTATAAAAGGGCACTCCTCCTTATCATTTCTTCACACCTTAAAAGCCATTTGGTTCGGCCAACCCATGCCCAAATACTCTCTCAACTTCCCTCACTACAAACTAGAGGCCTTAGTTTGATCAGAATGCAATCCTATGGAGCCCTTTTGATCAAATCAAAAGGAAGAACCCGAAGAAGAGGTAATGTTTTCACCACCCCTTTTCAAGTTCTTTTCTTCTTCCACTTCTTCTTTATTTGTTATTAACATTATAAAATAATAACACCAGTATCGTATATATACTGTGATGTTATTATAAATATGGTACAACCATATTCAGTATTCTATCCATCCATTGAATAACATGTCACCATACGTGCGTACGTACGGCTTACCGTCTCCACATCGTGGTGTAATTGTTATTCAATATATTATTATTTGGATGGGTATAATAATGATGTGTAACTAATTTAAATAATAAATATAACATGATAATGATTCTTTATATATGATATTCCATCCAATTATATATTATTTTAATATCAAAAAAATGAAATTGTCGCTCCTGCGTACGTACGGACTACCGTCTCCACGAACACGATGAGATTCATTCTCCATCATATCCATTCAAGTATAATTATAATTTGATGATTTAAAAATAGTATCTAAGGACTTGATATAATTCTGGATATGAATAATATAAATCCCATTAATAATGAATATGGCTCACATAACAAAGAATATAAAGTAAAATGAACCCGTTAACACCCGAAATGACGATAATTCTAAGATATTAGTAACAAATCAATGTTAAAAGATCATATATGATATCATATTAATGCATATGATTCTTTTATAATTAAATAACAATTATTTCACCATTATACAGGAGTTTAACCTACCGTCGACCAAGGAAAAAGTACAAAGTAAGGGGTTTCTTAACTCACTCTTAATTTCGTGAGAATTCCATTGTTCACCACTTAATTATTGTATGTGGTGTATGTGTACTTCCCATGATTGTATTCATTGTTTAATATACTTTAATTTATGGGAATTTACATCATCATGGTATGATACATCTTTCATGGGTGTATGTTTCGTAAGATACCTAATCGATAAGGGAATTTGAGATTTCAATTTCCACTCATTTGGCTTTACGCATATTTCATTGATTATATTACCCCAAGATTATGTGTGGAATCACTATTCATTTGATTATGTCATAATTTCCACTCCCCTTCCTGTGGATACACTTTTGATACACATAATCACTCCATTGATAATTCTCAAGTCATTGATATGAATTTGATAAGAGTAATTTTAACTCATTCACCATTTGTTGAGTTAAACATCCAATTCGTTGGTGTTGTTTTTTTACAAGAATATGTGTGAATATACTTTGATTCTTTTACACTGAATATCCAATCATATTTAGTGTATTTATATTTGTCACACATAATTATGTCGTTGATTTATCCTTAACCTAAGGATACGGCCTTTATGAGAGATATCATCTCAATTTACATTCCATTGAGACTTCTTTGTTGATATACACCAAATCACTTTTATGTGGTGTGTATAATGACCGACTAAAAATTCTTTTTTTTTATTTTGAAAACTACTTTTTCAGGTGAGCAGAAACCATGCACGTCATTACCAAAACACCAAATCCAAAAAACCGTGCAGACGAAATTCGCGATTGAATCAAAATTCAAAAACATGGCCAGTGAAGCACCTCGGGATGTGGATCCACGATCGTCCTCCTCGAGTCGCGCCCCCAATGCCATCATCACCGTCGGTAACATCAGCAGAGCATATTACAAAGTTTTGATTACCTCAATTATTTGTATTCAAGTGTCTCTCTTTTGGTTAGAATCTCTAACTAAAATACCATTTTTAAATGTTTTAAAGACTTATTCATCTAAATCTTTCTCATTAATGGCCATGCTTTAAAATTGGTTTTAAGGATTTATTTATATGGACATTAAAGTTTAGAAATTAAAACTCCTTTTAAAAAGTTTCAAAGTGGTATGGGACACTTTGATTCAAAAATCTATTTTTAAATGGCTTCTTGACAAATAGTGTGACTTTTAAATGCTTTCAAAAAAAAGGGGGATATTTCTCTCAAATAGTTTTGATGATTATTTTCATCTATGTCAACTACCTTCATTATTATTGATTGAGGTTAATGTGATACAATAAAATATTCCATATTGTATCGAATGAGTTATGTTTGACTGTGGATGTGCTATTTTTATACCATTCATAGTTTGTGGTTAAAGTATTGACATTTCGTATGCTAGTTTTAATATTAATGTTTCTGTTATGTTTAAACATGTTCATATGAGTATTGCATTGGACTTAATAAGTGACTGGTGGAGCCCGCTATAGATCCTCGATGCATCGGTAGGTCTCATGAGACAAACCAGTGTCTTGGTACAGGGCCTTGGCAAAATCTTATTTGTAGTCTTGGCACGAGGCCTTGGCTATGTGGTTATGATAGTCTGGCATTATGCATTCCATCATTATGAAAGTAGTTATTGATATTTCATGTGATTGTTCGACTAGTAGAATATCCATGTGAGTAAGTAAATGGCATTAATTTATTTTATCTTTTCCATTTTATGCTGAAGTTAAAGTTCAAAAGGATTTCGTATTAGTTATAAACTGCCTTAAGAGTTTATGCTTATCTATGAAATCTTCTTCTATAATGTTATCCTTATTGAGCATCTGAGCTCACCCCTTTCAATGTTTTATTTTTCCCAGGATTACGAAGAAGTAATTTATGAATGACCTGCAGGGATAGTATGAGGGGATATGAATACAAGATGTTGTTGTAGTTTTTTTACCTTATGATGTAATGTAAGACTTATGAATATATCTTGTGTTTCCAAGACTACTAAAATAATCGGTCTTTCGAGACTTGATCCTTTGTGATTATACCAATTTTATGTAATAATGCCCCGACTCTGGGTATCTAGGGTCGGGGCATTACAGTTGGTATCAGAAGAAGTTTAGTACAAACCTTGGAAGCTAGATTTAGATAAACTCTGATTAGAGCACGTAGACATAAGATGAACTTTAAGGATTAGTATAAAATATCTTACTAAAATTTTGGTAGTGTAGAGATTTTGTGAGTTTTCTGAGCAATACATCCCTGTCTGGATACGAGCAGGTAGAGGCGGCTCTGGCACAGATGTACCTAGGGGTAAAACCCGAAAACACCGCTTTGAGCTAGACTCGAACATGAACTAGTGCACAACAACGGGCCTTGATGCACTCTTGGTTACGACACTCCTGGGGGATATTCTTAGGATAATTTACATTTTCTTTACAAACTGATTTAAGTAATATATATAAGATGAGAGTAAATGACCTTGGTTAATCCTAATAAGTTTCAAATTGAGAATATGGTAACATGTTAATCTCTAAATGATTTTACGACTACAATTACTCACACAATGCTTTTTGGCTTTAGTCAATGGCTGGATTCCAAGGAAGACATAGTGACTTTTAGAATGATGTACAAGGTGGGAACGGTGGTGGTAGTGAGCAACAAAATGGAATGTTGATAGGCGTAAAATTTATCATCTTTATGCCAAATCAGTTTTCCAAAAATATGATCAACAACATATATATTAACCAACTCCCAGACTCAACAAGGAAGAGAAAGGTGATTAATGATAAGAGCTCCAGCAATGGAGACCATGGAGAAAAGAACCCTCAATTTTCATCATGCAGGAAATGTTGAAGGAGACACCCAGGAAAGTGTCTCAATGGGACAACGAAATGCTTTATGTGGGGGAAGGAAGGACACAAAGTAAAGAATTGCCGAAGAAAAATGAAGAGTATTATGGAAGAAGATAAAAATGGTCCCAAGAGTCCATTTACAATCATTTGCTGTAAATGTATGGGACCTGGCCATTACCCGAGTGAATGTCCTATTCTATAGGATATTTTCTTGGTCAAAGAAGAAGATATGTGGAAATAAATGGTTGGAGAAATGTTTAAAAAGTATTAGCCCTCCTTGTTGATGGGTTTACTTTGGAATAATTTTCTCTTGTTTTTGTAACCCCACAATTTGCCATGTGAGAATGATATTTGAGGAAGAAATGTCTCCTCTTGTGGATATAGGTATAAATAACCATTTGGTTTTATATGATCATTGGGGTTTGAGAGAATTATAAGTTATTATAATTTGGGATGAAAATGAAAGGTATGATATAACATTTGTGGTTAAATTATGTTATTTCGAGGAATTTATCTCATTTTGGTAATATTATGAAATATAGTTTTTGAAAAAGAACAATGTAACACCCTGAGATTTTATGAAAAATATTCTTTTTAATTTCATTAATGTCTTGTGTTGTACGCTACACCAAAAAGAGATTTCTTAACACGCATCCTTTACTTGCCTTGCATTACACGCAATCGCTACCTTCCTCGATAGTGTGTGTAGTACGCAATACTGAGTTTCACTAAACAACGATATGCTATTAAAATATTATTAAAACTAGCCGTTATGAATAGTAATAACCAATTTTTGAAATTTTGTAAATTTTATTTTTCAAAATGGACTTCATTTTTGGATTCGGAATATCGAAATTAGCTTAGGGTGAAATTTTGGTACTTTTCGGATAAATTTCATATTCTGATGAATAGTGAAAATTACTAAATTATAATTAAAAAAATTAATCGAAATAATTAATAGTGATAAATTATTAATATGAGTGGTTTTAAATTATATTTAGAATATATTTTTACAATTTAATACAATGTTGGTCATTTGATGTAATTTCACATTTAAACCAGTCACAAACAAGTGTCAATCTTTTGATAGTTATTATCTCCTAAGAACACGCTATTTGTTTTGACGATGGGAATTAATTTTTAAATTAATTAATGAAACTGATATGTTTTGAATTTGGTAAAATAGACATCATTTTTTACTTCATAATATCAAATATAGCTTAGGCCTAATTTTTGGTATTTTTCTGAAAACTTTCAATTTTTGATGAATAGTGAAACCACTAAGTGGTAGTTAAAAAACTGAATTTTTCATAAAACTTAATTTTACCGCTTCTGTGAGTGGAATTTCAAATATCCGAGAGACACGGTTGATGTCGGTAAGTAAAATGTGGTTCAATGAGATGAAAATAATTTTTGGTGAATAGTAACTTTTTACTTTTATTTACCATGGTTAAAAGTAAATGGGGTAATTAAGGGTAAAAATGATATTATTATTACCCTAAAACATGTCCTAATTCTATTGGACAAGTGTAATTCGACCAAAAACAACCTTAGGAATAAAATATGACCATTTAGGCCTACTTGGACTAGATTAGGACATCTATTATTAATTTATTTAAAGAAGGGCTAAAATAGTTAAAATCAATGTTAAATAAGTAAATCATTTTTAATATGGGGTTATACATAATATAAATTCGACTATAAATATTAATTAGAAAGATAAAATTATTTCCTACATAATTGTATTTTATTTTTAATTTTTAGACATTAAATAATTTAATTTATTTATGACACAACGATGATGTAGTAATTGTCTTATTAATAAAATATTGACATAATTGATGCTATAAATGCCCAAATAAATGTAATTTGAGACTTTTTATGACTTAAATTAATTTTATAGGTTAATATGACATGTTATTGTTGATATATGTAACTGGTTTCGAACTTATCATTCTGTTATGAATTTCATAAAAATCATGTACCAAATAGTGTCAAAATTGACATAAATTAGTTTTTAAAACAAATATTATATTATTAATTGCTATTTAATTTCTAAAAATCTAATGTTCGGCCAAATGACTTAGATAAGGATATATATATTAATAATAAACAACTTGGGGTTCTTTTGTCTTGTTATGGTAAGTTTAATAACCATATAGTGTAAGAAAACAAAAATACACGGTAAAAGTTAAATTATTTAACTTAGAGTTAAATCTAATTGATAAGGTAAAAATAATAACCTTAACTTTTCTAAATACTATTGGATGAGAGGATTTCGACCCATCCCCACTTTATCTTCTAAATAAGACCCTTTGGAACCATTATAAACCGAATTTGACCTTACTATAAAATAATATTTTGAGATTTTCCTAAGGTGCCCCTCTCCTCCCTTATAAAAGGGCACCTCCTCCCCCTCTTCCTCACACAACTTTGAGCCTTCACGCTCGTCCAAACCCTGAAAAAATCTCTTATCCACTTCCCTAGTATCATACTAGAGGTCCTGGTCTTCTTAAAAGACCATCCTTAGTTCTTTAAGTGGAGGTTAAGAAAAGGCGCGTCAAAAAGAGGTAATATCCATTACCGATCTTTTTCAATTTCTTTCTTCTTCAACTTCTTCTTCTTTAGATGTTTCGTGATAAAGTAATAACATTGGTATTTAATATATACTGATATGTTATTATAAATATGAAACAACTCTAATTAACCTTCTATCCATCCTACGGAAAAAGGAAATCACCGCGCGTGCGTACGTACGGAATACCGTCTCCACGCCGTGGTGTAATCTATTTTCCACCACCACCATATTTGGATGGGTATAATGGTGTAATGAGTAACTATATATGATTATTATAAAGTGATATTGATAATTAAATAGTATACATACCCTTCAACACAATTCCATGACCATGGGAATGATATCATCACTCGTGCGTACGTACGGACTACCGTCTCCATGATGCGATGAGATTCATTATCCTTGTTAACCATTCCAGAATGATTATAAAGTATATATAATGAATAATAATGAAATATATGACATGTTAAATATACTGGATTTATGTATATATATATATGTCATCTACTTACTTCCATTCAAGACAATAAGGAAAGGAAAACAGCGTTCATGCGTACGTAAGGACTACCGTCTCCATGAACGGTGTGTTTCATTTCATTTATCTATCTATTATATATATATATATATATAATTAATATATATGATATATAAATCATATTTTATATTCTGGAAGTATTTAAATCATGAAATAAGTAATAATAATGTCGAGAACAACAAGTCTAAACACCTATGATAAATGAAACGATTTTACCCAAAATGCTTCTTTAACATGGAATTTACAAAAGAACGGGTAATATAAAGTCATAAGTGAACCATATATGATATCATAACAATGAATATGATTCTGTAATAAGTTAATGACATTATTTAAATCATTATACAGGAGGTTCGGATACGTACAAAGAATATCGGACATAAGGTAAGGGAAATATCACAATCTCATTTTTATCCGAGATTGTTTATACATTGGTATTTACTGGGGTGTATTTTATCATCCACATACATGTTTCGTCAATATGTAATATTATTTCCATCCACCTACAATTTTTTATATTTAATTTTACCCTTCGGTGAGTTTTTAGTAAAAGATATGAAAGGAATCTTTTGTCGTTTTTTTCGTACGAGGTACTTTTTGACTTTTCCGACAAAAGTATGAGAAGAATGTTTTCTTTTAACTTATACGGCATGAATGGATTTTTAAAACATTATTTCCAAGAATCATCCCTTACAATTTTTCAAGTTTATTTTTAATCAACTTCTTGTAGTTATAATTTTATGACATGTTATGAAATGGAAAGTGTTTTTGAAGTGGAAAGGATATTTTCCTCAATAATGGATTTCAAGTGTTTTATCAAAATTATTTTCCATCTAAGATAATAAAGGGTTCTGTTTTTATACCTATTATTAAATATATTTGATTATGTTGTGATGGAAATATTTTTATGAATTCCTTTATCTTATATGAATTTTTTTATGATGTCATAATGTTTAAGAATCCCATTTTTATTACATGGGTTATGCTATGATGTATGGTTTATGATTTTGTAACACACATAAGAATGGTATCATTATGAGATGGGTGGGACCTATATATCCCTCCAATTAATTGGGTAAAGATTTTATATCTCATGAGATAGACATTGATGTAACGGTAGGTTATACTGGTTCAGTGAAACAGGACTGAAACGAGGAATGAACACGGTTCAGAAAGGGACTTTGTCCACTAAGATAGTCTTGGCAATGAGTCTTGACTGATAAAAAATGATTCTCTATTATTATGTGTGTATGCCACAAAGCTTCATGTTTTATGTTATGATTATTGGGATTTCAATTCACTACTATGATTTATCCCATGTTATGAAATTATGCTCTCTCTTTTGCAGGTCAAGATTTCCAAAATGTTATGTTCTTATGAATATGATGTGATTGATTTTTCTTTTGTTTACCCTTACTGAGAATTTGAGCTCACCCTTTTATGTTTTATTTTCCCCGGGATATAAAGAAAGGTTTTAGGTAAAAAAAGGAAAGATCTTTATGGGAGATGTTGAAGATCATTCACCACGTTTAGAAGATTATATTCCGAGTTTCCAAAGACACTAAACTATTACGATCCTTGTGTGTGTGTGTTTGTTATGTACTAAGTATTCCGCAAAATTAATGTAATGTCCATGTACTTTAAGCTTAGGGTCTCTACAGTTGGTATTAGAGGAAAGTTTTAGTCAACCATTGGAAACTAGGATGTGAAAATGTTAGTGAGATCCCTAGAGATATTTCTAATGTATGTCTAGGGATGTCTCTAAGGACAAGTATATGTATAGGATACAGTCCTAGAACTACGGTAAAGATCATATAATTTAACCTAAGATGTTAGATATTGAGGATACTCCCCCTTTATTATGTTGTTTTCCCTAGCATGATTTTTTCCTCTCACACTATTCTTTTTGGGTTTTAAAAAATGGCTGGAAACAAGATGATTCACGATAATGGAAAATATTATGGACAATGGAATGATATTCTTCATGAGAAACCAAATGAAATGGGATTTTGAATTCCAACCATCATTATTATACCGAATCCGCAATCTCATAATATGATCAATAAACTCAAATTTGGTATTTTTCATGACTCGGCTAATAAGAGAAAGATGGAGTTTCATGATGATCATAGAGGAACGAAAGTTCAATTTCCCCTATGTAAATCATGTGGGAAAAGGAATCAAGGAGAATGTTTCAAGGGAACTGGAAGATGCTTCTGGTGTGGAAAAGAATGACACAAAGCCAGTAAGGGCAAAGGAAAAGGTTCAGTTAACACTATGGATGAGGATAATGGTATTGCTACGACATCAACAATGGTTAAATGTTTTAAATGTGGAATGTACGGGCATTATGCAAACCAATGACCTAAGGTAAAGTCTCATAAAGAGAATCATTACGGTCGTATGAGTAGTATTTATGTTGATGATGATGAAGAGACTACAAATGATATGTGAGTTGAAAGAATTGTTGAAGCTCAGTCAATGGTTTAAGAAGGTAGTGGAATGATTACATGTTTATCAAGTGTAATGTTGTATAAGTAATCTCATGGTACTATGGATAAAGAGACATCTAAGGATTGTTATACTGTTGTCTTTCATTGAGTTTTGAATGTATATGATTAATGGTACCAGTATCAATTAAAGGATATTCACATATTTTTGGAATATAGATGACATGCGCATAATGAATGGATAAGGATAAAATTAAATGTTTGACAGTATTCATGAGCTCATGACTGATATAAGGAGAAGGTTATATAATGGACTGAGTATATAGAATTTTTGGATTTTGGTATGTGGAAAGAGTTAACTTTTGACAGCATTCATGTTTTCACTAAGGTTTAATGGGTATTCATTTTTCAAGATAATACATGATTAAGGTATTCACATTATTCGAATGTGACCAACAAGATATATGGGCGATAAATGATGGTATTCACATGCTTGGTTGATGACATTTCAAGTAATCATTTTCTTTATATTATGAGCTTGGACCGAATTATTTCCTAAAGATTGGAATGGATTATGTTAGACATAAGTTAGTATTGTTTAAGGATAGAACTTTTGATATTATTTATGTGATGTTATAGTAGTGTAGTTTTAGAAAAAGGACAACCTGCAGGACGGGCGATAGCCCATCGCGTCGGACAGGGTTGTGGGAATCGAACCCACAACCGAAGTGCGACTGGCCTTTATCGCCTGCCACTGGCCTACAGGAAGTCCCTGTTTAGTAGAAACTAGTTTTATTATACTAATCAGTATGATATATGAAGTATAAGTCCATTTTAGGAACTATATATGATTAATCTCACTATAGATGGACTTATGTATTTTTTGATAACTTTTCTAACCCTTTTGTTTGAGACAAATGGAATGGCCCATCATTCTATCACATGATCTGCTAACACATCACGAATGACAAATTCAACTTCATTTCTTTAAGAGATTAAGTGGAAATTGTCCAAATAATGACAAACGGTAAGACTATACCAAAATCACAAAATTATTTGTTCTAATTTCATCAACTTTAGAGAAATGATCTTGAAAACCAAAAATGTTGTCCTAGTGATCTTATATCTGATGAATCAGATGGTACCTTAGATCATCACAAATTTATGGCTTTTTGATTGCTGTATTTTCCATAGCCATGTTCTCTACCACTCTCCATCAGAACATGGTGGTTAAATTTCTCTTCCATATCCATATTTTCACCTATGTGGAAACCTAGTGATTAGTTTATTTGGGTAATCGTTACATTTCATACTTTAGTTTTTAAAGCCATGTTTTGGTATTCCTTTTTACGATGTGGGTTTCTATTAAAGAAATTTTCTAGTAGTAAACCATTTATAACCCCGATGAATTTTGAGGGCGAAATTCATTTTAAGGGGGGTAGAACATAACACCTCGAGATTTTATGAAAAATATTCTTTTCAATTTCATTAATGTCTTGTGTTGTAAGCTACAACAAAAGGAGCTTGCTCAACATGCATCCTTGACTTGCCTTGCATTACACGCAATCACGACCTTTCTCGATAGCGTGGGTAGTATGCAATACCGAGTTTCACTAAACAACGATATGTTATTAAAATATTATTAAAACTAGCCGTTATGAATAGTAATAACCAATTTTTAAAATTTTTTAAATTTTATTTTTTAAAATGGACTTCATTTTTGGATTAGGAATATTGAAATTATCTTAGGGTGAAATTTTGGTACTTTTCGGATAACTTTCATATTCTGATGAATAGTGAAAATTACTAAATTATAATTAAAAACAACTTTTTTAATCGAAATAATTAATAGTGATAAATTATTAATTTGAGTGTTTTTAAAGTATATTTATAATATATTTTTACAATTTAATAAAATTTTGGTCATTGGATGTAATTTCACATTTAAACCAGTCATAAACAGGTGTCAATCTTTTGATAGTTATTATCTCTTAAGAACGCGCTATTTGTTTTGACAACAGGAATTAATTTTTAAATTAATTAATGAAACTGGTATGTTTTGAATTTGGTAAAATAGACATCATTTTTGAGTTCATAATATCAAATATAGCTTAGGCCTAATTTTTGGTATTTTTCTGAAAACTTTCAATTTTTGATGAATAGTGAAACCACTAAGTGGAAGTTAAAAAAAACTGAATTTTTCATAAAACTTAATTTTACCGCTTCTGTGAGTGGAATTTCAAAACTCCGAGAGACACGGTTGATGTCAGTAAGTAAAATTTGGTTCAATGAGATGAAAATAATTTTTGGTGAATAGTAACTTTTTACTTTTATTTACCACGGTTAAAAGTAAATAGGGTAATTAAGGGTAACAATGATATTATTATTACCCTAACACATGTCCTAATTCTATTGGACAAGTGTAATTCGACCAAAAACAACCTTAGGAATAAAATATGACCATTTAGGCCCACTTGGATTAGATTAGGACATTTATTATTAATTTATTTAAAGAAGGATTAAAATGGATAAAATCAAAGTTTAATAAGTAAATCATTTTTAATATGGGTTTATACATAAGATAAATTCGACTATAAATATTCATTATAAAGATAAAAATATTTCCTACATAATGGTAGTTTATTTTTAATTTTTATACATTAAATAATTTAATTTATTTATCAGACAACGATGATGTAGTAATTGTCTTATTAATGAAATATTGACATAATTGATGCTATAAATGCCCAAATAAATGTAATTTGAGACTTTTTATGACTGACATTAATTTTCTAGGTTAATATGACATGTTATTGTTGATATAAGTAACTTTTTTCGAACTTATCATTCTGTTATGAATATCATAAAAATCATGTACCAAATAGTGTCAAAATTGACATAAATTAGTTTTTAAAACAAATATTATATTATTAATTGTTATTTAATTCCTAAAAATCTAAGGTTCGGCCAAATGACTTAGATAAGGATATATATATTAATAATAAACAACTTGGGGTTCGTTTGACTTGTTATGGTAAGTTTATTAACCATATAGTGTAAGAAAACAAAAAGACACGGTAAAAGTTAAATTTTTTAACTTAGAGTTAAATCTAATTGATAAGGTTAAAATAATAACCTAAACTTGTCTAAATCCTATTGGATGAGCGTATTTCGACACATACTCACTTTATCTTCGAAATAAGACCCTTTGTAACCATTATAGACAGAATTTGACCTTAATATAAAATAATATTTTGAGATTTTCCTAAGGTGCCCCTCTCCTCCCTTATAAAAGGGAACCTCCTCCCCCTCTTCCTCACACCACATTGAGCCTTCATGCTCGGCCAAACCCTGCTAAAATCTCTTCTCCACTTCCCTAGTATCATCCTAGAGGTCCTGGTCTTCTTCAAAGACCATCCTTAGTTCTTTAAGTGGAGGTTAAGAAAAGGCGCGTCAAAAAGAGGTAATATCCATTACCGGTCTTTTTCAATTTCTTTCTTCTTAAACTTCTTCTTATTTATATGTTTCATGAAAAATTAATAACATAAATATTTAATATATACTTATATGTTATTATAAATATGAAACAACTCTAATTAACCTTCTATCCATCCTACGGAAAAATGAAATCATCGCGCGTGCGTACGTACGGAATACCATCTCCACGCCGTGGTGTAATCTATTTTCCGCCACCACCTTAATTGGATGGGTATAATGGTGTAATGAGTAACTATATATGATTATTATAAATTTATATTGATACTGAAATAGTATACATACACTTCAACACAATTCCACGACCATGGGAACGATATCATCGCTCGTGCGTACGTACGGACTACCGTCTCCACAACGCGATGAGATTCATTATCCATGTTAACCATTCCAGAATGATTATAAAGTATATATAATGAATAATAATGAAATATATGACATGGTAAATCTACTGGATTTATGTATATATATATGTCATCTACTTACTTCCATTCAAGACAATAAGGAAAGGAAAACAGCGTTCATGCGTACGTACGAACTACCGTCTCCATGAACGGTGTGTTTCATTTCATTTATCTATCTATTATATATATATATACTGAATATATATGATATATAAATCATATTTTATATTCTGGAAGTAAGTAAATCATGATATAAGTAATAATAATTTCATGAACAACAAGTCCAAACACCTAAGATAAATGAAACAATTTTACCTAAAACGCTTCTTTAACCTGGAATTTACAAAAGAACGGGTAATATAAGGTCATAAGTGAACCATATATGATATCATAACAATGAATATGATTCTATAATAAGTTAATGACAATATTTAAATCATTATACAGGAGGTTCGGATACGTACAAATTATATCGGACATAAGGTAATGGAAATATCACAATCTCATTTTTATCCGAGATTGTTTATACTTTGGTATTTACTTGGGTGTATTTTATCATCCACATCCATGTTTCTTCAATATTTAATATTATTTCCATCCACCTACAATTTTATATATTCAATTTTACCCTTCGGTGAGTTTTTAGTAAAAGATATGAAAGGAATCTTTTGTCGTTTTTTCGTACGAGGTACTTTTTGACTTTTCCGACAAAAGTACGAGAAGAATGTTTTTTTAAACTTATACGGCATGAATGGATTTTTAAAACATTATTTCTAAGAATCTTCCCTTACAGGTTTTCAAGTTTATTTTTAATCAACTTCTTTTAGTTATAATTTTATGACATGTTATGAAATGAAAAGTGTTTTTGAAGTGGAAATGATATTTTCCTCAAGAATCGAGTTCAAGTGTTTTATCAAAATTATTTTCCATATAAGATAATAAAGGGTTCTGTTTTTATACCTATTATTACATTGACTTGATTATTTTGTGATGGAATTATTTTTATGAATTCCTTTATCTTATATGAATTGTTTTATGATGTCACAATGTTTAAGAATCCCATTTTTATTACATGGGTTATGCTAAGCTGTATGGTTTATGATTTTGTGGCACACATAAGAATGGTATAATTATGAGATGGGTGGGACCTATATCTCCCTCCAATGAATTGGGTAAAGATTTTATATCTCATGAGATATACATGGCTAGAACGGTAGGTTATACCGGTTCAGTGAAACAGGACTGAAACGAGGAATGAACTCGGTTCAGAAAGGGACTTTGTCCACTAAGATAGTCTTGGCAATGAGTCTTGACTAATAAGAAATGATTCTCTATGATTATGTGTGTATTCCACAAAGTTTCATGTTTTATGTTATGATTATTGGGATTTCAATTCACTACTATGATTTATCCCATGTTATGAAATTATGCTCTCTCTTTTGCAGGTCTAGATTTCCAAAATGTTATGTTCTTATGAATATGATGTGATTGATTTTTCTTTTGTTTACCATTACTGAGAATTTGAGATCACCCTTTTATTTTTTCTTTTCCCCAGGATATAAATAAAGGTTTTAGGTAAAAAAAGGGAAGATCTTTATGGGAGATGTTGAAGATCTTTCACCACGATTAGATGATTATATTCCGAGTTTCCAAAGACACTAAACTATTATGATCCTTGTGTGTGTGTTTTTGTTATGTACTATGTATTCCTCAAAAGTAATGTAATGTCCATTTACATTATGCTTAGGGTCTCTACAGACAACACGTAGACCGTGTGACAACCCGTCGCGTCAGACAAAGCTGTGGGAATCGAACCCACAACCAAAGTGCGATTGGGATTTATCGCCTACCACTGGACTACGTGAAGTCCATGGTTAGTGTGACTATTTTTTTTAGTTAAATGATTTTATTGATCAATAATATGTTGATTTGGGTTCTTATGTCTTATCAAATGAATACCCTTAGTATAGGAAAATGATTTGGTGATTAAGTTATAAATGTTATTTTGGAAGATGTTCACTATGTTGGGAACATTATATGTCCAAGGAAAGTAGAATACTATAGAATGTCATTAGAGGAGTAATGGTGGATTTTTAACTATGTTTTTATTGTGGATCTATAGTGATTTGGGTTATTTATGGAAATGATTAACCTATAATAAAGAATATGTGATTAGGTTAATTAATTTTAAGTATGTGTCTTTAAGAGTAGATGATGTCATTTAGAGATACAATTTAACTTGGAATACTACATTATTATAAGTTTTGGGTTTCAATATTAGTTTGGATTATATTGAAGGATTTTAAGGAAAATTTATTATTGAATGGTATTTATTTAACTTTGGGGTATTGTTGGTTTAATTTTAGAAATTAAGATTAGTATTTTTTTTCTTCTCTAATAGAATATACATTTGGGGGATCATCAGATCATATACTAACCATTTTGGTTTTGATTAATCTCTAAAGACAAGTTAAATATATAGTTTATCCTACATGGATCATGTATTTCTATAGAAGTTTATTCTAGCTCTTTTATTATGACCAAGTCTTCTGGAATACTCATTGTTCAAAAAAAATAAGTTACTGGTAAAAAGTTATTAAATAATGAAACTCTACTTAAAAAGTAAGTATATCTCTTTATGTTCTTAGTCAATATCATAAATGAATTCCTCGTCCTTATGTAATCTAACTTAAAACAAAAAAATGTTGTCCGTTTACTTTACTATAAGGAGACAAATGGCCGTTTGTCCCAACACAAGTTTGTGGTTTTCTTATTGTTAAATTTCTCATGATCATGATTTCTATCCCTCTCCATCAGAACTTGACACTTGGTTTATCATCCATATCTATGTTTTCCTACATGGAATCCGAGTATGGGTTATCTTGGATGACCTTTATACCTCTCTTTCTTTCTTTTAAAGTGATAGTTTTATTGACTCTTTTTCCGATGTGGGACTTTCCATTATATTGCAAAGCACAATTTTAAAAATTTTGAGGACGCAATTTATTAAAGGAGGGGAGAATGTAACACCCCAAGCTTCCACGGTACGTTTCCTTTCGAATAATGCAATGGTGTGCATTGTACGCAACTTCGAGATTTTAACACACCATAACCAATCAAACTACACTATTGGAAATCTGACCTTTCCCAACGCTTCTATACCAACGGTTCATAAAAACTGTTGGTATAGGTTCCCTTTCCCAACGGTTTGGCCAAACCGTTGGGAAATCCCACTTTGAGGCCACCTTTCCCAACGGTTTGGGAAAACCGTTGGGAAAGCCCACATTGTGGGGACCTTTCCCAACGGTTTTGGCCAAACTGTTGGGAAATCCCACATTTTGGGGACCTTTCCCAAAGGTTTTGGCCAAACCGTTGGGAAAGGTCCACTTTGTGGACATCTTTCCCAACGGTTTGGCCAAAATCGTTGGAAAGGGTATACCTTTCCCAACGGTTTGCCAAAACCGTTGGGAAAGGTCCCCCATGGATCAACCTTCATCTAGAATCAAATCCAGGCAAAAAATATATTCCAAAGGTTGTCAAAACCGTTGGTATAAGTCTATACCAACGGTTTTGACAACCGTTGGTATAGATCCTTTGATTTTTTATCATCTCTTCTTACCCATAACATTATATAAATAAAAATTTAATATAATTATGAGAATATATATATATATTTATGTAATTATATACACAAAAGTCATGTTAGGTTAGTGGTTAAGTCGTTCAATAATAAACTAGGGGTGCTGGGATCAAATCCCAGCCGATGTTTTTTTTGAAATACATATACCAACGGTTCCACAACCGTTGGTAAAGATTTTCATATTAATTATACCAACGGTTTCCAAAACCGTTGGGATATGTCTATACCAACGGTTTTGGGAAAACCGTTGGTATAGACCTATCCCAACGGCTAACTTGGCCACGGTTCTCCAAACCGTTGGTATATGTTAGTTTTCCAGTAGTGCTAGCCGTTATGAATAGTAATACCTACTTTTTGAAATTTTATAAATTTTATCTCTCAAAATGGACTTCATTTTTGGATTTGGAATATCAAAATCAGCCTAGGGTGAAATTTTGGTACTTTTCGGATAACGTTCATATTTTGATGAATAGTGAAAATTACTAAATTTTAATTAAAAACAACTTTTTTTAATCAAAATAATTAATAGTGATAAATTATGAATTTTAGTGGTTTTAAATTATATTTAGAATATATGTTTACCATGTAATACAATGTGGGTCATTGAACATAATTTCATATTTAAACCAGACATAAACAAGTGTCAATCTTTTGATAGTTATTATCTCTTAAAAACACGCTTTTTGTTTTAATAGCGGGAATTAATTTTAAATTAATTTCTGCCACTTCTGTGTTTTGAATTTGGAAAAATGGATTCCATATTTGGAATCAGGATGTTCAAATTGTGTAAATAGGTAACTTTTATTTTTAGTCATTTTGGATAATTACTTCGGTAAATATTTTATTTACCATGGTTAAAGGGTAAATCCGGTAAATAAAGGTTAAAAAACAATATTATAATAATACTAAATTACCCTAAAACGTGTCGTAAACCTATTGGTTGATACATGGTCGACCCTGGGAATCTTTGGGTCGATTTTGGGACCCCATGGATCCACTTGTAAGTGATAATGACACTTTATTTTAATTAAGTTAAAATAAATACAAAAATGACACAAGCATATATCTTTTAGAAAACCAATTGTTACATAGGGTTATATATGTTGTATTTTAGACTATAAATATTAATTAGAAATATAAAAAGATTTCCTACAGAAGGATATTTTATTTATAATTTTTAGACATTAAATACGTTAATTTATTTATGACACAATGGTGATGCAGTAATTACCATAATAGTGAAAAATAAGAATAATTGATATTATAAATACCCAAATAAATATAATTTGATACTTTTATTGAATTAAACTAATTTTATAGGATACTATGACATATTATGATTGATTAAATTAACTTTGTTAGAAGTGATAAATCTGTTATGTGTTTCATAAAAATCAACTATTGAGTAGTGTCAAAATTGACATAAAAGAGTTTTTAAAACAAATATTATATTATTAATTGATATTAAATTCCTAAAAATCTAAGGTTCGTCCAAGAGACTTATATCATGATATTTATTTCATTAATGGACCACTTGGGGGTCTCTTGGATGTATATAGTAAGTTTATTAACTATATAATATAAAAATACAAAGTGACATGGTAAATGTCAAACAAATTAACTAAGAGTTAAAACTATAAGATAAGGTTAATATAGTGACCCAAACCTGCCTAAATTCTATTGGATTAATGTTTTGCGACCTATCCCAACCTTAACCTTTTCATAATCAACTTTGGAGCCATTATAAACCGAATATTAATTTATTATAAATTAATATTTCTAGCTTTTCCAAAGGTGCCCCTCACCCCTCTTATAAAAGGGCACTCCTACTTATCATTTCTTCACACCATAAAGCCATTTGGTTCGGCCAACCCCTGACCAAAAACTCTCTCAAATTCCCTCAATACAACCTAGAGGCCTTATTTTGATCATAAAGCCAACCTAAGTAGCCCTTTTGATCAAATCAAAAGGAAGAACCCGAAGAAGAGGTAATGTTTTCACTACCCCTTTTCAAGTTCCTTTCTTCTTCCACTTCATCTTTATTTGTTATTACCATTATAAAATAATAAATCCAGTATCATATATATAATGTGATGTTATTATAAATATGGTACAACCATATTCAGTATTTTATCCATCCTTTGAATAACATGTCACCATACGTGCGTACGTACGGCTTACCGTCTCCACGTCGTGGTGTATTTATTATTCAATATATTATTATTTGGATGGGTATAATAATGATGTGTAAATCATGTAAATAATAAATATAACATAATAATGATTCTGTATATATGATATACCATCCATTTATATATTATTTTATTATCAAAAGAATGATATTGTCACTCGTGCGTACGTACGGACTACCGTCTCCACGAATGCGATGAGATTCTTTCTCCATCATATCTATCCAAGTATAATAATAATTTTATGATTTAAAAATAGTATCTAAGCACTTGATATCATTCTGGATATGAATAATATACATCCCATTAATAAATAATATGGCTCACATAACAAATAATATAAAGTAAAATGAACCCGTTAACACCCGAAATGAGGATAATTCTAAGATATTATTAACAAATCAATGTTAAAAGATCATATATGATATCATATTAATGCCTATGATTCTTGTATAATTAAATAACAATTATTTAACCATTATAAAGGAGTTTAACCTATCGTCGACCAAGGAAAAAGTACAAAGTAATGGGTTTCTTAACTCACTCTTAATTTCATGAGAATTCCATTGTTCACGTGGTGTATGTGTACTTCCCATGATTGTATTCATTGTGTAATATACATTATTTTATGGTTATTTACATCATCATGGTATGATACATCTTTCATGGGTGTATGTTTCATAAGTTACCTAATCGATAAGGGAATTTGAGATTTCAATTTCCACTCATTTGGCTTTACGCGTATTTCATTGATTGTATTACCCCAAGATTATGTGTGGAATCACTATTCATTTGATTATGTCATAATTTCCACTCCCCTTCCTGTGGATATACTTTTTATACACATAATCACTCCATTGATAATTCTCAAGTCATTTATATGAATTCGAGAAGAGTAATTTTAACTCATTCACCATTTGATGAGTTAAACATCCAATTCGTTGGTGTTGTTTTTTTACAAGAATATGTGTGAATATACTTTTATTGTTTTACACTGAATATCCAATCATATTTATTGTATTTATATTTGTCACACATAATTATGTTGTTGATTTATCCTTAACCTAATGATACGGCCTTTATGAGAGATATCATCTCAATTTACATTCCATTGAGACTTCTTTGTTGATATACACCAAATCACTTTTATGGGATGTATATAATGTACTTTGGAATAAGTATATCATGAATCCCTTTATTCTCATGATATTACAAAGTTTTTATTACCTCAATTATTTTTATTCAAGTGTCTCTCTTTTTGTTAGAATCTCTAACTAAAATACCATTTTTAAATGTTTTAAAGACTTATTCATCTAAATATTTCTCATTAATGTCCATGTTTTAAAAATGGTTTTAATGATTTATTTTTATGGACATTAATGATTATAAATTAAAACTCCTTTTAAAATGTTTCAAAGTGGTATGGGACACTTTGATTCAAAAATCTATTTTTAAATGGCTTCTTGACAAATAATGTGACTTTTAAATGATTTCAAGAAAAAGGGGGATATTTCCCTCAAATAGTTTTGATGATTATTGTCATCTATGTCAACTACCTTCATTATTATTGATTGAGGTTAATGTGATACAATAAAATCTTCCATATTGTATCGAATGAGTTATGTTTGACTATGGATGTGCGATTTTTATACCATTCATGGTTTGTGGTTAAAGTATTGACATTTCATATGATAGTTTTAATACGAATGTTTATGTTATGTTTAAACCTATTCATATGAGGAATGAATTAGACTTAATAAGTGATGGTTGGAGCCCGCTATAGCTCCTCGATGCATCGGTAGGTCTCATGAGACAAACTAGTGTCTTAGCACAAGGCCTTGGAAAAATCTTATTTGTAGTCTTGGCACGAGGCCTTGGCTATGTGGTTATGATAGTCTGGAATTATGCATTCCATAATTATGAAAGTGGTTATTGATATTGCATGTGATTATTCGACTAGTAGAATATCCATGTGAGTAATTAAATGGAATTAATTTATTTTATCTTTTCCATTTTATGCTGAAGTTAAAGTTCAAAAGGATTTCATTTTAGTTATAAACTGCCTTAAGTGTTTATGATTATCTATGAAAGATTCTTCTATAATGTTATCCTTATTGATCATCTGAGCTCACCCTTTTCAATGTTTTATTTTTCCCAGGATTATGAAGAAGTAATTTATGAATGACCTACAGGGATAGTATGAGGGGATATAAATACAAGACGTTGTTGTAGTTTTTTTTACCTTATGATGTAATGTAATACTTATGAATATATCTAGTGTTTCTAAGACTACTAAACTAATCGGTCATTCGAGACTTGATCCTTTGTGATCATTCCAATGTTATGTAATAATGCACCGACTCTGGGTATCTTGGGTCGGGGCGTTACATAAATAATATAAAAAGATATAACAGACTATATAAATACAAAATGGAACAACATAGGAATACTTACAATAATAAATCTTATGAAACATGTCATAAAAATGATATGTCTATAATACATGTTAAATAGTCATACAATGGAAACCATAAATACCAAAGCTCGAAAAAACCCTAAACATGGTCTCAAGTCCCAACTCGTTCCTAACATACCATGCTTCATCCTATCATCTCAAACAAATACCAAAAGGTAGGTCCTTATCTTGAACTTGTACTTGGTAAAAATTAGCATCAACTCAGGTACCCAAGTGCCATGGCAGCTCGGGCAGGCTATGAATACAACTCAGTAGTCCACCCTAGTGGTGTCTACAAAAATAACAAATCTAAACAATAGTGTATGAATAATAAATTGTAATATGATAATAAAAGTAGAATGATTAACAATAAATCGTTATTAATTATCCATTTGGACTCTTAGGTCGCATCATGTGAAGTATAATAGAAAATAGAATAAACACAAAATAAATAAGGTTTCACTATTAGACAGTGTTCAATTTAACCATAATTCCCTTTGGGGTTCAAGTTATACTCAACCTAATCACACCTACTTCGAAAAATTCCTGTAATATGAACCATATACCATAGGGGTAACACATTATTATACAAGGATCATCTGTCCATATATCCAAATTAGGGATGTGTAATTATTTAACTAGAGATCCCAAACTATGTTGTGGAATATCATGACCAACATTTTTTCTATGGTGTGGAACTCCATGAACAACACACATTACTCAATGTGCACTTCCAAGACCAACACCATTACCATGGTGTGGAACATAATGAACAACACCCATTATTCAATGTGGAGCACCATGAACAATATAATTACCTATGTGTGGAACACCTTGACTAACACCCATAACCATTTCACAAACATTCACCTTTCAAGACCTTTAAAACCAAAACACGGCTCAAATAAAACCACACTAGTTTCATATGTCGTAAATAAAAAAATCCAGTCACCCTTGTTAGACATGAAGAAGCCTCCCTTTAAAACATGGGTATTCGTCTTTGAAAACCCAAACACCGCCCAATACCTTCATTTCCATTACAACCATTGAATGATCTATAAATGAATTTTCACCAATGGAGCGACCACAAACCCATTTCAAATCATCATTGAAATATATTTAAAACCCCTTTAAAATTTACCTTGAGCTCGAAACCTCATTTTAAAAACTCATTGAATTTAAATCATAATTTTCAATCATTGAAAACCACAATTAGATCAAAATATAAAGCACATAATTTAAACCATTTCCTAAAGTCTCAATGGAATTACATAGAATTTTATCACATAAACCATTTAAAATGATCATCTTAACATGTCACAAGAACTTATCAAATAATTATACTAGTATCCAATTAAACATTCTAGCATAACAAATAAAAAATCATGTCACATTTACACTCATAATTTATCTATCTCATCATTTAAAATTTCATTACACCACTTTCAAGTGATTGGTATACACCATGGGTAGTGACCAAGTTGTCATGATGTGCCAAATTGATTATGATTTTCAGGATGATTTATAGTATAGGGAAGACCCTAGTTCATCTCTCAAGGAGCATTGATAGGTTTAGAGTATGAATTTTAAATAAAATTCTCTAAAATGGCATGGTTTAGAAAACAGTTTTAAGAAAATGACATGATCTAAAGAGTATAACAGTTGACATATTAAGGTGGTGTTTTAAGAATTATTAGTGAAGGATGTCATTTCAAGTTCACTACAAATATTGGACAGTTCATTGTTTTGAAAAATAAAAATGGTTTTGTTTATTTTTTTCATTTAGGTTTGTCAAGATATTGATTCCACTCTTGCCTCTTAAATCATTGCACAAAGTACCAACCATTGACACAACAATCATCTTTTCAAGGGTTGGACCTCAAGAATAAAGATAAGGCTACCAAATCATACTAATATCTAATTTATGTGTGAGATAACTAAGATGCTTCTATTTCCCAATATGAACAACCCAATATTCTCACTTGAAATCTCAACCTAGTCGGTATTGAAATAAAAAGTTGTTTACATAATTATAACAAAATAAATATACTCAGAGTATAATAAAATAAAAATTAAGAATAAGTGAAATATTTAACATACAAATAAAACAAAACCAGTAGAAGAAATATTGTCGGAACTCCCACCCATGTATGTGTAGCTCCCTAAAAATGATCATCCACTGTTTAGCTCTCCATCGAGAGGATGAGGAGGCTCAGGTGGGACTTCACCTTCAACCTTGATCTCCCTATGATTATAGTAGAATACAGAACTTCATGGATGAAGAGAGTACTCATTTGGGTCTCCAAAATACCAATTATCTTCCTCATGTCAAAACGTTCAAATGAGGATCCCAAGGTTCCATTTTATAGGCAATGTGGAAGGTTGTTTTGGGCCCACAGATTTCATAAAACCACTTATCCCATGGTTTTCAGTGAGTATAAAGCCTTATCTCACTTTAGAGAAAACTAAAAACGTGTTTTAACACCTATGGAATATCTACACTAAAAATACGGCTTCATTTTGACACATACAACTCAAGATATGGATATATCACAGCACACCACTTTTGACTTCATGCAGATTTGGTGTGCTAGAAGGATTAGGTCAATTGGGAAACTTAATGGACATATTGAGATTATTTTTATTCATATTAAATTTATCCCAGTTCATTTATGATAGGCCACAAAATATAATCCCATTTTGAGGCATGGTTTAGTAGAATTGTGTAGTGGATTCCACCGATATGTTTGGATCCTACGCAGTTTGGCCCATTTTTCTTGAAAATCATCACGGGCCCTCCAAATCACCTCCACCTATAATGAAATTATCAAAAAAAGTAAAATTTGATCTTTTTAAAATTGATAAAAAAATAATAATTGAATCAATAAATGATTAAAATTTATTATTATATTTTTAATTAACAATACAAATTCAGTTTAACACAATGGTGTAAGGGTGAAAATGAAACAGTGAATTGTGAGGTGATCATACCCCCACACCTAAACATTTTTACTCTAGGGAAATGAAATATTTCCACAAATTATGCATGTAGATATTTCATACTTCATAATGATTTAACATTCAATTTAAATTTAATTCCTAATAGTAATGTGATCAAAGAAAAAAATCTCACCGAGGAGTTATTCTCAATGATCATGGAAAAAGATGTCTCAAAAATTGTATTAGAATAAATTCCAAGTGATCCATGATACCAATCGAATAAAATAATTCAAAACTTGATCATGTAAATAACTCTTCACGTGTGTGTGTGAAAATCATTTAATTCTATTCTTCCCAATTTATATCGAGTAAATATAAGTTATTTTAAAATTTGTCTACATATATGATCCTTCCACCGAAACTGCCCGGTATCCATTGTAATAAAATTTCAAGATCCACTCACATAAGAATTCCCATAAGTCAAATGATAATATACTGACCTATATATCTCAATATTTTTTACATTTCATCACTCCCCTCGATGTTTTTTTTTTGTTTTTGTTTTGTTTTTGTTTTTTTAGGGCATAAATCAGTCGGATAACATGTACACACACATAGGTCAATTTGGTACAATAATGAAATAGATTAGATAAGGAATGAACTTATGGAAAAATAACTTATAAATTTAAGAAAAATTAACCTATCTTATATTTACCTTTTATTAAGTAAGAAAATTTCACACTTCATGGTTGGGTGCAAAGGTGTGTAGTGAAATTAAGTGACACAATTTTCCCTTAAGCTACTCACACAAAGAGTACCATTCTTCTCAATGGTTTCAAAATTATACAACCATTTATATCATTGAAAAACAAAAAAAATATCAAGAGAATGTCACACTATAGTATTAAATTCTTTCTAAATTTCACATTTCTTCAGAAATTATTTTTTGAATGTTAAAAAACATAAATTAAAAAAAAATACACATATATTTTCAATAAAATCCATTATCCAAAGGGAACTATTTTCCATGATAAAGTGGATATAAAAAGTAATATTTTGGAAGAAATGTGAGGGGGGGGGGAATGGGGAACGTAAAAATACTATTCAGTTAGCTAAAAATAGAAATAGAAGAATGGTGATGAAAATTTCTTACTAACCCAAGAATATAACCATCTTTCAAACCTAAAGTGTGAAATGTACTCACTATAATTAAATATACTATGGGAAGGGAGGATAAAACCATGTGTCTTTCATTCATAGAATACTTCTTGAACTTGGAGTTCCTCCATTGAGGACTCCGAAATGGCTTCGTTCAACAGCTTCACTCGCTACCATTGACAGTGAAGGTTTGCTAGGTTTATTCATTTTGACCCTGAACAAAACCAAATGGATAAACATTATTAATAGTTTATAGGACAAAATAGTGGGAATAAATCTTACATGGATTCAAAATCATCCTTACATTTTAAAGGAGATCCTTCTTCCCAATTTGTAACTGATGATGAAGGATGATACGGTCGTGGGAAACCTTGTCTCACTCAATATAAATATGGGAGTTCCAATATGAATCTCTTCTCATCTCCTCCAGTTATTTAATCTGTATCTTCCTTTAAAAACCCGCACCAGAAAGACTAGAATTTCATTGTTTAATGTCCTAGTAGGCCCGATGCTCTATCTCATCAGGGAGATGAAAACTATTTCCAAACATAAGGTTATAAGGTGACATTCCAATAGGAGTTTTAAAGGAAGTATGGTAAGTCCATAATGAATCATCAAGTCTAATACTCCAATATTTTCAATTTGGTTGAACTGGTTTTTGAATAATTTGTTTTACCTCTCTATTTGACACCACGACTTGACCATTGGTCTGTGGGTGATAAGTAGTAGACACTCTATGCCCGACCACATACCTATGCAAAAGAGATTACATTGTTTTGTTTATGAAATGGGAACTCTAGTCACTAATGATGAACCTAGGTAATCCAAACCGTTGTAGACATGGGTTTTCAAAAATTCCAAAATAGTCTAGGAATCATAATCCCTTGTGTCTTGTGCCTCTACCCATTTTGAAACATAATCCACTTCCAGAAGAATGAAAAGGTTCCCAAATGAATTAGGAAATGGTCCCCTAAAATCAAATTCCCCAAACATCAAAAATGTTATGTAAGAGAAAGGGTTGTTATGGAATTTCATTTCTTTTAGACACATTCCCCATTCTTGGATAATGAGGACAAGATTTACAAAAATCATGGGCATTCCAAAAATGTGTTGTCCAAAAGAGACCAGAATCAAGGAACTTGCGAGCAGCCCTTTGGGGACCAATGTGGCCCCCACAAGCAATAGTGTGATAGAACCTAAAAACAGACTAAAACTCACTATATATAACATAATTCATGAGGACTTAATCACTACTTGTGTGCCTAAGGTAGGGGTCAACCCAAATGTACCAACGTGACTCATGTCTTAGATGGTCGGCATGGTATTTATTGAAATTAGCCGGAATGAAAGACGTTACTAAATAATTTTCAATTTCAGCATACCTAGGAATAAAATCTTGCACTCGGTACAATTTCTTGTCTGGAAATATGTCATTTATAAGAATACAATGGGATGAGTAAATGTCAGAGGATGGGTGGATCCTACTAATATGGTTACCCACCAAATTCTCTACGCCTTTTTTATCTCTAATTTATAGATTTAATTTAAAAAGTAAGAGCATTCATTGAATCATATGTTGTTTGGCTTATGGTTTCTTAAGGAGATATTTTAGGGCTTCATGGTCTGAGAACACAATGAATTTGGAACTCAAAAGGTAAGACCTGAATTTATCCAATTAAGACACAATGGGAAGAAATTATTTTTCAGTTGTGGTGTAGTTTTCTTGCATAGGATATAGTGTACATGAGGCATAGGCAATTACATGTGGATATTGATCGACCCTTTATGATAAGACTTCTCAAAATTCATAGTTATAGGTGTCACACATGATCCAAAATGGTAAATCCCGCCATGGTGGTTGGATTACTGGGTGTGATGTGAGACTCCATTTTGACCTATTAAAAGCTTCCTCGCATTTTTTATCAAAAATCAATACCTTTTATTTTATAGAAATTCAGATAGGGGAGTGAAACTTTTATAAATTCGTCAATGAAACAATATTAAAATGAAGCATGACCCAGGAAATACCACACATCCCATACATTTTTTGGGAATGGTAGGGAAGAAATGAAATCCACTTTTGATTTATCAACTTGGATACCATCCCCATAAATAACATGTCCCAATACTATACTTTATCACACCATGAAATTGAATTTCTCATAATTTAATACAACATTATTTCCAATACATCGATATAGGAGTAAATCAAGACTACTCAAACATTCATAAAAAGAGGATCCATAAATAGTAAAATCATCCATGAATACATCCATGAAATTCACTAGGTAATCCAAAAAAATACAAAACAATCATTGTTGGAAATTATCTGGAGATTACACATACCAAATGGCATCCTCCTATATGAAAATGTACCAAAGGGGCAACTGAAGGCTGTCTTTTCTTGATCCTCAAGGGAAATATGGATCTGAATTTATCCAGAATACCCATTAAGAAAATAGTAATGGGACTTCCCTACTATCCTCCCTAGAATCTAGTCAATGAATGGAAATGAAAAATTTTCCTTCCTAGTGGGTTGGTTTAAATAGAGATAGTCTATATAGAAACACCAACTATTATGCACACAAGTTGGAACCAATTCATTATTTTCATTTTTTATTATTGTAAGACCATTTTTTTAGGAACCATTTTTACTGGAATGACCCATTGGATGTCAGATATGGGGTAAATGATTCCAGTTACTAAGAATTTTGTTACCTCTTTTTTAACAACATCTAGTAGGTTTGGGTTCAGTCAATGTGGTGACTACCTCACTAGTTTAGCCTCATCATTTAACAAAATATGATGTGGGAAAATTGATGTCTAATTCCCATAATTTCAGCAAGTTTCCATCCCAAATATTTTTTATACTCCCTCAAATGTTCAAGAAGTCACAATTCATGATCTAGAGGGACTAAACTAGAAATTATGACATGAATCTTGTTTCTATTCTCAATATATAAATATTTTAAATCGTTATGAAGTTGTTTTAGTTTCAGTTTAAGGGGATTTTGAATTTATGGTAGTGTGTGTGAAAGTGAGAGGTCACTAATCTCATCTAACTACTAAACGGTATCATCCCCAGATGAGGAATGATCTTTTAAAAGATTATCAGTATCATTTATGTTTATGTGATCCTCCATGTTCAATAAATAACCAATTCATAAAAATGCATGACATTTTTCTAAACAGGTACAACATTATATGAATGATTCATTTCCCAAAATTTAAATCAATGATGAAAACTCAGAAAGGGGATCAAGGGAATGAAAAGTTGTTTTTTTAGAGTAAGGGAGTACATCAATTGAATTAATAGAGAGAGGAATATTCTTCTAAGGGGTGATTAATGGTGTCAAGGATGTTTAAGTGGAAAATTTCACCACCAAACTCAATAGATAATGAACCATTATGGACATTAATTATAGTTTTTGTAGTTTTCAAGAAGGTCTCTCCAATATAATAGGGGCATGTTTATTCATCCTATCATCTACCATTTTTAGCACATAAAAATCAGTAGAAAATATTGAATTTTGTACCCCCACAAGAACATCCTCTAACACACCCAAGGGGTGTGCAGTACTACAATTTGTGAGTTGAACAAAAATTCATGATGTCTTTAGTTCTCCTACCTATAATGAAGAATAAATGTGGTGAGGCATAACATTTATAGAATCACCCAAATCAATTATATCATTGAAAAATGAATTCTCCCTTATGGTGAACAGAATCGAGAATGTTCTTGGATCATTGCATTTGGTGGGAAGTGATGGCTCTATCAATCTTGAGATGTTTCTCCCCAATCTCACATTCTCATCACCTCGAAGTCACCTTTATTTTGTACACATCTCCTTCAAAAACATTGTGTATTGTGGAATTTGCTTCATGGAATCAATTAAAGGAATGTTAAACTACACTTTTTTATGGTTTACAATATTTCCTTATCAAGTTTAGTTTTTTTTTGTTTTCTTGGTTGGGTGACTTTTTGGGGAAATGGAAGAGTAATGGTTGGGCTTGGTGACTCATTAACAGACACACTCTTTCCTTAGGAAGGGCTTCTCTCAAGCCATGGTTTTTCCACATTTTCTGTAATTTCAAAAGGTGGGATGTTTTTTTCCTTAGGATGGGATGACTCGAATATAGGATTAATTTGGAATTTTATTTTTTTCACTCTTAATGGTGATGGAACTAACAATTTCTTTATCCCTAGGGATGACTACTAGTAGAGAAGGTAGTTTACCCAACCCATGACTCTGAATTTCTCCCAAAGAGTTAGTGAGTTCAGCCTAATTGGGTTTTTAGGTCTTGTATGGCATCTTGGTTAGTCTATTGGAATTGGAGATTATTGGAAGTTGTTTTTTCATCATATATTCTAGGCTACGCTCATGTTTTGGAGGGGGTGGTTAGAAAGGCCTTTATAGTGGTTGGGTGTTTCAAGGTGGTGTGGTGGATGACTACTCTATCCCTATTGGTTCCATTATTGTTTAGGTTTCTTTGAATACCCCCTTGCCTATAATCTTGTTTTTTCATTCAACCTAGGGTTGTATGAATAGTAAGGATCTTTCATAAAGGGTTGGTTATAAGGGCATCGTGGAAATATTTTCTCACAACTCTCAGAAGTTTCTCCTAGTTTGGGGCATTGTTCAGAATAATGGGTGTCAGAAGAATATATCCCATAATGGATATGAGGAGGAGAATGGGATTTCCCTTAAGAAAGAAAATTTCTTTGAAGAAGGGTACTTACCTCTTTGAACTTCATATTCACCTTCTTCTTAATTTCAGTACTTTTCACCTGATGGACACCTCAAATGGGTACATTGGAAATTAAACCAAATTGTTGAGTGTTATGCACGATGTTCTCAATCAGGGTTGTTGAAAAAATTGGGGTATTATCAACTAGTGCACCACTTATAGAATCATCAATTATATTTTGATTAATAAGAATTAAACCTTTATAAAAATACTATATTAAAAGTTCATTAATTATTTGGTGGTGTGGGAATCTTAAAAAAATCCTTTTAAATCTTTTACAGTATTCATGGAATGTTTCCCCTTATGACTTTTTTATACCACATATTTATTTTCTTATTGTTTTAGTTTGAGAGGCTGGGTAATATTTTTCATGAAAAAGGTGTTTAATGTCTTCCCAGCCTCTAATTGATGAATTGGCATAATAAAGCAAATTTTTTGCAGTATCTTTGGATAAAAAAAGAAATTCAAATAGATTTACTTATTATTCATCCATATTTGTATCATTTAATGTAGAATAGAAATTATGAAATTATTTTATGTGCTTATGTGGATCTTCTCCCACGATTCCTTGTAATCTTGGTAACAAGTTAATTAAACCGGATTTTAGTTCAAAATTGGGTGTCTTGCATAATATTTGAATATAAGTGGGTTGGATATCAACATTAGGAGATGATAGTTCTTTTAATTTTTGGTTGTTTTCATCCACGTTATAAACGTTAATTTCAGTTTCTAATTTGGTTCTAGAAGAATAGAGGTTTAGAAAAGTCTCAAGTTGTGGTGTGTCCTCCTTCAAAGGGTTGTCTTGTGTGTCGTAGTGTTATTGACAAAGGATTCTCTCTGGATAGGGTTCAAAAGGTAGTAAATCTCCTAGAGTATAATATGTCATGCATATAACCTACAAAAGAAATAAATCATAACAAAAAATTGTTGGTAAAGGTATAAGATAAAACAAATAAATATTGGTAAAAATTACAAAAAAAAATTAAAAACACGCACTAAAAACCAATGTGTTCCCTGGAAATGATGGAAAAATTTGATCGTGTTGTCATGATAAATCAAATTAATTAGGATTTTAAGGTTTATTTATAGTATACGGTATACCATATGTCATCTATAAAAGAGAATTTATAGGTTTAGAGTATGAATTTTAAAAAAAACTAAAAGGGGGTGGTTTAGAAAACAGTTTTAAGAAAATAACTTGATTTAAAGAGTGTAATAGTTGACAGATTAAGGTGGTGTTATAAGAATTATTAGATAATGAGGTCATTTAAATTTCACTACACATCTTGGATATCTTATTGTATTGAAAAATCACATGGTTATGTTTAATTATTTCATTGACGATTGTTAAGATCGTTATTCCCCTATTGCCTCTTAAATCGTTGCACAAAGTACCAACCCTTGACACAAAAATCATGTTATTAAGGACTGGATTTCAAGCATAGAATGAATGCTACCAAAGCATAATAATATCTTATATATGTTTGAGAGAAAAAGGATGCTTGTGTTTCCCAATAGTAACAACCCAAAATTACCACTTGAAATCTAATCCCAATCGGTGTTGAAATAAAAAGTGTTTCACATAATTATAACAAAATAAATGTACACAGAGGGGAATAAAATCCAAATTAAACTTTAATTGAAATATTTAAAACACAAATTACACAAAACCAGTAGAATAACAAGTGGCGTAACTTCCTCCCAAGTATGTGTAGGTCCCTCAAAATGATTTCCCACCATTTTTCTCGTCATCGAGAGGATGAGGAGGCTCGGGTGGAACTTCGCCTTCATCCTTGATCCCCCTATGAGGATAGGGGCCTCTATAACTTCTTGGACGAATAGAGTACTCATTTGTGTCCCCATAATTTAATATATTTTCCTCCTAACTGAACTTTCAAATGATAATCCAAAGGTTCCCTTTTATATGAAAATTGGAATGTTGTTTTGGGAACACAAATTTCTTAAAACCACTTGGAACATGATTTTAGTTGGGTAGAAAAACTTATATCCCATTAGAGATAACTAAAAACATGTTTCCCCAACTCTGGAATATATTCACTAAAACGTTTCCTTCATTTGTACACCTAAAACTCGAGGTATGGAAAGATTACAGCACACCACTTTTGACTTCATACAGATTCAATGGGCTGGAAAGATCATGTCATTGGGGCCACTTAATGGCCAAAGTGGTCTTACTTGTCTTGAGATGAAATTTATCCCATTGAATTTGGGACCATCTTAAAAAATTGCATCACATTTTTCTATATAGTTTAGTAGCAGTGTGTGGTTGAGTCCACTAGTGTTCTTGGATCCTATGCAGTTTGGCCCATTTTTCTTGAACATCATCACGGGACCTCCAAATCACCACCACATACAATGAAATTATCAAAAAAATAAACATTTACCATTTTAAAAGTGATAAAAACAAAATAATTGAATCAAAAAAGAAGTGAAATTTGTTATTATATTTGGAATTTACAATACACTTTTTGTTTAATACAATGGTGTAAGGGTGAAAATGAAACAGTGAATCGCGATGCGATCACATCCCCACACATAAACATTTTCACTCCTAGGAAAATTCATATTTCCAAAAATAATTCATGTAGCTACTTCCAACTTCATAAAGATTTAACATTCAATGTAAATTTAATTCCTGATAGAAAGTTTATCAAATCAAAAATCCCACCGAGGAGTTATTCTCAATGATCATGGAAAAAGAAATCTCAAAAATTGTATTAGAACAAAATTCCAAGAGATGCATGATACCAAAAAAGAAAATAATTCAAAATGTAATCATGTTATTAATTCTCTACATGTGTGTTTGAAAACCATTTCATGCTGTTCTTCCGACTTTTTATCGAGTAAATATAAGTTTTTTTAAAAATTATCTACATACATGATCCTTTCCACAGAACTTTCCCTGCATACATTGTAATAAAATTTCAATACCCACTCACTTATGAATTTCCGTAAGTCAACCCATAATATCCCAACCTATGTATCCTCATATGTTGTACATTTCATCACTCCCCTCAATGATTATTTGTTTTTTTATGGTGTACAATAGTTGGATAATAATTACACACACATAGGTCAATATTAAATAGTAATTAAATAGGTCATATAATGAATGAAAGTATGGAAAAATAATTTATAAAGTACCGAAAAATTATCCAAACTTTTATTTACCTTCTATTAAGTAATAAATTTTCACACTTCATGGTTGGGGTGAAAAGGTGTGTGGAGAAATTAAGTGACATATTTTTACCTTAAACTAATCACTCTTAATATACCATTCTTCTCAATGGTTTAAAAATTATAAACCCATTTATATCATCGAAAAATAACCAAATTTCAGGAGAAAGTCACACCATGGTATTAAATTCATGATGAAATGCACATTTCATCAGAAATATTTTTTAATGTTAAAACAACATAAAATAAATAAATTCCACATGCACTATCAATTTACTTCCATTATTAAACGGGCATTATATTCCCTAATAAATTGGGAATAAAAAAGTAATATTCCAGCAAAAAAAGTGATGGGGGAAGGGGGAAAGTAACAATACTATTCTGCAACCTAAAATAGAAAAATAAGAAAGATGATAAAAATTTATAACTAACGTTAGAATATAACCATCCCCCCACACCTAAAGTGTGCAGTGTCCTCATTATAATAAAATAGAATATGGGAAGGAAGGACGAAACATGGTGGTTTTCATTCGTAGACGGCTTCTTGAACTTGGAGTTCCTCGGTCAGGGACTCTAGAATGGCTTCATGGAAGTGCTCCAGCCGCTATCCATTAATAGTGAAGGTTTTCTTGGTTTCATCATTTTTAACATGAAATCACCAAATGGATAAACATTATTAACAGTGTATGGGCCAAACTAGTGCTAATGAATCTTACATGGATGCAACTTCATCCTTGCATTGTAAAGGAGGACCTTCTGCCTAATTTTGAACTAACGATGAAGGATGAGATGGTCTTGGGAAGCCTTGGTTCACTTCTTATAAATCCAAGTGTTCTCATATGAATATCTTCTCATTTTCTCCAACTCTTGAATCGGAAACCTCCTTTGAGAACCTTCACCATAAAGACTAGAATTGAATTCTTTAATGGACCAGTCGACATTGTTCTCTATCTCAACAGAGATATGACAACTCTTTCCAAACACAATCCTATATGGTGACATTCCAATGAGAGTTTTAAAGGCAGTATAGTTTTCCCATAATTAATCATCGAGTCTAAGGCTCTAATATTTTATATTGGGTTGAACTATTTTTTGAAAAAAAAATACCTCTCTATTTGACACCTCATATTGACCATTGGTCTATGGGTGATAAGCAGTTGAAAATCTACGCCTGAACCCATACCAATGAAAAAGATATTGAATTGTTCAGTTGTAGAAATGAAAACCCTAGTCCCTGATGATGAACCTAGGTAATCTAAACCTATAGAAAGTTTTTATTCTCAAAAATTTTACAATATTCTTTGAATCATCGGTCCTTATGGCTTGTGCCTCTACCCATTTTGAAACATAATAAACTACTAAAAGTATGTAAAGTATCCCAAATGAATTTGGGAATGGTCCCATAATGTCAATTCCCCCAAACATCATAAAATACCTGGAATAGAAAGGGTTGTTGTGACATTTCATTTCTTTTAGATGCATCACCCATTATTTTATAGAGAGGACAAGATTTACAGAAATCATCGGCATCTTGAAAAAGGTTTTTCCAAAAGAGACTAGAATCAAGGACCTTGCGAGTAGTCATTTGGGTAAAAATGTGTCCCCACAACCAGGAGTGTGACAGAACCTAAGGATATAATGAAACTCTCTATCAAGAACACAAATCCTAAGGACTTGATCACTACATGTGATACAAAGGTATGGGTCAGCCCAAATGTAACAACGGGATTCATGTTCTAGACGATTGTCTTGGTTTTTATTGAAATTTTTTGTAATCCAATATGCTTCCAAATAATTAACAATTTAATCATACTAAGGAATTTCATCTTGAACTCAATATAATTGCTCATCTAGAAATATTTCACAAATGGGAATACTAGGGGATGATTCAATGTTCGAGGATGGGTGGATCCTATTAATATGGTGAACCACCAAATTCTATTCTCCTTTTTATCTATAATCTCTTGGTTTAATTCTTGAAGGAGGAGCATCTAGTGAATGAGATGTGGTTTGGCTTCCAGTTTCTTAAGGAGATACCAAAGAGCTTCATGGTCTGAGAACACAGTGACCTTGGACCCTAAAAGGTATGACTTGAATTTATCCAAGGAAAAAACATTGGAAAGAAATTATTTTTTTGGTGTGGTGTAGTTTTCTTGGGTGGGGTGTAGTATACGTGAGGCATAAGAAATGACATGTGGAGCTCAATTGAACCGTTGTGATAAGACTTCTGCAACTGCATAGTTAGAGGCATCCCAGATTAGATCAAATGGTAAATCCCACCAAGTTGGTTGGATTAATAGGGGTGGAGTGAAACTCTATTTTATCTTATTAAAATATTCCTCACATTATTTATCAAAAACAAATTCCTTTTCTTTTTAGAGAAATTGGGAGAGGGAAGTGCAATTTTTCTAAGTTCATGAATGAATCTATTGTAAAATCCATCATAACCTATGAAAGACTGTACATCTTGTAAATATTTTGGGAATGGTAGAGAATAAATGAAATCCACTTTTTATTTATCAACTTGGATACCATCCCTAGCAATGACATGTCTCAATACTATAACTTATCACACTATGAAATGGAATTTCTCATAATTTAATATGAGATTATTTTCAATACAGTATCGTGGGACTGATGCAAGACTACTCAATCATTCATTAAAAGAGGATACATAAATAGTGAAATAATCTATGAATAACTCCATGAAATTCAACAGGTAATTTTAAAAAAATTTAACCATGCATTGTTGTAAAGTACCTGAAGCATTACAGAGACCAAATAGAATCCTACTATTTGAAAATGTACCAAAGGGGCAAGTAAAGGTTGTATTTTCTTGATCCTTGTGGGAAATATGGATCTAAAAGATTCCAAAATAACCATCAATAAAAATAGTAATGGAACTTCCCCATTACCCTCTCTATAATTTGTTCAGTGAATGGAAATGGGAAATGGTCATTCCTAGTGGGTTGGTTTAAACGGCGTTAGTATATACAGACATTCCAACTATTATGCACATGAGTTTGAACCAATTAATTCCTTTCATTTTTTATTATTGTAAGATGAGTTTGTTTGGGAACCACTTATTCTGTACTGAACCATTAGCTTTCAGATATGGGGTAAAATATTCTAGTAGCTAATAATTTTTTTACCCCTTTTTTAACAACATCTAGGAGGTTTGGGTTTGGTCGAAATTCTGACTGCCTCACTAGTTTAGCCTCATCATTTAACAATATATGATGTGTGGAAATTAATGGGATAATTTTAATAATTTTTGAAATTTTCCATCCCAAATATTTTTTATACTCCCTCAAAAGTTCAATAAGACATTATTCATTCTCTGGAGGGAGTGAACTAGAAATAAGTATAGTCATCTTGTTTTTGTTCCCAAAATATTAATATTTTAAATCTTGAGGTAGTTTTTTTAGTTCCATTTTAGGGAGATTTTGGATTTATGGGAGTGTGTGTGAAAGTGAGATTTCACTAATCTCATCTAAATACTCAATGGTATTATCCTCATATCAGGAATGATCTTTTACAAGCTTAGCTGTATTAATAATAGTCATGTGATCATCAGTGTTCAATAAATAATCAATTAATAATCATGCATTGAATTTTTCTAAACTGGTACAAAATTATATGAATGATTCATTTCCCTACATTTCAATCCATGATGAAAAATCATAAAGGGGATCAAGGGAAAGAAAATATTTTTTCAGAGGAAGGTACTGCATCAATTGAATTAACAGAGAGAGGAATGTTCTTCTGAGGGGTGATTCATGACATCAAGGATGTTGAAGTGGAAAATGTCACCACCAAAATCCATAGATAATGAACCATTGTGGACATTATTTATGGTTTTGGTAGTTTTCAATAAATGTTTCCCCAATATAATTGGGGCATGTTCATTCATCCTATTATCTTTCATTTTTATCACATAAAAACAAGCATGAAATATTAAATTGTGTACCCTCATAAGAACATCCTCTAACACACCTGAGGGGTGTGAAGTACTTTTATTTGCGAGTTGAACAAAAAATAATGTTGTATTTAGTTATTCAACCTACAATGAACAGTAAATGGAGTGAGGAATCAAATTTATATAAGCACCCAAATCAAGAATAACATTGGAAAATGAATACTCCCCTATGGTGCACAGAATCGAGACTGTTTCAAGATCATGGCATTTAGTTGGAAGTGATGGATCTAACAATTATGAGATGTTTCTCCCCAAGCTCAACTTCTCATCACATTGAATTCACCTTCGGTGTGTACACATATCCTATAAAAACATGGTGTATCATGAAATTTTATTCACGATATATATCAAAGGAATATGAAGCTGTGCTTTTTTAATACTTTCCAATATTTTCTTATCAATTTCAGTTTACTTTTGTTTTCTTGGTTGGGTGGCTCTTGGGGAAATATAATAGGAATGGTTGGGTGAGGTGACTCATCAATAGACACACTCTTTCCTTTGTATGGGATTCTCTTAGGACTTAGTTTTTCAACATTTGGACTAATTTCAATAGTTGGGCTAGTGTTTTCCTTAGGAGGGGATGACTCTAATAGAAGATTCATTTGGATTATTAGTTTTTTTCACTCCCAATAGTGATGGAACTAACATTTCCCTTATCATTAGTATTAACTACTGGTTGATAGGTAGTTTATCATACCCATGACTTTGAATCTCCCCCACAGAGTTTGTGAGTTGGCCTAATTTGGTTTGAGGTCTTGTATGGCTACTGGGGTGGTTTTTTGGATTTGGAGATTGTTGGAAACCATTTTTTCATTATATCTTCTAGTCTAGGCTTAGGTTTTGGAGGGGGTGGTTGGAAAGGCAATTATAAAGTTTGGGTATTTCTAGGTGGTGGTGGTGAAGGACTACTCTGCCCCAGTTGGTTCCATGGTGGTTGAGGTTGGCTTTAATACCCCCTTTCCTATAAATTTATTTTTATTTCCACCCAAGGTTTAATGGATAGTAATTTTATTTCCTAAACTGTTGGTTATAGGGTTATCCTTGAAATAATTCATCAAAACTCTCAAAAGTTTCTCTTAGTTGGGGCCATTGTTCTGAATAATGGGTCCCATAAGAACATATTCCATAGTGGGTGGGAGAAGTAGATTGGTATTTCCCTTGGTAAAGATCATGTTTTCGAAGAACGTACTTACCTCTTCAAACTAAATGTCCACCTTCTTCTCAAATTTATTACTTTTCACCTCATAGACACCTCGAATGGGTATATAAGATCATGAACCAAATTGTTTAGTGTTATTTTCCTTATTCTAAATCAGGTTTCTTATAGAAATTAGGACTTATCAACGAGAGACCACATACACCATCAATCATATTTCTATCAAAAGGATTTAAACCTTTATAAAAATATAGAATTAAAATTTGATCACTTATTTGGTGGTGTGGGAAACTTGAACAAAGGATTTTAAATTTTTCATATTATTCATGAACAGTTTCCCATTGTGATTGTCTTGTACCACATATTTATTTTTTTATAGTTTCAATTTGAGAGGATAAGAAATAATTTTCTAGGAAAAGGTGTTTCATGTCCGCCCAGCCTCTAATTAGTGAATTAACATAATAAAGCAAATATTTTGTAGTATATTCTAATGAAAAAGGTAATTCCATTATCTTTACTTGTTCTTTATACAAATTTTTAGGTTGTAATGTATAACACACCATATGAAATTATTTTTATGTACTTATGTGTATCTTCTCTTGAGAGTCCTTTGAATCTTGGGAACAAGTGAATGAAACCAGATTTTAGTTCAAAATTGGGTGCCTCGCCTTTTATTTTAATGTAATTAGGTTGGATACCAACATCTAGTGAGGTTAGTTTTTTTAATTTTTGGATTTTTTATCTATTTTATAGATGTTAATTTTAGTTTCAAATTTGGTTCCATAAGAATAGGGGGTTAGAAAAGTCTCAAGTTATGGTGTGTCCTCCTTCAAAGGGTTGTATTGTGTGTCGCGGTGTCATTGACGTAGGATCCTCTCTGGTTTAGTTTTGAAAGGTGGTAAATCTCCCTAAGTAGAATACATCATGCACAGAGCCTACACAATAAGTTAATTAGAACAAAAAAATATAGGTAAAGATATAAGATAATACAAATAAATATTGATAAAATTTACAAAAAATCTTATAAAAACACTCACTAAAAACCAAAGCACTCTCGGTAAATGGCCTAATAATTTGACTGTTTTGCCATGAAAATTAAATTTGATTATGATTTTAATGTTTATTTATAGTATAGATCATACCATATGTTATCTCTCAAGGAGTGTTGATAGGTTTAGAGTATGCATTTTAAATAAAAATTACTAAAAAGGGGGTGGTTTAGAAAATAGTTTTAAGAAAATAACTTGATTTAAAGAGTTTATTAATTGATGTATTAAAGTGGTGTTTTAATAATTATTAAATAATGAGATAATTTCATGTTCACTACACATCTTGGATAGTTCATTGTTCTGAAAAATAAAAATGGTTTTTTTAATTCTTTCATTGAGGGTTGTCAAGATCTTGATTCCCCTATAACTTCTTAAATCGTTGGACAAATTACCAAACCTTGACACAAAAATCATGTTTCCAAGGATTAGACATCAATAATTAAGTTAATGATACCAAATTACACTATTATCTTATGTATGTGAGAGAAAAATAGTATTCATGTGTTTCCTAATAGGAATAGCCCAAGATTTACACTTGAAATATCAACCCAATCGGTGTTGAAATAAAAAGTGTTTCACTTAATTATAACAAAATAAATATACTCAAAGGAGAATAAAATAAAAATTAAACATATATTAAATATTTAACACACAAATTACACAAAACAAATATAATAACAATTGTTGTAACTCTCTTCCAAGTATGTGTATCTCCCTTGAAATGATCATCCACCATTTATCTTGCCATCGAGAGGAGGAGGGGGCTCAAGTGGAACATCACCTTCAACCATGATCCCACTATGAGAATTGTGGCCTCTGCAACTACTTGGATGAAGAGATTAATCCTTTGGGTCTCCGAAATACTATATATTTACCTCCTAACCGAACTTTCAAATGAGGATCCCAAGGTTCTATTTTATAGGCAAAGTGTAAGGTGGTTTTGGGCTCACAGATTTCTTAAAACCATTTGTACCATGGTTTTTAGTGGGTAGAATGCATTATCGCATTCTAGAGAAAACTAAAAACATGTTCCCACACCCCTACCCCCACACCCCCTATAGACTATCTCCACTAACAATTTGGCTTTATATGGACACCTATATATCGAGATATGTAAATATCACAACAAACCACTTTTGACTTCATGCAAATTCGGTTTGCTCGATAGATCAGGTCAGTTGGGCCACTTAATGGCCGAATTTGGATTAGGTTCCTTCATATGAAATGTATCCAATTAAATTTTTGACCATCCCCCAAAATCACATCCCATTTGAATTGCTTTTTTAGTGTAAGTGTGTGGTTAAGTCCACTGGTGTGCTTGGATAATGTGTAGTTTGGTCCATTTTTCTTGAACATCATCATGGGCCCTCCAAAATCATCTCCACCTAAAATTAAATTATCAAGACAAGTAACATTTCCCTTTTTAAAAGTGATAAACAAAAAATATTTTAATCAAACAAGAAGTGTAATTTTTTATTATATTTGTAATTTAAAATAAAAAATTTAGTTTAATATAATTGTGTAAGGGTAAAAATGAAACAGTGAGTTGTGGTGCGATCAGGTAGCCCAAGACCCATTATCAAATCCTCAATGGGACCAATGGGTTCTGTGAGGGATTTCTCAAATCAATTTAATTTAAATATTATTTTTATTAGTCAGTGACATGAAAACATGGAAAGGGAGAACATTGGCACAACCACATGCACCAAAGAAACATTAGGACTATAGAATACATATTATAGACCACATACCTCATACTTATAGACAACCACTCATCAATCCAACGCCCTTGATATGTGCTAAAACAACCTCAATCACTTAAGAAATACCTATAAATATGGTTCTTAATCTTCTAAAAATAGGAAAGAACTAAGTAAATCCTCTGATAAGAAATAAGATTAAATGTATTTTGATACATACCTATAGAATTTATTCGCACTAAACGGTTCTTTGAACACCCTAGAATCGAAGTAGAACAATCCATGGAAAGGGGAGAAGCTTTTGGTTTGAACCCATTACTATTGGAGAAAAAATTATGTGAAAATAGGGGAGAAACATTTAAGGATGGGAGGTAAAACCATAATTTTACCACTTTTAATAAGTCGCATAGTTTGACCACACAGTATTCCAAGTTGTGCAATAATTTTGAATCCTTATATATCTAAGAGGAAGCTAAGAAAAAAAATAATTTTGGACCACCCACATAATTTATAAAACCTTAAAGTAACCATGAGGTTTCCTCTATCCAAGGGGATCAGGACACACAGTCTTCTAGTGTCACCTATTAATATTTGGAAACCACGCTTCCTTCCCATACTAGGTTGAATAATTATAGGGAATGATTGGTGCTAACTATTTTCTAACCATGAACCTTGTTCAGTATACACCATTTCCTACTTTTTCAGAACATGAACCCCAATGCCACTTCTATTATATTTCATACTCCCAAGAAATGTGTCATTACCCATTTTCAAATAAGTTTAACCAAAATTTAAAACAAAATGTACCTTGTGATATATTTATAATTATATATTCATGGTGTTAAATTTACGATAATTTCATCCTCCTTGTATATATTTATCCTCTTGAATCCCTTACACAAGATAAAAATAACTTATAAGAACACTTTTTGTATGGTCTCCAAATTCAATAATCATATGCCAATGTGAACATGACTTCATTTGGAAAGAACTTTCTTGCATAAATAATAATGCAAATGTTGTCAGAATTTATTTTTCTTCTGGTCCGGAAAGCTCAATCAGCACAAGTGATCTCCTCAACATCCCTTATTTCTCATAATGAGCATGACTCAGTTATGATTAGCAGTCATGTTGAATCACTCTAGTTGGCATAACTGAGGTGAACTCTATTAAATAGGTAGGGAGTTATTTCTTTCTCTAATAGAGATAAATGGTACAACAATGTATACCATATATGATTTCCTAAATCATTTGAGATGGTATTTTAATAAGAATCCCTTTTCCTTACATGATAACTAGATCCATATAACATTATTTGGTGCATTGATCTATATTCAGATCAAATATCCCCATTTAATATATTGGTGTGTCTTGATTCCTTATACCATAATATATGTAGTGGCACCTTGATCATCTATTCTAGACATAATTAAAAAAAAATTGATTTCCTTTTCATATGGTTTCAAACGACATGAAATGAGGCCCCAGTCGTATTACCTCAAATGATAGAACACCTTAGTCCTTATCGCACTATATAAAAATGAAAGACATTATGTCCTTGTACATAATAGATCACCCCATTAAGTGAATGTTTTATAAAATTTATCATATTATATCTATTCAAACTAAGAATATATTTATTACATGGTACCATATCTGTTATGGTGATCGAACCCTTCTAGAATGGATTTTTATCCACGAACCCACTTCAGCACGTTAATTATAGAAAGTTCAATAACAAAATTCATTGAGTAAATATACTCCTCTTGGAATAAAATAATATTAATAGAATCCTCCTGGTATTCCATTTAATAATATTATTATTAATAATGACTAATTTATCAAAATAAACCCAATTAGAAAGAGATAGGGAATAGTTTAGGTGCCTCTATGCTTGTGAAGTAACCCATAGGGAATGTTTTGGTCCTATAGGAATTGTCTCCCTTAACCCCATGCACTATTTCCTAATGTTGTGGCACTTGTTTCTTCCCTCACTAATGGTAATCCTACTCACAATGATTTCTATTTAAAATTGACTTAGGCATTATTAATTTAATATTTATGAATTCCATAACACAATTATTCATGTTATTAAAAAACACTTCTTGTTATACACTTTTTCATCATAACCATTGTCAAAGAAAGATTATAACATTATATTATTTTCCATACACTTTCCATGAATTTTTAATGGAGACCCTAAATCTTTATGTTGATTATTCCTCCTCACATCCCAAACATCGATTTGAGATTAAACATTTAACAAAATTCCTATAATGAGATTAATCATCATTATGTGACACTAAATAAAATAATAAATTGGTCTTAGATTCATGACTATGAACTAAATTCCCACTTTTTTAGGATGATCTATGATATAATTGGACCCCCATTCACATTGGTTTTTTTCTTACCCATGAGATAAAGACTACCCTACCCATTCATTTGATATTTTTAGGTATAAAATATTAATATCTTATAGACTATGCTTAATGACCATAAGTTAAATGTCTATTTTCTTTTTATAGTCTATATTATATCTAGACCACCACTTCACATCGAGTTTCTCCTTCACCCCTTTGTAAAGTTTATCTCAAACACCCTTTATTCAAATGTATGTAACTTTAAAGTACAAGAGTATGTGTTCAATGATGTTTGAAATTAAACACGAAAAACCTTCGGTTTGAGAACTGTGAAATTAAACTTTGTGAAATATACCATGATATTTTCTAACTATATTACATCAGCTCTCCATTTGTGTTGTGGTTTTCCATTCCAGAGGTTGTCATAAAAATTCCCAAATGTTTCTACGGGTATAGTTATTTAATCATAAAAAACAGATCCCATTATCGAACTTTCATGACCTTAAACTATCTAAGGAAATAGACATAATACACTCTAATATGAATATCTTCAAAGATAAAACTTGGAAAAAAGTATAATATCCATTCACTATGAATAATCCCCAAAAAGATTCAAAAAAATATTGACCTTTTAAAAATTATAATAGAAAAAATCTATCAGGTTGAAAAAAAAGTAAATGGAGTCTTGAAAAAAACCATGTGTATACCAACTAGGCCTCTTCATCACCATATTAGAAAAATTTTAGGATTATATTAAAGAGATAAAAATCTCATATCAAACCTAATTCAACCCTATAACAGATAAATATATGATTTCATGGTCTAGAAATCAAGGCCGAAGTCTGATAACCCCTCTATTTAACCCATAGTATGGTCTAAGTGACACATATGGGTGTAAATATTTCTTATGACATGACTTAAAAAATGTCCTACAGTCCATTCAAGATGACCCATAAACTGATTAGATTGTTCTATGTTATATGAACTAATATTCGTACATGAAATTCTAATATGTGTAAGATATCATTGAAGTCTATTTTTGTATTCATGGTCCCACTCTACCATGAAAATATCCCCACTTTTTAATTGTGGGTTTACTATCTACAATGTATTTTTTATTATGATACTATACCAAAATTGGACTACATCTTCTTCCCTATGCATGACCTTGTTCCATTTATTAGTGTTTTAAAATCATTGTGTGGCTTGATTCCTTCTCTTATAAGATACATAGAGACATACCTTAATTAAACATTCATTTCATTCCCTATTTTACTAGAATTTGGAAACATCGCAATTCAGGTTAATAATTTATTGAGTCTATTATTACTCTTGGAAACCATAAAATCCTTGAGTTGAGATCATCTTATTGGAATGAATATTCCCACTAGTGAATCAGCTCCAAAATCCAAAAAAATTATAATTTGGATAAGTCCCCTTTATTTACCTTATAATCAGATCATTTCATTCTAAATTAATCTAGATATAACTTGGGGCATTTATTAAACACTCAAAACACTGCTCCAGGAATTTTTCTATGGAAGAAATGAAATGTTCTCACTCAAAAAACACATTTTATGTTTATAAATATTAATAAATACACATTTGAAAAGGATGAATAATGGATTTACATATTCCACAAGATTGGTCACATGATGAGGGATAAATATTCCTCAAAAAATTTACCATGTACGATTATCTTGTGGTGAGAACCTCCCCCTAGAGTAAATCTGGGATTCCACCCAAAACTGATGAAAAATGGTGTAAAATCCAAAAACCAATTTTTAATGGACTTCTAGGAACATTTTGTCCCTATAAAAAATATTTCTAGAGTCTATAATCATTATCAAAGGGTGTAGTTAGATTATTAGTATTTTAATTGAATTCTCATAGAGAAAAAATGAACCTATGGATCAAAGGTTTGGTCATTTTAACATAGACTCAATTTCAATTTAAGGACTATAGAATTTCTATAGGGGATACTTTGACCATGTATAATAGCCTATGAATCACAAGCGCACACCAAATTAAGGTGTAAGAACACAATGCGTTATTAAATGCATCTATATAACCCTTCAGGTGGATGAGATATATCTTTATATTTTCCTTATGCAAATAGGTCATGTAATTTCACCTAACTAATGTATAAAAATAGGATGATTTGAATGATATGATGATTGAATCCTTTTGTTATGCACTCTTTATTCACTAATTTTATTTATTTGAATGGGTTTTGTGATTTTTTATAACTAAGGTAGGATAATGGGATATGTTACATGATAGGTTCACATAATACTTTAGGTATATCGACTTTATCTTCCTAATTTCCTTACATGAAGGTATTACATGACTATATCTAACCAAGGTAAGTGAACATTATGAGGTACATATAATATTGACTTGATACTCTAGGTGTGAAGAGGACCAGATGGTTTCACCTATACAAACATATGAGATTCCATCTTAGGGAACCCATGACATTATTTTACATGGATTCCCTCTTATATTTAGAACATTTACCAACATTGAGAACTAGGTACCACACCCTTTCAAATAAAATACCTAGATTACTCTTTCAAGAATACAAATAGAGGAGGTTGTGAAGAAAGGATAAATAGGATATTTTATCTATCAAAAGCAATTCAAAGGTAGTCTATAATGGGTGAATGTCGGTAAGTGAAGGGTGGTAAGAGAATAACACCAGAGGAATGATAATAATAAAAACACATTAAGATAACAAAATTGAAAACCACATTAAGAGAACGAACATAGGAGAAACTAATTAAGTAAATCTCATCATGTGAACCACCTTAAGAAAAAATACTTATGTGAATCGCCTTAGGCGGATAACATTATGTGAAATACATTAAGAGACCCACATTAATTAAACCACATTAAGGAAACCTCATTAAGAATTATAAATATAGAAAAATAAATTATACAAATTCAACTATGTGAAGTGAAACTTATGAATCGATAAAAAAATACATTTAGTGGATATAGAAAGGTAGAACACACTAGGATTTTGAATACCATTCACATATTTCACTATTTATAGACCTCCCACACTTGGTGAGGATAATGTGTTCCTTCTCATCTCCTCTACCCACCTCTGAAACTGGATGGTCGACCTCAATTGTGTCACAACCTTTTCCAATCTCACGTTAGGGATAATAAACATCATTATTCTTTCACTATGGACAATAACATTAGCTATCCCTCACTACAGTAATGAACCTCCATTAAACCTCACTATTAATAAACACCCTATGTCCTACGCATAGGCACAAATTCAATTGAATTACCTACTAGGTCGGGTACCTCATAGGGATACTCATGCATAATCACTACTCAATATCTTTTTGTCTCCCCTTTTTTAACACATTAATATTTTTTGATACTCCATATTAGGTTTAATCCTTAACCACATCCTATACAAGCCTATTTCAAGGTGTAAACATGAAAACTTTCCTTCACTTGAGTCACTTATCTAGTTGGAATCTAAGGGAAGCCTCATTAAAAATCACCATTTCATACATCTCCATGAGCTCTAATGCAATATTGTTGATCTACAATCATACCTTATTTATCACACCGAGAATAACCCATGTGGGATTATAGGTTCTTAGTTTATCTCTTCATGATCCTAACTATGCCACATAATACCCTGAATAAAGGAATTTATAGTCCTATTTTCATGACGCTAGACTTCATAGTGCACATCCTTACTGCATGATGTTAGACTTCATAGATTGTTCCTAAAATTTGGCCATAAAGTGTGTCATTTGAACTACATGTTCTTTTATTCTTATTTACCAGAACACTAAGATGCCACTCTAAGGAAAAAACCCAATATCCCATAATATTCCTTTATATTAAATAATGAGTATAAAGTGAACCATTTTACCATGAATTAAGATACTCTTCTTAGTTCCCCAATATACAATATGAGTTGAGATTCTCCACTTGGTTTCTACAGATTCCTTGAGTTAATATACTCCTCTTAACCTCCCTATATTAGAGTCTCTTACTAGGTGTAGTATCTATCATGAGCTAGCTTCCTCCTAGGTGATGAGCCTAGAACCTCATACATCATGTTTATAATTCCTCCATATACAATAAAACTAAGAAGAATCATGCTTTTGAAGTGAATAATTATGTATTTATATTATTATAAGTTAGGGATGATCTATAAATTATTATTTTTTGTTAACAAAAAACATGTATAAGTAGAAAGGGCCACACATATGTAAATACCAAAAAACCTTTACCAGGCTCATTTTTTCAAGTAGTCATTAGTAAATGATGTTCAACTACATGGATAATTCCTTGTCACATAAACCTATAAGGTATGATGTGTCCAATTATGTGGTCATAAAATATGTGAGTTTGATTCTTGTTCTCATATGATACATAAGACTCATATTTGAGGTTCAATTCCAATATCTCAACACTAAATACCTCACCAAAGGATGGTAAACTCCAAAGTATCAAACAATGTGGTTCTAAATGATAAAATAAATAATAATAGGACCAATATAGAGATCCTCTAATACACAAATCTGTTCAAATATCCACGTGCCTATGATTAGATCATTCTAAAAGAGGTCAATAGTATCTCATTGGGATTTAGTAAGGATTAATAGACACATCTTAAATAATTGATAGATTCATTGAGTATGAGATAATTCCCCTATAAAAGGTGTGATGATACCAACCACCCATACTCATGAAAAATTTATATTTTAAAGCATCGTTGGAAAGAAACACCAACGCCTACCTATCATTAGAAAAAAAGCTTGCATCATTTATCTCATCAAACCATTATAAATGATAAAATAGATATATTTTCCCTTAAAAATACATTTTCATTGATCCTAATGATAAATGACGATATTGGGATAGGGGGATATAACACCATGCCCTCTAGTTAATCTGGTCAATAATATGAACCCTCACATAAGGGTAAAATGATAGGGGAAGAATTATATGTCTACCACTCATTAAAAATAAGACCCATATATAACATGTACTCAATCATTTAGTATAGATAACATGATCACCAAGTACATCTTACCTTGTAACATGGTACAATATTCCTGGTTCCAATTAACCATTAGTTTAATGTTTACTAGCCAATCATTCGCACGTCCCGAGGATCTATTCCCAAGGATCATCTACTAGGTACCTTGTGGTTCCATGCTACTACAAATAATAATGATTCTAAACATGTACTACTATAGAGATACCCTAATTCACATACATGATGGATTATTATGTTTCATACATCCAATGGTGTGTCCCTATATTCTTCTTATGTTCCCTCCATTCCTCAATAACCAATTATAGTTTATGGTAGAAGAAAAAATCCTCTAACCTAAACAGATTATGTATTAATGCACATATCTACTCTAACCATGAATATATAATAACATTAGTATCTTATATATACGTATATGTTATTCAGTCAATGGAACAACCTTTTTTATCTCTTATTTTATCAAATGATAAGTGAAACCATCATTCATACGTACATAATAACCATCGCCTCATGAAGTGATATATTTAATTTTTCATCAAAAAATTTCTTGAATAGTTATTAAGATGGATATTATGTTTATATATTATTCTTGAGAAATAAATATACTTTTTAAATTATAATATATTTTCTATATTCTTACCATTTCATTTGTTAGAAAACAATAATTTTTCTTGTGTATATGTGTTGACTGCTACCTTTACTAAGTTATGTGAGTCATTTTTAATCATCTATTAATATGAATAATTATAAAAGTTTTTATAAAAATAAATATAATACTTATATAATGATTATTATTATATATATGATGAAACCATGACCAATTTATAAATAATAGAACCATTGAACTGAAACATGCATGGAAAATGGTCGATTCTCAACGAAATATTCATTTTAACAAAGAAATTGTTAATAAAATGTTAATATGAAATTATAAAAGAATGATACATAGTAATTTATATATAAATATGGTTCTTTAATGTATTCATAATAAATATATATTTATTATACATGAGGATATATTTCTTGTAAATCAAGTTGGACTTGGGGTAATAGATTTACATTATAATCTCATTTATTTAGGAGATTGTTTATGATAAATTTAAATTGAGGGAAATTATATTATATGTTACTAATAAACCCATTTTAATTTCTTGTAATATGTTTATTTTAATAATTTTTAATTTTTAGTACCATTTTTCACCCTATGGAACTCAAAATGGTTCAAAGACTATTTATAATAAAATCCAACTAGATATATTCCCTTTAACATGGGAATCTTTCTCCTCCATATCCATATTCTCTAAAATAATTTAAATAATATTTTTACCATGATATAATGATTTTTTAAATTCATTTAGACACTTTTTTGAAATTCTATAAAGACTAGTTGAAATAATATACTTATAGTTTTTTGAACGATGTTCTTTTTACTGATGGTGTGGGAAGAAACTTTATTTTTAAGGATTTACACATGAATGTAATTTTCTTTCAATAGGACCATTCAATGATTTGAATATTCCTTTAAATTATTACATGGTTTTTTCAACTAATATTTTTATAATAATTTGTTAATTTTTTGATTTTAAATGTGCCCTTTTAAAAGTAAAATTGTATTTTCCTAAAGAAATATTCCTTTGATATTTTAAAGGAATTTTTCATCTGAGATAACATCCTTTTATGTTACATAAGATTTACTAGGGATGTGATGCAATGATACCATCCTTATTCTCCTCTATATTTTTTTATGATTATGATAATTAAGTAATTACAAAACTCATTTGTTTCCCACATGTTATTCTATGATGATTTGATGAATGTTTTATGATACTATCACACATATATGTATGTTTTTTATTATGTGAATTATAGGAACATAATTATATATATATCACTAATTAATTTTTTAGATATGAGTATCTCATGAGATAATAAGGACTATAATTCAGAGTGAACCCAATTTATTAAGAGAATTTTTCCAATAAGATATCCTTGGGTGTGAACGTGGACTATGTAAATGACTATATATGCTTATGTATATTCTGTAAAATTATGCATTTTTAATTATGATATGTTCTCATGGTTCAAAGTTCATTTTTTAGGATTACACACACTTATGACTTATGTATTTTTTTATGATAATTTCTTATTCCATGCTTTATGGACAAGGATGTTTAAAAGACTAGGTGTGATTACTGTATGTTATTTTAATGTTACCATACCCATATTCTTATCTTATTCTCACTTAGGATCATTGATTGATATCTCTCATGTTTACCAATAATAATCATCTAAGACCACCCTTTATTATGTTTCTATTTTTTCGAGGTTATAAAGAGAGGTTTTAAGTAGGGTTTGTCTGAGAAGGGTATGATGATAGAAGAATTTTATAGAAAATGTTGATGATCTTTGATTAAATAAGTTTTTTATGTATCATTTATATAAATAATCCAATCCATAATAGTTTTTGGGGAATTTATAATTGTGATATATATTAAATATCCAACTTAAATGATTTAATATTTATATTCATTATTCTCAGGTCACCAAAATTAGTATTAGATTATGACGAACCTTCTTTTTATTTCATAATTAAACATAATTTATTACATAAATGTCACATGATAAAACATAGAAGGTCGAGAGGTATAGTGTATTTAGATATTAGGATCATTACATAACAACTTAAAACATGAAATACAACATCTTTTTTGAAAACTTTCTTTACATTACCATTATATTCCCTCGTACTTAGCATTGCATGGGATAACCTAAGGACAAGCATAAGAAAAGGGTGAGATATAAAGACAAGTAAGGGAATAATCATGGAATAACATGAGTAAAACAATACATGTTAGACAACAGGCACATCAATAGATCACAAGAGAAGCATTAACATAAAGGCATGATAAAGCATGATAATCATAACATGGAAATGTGGCAACAACACTTATAATGGAATTAGCATGATCCAAGGCTCATTGCACCTAGAGCATGAGTAAACCCTCATTGAACATGAAGCATGAGTAAACCATCATTTAACATGAATTACCATTATTAAACACCCATTACACATGTCCTATCATGATACTATACTTTACCCAATTCATTGGAGCGCTATCAGGGAACACACTTCTTAAACATTTCACTTCATGCATAAGTGTACCACATGGATCATAAAACATTGAATCATTCAACATAATCATTTATTCCACGATAAATGAATGTGTAATAAATACTTAAACTTTTTAAACAATAAGTAAATTTTTATAAAGTTTAATACCTTTGATAGAGAAATGGGTATTCACTACACAATGACTTTAGCTTAGAAAAAACGTATTGTAGTTTCGGCAGCATAACAACGTGACATAAGAACTCATAAAAATGGTTGATGAGAAATAAAGGGTTGTATCATCATATTTAAATGACATGGACAGTATAGGGTCATATAGATACATGTCCCAAAAATTGTAATGGAATTTATATTCATGATATAAAAGAATTCCATGAATGTAAATGAGGAGAGAGAAATTCCTTTCGGAATTTCAGCATAGTAACGGGTGTAAATGGGAGGCATTTAATGAGAGAGAAAGGGGTCTCCCATCATTCAAACATAAATAGGTCAGTATGGGGGAGTTTTGAAACAATACCCAAACATTTATAATTGAAATTAAAAGGGCATAACAACTTAAATAATATTTGACAAAAATGAGAAAGGAAGAAAACCCTTACTTGGAAGTGTACTTCCAAAGGCTTGAGAGAGGTTTGAGAGAGGATTATTGGGAACATGGGGAACCTTGGGAGGATTATATACAGATGAGGGAAGGGGTTGGGAGAACTCCAAAGGATTCGAGTGAGGAGGAAGTGGGAGATTTGGTGGGTTTATATAGGAAAGGGGAGGGAATTGTTTATTATTTAGGTTTGGGACACCTCACATTAAACTAATCAAAACCACAAACCAGCCCATGGTTTTTTGCCATGGTTTTTTCCAAAGGGTAGTGGAAAAAAATATTTTATAATTCCAATGTCCAAACATCTTAAAATAATGGGGTTGCTTATGTGGAGGTGAGTCACACTCCCAAGGAAAACAATTTAAAAAGACAAAATGTTTAATAAGTCTTGAAGGGTCCACTAAAGCTTTGTAAAATAAATCAAACAAACCCAAAATAAAATTATTTTAATGGTAAAACATATATTGTCGGAAAATAATGTTTATATTATTTTATTACGTCACTATTGGGTCATTATCATGTCATAATACACAGTATATATTTAAACGGTATTTAATTTTTACCCAACAATTTCACTATCTCAGAAAATTATGAAAAATTTACCATCGGATAATTTCAACTTCTTGATTCCTGAAAAAATATTAATTTTATATAAATAATTTTCTAAATATGTTATTTTTCACTTTTAAAATAAAAACTTACATTTATCAAAAATTCATGGGTTTTGACAAAAATGGCATTCAAACCTTAATAAAAATTACAATTGCATTCATAAAATTATACGATCATATATATTTAATAAAAAATAATTTAGTAAAAATAATAATATTTTATTAAAATATTATTTAATTCGAAAATTCATTATTTCATCAAAATATATTTCTTAGTTGAACATTAACTAAAATTACTATTTGTGCTTTAAAAACTATTTACAAGGTAAAATTAAATAAATGAAAGTATATTCATTATTATATACAAAAATAATGTACATAAACATAGTGACAAGGTCTTGTTACATAACCCTTTATAACACCCGCATAAGACCGAAGAGTAAGGTGTGTAATGGTAACAGACTCTTGGGGTGGCTCAGATAACATTGCTCAGGTGGTAATCTCAATCAACTTCCACTTCTCTCGAATGTGGTCCCGCTCGAGCATAACATATTCAAGCTTGTCTTGGGATTGGTCAAGAGCAAATCCCAAAGATGCAACCACCTTTCTAAGCTCTGATAAATGGGCTTCATATGGGGCATGTCTACTAGATGAGTCCATCGCTTCCTTTGTCTGAGTAAATTGGATTTGTTAATGCTCTATATTTATATTAATCATTTGATCATTATTCAATGGATATATTATCAATGGTCACAATTCCTAATAGTATTTTACAATCCAAAAATATAAAACCAAATAAGTTGACATTTTATATAATCATTTTACATAAAAATACATTTAATTAGATCAAGAGGGATTTCCATCAATGAAAGTTTGGGACGTTACAATCTTCCCCCCTTAAGAAATTTCACCCTCTAAATTTTCTTTTCAAACACTAAAACATTTGTGGGTAAATCTACTTCAACATTTCCTCTGATTCCCACCTCACTTATTCAAACTTTTGGTTTCACCACAACACCTTGACGAGGGGTATTGTCTTATTTCGTAGAATTTTTTCTCTACGATCTAATATCTTCACTGGTTTTTACTCATAAGAAAGATCATCCTCTAACTATACCACCTTTGAATAGAGTACATGTTAAGGGTCTGGTATGTACTTTCTTAAGAGGGATACATGAAAGAAATCATGTACATTGTCTATGGTAGGTGTAAGTTCTAGTCGATAGGCCAAAGTCCCGATATGATCATGAATATCAAAGGGGTCGATGTACCTTGGACTTTACTTCCATTTCTTTCCAAATGTCATGACCTTCTTCCACTGAGATATGCATAGAAATAGCATGTCTCCAACTTTAAACTCAAGTCCTCGTTGATGGTTATCATCATAACTCTTCTATCAACTTGGGGATGCCTTGATAAGTTGCTAAATGGTTTTTACCTTCTCCACCATTTCATTGACCATTTCTGGTCCAAGAAGCTTACGCTCAACGACCTCATCCCAAAACGTCACTATTTTTCACCTTTTCCCATAAAGGGATTCATATAGTGACATTTGGATGCTCGAGTAGAAGCTGTTATTATAAGAGAACTCAACCAGAGGAAGATGTTGATCCCATCCTCCTTTAATGTCCACTGAGTGTGATGTCAACATTTCCTCAAGTGTTTGGATAGTCTGCTCAGATTGGCCATCGGTTTGAGGATTATAGGTCATACTGAAGTTCAGTTAAGTATTCAAAGAATGTTGAAGACTCTTCCAAAACATAGATGTGAATCTCAGATCACGATCAGACACAATTGATAGTGGTACCCTATGAATCCTTACCACTTATCTGATATATATTTGTGCTAGTTTATCCAATGAGAAATCCTCCCAAATAGTAATGAAGTCTGCAGCCTTTGTAAGATGATCCACAACAACCCAGATTTCATTATTTCCTTTGGATGTCTTAAAAGGTCCGGTGAAAAAGTGTATGGTTATGTTCTCCCATTTCCATTCTAGTATGGGAAATGTTTGCATCATCCCCTTACACTTCTACCTCTCTGCCTTCACTTGCTGACACACTAAGCACTTTGATGTATATTCAGTGATCTCCTTCTTCATATTATCCGACCAATAATTCTCTTGGAGATCTTGATACATCTTTTTGTTTCATGGGTGAATAGAGAAATTTGAAATATGTGCGTCATCCAAAAGATCCTTCTTCAGTTCTGGACTTTATGGAACAAATAGTCTTTTCCCAAATCTCACAATTCCTTCTTCATTAACATTAAACCTTGAGGATTTCCCTTTTTTGATAGCTTCCACTTTTTCTTTAATTCCCATATCATCCTTTTGAGCATCCTTTAACCTTTCCGAAAGTGACAGTTGAGCAATCATTTGTGAAAGGATTGATGATGTTCCCTACATTATGATTCTCATGTCCATCTTCATCAAATCTAAGAATATTGGATCCTTTTCAATTATCTTCAATGATAGAATCGTTGGTTCCTTTCTACTTCGGGCATCTGGAACCTTGTTCTCTTTCCCAAGATGGTAATGGATTGAGGAGTCATAGTCTTTGATCAGCTCTAACCATCTTTGTTGGTGCATGTTGAACTCTTTCCGTGTGAATATATACTTGAGGCTTTTTTGGTCCATACATATTTCACACTTCTCCCCAAGGAGATAATTTCACCAAATTTTCAAAGTGAAGATCACTAAAGACAACTCGAGGTCATGTGTTGGATAGTTCTGTTTATGAAATTTCAATTACCTTGAAGCATAGGAAATGTCATTGTCATTTTGCATCAACACACATCCTAGGTCCTTCTTCGAAACATCACTAAATACCACAATAAGTTCTACAATTGTTGGTAAAGTTAGCACGGGCACAATGATAAGCCTTATTTTCAACTCCTTGAAACATTCTTCACATTCATCACTCCAATAGAACTTTACTCTCCTCTGATTTAGCTTGGTAAGAGGGTTGGAAAATCGTGAGAAATTTCTCACAAATCGTCGATAATATCCAGCTAACCGCAAGAAGCTACGGATATCGGTTACCGATGTTGTCCTCGACCATCCCTCAATTGAATCTATTTTGGAGGGATCCATAGATATCCCATTTCTTGTGATTTTATGGCCCAAGAATGAGACCTCCTTAAACCATAACACACACTTTTTGTACTTTCCATAGAGCTACTCTTTCCGCAAGGTCTCTAGTATAGTTCTTGGATGATCCTCTTGATCCTCCTTGGTTTTGGATTATATCAAAATATCATCTATAAGGACTACCAAAAATTTGTCGAGGTAATATTTAATGATTTTATTCATCAAGTCCATGAATATTTATGGAGAATTAGTGAGTTCGAAAGGCATTACTATGAATTAATAGTGCTCGTATCTTGTACGAAAAGCAGTCTTGGGGATATCTTCCTTCTTCACCATTACTTAATAATATCCCGACCGCAAATCTACCTTGGAGAATTATTGTGCTCCACACAGCTGATTGAAAAGGTCATCAATTTTTCGGAGAGGATACCTATTATTTATTGTGATTTTGTTGAGCTCACGATAATCAATGCAAAGGAACATTGACCCATCCTTCTTCTTGATGAAGAGGACTGGTGCACCCCATGGTGAAGCACATGGACGTATAAACCCTTTATCCAGATTATCCTATAGTTGTTTCTTTAGCTCCTCAATATCCACAACAGCCACTCTATACGGAGTTTTGGATATTGGAAACACCCTAGGTATAAGATCAATTGATAATTCAATATCTCTTCTAGGAGAAAGACCAGGAAATTCCTCGAGAAACACTTTAGAGAATTTCCTCACAATTGACATGTCTTCTAGGATGGTTTCCTCCTTAGACTCAATCATTTGAGCCAAATACGCATTCTCATAGGGCAGTAATATTCGTTCTTCAGATTATGTAGCTAAAGAAGATCCATCTTCCTCCTTGCACTTGTAAATAATCGGGGGTCGATTCTATACATGGAGAGTGATTTTCCTCTCAAGGAAATTTATATTGGCTCTATATAAGGAAAGCCAATACATACCAATAATTACATCAAATTCCACCAGAGGAAGTATGAAGAGCTTCTTCGAGAAGTAAAATCCACAGTTTATGATAGGGGAGGAGTTATATTCATGGAATACAATGTCTTCCCCATTTTCCATACTCATTGACATCTTCACTTCCATGAATTGTGGTGGTGTTGGGATTGTTCTACTAAACATTAGAGATATAAAAGAATTCATAGAACCTAAATCAAAAAGTATGTTCTCTATTCTTGAATTAATAACTAGCCTACCTGTCACCACTTTGTTTTCGGGGTTCACTTCGGCAGTAGTGATGGAAATAGCTCACCCTTGCTGGCTTAGAGATTGTTGGTTTCCTATTAAAACCCTTGGCTTAAGGCACTAATTTCCATGATGCCCTGGTTATTTGAATTTGTATCAATGAACCATGCGTTGAGGATCAAACAAGGCATTCCTCTCCTCTATCGCAGCCGTGGGCCTTTCTTGCTGACAGTTAATAGCCAGGTGCATTTCTCTTCCACACCTAAAGCATTTCCTCTCCCCCTTCAGGCAATTTTTGGGGTGCTTCTTTCCGCACCTTTGGCATGTGGAGTGCTGGATCTTCTTAGCACCATTGGATTTATCCATCGGACCATCAGCATTGAATTCCACCTTAAGCTTCTTATCCCCATTATACCCCTGAGATACTCCAATCTCCATTTCAACCTTGAGGCACATCAGATAATTTCCTCATAGTTTTCAAAGTCACAAATCTCTAGCACTTTCCATAGGCTAGGTTTCAGCCCACTAAAGAAGCGGCCAACCTTGCATTTGGGGGTAACGACAATGCCAGTACTGTATCATGAGATCCTTGTAAAGTTTTTCTCATATTCTCTAACATATTCATCATCTTTTTTTTTGAGGTCAAGGAAGTCCCTTTCCATCTTACGCTGGAGGGTGCGCGAAAAATGTTTATCAAAAAACATCTTCCGGAAATCCTTCCATTTCAATGCCTTGATCTCCTCCATGGGCTTCATATTTTTTATCAAAGTCCACCATTAATCATCTTCACCCTCTATGCAATAAGCATCTAGGAGAAACTTCTCTTGTTTAGAAAATTGAAAGATGGATAAGATCTTTTCAATAGAGTTGATCCATTGTTCAGCGATTGAGGGATCAGATGATCCATTAAAAGTAGGAGGCCTTTCTCTCATGAAGCTCTCGATAGCGATGTGTTCTTTCTTATGGGGTTTGAACATTCCTATTGACCCATGTTTCTATTCAAAGCTTGAGTTAGCAGAGAGAGAAGCATGACAAAGTTCGCAATTCCCGCTCCCATTGGATTGGGCATCTCATTAGTACAATCATCACATTGATCTTCACATCAGTTGTTAGCTCGAGTCATCCTATTACCGTCCATTGGATGGAATAAAAGGTAAGTTAGGGGTAACACATAAATGGTAATCCAAGTACAAAACTGATGAATTATAAATAACTTTTATTTCCTTAACATCTGGATCTATTGGATTCAGTCTATGTTATCCTTGATCTAGTATCTAACATATATTCTTATATAATTTTTTCCCTTAATAATGGTTCATACTAAGCTTGTGAATTTAACAAAGAATATCCCCCATGAGTATCATAACCAAAAGTGCAGCAAGGATAATTGTCGTGCACCAGTTCCCATTCGAGTCTAGCTTAAAGTGGTGTTTTCAGGTTTTACCCCTAATATACATCTGTGCCAGAGTCACCTCTACCTGCTCGTATCCAGAAAGGGATGTATTTGCATGACAAACAAAATACTCAATACTCACCAAAACATAGAGATTTTTTTATTATACATAGTCTTGTCTCTAAATATTTACTATGTTTTTCTAATCCTCATCCCAAAAATAACTAAACTTCACTCTACTACCAAATATGACAGCCATGCTTTTTATTACACAATTAAACATAATTTATTACATAAACTTCACATGATACAGCATAGAAGATCGAGTGTTCTAGTGACATTGGGGCTTAAGATAATTAAATAACAACTTAAAACATGAAATACAACATCTTTATTGAAAACTTCCTATACATTACCACTGCATTCCCTCATACATAGCATTGCATGGGAAAACCTAAGGACATGCATAAGAAAATGGTGAGCTATAAATCCCAGTAAGGGAATAATCATGGAATGACATGAGGAATACAATACATTTTAGAAAATAGGAATATCAATATATCACAATAGAATCATAAACATAAAGTCATGATAAATCATGATAATCATAACATGGAAATTTGGAAACAACACTTAACATGGAATTAGCATGAGCCAAGGCTCATTGCACATTGAGCCTGAGTAAACCCTCATTGCACATGAATCATGAGTAAACCCCAGTTTCCATTGAATTAGAATGAGTAAAACCCCATTTTACATGATGTATCATGATACTATAATTTAAAAAATGCATTGGAGCATTATCAGGGCGCACCCTTCTTAAACATTTCACTTCATGTATAAGTGTGCCACATAGATCATAAAACATTAAGTCATTCAACATAATCATTTATTCCACGATAAACGAATATGGAATACATACTTGAAACTCTTTAAACCATAAGTAAATTTTAATAAAGTTGAATACTCTTGATAGATAAATGCGAATTGTATTCACTAAACAATTACATTGTCTTGGAAAAAATGTGGTGCAATTTCAGCAGTATAACGGCATGACATAAGAACTCATAAAAATGGTTGATGAGAGATAAAGGGGTGTCTCATATTATTTACATTACATGGAAAGTAATAGGGTAATATAGATACATATCCCATCAAAAGTAATGGAATTTAGATTCATGATACAAAAGAATTTCTTGAATGTAAATGAGGAGAGAGAAATTCCTTTCAGAATTTTGACATAGTAATGGGAGTACATGGGAGGCATTTAATGAGAGATAAAGGGGTCTAACATCGTTAAAACATAAATAGGGAAGTATGATGGAGGTGATAAACCATACCCCAACATTTATAATTTAAATTAAAAGGGCATAACAACTTAAAGAATATTGTACAAAAATGAGAAAGGAAGAAAACCCTTACTTGGAAGTGTGCTTCCAAATGCTTGAGAGAGGCTTGAGAGAGGATTATTGGGAGATTGGGGATCCTTGTGAGGATTATAGATAGAGGAGGGCATAAGTTGTATGAACTAAAAATTCTTTGAGTGAGGAGTAAGTGGGAGCTTGGGTTGGTTTATATAGGAAAGGAGAGGGAATTGTTTATTATTTAGGTTTGGGACACTTCACATTAAACTAATTAAAACTACAAACTAGTCCATGGTTTTCACCCATGGTTTTAGCCAAAGGGGAGTAGAAAACTATATTTTATAATTAAAAAGTATTAACTTCTTAAAGTAATGGGGTTGCTTATGTGGAGGTGTGTCACACTCCCAAGGAAAACAATTTAAAAAGAAAAAATGTTTAATAAGTCTTGAAGCATCCACTAAAGCTTTGTAAAATAAATAAAACAAACCCATATTCACATTATTTTAATGTTAAAACATATATTGGATGAACATAAAGGCTATATTATTTTATTACATCACTATTGGGGCATTATGATGTCATAAAACACATTATATATTTAAAGGGTATTTTATTTTTACCCAAAAAAATTGACTGTCTCAAAAAATAATGAAAAATCAACCATTGGATAATTTGGATGTCCTAATTCCAAAAATAATATTCATTTTATCTAAATAATTTTCTAAATATTTTAATTTTCACTTTTAAAATGAAAAGTGACATTTATCGAAAATTCATGAGTTTTGACCAAAATGGCTTTCAAACCTTAATAAAAATTACAATTGCATTCATAAAATTATATGATCATTTATATTTAATAAAAATTAATTTAATAAAAATAATAATATTATATTAAAACATTATTTAATTCAAAAATCCATTAATTCATCAAAATAGATTTCTTAGTTGAACATTAACTAAAAATACTATTTGTGCTTTAAAAACTATTTACAAGGAAACAATAATAAAATGAAAGTATATTGATTATTATATACAAAAAAAATTTCATAACCATAGTGATAAGGTCTATTTACATAAACCCTTATAATACCCTCATAAGACAAAAGAGTAAGGTGTGTGATGGTGACAGACTCTTGGGGTGGCTCTGATAACATTTCTTAGGTGGTAATCTCAATCAACTTAAAATTCTCTCATAGGTGGTCTCGCTCGAGCTTAACATATTCAAGATCGGATGGGGCTTGGTCAAGAGTGAAGCCCAAAGACACAACCTCCTTTTTTAGCTCTGACAAATGGGCTTCACATGGGGCATGTCTACTAGATGCGGTCATCGCTTCCTTTGAGTAAATTGGATTTGTTAAAGCCCTATATTTATACTAATCATGTGATCGATGTTCAACGACTATATTAGAAATGGCCATAATTATTAACAGTATTTTAAAATAAAAAAACATAAAACCAAAGAAGTTGACATTTTATATAAACATTTTACATAAAGATACATTTAATTAGATCAAGAAGGATTTCCATTAATGAAACTTTGGGTCGTTACAATCTTCCCCCTTAAAAAACTTCACCCCCGAAATTTCCTTTTACCACACTAAAACATATGTGGGTAACTATGCTTCATTGTTTCCTCTCATTCCCACATTACTTCTTCAAACTTGTGTTTTCTCCACAACACCTTGACGAGGGGCATTGTCTTATTTCGTAGAACTTTTTCTTTACGATCTAAGATCTTCACTGGTTTCTCCTCATAAAAAAGATCATCCTCTAACTGTACCACCTATTAACAGAGTACATGTGAAGGGTCTGATATGTAATTCCTTAAGAGGGATACATTAAAGACATCATGTACTTTGGCTATGGTATGTGGAAGTGTTAGTCGATAGGCCACAGCCCCGACATGATCAGGAATATCGAAGGGGCCGATGTACCTTGGACTTAACTTCCCTTTCTTTCCAAACCTCATGAACTTATTCCACGGAGATATGTGTAGAAATACCATGTCTCCAACTTCAAACTCAAGGTCTCATCGATGGTTTTCTTCATAACTCTTTTTTCGACTTGGGGTTGCCTTGATATATTTGCTGAATGGTTTCCACCTTCTCCACCATTTCTTCGACCATTTCTGGTCCAAGCAGCTTATGCTCACCAACCTCATCCCAACATGTCGGTATTCTATAACTTTTCCCATAAAGGTTTTCATATAATTCCATTTGGATTCTCGAGTGGAATCTATTATTATAAGAGAAATCAACTAGAAGAAGATGTTGATCTCATCCTCCTTTAAAGTCCATTGAGCATGCTCTCAACATTTGCTCAAGTGTTTGGATATTCCACTCAGATTGGCCATCAGTTTGAAGATGATAGGCCGTATTGAAGTTTAGATAATTATTCAGAGCATGTTGAAGACTCTACCAAAACATAGAGGTGAATCTTGGATCTCCATTGGACATAATAGATAGTGGTACTCCATGAAGCCTTACCACTTCCCAGATATATATTTGTTCTAGTTGATCAAATGAGAAATACTCCTGAATTGAAATGAAGTGTGAAACCTTTGTAAGATGATCCAAAACAACCCAGATTGTATTATTTCCTTTAGATGTCTTCGGATGTTCAGTGAAATAATCCATGGTAATTTTCTCTAATTTCTATTCTGGTATGGGCACTGGTTGCATCACCCCCTTAAACTTCTACCTCTCTTCCTTCACTTGCTGACACACTAGGAACATTGATGTATATTCATCGATCTCCTTCTTCATATTATCCCACCAATAATGATCATTGAGATATCGATACATCTTTGTGTTTCCTGGGTGAATAGAGAAATTTTAACTATGTGAACCATCCAAAATTCCCTTCTTTATATCTGTACTTGATGGAACACATAGACATTTCCCAAATCTCACAATTCCTTCTTCATTAACATTAAACTCCAAGGATTTCCATTTTCTGACAGCTTCCATGTTTTCTTAAATTCCCTCATCATCCTTTTGAGCATCCTTTAACCTAACCAAAAGTGATGGTTGAGAAATAATTTATGAAAGGATTGATTATGTTCCATTATTTATTATTCCCATGTCCATCTTCATCAAATCTATGAAGATTGTATCCTTTTCAATTCTCATCAATGATAGAATCACTAGGTCCTTTCTACTTAGGGAATCGTCCACCTAGTTCACTTTCCCATGGTGATAATGGATTGAGCAGTCATAGTCTTTGATCAGCTCTAACCATCTTCGTTGGCACATGTTCAACTCTTTATGTGTGAATATATACTTGAGGATTTTGTAGTCTATATATATTTCACACTTCTCCCCAAGGAGATAATGCTGCCAAATTTTCAAAGCGAATATCACTACAGCCAACTCGAGGTCATGTGTTGGATAGTTATGTTCAGGAACATTCAATTTCCTTGAAGCATAGGCAATGACTTTGTCATTTTGCATCAACACACATCTCGAGCCCTTCTTCGAAGCATCACTGAATACCACAAAAATTTCTCCAATTGTGGGTAAAGTGAGCATGGGCGCAGTGATAAGCCTCCTTTTCAACTCCTTGAAGATTTCTTCGCATTCATCACTCCAAGAAAACATTACTACCTTCCGAGTTAGCTTGGTAAAAGGGTTGGAAAATCATGAGAAATATCTCACAAATCATCGATAATATCCAACTAACCCCAAGAAGCTATGAATATCCATTACCGATGTTAGCCACGACTATCCCTCAATTGCATCTATTTTGGAGGTATCCACAGGTATCCCATTGCTTGTAATGATATGGCCCAAGAATGAGACCTCCTTTAACCAGAACTCACAATTGTTATACTATGCATAGAGCTTCTCCTTCCAAATGGTCTCTAGTACAGTTCTTAGATGATCCTCAAGATCCTCCTTTTTTTGGATTATATCACAATATCATCTATTAAGACTACCATAAATTTGTCGAGGTAATCTCTAAAGACTCTATTCATCAATTCCATGAATATTTATGTAGCATTGGTGGGTCCAAATGGAATTACTATGAATTCATAGTGCCTATATCTTGTATGAAAAGTAGCCTTGGGGATATCTTCCTTCTTCAACCTTACTTGATAATATCCTGACTACAAATCCACCTTGGAGAAGTATTGTGCTCCATGCAGCTGATTGAACAAGTCATAAATTTGTGGGATAGGATACTTGTTATTTATCATGATTTTTTTATCTCATGATAATCGATGCAAAGGCGCATTGACCCATCCTTCTTCTTGACGAAGCGGACTGGTGCACCCCATGGTGAAGCACTTGGGCATATAAACCCTTTATCCTAATTCTCTTGTAGTTGTTTATTCAACTCCTCAAGCTCTATAGTAGCCTCTCTATATGGAGTCTTGGATATTGGAAATGCCCCAGGTATAAGATCAATTGAGAATTAATCATATCTTCTAGGAGGAAGACCAGGAAATTCCTCAGGAAACACTTTAGTGAATTCCCTCACAATATGCAAGTCTTCTAGGATGTTTGCCTCCTTAGACTCAATCATCTGAGCCAGATACGCGTGCTCATAGGGCAGGAATTTCTATTCTTGGGAGGATGGATCTAAAGAAGATTCATCTTCCTCCATGCACATTTAAAGAATCGGGGGTCAATTCTCCACATGGAGAGTGATTTCCCTCTCACGGAAATTTATGTTGGCTCTATATAAGGAAAGCTTATCCATGCCAAGAATTACATAAAATTCCACCATAGGGAGTATGACGAGGTTCTCCAGAAAGTTCAATCCACATATTATGATAGGGGAGGAGTTATATTCATGGGATACAATGATTGACCCATTTTTCGTACTCACTGAAATCTTCACATCCATGATTTGTGGTGGTGATGGTATTGTTCTACTAAACGTTCAAGAAATAAAAGAATGAGAAGAACCAGAATCAAAAATTACATTAACTATTCATGAATGAATAACTATCATACTTGTCACCACTTCATTGTCAGGGTTCACTTCGGTAGTAGTGATGGAAAAAGCCCGCCCTTACTGCCTTGGAGGTTGTTGGTTGCCTCTGAAAACCCTTGTCTTAGAGCACTAATTTCAGAGATGCTCTGGTTCTTTGTATATGTAGCAATGAACCATGAATTGAGGTTTGAACAGAGTGTTCCTCTCCTCTGTCGTAGCCATAGGTATTTCTTGTTGATAGTTAATATCCAGGTTCCCTTCTCTTCCACACCTAAAGAATTTCCTCATCCCCTTTAGGCAATTTCCAGGGTGACTCTATCTACACCTTTGGCAAGTGGGGTGCTAGATCTTCTTAGCACTATTGGATTTATCCATCGGACCACCAGCATTGAATTCCACCGTGCACTTTATATCCCCATGATACCATTGAGATTCTCTGATCTTCATTTCGACCTTGAAGGCATATCAGAAAATTTCCTCATAGATGTTGAAGTCACGGATTGCAAGCGCTTTCTACAGGATAGGTTTCATCCCACAAAATAATTGGTCAACCTTGCATTGGGGGGTAACGACGAAGCCGGAAGCATATCGCGCAAGCCTTGTGAAGTTTTCCTTCTACTCTCCAATATATTCATTGTCTTTTTTCTTGTGTTCAAGGAAGTCCCTTCCATATTAATCCGTAGGTTGCACGGAAAATATTTATTGAAAAAAATATCTTGGAAATCCTTCCATTCTAATGCCTCAATCTCCTCCTTAGGCTTCAAATTTTTTATCAACGTCCACCATTGATTAGCTTCACCCTCTATACGATAAGCATCCAGGAGAACCTTCTCTTGTTTAGAACATTGAAGGATGGAGAATATATTATCAATGGAGTTGAACCATTGTTCAGTGATTGAGGGATCAGATGTTCCATTAAATGTAGGAGGCCTTTTTCTCATGAACCTCTCGATAGCGACTTGTTCTTTATTGGGGGTGGGGGGGGGGGGGGTTTGAACGTTCCTCTTGACCCATGTTTCTATTTAAAGCATAGGTTAGCTAAGAAATAAGCATGACAAAGTTTGCAATTCCCGCTCCCATTGTATTGGGAATCTTAATAGTACAGTCATCACATTGATCATCACATCGTTTATTAGCCCGAGTCCTCCTATTACCTGCCATGGGCTAGAATAAAAGGAAAGTTAGGGGTAACACACAAAGGGTAATTCAAGGACAAAACTAAAGACTTATAAATAACTTTTATTTCCTTAAAATATGAATCTATTGGCTTCAGCCTATGTTATAAATGATCTACTTTCTAACATATATTCTTAGGGAATTTTTTGTCACTTAATAATGGTTCATACTAAGCTTGTGAATTTACCAAAGCATATCCCCCGGGAGTTTTGTAACCATGAGTGCAGCAAGGCCCATTTTTGTGAACCAGTTCTCTTTCAAGTCTAGCTCAAAGTGGTGGTTTCAGGTTTTACCCCTAGGATACATCTGTGACAAAGATTCCTCTACCTTCTTGTATACAGACAGGGATGTATTTTCTTGATAAACTATTTACTCAATACTCACCAAAACATAGGGATGTATTTATTATACTTAGTCTTGTATCTAAGGCTTTACTAGGGTTTTCTTATCCTATTCCCAAAAATAACTAAACCCCCATCTGATACCAACTATGAAAACCCTTATTTTTATTACACAATTAAACGTAATATATTATATAAACTACACTTGATACAACATAAAAGATCAATATTTATAGTGTATTTGGGGATTAGGATCGTTACATAACAACTTAAAACATGAAATACAACATTTTTATTGAAAACTTCCTTTACATGACCACTAAATTCTCTCGTACTTAGCATTGCATGGGATAACTTGAGGACATGCATAAGAAAAGGCTGAGCTATAAATCCCAGTAAGGGAATAATCATGGAATAACATGAGGAATACAATACATGTTATAAAATATGCCTATCAATAGAGCACAAGAGAATCATAAACATAAAGTCATGATAATACATGATAATCATAACATGGAAATGTGGCAACAACACTTAACATGGAATTAGCATGATCCAAGGCTCATTGCACATGGAGAATGAGTAAACCCTCATTTCACATGAAGCATGAGAAAACCCTCATTGAACAAGAATTAGAATGATTAAACACTCATTTCACAAGATGTATCATGATACTATACTTTACCCAATGTATTGGAGAGCTATCAGGGCACACCATTCTTAAACATTTCACATCATGCATTATTGTGCCACGTGAATCATAAAACATTGAATCATTAAACATTATCATTTATTCCATGATAAAAGAATGTGGAAAACATAATTGAATCTTTTTAAACAATAATTAAATGTGCATAAAGTTGAAAACCCTTCATAGAGAAATGGGAATGGTATTCACTACACAATGACTTTGGGTTGGAAAAAATGTGGTGCAATTTTGGCAGCATAACGGCATGACATAAGAACTCATAAAAATGGTTGATGAGAGAAAAAGGTGTGTCTCATCATATTTACATTACAGGGACAGTAAGGGGTCATATAGATACATGTCCCAACAAATTTAATGGAAATTAGATTCATGATACAAAAGAATTTCTTGAATGTAAATGAGGAGAGAGAAATTCCTTTCAGAATTTCGGCATAGTAACGGGTGTACATGGGGGGAATTTAATGAGAGATAAAGGGGTATCCCATCATTAAAAAATAAAGAGGGCAGTATGGGGAGGTGAGAAACCATACCCCAACATTTATAATTTAAATTAAAAGGGAATAACAACTTAAAGAATATTGGATAAAAATGAGAAAGGAAGAAAACCCTTTCTTGGAAGTGTGCTTCCAAAGGCTTGAGAGTGGCTTGAGAGAGGCTTATTGGGATCTTGGGGAACCTTGGGAGGATTATAGAGAGAGGAGGGAAGAGGTTGGACGAATTCCAAAGGATTTTAGTGAGGAGTAAGTGGTATCTTGGGTGGGTTTATATAGCAACGGAGAGGGAATTTTTTATTATTTAGGTTTGGGACACCTCACATTAAACTAACCAAAACCACTTTTTTCCCATGGTTTTTGACAAAGGCGGGTGGAACAAAATATTTTATAAGTCCAAAGTCCGAAATTCTTAAAATAATGGGGTTTTTTATGTGAAGGTGAGTCAAACTCCCAAGGAAAAAAATTTAAAAAGGAAAAATGATTAATAAGTCTTGAAGTGTCCACTAAAGCTTTGTAGAATAAATCAAACAAACCTAAAATAACATTATTTTAATGGTAAAACATATATTGGCAGATCATAAAGTTTATAGTATTTTATTACATCACTATTGGTTCATTATGATGTCATAAAACACACTATATATTTAAAAGGTATTTAATTTTTAGCCAAAAATTTTACTATCTCAGAAAATTATGATAAATTCACCGTTGGATAATTTTGATGTTTTGATTCTAGAAATAATATTCATTATATATAAATAATTTTCTAAATATGTTAATTTTTACTTTTAAAATAAAAAGCGGCATTTAGCGAAAATTCATGGGTTTGGACAAAAATGGTTTTCAAACCATAATAAAAATTATAATTGCATGCATAAAATTATAAGATCATTTATATTTAAAAAATATTAATTTAATAGAAAAATAATATTTTATTAAAATATTATTTAATTCAAAAATCCATTAATTCATCAAAATAGATTTCTTAGTTGATCATTAACTAAAAATATTATTTGTGCTTTAAAAACTATTTACAAGGTAACAATAATAAAATGAAAGTATATTCATTATTATATTCAAAAATAATGTACATAACCATAGTGCTAAAATCCTGTTACATAACCCCTTATAACACCCTAATAAGACCTAAGTGTAAGGTGTGCGATGGTGAAAGACTCTTGGGGTGGCTCGGATAACATTGATTGGTTGGTAATCTCTGTCAACTTCTACTTCTCTCATAGGTGGTCCTAGTCAAGCTTATCATATTCAATTTCGTCTTGGACTTGGTCAAGAGCAAAGCCCAAAGACGCAACCTCCTTTCTGAGCTCTAATAAATGGGCTTCGTATGGGGCACATCTACTGGATGAGGCCATCACTTACTTTATCTGAGTAAATTGGATTTGTTAAAGCCCTATATTTATACTAGTCATGTGATCACTGTTCAACGGCTATATTAGCAATGGTCACAATTCTTAACAGTATTTTAAAATCAAAAAACATAAAACCAAAAAAGTTGAAATTTTATATAAAAATTTTACATAAAAAGGAATTTAATTAGATTAAGATGGATTTTAATTAATTAAAGTTTGGGTCGTTACATAGATAAAATTTTTGTTATTTTTTTAATATGATAGAAAATATTAGGAAAAATCATGTGGGTAAGTATAATATAAGGATAACATCCTAAATTTTTTGTTAAGTATTGATTGTATAGATTTCCTAGAAAATAAAACCCTGTATAGATACTATAAAGTGATTGTGTTTATTACACAGATACACCTACGGGTAACAACTCTGAAAGGGGATGTTTTTGTATTAACTCAGTCATCACTGGTGCATGATGAGTTCACCTAAGACTAAGCATTGGGATTGACACTCTTAAGGGATATGTGGGGGATAATTTACATATTATTTACAAATCATAGTGAATTATTTGAGTTGATGGTGACTATTAATGGCCTAGGTTAAAGCTAATGTGTCATATATTGAATAATATGTGTCATGATTTAGAAATCCAATGAAGTATTCTTCATGATTACCTGAAAACTAAATTTGAATATTATTTACCACACTATACTTCTTGGTCTTATCCAATGGTTGTACTAAGGATGAATCATGTTAATGATAAATTTTAAGGGTAATTTAATGAATAAACTCATGAGAAAACTAATTAAATGTGATTTGGGATATGAAATTTTGAAGTTATTCTTATCTAAATCTCCTAATATATGAATGGTTACATTGTTGAGATGGAATGGAGAAAGATATTCTCCTTAGATACCAAATGTAGGATCGTACGATGCTCAATAAATAAGAGGGGGTGAATTGTATACTTTTAAAAATTCCTTTGGAACTTTTAAAGATGGTAATGTTTAACAATGATTATACAAGGAAAAATTCACAAATACTATAGTTCAATAAACATGCTTGAATCTGGAAAAGTGATTTCGAGAAAGAAACTCTGGAAAGATGGTTCCGAAAAATGAATCTTAATAAAATTTTACAAAGATAAAGATTCTACCTTAAAGCATATAGAATCTTACTAAATCAGAGTAAAAGTATAAGGAAGTATAAGATAGTTATACTTTCTTCAACAATCAAGAATGAAGCAGAAAACTTGTAACAAAACAAGTAAAAAGTAGTAAATATTTTAACCCAAAGAGAAGGGTATCCAAAAACCTTAGATAAAGGTCCCTTTATTTATACTTTCAAGAGAGTCTGTCTTACCCACACCAGGGTAGGCCCTCGATATGAATATCAAAGTCTGTCTTGGTATCCCCGCAAGCCCTCAACTTTAAGGTAATTGGCACCTCTATCTTCCTCAGCAAGGAAGCCCTCAAATTCAAGGTAGTTGGCACCTCTATATTCCTATCCCCAGAAGTCCTTGAATGTAATCAGCAACATTCGAAGTCGCACGAAGAAAATTTGAACAAGGTGTTCAATGCGCACTAAGCATGAGAGTCTCTCTCTAGAAATCACTTTCACAGCATGTAATCTCTAGAGTCATAGATCAGTTTCAAAAGTTATGATCTCTTTCAAATGATCTCCTATTTATAGGAACAGCTCCAATGGTCAGCTCCCTCCTGCAACGTTCAGATTTTTCCATGAATTTCGGATGGACCTATACACGTGTCACTCAAAAAACAGTTAGTAAGTAACTGAACGCACGACATTGTTTTATAACCAGTACAAGTGTATGTAAAAATATGGTTACATAACCAAAATCAAATATTCGGAATGTAAGAAAATAAATGTTTGGAGTCTAACCAAAAACACATTCGGTGTCTATAATACAAGGATATTCGGATTCTGTTTTTTAAGGAATTCGAAACCTGAACTGACAAAGTTCGGAGTCAGAGTTCATGAGAATTTGGAATCAGAACTTACATGGTTCAGAATCTGAATTCATTAGGATTCGGTGTCATAACTCAGAAGAGTTCGGACTCTGAATTCAGTGAACTTAGAGTCATAACTCATAAGAGTTTGGAGTCTGAATTTAGAAATCTCAAAGTCAGAACTCGTAACACTTCGTAGTCTAAATTCAGAGAACTCGGAGTCAGAATTCAGATCCTGAAAACAGGATGCTTTTTATCTATGTAATATATGATTTCAAGGTTTTAGATATGAAAATGAATTTTACACTTAGACAAGATAATGAAAAATGTAAAACATGGTGAGGATAATTTTCCTTGGGGAAGGAAAATTTTCCTTATAGAAGTAAAACATAGGGTAAATGAAATTTTCTTTAAGATAGCGTGTTTGTGATTTTCAAAACAAGAATGAATGGTAAAGTCATAAGTAAACTTTATTGACTCAACAATATCCCCCAATTATGAAGGAATCAAAAAGTCATAAGGAAAAGCTTATGGACTCAACAATCTCCCCCTTTTTGGTAAGCACAAACATCCTTACAATAAACAAAATAAGGACATAAAAAATATTTTTCTAGGATTTGAAATAAAACTTATCTCCATTTACACATGGAAAATGATGAATATGACTAACTCCCCCTTAGGCATTGGAACTCTAAGGATCATATTCTAGATTTCCAGAATCAGATTTTTCATAATCTTGAATATGAAAATCTTTGTAATGAAAACAACCCCCTTAGATAAACTCTCCCTTACTTAAGGATATTTCTTATTTACTTGGTAATCCTTTTCCTTTATCCCCCTTTGTGACCTTCAAAAATAATTTGATGGAATAGAAAAGAAATTATGGTACCTAAAAAATTAGTACAACACAACCAAAAGAGAAGAAACAAAAAAATTTCATTATGATTATAAAGAATTTGTACAAGGAAATGAATACAATAAAATATCATATTTGAACAAAGTTATCCTTGCTTTTCCTTCAGCATCAACTTCTTGAATATAGTCTTCAGCTTTTTTAGAACCTTATGATATTTCTATTCTCTCTTAAGAAGCTGATTTTAATCCTCAGCTTTCTTCTCTAAAGCCTTGATTCTTTCTTCTTGAGACTTAAGAGCCTCTGCCTGAGCCTTTAGTACATCTTCCTGACTGACCAGATTTTCTTCAGTCTCAATCTGAAGATCTCTTTCTCTCTTCCAGCTTTGGGCAACTGAATATAATTTCCCATTCAGATCCTTCACTTCTTGAATCCAGGTATTTTGTTCCAAAGTTAACTTTTCTTCAAAACTTTTTATAAGATCTTTGATCCTTCCATCTTCAATTTCAAAAGCCTCTTTGACACCATCTTAGAATTCATCAATTTTTCTCAAATCTTAAATTATTCTCTTTGACCAGCCAAGAATTTTCTTACAGGACCACTTGTGGGCTTTGTAGTTAATGAAGAAATTCATGATGTCAGCCTCAAGCTTGACACACTTGTCCATCACCATGGAAACTGAATCTGATTTCGGATTGAATGTGTGTTGAATCATCTGGCATCTAGAGTCTATGCACGAAAAAAAGGAATAGTCCCAACAAGCTTCTTCAAATATTGGACACCAAAAACATGTCCAAGGGATGATGATTCTGAATTTGTGACTTCTCTTGGTGAGGTATATTTCTCAAGCTCAGCAAGTTTTCTCTTTGAAGAACCACTAACATCTTTCTTCTTTATCACAGTCTTGGTAGGTTTATCAACTACAATCTGTTTTCCCTTATCAACCTTTGGAATGGCTTCCTCATCTGGAGATTCTTGTTCTCTATCAGACAGCTGAAAAATCTTATCTTCATCTACTTCTTCTTTATAGGCTCTAGCCTCAGCATCTTCAAGATGAATAAAATGACGATCATAACTCTCTTCCTCAAACATCTTGTTCACTTTATCTTCAGTCTTGTCATCTAACCCAGGAGTATAATGTTTTTAAGATTCGGCTTGAGAGGTTTGGATTGAAAAGTTTTCAGATGGACTTTCCTTCTCATGAAATTCTTCAACTTGCTTAATCAAATCTGTTGTTTCATCACTACTTTCAACTTCTTCCACTTCTTCCACAACTTTTTTTTCTTCTTTTTCTTGGGCTTTTTCCTGAGTGGAAAATTTCTTACCCAGAGTCTCAGGAAAAGCCTCTACCAAGAAAGATTATAGTATGGGGATATTCTTTGAATCTTTCACAATATCCCTCAGAAGGGATTGAACAATGTTTTTCTCAGACATCTTCTTTTTTTTCTTTTTTTTAGATTGCTTCTCGAGCTCATCAGTAGTTTTCTCTTTCAAATCCATTACTTTTGCAGGATCCAAAATAAATTGTGGCTCTCTTTCCATCCAGTTTATCTTATATTCCCTCCATTTTGCTACAACCACATATGGGTATGATTTTTTCTTCTTAGGTTTAGGAGGTTCAGATTGATCTTACATAGCTTTTTGGGTTTTCTCTTCTTCATCCACTTCCTTTAACTTCATCTTCTTTCCTGCCTTTTTGGATGGTTCAGCCACTTCTTTCTTCTTCGGGATAGCTTCAGCTTCCTCCTATGGTAAGTCAAAAAATTCTCCAGAGTCATTAGAAAATACAATGTTCATCCTCTTTAGGGTATCATCACTTACTAGTATGACTTTTCAATTTCTAGGTTTTGAACTGCAAGGGATTTTATAGGATTATAGACACCGAACAATAAACTTAGAAATAATAGATAGGTACAAGATAATCTAAGCCTTCAGATTTACATTCTTGATATTCTCGATCGTAATCAGAATATGCTTAATGAAATTATCCTTCCTCAGGTTCACTAGAAAGTTTAGGATGTACATATCACTCTTCTTCAATATATCTTTTTCTCCTTTTATCAGAATTATAAATCCTTGAACCCATAATTCAAGGATCTGATTATTTGTAGAGAGGTGAGCAATTTTCGGAGTCTTGATGTCACGAACCAAATCTGGTTGCCGCCAAAACCGGCACCAAACCCAGACCGTGACAAGGCTCGAAGGGCATTCCCTATCCCCACGGGCTGGCACAAGTACCCGGGTATCATTTATCTTGTTTGGGGAACAATTTACCTTAATATTTATACATAAAAGACAAAAAAATATTTGATAAAATGAATCTGAAAAATTCATACCAACAAGGTTTATACAAAAATCCAGAACTGAATAGATAAGTTTAAATGCAATAAAAAAGGTCCAAAGACACAATGAAACAGAAAAAAATAATCCCCATGGACTCCACAGGACAAGGGGTCATGACCCACCAGCCGTCTCCACAACTCCGCCCCAAGGATGGGAACTAACACCCCGAACCACCATCACCCTATGCCTTTCCTTTACCTGGGTCAAAAATAATAAAGTCTACTTACACCCAAGGGGTGTAAGTAGGGTCTGATCCTAATCCCAATAGGATACCACCCTATGATTCCAAGGTGAATGCAATACAAGGTGAAAAAGCAAGCAGTTTTAATATGCAATGAAAAGCGGTGACAAATTCTATGAAATGCAACTTTAAATTGAAAACATTTTTCAAGATAAAAACTTTAAGAATGTTAACACATTAAAATAGGCTTGTTAGATACTATAATATAATTCCAAAGACATCCAAATATAAGGGAAAATACCACAGATCCAATAAGCAACAAAATCAGGAACACCCCTAGGCACTAGATAGTCTCGGGCCCCATGTACCTCGTACCTCGGTGTTATGTAACCAAAGTAAAAAAATTTCTCATGCACAATCCACTAGTAGGGAACATACCCATAACCTAGTGGTCCCCAAGAATCATCCACATAGTTTAGTTAGAGTTTTTGTTATCCAAATTCTATGTTAAACAGCCACAAAACTCATCCAGTCCACTAGTCGTACAAGTACACATCTGCCCCACCACGGTACCTAGGATTCCCCATTTGTGCTAAACAAATTTCAGAATTTAACACATATACATTTTCATGTAAAACAACACTACTTATCACATACACCAAATACAGTAGATATCACATTTTATACCACTTAAAACACACAACAAACACTTTTATTTTTAATAAAATAATATCTCAAAAATATCGTGTTGTTTTGCACACAAAACCCCTTAAAACCCCACTTGTACACTATGTGCACACTTTTAAGTTACCAAAACAGTAAAGACATCTCAATAAATTTCAATGAAAACAATAAATCAATTTTAGGGCATCCCCATGTTAAACAAGAAGTGATAACTTTGTAAAACCTTCATTTTCACAGAAAAGTGGAACCAAAACTTCACTTTCTTTAAAAACACAATTAAAACCCATTTTTGCAGAAAAAACCAAAGGGAATAAACATTATAAACATTATTTTCAGACTTATTATAGGTAAATAAAAAAACTAAGTATTTATACGGAATCCCCAAATAAACCAATTAAACATTTCTTTGGAAAACCCCCAATTTCACACCAAATTGGAATTTAAATTTCAATTGAAATAGAAACATCATTTGAACCAATTTTTGCAGAAATAATAAAATGATATAAACCTGCATATATGATAAATACAGAATGATAATACACAAAGATTTCATCAACATAGGAATCACCTACCAAAACAAAGGAAACCCTTGAATCCTTTGTGCGAAAACACAAACGCACCACCGCCGCACCTCAAGGAGGCTAGATCAAACGTAAAAATAGAACATCGGACCAAGAAAATCCAAGGTTAAACCTTAGGTTTGAAACCTTACCCTCTGGAAATTTGGGGCTTCATGTATAAGGGAAGAAACTGTAGTCAAATTGAATGAAACCCTATGAAAAATGAAAGAAGAATGAAGGAGACTCACTCACTTGAGGGTTCTTGAATAAATCGCCCAAAATACACTAGTGGATGAATTTGAAAAGATCCCAAAATTAAATTGAGGTTGGAACAAGAAATATAAGGTTAATTGAGAATTGGAATGAGGGGGAAGTAGTGAATAATGAAATATATATGAAGGAATCAAATTACAATTTTAAATCGGGAAGAAATGTGGGTACTTTAGAAGTTTCGACCTAAACCGAGAGGCACATGAGCTCCAAAGAGGGTTGGAGGTCACTGGACGCACGGTTGGGTTCAATAGGCATGTCTGGGGCTTGGAATCACTGAAAAAACCCTAAAATTGAATATTTTATTATTTAAACATATTTTATTTTTAAAACTGGAATTGGGATTTCGGGAAGGCCCAATCCCTTAAATAAAAACCCATATACAACTTGGTTATTGATTTCTAAAGGCTCCAAACTACAATGGTGGTGTTAATATGTCAGGTGAGGCCATTTAGGAATTTTAGTGGGTGAAAAATATTAAAAAATGAAAAATTTATAAAATAAACAAATTTTATTTTTAAATCTGGAATTGGGCTCACGGTTTGGCCCAATTCACGAAAACTCACTCATTCCACCATAAAAGCTTGAGAAACCCCAAAAAAGCATAAATGTAAATTAAATGAAATTCAACTTTAAAATAAGTCATGTATGTGACAATTATCCCCACCATGAAAACTTTCCATCCCCGAAAAGCTATAGCAAAGCCAGATACGAAAACCAAACCCAACAGATAAACAAAGATGTACTTTTTGCCAAGCTTCACCCCCAAGGGACAAAACACCTACAGTGATCAATTAAGAAATGAATAATCTCACAACCAAAACATACACCACTTTCCTAAAATGATCAATCACATTCATACTTTATCTCAAAATAAAACTCTTAAAACACTATCTGAACAAGACTAAAGCAATTCACCCAAAAGAACAACAACTTCGAATAAGGTTACACTTATCTTACATTAACTAAACCATTGGGAGCTCTCCAATACCAACGTTTACTCAAGGAAGATGTTGGTATCTAGAAAGTTCCGAACAAGACTAGCTACCACCAAGCCAAGACCATGGATAAATCTGAGCTATTCTTATGGTGGGACACAAATAGGCACCCCACCATAAGAGGAAACCTATATTATTTTCCGAGACACAATCAAGACACTAACATAGGGAGGACTAAATGAACTCCCTAGTACAAAGGGTATAATTCGATTCACAGTTTATAAAGGAACATACATGAGAATCACGGTGGGTCTCCCCACCATAAGAACCAACCATCTTAGCCGACCATCATGGGCCGACACGGAAAGACCCAATTTTTTTTAATGATTTGGGAAGGGTGCAGGGTCAGTCCGCACAGTTTGGGAAATTCTGCACTAACTGTGAAGATTATTCTTTTCGCATGGCTTCCTGGAACATGGTCACTACTAATTATATACAAACCGTATCCTTAGCACATCTATCCAAATTTCCAACCATTCTCTAATGACTCGATAGAAACCAAAGGGGGGGAGATTACTGGATGTGCGGTTGGGTTCAATGGGCATGTGTGGGGCTTGGAATCACCGAAAAAACCGTAAAATTGAATTCGTTATTAATTAAACAAATTTTATTTTTAAAACTGGAATTGGGCTTTCGGGCAGGCCCAATCCCTTAAATAAAAACCCATATACAACTTGGTTATGAATTTATAAAGGATACAAACTACAATGGTGGTGTTAATATGTCAGGGGAGGCCATTTAGGAATTGGAGTAGGTGAAAAATATTAAAAAATAAAAAATTTATAAAAGAAGAAAATTATATTTTTAAATCTAGATTTGGGCTCACGGTTTGGCCTAATTCATGAAAACTCACCCATTCCACCATAAAAGCTTGATAAACACCAAAAACAAAGCATAAATGGAAATTAAATGAAATTTAACTTTTAAAATAAGTCATGTATGTGACACTTTACATCATTAAGACTGATGCACTCTATGGCTTCCACCTTTAAAAGTCATCCTTTGACATCCAACAAATTGTGGGAACAGAACTCAGCTTCCCCTTCATATGGAATTCCAACAAAGATAGATTCCATTGTATACAAAAGAGCATAAGTATTACCATAGCTATTAAAAGAAAACATCTCTATACCTTTTTCCTTGAAGAAACTAACTAATTCATAAAACTCGACAAGAAAATCTGGATAAACCAAATCTTGAGCCCCTGGCTTTGATATGAAGACACTCTCCCAACCATTGAGTTTGATATTCTTCAAAATTATAGAATATTACTTGTTTAAAAGGTTCGGATGCACCAACCTTTCTCTATATACCTGCCACTCCAGAATTGTCTTGACAGTAGACATATCTTTCTGAGAGGATTCTTCTACAGACATTAGAATTTGAGAAAACTCTGACAAGTTCGGAATGGGATTAAGTATAGAGGCAGAACATCAGCACGTGAGAGCTTGAGAATCGATGTGGGATAACCATCGAGGGTCCTTTATATAGGTGCTTTATGCGACGGTTCATCTTCCAAACTCAATATAATAACTTAAAATTCTTCTGATCAGATCTGATGGTTAAAATGATAGCCACAAAGAAAACTTGGATCTGATCTTTTGAGGTTTTTAAATGAAAAACATTCATATTTAAGGAGAAGATAATCTGAAAAAAAATTTAAAACCAAATAAAAAATACCAGCAAGTAAATGATGATTATGAAAATTTAAGAACAGAATCATACCTTTCGGATTTCCAGGAATATTATTCATAGTGTGGACAATTTCTTCTTCAAGAACATTAGAGTCTGGAAAAAAACTAGACTACGAAAAATTTGAAAATCTTACTATGAAAATTTCCATTATGAAAAAAAACTTAGGAAATCTTCATTATGATAAATTTCAAAAACTTCATTACGAAAAATTTGAAAAACTTCATTATGAAAAATTTGAAAACTCCATTATCAAAAATTTGAAAAACTTTGTTATGAAAAATTTGAAAAAATTCTTTAAATTTTTTTTAAAAAACTACATTACATAAAATTTGAAACAAATCATTATGAAAAATTCGAAAAACTTCATTACGATTAATTTGAAAAACTTCATTACAAAAAATTTGAAAAACTTCATTATGAAAAAATTTGAAAAACATCATTATGAAAAATTTGAAAAACTTCATTAAGAAATTTTTTGAAAAACTTCATTACGATAAATTTAAAAAACTTCATTATGAAAAATTTGAAAAACTTCATTACGAAAAATTTGAAAAACTTCATTACCAAAAATTATAAAAACTCCATTACGAAAAATTTGAAAAAACTCCATTAAGAAAAATTTGAAAAACTCCATTACAAATAATTTGAAAAACTATATTATAAAAAATTTTAAAAACTCCATTACAAAAATTTTGAAAAACACCATTATGAAGATTTTGAAAAACATCATTATGAAAAATTTGAAAAACATTAGACAAATGTACTCCCCCTATGAAAAGAAGTTTAATACTATAAGAAGATTGGTTTCAACAGAGATTTAACAAGGAATATTTCCTTACAGTTATCATTCCTATCTTCTATTTAATGTATTCAAATCAATCGGAGGGTAAAGATTTTGTGAAAATATTAGCAAGTTGATCTTGTGTTCCGATAAACTGAAGAATGATATCTCTTTTTGGTGTGTGATATCTAAGCAATTGATGCCTAATATCTCTGTGTTTTTCATGATAGTGATGTGTAGGGTTTTTGATTAATGCAATGGAACTATTATTATCACACCAAATTTGTTTTTTGGTAAAACTCATACCATAGTCTGTGAGTGTGTGTTGCATCCACAACACATGAGCACAAAAACTTCCAGCTGCTACATATTCAGCTTAAACAATGAAAAGTGCTACTGAGTGTTTCTTTTTATATGACCAAGAAACTAATTAATCTCCTAATAAATGACATGTTTCGGATGTTATTTTTCTATCCATTCTACATCCACAAAATTCAGCATCCGAAAAACTTTTTAGAACAAAATCATTTCCAGAAGTATAAAAGAGTCCTAAATCTATGGTTCCCTTTAAGTAGAAAAAAATTCTTTTCACTGCCTTTAAATGAGATTCCTTAGGATTGGATTGATATCTTGTACATAAGCATACTGAAAACATTAAGTCTAGACCACTAGCTGTCAAGTAAAGTAAACTTCATATCATACCTCTAAAATATGTTTGATCTACTGGTTTCCCAGCTTCATCAACATCAAGTGTGTTTGAAGTAGCGATGGGAGTACTAATACTCTTAGTGTTGTCATATCCTTACTTTTTAAGAAGACCTTTAATATACTTATATTGGGATATATAGATTCCTTATAGTTTTTGAGAAATTTGAAAACCAAGGAAAAATGTTAACTCACCCATCATACTCATTTCATACTCAGCTTTCATTAGATTCGCAAAGGAATCAGTTAAATATTGCTGAGTTGAACCAAATATAATGTCATCAACATAAATTTAAACAATCAAAACATTTTTCTTTTCATTCTTTATAAAAAGGGTTGGATCTGCATTTTCGTTAACATAATTATTTTGAAGAAAAAATCATGTAAGTCTATCATACCAAGCTCTAGGGGCTTGCTTAAGTCCATACAATGCTTTGGTAAGTTTATAAACATGTTTAGGATGTTTTGTATCATAAAAACCAGGAGTTTGTTCGCCAAAAACATCCTCTTGTACAAAACCATTTAGGAATGAACATTTCACATCCATTTGAAAAGGTTAGAAATTGAAGAATCCTACAAAGGCAAGTAAAATACGAATAGATTCAAGTCTATCTACTGGAGCATAGGTTTCTTCATAATCAATTCCTTCTTGTTGATTATAGCCTTTAGCAACCAATGTATCTTTATTTCTTACTATGATTCCATTTTCATCACACTTATTTCTGAATACCCATTTTACACCTATGACAGAAGTTTCCTTAGGTCTTTCAACCATGGTCTAGACTTTATTCCTTTCAAATCCATTTAGCTCATCTTGCATAGATTTTATCCAATCATCATTACCTAAAGATTCATCAGCGATTTTTGGTTCTAATTGGGAAAGAAATTCTAGATGTTCTGCTTCATTTCTTAAGGAACTTCTAGTCCTTACATGTTGATTCACATCACCAATGGTACTATCACTAGGATGCTTCTTTAGAAAAAACTGATTTGGGTTTTGTAAAACTTGTTCATCAACATAGGGTAGGAAATCTTCTGGGGTAAATGCTTTAGAAACATTTTCATATGAATCTTCCTTATCGGAAGGATCCTCTAAAAATGTTTGATAATCAATTTTTGAAAACACATCCGAAGATATAGGTTGGTTTGTTTATAAATGAAAGGATCTGTTTCATAAAATTTAACATGTACTATCTCTTCAACGGTACAAGTATTTTTTTTGAAAACTCTATAAGCCTTAGAAGTTCTGGAGAAGCCTAAGAAAATTCCTTCATCAGATTTTAGTTCGGATTTTTGTAGATTATCATTAGTATTTAGAATAAATACCTTGCAACCAAAAACTTTGAAGTATGAAATTCTAGGTTTTATACCATTCCATAACTCAAAAAGAGATTTATTAATAAAAGGTCTAATGAAAACAATATTTACATTATAACAAGCATTACTTACAGCTTCAGCCCAAAAATGTTTGTCTACAGAATACTCACTCAACATGGTTCTTGTTATCTCTTGAAGAATTATATTTCTTATTTCAATAACAAAATTTTGTTGAGGTGTTCTAGGTGCTAAGAAGTTATGAGTAATGTCTTTTCTACTACAAAAATTTTCAAAATAAGAATTTTGAAATTCTCCCCCATGATCACTATAAATATTTATCAAAGGAAGGTTTTTCTTATTTTTAACTTGGGCTCTAAGACTTTTGAAATAAGAAAAATCTTCAGATTTCTTTTCTAGACAATAGACCCATCTGAATATAGTGTAATCATCAACTAAGAGAAATACATAATACTTTCCTCCAATTTTTCATCTTTGTGTTGGACCAAAAAGATCCATATGTACTAACTGTAATGCATCAGTAGTTGAGACTTCACCGACTGATTTAAAACTTGATTTATGTTTCTTGACATATTGAAAAGGATCCAAAACTTTTGATGAATCAAATCAAAGATCTGGTATATCCTTAACTAGTCTTTTCTTAAAGATTTTTCGTTGGTTTCTATGGAAACAGTTTCCTAAACTTCTATGCCATAGCAAAGAATGATCTTCCATTGCACTAAGTCAAGGTAAGTCTTGGATCTTAAGGTATTCTTAGTTTATTGTGTATACATTCTCTTCCCTATTGGCAGAAAGAATAAATTCTTCCTTGGAATTTTGTACTAAGTACTTGGCATTCCTAAAATTCACAAGGAAACCTTCATCCCATAGTTGACTTATGCTAATGAGGTTATGATTAAGTCCCTTAACAAATAAAACATTTGAAATCAAAGTTTTTTCAAGAAGAACGATGTTACCTATACCAATAATTTCTCCATGAGCATTATCTCCAAAAGTTACTTTTCCTTCACTCGTCTTGATAATCTTTTAAAAATAGTTTTTGTTACCAGTCATATGCTGGGAACATCCACTATCCATGTACAACGTATTGTTGTTGGTACTTTCTTTATTTTCCTGAAAACAAAAGAGTTAGACTTTTGGAACCCAAACTTTCTTGGATCCGGAAATTTTAGAAAGCAAAATTTTAGGCACCAACATTTTCTTTGAAAAATAGGCTTTATGAAATCATAAAGACTGAGTTTTGTTTAGGGAACAATTTTTTTCCCAATTCCAACCACAATAACATTTATTAAAGAATGGAGCACTTTGAGGAACAAATTAATTGTTACTAAAAATTGGTTTAGAACTAGTATAACCAGTTCCAGAATTATTCCTTAGAGGTCGGATTTAAGAATACATCTTACCAAAATTTTCTTTACCTAAGGTAAAGTTTGAAAAACACTTCCTCAAGGAAAATATCTTGGATTTCAGTCTGATAACTAATTTCTTATCTTCAAAAACATTTTATTTGGAACTAGAGTTAGTCTTGAAAACATTTTTCTTAGAAATTACATTTTCTAGATCCTTAGAATGTTTATCCTTCTCAGAATATACTTCCTCAATATTTTTTGAAATACATTCTAAATCGTAAATTTTCTTATCTAGATCCTTAGAAAGTTCATATATTTCCTTAGTAAGAATATTATTTATAGAATTTTCCTTATCAAGCTTTTTATTGACTTTTGAATTCTCATTCTGAAAGAGTTTAGAAAATAAAGAAACTCTTTCATAGGAATGCAAATTATTATCTTCACTAGAAGAAGATTCTTCATCTGAAGATTCATAATATTTATCATTACTATAATTTTTATTTAATGAAACATTGGTCATTGATTCATCATTGTGTACCTTAGCCATTAATTAATTATTTTCAATAGGTAGTCAGGTAATTAGACCAAGTTTCCTCTGTCCATAAAATTAGTAATCTGATGATTCATCTGAAGAGTCACCACCACTAGCACTCCAGGTGTCATTAGCATTCATGAATTTATTATCTTTAGCTTTATATTACTTCTTTCAGTTTCTCTCAAAATGATTTTCCTTTCTTTATTTTATTTTAATCATAGGACAATCAGGCCTTATATGTCTAGCTCTCTTGTATTCATAACATGTGACTTATGAGTCTTTCTTATCTTTCCTTTATTTCTTCTTATATCTTGTTTGAAAGTTCTTCTGTCTAAATATCTTGTTCATCCTTCGAGCAAGATTGGCTAGTTCATTTTCTGAAGAATCACTTCTACTAGATTCAGATTGTATAAAAACCTTATTAGATATGGATCTTGTAACTCTCTCAGTAGTCTTGGATTTTATAATATTTCAAGTTATAGTAAAAGAAACACTTCCATTCCCAATTTTCTTCTTAATTTTTTCAGCATCTCTCTTCATTCTAGTATCATGTTGAAGAAGTGTTCCAAAAAGTTCATCAAGAGAAATCTGAGTAACCTTTTTGTTCTCATCAATAGTGTTTCTCTTGGATTACCACTCATTGGGAATGATGTATATGATTTTTCCCACAAGAGCTTCATCATCTAATCCTTTCTCACCCATGGATTGTGAACTATTAATGATAGTCATAAATCTTTGTTTCACCCTACATATGGGTTCTCTATAAGGAAAGAAAAAACCATGATATTCAGCTCTGAGCATGGATCTTCTAGTTTTAATAACTTTGGAAGTTCCAAATTGAGTAACTTCAAGTTTCTTCCAAATACAATTTTCTACTTCACAAGATGAAATTTGGCTATATATATTTCTAGTCATGGAACAGAGCAATGTATTGTGTACCTTCTAATTCAGTTGATATTAATTCTTTTCTTGATTTGTGAAAGTACTAACTTTCTTGTCAGGGATTTTATATCCTATAGTAAGCATAACAAAATTATCCACTCTAGTATTGATAATGAATGTCTTCATGTGATCTCTCAAATATTTTTAATCATTCCCATAAAAAATAGGTGGTCTTATTGGATTTAGGTTGTCTTAGGAACCAACATTCATTCCTTCCATCTTAATGAAAACTTTCCACACAAACTTGTTAGTAATGAAAGTTTTTCAACAAGGAAAATATTCCTCAGCAAGGAAAATATAGAACAATGAAAATTTTGAGCAAGGAAAACTTATACGTGAATATAAGTATTTCAGAGACCTCCTATGATACCAATTATTGAGATGGTGTAGAGAATTATATTCTCCTTAGAGACCAAATTTGGGATCGTATGATGCTCAATAAACAAGAGGGGGTGAATTTTATACTTTTAAACATTCCTTTGGAACTTTTAAAGATGGTAATGCTTAACAAAGTTTAAAAAATGAAAAATTCACAAAGCCTCTAGTTCTATAAACTTGCTTGAATCTGGAAAAGTGATTCCGAGAAATCAAATATGGAAAGATGGTTCCGGAAAATGAAACTTAATGAAAGATTACAAAGATAAAGATTCTACCTTAAAGTGTATAGAATCTTACTAAATCAATGTACAAGTATAAGGAAGAATAATATAGTTATACTTTAATCAACAATCAAGAATGCAGTGGAAAACTTGTAACAAACCAAGTAACAATTAGTAAATCTTTTAACCCAAATAGAAGGGTATCCAACAACCCTGGATAAAGTTCCCTCGATTTATACTTGCAAGAAATTCTATCTTACCCACACCAGGGTAAGCCCTCGATATGAAGATCAGATTATTTTTTTCTATCCCTTCAATCCCTCAACTTTAAGGTAATTCGAACCTCTGTCTTCCTTAGCAAGGAATCCCTCAACTTCAAGGTAGTCAGCACCACTATCTTTTTATCCCAATAAGTCTTTGAATGTAATCAGCAACATTCAAAGTCACACAAAGGAAATATGAACAAGGTGTTCAGTATGCACTAAGCATGAGAGTCTCTTTTAGAAATAACTTCAATAGTATGTAATCTCTAGAGTCATAGATCAGTTTCAAAAGTTATGAGCTATTTCAAATGAGCTCCTATTTATGGTCTTAGCTCCAATGGTCGGATCCCTCCTCCAATAGTCATATTTTTCCTTGAATTTCTGAGGGACCTGTACACGTGTCACTCAAACAACGGTTAGTAATTAATTGAACGCACGACATCATTTTATAACAAATAAAAGTGTAAGAAAAAAATATGGTTACATAAACAAAATCAAATATTCTGAATGTAAGAAAATAAAACTTCTGATTCTAACCAAAAACAAATTCGGTGTCTATAGTACAAGGATATTCGAATTCTGTTTTCTAAGGAATTCGGAACCTGAACTGAATAAGTTTGGAGTCAGAGTTCATGAGAATTCGGAGTCAGAACATACAAGGTTCGGAGTCTTAATTAATTAGGATTCGGAGTCAGAAATCAGAAGAATTCAGAGTCCAAATTCAGAGAACTCGGAGTCATAACTCATAAGAGTTCGGAGTCTAAATTCAGAAAACTCCGAGTCATAACTCATAAGATTTCGGAGTCTGAATTCAAACTACTCGGAGTCAGAATTCGGATCCTGAAAATAGAATGCTTTTTATCTATGTATTATATGATTCCGAGGTTTTGGATATGAAACCAAATTTCTCACTTAGATGAGATAATGAATAATGTAAAACATGGTGAGGATAATTTTCCTTGGGGAAGGAAAATTTCCCTTATAGAAGTAAAACATAGGTAAAATGAAATTTTCCTTAAGATAAGGTGTCTGTGACTTTCTTAACAAGAAAGAATGGTAAAGTCATAAGGAAACCTTATGGACTCAACAATCTTCCCCAAGTACGAAGGAATCAAAAATTCATAAGGAAAACCTTATTGACTCAACAATATCCCCCTTTTTGGAAAGCACAAACATCCTTATAAAAAATAAAATAAGGACTTAGAAAATATTTTTCTATAATTTGAAATAAAACATATCTCCCATTAACACATGGACAATGATGAATACGAATAACTCCCCCTTAGGCTTTGGAACTATAAAGATCGTATTCTAGATTTCTGAAATAAGTTTTTTCAAAATCTTGAATACAGAAATCTTCATAATGGAAACCCCCTTAGACAAACTACCCCTTACTTAAGGATATTTCTTCTTTACTTTTTATTCTTTTTCTTTTCTCCCCCTTTGTGAATTTCAAAAATAATTTGAGGGAATGGAAAAGATATTATGGAAATTAAAAATTTAGTATAACACAACCAAAAGACAAGAAACCAATAAATTTCATTATGATTAGAAAGAATTTGTATATGGAAATAAATACAACAAAAGATAATTTTTGAACAAAGTTATCTTTCCTTTTCCTTCGACATAAAATTATTGACTATAGTATTCAGATTTTTGAACTCCTTATGATATTCCTATGCTCTCTTAGGAAGCTGATCCTGATCCCCAGCTTTCTTTTCTAAAGCCTTGATTCTTTCTTCCTAAGACTTAAGAGCCTCTGCTTCAGCCTTCAGGACTTCTTCCTTCTTGACCATATTTTCTTCGATCTCAATCTGAAGATCTCTTTCTCTCTTCCAGCTTTGGGAAACTGAATATAATTTTCCATTCATATCCTTCACTTCTTGAATATGGGTATTTTGTTCTGAAGTTAACTTTTCTTAAAAACTTGTTGTAAGATCTTTGATCCTTCCATCTTCAATGTCAAAGGCCTCTTTGAAACCATCTTGGAATTCCTCAAATTCTCTCAAATATTCAACTTTCCTCTTTGAAAATACAACCATTTTCTTATAGGACCACTTGTGGGATTTGTTGTTAATGAAGAAATACTTGAATTCATCCTCAGGATTGGCACACTTGTCCATCACCATGTACACTGAATCTCATTTCTGATTGAGTGTGTGTAGAAGGATCTGGAAACTAGATTCTATGCTTGGAAAAATTGGAATATTCCCAACAAGCTTCTTCAAAGATTGGACCACAAAATCATGTCCAAGTGATGATGATTCTGAATCTGAGACTTTTCTAGGTGAGGGATCTTTCTCTAGCTCAGCAAGTTTTCTCTTTGAAGAACCATCAACATCTTTCTTGTTTATCACAGTCTTGATAGGTGTATCAACTACAACCTATTTTCCCTTATCAACCTTCAGAACGACTTCCTCATTCGAAGATTCATGTTCGTTTCAGGTAGCTGAACAATATTATCTTCATCTACTTATTCTTTCTAAGATCCTACCTCAGCATCTTCATGATGAATAAAATTACGATTATAAATCTCTTCCTCAGACATGTTGTTCACTTAATATTTAGCCTTTTCATATAATCCAGGAGTAGAAAGTTTTGAAGACTAGGCTTGAGAGGTTTGAATTGAAAAAAATTCAGATGAACTTTCCTTCTCCTGAAATTATTCCACTTTCTTAATCAAATCAGCTATGTCATCACTACTTTCAGCTTCTTCCACTTCTTCCACAACTTTTTCTCCTTCTTTTTCGTGGGATTTTTCCAGAGTGAGAAATTTCTTACCCATAGTCTCAGGTAAAGACTCTACCAAGAAATATTCTGATACAGGGATATTCTCTGAATCTTTCTTAGTATCCCTTATAATGGATTGAACAATTTCAATGTCAGACATCTTATTCTTTTTTTTATTTTCTTTAGCTCACTTCTCAAGCTCATCAGCGGTCTTCTCCTTCAAAGCCTTTGCCTCTGCCGGATCCAAACCAAACTATGGCTCTCCTTCCTTCCGATTTTTCAATTCTTCCCTCAATTTTTCTACAACCTCATCTAGGTATGATTTTTTCTTCTTAGGTTTAAGAGGTGCGGATTGATCTTCCTTAGATTTTGGGGTTTTCTCTTCTTCTTCCACTTCCTTTAACTTCCTCTTCTTTACTGTCATTTTGGATGGTTCAGCCACTTCTTGCTTCTTCAGGATAGCTTCAGCTTCCTCCTCTGGTAGGTCATAAAATTCTCAGGAGTCTTTCGAAAATCCAATGTTCATCCTTTTTAGGGTATCATCACTGACTAGCATGACTTTTCAATTTCGAGGTTTTGAACTGTAAGGGATTTTAAAGGATTCTATAAACCGAACAATCAACTTATAAAGAATAGTCGGGTACATGATAATTTGAGCCTTCATATTTCCATTCTTGATATTCTTGATTGTAATAAGAATATGCTTAACCAAATTAACCTTCCTTAGGTTCACTAGAAAGTATAGTATGTACATATCACTCTTCTTCAATATGTCTTTGTCACCTTTTCTCAGAATGATAAATCCTTGAACCCATAATTTAAGGATATTATTATTTTTAGAGAGGTGAGCAATTTTCGGAGTCTTGACATAAGTAAGACCAAGGAACTCCAGGGATTTCACCTTTAAAAATCTTGCTTTGACATCCAGAAACTTGTGGGAATAGAACTTAGCTTCCCCTTCAGAAAACTCAGAGTCAGAACTCATAAAAGTTTGGAGTCTAAATTCAGAGAACTCGGAGTCAGAATTCGGATCCTGAAAAGAGAATTCTTTTTATCTATGCATTGTATGATTCCAAGGTTTTAGATATGAAATTTAATTTTACACTTAGACAAGATAATGAACAATGTAACACATGGTGAGGATAATTTTCCTTGTGGAAGGAAAATTTTCCTTATAAAAGTAAAACATAGGGTAAATGAAATTTTCCTTAAGATAAGATGTTTGTGATTTTCAGAATAAGAAATTATGGTAATGTCATAAGAAAACCTTATTGACTCAAAAATCTCCCCCAAGTATGAAGGAATGAAAAAGTCATAATGAAAACCTTATTGACTCAATAGAAATTTATTAGGTTAAACATAAAAATGAAAAAAGGAATGAACACCTCACTATTGGTGCTTTTATATGGTAATGAAAACCTACTTTTTGTTATCCCTCTGACAAAATTATTTCTAATAAATGGATAAATATTAGAGAAAAAAATATTATTTATTCTCTAATGATGTAATCTTATCAAAAATACGAGTCAAGATGATGAAATCGGCTCCATGTCATGAGAATAGTTTAAGAATGTATCATTCCATAAATATTTTTCCTAAATTCATTACACAAAAATGAAATATAAATTCTTGGAACTAAAGTGGAAAGATGAATAATCCATTATTACCTATGAGAAAAAATAACCACACCTGCAAGGAATGATTCTATTTTTATTACCAATAATAAAATAAAATATTATTGATTTTTTATTGGCATCCGACTATATATCTAAAATGAATTTTATATTTGAAAATTTGATATCTATAAATAAATCATTCAGTATATTTTCATGCTATAATTGGATATTGGAGACTCATAGTGTTCTCATTATTTTTTGAGAGATAATATAATGATGGAATTTCTAGTAAATTCAATTAACAAAACCTATGGAGTAAAGAAAATTGATGTTTTTTCATGTCAAAAGTGTGGAAGGAAGCATGGAGTAAATTGAATTATTGGGTATATTATGTTTTTTATGTTCATAAAATAAGTCCATAAATAAAAAGAATGTTGAAATTATGTGAAGACTTTAATCAATAAAATGAATGGTGAAAAATATCAACTGAATGTGACACACCTGCAATCCAATTATATAATTACAAAGTGAATGTAAATTACAACAATAAGTATATGAAACTGAGGGTTAATGGAAATAACCAATTTTAGAGACATATTAATATGGGAAAAAGTGGGAAGCTCATTCAATCACAAATTTTGTATTGTGTCATGAGAAGAAAGTGGTTAATGGTACACTTATTATCCACTCCTGAACTGTAAATCTGTTATTTTATTCTAGATCAACCCACTCATTTATATTTGAGGAATTTTCTAACTGTATAACAACACCATATCTTTGAATAGATGTTTTGTTATATTTAAACACTTTTAATGGTATTATTATCACATATCAAGTCTATAGATCATTTCTGATAGAGGTTTGTGGTAATATACATTTTGAAAATCATTTAATTATTCCTCTGGTAGAATTTGATATGATTATGGGAATTTTTTAGTTCTCTTTATATCTATACCATATCAATTTTCAAATAAGGGAATTCACATTTGATATTCTGAAGAAAACTATAATCATTTTTCGATTCAAGGATGAATATGAACACCTTATGGATGTTACTTTAATAGTGTGGTTCTTACTACATATTAATGGGTGAAATTTATCTAAAATGGTTTGTGAGAAATTCACTATAAATGGCATGCCTATTATTGAGATTATACTGATGTATTTCTTGAAGACATTCCTAGTCATCGTTGAATCATGATTTTGAGTTTTCATTAAAACTCATACCTATTGTTATGCATATTTATGAGACTCTATATTTAATGGACCTAATGTAGTGGTATAAACTAAAGAGGAATCTCTTATAGAATCTTGATAATGGATTCATATTCTATTTTTTATCACCATAAGTTGAAATTGTTCTTTTTGTTAAGAATAATGATGGTCTAATGCATATTTTCATTGAATATCAGAAACATAACAAAATTCCTATCACGAACATGTATCCTCTATCCTATATTGATGACATATTTTATCAAATGTGAAAACCTCAATACATTTCCATGATTGACCATTATTTTGGATATCATAAAATTAAGGGTTAAGAAGGAGGATATACCAAAGATAACATTTTATATAAGGAATTGTTATTATTAATTTATAGTAATTCTATTTAGACATATCAATTCTCCCACTATCATTATATATTTAATGAGTGGAGTCTTTAGATATTATCTCGATCATTTTGTGGTAGTATTTATAGATTATATTACTATACATTCCAAGAAAAAGTGTGGGAATAATGATCATTTTAGGATTGTATTAAATACCTTGAGGAAAGAGTATCTATATTTATAATTTACCATGTTTGAATTCTAGAAACAAAAAGATTATTTCTAAGGTCATATAATCTTATGATAGGGTATATCGATGGATCCAAAAATGGTGGAAGTAATTGATCAAGGTCCCAAACCAACCTTGGAAACTATAAAAACCAAAATATTCCTTAATTGATTAATAAAATATCTATTCTTTTTAATAATTACTATTTTATTATATTTCAAAAATATATATATATATAAAAATACTTTTATTAAATAAATATAATAGGTCATGTAAGAATACATATAACAATTTATAATGTTGGTATAGGGTTATAAAAAAAATAATAACGACCATGTAATGATATATTCCATAAGATAAAACTCTTCCAGGATGATTACACCTATAATGGAAACTGTTAAAATAAAAATTGATATTAGGAATATTATAAACATTATCAAAGTAATTTTAAAAACCATTGGTAATGAAGTAGTAAATGTTGATATTTGGTGGTATATATATATATATATTATGTAATCAAAAATGGGACCATTAAGATATGAATGTTACATTACTATTATGTCACCATTGGTTAATATGATCATTGGTCTATATGACCATTGGTAATGTACCTTTTATAAAGTTATGGTGAGATTCATTTTATATTAATGGTAATGATAGATGTTAATTTAATATAGAAGGAAGAAACTATGGCATAAACCTGTAGAATCAAGCCTTCTGAAGTTCATTTGTTATAACTAGGGAGAGAGGTCGCATCATGGGGTTTTCTCTTGATCAATATCAAGTAGAGCTTCAATATGTGAGGCTTGAGTGAAATATCTTATGAGGTAAGTTACTACTATTGTAGATTAAAACAAGATTAATGTTTCCTAAACTACCTCATGAAACTACTACAATAACACACCATACCATTAGTACCTATATATCTATAATAAAGGTTTGTGTATCTAATTATGAGTAGTATTAAGATGTAATTATTTAATAAATTATTTAAATGTTTTATCTATTACATATTATTATTTTTTGTTACACCCTTTTATAAAATTTATACTATTAGAGAATATGACAAATAGATTTTTATAAAAACATATCATGATTTAACTTTTTAAATGGATAACATATATATATTTAACTTCCATTAAAATGAATTTAATATAATACAATAAGTATTATTAAATGTTGAGAACAATAACATTTATATATAAATATATATAATATTTTTTGCAATTATGTATAGTTTTTCAATAAGATGGAAATTTGATTGCATAATAAAAATCAGTGGTTTTCAATAACTACATATTTTAAAAATAATTATTAAATTTATATTAGTTATAAAATTTCCCAAAAAATATGGATGACATTTTTGAAATGAGTAAGCCAAAATTAGCCAATAGTAAATTTCTCATTATTTTCTAAGAAAGTCAATTTTTGGCGTAAAATATAAAATACATTATAATATATGGTAAGTATCATGACATCATAAATACATAAAATTTATGTAATAATTAATATAATGTATTTATTAGAAAAAAAATATATATTAATTTATTGATATTATTAAATTCAATGGATTTAAATCATTTTCAAAAACTATAAATGAGTTTACAATGTGTGAAATAAAAATTAATATTTTCACAGCTATATTTTATGTAAATTTTATTTACCATGGAAAAAGTAATATTAAAAATGGATTTTGGTTATAATTCATTAATATATTATATAAAATTAAATAACATTAAAATTATATAAAAACCATTAGTAAGATAATGTTATTTTCAATTTTTAAATCCTAGAATTCCAATAACTATATTGAGAAATTATTAAATAATTCATCCTCTTTTACAATAAATTAACACTAATCCCACTATTCCTAACCCATAAAATCATTTAAAAACAAATACTTGGTCACTATACCTCCCAAATAGTACCTCAAATCATTCATTGTGTACTTAACACTCCATCCTCAAGTTATTGGAAGAAACTCTTCATGGTAAGGGAACTTTTGTCTTCTTATTTTCAATTCAAGTACCTATTTTGTGATGTGTCTTATAAATGATGAATTAAATTACTTATATTCTTTTTTATTATTATATTACCATGAAAATAATGTTTTTGTACTGGGATAACTTTATTCCCTCTCATTTTTCTATTTCCTTTGTCCATGTTGTATACTTGTCTTGCTCTCAAAATATTTCATGATTTTCTATCTTTCTCATGAAATATTTTACATTATGAATACCCAAAAATATTCTTTGTACATGGGTAGTCCCCATGATATAAATATAATTTATTTATTTAGTAATTTTATATATGCAACCCATATATTATTTTTGTGGGTAAAAAAGATTTAATTCTCATGTCTTTAAGAATTTACAAATTTAATAACATTTTCAAGAAATTCATTCATTATTTCCCTCAAGTTATTATTGAATTTTTTTCTTATGATATATATAACACATGAATTTTTACATATTAAGGGTGTTCCGAATATATTTATAATGTATTGGATAAAGAATTAATCTCTATAGATGACATATTTTACAATAACTTGTTGAATAACATTGGTAGTTATGTATCATAACACCTTGATGATAAACATTGGTGATATACTTATGAATGTATCATATTTATATTGTAACATTATTTCCATGTTATTTTAAATGATCATTCTATTATGATATTCATATTTTTCTTATGTTCAATCACTATTGGTATGCATCATGATCACAATATAAACATTTCCTTTAGTATTCCCATATTGGGATTTATGCTCACCCCTTTATTTTAATATATTTTCCCATGATATAATATAAAATAAAATTAATCTTTTATTAATCATAAAATTATAATTTCAAGTGATTTATAAGATAATTTATGTTTTCAGGTTTTAAGTTTCAAATTTTCATGAACCTAAGCCCTAAAAGATCCTCTATATTATTAAATGTTTTTCAACATAATGAATTTTTTATGTATTAAAAAGGTGTAATCCCATAATTATAATCAAAGGATTTTTTATTTATTTATGTAAAGTTGGACTATGAAAAATTATTAATACCCTAGTGGTAACACTAAATATATAAAAGCATCATTAAATTTTGCTGAAGTATAAATCAAATGGTTTCCAAGCAACAGAATATTTGTCTACATACTACAAGTGCATGTGGATCAAGAAGATTTGTGCCTAATGGATAATAACCTCAAAATGGGATATTTGGTATTAAATTGATTTTCACATGGTTTATGACAAATACTTCATGTGGAAAACTAGGTTTTCCACTCCTAGTGGATATGTCTATATAAGCACATTATTTTTCTAAACCATTATGAAATATATGTAGAGAATGTAATTATTGTTAGATTAGATTAAATAATAACATCATTAAATAATTCTGTTAAAATATATAAATACATATAACACTAACATTATTTATAATTAAAATATTCCTAAGAAAATTATATTAGTCTCTAAGGTTTTATTCATTTCTAAAAATGGAAAAAATAGGAGTACCTATAAAAATGATTAGTGAAATGATAATGAATAGAATACATCCCTATCATGATAAATGATAGAATTAATAACTATATTAAGATGATGAATTACCTATCTCTTATTTTTAAATAATAACCTAAATCATGTTTAGATCACATATTCACTATTATGGTAATAACATTTAGTTTTATCCTTCATGCATCAATTACCACCTTCTTTTAGTGAATCTTTCGATACATTAATTGTGCAATAATGGATTACCTATATTGAAAATTTATTTTCCATACACCATTTTTTAGAGTTAGAGAAATTCACTCTATAATCTTAACACTAAGAATGAAAAGATGATCAGTTGTGGATATATATTAAGAATAAAAATCCATGTGGGGATATTAAAGCTAGAGTGTCAAAAGAATTCAGAAGAATCTTTTTCAATAAGTATTTTCCCCATTTGATGTGAACAAAAATTGATAAGGAGTTCATAGATCTGAATTTGAAGGAAAACGAATCGATGAAAAGAAATTAAATTTACACTACAATACATTCTTGATTCACCTATATCTTTTTATCGGTCTTAAGTGAAATTTTGAAAGGTTATTTGATGGACTAATACCCACTTATAGAGGAATCGAGTAATCAAAAACAATTAAAACTATATAGAGATAGTGTGTAGTTCTATCATGGTTTAAATGGTTTCTTGATTGAGGTATTGGACTCATTATATGAATGCAAATAAGAGTTAAATAGAGGAAATATAAATTAATAATTTTGATCATTTAAGAGAATAAAAGAAACTAAAAATAACCACATGAAATAAATGTGGGAAGAATCATTTTGGGATATACTTATATTAAAGTAGACAGTGATACTAGTGTGGAAGATATGGTTATATAGATTAGATATATAATGTTGAGGTGAAGCCTCAGCATCTCAATGTAAAGGGAAATATAGAATATGGTGCAATCACAACTTAAATTTCAATTGTTCAAGTTAGGACAACTTTTACACATTTCAAATAAATGTACAAATCAAAATATAATGGAGGGTACCCACCATCAACCTTATCTTATATCAAGGGATCAAGGTCATGATTTCATAATAATAATGTCTAAAGTAGAGGATCTAAATTATGTGGTGGTTGGTACACACATTGTGCTCTCAAAATTAAAAATACTATTTTCGAATCTAACTCTTTGAATTAATTTATTTCATCAATTTTTTAAAATAATATAGAATCAAACATTGAATTTCTACAAATATAGATATTAGATAACATTTTCATAGATATTATCCAATAATAAGAGTCTATAAAAACTCTAGTATCAACTATGGAGAGTTAAATCTCATCATAATGTATAATTCTCAGATCTACACTATATTAGGGATAGTTTGGATATTAAATTATAATGAAAAGATCACCAGTAGATGCAATAAAATTATAGTGGTCTTGAATTGACATCACAGATTTATTTTCAAAGGATTAATATCATAGCCTGAGCTTTGTCTAGAAGAACCTCCAATAGCGTTATTTATGGATATTATTGGTGAAGAGGCAGAATAAAATGAAAGTATAATGATATAAAATGACTTCATTGTTTAAAAATATATTGATGCATTTCTTAAAGAGTTGCTCAGAACTCCCTCAGAAATAAAAGTAGAGATATCCACTAAACTCATACCTATATCCAATCCAATACTAAATACCCCATATAGAATTTCATTTTTATAGTTATTGGAATTAATGAAGAAATTATAATTCCTCTTGGGAAAAGGTTTTATTTGAAAAAGTGTGCCCCCTTGAGGTGAAATTATTTTATCTTTGAACAAAACATAGATCGATGCCACTATGCGTTCATTATAGAGAGATTAATGGGATTGTAGTAAACAATAAATACCCTCTCCCAAGGTTTGATGATTTATTAAACCAAATTTTAGGGGATTATTTCTACTCTAAGATTGACCTCTGCTTGGGATATCAACAGTTCAGAGTGAATAAACAATATATTCCAAACATAGTCTTCTGAACAAGATATGGGAATTATGATTTCGATATTATTCCCTTCGGATTGACTACTTATTCTTTCATATTTAAGGATTTTATGATTTTAATATTAATTAATAACTTAATTTATTTTTTGTGGTATTTATTGATGATATTATAATATATTATAAAAGATACGAGGAGAATGAGAATCATCTAAGGGTCATATTAAAAAATATGATGCCGAAGAAGTTGTTTGGAAAATTCAATAAAGGTGAGTTATAGTTACAATAAGTAGAATTAATGGGAAACATCATGACCAGTAAAGGAATCTCACTGGATTTAGCAAAGATAGAGGCCATAGAGAAGCATTAACACCTTATAATAGCAAGTGAGATTTGTAGTTTAATTCGTTTAGTGGAAAATTATAGATGGTTTATGAAAAACTATTCGCAGTTTTATAATAAAATAACCTAGTTAAATCAAAATGAAGTTAAATTTTTTTAGATAAAGGAGTGTGAAAAAAATATAATAATTGAAGAAGATTGTAGTTAGTGCACCTGTACTAACTTTAACCTTAGTTAGAGAACAATTTTTTTTCTATATTGATGCATCTTGGAAAGGTCTTGGATGTGCCCTCATGAAAAATGAAAAGGTGATCACTTATGCATCTCAACTATTAATGACGAATTATAAGAATTATCCAACTCATGACCCAGAGTTATCTACTAATATTTTTCTCTCTAAATATATGGTGACACAAACTTTATATGGAAAAATGTGATCTTTAAAGAAACCCGGAATGTTTGAAGTAAATATTTTTAAAAAAGGAACTGAACATCTGAAAAAAGATATTTTTGGATCTTCTTAAAGACTATAATTATTTAATTAATTATCTTTATAAAATAGAAAATAGAATTATAAATAAATTTTACAGTAATGATCCTGGTGTTATTGAAATGATGAGAATTTAAATAGATTCATTAATCAAGGACCTAAGAAGGTTAAACATGGGAATCATAAGATAATAGGCATCACCAATCCTATCCAAATTGACATATAAACCATAATTATTAGAGAATATTAAGAGAGATAAATTTTATGATCCTTTAATTCAAAATAATATATAGTTATTGAAAATTTTGAAGTTTCATGAATTCAATATTGATCAGCAGTTGTACTAAAATTTTTGAACAATGTTATGTATTTCATCTATTTTTGAGATAAAGAACCATCTGGTGGATGAATCTCATAGTTATACATTATCTATACATACCAGAATAACTAAAATGTATATGTAAATTCCTAAAATTTATTAGTGTGATAATATGAAAAGAGAGACTATTGATTACCTTGTAAGGATATTGGTGTGTAAATAAATGAAGGATGAGAAACATCTTCCCAAAGGGGTATTTTAACCACTAACCATGCTTACCTATAAGTTGGATAACATCACTATGGACTTTTTCAATGGACTAATGAACACATCCAAAGGAAAATTTCAATATGGGTTATCATTGATAGGATGAATAATTTTTCCCATTTCATTTCAATAATAGAATATTTATCACCATAGAACCTAACTCGTCTCTTTATTCAAGAAGTGGTGAGACTCTATGATGTTCCACTATTGATTGTTTCTAATAGATAACTATAACTTACTTTTATGTTTTGGAGGATCCTTACCAAGGATATGAATATAGAACTAAACCTGAGCATAGACTATCATCCTAAAACTGATGGGAAAGATGGGAGTAAAACTAAAACATTAGAATACCTCATAAGTTCTATCTCATATGATTTTCAGGGTAGTTAGGACCCACATCTTCCACTTGTTGAATTATCCTATAACAATAGTTTCCACATGATTATTCAAATAGAACCTTTTTAATCACTCTATAGAAAAAGTTTTAGTAATCCAAATTCTTGGGATAATATTAGAGAAGGGAATCTATTGGGACAAAACATTGTGAATAAGATTATAGAAAAGATACGAGTTATTTAAAAGCACATCAAGGATTCTCAAAGTATATGGAAATATTATAATGAAAACCAAAGTAATGAAATACACTTTCTTGTTAGGGATAATGTATTTATCCAGATATCATCATGGAAAAGAGTTATGATATTTGAAATGAAGGAGAAACGAGTCCTAGGTACAATGGACTATTTGAGATTCTAGAGCATGTTGGAGTGATTTTTTATCAATTAACACTACCTAAAAATTATGTTATTTTCCATGATGTCTTCCATGTGCATCTACAAATAAATTATATCTTTGACTTAACACATTTACTTGATATTGATTATATGGAATTGGAACTTGAATTTTCATATGAAGAGAAACCAGTGTAGAATCTTGATATAAGGGAACTATTATTATATGATAATATGACATGATTTATTTATTTCTAATGAAGAAATATCATGCTTGAAGAAACTTATTGGGGATATGAATAATTAATGAAGGAAAAGCTATAATTTGTTTTGAAGTATGAAAAAAATTTGAGGACAAAATTTCTTAAGGGGGATGATGAAACATATTTAAAATTAATTTTTTGAATAATAAATGAACAATTTTTTTTCATAATGATTATTTTAATTTATTTCCCAATGAAATATTATAGAAATTATTTTACAAAAAAATAATATGACATGTCAAATAATAATAGTAATAACTACATCTAAGACTAGTATATGGATATAAAATCTGAAGAACAATGACCAAAAAATAGTATAATCCATAGGATCAAACAATTCATGGAATTTTACACCTACCATGAAAAATATTAAAAGAAAAAGAAACTTAATAAATAGGATGGAAATAATAAAAATAATTTTTAAAACCTTTGGGAAAGAAGCGGTAATTATTGACTTTTTGGGTTATATATATAGGATGTAATAAAAAATGTAATAGTTTGGGATTGACCATTACATTACTATAATGTGACCATTCATTATTAGCATTGTTGGTCTATATGATTGTTGATAATGTATCCATTATAAAATTACTGTAATGGTTATTTTACATTAATGGTAATGATAATATTTAATTGAAAGCAGATGGAAGAAATAATAGCCTAAACTAGTAGAAGAATTCCTTATGAAGTAAATTTGTTAAATCTAGGGAGGGAGGTAGAATCATTGGGGTTTTAATTTGATAAATCCAAATCAGATCTTCAACTAGCGAGGCTCGATTGAAATTTCCTACGCGAAAAGTTCCAACTAATGGTGATCACCAATAGGTCAATGTAGGTTAAACCACTTCATGAAACTACCACCATATCACCCCTTACTCTTAGATACTATGCTCATTTAATAAGGGATTATTAATCTAGGATATATCAATATTAAGGTACAATTAATTTACAAATGAATTAATAGTTTTACTGATTCCATATTATTATTTGGTGTTACACTAATATCTTTATTTTTTATTTATATATTCATGGGTTTTTATATGAGTTTAAATTTAATATTTATTAATTGAATATGAGATTCACCTTCTATATTCATGTTTTTTGTATTATTCTAGTAGTAATTACAAGTGAAATAATATGAATGAAATCATAAAAATTAAAGAACATAAAGGTAATTTTTGTCGAGTCGTGAAGAAGATCAGTTTGAAAATAGAAATTGAAGGTTAATATAGTATTGATGAATAAATAAAATTCATGAAAACACACTTTGAATTAATTTTTACCTTGATTGGATGATCACAAGTTTTTTGGGTGTCTTAGAGGAACTAAAGAATCAGAGAAAAATGAGGCTTTCAGCGCTTGAAGTACACAGTTTACATCATGAAACATGTTCATGATCTATAAAGTATACAAGTCATGAAGCCATTATTAAATATGAGAAATCCTTCCGCATATATTATAGGTTATTTAAACATTGAAAATGATAAACCCTTCAACATGCCCTAAAATGGTTGTTTGTAAGTATCTTTGACTGGTTATTTATAGACTTGATCCGGAACAACCATTTAGCATCGAGTTTGACCTAGGGGAACACATGGACGAATTCTAGGGTTATAAATAAGGATTTACATTAAAAAAAATGCATTCATTCTAGGTATAGAGGTTCTACCACCAAGAGGTTACCACTAGGGTTCTGACCCACAACAGTTTTGTTTTTCATTCTACTTTCTTCTATTCTACTTTTATATAATGTTGTATTCTCATTAGTTTTATAACAGTTCTGTTGATTTTATTTATTTCTCATTCCCCCTTGTCTATTTTCTATCCTATGTTTTGGTTCTATTCATTGTAGTATATCATCGAACAATGATTGGATAAATCTATATGGGAGTGAGAAATTGATCAAAATCGGTGAGTACTAAATTATTCAATTTATTTTTCACTTGTAAAATTATTACATTCTATTATTATTGTGTTGAAACTAACTATTTTAATATCTATTATTAAATCACATACCATGTTTTTTTGGTAGAATATATGTAACACCCCAAGCTTCCAAGGTACGCTTCCCTTTGAATAAAGCAATAGCTTGCGTTGTAAGCAACTTCGAGATTCTAACACATTGTGACCAATTAAAATAGTCGTTATAAATAGTAATACCCACTTTTTAAAATTTTATAAATTTTATCTTTCAAAACAGATTTCATTTTTGGATTTGGAATATCAAAATTAGTTGAGAGTGAATTTTTTGTATTTTTCTGAAAACTTTCAATTTTTTGATGAATAGTGAAAAACACCGAGTTATTTTTTAAAACTAAATTTTAATTTAAATAATTATTTATTTTATTTAAATTAATTTTAGGTCAAAATAGACACATAATACCTATATAAGTTCAATGTAATTAATTGGAGTCAGTTTATTTTTATTTTATATATATATAAATTTTATTGAACTTTTTACCGTCTTTTACCCACCTCCTAAGAGCATTTGTAGATTTACATAAAACATAATTTTACCGCTTCTGTGAGTTGAATTTCAAAAATCTGAAAGTATTATTGATATCAACAAGTAAAATTTGGTTCAATAAGATGAAAATAATTTTTGGTGAATAGTGACTTTTTTCTTTTATTTACCACGGTTAAAAGTAAATAGGGTAATTAAGGGTAAAAATGATATTATTATTACCCTAACACATGTATTAATTCTATTAGAAAAGTTTAATTCGGCCAAAAATAACCTTAGGATTAAAATATTTTAATTTAGGTCAACTTGGATTAGATTAGGATATTTATTATTATTTAATTCAATGAAGAGTTAAAAGTGTTAAATTCAATGTTTAATAACTAAACCATTTTTAATATAGGGTTACATATAATATAAATTAAACTATAAATATTAATTATAAATATAAAAATATTTCCTAAATAATGGTATTATATTTATATATTTTAGAAATTAAATAATTTAATTTATTTATGACACAATGATGATACAGTAATTACCTAATTAATGAAATATTAAAATAATTGATATTATAAATATCCAAATAAATGTAATTTGATACTTTTTATGAATTACACTAATTTTATAGTTTAATATGACATGTTAGGATTGGTTATATGAATTTTTTTTAAAGTAATAATTTTGTTATCAGTTTAGAAAAAACAAAATACCAAATAGTGTCAAAATTGACATAAAAAGAGTTTTTAAAACAAATATTATATTATTAATTGATATTATATTCCTAGAAATCTAAGGATCGGAAAAAAGACTTATATAATGATATTTGTATCATTAATTAACTACTTGGGGTTCTCTTGGATGTATATAATAAGTTTATTAACCATATAATACAAAAATACAAAGAGACATGGTAAATGTCAATCTATTTAACTAAGAGTTGAATCTAAAAGATAAGGTTAATATAGTGATCCAAACCTATCTAAATCCTATTGGCTGAGTGGTTTTCGACCCATCCCCACCTTATACTTTAAAGAATTCATTTTTGAGCCATTAGAAATCAAAAATGATTTTATTATAAAATAATATTTCTAGTTTTTTCTAAGATTCCCCTCATCCCTCTTATAAAAAGGAACTCCTCCTTCTCTCTAATTCACACCTTCAAAGCCATTTGGCTTGGCCAAACCCTTCCCAAATACCCTATCAACTATCCTACATTAATCATAGAGTCCTTACTTTAGTTATAAAGCCAACTTAAAGAGCCCTTTTGATCAAATCAAAATGAATAACCCGAAGAAGAGGTAAATATTTCACCACCTCTTTCAGGTTCCTTTCTTCTTCCACTTACTCCTTCTTTGTTGTTTCCATTATAAAATAATAAATTCAGTACCTTATATATACTGTGATGTTATTATAAATATGGTACAAACTTATTCATTATTCTATCTATCCTTTAAATGAAATGTCACCATACGTGCGTACGTACGGCTTACCGTCTCCACGTCGTGGTGTAATTTTTATTAAATACATTATTCTTTGGATGGGTATAATAATGATGTGTAATTGATGTAAATAATAAATATAACATGATAATTATTCTGTTTATATGATATACCATCCAATTATATAATATTTTAATATCAAAAGAATGATATTGTCACTCGTGCGTACGTATAGATTACTGTCTCCACGAACACGATGAGATTCACTCCCCATCGTATCCATTCAAGACTAATTTTCATTAGATGATTAAAAATAATGTTTAAATACTTGGTATCATTATGAATATGAATAATATACATCCTATCCATAACAAACATTACTTACTTAACAAAGCATATAAAGGAAAACGATTCAGTTGACACCCGAAACGACGATAATACTAAGATATTATTAACGAAGCAGTGTTAAAAGATCATATATGATATCATATTAATGTATATGATTCTTGAATAATTTAATAACAATTATTTAACTATTATACAGGAGTTTAACCTACCCTCGACCAAGGAAAAGTACAAGGTAAGGGTTAATTTCACATTCTCTTCATTATCTGAGGTTGTTTATACGTAATTATCTATTGGGACCTCTTTATCATCCACATCCATGATTCTTAAAAATGTATTTCAAAACAGTTTTACTATTTACTATAAAATGGGTTAAAGTCATTCATACCCTTATTTGACCTTATATGTTTTGAAATGAATCTTTTCGTCGTTTTCCAAACAAGGTACTTTTTGACCTTTTCGATAAATTTAAGGTAAGAATGTTTTTTTAACTTATACGGCGGGTGTGGATATTTTCTAACATTATAACATCATCGAAGCTTCCCTTAAAAGCTTATAAGAATATTTTCAAAATAAATGTTTTCTTAAATGATTACAAAATATAAAGATAAATTTCCCTAAAAAAATGTTTTGATTTCATCTATGTCAACATCCTTTGATGGATTTTAAGCTTTTTTGAAGTTGATTTATTATGATACAAAACTTCCATATTGTATTAAAGGTTTTTTGATATGTTTGACTATGGATGTGTTATATTTACACCAATCATGGTTTATAGATAAAGTATTTACATTTCTTATTCTAGTTTTAATATGAATTTTTATGTTATGTTTAACCCTTTTCATATGAGGAATGCATTGGACTTAGTATGTGATGGGTGGATCCCGCTATAGCTCCTTGATGCATCGGTAGGTCTCATGAGACAAACTAGTGTCTTGGAATAAGGCCTTGAAAAAATATTATTTGTAGTATTGGAACAAGGCCTTGACTATGTGTTTATGAAAGTCTGGCATTATGCATTCCATCATTATGAATGTGGCTATTGATATTTCATGTGATTATTCGACTAGTAGAATATCCATGTGATTAAGTAAATGGAATATTTTGATTTTATATTTTATATATTATGATGAAGTTCAAGTTTAAAAGGATTTTATTTTAGTCTTATACATTTACTTAAATGTTTATTCTTATTTATGAATGTTTTCGCTATATTATTATCCTTACTGAGCATCTAAGCTCACCCATTTATATGTTTTATTTTTTCCAATCTGCGAAGAAGTATATTTTGACTGACCTGCAGGTATTTTCTATGGGATCTCGGGGTTGTCTATGAAAATAGTGTTGCTGTATTTTTTCATTTTATGATGTAATATAAACCTTATTAATGTATCTAGTACTTCCATGGCTACTAAACTAATAGGTCTTTCAAGACTTGATCTTTTGTGATCATGCCAATGATACATAATAATGCACCGACTCTAGGCCTCTGAGGTCAGGGCGTTACAGTTGGTATTAGGGGAATTTTAGTACAAACCTTTGAAACTAGATTTAGGAAAACTCTAATTAGAGAACATAGCCCTAAGATAGACTTTGGGGATTAGTATAGAAGAACTTCCTAGAATTTTGGTATTTTAGAGATTTTTTGAGTTTTCCAAGTAATACATCTCTTTCTGGATACGAGTAGGTAGAGGTGGCTCTGGCACAGATTTACCTAGGGGTAAAACCTGAAAACACCACTTGGAGCTAGACTTGAACATGAACTAGTGCACGACAACAGGCCTTGCTGCCCTCTTGGTTATGACACTCCTGGGGGACATTCTTAGGATAATTTTCATTTTCTTTACAAACCATTATGAAGGGTTTAAGATTATATACTTCCTCAAAGAAAACATATTTTATGATTATGTATTATATCCATAAACAGTTCATTTTGTGTTAAGAGTTTTACAAGTTTGGAATTATGTATTTCGATTCATAAACTAATCTAGTCTATGCCATTGTTTAGAAATGGTGACCAGTGGAAGGAATGGAAACTGTATCAATGAACGCACTCCATGTAGGGATTCCCTCGTGCTCAAGAAAATTATAGTGGAGCTGGTGATACAACTAGTGCTGATCATCTTATCACTATATTGGGACAAGTCACTCAGGTTATGAATAATAACCTTACCCATATAGAGCACCCTGATATGTAGCATAGAGGATCAATTTTAGATCTCTTCATGAGGAAACAACCACCAACATTCAATGGGGGTACAAATCCACTAGTATCTGAGCAATGGATAAATTCCTTAGAGAAAATATTACATGCCTTGGGGAGTAGCGAAAGGGAAAAAGTTTTCATGGTAGTTTACCGCCTCATTGGAGATGTTGATCAATGGTATTCATTTATTCAAAATACAAAGGAAGATGATTAAGTATCAAATATGTAATGGAGGGAGTTTAAAGAGATTTTCGTAGAAAAATACTTTCCTCCTAACCATCGAGCGGATATGGAAAGACAATTTCTAAGTCTGAGGCAAAAGGAGGATAAGAATGTCGAAAAGTATGAATCTTACCTTACAAGGTTATTGAGGCATGTTACAGATTATATACATAACCCAAGAAGTAATATTGATCATTTCTTTGATGGGTTAAAACCATTTCTCTGTTGATCATTAGTCTCACAATCCTTCTCATCATATGAAGATATTGTCTCATGTGCTATCAAGAGAGGAAAAAACTATCTAACTCTTGCGACTTTAAAGCAAATCAAGAGAAGAAGATATATGTTTAACACTCTAGAAATGGAAATAAGGGGATGAAGGGAAAAGTTGAATATCCATACTGATATAAATGTGGGAAGAAACACCCTGGTACTTTCCTGAAGGGAATGGAAGTCTGTTACAAGTGTGGCGAAAAAGGCCACCAAGCTCATAATTGCAAAGGGATGAAATAGGTTGTTGATGTTGAATGCTACAATTGTAGAGAAAGGGGGAATTATGTGAATGAATTTCCTAATATTCAAGGTAAATTACCTAAGAAAAAGCCAAGGGATCAAGGCCAAGCTTACGTTATCACTACTACTGAGGTTGAAGCTCTGAAAGACATAGTTGCAGGTAATTTAATGGTTTCCTCAAGTTTAGAAAATGCTTTATTTGATTCTGGATCATCACATTGTTTCATATATTCCTAGTTTGCTATGAAAATTAGATATTTCCAATTTGATTTAACAAGGGAGTTGTCTGTCAAAACTCCTAAGGGAAGTATCATTGCAACAAATTTTTGTGAATCAGTCCCCCCATTAGGGCATATAAATGTTCTTTATCTGCTGATATCATTGTCATACACATGATTGAATTTGATATAATCCTCGGTATGGATTGGATTTCGGACCATGATGTAAAAATTTATTGTAACAAGAAAGAGGTTACTATTTTGGATGACGATGATAAAGAACACCTTATCTTTAGAGAATAATCATCACCACCTAATTCTAATCTAGATCTGCCCCCAGTAGCTAAACTAAATTCAATTATTGGTGAGGAAGAGAATGAAATAACTGTGGGTGAGGAAAGGAATGTTCAAATAGAGGATGTACCTATTGTGAAAGAATATGATGATGTGTTTCTAGAAGATTTACCTGGACATCTTCTAGAATGAGAAATTGAGTTTTCTATCAATTAAATTTCTAGATAGAGGCTCATATCGAAGACCCCTTATAGAATGGACACCATGGAATTAGTGGAACTAAAGAATCAACTAGTGTAATTGAGTAATAAGGGATTTATTCTCCCCAGTGTTTCTCCATGGGGAGCCCCTGTCCATTTTGTTAAGAAGAAAGATAGATCTATGAGGTTGTGCATTGACTATAGGGAGATCAATGCTATGACAATAAAGAACAAGTATCCCTTACCACGCATTGATTATTTATTTGACCAACTTCATGGAGCTCAATACTTTTCAAAGATTGACCTTCGACCTGGATATCATCATTTGGGTGTGAAGAAGGAAGACATTCTGAAAACAGCATTTTGAACCAGGTACGGGCATTGTGAGTTTATAGTAATGCCTTTTGGATTGATTAATGCACCCTTTGTCTTCATGGATCTAATGGATAGAGTTTTCAAGGAATATCTTGATGACTTTTTAGTGGTATTTATTGATGATATATTGGTATACTCTAAAAGCTACGAAGATCAGGAAAATCAGTTGAGCATTATCCTGAAGACTCTTAAAAGACACGAATTATATGGGAAGTTTAGCAAGTGTGAATTCTGGCTTCAAGAGATTTCTTTTCTTGGCCATATTATCTCTAAGGATGGAATCTCTATTGATCCTTCTAAGACCAAGGCAATCCAGTAATGGCCAGCACCGAAAAGAAAACTGAGGTATGTAATTTTATTGGTTTAGTAGGTTATTATCGAAGTTTCATCTAGAATTTTGCCTGGTTGGCTAACCCATTAACAAAGCTCACACGAAAAGGGGTTAAATTTGATTGGACAAAAAAGTGTGAATAATTTTTTGAATAACTAAAGAGAATATTATTCAATGCTCCTATATAGACTCTACCATCAGGTAATGATGGGTTTGTTATTTATAGTGATCCTTAAAAGAAATGACTTGGTTGTGTTCTTATGAAGAATAATAGGGTTATTTCTTATGCATCACATTAGCTAAAAATCCATGATCAAAACTATCCTACTCATGATCTTGATTTAGTATCTGTAATATTTACTTTTAAGATAAGGAGACATTATATCTATGGTGAAAATGTGATATTTATACTGATCACAAGAGTTTGAATTATATTTTCTCACAAAAAGTACTAAACATGAAGAAAAGGAGATGGCTTGAACTACTAAAGGATTATGATTGCATGATACACTACCACCCAGGGAAGGCAAATAAGGTGGAATATGCTTTGAGAATAAAATATCATGGATTTTTGAACAATATGAGAGTTGAAAGGGATCTTATTTTCATGGATGTAGTAAAGATTGATATGGGAATAACCATGGAAAGTGAAACATTAATTCTTTTTCAAATGGTTGTCAAACCATCTTTACTAGAAAGGATTAAAAGTTCTCAGGCTGATAATGAAGAGTTTCTAAAGATGATTAAATCTTTGAATGATGGGAGATTGAGTGACTTCATATATGAAGATGGAATTTTGAAATTTGGGAATAGACTTTGTGTTCCCGATATACCTGATCAAAAAATAGAATTTTTGGATGATACTCATAGCTCCAATTTCTCTATACATCCTGGGAGCACCAAAATGTATAGAGATTTGAAGGAACATTTTTGGTGGGACAACATGAAGAGGGAGACTGTTGATTTTGTGTCAAGATCTATGGTTTATCAATAAGTGAAATATGGAAGGAAATATCCTAGAGGAGTCATGAAACCTCTTCCCGTACATGAATGGAAATGGCATAATATTACAATGGACTTTGTCATGGGGCTATTAAGGACTCCTAGAAAGAATGATGCAATATGGGTCATTTTTTATCGTATTACCAAGTCAGCACATTTTCTTGCTATAAGATAAGTTTTACCACCTGAACGTTTAGCAAGACTGTATATTAATGAAGTTGTAAGACTTCATGGAGTACCCATATCGATTGTTTCTAATCGTGATCCCTGTTTTACATCAAGATTCTGGAAAAGTCTTCAGAAATCCCGGGATACTGAAATTTGTTTGAGCACTGCCTACCACCCTCAAACCGATGGACAATTAGAATAGACTATTCAAACCTTAGAATACATGTTGAGATCTTTATCACTTAACATTCAAGGTATGTGGAATCAATATTTACCTCTGGTCTAATTTTATTATAATAATAGCTTCCATTCAAGTATTCATATGGCACCATATGAAGTGTTATACAGAAAGAGATGTCGCACACTAACCTATTGGGATGATGTTGCAGAAAGAAAACATGTATTCCCATAACTTGTTGAGGAAACGATGGAAAAGGTGAATGTAATCCAAACCCACATCAAAGCAGCTTAAAGTAGGTAGAAGAGCTATGTCGATAACTGAAGGAAGGATTTGGAATTTAAGGTAGGAGATCATGTTTTCTTGAAGGTATCTCCATGGAAGGGAATTATAAGATTCGGTAAGAAGGGTAAATTGAGTCCCAGGTACATTGGACCTTTCGAAATTCTAGAACGAATTGGGGCTGTAGCTTACCGTTTGGCAATGTCACCAAGTCTCTCCAAAGATCACGATGTATTCCATGTATCACTATTGAGAAAATACATGCATGGCCCAACGCATGTACTCACCTATGAGTATTTAGAAATGGAACCCGATCTATCTTATTGCGAAGATCCTGTCAAGGTTCTTGATACAAGAGAACTAGTGTTGAAAAATCGTATGACTCGTCTGGTAAAAGTTTTGTGGAGAAACTCTAAGATGGAAGAGGCAATGTGGGAACCTGAGGAACTTATAATGAAGAACCACCTGAATCTTTTTATGTAGAAATATTCTAGAAATTTTGACGACAAAAGTTTTTGAAGGAGGGGATAATGTAACACCCCAAGCTTCCACAGTACGTTTTTTTTAATAATTCAATAGCTTGCGTGGTACGCAACATCGAGATTCTAACACATCACGACCAATCAAACTAGCTGTTATGAATAGTAATACCCAATTTTTGAAATTTTATAAATTTTTTCTTTCAAAATGGACTTCATTTTTGGATTCGGAATATCGATATTAGCTTAGGGTGAATTTTTGGTATTTTTCTAAAAACTTTCAATTTTTGATGAATAGTGAAAAACACTGAGTTATTGTTTACAACCGAATTTTTATTTAAATAATTATTTATTTTATTTAAATTTATTTTAGATCAAAATTGATACATAATACCTATTTAAGTTCAATTTAATTAATTGGAGTCATTTTATAATAATTTTAGATATATAAAAATTTTATTGAACTTTTTACCGTCTTTTACCCACCTCCGAGGAGCATTTGAAAATTTACATAAAACTTAATTTTACCACTTCTATGAATTGAATTTAAAAAATCTGAGAGACACAGTTGATATCAGTAAGTAAAATGTGGTTCAATAAGATGAAAATAATATTTAGTGAATAGTAACTTTTACTTTTATTTACCGCAGTTAAAAGTAAATAGTGTAATTAAGGGTAAAAATGATATTATAATTACCCTAAATCATGTACTAATTCTATTGGATAAGTTTAATTAGATCAAAAACAACCTTAGGAATAAAATATGATCCTTTAGTTCCACTTATATTAGATTAATACATTTATTATTATTTAATTCAAAGAAGAGTTAAAAGTGTTAAATTCAAAGTTTAATAACTAAACCATTTTTAATATAGGGTTACACATAAAATAAATTCAACTATAAATATTCATTAGAAAGATAAATAGGTTTACTACATAATTGTAGTTTATTTATATTTTTTAGACATTAAATAATTTAATTTATTTATGACACAATGATGATGCAGTAATTACCTAATTAATGAAATATTAAAGTAATTGATATTATAAATATCCAAATAAATGTAATTTGAGACTTTTTATGAATTCAACTACTTTATAGGTTAATATGACATGTTAGGATTGGTTAGATGAATTTTTTTCGAAAGAATAATGTTTTTATGAATTTAGCAAAAACAAAATACCAAATAGTGTCAAAATTGACATAAAAGAGTTTTTAAAACAAATATTATATTATTAATTGATATTCTATTCTTAAAACCTAAGGTTCAGCCAAAAGACTTATATAATGATAAGTGTATCATTAATGAACCACTTGGGGTTCTCTTGGAATTATATAGTACGTTTATTAACCATATAATATAAAAATACAAAGAGACATGGTAAATGTCATACTATTTAACTAAGAGTTAAATCTAAAAGATAAGGTTAATATAGTGACTCAAATCAATCTAGAACCTATTGGTTGAGATTTTTTTGACCCATACCCACCTTAAAATTTAAATAATTAATTTTTTAGACATTATAAACTAAAAATAATTATATTATAAAATATTATTTCTAGCTTTTCCTAAGGTTCCCCTCTCCCCTCTTATAAAAGGGAACTCACCCTTCTCTCTAATTCACACCATCAAATCCATTTGTCTCGTCCAACCCATACCCAAATACCCTCTAAACTGTCCTAACTTCATCCTAGAGGCCTTACTTTAGTCATAAATCCAACCTATGGATCCCTTTTGATCAAATCAAAAGGAAAACCTGAATTAGAGGTAAATATTTCATCACCTCTTTCAAATTTCTTTCTTCTTCCACTTTTTCTTTATTTGTTGTTTCCATTATAAAATAATAACTCCAGTATCTTATATATAATGTTATTTTATTATAAATATGGTACAATCACATTCATTATTTTATCTATCCTTTGAATGAAATGTCACCATAGGTGCGTACGTACGGCTTACCGTCTCCACGTCATGGTGTAATTGTAATTCGATAAATTATTATTTGGATGGGTATAATAATGATGTTTAATTGATGTAAATAATAAATAAAACATGATAATTATTTTGTATATATGATATACCATCCAATTATAAATTATTTTAATATCAAAATAATGATATTTTCTCTCGTGCGTACGTACAGATTACCGTCTCCACGAACGCGATGAGATTCATTCCACATCGTATCCATTCAAGAATAATTTTCATTAGATGATTAAAAATAATGTTTAAATACTTAATATCAATATAAATATGAATAAGATACATCCTATACATAACAAACATTACTTATGTAACAAATAATATAAAGTAAAACGAATCAGTTAACACCCGAAACAACGATAATACTAAGATATTATTAACAAAGAAATATTAAAAGATCATATATGATATCATATTAATGTATATGATTCTTGTATAACTTAATAAAAATTATTTCACCATTATAAAGGGGGTTAACCTACCATCAACCAAGGAAAAGTACAAGGTAAGGGTTAATTTCACAATCTCTTCATTATCTGAGGTTGTTTATACGTAATTATCTACTACACCTCTTTATCATTCACATCCATGCTTCTGAAAAATGTATTTCAAAACATTTTTACTATTTACTAGACAATGGTTTAGAGTTATTTATACCATTATTTGACCTTATATGTTTTGAAAGGAATCTTTCCGTTGTTTTCCAAACAAGGTACTTTTTGACCTTTTCGACAAATTTAAGGTAAGAATGTTTTTTTAACTTATACGGCGAGTGCGGCTATTTTCCTCCGTTATAACATAGTCAAATCTTCCCTTAAAAGATTATAAGAATATTTTCAAAATAAATGTTTTCTAAAATGATTTCAAAATAGAAAGAGATATTTCTCTAGAAAAGGTTTTTATTTCATCTATGTCAACATCCTCTGATGGATTTTAATCTTATTTGAAGTTGATTTATTATGATACAAAACTTCCATATTGTATTGAAGATTTTGTGATATGTTTGATTATGGATGTGTTATTTTTACACCATTAATGGTTTATGAATAAATTATTGACATTTGGTAAGATAGTTTTAATACGAATGTTTATGTTATGCTTAAAACTTTTCATATGAGGAATGCATTGGACTTAGTATATGACTGGTGGAGCCCGCTATAGCTCCTCGATGCATCGGTAGATCTCATGAGAAAAACTAGTGTCTTGACACAAGGTCTTGACAAAATCTTATTTGTAGTCTTGGAACAAGGCCTTGACTATGTGGTTATGAAATTCTGGCATTATGCTTTCCATCATTATGAAAGTGGTTATTGATATTTCATGTGATTATTCGACTAGTAGAATATCCATGTGATTAAGTAAATGGAATTATTTGATTTTATCTTTTCTATATTATGATGATGTTCATGTTTAAAAGGCTTTTCTTTTAGTCTTATACATTGCCTTAAATATTTATGCTTATTTATGAAATTTTTTTCTATATTGTTATCCTTACTGAGCATCTGAGCTCACCCCTTTCTATGTTTTATTTTTCCCAAGATGGGAAGAAGTACATTATGAATGACCTACATGGATAGTATATGGGGTCTCAGTGTTGTCTATGGAAAAAATGTTGTTGTAGTTTTCCATTTTATGATGTAATTTAAACCTTATTAATGTATCTAGTACTTCCAAGGCTACTAAACTAATTGGTCATTCGAGACTTGATCTTTTGTGATCATGAAAATGATACGTAATAATGCACCGACTCTGGGCTTCTGGGGTTCGGGTGTTACAATATAAAAACCAAACCTGATAAAGGAAATTAATTCACATCCATTAGATTGGATTATTCTTTTTATTTTACAATGTGGTCCTAAAGTTTCCTAGTATTTTAATTCATCTAGTGAAGAATAATTGGGATTCTTGGGTAGATTTATAGGGATTGACTATTTCATCTATTGATAAAATAGATTGATTGTGTGGATAATTGGTATTACTATTTTTCAAGTGTAGATAGGATTTCTTTTTAGCATAACCACCTATAGAAGCCACATTCCCTCTCATCTACCTTTTCCCATCTTTCTATCTTCATTTTAATTATTTAATTTTATTCATTTAATTATTATAAATTAAATAAATTGAAATCATGATGAACCAACCGATAGTTAATAGTTTTTATCACTATATTTCCCACTCTCTATGAGATTGACCATATTCTTTCACTATAGAATGAATTAATAGTTAGTTTAATTTTTGTTTCATACAATTTGGTACACATCCCTTTGATTCCAGATGGGGAATGAAGTGATAAAAACTCTTGACCAAAGGTTGGGTCATACTGATTTTAATTTAATTTATTTAAACTAATTAAATAATTAAAATATAGATAGAAATATAGGAAGAGTAAGAACAGTGGGAAACCAGCTTCCATTAGTAGTTGCGCTAAAAAGAAATCAAAAATGCACTTCAGAAATAGTAATACTCATTGGCTTCATAATAAATTAATTTTATCCATATATAAAATGGTAAAACACTATCAATCTACCCAATAACCCTAACTCTTCATGGACAGATTAATTAAAATACAAGGGCACTTTAGTATCATATTGAAAAGGATGAATAATAATCAAATCCAGTGGTCACGAATTAATTACCTTTATCATGTTAAGTTTCGTCTACTAACAAAAATTATTTGTATATGATTTAATCTAAAATAATAAAATAATTACTCCCAACACAATACACGCTAAATAGAATCATTTTTAAAGTGAAGAAATAAATATAACAATTTGGTACACACCCAATTCGACTGATTGAGCTCCCCCCAGTAGATTTATCCAATCATAGTTGGGTGATAAGCATTGATGAATAAACACCAAATCATATTAGATATATTGGATTAAAGATAATTAGAAATAAATAAATAAAAATATATAGGAATAAAACTAATGATAATTCGACATTACATAAAATCATAATAATAGAAAGATGATAGAAAAACATAACAACGGATGGTCGGAACCCTAGAAATAGTCTCCTAGTAGTCTAACCTCTATGACTGAAATGAATCCATTTTATTTGGATGTTAAACTTTATTTATAACTTGTAATTCCTCATATTTTTCCCTCAGGTCAAATCCATTGTTAATTCTTTATCCTCGGTCAAGCATGTATATCCCCCATCGAAGATACAAAAAAAACATTGTTTTTTGGTTATGTCTAAGGTTTTAATGTCTTGTAATATTTACCCAATGTGTAATGTGTGGGGAATAATTTCTCATAGCATACAATGGATTCATGACTTTTATTATTTACATGTATTGAAATTTATTATTGATGGGAATCTTGTACTTCTGGTGCTGAAAGCCTCATTTTTTACTATAATTATGTAGTTCCTCGAAGCCTCCCAAACATCTTGTGATCATCCAATGTTGTAGGAAACCTTAATTCAAAGGAAATATTCATTTTTTTGTCTTCAATAATCAATCCTGGATTCATCCTCAATTTTTTTTGACGCATCAAGAAACTACACGGCTCGATGCAAAGTGCCTTTATGTTTCTTAACTATCATGTTTTCCTTTAAATTTCTCCACATGTTGGTCTAATAATAAGAATAAAAAACATTAATATCATGCACTAATATTATATTAAATCAATAAATATTCAATTAAAATTCATATAATAGCACATTAATATATATATATAATAGATATATCATACACCCATATAAAAATATATATTACAAGATAATATGATAAAATAGTTTTCTATACAAATAACCCATGATTTTATTTTATTTTTGGGATAAAATATATATTTAAATATCATAAAAATGTGTTTAAAATAAAATAAAATGTTTTATAAAATTTTTAAATCAAAAAACTTCATTTATAACATATTTTTATGAAAATAATCATAGTTTTTTCTAAGGGATGGAAATTTGGCTGTATAATAAAAATTTATGGTCTCAAATAAAGAAGTATTTTATATTTATAAATTGAATTTATATTATTTATATACATTTCCAAATAAAATAGATGATGTTTTTGAAAACATCACTTCAATATTTTCTAATTGTGAATTTTTCATACTATTCTAAGATAGAAAATGTTTTGGGGAAAATATAGAATATTATGTAATATACAATGAGTATTATAGAATTATAAATACATAAATGTGATTTATTAATTTTATTAAAGTATTTAAGGGAAAAAATATATTATTTTAATAATATTGTCTATTTAAATGTATTTAAATCAATTTAAAAACCTATAAATGACATTCTAAATTCAAAAATTAATATTATTTTTCCAAAACTCTATATTTTGGAAATATTTCTTTCCCATGGCCAAAGTAAAATTAAAAAAATTATTTCTATTTTAATTTATTAAAATATTATAAAAAATTACATAAATTTCTAAAATAATTAGAAAAACCATTGTTAAGTGTTGAAATCAATGGACTTGAATTTTATTTGTTGTTAGTGAAGGGTCAAAATGTGTTATATATTATAATAATATATAAGGTTCTAATTCTTGGATGACTATTATTGTTTTATAAAATGGAATTGGATTTCATGATGGAGTAATTATAATTATTAATTTTTATTCTTTTTGGACCATTTTAGGTTCAAAGATATGTGTCAATGGCATCGAATAATAGGCACATTGTTTATAACAATGAAGAATAAGTAAAGATCATAAAAATATTTATTTTCATAAAAAATCAGAAAAAGAATAATTGATTAAATACCAAGAAAAATATATTTTTCATTGTATTAGATGATTTTTTTACAAGTAATAAATAAGGTGACCATGAATTCCTTTCAAAAGGGATGAAATGAATTATTAATCCATGTGAAATTATATTTGACATGAAATATTTTTTTAAGGATGGAATTTTATTAGTTAAAACAATAAGTATATTTGGATTCATGTATTAAAAAATGGGTTAAACAAATCTTTATAACCAAAAAAAATAAACCATGATTTTTTAGAGAAAGCTAAACTATTCATTGAAACTAGTAAGGTCATCCATTCATGGTAGGATGTTTGAGTACTAACATGGGTAAGAATGTGTGTGCATGGGTGAGAACACATTGAGGTTCCTGAGCAACTATGAAAGGGCATGGAACAAAGAAATATAATTTGTCTGTATGGTGTGGTTAAATGAGTGGACATCAGGTTACTTGGATAGAACAACTGATGGAATGAACACTTGACTGACTTAAGGATTGATGTGGTATGATATTTATATGGGTAATATTCAAAATCTTAAAAAACATAATCATATAAGACGCATACTCTGATCTCTTCTAATATTGAAATCAACCAGACTCCACGTATTCAACATCAACCTCCTCTCATCTCCTTCACATATGATCTCCTGAATTCCTATGGTTTTATGTTTTGAGTTACACCTAACATGAATACATCATCGAGTAGAAATATTGAGTTTAGATGTCAATAATTTCATGATTATTATTCATATAATATTATTTCAAGTGGACGTCTACGTACATGAAATTAATAAATATAAAAGTAATAGATGACCGTCACTGAAGCCATGACATTACATGAATATGAAAATACACATGAAACCTCCATCATGGATAGACTCATATTTTTTCAACAAGGTTTTATATGATAAATTTAATTGATCATGCGATCATGTGTTGACTTCTACATCAAATAAAACATACAAACGGTTTGGTATTCAATTGTGAATGATATCCTATAAAATCTGGGAATTTAATTTTCTTTAACTCACTATAGAAATCAAAGTTTATGGTAATGAATACCTCACCTATAAATATATATTCATGGGGAGATGGTTGAGGAAACTACTTTGGAATTTAGAGAGATATTTAATTCCTCCTTAATATAAAGAACTTGTGTATAATAATTTGTTAATTAGAGAGATCTTTCGTTATTTCATTGTGTGAAGGAAAAGAGAACTAGTAGAATACTCATGTCTCACAAATAAGAAGACATTGATCTTTCTAAGTCTTTCCATTCACAAGACACATGAATGTGTTATTCATGGGAAGGATATTCCATGATAAATTCTTGGTTACTATGAATTAATTGTGATACCACATACCTAGTTATGCAAAGATGAAGGGGAATGACAATAAAAGATACCTTTTATAAAGAATAAAAACTTGTATGGTCTACTTTCATGAAGAAAAAGATTTAACATTGAATACACATTAAATTTAATACAATGAATAAAGTGAATTCATTTGATCTTATGATACATTATTTCCCATTTAGAAACCCAAACCTTGTTAATTATAAGGAATAATTGAGTTTTTAAGTGATGCGGTTGAAAAAATAACATTAAATATTAATTGTAATAAATGGTTATGTGCTATGGTTTACAAGTTTGAGAAGAACCATGCATGTTTTATTCATGCATGAATTTTAATTGAGATATTTGAGTTGATAATTCAATAATAATGATTTTGTTATGTTTTTTTATAGATTTATTATTGTATAAAATAATAATGAAGAATTTGTTTCGTATTACTTAAAAAATCTAAATAAGGATGACACTTCATTGTCACAAGGAAGAATTTCATGGGCATTATTTCACTTAGGAAACTGATCAAACACAAGTGATCAAAACTACATTAGTAGGACATGTTAGGTGAACTGGTATTGGAAGAATTTTACATTTAAAAAGTTATATCCAGTAATTTCATTAAAAAAGATTAACATATATTGGTGTAGAAGAAACTAAGAGGATGAAGAGATCATCTAATAGTAAATCAAGCATTGAAGAAGGAGAATATTATTTGAAGTAGTATAATGGTCATGTTTTTTGAATTAATAGTGTAAAGGATAGTGTGTACTCTAGTAACATGGTGTGAATAAGTATTACAGTCCTCATGTGAGGTCTCAAGAGTTAGAATATTGTGTGAATTTGTATTTTCCATTATAATTGATGAAAATATTATAGAGGATAATCCATGTTGGTGGATAATATAACCCACATGGAAAGGATAAGGTCTTTGTACCAAGCCATGTAATACTATATGATGTTATAAATATTGTTTTTTTAGATTTTGAGGTGAGACTATGTGATATCACTGAGTGGACAATGAACCTAGAAAAGTTAAATATTTTGAATTCAAAATTAAATTACTTATAAAAACAAACCATTTATTCACCACACACTCTCAATGGTCCACCCTCTCACTAACCACCTAGGGTCATCCCTCAAACCAAGAACCTAATGCATCCCACAATAATACCTAAGAGGCATTCCAAATCCTCTCAGGCTAGAAACTAGTTATTTTCATTAAGAATACTCATTTGGGAATGATTTTTCCCACAAAAAAAGATAAATAAATATTAATAGTATGAATAAAATAAAAATTAGAATTATAAAAAAATAAAAAAAATGGATAAAATTACCTTTATGGGACCTCGCGGGTCACCAATAATCATAGAACCATGCTCACTATAAGATCAATCAAAAACTAAAAGAAACTAAAACTGAAAACTGAGAAATAATGTAGGTGTGGGAAATTAGATTCTCGATAGTAGTGCCTAAAGAAGAACCATTTCAAATACCTTATCATTAAAAAACACCATTTCATTCATATTTGAAATACATATATTTAAAATAAGGATTTATTTTCCTTCAAAGAAAAGTAACAAGATAATAATTTTAAAAGAACTATTTTCCTTTCCATTTTACAAAATAATTTCCAAAGAATGAGTATTTCTTTTATAAATCATTTTACAAAGAATAAACATGTATTGAAGGAAATATTTTAGTGAAAACCAAGTAGTAGAAATCATATCACAAGTTCCTACCAAAATAATGGAAAGAAGGTACAAGTAAATATGTGATTCTATAAATATTTCTAATAAAAACAAAATTGTTGAATTTTTTTTATTAAAGTCATCACAAAATGAAGTTGTATTTCATGTGAAATGTTTATCATCAGAAATGCCTAGATAACAAGTTAAGAGACCCTATATTTAGTCGGATTAAACTATACTATAGCCTATTAATGAAATAAAAAGTCAATAACTAATTAATTTGTACTAAATTAGCCTCATCGGTGGGACAAACCACATGGACACAACATGGAGATTAAGTCCATCTAATCAGGACTAAATAGAAACTGTCTCTCAAATCTCTCTATGATACCTAGGATCCCATGGATATAAAAACATGGTTGGTGAGGATGTAATAAATAAGAAAACATCTCAACCATGAAAATATACCATTCATGATATTATCACCTTTTGAAACTATCCATGAGGATTCACCCTAGAATGGATAGTATCAACGGAGGATTCCTTTTACCATTTCAAAAACCATCTTGAACCTAATTTGAAAATAAATATGTTCATTCATATTTTATATAAAACCAGAAAAAATTCCCAAAATGTATTTTAAAATTCCAATTTCAAATAATAAAAATCATCTGTAAAAATAATTAAACATTTAGGACACTTTACATTTTGAAATAAGATTCAAAACCAACTTAAACAAAAGAAACTCATGTTGAAAAATTAAAAAACCTGAAAATAATTTGAAACCCATTTACAAGAATTAAAAATATTTTCCATAGCATCTAAAAATCATATAATAATGAATAAACCCTTCAAAATTTCACATGAAATCAAGGAATACAATTTAAATCTTTGACATAGGGAACCTACCTCCAAACATACTTCCTTCGAATATGTTCCTTTCACACTTACATGCATATACACCTTTATATATATATATATATATATATATGTATTTCTTGATAGAATGTACATATTACCCTTACCTTGAGGTAATATATAAATAAAAATATACATACCTATGTATATACGTACAATCCATCTTCAATGGACCACAATTCGTCACCTTCGAAAAACGAATTGGAAATGGGCCTCAATATGTTCCTCATGAAAACTAGGAACCAAGAGACCGCCAAAAACACCAAAATTATGATGGTTTTGGAAATGGAATTATCCACAAGATAAGGAAAATAGACCAAGAATAAAAGAGATAAGTATGAAAAGGATAATAGGGGAATCCTACCTAGGATGATTACCCCACAAATTGGCATAGAAATTCACCTGAATCATAAGAGTGGGGATGGGGGGAATAACGCATGTCAGTGGGGCCCTTATGGGTGTGGTTGAATGAGATGTTAGGAGAATTATTAGGTTAGGGGGTGGGTGAATATAATTAGCTTGTTATTATTATTATTAATTTATTTCTATTTTATTTTGAAAGAAATACATTATGCGTGGTTTGGTCGTATGGATTGGAAGATAATGTGCCAACCCTAAGTCCTCTACTGGGATTTTGTAGAGCCTCGCATGGTAAGGCTACATAGTTTTGAAAACCATTTTCCAATAATGGGGTTGGATCTATTAAAATTATAGGAGTAATCCAATGGTTGTTTCAGGGTTAGTAATGTTGTTCACATTAACCGTGTGAGATGCTCTACATGACCAAAAACTCCCAATGTCAAGGGAAAACAATAGGAAGGGAAAATAAATAAATAGGGACACAAAATAAATAAAATATTTGTGTACTGTTGGGTTAGTTTTTGACAATTATCCCCAAAAATGACACTTCCTACCACCATAAAGTCCAAAAGATCTAATTAACCAAAACCCAAATCAAGGAAAAACCAACACCCAAAAATAGAACCCCAATAACCTGAAGACTAAAAAACTCGCCTTACTCCAAATAACTGAAAGTATAAAATAAAAATAATCTAGTAAGGCCATCCTCGAGAAACCGTCATAAAAACCTAAGAAGCAGCTAATGTGACAAAAGGACTCAAACTACCAATTGAAATGACCAGACTAAAATACTTATATATACAAACATACTCTCAAAAAAAAGAGCACAACAGCCACTAACATAAAAATCACTTAATAAACTTATTGTGAATTTTTTGGGATCTCCATGGGTATCCATCAAAAAAACCGCTATCTATTCCATCCAAACACTATTATTGGGATAAGGTTGGGTGGTAATAAATAATCGCACTAGTAACTAAAATTCAAAATTCTTAAAGAGAACATGTATCAACTTGAAGTCTAGGTTCACTAAGATATTGTTTCATGGTGGTATCCCTATAAATTTAGGTCATCTATAAAACCTTATTTTCCCAGTCTAAAACAACTCACACTTCCATAAAAACTATGACACCAGTATAACCCATTAACTCCCTAAGTCGCACCCAATTAGCTTAAGAAGAGACATTAATGAGACTCATATGTTTTCTCCACACTAATAAGTAACTAACTATAATGGAAGTTTTACTAAGAGGAATTCTCAATAGACTACTATCTAATACAAAAATGACCCACCTAAGGAAACTGAAATCGAGCACCAAACTAGATCACAATCCATAGTTCTCTAATATAGAGTGTATCCAAATAGTCTCTAATTGAAACCAAAACCACTCTAAAATAAATCTTACCTATAAATTGATTGTATACATAAGGCACATAGATATAAATACCAAGAAAATAGATTCACCAATATCCCCCAAGATGAAGCCTCAAAAATGTCAAGCCATAGTAAGGGAAACATAAATTGTACCCACTCTAACATTATATAAAACATGAAGGATGTACATCCCCCACACCTAGAAACTCCTGCACTACGTGAAAACATTAACTATAATGCCTAATACTAGAGCCCTAATTTATTCAAAAATGTCAAGCCATAGTAAGGGAAACATAAATTGTACCCACTCTAACATTATATAAAACATGTTGGATGTACATCCCCCACACCTAGAAACTCCTGCACTACATGAAAACATTAACTATAATGCCTAATACTAGAGCCCTAATTTATTGAATCATCTACTTCCCCACAGTTAAGAGATTATAAAATTAAACAAAAAATATTCTTTTAGTGGAGTGACGTACAGAACCTCTTCTTGTATCCCAAGTTTCCACACTGAATTTAATAGGGAGATTAGGCACAGTTAAGGATTTCCCATACAAATAATTCTTCACACAAAAAATCCTTAATAAAATAGAATGGTCTTGATTCTCGGGTCATGGGAGGAGAACCCGAACCATATCTCATAATAATTACCCTTAGTGAACCCTGATAATTAGAAATCAAACTAACAATACCAATTATATCAACCACTCTATCGATACATTCCCATCCAAAAAAATCAATGTTCCCTAAGGAATTTTCAAAAGGGGAACATCCAGAGAAATTATTATTCATAATTTCTTTAAATATTCCAACTACCGCAAACTCACCAAGCCCAAACCTCAAAACCATAACCAATACTGATTCCCAAAAGCTTTATTCTCCTAGACATAGAAGAATACATCCATGAATCTGACTATCCACTCTTAAGTGGTACATTTATTGGCCATACTCAAAAAAAAGAAAAAAAATAAAAGTATATCATAATCCAAAATTCTACATCTCAATAACAAAACAAAACCCAAATTCCAAATAAAATTCCAACATAACTTTCAACACATCAAACAAGACACCCTAGAAAGGAAATCTCTAGACACAAAAAGTAATCCCCAAATAATAGCCACTTTTCAAAATATATAAATCCCAATTTTGGAAACATTTTATGAAATCAAAATAATATTTGAAGATTAATCACCAACCATTGGTATTCCATGAATAATAAAATATACACACATCTCTAGGATAGCTCGGGCACCCATCTTCACACACAACCAACCATCCATTTAGGATATATAATGATCCATACATGTGAGCTTTCATAGTATTACCATGGTTCAAATCAATACATTTTCATTTTCAAAAAAACCACCATAATTTCTTATTCTTAAACAATTTTCAAACCCACCATTTATCAACAAAAAAATTAAATTCAGGTATTAATTTTTCCCTCAAGATTTTTCAAAACATTTCAAAATTTTAAAACAATTTTATTTCCATTTTTAAACAATTCCTTTTTATTTATATATAACCAAAAATTTCCATTTTAGAAACTTATTTTTACAAATAATCAATAATTTAAAAATTATAAATAAAACACCTCAAAACAATCTATTCTAATAGTAAAAGCAACCCAACATTCAACAAATAAAATTCCAAAAAATCTAGAAAAAATCCATCTACACATTACATGTCCTTAGGGTTTAGAGGATTATTCACCAATAATGTGATCACACCAAGTTTCATTATAGGTAGCTTCATGGTCTACGTATGGTTTCAAGACCATGAACAGTACCCATGCACCCTAAAACTCCATCCGAAAGTCCACCCATGATTTGTAGATTCTCAACAAAATCCACCAAAATATTTAAAACAATCATAAAATATCAAAAAAAACCAAAAACCTTGAAAACATATGAGGACCAAGATCATATTTCAACACATAAACATCCTAGACCTCGTGGATATTAAATAGTCTTTCAGAGTGGTTGTTAATCAAGAACCAAACCATGATTAACCATTTTAATTTTGACATTCTTATCTCTGAACTACAGCACATCCCAAAATAACAATTTCTATGGCTCTAATACCAATTTTTCAAAAAATGACCCAGGTTAGCCACTAATCCAGGAACCTAAGGTAGCCTATAATAAGGAATGATAGGGATATCCCAATCTTCCCAAGATAGAAACTAGTGTTGGTTATCAATAATACTTAGTTGGTAATGAATTTTCCAACTAATAATATAAAAATACATTTCAATACCATGAATAAAAAACTAGAAGTAGAAAAAACTAAATGGATAAACATATGTTCAGGTGACCTCAAGGGTCACCACCAACTACAAAAATATTCCCTCCTTGAGAATGATCCAAAACTGGAAGAACTTGAAACTGAAAGGTGATAATGAAATTAGTTGGGAGCACTAAGATACTCAGTACGGATGCCAAAAGAAAAACCACACCATATGCCTTGCCTTTAAAAGAAAAATAATTCCATGATAATTTGAAAAATAATATTTCAAATAATGTTTTCATTTCCATTAAAAAAATTAAAAATCTAATATTTTCAAAATAACGATTTTCATTTGCATTTACTAAAACAATATCCAAATAATGAGGGATTTTCTAATAAATCATTTTAGAAATAAGATATGTGTTGTTAAGGAAATATCTTAGTTAATAAATTGTAGTAGAAATCATATCAGAAGGTGATACTAAAAAAAGTAAAGCATAGTATATGTAAATAAATTATTATAAGAAAAATCCCATTAAAAACATGAAAGTTGAAATAATTATATTAAAAATAGCAAAAAACATATAATTTTAGATTACATGTGAAATAGTTCCCATGAAACCTACCTAGACACCTGGTGAAGATACCCTATACATACATTGTTTATAACCATCTACCAGTCTATCGATGTGATCAAAAAATTTCAACCAACCTAAATTCTCTCAACTAGCCTGTAACACCCCAAGGTTTTGAAAATAAATATTGAATGCATGAAACACTGAGTCTCTAAAAAACACCAATTTTTTATAACCTAGCTAGTCAACATAATTATTACAACCTGTGTGATTTAAAATTCTAAAAACTGACATATACAGTTGCGTTCAGTAAGATATTTAGATTTTGATATGACAAACTTAATTTTTGGGGAATAGTAACATACCCTTATAAATAGTCATGTGAATAGTAATATTACCCTTATGAATAGTAAATAATAATATTATTATTTTATTTTATTAAGGTAATAAGATAATGAGATCTTGATTAATTTTTCATTGTGATATAAAAGGAATTATAGTTTTAAATTTGTTATTTTCCAGATAAACTATGATTTTATTTAAAAATTAAATTAATAATATTTGGAAAATTATTTTATAAAATGGATTTCATTTTTTTAATTCTTCACATCAAAAAATGGTTAGGGTGAATTTTTGGGATTTTTCTAAAATACATGAATTTTTATGAATAGTAAAATATGATACTTTATGATAAATACTAAATATATGATTTATTGAGTCATAGGTGAGGTAAGGATGATGTAAGTCCACTTGGTTCTAACTCACAGTCACATATTACTATTCTTGGTCCCAATAATCAATATTATTGGTTTTCTTTGGAAAAATAATAAAATAATGATTATGATATTCAAAAATTACTCTTCTCCTCCACTATAAAACCCCCCATCACTCCCTCTAATATGCATTCCTCTAAGACTAGAAGATAATCAAAGCTCTACCCAAATACCCTTCCCTAGTCACTCCCCATGTCCAGGAGCTCTTGGTATTTCCAAAAGACCAAAACCCCTTCCCTTAAAGGGATTCTCAAGGAGTTGGATTCAAGAGGTAAATTCACATTTTATTTCTTTCATTATCATTTCATGTTTATTTCTTTTTTTATCCTATCCTCACCTACTGTGTCCAAATGAACATGATAACTCAAATGTCACATATATACTAAAATTATATCATGTTAATGGAAGAATCATTTCCAATATCCTTACTCTATCTCTCTCTTTTATTCTACAAATGAAATCATCATCTGTGACGTGCCAATTTACAACCTCTGTGGATGAAGAAGTTTTGTTCTTCAATTTCTCCTTCATTACTGGTCATGAAACCATTTTCATGGTTTAACCAGGATATAATATATATATTATATCATATTTAATATTCATTAGTCATTATATGTACATAACATTAAATAATGTGACCAAAATAGTTCCTAGTAATAAAAATACCACTAAAATAATATAAGTGATTTCCATTAATATTTTATCGAAACAATCATCTTCATTACATGTAACAAAATTATGTAAATGAACATTAACACCTATGGATTTTCATAAGTAATATTTAAATTCAATTCTGGATATGTACATCCATTCCACATGAACTCCATTACATAAAAACAAGTGAGCCGGTTATGAAAATCAAGAAAATGAACACTCTAGAACGATGGAATTCAATATTATAACTTACCATTAAGGACATAAATGAGCTAAAAAAATATGATAAAATAAATAAATGTATAATATGTTTTTAATTATGTTTTTAATGAGTCTAATTTTATATTCCATGACCATAATGTCAAGAGAGAAACATTTGGACTTAAGGTAATGGTTTTCTACCCGAACCTCCATTTTTATTTGGGTTACTTTTATTATCTAATTAACTCAATGAAACTATTATTCATTCTTATGTACTCCTCATAATTTATCTTTGAATGTTCTATATATGTGTCCCAACCAAAATCATAACTTAATTTATGGGGATTCATATTTTTTTTAAAGATTTTTCAAAACTTCTTCCTGAAATACAAGTCTGTTTCAAAGAAATTTCCCGAATTCTTACCTATTTTCAAGGTCACTCTATAATATTTTTTAAGAAACCACTATTTTATAAAAACCATAATTTTATTATGAAAATATTTATTATTTCACTTCTGGTTTAAGACAATGATTTCTCTAAAAGAACTCTTCTTTTCATAGTAACATATTATTTATCTCAAGAATTTCTCGATGATTTTATAAGAGTATTTTCATCTGTTTCAACACACTTATTTATTCTTATTTATAAATTGGACTAATATTTTATGATATCATCTGTCGTATTTTTTTGAATTTTTTGTGATTATTTTTACTATGGATGTGCGGTATTGAAACCATTCACCATATTACTTTGAATGGTTAGAGATTATGTTTAATGATTAGGGAAAGTTAGTCACATTTCATATATTAGTTTCAATATGAATGTATATGTTGTTTATGTTTATACCCAATCATATGAGGAATGAATTGGACTTATTATGTGATGGAGAGGGCCCGCTATAGCCCCTCTTTCATGAACCGAATCTGGTCTCCATCAAAACCGGTACCAAACCTAGCATGTGGAAAGACTCGAAGGGTTTTCCCGATCCCCATGGGCTAGCACACCCAGGTATCTTAAAATGAAATCTTGGAACTATTTATGTAAGTTTATAACATAAAACAACAACAAAATCCAATAAAACAAATATGGATTTTTCAAACAAAACCATCTTTTACAAAATTTCAGAATTGAATTATACAATTTAAAATAAATTTTAATGACTATTAAAAAGTAAAAAACCAAAAAGAAAATTCCAAGAACCTCGTCATGGAAATTTTCACCTCCCTCAAGAAATCTCCATGACACTGCACCAAGAATAACTTTTATAAACCGAACCCACTACACTAAAAAGATTTAACCAAAACTACAACAAAATAACCAAGTCTACTTACACCCAAAGGTGTAAGTAGGGTGTGAGACAAATCCTAGTAGGATGCCACCACTAACAGATTCCATGTGATAATCATTACAAGGTAAAAATATTGAATGTTTTGTTAACAAGAAATGATAGTAGCAATTTCTAAAAGAGGCAACTTTAAAAAAACTTCTTTCAAGTTGTATATTTTAAAAGAAATCAACACTTTTAAATAGAATGAAAAAGGTACTGAATTCTTCCATCCAAACATATCATATACTAATGGTAATCATAATATATCCAATGATCACTCATAATGGGAAACAACCCTAGGGACTAGCTCGTTATGGGTCCCAGGTACCTTGTATCTTAGTGAAAGTACCCATACAAATATCCATTCTCATGAACACGAGCCACTAGTAGGGATCATACACATAACCTAGTTGTACCCCAACATCATCATCATCATAGTTTAGTTACTTTTTTCATCATCAAACTTTCTACGTGAAACATGGACCAAACCCCATAGGATCACCAGCATACTCGTACACGTCTAGCCACCTAGATACCCAGGTTTTCCCTATTGTGCTAAAAAACGTTCCACAAGCCATGAAATACAATTTGAAAATAAAAATACCACTTACAAGTCACACACAAAAAAATATCCCTCACACATTCCACATGATCCCCTTTTTTATTAAAATTCATTTTTGAAATCATACTCACTCCAAAACATCCCACAACAAGTTTCAGCTCTCTTTCACACTTCAACAAATCCTTTAAACAATATTATAAAACCTTTACAATATAGTACACATCAAATAAAATCACTTTCACATTAAAATAGACCATTTAGAAATTAAACTCCTTCAAAAATAGCTTGGCAACATAGTTTCACCCCCTTACATAAATCAAGAAACTATTTAAAACCTTCACAATATAATTCCAAGGAGTGTAACCAATGTTTGCACATAAAATACTTCTAAAACCCATATTTTAAGACCAAAAATCATACCAATATAACATTAAACCATACTTTTCAACCATAACATCATTTAATAAAACTATTCCATGAATCATAAAACAACCCCAGTCAACACAATGTGGAAAACACACCAAAAATGTTCATTTTTGCGCAAAAATGACACATAAAAACCAACCTCTTAACAAATGATAACAAATATAACTTTTTCACCAAAAAAATGGAAGGAAATCATGTTAAAAATATAAATCAACAAAAACTAACTCATAAAATATTTCTTACACAAGGAATCACCTACCAATTGTGCCAAAAAAACTCCAAACCGTTGTGTGAAACTTCAATCGCACCACCACCACCCCACAAGAAAGTGAAATCAAGCCCTAAAGCACAATATTTCACCAAAATGACACAAAATAAAACCCTAGGTATGAATCCTAGATTCTTGACATTTTAGAACCTCACAAAAAGTGGAAGGAACCCTAAGAAAATGGGAGGAACATGAGAGGAAACCCACTTACTTGAGATATATTGAATAAAACACCCCAAATACACCAGTAGATGAATTTAAAAATAGTAAAACATTCAATTGAGGTTAAAATAAGGATTTTGAGATTAGGTAGGAACTAGAATGGTGCAAAAGAGTGAAAAATGAATGAGTTATGAAGAAAAAAAATTTCCTCTTCAAATCTGGACGATTTGAGAAATCTTGAGAAGTTTTGCCCTAATCTATGATGGAAATGAGCTCCAAAGAGGGAGACACAAATATGGGGGGAGCCTAGGGATGCTTTATTCGAGTGGGAGATGGAATCACCAAATTAATATTAAAAAATTAATAATATATTAAATAAAAAAAATTAAAAACTAGAAATGGGCTTATGGGCTAGCCCAATTTTTTAAATAAAAACCCAAATCCACCTTGTTTATGGATTCCTAGAGGGTCAAAATCAATATGGTGGTGTTATTAGGTTAGGTTAGTTCATGTTGAAAGTGTAACGGTTGAAAAAGTTTAAAAAATTAAAGAGTTATAAAAGAAACAAAAATTGGTTTTTAAATCTGCAAATGGGCTCACGGTTTGGCCCAAGTCTTTAAAATTCACCCTTTACTCCAAAAATGTATTTATAACCCCCAAAAAAATAAAATAATGGAAATTAAATAAAAAATACAATTAAAATAATTCATTTATGTGACACTATTGATGCATTGGTAGTTCTCATGAGGCAAATAGATATGGAATTGATCGAGGCCTTGCCCATTTTGAGATATGGTTTTGGCTGAGGACATAATCATTTTTAAACATCTTGGACGATTCCTTGATGATATATTTCAGAATATCTGGCATATGCACTTACCTCATTATGAAGCTGGTAATTAAAAGTTCATGTGGTTATTCGACTAGTGGAATACCCAGGATTATTTTCTATTATGGAATTATTTACAGAGCTCATATTCCTACCATAATGTGTTCAAGTTTATTATTTTTAATGGAATGAATTTTCAATTATTCACCCAACCTAATGTTTATGTTTATGTTATATTTCTCTGTATTTATTACTCTTACTGAGCATCTGAGATCACCCCTTTATTATGTTTTATCTTATTAGGACATGAATATTTTTATTATGAATGACCTGCAAGGATAAACTTATAGTTTTGAAAGTCTCCAATAAAACTTACATGTTGTATTTCCATTTCAAGTTGTAATGTTGAACTTATGTATGTATCTTGTTTCCAATTCTACTAAACTACTCATTCATTCAGGATGCATATTCTGTGTTTATATTCTAATGTAATAAAATAAGGCACTGGCTCTGGGATCTAGGGTAGGGTTCTTATAGTTGGTATCAGAGAATGTTTGGTAGAAAAAATAGAAACAATATTTAGAAAACTTATATTAGTAGAAAACCCCCTTAAAAGAGTCTTCGAGGTTAAACATACAAGAAAAACCTTGTATTTTTGTAAGGAATAGATTATGTTGATATTTATACCAAATATATCCATTTATGGATACTACAAGTGGACGTGGTTCTGGAAAAGATGTACCTAGGAGTGAAAACTCGGACAAAGAGTTTTGAGCATGACCCAGGGTATCATGGTACACGATAACGGGCCTTACTGTGCTCTTGGTTTCACACTCCTAGGGGATATGCTTAAGATAATTAACATTTTATTTACAATCCATTATGAAGGATTTAAATGTATATTTTTCCTCAAAGAAACCATGTTTGTGATTATGGGATTATCCATGCATAGGATTTCAATTTATGCTAGGTATTTTTCTAAGTTAAGATTATACATCATGATTCATAATCTTATCTAGTGTGTGATATTATCTAGAATTGATTCCTAGTGGAAGAAATGGAAACCACATGAACACGCATATCAAATGTAGGGATTACCCTATGATACAAGATAATGATGTTGGCACTGGAGCTGCAATAGGTGAAGATCAACTTTTAACTATAATGGGACAACTTACTCAGGTTATGAACAATAACCTTACTCGTATGGAGCATTTGGATCCACCACGTGGAGGAGCTATGTTAGATCACTTTATGAAACAAAAACCTCCATCATTCAATGGTACTATAAACCCATTTGTAGCTGATTAGTGGAGAAGTTCCCAAGAGAAGATATTTTTCGATTTGGGATGTAATGAAAGAGAGAAGGTCTTCATGGAAATTTATCATCTATCAAGAGATGTGGATTAGTGGTGGTTATTAATCCTAAACACAAATGAGGGGATTATATATAAGATATGTAATGGAGGGACGTTATGGAAATATTCCTATAGAAATACTTTCCTCGTGAACAACGAGCAGTTATAGAAAGGCAGTTTCTGAATTTGAGGAAAAAGGAAGATGATAATGTTGCAAAGTATAAAGCTAACTTCACAAGGTTAGCAAGGCATGTTGTGGACTACATAAAAAATCTGAGGAGAAATATAGATAGATTATTTTAAGGCCTAAATCCATTCCTCTAACGAGCACCATTCTCCCTAAGTTTCTCATCATATGAAGATATAGTTTCACGTGCTATCAAGATAGAAAAGGAATTATCTAAGTATTATGAATTTAAAAGAAATCAAGAGAAGTAGAGGGTTTCTGAAAAGTCTGGAAAAGTAAATGAGGAAATGAGGAAGAATGGAAGAGTTGAATTTCCACCCTATGATAATTGTGGAAGGAAACACACTGGTGACTACTCAAAAGGAAAAGGAGTGTGCAAAAAATGTGGACAGAAAGGTCATCTTACTGGTGATTTCAGGGGGGAGAAAGAAGATGTTAATTTTCAATGATATAATTGTAGGAATATGGAACACTATGTTAATTATTTTCTAAAGTTTCAAGGAAACATGCCAAAAAAAATGTCAAGGGAGCAGGGAAAATCTTATGTGATCAAAATTGTTGATATTGAAGTTCCTAATCATGTGGTGGTAGGTACATTAATCGTTTCCTCAAACATAGCCAATGATTTATTTGATTATAGATCATTCCTGTCTTTCATATCTTCCCAATTTTCCAAGAAAATTAGATATTTCCAATTTGATTTAATAAGGGAGTTTTCAATCAAAACTCCTAAGGAAAGTATCATTGTAACAAAGTTATTTAAATAAATCCCCATTACGGTATATAAATGTGCTTTATCTGCGGATTTTATTGTCATACCCATGATTTAATTTGATGTAATCCTTGATATATATTGGATTTCGAACCATGATGAGAAAATTTATTTCAAGAAGAAGGAGGTTACAATTTTTTAGGACGATGTGGAATGCCTTATCTTTAGAGTTGAAGCATCACCTTCTGATTCTCATCTAGATCCACCCTAGCAGCTTTACTGAATTCAATATTTGGGGAGGAAGGGAATGTAATAACTATGGGTGAGGAAAGGAATTTTAAAATAGAGGACATACTTATTGTGCAAGATTATGTTGATTTGTTTCTAGAGGATTTACCTGGACGTCTTCCAGAGAAGGAAATTGATTTTTTTTCCTTGACTTAATTTCTGGTTCAAGGCCCATATCAATGTCCCCTATAGAATGGCCAATATAGAATTAGTGTAACTGAATAAACAACTAGGAGAATTGAGTGATAAAGAATTTATTCACCCTAGTTTTTCTCCATGGGTATCCCAAGTTCTTTTCTTTATGAAGAAATATGGATCTATGAGGTTGTGTATTGACTACAGGGAGATCAATGGTATAAAAATAAAGAACAAGTATCATCTACCTTACATTGATGATTTATTTGATCAAATTCATGGAGCCCAATATTTTTTAAAGATTGGACTTCAATCTGGATATCATCAGTTGCTTGTGAGGAAGGAAGACATTACAAATACATAATTTTAGACTAGGTATGGGAATTACGAGTTTACAGTAATGCCTTTTGGAGTAACTAATGCACCCTATGTTTTCATGAATCTAATGAATAGAGTTTTCAAGGAATATCTTGATTAATTTTTTATGGTATTTATTGATGATATATCGGTGTACTCCAAATTATATGAGGATCCTGAAAATCAATTGTGCACTATTCTGAAGACTCTTAGAAGAAATGAATTACATGGGAAGTTTAGCAAGTGTGAATTTTGGATTCAATCAGTTTCCTTTCTTGGAAACATTGTCTCTATGGAAGGAATATCTATTGATCCTGTGAAGACAAAACTCTTCAAGAATGGACTACTCCAAGAAACATAACTGAGGTATGTATTTTTATTGTTTTAGAATGTTATTATCAGCATTTTTTCACAACTTCACCCGTTTAGCCAACCCAATGACCTTGATTACACGTAAAGGGGTTAAGTTCATATGGAAAAAATAATGTGAGGACTGTTTCAAATAATTGAATAAGAGATTAGTGAATGCTATGATCCTAACCCTACCATCAAGGAATGATAGGTTTGTGATCTATAGTGATGCATCAAAGAAAGGACATGGTTTTGTCCTTATGCAGAATGATAGAGTTATTGCCTATCCATCAAAGAAGTTAAAAATTCATGAACAAGACTATCCTACTCATGATCTTGAGTTAGATGTTGTGATCTTTACTCAAAAAATATAGAGACACTATCTCTATGGTGAAAGATTTTAGATATATACGGATTACAAGAGTCGGATATATATCTTCTCACATAAAGAACTCAACATGAGTCAAAGGAGTTGGCTTGAACTACTCAAGGATTATGATTTTACCATACACTACCACCCAGAAAATTCAAACAAGGTAGCTGAAGCATTGAGCAGGAAGGATCATGGATTTTTCAAAAAAATGAGGATTGATACGGATCCTTTGTACATTAATTTTGTGAGGATGGATATGGGAATTATCAAATAAGTTAAAACATCACTACATTTTCAAATGTTTTACCATCCATATTTACTAGAATGGATTAAAATCTCTCAACATGATAATGAGAACTTGAAAAAGAAAATTAATGTTGTGAAAGTGGGGAAGTTGGTTGAATTTATGTGTGAGGATGGAATTATGAAATTTGGGAAGAGGCTTTATGTTCCATCTATACCTGAGATAAAAAGAGAGTTATTGGATGATTCCTATAGTTCGAATTTCTCTATACATCCTGGTATCACTAAGATGTATATATATTTGAAGGAACATTTTTGGAGGGATAACATGACGAGGGAAATTGCGTATTATGTATCAAGATTTTTATTCTATCAAAAAGTGAAGGCTGAAAGACAAAATCTAGGAGGAGTCATGGAACATCTACCTATTCATACATTGAAATGGGATGACATATCCATGGATTTTTTTCACTGGATTTCCCATAACTCCAAGAAATAATGATGCAATATGGGTAATTGTGGATCGACTTATAAAATATGTATAATTTCTCACTAAAAGGGAGGATTTACCACTAGAGCACATAGTAAGACTCTATATAAATGAATTTTTGGGACATCATAGGGAACCTCCCTCAATTTTTATTGATCATGACCCACAATTTACATCGAAATTCTGGAAAATTGTTCAGAAAGCTTTGGATACCAAACATAAATTGAGTACTATTTATCACCCTCAAACTAACGGGAAATTAGAGACGATGATACAAACCTTAAAGGACATGTTGAGATCATGTTCACTTGAATTTGAAGGTATGTGGGATCAATATATACCTTTATTGGATTTTTCATACAATAATAGTTTCCATTCAAGTATTCAAATTGCACCATATGGAGCATTGTACGGAAAGAGATGTCGACAACCAACTTGTTGGGATGAAGTTAGAGAAAGGAAACTTGTGGACCCAGAGCATGTGGAGGAAACAATAGTGAAGGTAAAGACTATTCAAATCCATATCAAAGCAACTCAAAGTATACAAAATACTTATGTTGATAATCGAAGGAAGGATTCAAAGTTTCAAGTGGGAGATCATGTTCTCTTAAAAGTATCTCCATGTAAGGGAGTTATATGATTTTGGAAGAAATGGAAACTGAGCCCTAGGTACATAGTAACTTTTGAAATTATGGAGAGAATTGGAGATGTTTCATATAGTTTGGCTATTCCACCTAGCCTATCAAAAGTATACAATGTGTCACATGTCTCACTATTGAGAAAGTGAATGCTAGACCCAACCCATATCCTCGCTTCTGAAGGTATAGAATTGGAACCTGACTTATCATACAATGAAGAGACTATCTAGATTCTAGACACTAAATAATAGGTGTTGAGGAATCAGACGACTTTACTGGTAAAGATACTTTGGAATAATCATTAAATACAAGAGGTAACATGAGAGCCTGAGGATCTTATGATGATAACCTACCCAAATATTTTCATGAGGTAACGTTCTGTAAATTTTGAGGATGAAATTTTTGTGAGGGGAGAATGTAAAACCCCATAGTCTTGAAAATAAATACTGAATTCATGAATCACTGAGTATCTACAAAACACCACTTTATTATAACCTATCCAGTAAACATAATTCTTTCCACCTCTGTGATTTGAAATTCGAAAAACTGACATACCCAGTTACGTTTAGTAAGATATTTATAGTTTTATAAGAAAAACATAATTTTTGGTGAATAGTAACATACCCTTATGAATAGTAATATTAACATTATGAATAGTAAATAATATTATTATTTTATAATATTTAGGTAATAAGATAATGAGATCTTGATTAATTTTTTCAATGTGATACAAAATGAATTATAGTTTTAAAATTCTTATTTTTCAAATAAACTATGATTTATTTAAAAATTAAAATAATAATATTTAGAAAATTATTTTCAAAAATGTAGTTCATTTCTATTTCTACATGTTGAAAATTGGTTATTGTGAATTTTTGCGATTTTTCTGAAATACTTGAATTTTTTATGAATAGTAAAATACTATAATTTACGATAAATACTAAATACATGATTTATTGAGTCATAGGTGAGGTAAGGCTGATGTAAGTCCACTTGGTTAGAACTCACTTGAAAATATTTCTATTATTGGTCACAATAATTAATACTATTGTTTGTCTTTGGAAAAATAATAATATAATGATTAAGATATTCAAAAAAATACTTCTCTCATCCAGTATAAAACCCCCCAACACTCCATCTTCTCTTCATTCCTCTAATCCTTAAATATCCTAAAATATCTACCCAAATACCCTTACCTAGTCTCTCCCAACTTTTAGGATATCTTGGTCTTTCAAAAAGACCAAAACCCCTTCCTTTAAAGAGATTCTCAATGAGGTAGATTCAAGAGGTAAATTCACATTTTATTTCTTTTATTTTCATTTCAACTTCCTTTATTTTGTTATCCTATCCTCACCTCCTCTATCTAAATGACCATGATAACTCCAATATCGTATATATACTATAATAATATAATTTTAATGTAAGAACAATCATCAATATACTTAATCTCTCTCTTTTATTTTATAAATGAAATCGTCATCGGTGAGGTTCCAATTGACAACCTTCGTGGGCGACGAAGTTTCTACCTTCACTTTATCCTTAATTACTGGACATAAAAAAATTATGGTTGAACCAGTATATAATCAATGTATTATAACCTATTTAATATTCAGAAACTATTATATGTACATAATATTAATTCATATGACCAAACTAGTTCTTAATTATCAAAATACTGCTAAAATAATCTAAGTGATTGTCATTAATATTTCATCTAATGAATAATCCTCATGACATGTAACCAAATGATGTAAATGAACATTAACAAATATGTATGTTCATAAATAATATTTAAATTCAATTATGGATATTTATAGCCATTCTAAATGAACTCCATTACATAAAAACAAGTGAACTGATTGTGAAAATCTAGAAAAGGAACACTCTAGAATGATGAAATTCAATATTATAACTTATCAATAAGGATATAAATGAACTAAAAAATTATTATAAAGTAAATAAATGTATAATAGGTTCTGAATTAAGTTATTAATGAGACTAATTTCATATTATAAGACCATAAGTCCAAAATCGGAACATTTGGACTTAAGGTAAGGGTTTTATACCCGAACCTCCATTTTCATTCAGGTTACTTTTATTATCTACTTACCTCAATTAAATTATTATTGATTCATATGTACTCCTAATAATTTATGTGTTAATTTTATATATATGTTTCCCAACCAGAATCATACATTCATTATGGGGATTTATATGTTTTTAAGGGATATTTCAAAAATTCTTTCCGAAATACAAGCCCGTTTCAACAGATTTTCCCAAATTCTAACCTATTTTCAAGCGCACTATATATTCTATTTTAAGCAACCACTATTATATAAAAACACTAATTTTATTATGAAAAACTATATTATTTTATTTCTGGTTTTAGATAAATATTTTTTCAAAATAACTCCTCTTTTCAAAGTAAAAGATTTTTTATCTCAAGAATTACTCGATGATTTTATAAGAGTATTTTCATTTTTTTCAACAATATTATTGATTCTTATGTATAAATGGGACTAATATTTTATGATATAATCTATCATATTTTTTTTAATGGTTTATAATTAGTTTGACAATGGATGTGTTGTCTTGAAACCATTCACCATATTACTCTGAATGGTTAGTCTTTATGTTTAATCATTGGGGAAAGTTAGTTACATTTCATATGTTATTTTCAATATGAATGTATATTTTGTTTATGTTTATCCCCACTCATAGGAGTATTGAATTGGAATTATTATGTGATGGGTGGGGCCTGCTATAGCCCCTCTAAGTATTAGTAGGTCTCATGAGACAAATAGATATGGACTTGGTTGAGGCCTTGTCCATTTTGAGATATGGTTTTGGTCGAGGCCATAATCATTTTTAGATGTATTGGTAGAGGCCTTGATTTTATGTTTCATAATTTCTAGAATATGCACCTTTGTCATTATGAAGTTGGTAATTGAAATTTCATGTGGTTATTTGACTATTAAAATACCCATGATTGTGTTTTATTATGTAATTATTTACTCAGATCATATTCCTTTCATAATGTGTTCAAGTTTATTATTTGTAAATCTTTGAATTTTCAATTATTCACCATGCCAAATGTTTATGTTTATGTTATCTTATGTTTTATTTCTTACTCTTACTGATCATTTGAGCTCGCACATTTATTATGCTTTATCTTCTCGGTACCTGAAGAAGTTTATTATGAATTATTTTCTGGGATAAACTTATAGATTTGTAAGTCTGCAATAAAACTTTTATTTTGTATTTCCATTTAAAGTTGTAATGTTTAACTTATGTATGTATATTTTTCCAATTATACTAACCTAACCGGTCCTTTGGGATGCATATTCCTTATTTATATTCCAATGTAATAGAATAAGGCATCGGCTTCGAGAAACTGGGTTCGGGTCCTTACACAGCCTCACCAGTGGAATAGGCCAAATGTCTACTCAATGGGGATCTAGTGTATCTAATTAATACTAAATAGAAAATTTCTGTTGACTCTAAATATGACACCAAGGATTACATAGCTATTAAAAACATGGTAGGGGATGAAGTAATCATGAATAAAATATATCAATCAAGAAAAGACATCAGACATGATAATACCACCTCTCAACACCATCCATGAAAATTATATCTATAATAGAAAGTATCAAAGGTGGTTACCCAAATTAAAGAAAACATTTAAATATACCAATTTTGCCTCTTAATTTGAAAAAAAAAACCTTTTACCATTTCAAAAAATAATCGCAGGGATATTTGGAAGATTAAAAAGTTTACTAAAATTATATATAAATCTAGTTAAAAGTCCAAAACATCTTTGATAATTCCCAATTCACCTAGTAAAAATAATTTTTAAAACCAATTAAATATTTCAGATAAATTAAATATTTAAATAATCCTGAAAACCTTCTTAAAAATTTATCGCAAGTTTTAAACTAAGGAAAACATGGAAATTGGGTTAAAAACCATTTCAAAGAATCATAAAAAATTTACATAGCATCTACACATTATATAAAATGAAAAATCCCATCCAAAACTCACATGAGATCAATTAATTCAATTTAAATTCTAGGACAAGGGGAACATACCTCAAAAAATGATGCCTCCTATGAAAGTCACTCCACACTTACATACATATACACCTATATATATATATGTGAATCTCTTACAGGCGATGATTGCACCAAAAACCAGAGGAGATATTGGCCAAAAACTATATAGAGGAGAGGGGGAATTGTGCATTGTGGGATCCCCCAATATTGTGTGGTTTAATTATAAGTAGGAAGAAATCAGGTAAGGGGTTAATAGAGGTTGTTTTTATAATTTTTATTATTATTAGTATTATTAATTTATTAATTTATTTTTTTTATTTTTTCTAAATGATGACATGAAGAATGATTAGGTTAAAAAGTTTGTCAAATCATGTGCTAGATTTTCATCCTCTACTGGGATTTTGGAGAGCCTATCAAATGTAGGCAATACGTTTTGGAAATTTTTTTGAAGGATACGTAGTTGGATCTATTAATATAATATAATTTTTCACATGATTTCCAAACTATTTAGAAAACCTTGTTCCTTAACCATGTGATATGTTCTACATGTCCAAAAACTCCCAATTTCAAGTTAAAACACCAAGAAGGGAAAATTTATAAATAGGGACTCAAATTAAATAAAAAAATTAGAGTGGATTTTGGGTATGGGTGTTACAAAACCAACATGGGGATCTATATGTGTTATTAGATTATGATACCTTTAAATATCTAAGTTACATTTCATGAACAGTGTATTTTAAGAAATGAATGACCAATATCATATAGATAAAAATGAATTTATCCCTAAGGATATGAACTTGTATATTTCTTCCAAGACTTAGAAGAATGGGAAGAGAAGATATCCAAGGATGATGAAAAATAATATTGTTGTAAATAGATACACACCTCCAACAGAATGTAATTTGAATGGTATGATATGAAATAATTATCTTTATTATGATTCATCTGATAAATCCTACTCATGTTATGATGATGATGTATCACAAAGTGATATTCATTCTAAATTAAAATAGCTTATGAATAATTTTCCTAAGTAAGTTTTAAATTATATTATTTGAGGTATCAAGGGTCTTTATAATGGAAAAATCATATCTGGAATTAGAGGATAATTCTATGGAATATGAAATGAATAAAAAGGTTTGAATATGAAACACTATCACAAAAATTTTCATACAAAAGGATGGAAAATGTATCATTACAATGAAGGATATAAAAAAGTTACAGAAGAATTGAAAATAAAGGTTTATGGTAAATATTTCTTTGATATTTGTTTTGTGAAATATTTTCTTAATATTGAAAAACTACACAAAGTTTCTATGTCTATCACGGATTCTAAATTAGTGGATGAAGTAAACAAATTAATAGATCCTACCAATTATATACTAGAATCAATAAAATTTCATGATTAAATAATAAATAAGGTGAAGAAATATTTGTAATATACGATGATATCAATTGAGAATGAGAATAAATCCCTCAATATGAAGTGCTTATATCTGGAGGTGAGATTGAATAATCTAGAATAACTACAATACATAACATAAAATATTAAAATAAAAAGAGTTATTTCCATATAATTTATCTTGAAGTATCATGAATCTAAGAAAATCATGATATCGTCCTCTAAAAAACTGAAAACATCCTCTAAGAAGAAGGTATACCATAACACATAAACTGTCTTATGTAATAATATTTTTCAATTGATGTTATAAGTTTTAAAGAAATTTCTAGGATATCATGGATGGTGAAAAATAATGATAATCCAACAACATCAAGGGTGGTTGAGAAAAGATGTTTGAATAGATTTTCCTTGATAAGTGTCCCAAATAGTGGTGGTTCCACTCAAAAATAGAATGTTTCACATTCTATGAAATCCATATATTCAACATTAGAAATTTAGAGAAGGAGATTCATATTCTATTTTTAGTGTTTCTATATATTTGGGAATAATAAATTAGAATGTTGGAATGACATTAAAATTCAAGAAAATAATAAAAGTTATACATTTAAAGGTAATAATGTTAAATAAAACAGAAAACTTGCACTGGGAAGTGAAATCCATAGAAAATGAATCTTTATACAAAGAACATATTTGAAAACATTGAATATTTATTTAGGTATTGAAATATATGTTTTCACTATTATGTAAGTGTTGTAAAGTACCAATCCTGGAAAATGATTCTAAGAATGTGAAGATAAGACCATAAAAACTGTGGAACATATGAAAAGAAATCGGGAAGTTATCCATGTGATGTGAGAAAAAGAAAAAAAATATTAAAAAACTATTACAAAGAAGAAAATTAAGAGACTTAATCCTATATTAAAGGGAGATAGAAATATTTCAAGAAAATTATGTCTCCCTAATAGAAAGATGGATCAGTTTAAAGAAGTATTGAAAAAAAAAATATATGAAAAGAATTCATTAAAAGGTTGAGTATTCATGTTCATAGGTTATTAGTTGTATTGTGAAATGTATGGGCTTAAAGACTACTCTTTATGATATAAAAAATAATCTCTAGTATATATTCATGAATCATGGGGGATTCATGGATAATATATTACATCAATTTCACAAAGTAAGCTCGTTGTGATCATAAATGCATCGAACCATCCAATTCCGAACAGATATGAATTCTTAGAAGAAGTTTGTGGAATATTTTAGCCGAAGGGTCACAAAAATGAGATATACATGATAAGATAACCAGGAAATATTTTCTATTTTGTTAAAGGGAAATAATTTTTTATATAAAAATAATTTTATTCCATGTGAAGATTTTTAGAAGACCGAGACTGTCATAATAGAGTTCATAGTTGTTTATCCAACAAAATTTAAATTGGATAAAAAATTAGAAGAATCAATAAATCATGGTAAAGATATGTAAAAACAAGTTTCTAAGGAAAGTGAGAAGTACATTTATGAAATTTTATTTATGAATGATGACTTCAAAATTAGTAAATGTGGAGGGTTTGAATAAACTAAGAAAGGAAAAAAATCAATTTAAGAAAATTCTACAAGCCGAAGAAAAGATCATGAAGAAGATGTGGAAATCAAAAAATAAATGCTTATGAAACTAAAGAAGAAAAAAATCTACATAAACACTATCAACTGATGAGAAAAAATCAATCACATAGTTTTAGATAATTAATAATGAAGGATCATCCAAATATAATTCTTAGATGGATAATATGATGATGGAATGGTTCATAGAAAATTCTTTACATCAAAATATCCTCTAAAATAATTGTGGTACCTTATTGTTCTCTAATTATATTTCTATGAACTAACATGAATGTATTTTATAGAAAATATATTTTCATAATAGAGAAAACATATTTCCATGACTTTAAATGGAATCTATTCATTTAAGGCTGGAAACACTAAAGCTGGGGTATGATAATGACACTTTAAAAACCTCCTTGATTATGTAAAACTAATTCTGAAGGGAGAGTGATAGATCATTAAAAATATGAGAAAAATGGGGAGTAATATATTTTTCTCTTTAATTTTTTTGATTTTATTTTAAACATGTTTGAAAGATATATCTTATAAAAATTCTCATATAACCCTTCAAATAAAAATGATGGAATGATATTGAGAATAGTAAAATTATTACATCATTTTTGGATGACTGTGATGCTTTGGTTTTGTCACTATTTTTTATACTATAGGGCATCCCACCTAGAGTTATTGTTGATTAACTAAAAGTTCATTGCTTTATAAAAAGTGTGATTCCATTAATTGAGGTGAGACAAATCAAAAAATGTATTTTTGGAAGCTTGTAGAAGCTAAAGTTGAAGTGAAACCCCTAAATAAACCTTTTATTTTATTCTCAATGGGGGGAGAAGAAAGTGATATAGATTCACATATTGAAAATGTTAAGGGTATTGAGAAAACACATGAAGGGTAATTGTTGAACCCAGTTCACTTTAATTTTATTTTTTATCAATAAAGGATCAATATATATGGGAGATTAGAATAATATATTAGGTGATTATTCTTGGATACTTTTTAAGGTTTTATAAAATTTCATTAGGTGTCATTATAGTGAAATTATTAATGTTCATTACATTTATTGTTGAACTATTCATAATATCAAAGGAATGCATAAATGGTTTTGAAGAACTGAAACATTGTAAGAAATAATGAGTAAGAATTGAAGACCATTTGAAAATTTATTTTCATGAAGAAATGTTTTGAGAAGAAGAATAATTGATTTGATACCATGAAAACTATATTATTCATTATATAAAATCAGTTTTACATTAAGAATAAAAAGGGTTTCCATGCATGAATTTTAAAGAGGAGGCCATGCATTATAAATTCAAGAGAAATCGTCTTTTTCATGACACATTTATTTAAGGTTGGAATTTTATTAGTTTATATACAAATTATATTTAGAGTTGGACCATAAAAAATGGTCAAAACAAAGCATGATAACCAAGAAATATTAATAATACCCTTTTGGAAGAAATATCATCCATACATGGGAAACGGAAAGAACAACTAGTCATGGTCTCATGGGATACTGCCTTCATAGGATGGCAGGTGTGAAAACATGTGAGCATGCATGGAGGTAGTAGATCCACCTCATAAGGAAATATAACAGAATCATTCATCCATACAAAGTAAAAAAAATTATTCATGAAACAAAGGGACTAACAAGTTCAAGGTGTCCTAATGTAATGAATTCTGAGGGAATGTACCTTGAAAATATCAACACACTCGGGGGAGTTGACCCATACTATAAAATATAGTACCAGGTTTATCCTGATGACATTTTAAGCCAGAAAATATGGAACTTTGTTCTCATCATGCCAAGTGTGCATCAAGTTCACCCATTTTATGTGACTCTTGCACCATTGGATATGGTCGAAAATAGACCAAGGGGTGGTAATATTATATTGGAGATATTTTAAGATAACAGATGACTCTTTTTCAATCCATACCGATGTGATGTTATAGGAAATACAAACCTTAAGACCATTAATAAAATCACAGTCCTTGACAAGGAGTGAATCACCATAGAAATAGAATCTTTCTATGGTGATCAGAACTGAATCTCTTGAGTTGCAGACAACACCTCCCCTCCATAAGATTCCATGATTATATTATCCATCAAAGTTATTTTGGATACTTATACTAGAAGGGCTCCAATGTGGGTAGGAATCTTATGAGTTTTAGGTAAGGGTATCTGTCCATCCATAACCATCCTTAAGATATGTGAATTCTCTCATTATTTAAAGAGTGATCAAAAGTCCACCACCAAACATATTGATAGAATCTTCATGGAAAAATGAAGCATATAGATAGTATGTGTGGTGTGTTTTTGGGAAAATACCCTGAGATACTCACATAGAACCATTGTAGTAATGGACTTTCATATTAACAATCACTCAAATAGAAGAAGGATCGGAGTGGGAAGGGATTAAAATGGGTACTTTTCACCCACTTAAAAACATATGCATATAAGCTTCACCATCTAATCTTAACTAATCTGATGATCCACAAACCTCCACATCTTCATTTTAATCTTCTTCATGCCCACTTAAAATATGATCTCATTGATTATAATGGTTTGAGGTCATGATATACAACCAACATGAGGCCATTATCAAATGGCCTAGTCTAGTTCTAAAAAAATCATGATTACTCTGCATCTTACATGAGGAAATGAAGTTAAATGCGAGAACTGATCAAAAGAACAAGTGACTATCGGTACATTAATCCTCAGTGTCATGTGAAGAATAATGTACACGTGAAACCTCTATCATGGACATCTTAGGATTTTACCAATAAGGTTCTTCATGATCAATCCAATTTATCATGCAATTGTGTGATTACCTTGATGTTGAATGAAAATATGAAATCCTTCGGATTAAAAGTTGAATTATATCTCATGATTCTGAAGAATTTAATCTTATTTGAATATCCATAAAATTTATAGGATATGGTGTTGATTACCTTACTTAAAAATATGGAGGCAAGGGGAAAGGTCTGAGGGTAATATTTGGGACATTATAGAGAGATATCATTTATCCATGAAATAGATAATATGTATATTCTAAAATGTGAAGAGGAAATATATCACATGATTTCTTCACATGAAAGAAAGGATAACCCATGGAATACCCTTTTATAATAAATAAGAAACCCACAAGACTTCTAGGTATTGCAAAGGATAAGACACCTGCATGAATTATACACATGAATGAGATCCCACAACGCCTTCCCCGTTTTTTGAAGTCACTGTGATACAACATACCTATTAATGTGAAGAAGAAGGAGAAATACTAATAAACCTTCCATTTTTTAGGAATAGTAACTTTCATGATATAATTTCTTGAAGAAGAATATTAGATATCAAATAAAAATTTAGGTTTGGGGGGAGGAAGATTTTTCCTGAATTTGATCTTGATACATCCATTCCCATTGAGATACCCAAACCTTGTTCATTGTAAGGAATATTAAAGATTTAAGTGAGATAGTGAACATATAACATAAACTATTAAGTATAATTAATGGTTATGCATGAGGGTTTACTAGTTTTGGAATATCCATGTAATGTGTTATTCATGAATGATGTGTACTTAAGATATTTGAGTTGATAATTCAGGATAAAATATTGTATTGATGTTTTGCAGAAAAACTTGAATAAAATAATAATGATGAATTTATGTTCATTAGTTGAACACAATTGAGTGAGGGTGGAACTTCATCAGTGGAAAGAAGAATCATCCACGAATTGTTTCAATAAGTCATCTAATCATTCCTAGGTGATCATAAATAGTTGATAAATTCCATAGGGCTATACAGGTTTATGAATAGGTGTACATAAGCAAGTCAGATCCAACAATGTGATGGAAGAAGGTCAATATCTGTTGGTGTAGAAGAAACTACAATATTTAATAGATTATCCTACCTTGATACATTCATTTAATAATTAGAAGACAGTATGAAGAATAATAAATATACACTTATGTAACTCAAGAGTGTGAAGGCCAGTGTGCACTCTCGTAACACTATTTACAGCAGAATAAATATCCACCAATGTGGACTCAAGAGTTAGAATACCTTTTTACTCTATATTTTATATTTTAAATTATAAAATGAATATAGTGGAGAATTAATTGTTGGATGTCTAAAAAACATGTAAAGGAGTATGCCTTGTATCAAAACTTTTAAATACCATGTTTTGTGCTCTCTCTAATTATTTTAGCATATGAGGTGAGACTGTGAGATATAAATTAGTGGATTGAGAATCTTAACAAGTTTAGTATAATGAATTTAAAAGAAAATAATTCATAAAATTTGAACCACTTATTCACCCCCCCCCCCACTCTTAGTGGTCAATCTAGCCTATGTCTATATAGTAAGTAGCTTGTTTTTTATTTTCCCTATCCTAGAATTACAAGTCCTTTAATTAGAAATTATTAAACATTACTCCACTTTTACTATAAATACTTACTAATCCCACCATTAATCTACACTCAAAATCATTTATCCTTGAATTTCTGGTCACTTTACCTCCCAAATAGTCTGTCCATTGTGTCCTTAACATCTTAAGGTTCCATCCTCAAGTTCTAGGAAGAAACTCTTTAAAGTAAGTGAACTACCTTATTATTTTTCCCATTCAAGTACCTATTTTGTGGTATATATTATAAATGTTTAATTTCAATCTTTTATTCCCTTTTTTATTATCCCATTACTTTTTAAATTGTGTTTTATCAATAGGATTCCTTCATTTCATCTCATTATTCACTTTCCTTAATCCACATTCCATACCAATCATGTTGTTGAAACATTTAATGCATTTTTTATTTTGACATGAAATATTTTATATTACTAATACCCAAACCTATTATATATCATGTTTTCTTCACATCAAAGTAAAAATAATTTATTTATTGGGTATTTCCTTATACGAAACAAACATTTCCTTTTTGTGGGTTAAAAATTATGAAATTCTCATGTCTTTAATCATTTATAAATTTAATAACTTTTACATGAAACTCATTCATTATTTCCCATGGTTTATTAATGGAATTTGTTTCTTATAATCTATGTGGAACACCTTGATTTATAGATAATAATAGTACACCATGATAGTTCTCCATTGCATTAGGAAAATAATTAATCTCTAGAGATGACATGTTTTATGATACCTCAATAAATAACCTTAGTAGTTATATTTTATGACACAATGATGATAAACCTTGGTGATATTCTTATGAATGTGTCATTTTTTATTGTATCTATATATCCATGTTATGATTCATTATTATTTTATTAAAAAAGGCCTTTTGTTCTTATGATCATAAACTATTATTATACCTCATGATCACTTTCTAAATATTTTTTTTATTCCCTTACTTTGATTTTTTATCATGTCATTATTTTAATGGTTTTCCTAGGATATGAAATTTAGTAAAATTAAACAATTATGCATCTATGAATAATTATTTAAAGTTTATTGGATGAAATTAATTTTTTCATGTATTATGTTCTAAAATTCAAAGATACTAAACATTAAAATATCCTCTATATTATTAAATTTTGAACTATTTAATGAAGGATTTATGTATTAAAAGGTGGGACACCATAATTGGTATCAATGGAAGGTTCATTTATTTTTAGAAATTTGGAATTTAAAATGTTATTATTAACTCTAAGGATATGTCTGTATGTATATGAAAACATCCTAAAAGTACGGTGAAGTATAAAGAGAGTTGTTTCCAAGAAAATAAATTCATATCTAGATATCATAAGTGTATGTTCATCTAGCACAATTTTACCTATATTTAATAAATCCAAAAAGGTAACATTGGGTATTAACTTGAAAATTACCAGATGCATGACAACAGGGCCTTGTTTCACACCTATATTGAAACACACAGGGGATATGTTTGGTTAATCACATTTTTTTATAAACTATTATGAATGATATAAAAAAATGTAATTTTTATTAATGGATATTAAATAATAACTTCCTTGAATCGGGTTGTATATATATATATAACTTAAATTCCTCTATAATTACAAGATTCCTAAAAGTAACACATTTCTCATAAAGATTTTCTTCTTTTAGACAAATGGTAGGAAATAGGAGGAACTGTGTAAATGATGAATGAAATAGAAGATTTAATGATGGAATTACTAACATAATAGAATCAAGAATGTAAATTTTCATGGGGATGGTGAATCAAATACCTTGGGTTTTGAAAAATAACTTCAATCATATTGAGCACCCAGATTAACCTATAAGGGAACAACTTTCAGAGATGTCCTTCATGCGTCAATGAGCACCGAATTTTAGTGGATATGCCAATCCATAAATTATAGAATAATTGATTACATCTATAAGAAATATATCTTCTATAGTCCATTTTTTAGAAATAGAGAAATTCACCCAAGTATTTTACTGCTTATAATGATAAGTTTATCAGTGGTGAACACTGATTAAGAACCCAAAGCCAACTAGGTAGATTAATTCTATATATTAGGAAGATTTGAATAGAATATTTTTCAATAAATATTTTCCTCATTTTGTGAAAAAAAATAGATCAAGAATTATTAGAGATAAAAAAATATTCATAATTAATCTATGGGAATAAATTAAATGAACTTTACAAGACATTCTTGATTTACCTCTAACTTTTTTTTTGATCCTAAGAGAAATGATGACTGGTTATTTGGTAAAATAATACCCAACCTATGGAGTAATATAGACAATTGAGGCTCTAAAAGTTATGAGGACATGGTGTATAGTCCTACAAAGGTTGAAATGGAGTTTAGACAGAAGATATTTTCTCATATGATGAATAAAAATAAGTGAGAAATACTGGTGAACTTAATGAAGAATATTGATTATGGAAGAGAATGAAATAAATTGAAACAACTAGTAGGTAACCAATGAGGGGAGAAAAATTTTGTAAACTATTTTAATGGATGTGGGAATTCATATAATTGTATAAGATATTTTCATATAGATTAAAACTATCATGGTGAGGTGAAGCCTGAATACCTCAACAAAAAAATGAATATGGTGAAATCAAATCCCAAATTTTAATGCTTAAAGTTTGGATAAATTTCCCACATTTCATATAAATATCCAAATCATAGGATAATGGTGGGTAACCCCCATAAACATCATCATAGACCAAGGGAACAAGGTTATAAATTCATAATCACAATGTCTAAATTTTAGGATCAAAATGATATTGTGGTAGGTACACTCATTATGCTCTCAAAACTATCAAGAACATTGTTTGACTCTAGTTCTACGCATTCCTTTATTTTATACAAATCTGCAAACAATTTAGAAAAGAACCTAAACTATTAGAAGTATACTTATTATTTAATAATCCTTGAGGTATTATACAAACATAATTGGTGTATATAAACTAATGTATCAACTTTTGTGAGTAAAATATCACAAATCTAATAGTGATTCCCCTGGTGGAATTTAACACTATACAAGGGATAAATTGACTCTCAAGGTATATTTCTATGATCAATAGTATAAGTAAGGATTTTTTTATAGTATTTAATAGAAAACCTAGAGTTATTATTAAAGGAGAGATATCTTATCCTATTATTTTTATATAATCACCTCCCATAGAATTCTTTATAGCTATTATTGGTAAAGAGGGATGTGAAAATGAAACTATAAAGATAAAAAAATTCCCCATTGTTCCATAATATATTGATGTATTTTCTAAATATTTACCTATACCTCCCCTAAAAATAGAGGTATATTTGTGTATTTAACTCATATATAGATCCAAGATAATGTCAAATTCCCCCATATATAATGTGTAGTTAGAAGAATTAATGATTAAAATATAAGAACTCTTGGAAAAAGAATTTATTTGACTAAGTGTGTCTCCTTGTGGAGGACCTATAATCATTGTAAAAAATAAATATAGATCTATGTTGATATTAATTGAATATAAAGATATTAATGGGATAACAATAGTGAAAAAATCCCTCTCCTATGGATTGATGATTTATTTGACCATATTTGAGGTACCCAATTCTTCTACAACATTGAACTCTAGTCGGGATATCATCAGTTGAAGATAAATAAGGAAGATAACCCAAAGGATATCTACTAAATAATAAATGGGAATTATGATTTTATTTTTATGCATTTTGGCTTCACTAATTCTCTATTAATATTTATGGGTTTGGTGAATAGTGTTTTTAAAACCTACCATGATAAATTTTTGGTTGTATTTATGGATAAAATATCGATATATTCTAAAATTCTTGATGATTGTGAGGATTATATATGGTTCAAATTAAAATATATGGGAAATTATAAGATATTTGGTAAATTTAGTAAATATATGTTTGAGTTACAAAAAGTTGTATTCTTGAATAACACTGTGACTAGCAAAGGAATCTTAGTGGATTCAGAAAAAAAAGGTCATATAGGAGTGGTGATATCCTATAAATGTAAATAATATTCATAGATTCCTTGGATTAGAAGGATATTATAGATGTTTTTTGAAAACATTTTACCATGTTCTAATCCACTAACCAAGTTAAATTGAAAAATAGTGAAGTTGATCTAGAAAAAATAGTGTGAAGAAGGTTTCTGAGAAATGTAAAAGATATTAGTTAGTGCACTTATGATAATATTACCATGTATTAGAGAATTATTTTAATGTATAGTGATGAAACTCTAAAAGGGATTGGATGTGTCCTCATTAAAAATGAAAATTTGATAACTTATGACTCTTTATATTTAAAGCCTTAATATGATAATTATCCTACACATGGAATGGAGTTACCTATAGTTATTTTCCCTCTAAAGATATAGAGACATTATCACTATATTGAAAAATTATATATATACAAAAACTATTTATATTGGATGTATATATTCAAAAAGAATTAATTGAGAATAATAAATTAGATATGATTATAGAATCTTAAATAAAATTATTATTCAATTAATTATCACACTATAAGGGATAACTGAGTCACAGATGTCTTGAGTAGAAATGGTTTGGGTGGTCTTATAATGATTTGGATATAAGGTGATCCATTGATCAAGTACCTAGTATGTTTAAACATGGGAATAATAAGGTAAGGTACAATGCCAATCCTATCCCAAATATTTTATCATCCATCATAACTAAATAATGTCAATAAAGCTCAAAGAGATGATTATTTGGTGAAAAAAAAGATAGATGCTATGAAATATGGTAAGTTTATGAAATCAATATTTATCAAGAAGATTTAATGAAATTAGGTACAAGGATATGTATCTCATATATTCTAGAGATGAAGAAAGATATGATGGATGATTCACATAGCACTATATTCTCTATACATATCTAAAGCACTAAAATTAATATGGACCTTTATGATCATTATTGAAGGGAATATATGAAATGGGAGATTATACATTACATTACAGTGTGTGAGGTGTGTCAACAAGTGATGGCGGAGAGAAAAAAATCTAAAAGGTTTATTAAAACTATTACCCATGTATGTATGGAATTAGAATAATATAAATATATACGTTTTCACTAGATTATCAGTTACATCAAATGGAAAAAATTATACATATAATCATTGATAAGTTGACAAAGACAACTCATTTAATTTCTACAATAGAAGACTTCTCCCTAGACTACCTACCTCACCTATATATTAAAGAAGTGGTGATATTCCATGGAGTACCATTGTAAATTGTTTCTAATACATATTTAATATTTACTACTATGTTCTAGAGGATTCTTCAAAATTTTGTTACTACAGATGTAATCTATAAACACCCATGTTTTATGGAATGTGAAATTCAGAAAAAAAAATAATTTTAGATTCTGTGTGATCTTTAGGGGTAAAATGGTTATTTTTTCCTAGTGTATGATCTTGGATATTATTTATAACCACTCTTTTAGTCCTTAAATAATGTTTTTAGTCTCAGTTAATAGTTTCATGGAATTATGAGCCATTCAATTTTTTAAAGAATAATTAAGATTTAATAATTAAATAATTAAATATTAATTTATTTGTGAACATTTTTTTGATGATATATTTTGAATGGAGAATTTTATTTGATATTATATATCTACATTTGGGTTTGGAATAGGGGGTTTCTGGTTTGAGGTAAAAAATCAAGTCGAGGGTTGGGGCTAGGTTGTGTCCCCTTTTTCTTTATCTTTTCTCTTTTTTATTTTACCTTCCACTTTTATTTTCTCTTTTCTCCTCAAGATTCTCAAACATACCCTATTTAGGCTTCCTTCATCGCATCTAAAAGTGGATATGGAGACATAGATATAGAAAGTGGGATAGAGTAAGAGTGGGGTTATCATAGAGAACTTGGGGAGCCAAATCATCATGTAGAAGCTGTGGATCATGGAAATGGGTTAAGCATTAGTAGATTCCACCCAATTGTAGGATATTTTAAGTGTATATAATAAAACCTAATATATTAACCACATTATAGTTTTAAATCCCATTTATGGTTTCTAATAACCCCCTAGGGTTCAGTCTATTCTTAAACATGGAAAAGAAGGTGTTTTGGGCCGATTGTAGGGGATTCCTATTAGGAAATCCTGATCACACGGTGTGTGGTACCATGAACACACAATTTATATTCATCAATTTAGGGAAGATTTATTTTTTTAAGTACACACCATGTACTTAGAGTACATGTTGTGTAGTAGTACATGGCCATGTACATTGTTATGTAGCTGAGTACATGTGAAAATGGGTTTTTTGGAAGGTACATATCATGTGATTTGAATACAAGTTATGTATTAATACATGGACATTAAACCAAGGTTATTGGGAAGAAACCCCAAGTAAGGGGGCCATACCCTTGTAGTAAGTACATAGGTAGACCCTAGGTGTGTCTAGGTCATGTCGTAGTACATAGCGAAACCCTATGTATGCCCTTATTATGTAGTAGTACATGGATAGACTCCATGTTATTCAAGGAGTGTATAAGTATATGGATAGGCATGAAGTTTTTAAGTATACATTGTGTATCTTGAGTACACACTGTGTACCTTGAATACACACTGTTTACTTCCCTGGTGTTACCCATTTTGGGGGATTTTAGTGTTTTGCACATGAAATTCAGAATTCGACATAAGAGGTGTCCATTTGGAATATTTTTATGCATATATCATTATGGTGAAACCCTTGAATTTATTTGAGGGATAATATGAGGATTTTTTGGGAGATTAAGATTTGATAGAGATTTTATTCCTCCAATAATCAAATACAGTTATCTCCTGAGAGTGAGACTTTGATCTAATATTAGGCATGATCCATATCCCTAGAATGATTATTAAATAGAACTTTCCCTTGATTCGAATTGGTATTTTTAATATTATTAAATTATTCGAGTTGTAATTGAGGGTCTCAAGTAGGATACCTTAGCAAATGAATCTTATTTTTATTGTTCTAAGGATCCAAAGAGTGATTACTTTACCTTAGTTCCTTTTGATTATTTATAAGGATCACCTGAGGGATTCCGCCTTTTCTTTTGTGTTTACCTCCAGGATCCCAAAAGGGGTTCCTTATCTTATGATCTGACCTGGAGGATCTCATATAGGATACCTCTACCTTCATACTATTTTTTAGGATCCCTATAGGGATTCCTATACTTACATGTTGTCCTAGAGGTTCATATGTATTATTCCTCTATTATTTTACTCTTTATAAGGATCCCAAAATGTATGTATCTTCTTTCATGATGGATTATAGGATCCTATTATCGATACCTCTCTACATATGATGTTGGGGATCCCACATAGAATACCACTCTTATGCTTTAAGATAAGGGACCCAATGGGTTCCCTAGTTCATGATGAACCCTAAATTAGTGAATTATGGGTTTGGGAAGAGATGGTAGTGGTAATCACCTTAAACCTATTCGAAACATGTGATATTGAGAGAATATTGGAGTAATGGTGGGTTTAGTAATTCCATGCACCCCTTTATGTATGCATTAACTTGGTTACCGTAGAGGTAGCTATGATTCCAAACATGATTCTAGGAACATGGCCCATAGGACCTACTTTGATATAATGATTTTATGGTGATTCTTAATGTTACTTCTTCGGATCCAGATGTTAATCCTTTTTTCTGAATATTATTTTATTACGATTCCTAGATGTTATTTTGGGGATCTGGATTCTTACACCTTGAACGATTCATGGATTTCTGATATGGAATTATTTGGATGGGATCATAATCCAGATGATATTATATTATTCTTTGTGTGATACTTGGATTCCAGATATGGAATTACTTTGATGGTATCTTATGATATATGAAATTAGTGGGCTTGACGTTCCATAGTGGACATGGGGTTCCTCATTTATGTTCAAGATATCCTCTGGTATTGATGATGATTTCCCTAAGAGATCCCTAAGATGTTCCTTAGGGTCAAGGTGGATGCACCATTAGTGCATCAACCAAACATACTTCATGTGGTTGGGGATCTTGATCAATTTATTGAATTGATCATGAGTTATTACCTCCAATTAGGAGATAATTCCTTAAAAATCACCTATGGTCATCCCCCTAAGGGTTCATATGATCTATAATTTCTTCGTAACCTATAAAATCGAACCTATGGATCAAACGTTGGGATATATTTACCTAGAATGAGTGGAATGACATCTATCTCAATTTCCTATATACAGGATGTCTAGATATTACTTGGAATCCTTTATTATTGTGATTGGAGGTAGGTACAGGTGAACCTAGGGATAAGACATGTATCCCCCTTATGAGGATGTAGCTTTCTCAAATTCATTTTTGGTGTTAGTCGAAGAAGGTATTATCGAATGGGATTACGGACCCAAGGATTAACTTTTTTAAAAATATCTTGAGTGGTATGAGATCCATCTAAGTTACTTACATAAAGGATGTCCAAACAATCTAGATTATGAACTAAGAATTAGTTATAGACTTATATCATTTATATTATTATTTTTCTTCATTATTTAAGTTTTCTCTCAACTAGGATAATCATATTAAATGATTGGGAAATTATGGAAGTAGATTATAAGTTCACTATTTGGGGTGGCCTACTCATATTTATTTATCACCCCTGTACGTGCACTTCAGTGTACAAGATGAAATTATGTCTTCTTTTAGGTTGAGACCAAATACATGATGGATAGGGTTGAGGCCTATGGTTGAAATATTGAGTGGAGCCTCTAGTTTGGATTCTTATTATTGGGATATAGTATTTCGACAGTGCCTTAGATACCAGGTATGTTGTTCGACTCAGAGTTAGAAATAGATTCATGAACATTTATTTTAGTTAATTTTGGTACTCCTGTATATGTGATCGGCCTATTGGGCGATCAATGTTGTATGTATGACATGGATATAATTGATTTTACTATATTTCATTCATTATTATAGCCTTGTCTATATTGATTTCTTCTTCATTTTTTTTATTTTCTAATAAGGAAAATGTTTGGTTATTTATACATGTTTCTTAATTTGGTATGAGGTCATATTCTCCATAGAGATGCACCCTTGTCCCTCATTACTAGTATATAGCCTATGGCCTATGTGGAGTCACACTAGAGTACTTGTTTCCCATCAGTTTGGATACTGTTCATATAGCGAGCATGGTCAAAATGTGAAAAATTTGTATCAGGGGTGTTCCATTCCCATTATTTAACTATTTAAGATATAGTTTACATGAATATTTAGAATGTGTTGGATCCTATAATGGAAATAGGACTAGTGCATCAAGAACACCCCTTCTGATAAGAATTCTTAGTTGTTAGGGTCATGGGATTTTTTTTCTTGGTTTTCTATGTTCAGTTTGAGTTTGATTTTTTTCTAAGTAATGCACATATAGTGTAGATTTTATTATTTATTATGTATTATGGTTCTCGGACCGTTAGAAAGAGGACAATGATTGATTTTTACTCGTGGATGATAAAGGAAACAAGAATATCATTCATTATATTTGGCATGTAGGATCCACATGTTATAGACCTACTAGTGTGTGATTCTACTATTAATGATAGGTTCTAATTTTTTTAGGTGTCTGTAATAACCTAAATGGTACATCTCTATATAGGATCTTAGTGGAATTATACTCAATTGGGATGACATATATATATATTTTCTACTAAATGAATGTCATTTGGATCTATGTGGGGACATTAGAAAATGAGGTTTATGGCTCATTACTCATGCATGAGAGGTGCAATCACCCTAATATGTCAATATGGTACATAGTTCCCAATTGCAGTAACCCTTTTTTGGAATTTTTTCTTAGGATCAATTATTTAATGTGTGAGTAAAAACGTGTATAGTTTTTTCCCGTATAACTTGTAATGGAATTATACTTAACTAAATCTCCCTTGTTTTACAATACAGATTGTTGATATAGTGTTGTGTATATAACATTAACCCATTTTAGCCAACTCTATTAGTGATTCATTTCTATTATACCATCCGTGGGTGTATCCTTTTCAAGTATGGTTAACTAAAGGTTCATAAAAACTTACATGGAGTTTTCCCATCTATATTTTTATGATATTTTACTTAACATAACTTTTTTTAGTTATCTTGTCATATTCTATAGTGTGATACTTATAACGACCCATAATTTACATACATTGTTATTACATCATAATTGAAGAATACTTATTACAACATATAACAAAACCATGAAAGGACCGTATAGGTATAGTGTCTTTAGAAGCTGGAAAACATAAACAACTGGTTCATAAAATCAACAACATTGTCTCCCGTTTATTTCATCATATCTAGAATCCCTTTTTGGCATATCCTACTTAATATCCTTCTTCATGACCTATGGAAAAGAAAACATATTAAAGGGTGAGATCAAATTCTCATAAAGGGTAAACAAAATAAATATCAATAATATCATATTCATAAGAACATAACATTTTGAAAATATTAACCTGCAAAAGAGATCATAATATCATGTCATGGGATAAATCATATTAATGAAAAGTAATCCCAAATAATCATAACGTAAAACATGAAACATTGTGTCATATACACATAATCATAGAAAATCATTTCTTATTAGTTAAGAATCATTTCCAAAACTATCATAGTGGACAAAGTCCATTTCTGAACCAAGTTCACTCCTCGTTCCAGTCATGTATCACTGAACCGGTTTAACTTGTCGTTCCATCCATGTCTATCTCATGAGATATAAATCTTTACCCAATGCATTGGGGGGAGATATAGGTCCCACCCATATCATAATGAAACCATTCTTATGTGTGCCACAAAATCATAAATCATACATCATAGCATAAGCCATGTAATAAAAATTGGATTCTTAAACATCGTGAAATCATAAAACAATTCATATAAGAAAAAGGACTTCCTAAAAATAATTCCATCACAACATAATCATATCAATGTAATAATAGGGATATAAAAAGAGCCCTATATTATCTTAGATGGAAAATAATTTTTATAAAACACTTTAACTCCATTCTCGAGGAAAATATCCTTTCTACTTCAAAAAAAAATTTCCTTTATTAACATGTCATAAAATTTTAAACTAAAAAAATTTAATTAAAAATAAACTTGAAAATTTGTAAAGGAAGCTTCATGGAAATAATTTTCTATGTAAATCACAAAAATCCATTCATTCCGTATAAGTTAAAAAACATTCTACTCATACTTTGGCCGGAAAAGTCAAAAAGTACTCGTACTAAAAACGACAAAAGATTACTTTGATATCTTTTACTAAAAACTTGAAAATGGGTAAAATTGGATTTAAAAAATTTTAGGAGGATAGAAATAATATTACATATTGAGTAAATATGTTTTTGGATGATAAATATTCCCTAGTAAATTCTGAAGTATAAACAATCTTGGATAAAAAATGAGATTGCGAGATTTTCCCTTACCTTAGGTCTGATATGCTTTGTACATATCCAAACCTCCTGTATAATGATTTAAATAATTTCATTGACTTATTACATAATAATAATCATTATTATTATATCATATGTGATCATATTCTTATCTCTTTATTAGTAATATTTTATTGCTACTTGTTATTCGGGTGTTCATTGCTTTATGTTCTTATGCATGTTGTGTCGAATAAATTCTTATTCCTCTTTTTAGGTTATAGATACCTCATTTAAAGAATGGTATTAATGTAATATATATCACATTTATTCATTAGATTCATTTATATAATCATTATTCAATGAAGAACATGTAGAAAGAGTCTTATCACATCGTAAAGACGGTTGGTCGTACGTACGCACAAGCGATGATATCGTTCCCATGATCGTGGAATTGTATTGAAGTGTATGTATACTATTTCAGAATTAATATCAATTTACAATAATAATATATATTTATTCTTTACACCATTATACCCATCCAAGTAAGGTGGTGGTGGAAAACATATTACACCATGGCGTGGAGACGGTATTACGTACATACGCACGCGTGGTGATTTCGTTTTCCGTAGGATGGATAGAATGTGAAATAGGGATGTTTCATATTTATAATAACATATCAGTATATGATTTATACTGATGTTATTACTTTATAATGAAACAACTAAAGAAGAGAAAGTAGAAGAAGAAATAAATTTGAAAGAATCGGTAATGGATATTACCTCTTCTTCAACACGCCTCTTTGAAACCTCCTCTTAGGGCACTAAACATGGTCTTTGAAGAAGACCAGGACCTCTAGTATGTTGATAAGGAAGTTTATAAGGTAAATTGGCATGTTTTGGACGATCTTGAAGGCTCAAAATGGTGTGGGGAGGAGAGGGAGGAGGTTCCCTTTTATAAGGGATGAGAGGGGCACCTTTGGAATTATAAGAAATATTAATTTATAATAAATTCCAACCCCACTTAAAAACCTCTAAAAATGATTCAAATCGAAAGATTAAATGAGATATTTTTTTAATCTCATAAACCAATAAAATTTAGACAAATTGGGAGTTTATTTTAAACATTATCAACTTGATTTATCTTTATATAATCTATTTAATTTTATTTGTGTTAATAATATTATAAATTTTAAATAATTATAAATATTTACTTATATGTTGTGAATTTTCCATAATTGTATAAATTATTGCATTTTCTACTATATAAATTTTAATTTATAATATTTAAATATTTTTGTGATTTTTAAACAGTTTTATAATATGTAATTTTTATAAAATAACAATAGTGTCAATTTTGACACTATTCATTTATTTGAATTTAAATAAAATATATACAGAAGATAAGTTCTAACTAAAAGATTTAATAGATTCATAACATGTCATTTTTATCTATAAAATTATTGGATAGCATTAAATAGTTTATATAGTATTTATTTTAATACTTTTAAAATCATTTATTTGATATTTCAATCAATAAAATAATTTCAACATCACAATTGTGTCATAATTAATGATAATTATTTAATCCCTAAAAATTATAAATAAATTCATATGATGAATATAATTTTATTATCTTTCTAGGTACTATTTATATCAGAAGTTTTATGATGTTTATCACTAAAGTAAAATTATTACACTTATAAGATTTAAGAGAGTGACATGTTGTCACTTTCTTTGGTTTTAATAATAATTATATTATTTCATGGTCAAAAGTTCATGAAATGAATCTATTACGACCCTTAGGTGATATGGGTTGACTTTTATTCTTCCAATAAGATTTTGGAAAGTGTTAGGGTAATTTTATAATCTTATTTTTACCCTTAATTACCAGATTTACCTTTACCTGTAGTAAATAAAAATTACCATAGTTACTATTCATAATATCAAAAAAATAAAAAGTAACCTATTAACATAATTTGGACCCACTGAATTCAAATATGTAATCCATTTTTAAAAATTCAAAACACAGAAGTTGCAGTAATGAATTTAAAATTAATCTCGTTGTTAAGAAAACTGGTTCTAAAAGTTACAACATTGCCAAAGATAGAAATGTTTTTACCTATGAATTCAATGTAAAATTAATGGTAATGACATACATTATATAAAATGGTTAAAATATATTCTATTTATAATTTAAAACCATTCAATATTATAATTTAACCATATAAATTACAGCAATGAAAAAAGTTATTTTTAATTACAATATAGCGTGTTTTTATTATTCATTAAAATATTAAAGTTATCAGAATAATATGAAAAATTAATCCAAAGTAAATTTTTATTTCTTGATTCCAAATAAGAATTTTATTTTGTCAAATTGAACTTATAAACATGTCAAAAACTATATTTAAAGTGAGTTCACCATCAAAAGGCAGCAAAACTGCATTTTTTGAAAAATACTTATTTTACACAAAATATTTATTTCGTTCTCATACCATGTTCTATAAAATGTGTAAGATGAATAATAATGTTATAAAATTCAAAATTTAGTTAATACTATTCATAACGGCTATTTAATATAATATTTTAATAACATATTGTTGTTTAGTGAATCTCGATATTGCGTACAACACACGCTATCGAGGAAGGTTGCTTTTGCGTATAACACAAGATAAGCTAGTGTTGTGTGTAGTGAAAGATTTAATTGATGTTGTGTATAACATAAGACATTAAAAAATATACTTCTCATAAAATATCAGGGTTTTACATTCTTCCCCCCTTAAAATGAATTTCGCCCTCGAAATTCATCACTTCGTAACAAACAGATGAGGATACATATCCCTCATCATATCCTCAAGCTCCCATGTAGCTTCTTATAATTGGTGGTTCCTCCATAAAACTTTTACCAAGTGAGTGGTCTTGTTTCGTAGAACATTTTCTCTACGATCCAGAATCTCTATCAGCTATTTTTCATAAGAAAGATCTTGCTCAAGCGGTACAACTTCTGAGCTTAGTACATGTGAAGGATCAGGTATGTACTTTCTCAGGAGAGATAAATGGAATAAATCATGAAATTGAGAGAGATTTGGTGGAAGAGACAATCGATAAGCTACCTTCTCAACATGATCCAGTATTTCAAATGTACCGATATACCTAGGGCACAACTTGCCCTTCTTTCGAAATCTCATTACTCTCTTCCAAGGAGATATTCGTAAGAACACATTATCACCCACTTCAAACTCTAGGTCTTTTCTTCGGTTATCAGCATAACTTTTTTCTCGACTCTAATCTACTCTTATGTGTTGTTCAATATATCAGACCTTTTCTGCCATCTCATCAACAAGATGAGGTCCTAATAGCATTCTTTTCCCGACTTCACCCCAGCAAGTTAGAGTTCATAATTTCTTTCCATAGAGAGCTTCATAAGGATCCATCTGAATACTGGAGTGAAAGCTATTATTATAAGAAAATTCCACCAAAGGTAGGTGTCGATCCCAACCACCATTGAAATCCATTGAGCAAGCTCTCAACATGTCTTCTAGAGTTTGAATTTTTCTCTCAGACTGATTGTCTGTCTGAGGATGATAAGCAGTGTTGAAACTCAACTCTGTATCTAGTGTATGTTGAAGACTTCGCCAGAACTTTGAGGTAAACCTTGGATCCCGATCATATATAATGGAAAGTGGTACTCCATGAAATCTTACCAATTCCTTTACATATATCCTAGCAAGCTGATCCAGAGAGAAATCTTCGCTAATAGAAATTAAGTGTTTCGACTTTGTAAGACGATCAACTATGACCCAGATAGCATTATTACCTTTGGATGTTTTAGGAAGTCTAGTGACAAAGTCCATGGTGATGTTTTCCGATTTTCATTCTGGTATGGGTAATGGTTGTAACATCCTCTTAGACTTCTGTCTCTCAACTTTAACTTGCTGACAAACCAAGCATCAAGAGACATATTCAGAAGCATCTCTTTTCAATTCATCCCCCCATAAGTACTCTTTCAAGTCCCTATACATCTTCGTGCTTCCAGGATGAATAGAGAATGAAGAAATATGAGCTTCATCCATTAGGTCCTTATTTAATTCTGGGATGGGAGGAACACAAACCTGATTCCTGAACCTTATTATCCCATCACAATCAAGGTTGAATTCAAGAACATTTCTCACCTTCTTTTGTAACTCTAAATCTTTTTTCAGTGCCTCTTTAATCCTTACATGAATAGATGGTTGAACATTCATTTGAGAAAGATAAGATTTTTCCCCTTCCATTATAATTCCAAGATCCATCCATAGTAAATCCATAAATATTGGATCTTTTGTGATCCTCATCATGGATAATCTAGCATGGTCTTGTCAACTTAATGCATCTGCCACCTTGTTTGCATTCCCAGGGTGATAATGAATTAAGCAGTCATAATCCTTAATCAGATCCAACCATCTTCTTTGGCGCATATTCAACTCCTTTTGTGTGAAAATATACATTAAAATTTTATGATCAGTATAAATATCACACCTTTCACCATAAAGGTAATGCCTCCAAATCGTTAATGAAAATATTACCGCAGCTAACTCCAAATCATGAGTTGGGTAATTTTGCTCATGGATTTTCAACTGTCGTGAGGCATAAGCTATCATCATATCATTTTTCAGAAGAACACACCCCAATCCCTTATTGGATGCATCGTTGTAGATCACAAACCTTTCTCCACTTCAAGGTAGTGTGAGCACAGGTGCAATGGATAGCCTTCGTTTTAACTCCTTGAAATTTTCTTCACACTCCTCCATCCAAATGAACTTAACTCCTTTTAGAGTCAACCTGGTGAGTGGATTAGATAACCTTGAAAAATATTTCACAAAATGTCTATAATATCTATCCAAGCCAAGAAAACTTCGGATCTCAGTTACTATTGTTGGTCTAGATCATCTTTCGATAACCTCTGTTTCTTTTGGATCCACAGATATCCCCTCTTTTGATATTATGTGACCCAAAAATAAAACTTTTTGAAGCCAAAATTCACACTTGGTAAATTTGGCATAAAGCTTCTCCTTTATTAGGGTCTTTAATACAATTATCAATTTATCTTTATGTTCTTCCTTGTACTTTGAATAAACAATAATATCGTCTATAAAGACTACCAAAAACTGATCAATATAGTCTCTAAAGAATCTATTCATTAGATCCATGAGGATAGCTGGGGAATTAGTAAGACCAAATGGCATCACTATAAATTCATAGTGTCCATACATTGTACGGAAATCCTTCTTTGGTATATCCTCCCTTTTGAACCTTAATTGATGATACCCTGAACGAAGATCAATCTTGTAAAAGTATTGAGCTTCGCGTAGTTGGTCAATTAAGTCATCAATGCATGGGAGAGGATATTTTTTCTTGATAGTGATCTTGTTAAGTTCTCGATAATCAATGCAGAGTCTCATTGATCCATCTTTCTTCTTAACAAACAGAACAAGTACTCCCTAAGGTGACACACTAGGGCATATTAATCCTTTATCAATATTCTCTTGGAGTTGCTTCTTCAATTCCTGCAACTTAATTGGGTCCATTCTATAATGTGTCTTTGAAATAAGCATATCACCTGGTATGAGTTCTATTGAAAACTCAACTTCACTATTTGGTGGAAGTCCTTGAAATTCCTCCGGAAAGACATCATCAAACTCTCGTACAATGGGAATATTCTTAATCGTGAGTTTCTCACCAACCATTTGAGATAAATAACCTTCATTTATTCGAATCAAGACCAATAATATGGAAGAAATTTCCACTGGAAGTTCATGTTCATCCTTGCATCGATAGATGATCATAAATTGATCTGGAATATGAAATGTGGCTTCCCTTCTTTGGCAATTGATATGAGCTCCATATAAAGAAAGCCAATACATGCCAAGAATAACATCAAATTCCACTATAGGAAGGATCACAAGATTTGCAGTAAGCACTTTCCCACAAACATCAATTAGAGAACAATTATAAACTTTTAATGCGAACGTTGTGCCATTATGAGTTTTCATAGCTAACTCAACATCTAATTCTTGAGGTAATACGGTGATACCCTTAGAAAATTATTCAGAAATAAAAGATTGGGTGGATCCAGAATCAAATAAAACATTTTCTACTTTAGAGTGGATGGTAAGTATACCTTTCACCACTTCGTTATCGTACTCTACATCGCCGATTGTAATTGTATGTGACTTTCTTTTTTCTTTGGCCTTAAGAGTTTGTTGACATAGATCATCATCAACAAACCTTGGATTTGAGCATTTATTGTCATAATGCCCCATCTCCTTGCACTTGAAACATTGAATTTTAGGAGGTTCATTCTGTGTATCCCTTTCTTTGTTCGCATCATTAGACATCTTCTTCCCATTATTTCGACATTCAACTGCCTGATGACCTTCTTTTCTACACTTAAAACATTTGATTGTACCTTTAAGACAATTCCCTCTATGTTTCTTTCCACAATTTGAGCATAATAGGAAAACTCAACTTCTTTTCAGTGGGGTCTTTGGATTTTCCTTTAAATTCCATTTTCCTCTTCTTATCAAACCCATATGACTGATGGGATACTCCAATCTCCATATCAACCTTGAGAGCACATAGAACAATTTCCTCATAGATATTGAAGTCCCTTATGGATAACGCCCTTCGAAGACTTCGTTTTAAGCCACTAACGAATCGATCTATTTTACTCTCAGGTTGGATAATAATTCCGGAAGCGTACCTTGCAAGTCCTGTAAAATTTTCTTCGTAGGTACCAACAGATTCATCATCCTTTTTCTTCAGTTCAAGAAAATCCTTCTCCATATTTGTTTGAATAATACGAGGGAAGTACTTATTGAAAAATAAGTTCTTGAACTCTTCCCATTCCATAGACTCAATTTCATCCCTTTTCTTCGTATTCTTGATAAGATTCCACCATTGACCAGCTTCACCTTCCAAACGATACATTGCTAAGATGAATTTATCATGCTCAGAACATTGAAAGACTGATGATATCTTTTCAGTGGTATTAATCCATTTTTCATCCACTAATGGATCAGAATACCCACTGAATGAAGGTGGACGCTACCTCATGAAGGATTCAATAGAATGTTTCTCCATTCTTTGCTCGTTTGGAAGTCCTGCATGATTCATAGCTTGAGAAAGTTGTGTGAGCATGGATACAAGATTTTAGATTCCGTCTCCCATAACGTTTGGTTGCTCAGGAAGACAATCATTTCATTGTCCGTCACATTCAGCATTAACACAATTCCTTCGGGTTCCATCCATTGACTAAAACCAAGAAGCATAGGGTGAGAAACACTAATTACAATAGGAAGACCACATAATCACTAATAAAATTTCACACTTTAGGTCTTATCATAGGTTATTCATGGAAATTTATAAAATACTAAGATTAGGTTCTATGCTTAAACATATCCTTAGGGTTCTTACTAAGGCTTTCACATCCTAGTTTCAAAAGTTTGACTATACCTTTCCTATGATACCAACTATAACTACCCATACTTTACATACATTGTTATTACATCAGAATTGAAGCATACTTATTATAAAATACAACAAATCCATGAAAGGACCATATAGGTATAGTGTCTTTAGAAACTGGGAAACATAATCAACTGGTTCATAAAATCAACTACATTGTCTCCCATTTATTTCAGCATATCTAGAGTCTCTTTTAGGCATATCATACTTAATATCCTTCTTCCTGACCTGGGGAAAAGAAAACATATGAAATGGTGAGCTCAAATTCCCTGTAAGGGTAAAAAAAAGAAATATCAATCATATCATATTCATAAGAACATAACATTTTGAAAATCTTAACATGCAAAAGAGATCATAATATCATGACATGGGATAAATCATAGTAATGAAAAGTAATCCCAAATAATCATAACTTAAAACATGAAACATTATTTCATACACACATAATCATAGAAAATAATTTCTTATTAGTCAAGACTCATTTCCAAGACAATCATAGTAGACAAAGTCCATTTCTGAACCGAGTTCACTACTCGTTCCAGTCCTGTATCACTGAACCGGTATAACTTGTCGTTCCAGCCATGTCTATCTCATGAGATATAAATCTTTATCCAATGCATTAGAGGGAGATATTGGTCCCACCCATCTCATAATGAAACCATTCATATGTGTGCCACAAAATCATAAATCATACATCATATCATAACCCATGTAATAAAAATGGGATTCTTAAACATCGTGACATAATAAAACAATTCATATAAGATAAAGGACTTCATAAAAATTATTCCATCACAACATAATCAAATAAATGTACTAATAGGGATAGAAATAGAACCCTGTATTATCTTAGATGAAAAATAATTTTCATAAAACACTTGAACTCCATTCTTGAGAAAAATATCCTTTCTACTTCAAAAACATTTTTCCTTTCTTAGCATGCCATAAAATTTTAAACTAAAAGAAGTTAATTAAAAATAATCTTGAAAATTTTTAAAGGAAGCTTCATGTAAATAATGTTCTATGGAAATCATAAAAATACATTCATTTTGTATAAGTTAACAAAAACATTCTACTCATACTTTGGCTGGAAAAGTCAAAAAGTACCTCGTACTAAAAACGACAAAAGATTCCTTTCATATCTTATACTAAAAACTCAAAAATGGGTAAAAGTGGATTTAGAAAATTGTATGATGATAGAAATAATATTAAATATTGAGGAAACATGGATGTGGATGATAAATATTCCCCAGTAAATCTTGAAGTATAAACAATCTCGGATAAAAAATGATATTGCGAGATTTTCCCTTACCTTAGGTCTGATATGCTTTGTACGTATCTGAACCTCCTGTATAATGATTTAAATAATTTCACTGACTTATTACAGAATAATATTCATTATTATTATATCATATATGATCATATTCTTGTCTTCTTATTAGTAATATTTCATTGGTACTTGTTATTCAGGTGTTCATTGCTTTATGTTCTTACGCATGTTTTGTCGAATAAATTCTTATTCCTCTTTTTAGGTTATAGATACCTCATTTAAAGAATGGTATTAATGTAATATATATCATATTTATTCATTAAATTAATTTATATAATCATTATTCAATTAATATCATGTATAACGAGTCACATCACATCGTGGAGACGGTAGGTCGTACGTAGGCTCGAGGGATGATATTGTTCCCAAGATCGTGGAATTGTATTGAAGTGTATGTATACATTTTCAGAATCAATATCAATTTAAAATAATCATATATAGTTATTATTTACACTATTATACCCATCCAATTAAGGTGGTGGTGTAAAATATATTACACCACGGCGTGGAGACGGTATTACGTATGTATACAAGCGCGGTGATTTCATAATCCGTAGGATTGATAGAAGGTAAAATAGGTTTGTTTCATATTTATAATAACATATCAGTATAATATTGATACTGATTTTATTACTTTATAATGAAACAACTAAAAAGAGGAATTAGAAGAAGAAATAAATTTGAAAGAATCGGTAACAGATATTACCTCTTCTTCGACACGCCTCTTTAAAACCTCCTCATAGGACACTAAAATTGGTCTTTGAAGAATACCAGGACCTCTATTATGTTTCTAAGGACGTTGAGAAGGTAAATTGGTAGGGTTTGGCCAAGCATTAAAGAAAAAAATTGTGTGAAGAGGAGATGGAGGAGGTGCCCTTTTATAATGGAGGAGAGGGGCACCTTTGGAATTATAAGAAATATTAATTTTTAATAAATTTTAAAACAACTTAAAAACCTCCAAAAATGACTCAAATCAAAAGATTAGATGATATAGGGTTGTAATATCATCAACCAATAAAATTTAGATAAGTTGGAAATTTATTTTAAACATTATCAAATTTATTTATCCTTATATAATATATTTAATTTTATTTGTGGTAATAATATTATAAATTTTAAATCATTATAAATAATTACTTATATGTTGTGAATTGTCCATAATTTTATACTTTATTACATTTTCTGCCATATAAATTTTAATTTATAATTTTTAAATATATTTGTGATTTTTAAACAATTTTATAATATGTAATTTTAATAAAATAACAATAGTGTCAATTTTGAAATTATTGATTTATTTGAATTTAAATAATATATATAAAGAAGATATATTATAACTAAAAGATTTAATAGATTCATAAAATATCATTTTTATCTATAAAATTAGTGGAGTATATTAAATAGTTCATATAATATTTATTTTAATACTTTTAAAATCATTTATTTGATATTTCAATCAATAAAATAATTTCAACATCACTATTGTGTCGTAATTAATGATTATTATTTAATCCGTAAAAATTATAAAAAAACTCATATGATGTAGATAATTTTATTATATTTCTAGGTACTATTTATATTCTAAGTTTTATGATGTTTATCACTGAATTAAAATTATTACACTTATAAGATTTAAGAGAGTGACTTGTTGTCACTTTCTTCGGTTTTAATAATAATTATATTATTTCATGGTCAAAAGTCCATGAAATGAATTTAGTCCAACCCTTAGGTGATATGGGTCGACTTTTATTAATCCAATAGGATTTTGTAAAGTGTTAGGGTAATTTTATAATCTTATTTGTACCCTTAATTACCAGATTTACCTTTAACTGTAGTAAATAAAAATTATCGTAGTTACTATTCATAATATCAAAAAAATAAAAGTAACATATTAACGTAATTTGTACCCACTTAATTAAAATATGGAATCCATTTTTAAAAATTCAAAACACAAAAGTTGCAGTAATTAATTTAAAATTAATCTCCTTGTTAAGAAAACGGGTTTTAAAAGTGAAAACATTGCCAAAGATTGAAATGTTTTTACCTATGAATTCAATGTAAAATTAATGTTAATGACATACATTATATTAAATGGTAAAAATATATTCTATTTATACTTTAAAACCATTAAATATTATAATTTAACGATATAAATTATTGTGATGAAAAAAGTTGTTTTTAATTAAAATATAGTGTGTTTTTACTATTCATTAAAATATGAAAGTTATCAGAATAATATTAAAATTTTATCCAAAGTAAATTTTTATATCCTGATTCCAAAGAAGAATTTTATTTTTTCAAATTAAACTTATAAACATGTCAAAAAAATAGATTTAATGTGGGTGCTCCATCAAAAGGCTGCAAAACTGCATTTTTTGAAAAATACTTATTTACTCGAAATATTCATTTTGTTCTCATACCATGTTCTAGAAAATGTGTCAGATGAATAATAATGTTATAAAATTCAAATTTTAGTTAATACTATTCATAAAGGATATTTTATATAATATTTTAATAACATATTGTTTTTAGTGAAACTCGATATTGCGTACAAGACACGCTATCGAGGAAGGTTGTGTTTGCGTATAACGCAAGCCAAGCTAGTGTTGTGTGTAGTGAAATATTCCTTTTATGTTGTGTACAACATAATACATTAAAAAAATACTTCTCATAAAATATCAGGGTGTTATAATACTGATATGTATGTAAACCTTTGTATTAAATTGGAATCGTGATAATGTATTACTATATATGAATTCCTTTTAAGGATAATTTCTTATTATTTTTATTTTTATCCTAACCCTCTACTGAGAAGTACGTTATGATAATGCTCAAAGAGGATCAGGTTCGGGTTGGATGATGTTATCATTGTTGAACATTATAGATTATCTTCATATTTACCTACCTTATATAGAGTAGGTAGTCATGTGGGATTCCATATGTTGAGATGGGTGTGTGGGTTATGCCCCATGAGATGTGACCTTGGTGAGTAGATTAACCTTTCGAGATAGGTGGATGGACCTAGTGGACTTTTTTAGACTTGATTGGTATTTATAGTAGGGAGACCAAGAGACCCTCAGTTGTAACTAAGACCCTTATAGGTCAATGTTTGGTTTAATCAAGGAAAATATGAGTGAGGGTTTGGCCTCTGATTTTGGATTCCTTTTTAGGAATTGATTTGTGTTGTACACTCATGTAGAGATTGAGGCATGAGAGGTGATTGAGTTTTGATATATATAGGTGATATGCCTTTGGTTTCCAAGAAATAACCTAGGGTTATTATGTTCTACGAATGGATTTGTAGGTAAGACTATTAGGGTGATTGGCTGTATTGAATAGTGGTTGTGCAGTTGATGCCTTAAATTTCTAAAAATGACATTTTTTTAACGAGTGGTCATGGAATAAATCCTGGAATATGCGGAGTTCCTAGTTTAGAAGTTCAGATACAAGGGAGCTTCTAACTTATTAATACTAATTTTTCATGTATCATGGATATCTTGGACTTGTGATAGATAACATATGGGTTTATGAGTCATGTCTTGGACTGGGTGGTTCAAGGTAGTACACCCGCTATGCAAGGTGGGGTAGAAAATGTACATGTTAGTAACATGTGGTTCCATTTAAATAATAAATTAATGAGTGGTTGTGTCTAAGTCAAGGACCAATAGTTTTAAAGAAATGTTGTGATCTTGGTTTCCGGGATTTTTCGATTACATGAGATATGTATTAATGTGTTATAGGAGATATCAAATATAAAAATTCAGTTTCATGAGGTAGTTAACCTATGGTTGGACCTGGACACACATTTTTCGGAGATGAGGTTTCAAGTGTTAGATAAAGCCAAGTGTGTCCAGTTTCATGTGAATTTATATAGGGGATAGTGATACACTCCTATAAATGGAATCATAGTGTGCTCCCAATCTAGATATGATCATGCTTCATATCTTGACATCTTCTTGAGTATGCTGATTGAGCATCAAATCTACACTGGTCTATTTAATTATCTTTCCAGATTTGATAATGGATTTCAATGAGGTTTCACTTGAGGGGAATTATATGGTAATTCATATGGTAGGCAGTTCACCATTGGCTATTTGAGGGTGGTGACACTCATTTTCAGTTAAAATTTTGTGTTTATCATGGGAACCTTTCTCATGAAGAGGTGATGGGTGATGGTCTATTATTGTTATTTAGAGCTCATGAATTATTGGTTTTATCTATTCCATTCATTATGGTTGGGGATGGAAAAAGTGTGGACAGTTGAGCATGGATTTCTATTACGATGAGACAGTGAGGGTATTCCTATGGTGGGGAGTACCAGATTGATCACAGTTGAATGTCCTTAAGTTGGTAAATTTATTGACATTGTGAGATCAATCATTGGATACTCAAGATAGCATAGTTTTATAGAAGATCAGGATGAGAGGGTGGTTGTTATCTAACCTCCAAGGATTCTTGGGGATGATAAGGGTTATGGTGGGGATGTTTTAAAGACCCGTGTTTTCCTATACTATGAAATTGAGTTGAAATTTTAATTTTTTCCATCATATTCTTATGAGGGGTAAAATAGTTATTTTTTCCTATAAGATTACCTTCGATAATATTTCTGATCAATCTATTTGTACCAAAAATAGGGTGTTTACCACCAGACTAGAGTTTGGTGGAATTTTAATCATTTTGAATTTTCACATAATAATTAATATTTAATTTTTAATTTATTAAATATTAATTTATTGGTTCATGTTTGATCAGTGATATCTTTATAATGTTTCATCGAATTGATATTTCATCTTCATTGTTGAGTCTATAATATGACGGTTTTTCTTATTGAGGTATAAACTCATGTTGGGAACTGAAGATGGACTTGAGACACTTTTTCTTTTTCTTTTCTTTTTCTTATTTCATTTTCACCTATTCATTTCTCTTTTCTTCCTTTTCTTCTCATGCATGAACCTTTGTAGGATTCTGGTATTATAATAGAGAGATGAGAGGGATAGAGAGAAAGAGGGTGTGTGTGTGTGTGTTTGTTTGTTTGTGTGTGCATCTTTGTGTGTGCGTGATTGGAGGAGAGGTGCTTCTGTGGATCTCTAGAGGAGTTGAATCAGGATGCGGTAGCAACTGATTGTTGAAATTATTAAAGCTTCAGAGGATTCCACCCAAAGGTAGATTGTTTTTAATTTTAACCCCTAAATACCTATATATTTACTTTTTTATAGTTTTAAATACCATTTAGGGTTTCTAAAGACCCTTTAATGGTCAATCTATGATTGAACGTGATAAAGTGGAATTTCAGACAAATTATAGGGGTTTCTTGTTCAAAAATTCTGATCACACGGTGTGTGGTTCCATGAACACATGTCATGGGTTCTTCATATTTAGGGGTGATGACTTTTTGGAAGTATATACCATGTACTTGGGGTGCACATAGTGTAGTAGTACATGGACATGTACTTTTCCATATATACAAGTATAAGGGAAAATGAATTTTGGAATGTACATGTCATGTAATTTGAGTATGTGTTGTATAGTAGTATGTAGGAATGCATCCAGGGTTCTTGGGAAGATACCCTATGTAAGGGTTAAATGACTTTATAGTAAGTACAAGTCCAAACCTGAGGTGTGTCCAGTCCATGTAGTAGTACATGGCTAGACAATATGTATTCTATGTCCGTGTATTAGTACACAACCAAACCCCATGTGATTTAATCCATTATGAGTAATATGTCTAAGTAGGATGTTTCAGAGTACACATCATGTACTTTGAGTGCACAACATATACTTCCCAAGTTTTAACCTTTTCTGGGTTTTTAAGTGTTTGAAGCCCTGGATTAAAAATTAGACACAAGAGGAGCCCATTTTGAGTACATTTTTACATATAATTCATGGTGAAACTCTTGAGGTGATTTGAGGACATCTATATAGAATTTGGGGGCAGGTGAGATTTGGTGGATATGTTATTCTTCTAGTAATGGAATACAATTATCTCTTGGGAGTTAAACTTTTATCTTAGTTTTTTCACAATCCATCTCCACAGACTGATATTAAGTGGTCCTTTCCCTTGAGGCAATATATCCATTTAAGTGTTACCCATGAGGATAGTTGTAACTGAGGGCCCCGAGTAGGATGCCACTAATTATTCCTCTGTTGGATTTTTATCCATGGATCCTAAGAGGGATGTCTTTACCTTGGTGTCCTTTTTTAGGTTCAAGGATCACCTTAGGGATGTCTCCTTCACTTACATATTTACCTCTAGAATCACAATAGGGATTCTTTCTCCAAGAATCTGACCTATAGGATCCCTTTCAAGATGCCTTTACCTTCATATTATTTCCAAGTATCACAAGATAGATTCCTATGCTTATGTGCTATCGTAGAGGATCATGTATAGGATGAATCAACTCTTTTATTCTTTCCAAGGATCCTAATAGGGGTGCCACTTTTTCATAGTGACTTTTAGGATCCCATGAGGGATACCCCAATACATATGGATCACCTGGACACTATGTAGGATGACCCTCATGTGCTTTGACCTAGGGGGAATTGGGTTCCCTAACTCTTTACTGACCCTGATCTATTACATTACTAGTTTGGGTATAGATGGTAGTGGGTGTCACCTTTTAATCCATAATGAAAATTTTAACATAGAGGATATTTTAATTGTGTTAGTTTTAGGAATTTAGACACCATCACTCTTTATTTATGTATTCACTTAGTTACTATTTATGTATCTATGATTCCAGTCATTCTTACTGGAACTTTCCCCATGGGAACTGATGTAATATAATACTATAATGGGGATTCCCAGAGTTACTTTATGGGATCTATCTATTGAGCCTTTTTTTTAAAATTTTATTTTATTGGGATTTCCACATACACTTTCTAGGATCTATATTCTTACTCATTGATCAATACATGAATTCTTGATACAGAATTCCTTGAACGGGGTCATAGGATAGATGAAATTATATCATTTCTTGATCAATACATGGATTCTTGATGTGTAATTCCTTTGATGGGATCTTTGGCTAGATGAAATTAGTGGACATGATGTTATACATGGTACATCACATACCATGGTTATGGTTGAGATATATTTGGGGATTGATGATTTTCTCCCTTGGAAAAGCTTGAGATTACCCTTAGGTTATTTTTGGAAGCATCATTACTACATAACCCAGACGTACATCTAGGGGATGATGATATTAAGATGTTTGTTGAATTGATCATGAGTTAATACCTTATATCTTGAGAGAATTCCTTAAAAATTGTCTAAGTTTCATCCCCCTTAAAGATATTCTGAGCTCTAATTTCTTAACCACCTACAGACCGGGACCTAGGGCTTAGACATTGGGATGCATTTTCAAGGAATGAGTATTATGACAACTAGCATAGTTCCATATTTTTAGGATATCCAGATATTACCAGGAATCCTTCATTATGGTGATTTTATTTGAGTATGTGTGAACACAAGATTAAGAAATGTATCCCACTGTGGTGAAAAATCTTTATCAGATACATTTATTATGTTGGACAATATAGAAATTTCTTATCTAGATTATAGAACTAAGGATATACTTGATTATACATGGATTGAGTTATAGGACATCTTACTAAAGGAATTATTCATAGGGTTTCTAGATGATCATGATTACAGACAAAGGATTGACTTTAGACTTATTTCATTTTTTTATCGGTTGTATTTATTATTCTAAAAATGGCTTGTCTATCTTATTTCATGAGCTTGAACATATGGAAGTAGATTATAGGTTCACTATTGGGTGTTTCCTACTAATATTTATTTCCCGACCCCTATACATGACCCTCAATTTTCATATAGACATTATTTCTATATTCAAGTTGATCACAATTACATGATGGATACAACTGAGGCCCATGTTTGTGTGATCAAGCATATTCTCTCATGTGAATTATTATGATCAGGATCAAAAAACTCAACAATGTCTTGGAGACTAGGTATGTGGTTCATCTAGGAGTTTGTAGTATATCCATGTACTTTTATTTATTTCAATTTTATACTACTATATATTTGATCATCTTAGTGGTTTATTGGTGTTTTTTATATGGAAATTTTTTTTGGGTTTTTTATTTTCTTTCATTTATTAATACCTTCTTGGTTATATTAATTTCTTTTTCATTCTTTTTATTTTACCTTGTTGGTGATGTTTGGTTATTTATGTCGGTTAATTAATTTTATATGAGTGTATAGTATCCCCACATACACACATTGGTCCATCGATTCTAGTTGAAAACCTCTAATGTATGGGGAGGAAGGATGGAGGCCTTATCACAAATCGGTTACAATATTATTCATACAGTGATTCAGACTGGGATATGATATAAACCTAACCACAACCTTTCATCCACAAATTCATGGACATTCTGAGAGGATAATTCAAACAAAAAAAGACATACTAAGGGCTATAAAATATTTTCATCAAGGTAGTTAGGGATAATATATTCTGGTAGTTAAATTGTACTATAACAACTGTTTCTACTAAAGCATTCAGATGGAGCATGTTAAATATCTCTACAAAAAAATACAATATATCTAACATATATGGATAAAGTGAGTAGAGGGAAACTATTGGCACCAAAATTTGTGAATGAGACTATAGAAAAGAAACAAGTGATAAAAAAGAACATTAAGGCTACTCATAGTAGCAGCTGAAGGAAAAACATTGAATTGCATGCTGAGGATCATGTAACTCTCATGATATCACTATGAAAATGAGATATAAGATTTGGAAAGAAGGGGAAACTGATCTCAAGGTATGTTGGAAATTTTCAGATTTTGTATCATGTTAGAGAGATTTGTTACCAATTAGCACTACCTCCATATCATTCCCATGTCCATGAGGTCTTCCATGTGTCACTACAAATAATTTATATGCCTCATCTAAAACGTATAATGGATATTAATGTAGTGTAATTGGAACATGAATTTTCATATGAATTGTAACCAATCTAGATTGTTGATAAAAAGGAAAAAGTGTTGAGGAACAATATAATATGAATTAGTAATTTCCTTTTAGAAATAATAATTTTAATGGAACTACTTGGGAACTTGAAGAATCAGTCAAAGAAAAATACCCCCATTCATTTTGATGTATGACACAAATTTCAAGGATGCAATTTCTTAATGGAAGAGAATGTAAAGAACTAAAAATTTCTCACTTGATTAATAAAAGAACACTTCTTTTTCATAATTATTATTTTATTATTTTTCAAAAAAAAAATTTATAGATAAAATTTTCCAAAAAAATGGTTGAATTGATCTTATGTATAACCCTATATTAAAAATTGTTTTGTTGTTAAACTTTGAATTTAACACTTTTAACTATTCTTTAAATAAAAAAATAATAAATATCCTAATCTAATCCAAGTGGACGAAAGGATCATTTTTTATTCATAAGGTTGTTTTTTGTCGAATTACACTTATCCAATAGAATTAGGACATGTGGTAGGGTAATTATAATATCATTTTTACCCTTAATTACCCTATTTACTTTTAACCGTGGTAAATAAAAGTCAAAAGTTACTATTCACCAAAAATTATTTTCATCTTATTGAACCACATTTTACTTTCTCATGTTAACCGTGTCTCTCATATTTTGAAAATTCAACTCACAGAAGCGGTAAAATTAATTTTTATGCAAATTTTCAAAAGCTCCTAGAAGATGAGTAAAAGACGGTAAAAGGTTCAATAAAATTATATATATCTAAAATTATTATAAAATGACTCCAATGAATTAAATTGAACATATATAGTCATTATGTATCTATTTTAACTTAAAATAAATTAAAATAAAATAAATAATAATTTTAATAAAAATCCGATTTTAAACAATAACGTAGTGTTTTTCACTATTCATCAAAAATTGAATATGTTAAGAAAAATACAGAAAATTTATGCTAAGATAATTTTGATATTCTGAATTCAAAAATGAATTATATTTTACAAAATTCAAAACATAGAAGTTTCATTAATTAATTTAAAATTAATTCCCATTGTCAAAACTGAATAGCGGGTTTTTTAAAAAGTAAAAACTATTAAAAGATTGACATGTGTTTATGTCAAATTTAAATGTGAAATTACTTTTAATTAACTAAATTGTATTAAATGATAAAAATATAATCTAATTATAATTTCAAACAATTCAAATCCATAATTTAACACTATAAATTATTTTGATGAGAAAGGTTTTTTTCAATTAATATTTATTATTTTTCAGTATTCATCAAAATATGGAAGTTGTCCGAAAAGTACCAAAAATTTATCCAAAATAAATTTTTATGTCCCGATTCTAAATAAGAATTTAATTTCATTAAATTTTATATATAAAAGTGTCAAATATTTCTTTTAAAAAAGGTTTTCTGTTAAAAGGTGGTAAAATTTCATTTGTTGTAAAATGCTTATTTTATCTAAAAAATGAATTTGTTCTTATATTAAGTCTAAGAAACACATAATACGAATTATAAAATTATATGGAGTATATAAAATTCAAATTTTAGTTAATACTATTCATAACCACTTTTGAACGTCTAGTTTGGTAGTTCGTGGTGTGCTTGAACTTTGTGTTGCGTGTAGCGTAAGCTAATGAATTACTTTTAAGAAAATAATTTACTATGAGATCATGGGGTGTTGCATCATATATTTTTAATATTAATGTTCAACAATCCGTACATGTGAGGATTAAATAGGTACATAAGGATGATTTGAAACTATAAAATAAATTGATAAATACTCATGGGTTTAACCATGATTATGATTTAATTATAAGGTTTAGAAACCAAGTATGTGTATTTTCAATACCAAACATCAAGAAGTCGTTATTGGATAAATCTCATAGTTAATCATTCTCTATTCCTCTTGGAAGTATGATGATTTGTCGAGATCTGAAAGAGTATTCTTCGGGATAACATGAAAATGGATATTATAGAGTATATATTTAGATTCCTAGTATGTTATCATGTTAATATAGATACACCTAAAACTAAGGGAATGTTATTACTATTACACATACTATAATGGAAATGGGAAAGCATTACCATAGATTTCATCATCAGACTCCCTAAAGTATCTAAAGGGAACAATGCAATTTTTTGTTATTATCGATTAGCATTAGAAACATAGAATTTCATTACAATCAGAGAACATTTATATATTGATAAGATTTCAAGGATATACATTAAGGAATTGGTATAGTTTCATGCAGTAACAACTTCTATTATATCTTATCAGGAACCAAGGTTTAACTCAATGTTCTGGACTAGTCTTTAGTAATATTTGAATATAGAGTTGATCTTTAACACTATACATATAATCCTAATATATATGGTCAGTCTAAGAGGACCATTAAATCCTTATAATATATATTGAGATCATATTCTTAGTATTTCAAAGGTGGTTGGGATCAACAAATTTTGTTGGTTGAATTCTTTTATAGAAAATATCTTTCACTTGAGCATTCAAATATATCCTTCTGAATCCCTCTATTTTAGGAAGTATGGAACTCAAATATTCTTGGATAGTGTTAGAGAATTAAAGAATTTTGGGACCAAATCAATCTAAGGTAATGGTACTGTAGGTTAGAGTTATTCAGTGATACATCAAGGGAACTCAAAGTTGACAGAAACGTTGTTCTATAAATTGTCAGTGAGGTATAGAGTTTAATGTTAATGAATGGGTATTCATATGAATATCTTCTTGAAATAAGTTTATGATATTAGGAAATAATGGAAACTTTATCCCTAGATATATTATCCCTTACAAAATTATTGACTTTATTAGGCCGGTTTCTTATCTCTTGTAACTTTCATCGAATCTATCTCAAATTCAATATGTGTGCCACGTATCTCTCATGTGTAAGTACATACCTGATCGTTCACATGTACTGAACTCATATCACATACCACTATAACTTGATATCTCTTATGAGGAGTAGTTGGTGTAGATTCTTGATTGAAGATCTAAATTTATGTGAAATAACACCACTCACTTGTTTAAAGTTTTTTAGTGAAACCGTAAATTTGAGGAAGTTACAAGGGAAACTAAAGATATGATGTGGTATAAGTATACTCATTTATTTTTATCAAATTGATATAATTTTTAGGGTCAAATTATTTTAATGGGGTTGAATATAACACCACGTGATTTGTCATATATATTTTTCCTTTGAAATAAACATGAATTACTCAAAAGCATGTCTTATATGAAATCATGAGTCTAAATAGGACTTGATATCATATATTGTTATAAATTATCCCTTGAAATAGTTGGTATGAATATAATCAACCAAATTACCACAAACATATATAAATGTTAATGAGTAATAAAGTACTCAATCTTTATAAAAAAAATTATTCTTTAAAAATATAATTTCTTAAAAAAGTTTTTTTATCATAATTAAAATTAATTTATACTATTTTGAGAAATTTTAATTGAGTAAATGGAAATAATTTTTAAAATCATCATGTAAATATATTTTTCATGTGATGTTTCTGTATTTTTCTGAAAATATGGATTTTTAATTGAATAGTTAAATATAACAATTTTTTTATAACTTCTATTTTTCCATTAAATAATGTAAATTTAAATTCACATTATATTTAAATTTTATCATAATTATATATAATCCTCATTTAGTTATAGGAAATATAATCAATTACATAGGAATCAGAATTATAATTTTTTTATAAGTTTATTTTTTAAAAAAAATAAATTTTTCATAAAACAAATCATCACATATTGTAGAAGTTTTAAACTAAAATATGAAATTTTTAGAAATTTAATTTGATAAAATTTTCCCCATAATTAGAATTATAATTTAACAAAATTATAATATGTCCAAATTCATTTTCATTCATTATGTACTGTGATAATAGAAAAAATTAAAAACTACAGTTTAGGTAAAAATGGATTAACAAAGGGGTGAAAATAAAAAGATAAGGGTTAAAATTAATTAAGAACATGTATAAATCCTATTTAACCTATATATTTTGATCTTATATCTTAATACCTTCTAAAATAGTCTAATTTTGTACAACATGGATGGATTAATACATTAATATATTTTAATCTTTTGAAAACATCAAACCATGTCCTCTTCCTCCCTTATAAAAGGACACCACCTCACATATCTTCCTTACACATCATGAGTCATCTAGATAACACAATACAAAAAATCATACCTTATTAAAATCCAAAAAAATGATCTAGAGGTATTATATTGACCAAAATACTAACCTCATAAGTCTTAAGGTGTATTCCAAAAGAGGTTGTCCAAATAAGAGGTATAGCTCTAAACTGAATTTTTTCATTTTATTTCTTCTTAGACCTCATAAAATTCTTTGTAAACATGGTTATATGATAAAACATTATCTATCATATGAAAATATTTTTTTATTTCTATGTATCAACATTTATTAGGGTCTATCTCTATCAAATGGAAAATGAAATCATTGTTCATGCGTAGGTGGGGACAATTGCCACGTGAAGCGATGTGTTTCGTTTATCAACACCACCAATCATGGATGGTTATTATGATGGATATAATTTTTTTATTTTATATTTTTGTAATAGTTATTATTATTTAATTATATGATCTTATAAACATTCTTACCATTACATCCATTAGAAAATGATAATGTTTCTCGTGCGTTTGTGTGTACTGCCACCTCAATTAAGCAATGTGAATCATTTTCCATCACTGAGTTATATAAAGAATCATAAAATTTTCCATGATGAATAAATAGTATTATTATTTCATGATTAATATTATAAATATTATTAAACCATGAACAATGTGAAATTAATGGAAACATCAAATCAAACCTTGAATGGAAAATAGACTACGTTTCACCAAAAATGTTCAATTTAATGAAGAAATTATTATTAAAAAGATAAATGGGAATTATAATGGATTGAAAAATAACATTTTATAAACTAATATGGTTTGGGAATATATTTATAATAAATATATATTTACTATATTAGATTTTAGATAACTTACAATGAAATTATTACATAAGGTAAGGGATTTATGTTACAATCTCATTTCATTTTAGTATTATCTTAGTCAAATTTTCATTAAGGGGAATTATTGGTTACTTATATGATAAAACCATTTTATTTTCTTCACATCTAAAAATTTCTATAATTTTTATGTTTTTATAACATTTTCCACTCTTTCGTAATCTAAAGGGATCATGAATGTTTTTTAAGAATAATCAATATTATTTCTCTTCTTTTGGTCAAGAATCATTCTCTTCTATGTATGTGTTCTCTAAAAAAATTTCAAGAGTTTTTTTATTATGATAAGATTATTTTATGAAGTTAATTTTACCCATGTTTTATATTCTATAAAAAATTTAAAAATAATTAACTTGTCATTTTCTTAACGTGGTACTTTTTAATAGAGGTGTGAATATAATATTTGTTTTTAACAAATACAGAATGAGTGAAACTTTACACTGTCATGACTGATCAATATTTTGGAGATTCCTTTACAATTTTTCATGATTTATTTAAAATAAATAATGTTCCATAATATTTGTTAAATTTCTATATTTTAAATAATTTCTTTCAAAATGAAAAAGTTATTTTCCTGAGAAATTATTTGAGTGATCTTTCAAAGAAAGTTAAACTATGATAACATCCGTTGATATCACTTTTTCATTATGGGGGATATAATTAAATGATACCAAACATATTATTCTATTGATGGTTCATAATTATTATGATAATATGTTTACACAACATTCATTTTTTTCATGGGTTATACTATGATGATATAAGGAATTTTTTATGATCTTATGGGTCACGTGGGTATGGTTTTAATTATTTTAGGGGTGAGACTATAATTATATATCCTTCTAGTGAATTGGTTAATGATTTATATTTCATTAGATAATAATGAAAAGAATTGGGAGTTATCCTAGTTTATTTAGGGACTCTATCCAATTAGAAAGTCATGGATGTGAACTTTGGATATGGAAATAATGGAATAGGGAGTGAACCCAATCCCCATATATAGTCTAGTTAGTGAGACTTGACTAAGAGAATAATTTTATATGCTTTTGTGTCATAAAAAAACTTATGAATTATTCTTATGATATATTCTCATGGGTCAGGGTTAATTATTTATGATTCCACACACTTTTTACTTATTTATTTTGTTATGACAAATCCCATTTACCTTATTTGTGATTGATGATATTTTGTTTGATTGGGTAAGATTATAATAAGTTATGATCATGTTCTCATGACCTTATTCATATATTTTATCACTTAGGATCATTGAGTGTTTTCTCCTAAGTTTACCCTTACTATGTATCTGATCTCACCCTTATTATGTTTCCACTTTCCCCAACTTTTGAAGAAATGTTTTAAGTAAGGTATGTCTAAGGAACGTAAAATAATAAAATATTTTTCTAGGAAATGTTGAATAAGTTTAATAAAATATTTTTTTTGTATCGAATGTCTAAAAACAATAAACCATAATTGTTATGGGGCATGTATAATTGGGATTGGTATTGAATAGTTATCTAAAATAATATAGTATTTGTGTATGTTATGATCTGGTTTCATCATTATTCTAGAGAATATATGTGTGTAGAATATTTAATAAATATTTATTTCCCATTTAGTAAATTTTATATTTATTAATTTATTACTAAATAATTTTTTTATTATTATTTATTAAATAAATAGTAATTATTCTGGGCTTAATAAATATTATGGAGGAATGAAATACTGAGTTTTGAAATTATAGTGAGAAATAGTTTATATTAAATAATATTTGAATAAATATTAAGAAATTTATTCAAGAAAAATATTTATTTAATTCATTAGTTTGGTGCATGTTAAGAAATAATATTATTATTATTTTAGACATGGGGTTCCATGGTGATTAATTAAATCAAAAGGATGCATGTGAAATTATTATTTTCTTATCTCAAGCACTATTGGAATCCAATTATATTATTTACAACCCAAACATTGGACATTTATTTTGGTTTTCCATGACAATAATTGCACAATCCTCTCAATCCTTAGAGTTCTCTTGTCTATGAATTCTCTCATGAATGGATAGAGATCCTACTCCACCACCCCTTTTGCTTCTAGAGAGATCAATAAGTGACTTTCTGTAAAGACCCAGAAATTTCAAGGAAATTTTTTTTTTCTTAATTTTCTTTGGAATTTTACAAGAACACAGTTTCTGACGGCGCCTGATTCTGAGGCCCGGTGTGCCCGGAATCAATTTCCGAAGTTTGGCTCGGGTACGTTCAGTGAACGAACGAGCGGGAATTCTTATCTTTTGAACCGGTGCTCGGAATCGAATTCTGAGTGCACCGATAGAATCGCAGGGCCGGTTTTTGCTTAGAAATGCCTCTTTCGGAGTTGTGTTTGCTCGGTTGTGCTTTTTAATTTTTTGGGGTTTAAGTTAAAAAATAAAATAATGTTGTACGAAAATTTTATTTCATTTCACTTAAAGCCGCTTAAAGAACAATTTAAGCTACTTAAGGTGGGTTGAAGCGGATAGGGTGCAATTCAAAATATCGTACCCACTTGGTAGGATATTTGTGAGGTGGGACCCATACGAGCCCCACAGTTTCATTTCTTCTTAAGTAACGCACCCGCACCCCCCTATTAAACGAAGTCAACCGATGCATTTCCTTAATTTCTTAACGCCTCTATTTAATTGGGCAGTTAAGTTTTACAATTAATTCTTCAAAATTAATTGTGAGGGTTACGTCATTTGAATTTTGAAATCGTTGGCGAAAATCAATAAAATAAGGCCTTAGCCTCATTTTATTTTTGGGTTGGGAAGCGTTGTGCTGAGTTTTCCTCTCCTCCTCCTCCTTCGCGAAGAACGCGAAGAACGCGCCACCTCTGGCGAAGAATGCACGTTTTCCTTCCACGGAATTTTTCCCCTTCCGCGGCGAGACTCTTCAACTGATCTTCTTCTTCCCCTTCATCGTCAACGGATCGACGAATAAGCTCGGAAGCGGAATCGGGTAGCGAGCGACGACGGCTTCGCCTTCCCTCGAGTCGGACGAACGCCGACGTCCCCCTTCGACGTCGTCATCCTCGCGACGCCATACCGCGACGAACCTCAAACGACGACGCCTCCTTCCGATCGGCTTATACCCAATGTAGGGGTTCGACTATTTTAAGTTGGTGATTCTTTCCTTCTAATGTGAAGAATAAATCTGTCGTCCATATTCCAATTTTTATTTAAATTAAAAATTGTGAAGGTTAAACGTTTTACGCCAACTGCTATGGAAATAACGGGAGGGAATCGGTCCGCACAAACATGCTCGATATCCCTCCCCCCTTTGCTTTTCTTCGGTTTTGATTAGAGAAGACGGTATTGCATCATTTCACCGCACTTGAGCGAAAGGATACGCAAACGATGCGGGCCACGACAAAGAAACACGACGTCGTCGCGCCGCGTCGAGGTTACGAACGAGGCCGCGACCGGAGTCGGGCCACGCCGGAAGGACGTGGCATCATCACGCCGTGCCCGACGAATTTGCCGCCATCCTGAAAGTGGCGGCCGGAAAAACCGGCCGCCGGAGAACACAAAGGAGGCGGCCGGAACCTTGGCCGCTGGCACCGGAAGGCGCGGGACCGCGGGGTCCTGCGGCAAGAAACCGGCGGGGGCCGCCGTTTTAATTTAATAGGGGCGGACCCCTCCCTTAGCCGCGCTCGCGCGGCACGCTGGCCGCGCTGGCCGTGCCGCCGCGCAGGCCGCGCCGCCGAGCCGCCGGCCGGGCCGGGCCAGGTTGTCGGGCCGGGTCACCGCCCGGGCCGGGTCGACCCGGTTAGGCCGACCCAGGGGGTACTGGGTCGGGCCGGGTCGGGCCCAGACCCCCTATTTTTCGGACTGTGTTGGTTCAAACGCCCATATCATGGGGTACGGACCTCCAACCGACGCACCGTCAGTTGCGTAACGATCCTTGGAACGAGACGGGCGTTTTGGTATATTGCACTCAAGGTTTCAGATTACTTTGAGTTCAGCCGGGTTGGTTCATACACGAAACCAACCGGGCCCTTGGAGCGGAAATGCTCATATCTTGAGCTTCGGACGTCCGATTGACGTGCCGTAGACTTTTTTGAGTTTCTATTAGTGAGACGGATCTTTTGTCTTACTCTGCTCGAGTTTTGGATGTCGTCGGAGTGCGGTCGGTTTGGTTCGCTCACCGGGCCCCTGGAACGAGAAAGCCAATAACTCACAGACCGAGCATCCGATTGACGCGCCGTCTATCTCATTGTTTTCTTCTTGATGAGACGGAACTTTTGGCATACTTCGCTCGAGATTTTGTTGCTGTTGGATAGTGGCCGGGTTGGATTGTACCTGAAATCCAACCAGGCCCCTGGAATGAAAAAGCTGATATCATTTAGACCAGATGTCCGTTTGACGAACTGTCAACGGCGTTGGTGATCACGTTGAGAAATGGTCCCTATGAGTATACCCTATGAGTGTTCGGGGTATAGTTGAGTTATGGCCGGATTGGTTCGCACATGAAACCAACCGAGCCCCTGAGACGAAAAGGCTAATAACTCACAGACCGGGCGTCCGATTGACGCGCCTTCTATTGCGTTGAGACCCCTATGATGAGGTTGTCCTTTGAGATACTTCTTCGTGGGACTTTGAGATACTTGGAGTTTTGACCAGTAGCACATGGAGCGGACCCTCCCAGAGATGAGCTTGCGGAGTACAGAGACCGTGTAGCCGGCTGAAACCTAAAGACTGCTTGACCGACTCGACTTGGAGTGAGTCGACTAGCCCAGTAGACGGAGCGCCCGGTATTTGGCGACAGACCCACGGCGGACGGAGCGCCCGGTAGTTGGCCGCAGGCCCGTGGTACTTGACAGGAGGAGTACCTCTATAGGATATTAGGGGAAGCGCCCAGTATTTGGCGAAAGACCCTCAGTGGATGGAGCGCCCGGTAGTTGGTCACAGACCCGCGATACTCGACATGAGGAGTACCTCAGCAGTCTTAGGTTAGTGAGCAGTACCTCGGAGTCGTGACAGGACCACTGTACACTCCAGAGACGGGGCTCTTCAGCAGTTACGTTTTCGATAACGAAAATCCTGGTTTGAGATGAGACTTTGTCCTTTGTGTTTACCTCATGATTGAGATGGGTCACTTGATAACTTTGGTATATGTATGGGCATATACCAGGGTAGTGGTTATCCGTTGATTTCATGATCCTTGTGTTTCCTCATGATTGAGATGGGTTACTTGATAACTTAAGTATATGTATGGGCATATACCTAAGTAGAGGATATTTGTTGAGATCTTCTTTTTGGTTATCCTTGTTGGTTTTAGAGAGACCTTGAGGGTCTCGGGGTCCCTACTGAGTATCGTTATACTCACCCCTGCACGGGCTATGCCCGTACCTCGTTGTGTTGGTTGCAGACGACGGGCAGTGCTGACAGAGGCCGAGTGTTCGAGGACTGGACGGTACCTGGAGGTGGACCACACGACGAGTCAGTATCTGGAGGAGGACTTCACGGCGAGACGACACACAGAGGTGGTTGACGAGCGAGAGCGTTGAGAAGGCTATCTGTACCTACCCTTCAGGTAGGATCCGTGGCGGATGATCTAGGAGTTGCGCTATCTGTACCTACCCTTCAGGTAGGATCCGAGGAGGACGTCCCAGGAGCTGCTTCCTTCTTCCAGTTGTTGCCTTTTTCTGTTGTACATTCGTTCAGTTGTAGTTGTACTTTCTTTTGGGTTTGTATTCTGACCCATTTACTTTTCATCACTTCTCTTGTACTTAGTGTTTACTTTTTCCGCTTTCTTACTCTATGGTACTTGTTTTCTTTTATAAAGGAAATGTCTTCCCAGTTATCGGTATTTATGCCTTTGGTGCTAGTCGCTAGCCCCTAGCCTATGGAAGGCGGGCTTGGGGTAGTCACGGCATGGGCCCCGTGGATGGGTCGTGAAAAATTGGTATCAAAGGAGTTGGTTCTACTGCAGAACTTATAACTCTGATATTTTCTTTCTGTGAATCAATAGTGTTATGGGTACCAAGGGTGGTCTTCAGTTCAGGGACTCCAGTGTTGGTGCGGGCGGCCGACGTATCCATACACCAGGACCCTGACAACTGATTTCCGACTTTGTGCACGAAAACACTGATTGCGTGAGTGTTTTCAAAGGTTTCCCCTTAAAACAGCTCAAACCAGGTCAGCTCACCAGGTATAATTGTTTGACCATGTTACGTTGTTTCTTTTAGGATTCCTTTTCTCGGAAGACCAGCTAGAGCCCCGATAGTGGTTCGTACTGATAGCCCGTTGAGCGACGTGGCCTCAGTACATGGCCCTTTTCCAGTTGAGGCACCAGCGGTACTACTACCCGTTGGGCCACCGATGCCACCAGCCCCAGCAGTAGAGGGTGCATGTCGCTTGAGCGCACTGCACGAGTTCCAGTGTCAGGGGCCACCCAGGTTCCAGGGAGGGACAGACCCGCAGGCGACTGAGGATTGGCTGGAGGCCGTGGTGAGAGTCTTCAGGATAGTGGGGACACCAGCAGACTTCATGGTGATCTTTGCTGCCAGCCTCCTTCAGGCAGCAGCAGGTAGGTGGTGGAGCCACTTGTTTCAGTTTTGCGACGGGATGGCCTTCGCATGGGAAGACTTCAAGAACTTTTTCAGGGTGGAGTTTGTGCCAGTAGATCTACACCCCGAGCGTGTACAGGAGATTCTTCCTTTGTCGCGTGTTTTTTGATCAGTAGCCGAGTCATCTGTGGGCAGCAGACAGATGATGCAGAGGTCCAGGAGGACCAGACCAGCAGTTGGACGATCTCGGGTTTTAGGACTGGTGGTGCAGGGTACCCAGGGTGGGGTCAGAGCCATGCGTTCCAGAAACAGACAGTGTTACTCATGCGGCAGGAAGGGTCACCTGACACGTGACTGTCTGACTCCTCATACAGTTTATCCACAGGCGATGGAGAAGCCAGCAAGGCAGTAGAGCTCCGGGAGTAGGTGGACAGGAGCGGAACTAGTGGATACATCCCTTGTACTTCTAGTTCCATGTTGCTGTTGTATTCGTGTATTTGTACTATGAGCTGCAATATTAAAAAGACACTTATCTTTGTTTTCTTTCCTGTCCTTTTTTTTGGTTGATACTGAGTGGTCCCAGTTAAAACTGTGGACTTGACCCTCACTTTCTAGATTTCTACTGGAGGAGACCCAGTGACCTCACACTGATGCCGACAGTGTAACTCGACCCTTGGAGGAGAGAGTGACAGTTGGATCTCTTAGTAGTTACGTCGAGGCCTTACGACGTCATCCATGGCATGAATGTGTCATTAATGTCAGGATTGACTGTATTAGGCAATGGGCGTGGTTCATCCAGGGGATGAGACCGAGTTTCTCTTTTCGGAAAAAGAGAAATTTTAGCAGCTCTTTCAGATCATAGGCAAAGCAGGTGCAGATCATCCAGGAGCGGATGAAGACTGCACAAAGCAGTAAGAAACAAGAAACTGGCTCCAGTAATAGAGACTCGAGCGTGTTAAATGTTAAAGAAGAGGAAGCTTAAAGGAGAGATGAGTCTACGAAGTAGCAGACGTGGAGGCAGAGCTAGGAGAGCAGCATGAGGTGGTGTACATCCTAACATGGTACAACCACCCGCCTTAGTTATTCCCGCCAGGCTCAGGGAGCTGGAGGGCGTAGGAAGAGTGCGGCTGCATGCGGTCAAGGAGTGTGACCCAATGGATCTAGAAATGATTCAAGGGACATTCTGTGTCCACTACTAGCTGTTGTAGTAACAGACGTCGATATGAATCATTCCTTGCTTTCACAAATCTTGTTCCAGACCTAGAGTTTCCGGTAAGCCGTGGACTTGACCCTCACGTCTGGAGATAACATGGGAGGAGACTCGATAATCACACTTACGCCAACGGTGTGGTCAGACCCTCAAGGCGAGAGTTCTGGTTGGAAATCTCTTGGTGGTAGCGTCGAGGCCTTACGACGTTAGTTTGAGTATGGAATGGGCAATAACTGTTCATACTCAAATTGAAGGTTTTAGGAAAACGTCGGGATGGGTTTTCCTTGGTCGGCGAAAAGGAAACCCTGGGCAGCACAAGTTAAACTCATGCACGGAAGGGTGCGACCGATCACTCTTGAGTCGGCCAACCTTACCCTCGTGGCGGCATTCGTTTCGAGTTCCAGTTCTTACAGGAATTGGAAACCTCTAGAGTTCGAGGATGACGATCACGTCCTTATACGGGTCTCACCTCGACGAAGTTTACGGAGTTGTAGACAAGGTGGAAAGTAAACTCTGAGGTTCAACGGACCGTTCTAGGTCCACAGCTGGGTAGTCGAGGTGGTTTACCGCTTGACCCATCCACCTCAGTTGCACCAGGTGCACGACGACTTCCACGTATCTCAATTGAAGAGATATGTGCTCGTCCCTTCGCACATCATTGACCATGAGGAGATGGACGATGGCGATGAGGTGCTTTCCACGGAGGTTCTAGTGGGGATCAAGGATCGACAGGAGCGGATCCTACGAGGACGATCGATTCCTTGGGTGCACTTTCTCTTGCAGTATGGAAACCTCCGGGTGAGCACATGGGAGCGGAAGGCTCAGATGTGTGCTCTGTACCTCTTTTGTAACCTTAGTTTGTGTTAAAGCTTTACGAGGACGTAAATCCCTAAGGTGGGAGTAATGTAGAGACCCAGAAATTTCAAGGAAATTTTTTTTTCTTAATTTTCTTTGGAATTTTACAAGAACGCAGTTTCTGACGGCGCCTGATTCCGAGGCCCGGTGTGCCCGGAATCAATTTCCGAAGATTGGCTCGGGTACGTTCAGTGAACGAACGAGCGGGAATTCCTATCTTTTGAACCGGTGCTCAGAATCGAATTATGAGGGCACCGATGGAATCACAGCGCTGGTTTTTGATTAGAAACGCCTCTTTCGGAGTTTCATTTTCTCGGTTGTGTTTTTTAATTTTTTGGGGTTTAAGTTAAGAAATAAAATAAACTTTTACGACAATTTTATTTCATTTCACTTAAAGCCGCTTAAAGACCACTTTAAGCTACATAAGCTGGGTTGAAGCGGATAGGGTGCAATTCAAAATATCCTACCCACTTGGTAGGATATTTGTGAGTTGGGACCCACATGAGCCCCACCGTTTCTTTTCTTCTTAAGTAATGCACCCGCACCCCCTATTAAACGAATTCAACCGACGCATTTCCTTAATTTCTTAACGCCTCTATTTAATTGGGCAATTAAGTTTTACAATTAATTATTTGAAATTAATTGTGAGGGTTACGTCGTTTGAGTTTTGAAATTGTTGGCGGAAAGAAATAAAATAAGGCCTTAGCCTCATTTATTTTTGTGTTGGGAAGCGTTGCGCTGAGTTTTCCTCTCCTCCTCCTCCTTCGCGAAGAACGCGAAGAACGCGCCACCTCTGACGAAGAACGCTCGTTTTCCTTCCACGGAATTTTTCCCCTTCCGCGGCGAGACTCTTAAATGGATCTTCTTATTCCCCTTCATCGTCAACAGATCGACGAACAAGCTCGGAAGCGGAATCGGGTAGCGAGCGACAATGGCTTCGCCTTCCCTCGAGTCGGATGAACGCCGACGTCCCCCTTCGACGTCGTCATCCTCACGACGCCATACCGCGACGAACCTCGAACGACGACGCCTCCTTCTGATTGGATTATACCCAAGGTAGGGGTTCGACTATTTTAAGTTGGTGATTCTTTCCTTCGAATGTGAAAGATAAATTTGTCGGCCATGTTCCAATTTTTATTTAAATTAAAAATTGTGAAGGTTAAAAATTTTACGCCAACTGCTATCGAAATAACAGGAGGGAATCGGTCCGCACAAACACGCCCGATACCCCTCCCCCCTTTGCTTTTCTTTGGTTTTGATTAGCGAAGATGATATTGCATCTTTGCACCGCGCTTGAGCGAAAGGAGACGCGAATGATGCGGGCCACGACGAAGAAACGTGACGCCGTCGCGCCGCGTCGAGGGTACAAATGAGGCTGCGACCGGAGTCGGGCCACGACGGAAGGACGCGGCGTCGTGACGCCGCGTCGGACAAATTTGCAGCCATCCTGGAAGTGGCGGCCGGAAAAACCGGCCACCGGAGTACACGAACGAGGCGGCCGGAACCCCGGCCTCCGGCGCCGGAAGGCGCAGGACCGCGGGGTCCCGCAGCAAGAAACTGGCCGGCCCTGCACGGGCCGGCTGTTCCCGGGCCAGGTCGACCCGGTTCGGCCGACCCAGGGGGTACTGGGTCGGGCCGGGCCGGGCCCAGACCCCCTATTTTTCGGAATGTGTTGGTTCAAATGCCCATATCTTGGGATAAGGACCTCCGACCGATGCACCGTCAATTGCGTAGCGATCCTTGGAATGAGATGGTCGTTTCAGTATATCGCACTCAAGGTTTCGGATTACTTTGAGTTCAGCCGGGTTGGATCAAACACGAAACCAACCGGGCCCTCAGAGCGGAAACGCTCATATCTTGAGCTTCGGACGTCCGATTGACGTGCCGTCGACTTTGTTGAGTTTATCTTAGTGAGACGGATCTTTTGACTTACTCCGGTCAAAATTTGGATGCCGTCGGAGTGCGGTCGGGTTAGTTCGTTCACCGGTCCCCTGGAACAAGAAAGCCAATAACTCACAGACCGGGCGTCAGATTGACGCGCCGTCTGTCTCGTTGTTTTCTTCTTGATAAGACGGAACTTTTGGCATACTTCGCCCGAGATTTGGTTGCTGTTGGATAGTCGCCGGGTTGGATTGTACCCGAAATCCAACTGGGCCTCTGGAACGGAAAAGCTGATATCATTCAGACCAGACGTCTGTTTGACGAACCGTCAGCAGCGTTGGTGATCACGTTGAGAAACGGTCCCTATGAGTATACCCTATGAGTGTTCGGGGTATATTTGAGTTACGGCCGGATTGGTTCACACATGAAACCAACCGGGCCCCTGGGATGAAAAGGCTAATAACTCACAGACCGGGCGTCCGATTGACGCGCCGTCTGTTGCGTTGAGACCCCTATGACGAGGTGGTCCTTTGAGATACTTCTTCGTGGGACTTTGAGATACTTGGAGTTTTGACAAGTAGCTCATGGAGCGGACCCTCCCGGAGACGAGCATGCGGAGTATGGAGACCGTGTAGTCGGCTGAAACCTGACGACTGCTTGACCGACTCAACTTGGAGTGAGTCGACTAGCCCAGTGGACAGAGCGCCCAGTATTTGGAGACAGACCCACGGCGAACGGAGCGCCCGCTAGTTGGCCGCAGACCCGCGGTACTCGACAGGAGGAGTACCTTTATAGGCTATTAGGGGAAGTGCCCGGTATTTGGTGACAGACCCTCAGCGGACGGAGCACCCGATAGTTGGCCGCATACCCGCGATACTCGACAGTAGGAGTACCTCAGCAGTCTTAGGTTAGTGAGCAGTACCTCGGAGTCATGACAGGACCACTGTACACTCCAGAGACGGGGCTCTTCAGCAGTTACATTTTCGATAACGAAAATCCTGGTTTGAGCTGATACTTTGACCTTTGTGTTTACCTCATGATTGAGATGGGTCACTTGATAACTTAGGTATATGTATGGCCATATACCGGGGTAGTGGTTATCCGTTGATTTCATGATCCTTGTGTTTCCTCATGATTGAGATGGGTTACTTGATAACTTAAGTATATGTATGGGCATATACCTAAGTAGAGGTTATCTGTTGAGATCTTCTTTGTGGTTATCCTTGTTAGTTTTAGAGAGACCTTGAGGGTCTCGGGGTCCCTACTGAGTATCTTTATACTCACCCCTGAACGGGCTATGCCCGCACCTCGTTGTGTTGGTTGCAGACGACGAGCAGTGCTGACAGAGGCCAAGTGTTCGAGGACTGGACGGTACCCGGAGGTGGACCACACGATGAGTCAATATCTGGAGGAGGACTTCACGGCGAGACGACACACGGAGGTGGTTGACGGGCGAGATCATTGAGGAGGCTATTTGTACCTACCCTTCAGGTAGGATCCGTGGTGGACGATCCAGGAGCTGCACTATCTGTACCTACCCTTCAGGTAGGATCTGAGGAGGACGACCCAGGAGCTGCTTCCTTCTTCCAGCTGTTTCCTTTTTCTGTTGTACTTTCGTTCAGTTGTAGTTGTACTTTCTTTTGGGTTTGTATTCTGGCCCATTTACTTTTCAGCACTTCTCTTGTACTTAGTGTTTACTTTTTCCGCTTTCTTACTCTGTGGTTCTTGTTTTCTTTTATAAAGGCAATTCCTTCCCAGTTATCGGGATTTACGCCTTTGGTGCTAGTCGCCAGCCCCTGGCCTATGGAAGGAGGGCTTGGGGTAGTCACGGCACGGGCCCTGAGGACGATTCGTGACACTTTCTTTGAAGATAATCCCATTGATATCATATATTAACAATTCCAGAGTTGGGATATTCCATTATGTAACTCAAATATTACTTCGATATTTCTTAGAGTTTTATGGTGTATGTGTAGATCACCACTGAAGTTAATCTGTAATTGATTCCTACGATGAAATAATGGTTTGATATATATACATTTTCAAGTTCATCAACAATTAAATAATTCTTCATAAAAGTAATTCTTCAATCGCTCAAATTAATTATAAATAATTATTTCATGATCATATGTTTGGTTTTTGCATTATCATATCAATTGATATTTGATTCAATTTCATTGTTTATGTAGTTCTTCATCATGTACAAATCATATTAATTATCGATTATGACAAAAAAATGAGTTGGGCATGCCCTACCATCTCTTCTACTACCCACCAAAACATTAAAGTAGTATAAAGGGGCCAAATAATAATTTATTGTAATTTAAAGATCATTTATTAGTTTATGAATTCATTAATAGTTTTAAATTCTGTTTAATCATTCTTTAAATATGAATCACAATATCTTCTCTTCTTCTTCTTTATTTACAAAAATATAATAAAAAATTTTGATAATGAACAAAGAACATTTGAATAACTCATCTAGAGGGTCCATGGATTTTTGTTGGATAACAAAAGAATACAATTAGTGTGGCCCATAGGTACACTCTATGTACCCTTTTTCAAGGTATATGGATTCCCCATGAATTAATTCAGAGAATCATGAATTATTTCATGTGGTGTGAAATTAATACACACCATGTGTTGGCCTATATATCCTGGAAAAAGTTTGACTGAAAAAATGATGTGTAACTCGCATACACGACATGTATTCCATTATTCAAAGAGGAGAAATGTGTTTTTACATGACACATATAACTGATAATCATGTAACTCAAAGACCACAATACATGTATCCCATGTACACATGGTCGCCTCTTCTTCTTACTTGTAAAAATAATTTTCCTTATGATTTTGACCATGTATCTATGATCTATAAATGAGAAGGATAGACTTATCATTGGACCAAATATATTTTAACAGAAAATTTACTACCACATTTTTCTATATCATAAAATTAAATTATATGTGTTCGGAAGCACAATTCCTAATGTTTATATCCAAGAAGTTAGTTATAAAGAATTTAATCTCTAAGTGAACATTTAGAAAATTCCATTAATGTCAAATGTGTTAGGATATCTTCTATGTCAAATGAGCTTCTAAAAAACATAGGATATGTATTTTAATAGAATAATGTATCACATACTTGTTCTTTTTCAAGACATGGTGACAAAAGAGTTATATGATATCTCTAATACACTCTTCATACGTAATCTTGGAGAGTTTTTGTCAGGTGGGCCTCATGTAGTCAAGTTAATTATCTATATAGATTTCTTAGAAATATTGGTTATTAAATTCCTTAATTAGTAGTGAATAGATTTATTTTTTTTCATCACTAATTAAAACATTTATTTGTTTTATTATCAATTAAATCAAGTACAATATTTAGAGAAAATTTATTACTCTCTTTAACTAAGTTTATAAGGACTTGGGTGGTGAAAAACCCATAGTCCTTATGCTCAACAAGAAAAGGAAGAACGATGAAAATGGTTCCAAGAATCATACTACATCTAAATATGTTGAGAACTACCCTTCTAAAAATAATAAGATTCAAATTTAGGAAAATGAAAGAGATAAAATTTTTATATGTGTTATGAAATCCCATTGTATGAAGAACTGCACCTAGAAGTAAGGGGAAGATAAATTTGAATTCATTGTCAAGTTTACATTTTATATACCTTAAAATTGGGTATTATATATCGATTTGGGTTCTCACATATGTATTCAAATGTAGGAACCAAGTATATTTTGAATATTTTATAGAGAAATAGTGGATCTTCAAGTAGCTAATGAAGTCCAACTCGCTAATTTGGCTATAAGAGACTACCACCTTCCATTTCCAACTCAAATGATTTTGGTTTCATAGAACTATTATTTTTCCATGTTTTACTAAGAAAACATATCTATATCATGACTTGGAATGGATTTATATATTTTAAAATTTTATAATAAATAGTTCCTCTTTTACAAATACAACATTTTTTATTGTATAGAAAAACAAAATAACGGTACTTCTTATTTAAATTATTAAAAACCAATTATTAGAAATAGAAAATGACTAATCTTTACATGAATAATATATCAACCAACCATGGTTTCATAATCATGGTCATGTAAATGAGTAACATCCAAAAAATCTCTATCAAGATAGTTATTAAGACTCTTTTTATTTAAGACCAATTGAAAGATATTATCCTTGTTTGATAAGAAAAATGGTCAAATTTTAATTCATTAGAAGGGCCCCGGTATTCTAGGATAAGTGCACACTTATGTGCGTAATCCTTTTCCAGTATAATATATAGTTGGATATTCTTACTTTATAACTTTCACTAATGTATTAGGTAGATATTTATATGCAAACATGTTGAGTTATAAGCCTGATTCCTCTAAGAATTTACCAGTGTTCAATAATGAATTAGAGAATCAACTGAAAAGAAGATAAATTAGATCTAATCTAGTTAATGTGGTGAATAACTTAACCAAGAGTCTATCAGCATTTTATGGGTGTTTGGGATTCTATCTCAACTCACTCCACCATATACGGTATAGTGTAATGGTGTTAGGGAATGTAGGGACCATATCTTAGACATGGTAAGGTCAATAATGAGTCATGTGGATGATCCATTGTCCTTTTAGGGATATGAATTACTAATTTTAAAATACACACTAAAATGTGTACCAAATAAAGAGGAAAACAAAATATTGTTTGATTTATAGAGTAGAAAGAAACCCATTTTTTCACATACACATGTATGGGGTTGTGAGGATTTTTAAGGCCATATTTTGGTACAAGATATAATCTTGAAGCATGAATTGTATATTTATAGGATATCCTAAGGAAACCAATGAATAGTATCTATATAACACCTCGGAAAAAAAAGGGATTATCGTAAGACAATCTATCTTTTTGAGAGGGAACACATCCTCAAGAGGGATATTCATAGAAAGATCAAATTTGATAAATTTGATACTCAATATATATAAGAGTCGGTATAAGAAATATTTCCATAGTTCCCCATGGATGACATTTTTTCTAAAACAAAAATATTATGTAAGAGTACTAGAGGGATAAGAGAATAATAATTATATGTCTTTCTAGTCATAAATGATTTTGACTCATTACTAATTGATAATAATGAACCATTATCCAAAAAATATTCAGTATAGAGATTAAAAGATTCATTGTGGCATGAATCTATAAATTTTGATGTGTATTCCTTGTATCATGAACAAGTTTGGGTTCTTTTCGATCATTTAGTTGATGTTAATCTTATTGGATGTAAATGGTTATTTAACAGAAAAATAGACACATAATGTAAATTAATTACCTATAAATAACAAATAGTGACTAAAGGGTTTAAACAACATCAAGGAATTAACAATAATGAAACCTTTTCTCTTATTTCTATGTTTAAATCCATCAAAATTCTACTTTCTATATCATATTACCATAACTATAAAATTTTGAAGATGTATGTGAAAACATCATCCATTAATGTGAACCTTCAGTAATATGTCAATATGACACAAGTAGAAGGGTTTTTGACTATAAGTAATGAAACAATGGTTTGGATTTTGTAGATATAAATTTATGGAGTAAAGAAATAATCTTGGTTATTTATAATTTGGTTTGGTGAAGCTATAAAATAATTTGGTTTCATTAAAAATGAATGTCATTAATGTTTTTAAAATTTTTTAACTGAGAGTGCAGTGATTATCTTAGTAGTATATTTCAATTTCATATTAATTATTTTAAATAATATACCAGTATTATAGTCAGTAAATGACATGTTAAACAAGTGCTTCTATATATAAATCTTTTTTGAATTATCCCACATTATAGGGATGAAACTTACCCATAATTAATCCAAGAGGTTGTTTAGACTACATCATGGTACAAACATTAACTAGATACGAAACATATTTAGTATATAAAAATATAATACAGGATTATTTTTAGTGTCACATGGTGTATATATTTCTAAGAATATTTATCCTTATATAAAAGAGGAGAAAGATAGAATTTTTAAGATCCCAAAGGATTATGTGATTGGATCAATCAAGTATGTGATACTATGTAATAGTCTCGATTGTAGATATGGATTTAACATGGTGGATAGATATCAATATAATGTAGGTGAAAAAAATTTCCATACTATTAAGGTTATCCTCAAGTATCTAAGAAGAAATAATGTTATGTTCATAGTGTATGGAGGGGATGATGAGCTAGTCATTTGGGGTTATAGTGATGCTCGATTTCAAATAGATCAAAATGATCTGATGTCATAGTTTGGATATATCTTTAGTATAAATTTTGGAGTAGTGTGCTATAATAGTTTAAAGATTCCATTTTTTTATGTATTCTATAGTGGATTTTATAATTCCTTTCCCCAAATTCCTCTTTACTGGTTCATCAGTCTAGTGCACCATAAAGCCTCATGCATGACTCCCCATACACAAGAGGATGTAGACTAGAATCAAGGACCTATGAGGTTATCATTAGTATATTATACATTCATTTTATATTATTTATAATAGTTAATATAATTATAACAATATATAAATCAAGAAATACACATCACAGATAAATAAGGGGAAGTTCCAAAAATACAATAATAAAAAAATCCTAAAATAATGGGTATGTTATACATGTCAGGGATCCTGCAAGGGTGGGACATAAAATGAAAAATAAAATACCAAAAAAATAAAATTATATTAGAGACTCCTCAAAAATTGATCTTGATACCTAGCATATCCGATCACCCATACCCACACTAGAATATCAAGCCAACTACCATCAATGTCGGGACTTCCCTTATATATATAATCTATGGAAAAAAAGTTATTTCTTCTTAGGTACCCAAGTTCCATGGTTTCCTTATAAGGGTGTGAGTAAAACTCGATAGTCCACCCCCACAATTCTATTTAAAATAACTAGTATGATATAAAATTTCATGCAGAAGTACTCAAAGTAAATATTTTAACAATTTAAAAACAATTTATATAAATGGTCATAAATAACCACTAATTCCTTCTATTCTTAGTTAAACACGTGATTTGCGGGATCATTTCAATATTTAGGTCCTTGATAATGATAAAACCTACCTTATTTTTATATTGTTGAGGTTTCTCTAATCATGTCTCTCAGACCATAGAAACCATAAATAACATCGAATCTAGGTTTATCCTATCATTACTAGTACAACATGGAATCCAAGTGATCATACCATCATTATTATAGAATCCATTCTCTCATTGTGATATTCCCCATTCGTTAGTTGTCACATGGATCTAGAATCACATCCTAGTATTCTGATGAAATTTGAAAACTCATCCCAACTTTCTAAAACATTTAGTACCATATAGGCCTATGAACTCCTCTTGGACTTCCTAATTTGTTATAAATCACATGGAATCTGATCACTAATCTCAGAATTCCCCATTATAAGGTATCAAATGAATTACGGGCACTCATTAAAACATTCCCATGTAACACATTTAATATAGAATCTAAATATCCCATCCTGGCATTCATGATAATTAAAAAATGAAATCTCATATCAACATTTAAATCACATAATTAAATCATCAATATAATTTAAAAGGAAAAGCTTTACATAATGTGTTTTAATTCATTATTTAGATTTCCCCTTACCATTGTGAATCATAATCACTTTTCCACTTTTCAATAAATGGAATAATCACAATACCTAAACTAAAAAAGTGAAAGTAATTTTAAATCACATTTCCCATTTTAATAAAACTTTATATTAATTTTTCAATATATTTAGGCATTTAAAATTATAAATTCCATTTTCAACATCATTGGTTGTAAAATTTCATTTCACAACCATTAAACCAATCCATAAATCCATCTTTGACCATTTTTTACATAGGTTTCATTTTACATATTCTAATTATGTCATTAAAAATATAAAAATTCCATTAATAATTCAATTCTATAGTCTAACCCACATTACATGTTCTATCATAGGGAAACATATCTCTAAAATTCATGGAATGTAAAGAGATTTATTCAATTATGGAATTAAAAAAATACTTAAATTGAGGTTAAATATCAACATGGAAAACTTTACCTCTTCACACATACACTCAAAAGATAATGAGAATTTCGGTTATGTTTATAGAACACCAAACTCATTCTTTAGAGTGTGTACAAAACCAAAATCAACTACTGATTTAGCCTAAAATGAAATAAAATGAAAAAAATAGAAAAATACACTAAAAATAAGATGTATTAGCTAAAAATAATGAAAATCATTTTATAATCAAATAAAATAAATAGTAAGTAAGATAGGTGGAATCATTGAGGTATCTCTAAAGCATCTAGAAACACTAAAATCAGACACGCATTAAGGGAGATCTACCAAAGATGAAAGGGTAGGGAGGAACGGATGCATGGGGAGGTTTTGGAGAAAGGGGGAAGGAAAAGAGGGTTAAAAAATATAAGGGTGGAGGGTAAATTGGTAATTTTTTCACTTTTAGTGAGGAACATAGTTTAAAAAACTATGTTCTAACCATGTGGACCTCATAGTACAAGGAATTACATGTTTAATGTTCAGTGAGAAAATTTTTATAAACAATGTGAAAACCATGTGGTGTGCCTCAGTAATTTTCTGCACATGTCACATGATTCCCTAGAGTAATCAACAAAAATTTAAAAACTGTGTGCATAAACAAAAAAGAAATATTCATGAATGGGGTAAACCGTTAAATATAACCCTGAACTAACCATGCGCCATGGGTTCTTTACATTGATTCCATAATTTTGAAACTTGAAGATCCCAAAAAAGTATCTAAGCACATGACAATCCTCTTAGGAATAAAACCATGGTAAAAATATCTTTTTATAATGTTTAAACTCTCACAATCTGATTCCCAAGATCAATTTTAAATAAAATCTATCCACCAGATGGAATCTAAATTTTTTACTATACCTACATGCTCATATGTACATTGGGACCTTACAAGATCTGCATCATAATATTTCAAGTTCCCAATAAGTCAGTATGGCCATCTAACTAGATTACCAAACATATAATGGTGTTCAAATCCCATATAAAGAGCCACATTCCATATCTAAATAAAAAAGGTGATTCTAAAAAATATCTCCCAATATAAAACAAAGGTAGCTCAATCTTCAGTAGATATTCATATTTATCCTCGAACATCGAGGCGATTATGCATAGTTTTCATCTACATTGAGACACATTTGTGTTATATTATATTTAAAAACCTTGTAATATGTTACATCCCACCATAGGACATAGAATATAAGTGAACATATAAACCTCGATGACTCCCAAAATCATAATTTTCATCCCGAAGCATGTTTTTAGTGGTTCTTGATTAACTCATAGTGGTTCCTAACATACCATAGCTCAACAAGCATGAGAGTACCAATCAACAGTAATACCAACTCTCACTCTCTACCTTTTAAGGAAAATGGGAATTACTCTACCATCCTATCACTACCCTAATAAGGTATATTTCCATTGAAAATCACCATACAACACTCAAACAAGGGATATTATATCTATAAGGATATTATTGATGTATATTGTACCCCACCATATTCATTACCACACAAAATATCTCGTTGGACCTCCTTCATCCAATCCTTCATATGAAAAATCATCTTCCTTTGTTGACCTACTATTATAACACCCAACCATGATACCATCATATCAAGAGACTTCTAATGGTAATCTCAAGCACACACCAATTCCTTACTGAAACCTATCAGTGGAAATCCATGATCAAACACTGGCTAATAATGTTATTCACTATTCCTCTAACTGAGTAACAACATGATACCAAACCATACCAAGTTAGAAGTACACATTTTCATCACAAGCCCAAAAAATCTATTAGGTCTCTAACTAACATTACAAAAGAAACAACCATAAGAATTCCCAGATAGATCTCAATAGTATTGAAAGAACACATGAACTTTCATTAGGTGATGTCAAAACTGTCCAGAGACCTATACCACACATAAACAACCCTTATCATACAAGGTTTGTTTTCCAACAATAGACATTATTCCCCTACCATATGAGTTACCTTATAATCAATCATGTAAGTTAGTGACCCAATCTTAATGGACCATATCTCAACCATTACAAAGCACAATGGTTGGACATCACCAAACCCACTCATTTCAGAGTGTCACTCCAATAATCAAACACCAACTACTTCAAACATAAATAATCCCATACTCATCTCTTATTGAACTCATCCAAATTGAAGGATATACTCTCTAGTGGATTATGGTGGGATCTCCACCATACCTCTTTCCATAAACTATTCCTCAAGCACTAACCCCAATGGTTTCTATATTTACCACTCTCACATAAATCCTCTAGATCCATACACACCATGAAATCATTATCTTATCAGGACTAACCCCTTCCGCCAACCATGTTAAAGCATCTCAATCAAAGTAAAAAACCAAATCTCCCAATTGAGGGTCTATTCATTTTTCTTAAAAAACATTGATATCTCTTCTGGAAATGTCTCCACAAGGCCATTTATCCTCGTCTCTCACATGACCACTCACTGACCCCAAACTTGGTAAGCACCATGTATACCAATATGCACTATCTTAATCCATCGAATCAAGGATGGTAAAAACTCTTGCACTATCCATTAACAAGGAAAAACTCTCATTTCCATGAGTTTCATTGATTCCAGGTAGACTTGTAATCCTAAACCATTGACCATGATCATGAACATGTAAGTCTCACATAAAATAAATTACCCTCGATACCCCTTTTATATAAAAACTTATCTTGTTCAAAGGTTTTTCACATTACTATCCACTGAAGGATGTTTTGTTAAAACTATAGGAGTCCATCCCACTCTCACCAAGATATTGGAATCATTATCTGAACTAAATAAGGCTATGATTTTTATTATTATCTCCCTAACCCCTAACTTTTATACTATATACTGACACAATATATTCATTCATGGTTAAATCCATCAAAATAATCACCTCACATATACATTACACTCGGTCGCACGTCACATGAACCAATCCAAGAAACAAGTTCCACATCAATCCAATTTAAATGATTGGTTATCACACTAGAACGCTTCAACATCACCATGAACCAGGGAAAACAACTCCAGTATAGCCAGTTCACATATCCCAACTCATTATCCATTGAGTCCAACAACATTGTTCCTATGATGACGTACATAACCAATAAATAGACCATTCTCCTTGAAATTATCTTTTAATATCTATAGTAATCATATATTCCCAATCTAAATAGTCATGTCACCCTACAAGTAATAAGCTGAGCACACAGACACCCATCACATGGGTGTCACTTCTTGAACCACAAAACTACCTACTAATGCAGGAACCCTATACTAAGAACACATCTACAACTGAAAATCTCAACTATCAAAATGATTATATCCATCAAAACTATCCTAGACACAAGGAACCCGTACTCAGGGTTCTTGACCATAACTACCCCTCAATAAGAACCACTAAATATGATCCAACCACATATTATAAGTTATCTACCCCCACCTAGTACGATAATGGAATCTCATTGTTTACCTCAAAGGTCACAAATCCATGACTCAATAACTTGATGTTTCCTTAGTTGTCACTAGGTTATACCTACCTGACCTATACCAAACCTCACAAAAGTTGTATTTTACAATATGACACTCATCATAGTCTAAGGTTCATGCAATAATTAAAGTGACAGACACTGAACTCAGGTTTCTCTTAAACCATGATTTCTTTGTATATCCCCCAAAATATTCTCAATTCAAGGTAAACACCTCACATCTATAATTTCCATACCAAATAAACTCACAAAAAATTAGTCATAATATTTCCTCAATCGATTTAATGGGTCAAACCAAACACCTAATCCCTCTAAGTCTACATGGTCAATAATGCATCCCATTTTTCTTAATAAATGTTCATTAATATTTAATCTATAGAGTTAAATCATTAATTGGGTACACATTTTTTAAATTTAAAAACACTAATTTTAAAGCCTTTTAAATTTAGTAGTTTTTAAAAGAACCACTTAAAAGACATAAATTTTCACTTTGATATTCAACAAGACATGTATTTTAAATTCCCAAGACCTATAAGATTAATTTTTTTAAAAAATTTATCATCTCATAGGATTTAAACTTTTTTTAATTCCGTCATGGTTTTCATTACATTACCATTCTTGGGTTCAAATATAGTCTTTTCATGATTTGTAAGTATTCTTGCATTTCCAAGGATTGATTAAATCGTGTTTCATTCACATGTTATGATGGAAAACATTGTATAATGTTATTAATAAAATATTATATAATAAAAACCATAATCAATATACTTATATGTTACTACTAATCAATATATCATCCTACGCATTGGTAAATTATGATTCCATCATGGCATTATATGGAAAAAATCTTATACAACACTACATAAATTTTAAATACCAATCCCCCCTTACCAATAAAATATAGACCATATGTATAAATAAATTAGATATATATAATTAGAAAACTATAAGCACAAGATAATATAAATCACAAGTATCATGGAATAAATAACTAAAACCAATGTCCCTATCATGATTCATGTCATATGATTCACTAAATGCTTGAAATGATTCATGAATGCAACCAAATCCTCATTCCATATTGGTCCAAGAATATAAATCCCATTAATATTCACATAAAATGTTTTCTTAATCACTAAATATAAAATGAAATAAAATTTTAATAAATAAAATCCACAGAATGGCAAGTCTCATCCCAAGAAACATGGGTTCCCCCTCAAGAATAGGTCAATAAATCGCAAGAATGAGAACATTATTTAGCCTCAAAACAATACTAATCTCCTATATGTCATTCCAAAATAGAAATATAGATTAAAAATATATATGATACCACTTTTTAATTCCCTACCCATTAATTAATTATACTGGTTCCCTGGTTCGGTGTGTCACAAGGCCTCAGGTGCACCTCCTTATACACTAGAGGTAGCCTACTTGTAATGAGGCATGTGTGGATTTCATGGGGATAACATTCCCTCATGTCATAGTAACTATGGAAATGGATTTAATTTTAATAATATATAAATTGAGCTAGAAACAAATTGAAAATATAATAGGTTAAGTGATAAACATTCTAATGTAATTAAATTACCTAATAATGGGTATGCAATACATGTTTGGGATCCCCTATCAATAGATCATATACTAAAAAATAAAATACCAAAAATAAAAGTAAACTAGAAAATCCTCCTAAACTAGTATCGAGTATCACCCAGTCTCATCATTAGTACTCTCACTAGCATATCTAGCCAACTTTTTTCAATTTTGGGTCATTCCCTATACCAATAATATATTACCAAAAAGTGACAAATTCTCAAGTACCCAAGTACCATGGTATCCTGAGCATGGTATGAGTAAAACATAGTATTCCACCACCAATGATTTCCCTAAAATAACTTGTTTGATATAAAATTTTATGAGGAAGTTATGAATGAAAAAAAATAACAATTTTAAAATAATTTATATAAAGTCAAAAAATTACCAATGATTCCCCAAGTTATCAATGAAACTTGTGATCATTGAAATCATTTCAATCATTAGGGTTATGACCATGATTGAACCTAATTTATTCAACTAGTTAATAGGTGTCTCTAATCATGTATCGGGGACCATTCCAATCACAAATAAAATATATTATAGGGTTTATCATCGTATTACTATTATCATGATTTACTAGGTGGAATTTGAATTCTCATTATAAAATTTCTATTAAATCTATTATCTCTTCAAAAATAATCATCAATCTTTATTCATCATATAGAATCCATACTCTCATTATAGAATTACAATTTAATCTAATGGATCCTCCCAAGATTCTCAAACATCAAGTATCGTATGGGTCTAGTCACTCCTCATGGACTTCCTAAGTCTTTAACAATAATAGGTAATATTAGTGCACATCCTGGTATTCATAAGTAACATATATAATATAAAATACAAGGAGGTCATCCCATAATTTCTAATAATTACACACCATAGTTCTATTTCAACATTTTCATTACATAATAAAATTAATCAATTTAGTTTATAAGGAAACTCTTTAAATTCTGTGTTGTAATTCAGTAATTATATTTACCCACTCCATCATGAAACATAATCCCCATTCCAATTTTTAATAAATAAAAAAAGTACAATACCCATAATATTATTTTCCAAGTAATTTAAAATCTCATTTAGAATTTTTATAAAATATTCCATTCATTTCCCAATATATTTAGGCAATTAAAATTCCAAATTCAATTTTCTCTATCATTTGTTGTAAAATTAAATTTTAAAACCATTAAATCAATCCATAAATCCCTATTTAACAATTTTAAACATAGTAATCACTTACCATATTCCAATTATTTAATTAAAAATATAAAACTACCATTAATAATCCAATTACATGGTTGATCCCACTTCCCATATTCTATCATAGGGATGTTTATCTCTAAAATTCAAGGTATATAGGGAGTTTCATTCAATTAAAAAAAATTCAATTATAAAAAATGTTGATTAAAAGTGAATTCAATGATCATCATGGTTGTGTAGACCACTTTACACATACATTAAAAATATGATGATACTTTGGGTTTAGGTTAGAGACTACCTATCACATGCTTAGGAGATTCTACACATCCAAAATCGGCCACCAATTTATCCTAAAATGGGAGAAAACAAAATAAATAAAAATGATAAGAAAATAGGGAATATTATCAAAAAATAATGGAAAATATTGAATAATAAAGGAATCCAAGATAGAGGTAAAATATAGATATAATCATGGAGGGCTATCCAATTCATCACGTGATACATGAATTAGACATTGGTTAAAGAATATATACCCAAGAAGATAAGGAATGAAGGGGGATTCATGAGGGGGTTCTAGATAAAGGGGGAAGGGAAAATAGGGTTAAAGAAAAAAATGGTGGGGGAAAATAATTTTCACTATTTAAATTTGGAACATGGTTTAGTCATATGGTTTGAAAAATTGTATGTTAACCATGCACACCTCACTATCTGAGGCACACCATTATGCATTGTTAGTGCACATGGTTTCCCAATATGTGTAAAAATCATGTGGAATGGATCTATAATTTTTAATATAGGTCTCATGGTTCCCCATATCCCTCATATTGTTTAATCAAATTGTGTTCATATTCAAAAAAATCACCTGGTTGGGCTGCCTGGTTAGTACTAATTGGGTGTTATCCATGTCCCCCGGGTTCTTTCCCCTGAAACTGAAATTTCAAACCCTAAGATCTTAAAACTTCTCATATCACAAAAAATACCTCTTGGGCCTCAAAACATTCCAAAACCATACCTTTATATTTTTTATACTATCAAAAATTTATTTTGATACTTGAATATAAAAAAGTTTCCTCTACCATATAAAAACTCAAATTTTTCATGGACCTCCAAGATCATATATACAACTAGGCCATATATATTTGAGTATATGGTGGCTTTTGATTATTCTGAATAATTTATGTAGATATGAAACTTTTTATAAGATAGTAATTTGGTACCTATTAGTAAAGTTCCTATCACATTATTTTGTTATAATACTGCAGTAGTGGCTCTCACAGAGGATAAAAGGTCACCCCAACAGACAAAAAATATACTCTTGAAGTATCACCTATTGATAGATTCTTCTCAGAGTGAAGAACTTGTGTTGCATTTAGTTTCAATGATGTAAAACATAGTGGTAACCTTGAATAATTCCCTATCTCGGAAAAAGAATCAGTATTATGTGATATCTAAGGGACTAAAGGTTATTAGAAGTTAACTCTAGTGAAAGTTAGAGTTTTATTATTTAGTGCCCAGGAACTAACTTATATGTTCTTTGTGATTACATGTATTCATTTTTTAGGATATTAATAAATATATTATCACATAATTATTTTTCTTTATCATAACATAGTATGTGATTATGTACTAAGTGTTATAATCATGTTTAACGGTCAGAGCAGTTCCTCACAATGATGATAAATTAGAAGTTCCATGATAGTATTCATAAAATTTATATTTTATATAGGTGGATGATGTCATTTTACAGGGAAAAAATGATATAGGATATTAGTGGTGGATAATGATCGGAATTTGAGTCACTTTCTCATGGTGTACTCCCATGGTAATTCATCGGTGAAAAAGATTATGAGAACTTACCCCACCAATAAGAAATCCACATTTATATGTGCACTTATTATTGTTATCTATAAATGTGTTTGTTTATCCTTAGACAATAATATTTTTATTAATTGATATTATTAGTTTCATAATTTTATTTATTGATGAAAATTGTAAAGAAATATGTCCATGATGATGTAGGATATGTTGGGTACATCATGAGTGATACTATATTAATTAATAATGTGAGAAATGATTTTTCCCATATATTAATTAATGGATGTTGATATCTTAAAACATAATTTTTAAAATTAAACAACCTAAATAAATTCATGGAAATAGTGTTTTACGGGAAAGATCATTTCTATAAATTCTAAGAAAGAGGCATCAAGCACATAGGTTGATGACACCATAATCCAACCTACATGATTATGGATATTTGGATTATGGTATTACATTACACAATATGTTTTTGAATGATTTTTTGCATCATTTGAAAGTTTTATTCTTTATCCTTAGTTTCCTTGGATTATTTCTTGATGTTAACCTTAGACTTCTGGAAGCTCTGCCTAATCCCACTAAGAAATAGGCCTAGAGGGTCACGCACTAAATGTATCTAGAACCTCGGATAAATATTAAATATTATTTACTTATTCACTTGTGGAATAATTATTATTCATATACATGGATAAAAAATTATTCATGTTTTTTTGATCCGATATGTTCAGTTACAAGTTATTAGAGAGAATATTTTTTACTAGGACATTTAATATATATTAATTTTCTATTCAGAGAATAAAATATTTATGTATTTATTGGTGAATAATACAGTGATATTTATTTTTAAAATAAATAATCATTATTCAAGGCCTGATAAATATTTTAGAGTAATAGAGGACTGAGTTTAAAGGTCCAATGATAAATAATATATATTTAATAACATTTAAATAAATTTTCAAAAAAAATTATTCAAGAAATAATTTTTCATTAATTTTATTATTATATGTATGTAAATAAATAATATTAGTAATATTATTATTATTATAGACATAGGGTTTCACATGGATTAGATAAATAATAATATCACATGTGAAATTATTATTTTCTATCCCTAGAACTATTTAAAACCTATTATATTATATAAAATCTTAACATTATACATTTGTTTTTGTTTTTAATAGAAACATTAATAGATTAATCTCAAGGACTAGAGAGACACTCAAATAATGCACTCAATAACATAGATATTCCCCTCCACCACCCCTCTCGATTATAGATATATTAAAGAGAGTACTTCTTTTAAGTGATTTTTGTGGAGATCATAGATGAATAGTACAAGCATTAGGATCTTCCATGATAACACTCAGATATTCCTATGATGCCACTCAGGGGTTCATGTTTCACTTTTGGATCACCACTGTATGGGAATCTACACTTGATTCCATTGATGGAATGAAGGTATGATATAGAGACGTCCAATTCTTCAATTTATAAATAATTCATCCCATAGTTAATTATTTAAGTGCATAATTTTTTTATAAATCATTATGTGATGATCTTATATTGGGTTTGGAATTCTCATGACAATTGATATTTGATTAAATTCTATTGGTCATAAATTTATTCTCCATGTACATATCAAAGTATTCATCATTTATGACAAAAATACACATTGGGAAATCCCAACTGACACTTATTATATGCTCAAAACCATCAATCCTCTTATTAACCCTCTAAGATCCAGAAGATTTACCCATGGACATAGAGTATCTAGGGGAGAAGGTATTCATTCTCAACGAGTCCACCCCAATATATAGATAAACCTTAAATGTCTATAATAGAGCCTAATTAGAAAAATTATGGAGGTTCATAAATTTTATAGTGTTTTCTAATATAGTCATATTGTATCATATCAATTTAACTTTAGACTAAAACCATTGCTTGAACTCCACCCAATGTCATATTAAAATTCTACATCTTACATTCTATCAGAAATTTAGATAAATTTGAATCCATTTACACATTGGCATCAAAATTATCTATCAATTTTCACATTATTGGTCTCATGAAACCAGGACCCTATCCACATAAGGGTTGTATTACCATGTCTAAAGTTACACTCCCTGCCATAAGATAATCCTTGTAAGTAATTTTGGATGAAAAAATCTTAACCATCACAACCCACGCTTCACCCATGGATGAACGCAGTGAGTTGGCATAACCAAAATGATCATTCCTAAGCTCTAAAATGAAATTGTTAATTTTCACCTATCCATAAATCATGGGTACATAATTATTTAGAACCTTTCAAAACACTATCGATAATGATGGTCACACACTCAAACCACAAATAATGAATTCCCTTTATAGATTACCCTTTGATTCTCCTTGAGTGTTCTTCAAATATTCCATCACTAGATGCTTTTCACTCCACCCAAGACACTCCCCAATGCTATATCAACCAAAAATGATTCTGAAAATATCCAACATATATCTTCCATAGTACCATACCATATTTAGTTAAGGTTTTACCAATATTTTCAAGGACACCTTATGTCCCACTATAAGCTTTGGGCTACTAGGTCCACACTCTGGTCAACTATCCCCAAGTATCTATTTCATTTCCAGTTACTCTTCTACCATGGAGGGACATTACAAATTCTCATTCAAATCTAATATTCCCAACCCATAGGTTTCTCCTCAATTCCCAAAAGTCCCAGTCTTTCACACAGCCTTTGCCTATATCAATTCAACAATTCCCACATGTAAATAGTATGCATCAACCTTAATATTCCTGAAACATAATGGTTATATGATCCACCCCCGATCATTAAAATCTTCCCAAATCCTCTCTTCCACTAAGGTACTCAGGAGAAAAAGATAACCCCGCTCATGAGTCACCTTCAATCACACCCGTCATTGACTCACTAAAAAAACCATGAGTGTTATATGAGGTGAAAATCATATCAAACAAAAACTCCCGAATCCAGAATGCTAATTTCATCCCCAGTAACATGGAATGCCTATTAGAAAATTTTTTAATGATATACCAGCCCAGTATCGATCATAATCTCTTAAAAATTCCAATATCCTTAATACAATATCCAAAATTGTAATAAAAACACAAAATTCTGATACCACTTTGTAACACTCTTTCCCGGATCACTATATGAATAGTAAATTGGCTGATTTACCACATGATGTAAGCATGTATCCCCATACACCTGAGGTAGTCGACTAGTAACAGTAATCTGAATAGTTAATGTGGGAATAATATACCCCTATATCAGAGAGTAAAATCATAGAATAAATAACCATGTATCATACTAAACCAATAACCATAAGAATATGTAGATAAAAAAAATATTCAACATGTTGTAATAAAATAAAATACTAAAAAATTGAATACTAGATGGATATCCTATTGGGTAGGTCATGTATAAAAATTAGAAAACAAAAAAAATGAAATGTGGTAGTTTTAAAATAAATGTATCGCACAGTTCAAGCCAAAAATAATTTTGAACGTGGCATCGTTTCCCAGTGCTTGCCAAAATTTTAAGTCCAAAAAATTGAAATTAGAGAAAATTGTTTTTGGAAAAGGGAGTTGCAGGCAAGTTAAATGTGTTTTGGAAACATGTGTGAAAGGCTTGATTTGGGGTCATCGCACCAAAATATGCCAAAGGAAAGAAGCGTGTGATTGATTTTAAATGTGTGTGAAACATGAGGTTGTGCAGAAGAGACTTATGCACCAAATACGACATCAAAATAAGTTTTTGCGTGCTCAGGGATAATCATATATGCATCGATGAAGACGTGTCAGAAAATTATGAATAGGTTCATTGAGGCCTATAAATAGGAATCTACCCCTACTCAAGAGTTAATAGTTTTCCAATGGATATCGGGTTTCTCTTCCGCGTGAATTATTTGTGCGAGAAATATTTACACATAATAAAAATTAGGTGAAAAGTGTTCCTTTAGTCTAAAAAGACCAAGTGAACCTTTTGGTGTAGTTGAATGAAAGATAAGGGTTACACTGAAAGTTAGGGTTGCACAAAATTAATCTTTCATGAAAATTCCAAATATTGCATGAGAGAACAGGTGTTGCGCGCAAGTGCAATGTTGAGCTTCCAACAAACATTGGGTATCTAGGTTGTTTGATCAGTGGTTTCAAGTGCATCAATTAATGAATTCAATGAAAAAATAGTATCGTGATGGATAGAGACAAATGATTCAATGAAAATATATAGAAGAGACCTTCAATTCGATATACTAAGTAAAAATTTACCCACAACAGTGAGTAAGGGGGAGTCAAAAGAAGTTTTATGAGGGACCCAGTGTGTTATACCTAAAATCATTGTAAAGCCAGTGTGCCTAACACAGAGTGATTGTTTCTGAAATATTGTACTCCACTAATAGTGAATATTAGTGGACTTTGGTATGACCTAATGCATGTCAGTTTATGCTCTTTAGAATATCCCTTAGTGGTGAACTATGTAAATTTTTTGTGTCATCTCTTTTCATGTGATTGTTTTTTTCTACACATTCTCATCAGACAGGTTTAATAGGTTCTTATCAATGTGGGAACAAGATCCATTGTTTTAAAGGAAACATTTGAGACCCTAATTCACCCCTCCCCTCTCAGGGTGTTCAAGGGTCTTACAAGTGGTATCATAGGGTAAAGGATGATGGTGTTAAATATGTCATGTTATATCATGGAAAATATAGTGAATGTCATGGGAGTACCCCTCTTTGATGGAATAAACTTTTAGATCTGGAAGAATACAATGATATATCATATAATCTCTCTTGTAATGGAAGTCCTTTTTTATACTACATAAGGAATATATGTCACTAATCCTATAGGGATGTCTATGATTGATTCAAAAATAAAAATGCTTGATGCAAATGCTAAAGTGTAGAATGCCCTCATTGCTACTCTTTGTAATAAGATCTATGTGAAGGTGATGAGTTACACCTTATTAAAGTGTATGTGGTAAAAACTCAAAAACATTTATGAAGGAGACAATAAAGTTATTTAGGTGAAGCTCCAAGTTTTTCACAACATGATTGATGATCTGAAGATGCATCCTAATTAAAATGTAGATTCCTTATTCAATCAAATTACCGAAGTTATAGGAGAAATTTGAGGGTTGGTGAAGATATCAAAGACATTGATATTGTGAAGAATATTTTGAGAAGGCTTCCACCTAAGTACAATCCAAAAGTTTCATCCCTTTAATATAGGTACTTTTCTAAACATTTTCTAGATGATATGCTATGTATTCTCGTAGCCTATGAAATGAGAGTCAAGCTAGATGATGGGAAGACATCTCTCAGTAAGGAAATGGAATTCAAATACATATAAAAAATAAATATTTTAGGAGATAATGTTAGTAAATACAATGATCTAGAAGAATTCAATTACCTATTTTCCAAAAGATATGAAAATGTAGATTTGAAGGAAAGCTACCCTTGGAATGTTTTTGTTGTGGTAGAGCTGGGAACATTTCTTCTCAGTACTCAAGTAAGTTTTATGGTGAGGAAAGTGAATATGGAAACTTGAATAAGGCTCAGAAAATTTTTCTTAAAAGGGAAACTTAAAATATGGAAATAAACTACAAAAACAAGAGTTTTTTCTATGAATAAGAAGATGATGATAATGAATTCTATGAGGAAGAAGAACTAGAGTTTAAAACTAAAAACCAATCATCTATGATGGATATTATTGAAAAGTTAGAACCATAAAAATATAAAACTATAGATCATCAATTGAGTATTGATGCTGATCTAAAGTTACAAATTAAGGGTTCCCTTGGTAATATTAAGTATCAAAGAAATAGATGCAAAAAGTGGAGTGTATTTATGGAAGAATCATTAGAATATAATGATCATCTTGAAGCCTACATTGAATGACTAGAATAAGTAGTTAAATTACAATCAACAACTCTTAGAAGCATAGAAGATATTGTGGAACTGAATCTCATAATTGAATAATAGGAAAAGGTTATCAATGACCTTACCTTCACACTAGATGAGAAGTCCAAGATAGTTGAGGTACTTGAAGAAGAGGTTATTACACTTATGAGTAAACTTGAATGTGAATCAAATTAAAAAGAAGCAATTATGAAAATACAGTTTGGAAAAATCTTAGATGTTGGGTTTCTAGAGATATCTAAACATGGTTCTGATATATTTGAAAATATTTTGAATGATCAAAGACTCGCATGCATGGGAAATGGTGTAATCAGTTTTGATGTCGAAACATCAAATAATACAAACAAACTGGGTCAAAATAATGGAAAGATTAAAGTTTTAAATGTCCAAAATTCACCTAAAGTGCTAAAAACCCTCAATTAAAACTAAAAGGAGAACAAAAATCTATCCTCAGACATCTATAAATGATAGGCAGCAAAACTACCTTCTTAAAGAAGGATACATGAGGATGAATAGAAATGAGAAGACATTTTCACTTATGAAATGTCAATTTTGTGGATATCAGGGCCATACCATGTCATAATATAAATAAGTGAGGAGCTATTTTAATGGGGAAGATATAGGAAATCAATAAAGGAGAAAAAAAATCATATCCTACTTCTTATAGAAGAAATAATTTATATGTATGTTTTTTCCATTGTTCTAACTTTGGACATAAATATGTTTATTGTAGCATAGTATTTTCATGAAAAATTCATGAAAAACTCATAGACAAGTCAATATTCATCAACCATATAGTGTTTCTATTATAAATAGTTTTTCTCCTTTGGAAGAAGATTATGAGTATGAATAACCTACCCACATGGAAGAGATATATGAAAGGCCATCTTTATCCTTCACTCAATATAATATTTCATGGAAGGAAAAGAAGAAAATTGAAAATTCCAAGCTTGAATAAGTAGCTATCAAAGCTACAAAGAGAAGAAACACATGGATCCTTGATAGTGGATGTTCGTCCCACATGATAGGTAATGCTAAATTATTAAAAAAAATTAAGAAATGGGTCGATGGAATGGTAAGGTTTGGTAATGATGGTGCACTAAATATCAAAGGCAGTGGAATTATTGATCTAGCTAATGGCGAGCTGAAGAAAACTAAAGTACTTTATGTGGATGGTTTGTGTCACAATATACTTAGTGTGATTCAACTATATGACCCAGGACATATAGTGACTTTCAATCAAAAATGATCCACTATAAAGGGAAAGGAAGGGAATTATCTCCTGAAAGGCTACAGAACAGATGGAAACTTTTATCAGGTTGATAGTAAAGAGAAAATTTGTTATCTGACATTTGAATAAGAAAATGACTTGTGGCATTGAAGGTTGGGGCACATCAATCAACAACACATGGAAAATATATCTAAGATAAATATAGTCATGGATATCCCCAATCTGAATCATGAATAGGAAAAGACTTGTGATGCTTGTGTATGAGGGAAGTTGTTCTAAAGTTCTTATCAAACAAATAATAAAAGGGCATCAAATATTATTGATCTCATCCCTAAATATGTATGTGGTCAGATAAATACTACTGGAACACATGGAGAGAGGTAATTTATCCTTTTCATTGATTATTATAGTAGAATGGATTGTTTGATAGTTATACATAGTAAATTACAAGTGTTTGATTTCATTAAAACTTATCACCAAATCACTGAGAATTATACTTTATTGAAAGTAAAATTTCTACAATCTGACAATGGGGGGGAATAAACATCCATTGAGTTTGAAAATTACCTAGACATGCATGGAATAAAACATGAAGTGGCTGCTGTGAGAACCCCGCATCCAAATGGATTTGTTGAACATAGGAATCGACAGGTGAATAATATGGCTTTAACTATGCTGATTGAGAGTCATATCCATCAAAATTATTTCAAAGATTTTGTTCAAGATGTGGTGTATATTCAAAATAAAACAGAGCTTTATATGGGTGGAACCAAGACATTGTATGAGTTGTGTCACATAAGGAATCCCTCTTTGATTTATTTCTATGTTTTTTGAAGTAAATTTTTTATTAGAAACAAAGAAGGAAATTAGGGAAATTATGTTGATGTGGAATACGAAGGAATATTCCTTGGATATTAAATGAATAGAAAATCATAAATAAAATTCAATAAGTTCCTTGAAAAATTGTGGAAAGAATTAATGTTAAGATGATTGGGGATAATACCACCAATACCATGAGGGGATCATATGCTGATGTGATTGAAGATAAAGAAGATGGTGGACATGGAATATATTTAAATGAAGATGTAGATTAAGGAGAGAAAAACATTAATAGGTCACAATAAGATGTTGATTCAGAAGAAAAATCAAAAGATGAAACTATGGTTGAAGAAAATTCTTCTCAACCTCATAGCAGAAATTGAAGAGTGGAGATTGATCAATCTAATATCATTAGGGATTGGACAGCACCCACACAAACAAGGAGAATGAAGAAAAATCTTAAATCTTCCTTACTTTCAATTGTGGAACCATCATCATTTGAATAATCTGCAAAGTTTGAATCATGGGTTAAATCTATGAGTGATGATTTGGATCATATAGACAAGAAAAACATGACATCTAGTTATGAGACCCTAAAATCACAATGTGATTCATACGAAGTGGATTTTCAAGAATAAATTCAATGATAATGGTAATGTGATTAGAAACAAAGTACAATAGGTTTTTACTGGATATTCACATATTGAAGGTGTTGATGTTGAAGAAACATTTTCTCCAGTTTTCACGACCCATCCCCCAGGGCTCATGTCGTGACTACCTCAAACCCGCCTTCCATGGGCCTAGGGCTAGCAACTAGTACCGAATAGACATATCCTAGAAAGGAAAGGAATTTTCCTTTAAACCCGTACACATGTACAAATCTCAAACTGCGTAAAGTAAACACCAAGTAAACCACAACTACCATTGAGAAAACTGCTAAGCGTACAGTACAACTGAAAGTAAAACGGGGCCAAAATACAAGCCCAAAACCACAATGGAAAGTACAACTTCCATGGTCTATCTTATTAAGACCCTACCTAAAGTGTAGGTGTAGGTTAGATACCCATAGCTATATAAGTACACCCATATGTCTCATCTCACTAAGCACCACCTAGTCCCGAACCACCAAGGTCTTCGTTGAAGCGTTGATCACCTGCATGAGACATGACACGTGCGGGCAAAGCCCGTGTAGGGGTGAGTATCACAATACATAGTAGGGACCCCAAACCACATAGGTAAGACCACAAAGTAAGACTATAAGAAAAGACAACTCACACCAGGTATAAATCAAAGTATAGAAAGTAAGATTCTCAATCGTAAATCCAAATCATTTTTTACTACTGAGGGGATCATCCCTGATGAGCCACCGAAGTTTGTTCAGCTACTAGACCACTGAGGTCTGCTCCACTCTAGACCACTGAGGTCCACTCAGATGTGGTACCACTAAGTTCTTCTCAGCTTCTGGACCACTGAGGTCTACCACGCTACTGTACCACTGAGGTTCGCTGAGCTACTGGACAACTGAGGTCCTCTCGACGGTGGGATCACAGTGGTCTGCTCGTCTTCTGGACCACTCAGGTCTTCTCCACTACTGGAACACTAAGTTATAATAAGCTACTAGAACACTGAACTCTACTCAACTACTGAAGCACAGAGATCCTTCTTGTCATATCCTTCATCTCACATCCATCCATATGATTCCTTCTCTCTAATGTTCTTGACTCCATGAGATTATACTCCTCAATCCATTAGTCATAACTCAAATACCATGAAGTCTCACTTAGAGTATACCCAAAGGACCATCTCATTTCAAGGGTCCTAATGCTGCAGATGGCGTGTCAATCAAACACCTGGTCTGCAAGATATTGGTGTTTTAGTAAACAGGGGTCGATTTCATCCGAGTCCTGTCTGACTTAGTCGGACCGACCCGAACAACACGTCCCAGGGGGTCCTGGATGACCCAATCCATTTTGGCCAACCTAAATTGACCCATTTGGGTTTGGTCTAACCCGGTCCATCCTGGCCAAGTTTCCAGGCCCATTGGGCCTTGATGGACCTGGCCCAGTTCGGTCGTGGATCCAGCCCACCGGGTCACCCAACAACCCGGTACTCATCTAATCTGGTCCCACTTAGTCGGATTGGTTCTAACTACCCGAGCCACCCAATGGCCTGATTCCCCATCTGGCCCAACTTCATCGATAGGTCGGTTCCCCTCTATCCGGGTCTGCTCAGTGGGCCGGTTTATTCCACCAGCCCATCCCGTATCGGCGGGCTAGTTCTTCTACAGCACGGACATTGTGCGGAATTCGGTTCACACAACCACGTGGCACCAGGGTGGAGACTACTTCCTAGCCAGCCGATCTACTCACATGAATTGGGTCTTCCGTTTGACTCATGGACATCCGTAGATCCAGCTCACCATCGTGGTCCACAGACCATGGATTTGCGCCATGTGAAACCTCTGACGTGGTTGGGTGATCATGTATGCTTACCACCACGGTGTACTGCTAGTGCGCCGCCTCCTACCTACCACCGGCCTTTGTGTCAGTGGCTCATGCTTCCAACGTGGCCGGGATGTCGTGTCCCGGTTCCCTCATCAGGGCTGGGTGTTGAATCCTTGTTCCACCACTGAATCCTTTTATCGTTGCCTCTCCCCGATGTCGTTGGCCGATGAGCCACCGCAGTCCCACCTAGACTACGGATGTTGTCGTCGCCGACCATTGCACCATGAAGAACAGGAAGAACGCTATAAGAAAATTGGGTAAGGAGTCACAACACAATAACAGCAAAATAATGATTTAGGTATTTGTTCGTGTTGACCTAGATGCATTCTTGTTAGCAGGATCACAAAGAACCAAAATAAGGAGGAATAATCACTAAAATAGATATCCCCTTTATCCCATATCATTAACCATCCCAAATAAATGATCGAACTATGGATCAACCTGTTCGTGGGTTGGTCCGCAATCATCGTTATCCTTTAAGAAAAGGGAAAGGAAAATCACTTAGAGAAACCCTCTACTTGGGAAAGGATATTACTCGAGAATGATCTTTTTTTTGTCTGTAGATCTATTGTCCAAAATCTTCCCTAAAAGGGTGTTTTCACCTTAATTTGATTATCCAACTTTCTCCATTGGAGAGGTTTCCTTCGTCATTCATCAGAGGAATTCCAGGGTTGTTCGTCAGCCTTGAACACCTTGTTTAATTAAAGAAAAAAGATGTGTGTGCATTGCAGTATCTCCATGATAATTCATTAATGAGGTTCATTAATGGGATTCATCATTGCCTCATCCCTGCACCACAGTGCTGAAAATTCACTGTGTAACAAAGAAGAAAATATAATAAAATAACTTTTTATGTTATTTTATTTTTCTTCCAAAAAGTACAAAAATAATCTTTCTTATTCGACTTGTTGTGGTCAATGTTAGGCACTTCCGAGGTGAATCCTAACACTTTGAGTTCAACGGTGCGCTCATATTTTTGATATGGGAACCAATTTGAAAGTTATATAAACCTACTTGCACATTTATTAAATGAACTTTAAAAATAGTTTGAAAATTTACTTTGGCCACTCTAAACCTCGGAATAACATGTTGTATTATATCCTGGTCTCAAAATAATCCCATTTAATTTTCATAAAATTTACATGGAATTTCAGGACATTACATCAATCCCACCTTTACAGCTTTACGTCCTCAATCCAAAACAAGGGCTAATCAAACAAATGGGGGTACTGAGAATGAATTTGATCCTCCTACTCCCACATGATCTCCTTGGGATTCCCATGCTGCCAACAAACATGCACTAGAGGAATCGACCATCCATGAAGGATCCTCTCTTATAGATCCTTTATCTCCATCAGGTACTCCGTGAATGTCTCCATGTCGTCAATTTTTAGTTCGTCGTGGTCGATGTCGTGAGAAGGTTCGTGCACATATTTAATCAGCTAGGATATGTGGAAGACATCATGCACCCTCTCTAACTGCGATGGTAGATCCAAGTGGTACGACACCTTTCTCAATCTAAGTAGTATTATAAAAGGTCCAATGAACCTCGGAGATAGCTTGTCGCCCAAGACAAATCTATGTATCCCTCATCGAGGAGAGACCTATAGGAATACGTGACCCCCCTCCTCGAACTCCAATGGACTTCGTCGCCTATCAGCATAGGAATTATTTCAGCTCTATGCAGTCTTCATCCACTCTCGGATGACCTGCACCTTCTTAGTGGTATCTCATACCATCTATGGACCCATGAGTCCTGACTCCCTAGGTCTGTCCAGTATAATGGTGACCTGCATGGTCATCTGTACAGTTCCTCAAATGGTGCCATACCGATGGTGGAGTGGTAGTTTTTTTTGTACGTAAATTCCACCAATGGTAGGTGTCCCTTCCAACTATGACCAAAATCAAGAATACAAGCATGAATTATTTCCTCCAAGGTATGTATGGTCTGCTCCATATGACCATCCATATTTGGTTGAAAGGTTGTGCTCAAGCAGAGCTAATTCCCAAATTCCTCATGTAATACATCCCACAACGGGGATGTAAATCATGCATCACGCTCTGAGACTATCATAGATGGGACTCCATGGAGTCGAACTATCTCCTACACATAAGGTATTCCAAATCTCTCTACGGAACCCTATTCTCGAAGGGGTACGAAGTGGGCCAACTTGGTCAGTTAGTCTATGATTACCTATATGGTATCATGCCCCCTAGACATACGTGATAATACCATCATGAAGTCCATCGATATACCATCCCATTTACACTCTGGTACCTCAAGGGGTTGTGTCAAACCTGCTCAAACCTGGTTCTCAGTCTTCACTTGTTGATAAGTGAGGCATCTTGAGACAATCTCTGTCACTGCATTCTTCATCCCCGGCCACTAGCACTAACATCGTAGGTCCTGGTACATCTTCACCACACCTAGATGTACTGCCAAAGGGGATGTATGGAAATAACTCAACACCTCCTCCCCCAATTCCACTGTTACTATGGTGCATCCTCTGAAATGGATGACATTCTCCCCGACTTTAGAATATCCCTCAAGGGCATGATCTGTGGAAACATGGGCACATGTAGACTCACAGCTAGCATCTTCGAGTTGTGACTCCCTAACTCACTATAAGAGTTGAGGGGAAACTACCATCAACTAATGAAAATATATGTCCTCTATATCCAATAAGGATATCTGAAGTGAGGCCAACTACTCAGAATCCTCATTTAGGAGTTGTAAACTTGATCTCCTACTGAGACCATCTCCCACCACGTTCCCCTTACCGAGAGTATAGACTATCTCAGTGTCATAGTCTTGTAGGAACTCTATCCAACACTACTATATCTAATTAATATCCTTATGAGAAAAGATATACTTGAGACTATAGTGGTCATATTAGATGATGAATTGTTCACCCATAAGGTAGTGTCTCCACATATTTAGTGTGAAAACTACTTCTTCCCACTCAAGGTCATGAGTCACATAGTTCTTCTCATGCAGTCTCAATTGTCAAAATCTATAACCAATAACTGATTTCCCCTGCATCAAAACACAACCAATCTTTGTTCCTAATGCATTATAGAACACCACGTAGTCAGTGCCCACCTCCGGAAACCTAAATATATGAGAACACATCAAACTTTGTCTTAATTGTTGGAAGCTCCGTTGGCATATTTCTTTCAATGTGAAGGGTTTTCCCATCTTCTTCAACACTTTCATGGGTGCTTCCAACCATGTAGAATTCAGGTAAAAACCTTATATAGTACCCATCCAACCCAAGGAAACTCCGCACCTCGGTAATGATATTAGGTAGTTCCCAAGAAAACACAGCCTCGATCTTCACTGTCTCCACCACAACTCAAGAATCTGATAAGAAATTTCCCAAGAAATGTACCTATCATATTGAGAAATCATACTTTAAGATCTTTTCATAAAGCTGGTTCTCTCATAGTGTGTCCAGAAACATCCTCAGGTGTATCGCGTTCTCCTCCTTGGATGATGAATACACTATGATTTCATCAATAAAGACCACTACAAACTGGTCTAAATATATATATGTAAGATCATGTTCATGAGTCTGATGAAAACCACTAGGGAGTTCGCCATGCCAAAAGACATCACCAAGTACTCGTAGTGGTCGTAGAAACATCTGAAAGTCATCCTTGAGATTTCCTCATATCATAATTGACGCTAGTGATAGCCTGATCTAAGGTCTATCTTTGAGAACCATCTTTCTCCCTTCAGCAGATCGAAGAGGTCATCAATCCTTGATAGAGGATACTTGTTCTTCACGGACACCTGGTTCAGGCACTAGAAGTCTACGCATAACCTCAAGTTTCCTTCTACCTTCTTGGAAAATAGTACTGGGGCTACCCATGGTGAAACACTGGGCCTTATAAACCCCTTCCTATGAAAGTCCTCCAACTATACCCCCATATCCCAGAGCTCTGTGGGAGCCATCCGATATGCATGTGTAGATATTGATGTCATTCTAGGGTATAGATCAATGCAGAAGTCTACCTCTATATGAGGATGTTGTCCTGAAACGAACTCTGGAAAGACGTCCTCATCCTCATCCACCATTGTAGGAAATTATGGACTCGTCTCATTCACTACACAGAGGTTCATACTAGTCAACTAATGAGTGATCAGATGCACTCTCATATGAGTGTATTCATCCCACACTAAAAGAGCTCACATCTCACTGGTGAAGGAAAATATGGTCCCATATCTGCAGACACGCCACACTCTATGCCTCAAATAGTTGATCTGAGCATGAACTGCGAATAACCAGTCCATACTTAGAATGACGTCATAAGGCCTCAATTTCACTACTAGGAGATCCCAGCTGAAGCTATCACCTCCGAGAGTAATCTCACACTCTCTTCCCTAGTGTGTGATCACTGAATCCCCTCCCATAAGAGTATCTAATCATAAGGATTGATCCAACATCTTGATAATAATATCTAAGCCCCGAACAAGGTTTGTGATAAGGTAGGAGTGACTGGAACCTGTGTGTATAAGAACTATTGGTAAAGTGTAGAAGACATAGATTATACCTCTTATCATCTTTGGGATATCGAGACTATAGGCCTTGATGTCCTGAAGCTGAGCTCGTCCTTTTCCACCTACTCCTAGATCTCATGGTGGACCACCTGGGGGTGGTGGTGGTTGTACCTCGTACCTACACCTGCCTCCTACCGCTCTTAATTCTCCTCTCCCATGTCTGTAACCTGGTGAACCTCCCTGCTCCCATATTTTTCATTTCCTTGGTGGTCCCTCGACTGTTTGTCGATCCTCTGCATGGTGAGATAGGAAAATCCCGAGCCATGAGCCCCTACCCGCCACATGCATAGAATACTTTTCTCTTATGATGAATCCCTCTGTCCCAGGAGCCTTGTACCACCAACCCTGAGTCCTGGGGTTGTCCTTCAAATGTTCTGGCCTGTTTGGGCCTTTATGTCATTTGTTGGATACCTGCCACGGATGACTCCACCACCTGTCTCCTAGTGGTTTCTCTCATCATTGGTTCCTACTCTATGAGAAATATCTCCACTAGTAGAGCTCTCTCTAGCACCCCATCCTGTGTATGCATGCTAAGGGAAATCATCAATGCCCGGATTTCCCATGGAAGTCCCTGCTCAAAGGTTCAAGCCCGGAAGAAAGGGTCTCATACCATATCCATAGAGTAATGAGAGAGGTATGTGGACCTTGTAGAGTAGTTAGCCTCTATCAGGATTCCATGTTGTAGGTGAAGTATCTTTTTTATGCGCACTAAGCGCTAAGTCACGGGGAATAAATCATCCCAGAAAAGTTTCTCAAAGTCAGAATAGGTGAGGGTTGCCTACTCATGTGTTTGAATTGTCAAACTCCACCACCTCCTTTCCAAGCCCTGCAGAAGGCTCACATATAGAACTGTCATACAGTCATGTGGTGTCCTTACTAATAGAAAAACTCACATCACTACCTCTAGCCAATCCTCAGCGACCTGAGGATTTTTCCCTCCCCTGAACCTAAGAGGTTTCTGACTCTAGAACTCATGTAAGGCACTGAGCCAACGATCATCCTCTATAGTTAGAACCAGTAATAACTACTATCCAATGGCTGGTGGTATCACCAGGACACCTCCTGAAGGTACCATCTCAGGAAAAGGTCCTTATACTAAAGCCTCATCAATATGTGGACCATCCTTATGGTCACACACTTGAATATTTGTTAGCTGTCTATGTGGAGGCATCCTCAAAGAGATAAAAATGAATCATCATTAATAGATTATACTAGGTGAGCTGACTCAAACTCAGAAAGATCACGAGAAAATATTCAAAAACACATACAACCAGTGTTTTCATGTACTGAGTCGGAAAAGAAAATTTTAGGGTTCTTGTGTACAGATACATTGGTTGTCACACCGACACTGGACTCCTTGACCTAAAAGCCTAACTCGAGACACTTAACACTATTTCACCATAAAACTTTTCATAACCTTAATTCTTCTAGTAGAACTGACCTCCTTTGACACCACTTTGTCACAACTTGTCCCCTAGGGCCCGTGTCGTGACTGCCCCAAGCCCACCTTCCGTAGGCCAGGGGCTGGCGACTAGCACCAAATAGGAATATCCCAAAAAGGGAAGGCATTTTCCTTTAAACCTTTACAGATGAATAAATCTCAAAACTCCATAAAGTAAACACCAAGTAAACCACAACTGTCACTGAGACAACTACTGAGAGTATAGTACAATTGAAAGTACAAAGGGGCCAGAATACAAGCTCCAAACCACAAAAAACGTAAAAATTCTATGTTTTCTATGCTTGACACCCTAACTAAAGGGTAGGTGAAGGGTAGCTGCCTATAGTCATAGAAGTACGCCCAGCCATCCCATATCACTGAGCTCCACCTGATCCCAGACCACCAAGGTCTCTGTTGAAGTGTTGATCACTTACACGAGACACGACATGTGTGGGCGAAGCCCATGTAGGGGTGAGTATCGCAATACTCAGTAGAGAACCCAAACCACAATGGTAAGACCACAAGAAAAGATATCTCACACCATATTTAACTCAAAGTATAGAAAGTAAGATTCTCATCCATAAAGCTAAATCATCTTTTACTACTGATGGGTTCATTTATAGTAAGTCGTCGAGGTTTGTTCAGCTACTGGACCACTGAGGTCTACTCCTCTACTGGACCACTAAGGTACACTTGAATGATGGGCCACTAAGGTCTACTCGATTGCTAGAATACTAAGCTCTGCCCTGATACTAGACCACTGAGGTCTGTTGAGCTACTCAACCATTGAGGTTTTCTCGGCTACTGGACCACTAAGGTCTGCTCCTCTGCTAGACCACTGAGGTTTTCTCTACTATTGGACCACTGAGTTCCACTGAGCTACTGAACAACTGAGGTAATCTCGGCTACTAGACCACTGAGGTCCTACTCCTCATATCCTTCATGTCATAACCAGTCGTAGGATTCCCACTCTCTAGTGCACCATACTTTGAAAGATTATACCCCTCAAGCCATCAGTCATAACTCAATTGCCACGAAGTCTCACTTATAGTATACCCAAAGGACCATCTCATACCAAGGGTTCAAACACTATAGACGATGTGTCAATTGAACTCTTGGTCTGAAAGGTATTGGAATTTTAGTAAAGAAGGGATGGTTGCGTCTGGGCTTGGTCTGACTTGGTCAGATTGACCCGACCAACCCAACCAAGGGGTCCCGCATGACCCAACCCATTTCGACTGACCTGACCTGACCCAGTTGGGTTTGGGATGACCCGGTCTAGCCTGGCCTAGTGGTCAGGCCCATTTGGACTTGCTGGACCCAAACTGGTTCGGTTGTGGGTCCAGCTCGCTGGGTTGCCCAATGACCCGATTCTCATCTAGTCAGGTTCATGCAGCCACGCGGCTCTAGGGTGGCACCGCCACCTCAGTTAGTCATTCTTCTCATGAAGACTAGGTGTTCCGTGTGACCCACAGCAAGACATGGGTCCAACTCAATGTCGCGGTCCATGGTCCGTTTCTTTATGAAACATTTCACCTCTAACGCGGCCAGGTGGTTGCGTCTGCCTACCTCCAACCGCCGGCCACCGTGCTGGTGACCCCTGTCATCGTCACGGAAGGTTTCCATCACGCCTCATCCCACCTACTGTCGGCCTTGGTGTCAGAAGATCCTACTACCACCACGGCCTGGGTTTCGCGTCCTGGTTCCACCACCACGGCTAAGTGTCGCGGACTTGTGCCACTATCACAACCTCCTTCCATAGTGGCGACCTTGTCTGTAGCCTCTCTTCAATGTTGTGGCCCACCTGGCTGCGGCCCTTATTGCCTGGAATTGTGGGCTGATTCACCGTTGCGGTCCCACATATATCATGGATTTTGTTGCCTCCGACCATTGCGCCATGAAGAATGGGAGGTACACAAGAAGAAAATTGGGTAAGGAGTCACAACAAAAGAACACCCAAAGAACAATCTACGTATTTTATCATGTTGACCTGGATGTGTTCTTATTATTATGATAAAAAAGAACCAAAATAAGGTATAATAATCACTCAAATAGATATCCCCTTTGTCCCGCATTTCTAAAAACCCCGCATGAACAATCAAACCACGAATCAACCTGTTCGTTGGTTAGTACATGTTCGTCACTAAACTTTAAGAATATGAAAAAGGAAAATCAATCGGAAAAAACCCCTAACTAGGAAATAAGACTGCTCAGGTATTATTGTTTTTCATCATCCGTCGATCTCTGGTCCTGAATCCTCTCTCCAAAGGTGTCGTCACTATCATCCTATTCATCTGCATTTGTCATTGGAGAGGTTTTCTTCGTCATTCATCAGAGGATTTCTAGGGTTGTTCGTCAGCCCTAAAATCCTTGTTTAATTAAAGAAGGAAGATTCATGTGTGTTGTATCATCACCATGTTGATTCATTAATGTGGTTCATTAATGGGATTCAGCATCACCTTTCCACTGCAACACAGTGGTGATGAGCCGCTGCGTAATGAAAATGAAAATATAAGAAAATAACTTTTAAAGTTATTTTATTTTTATTTCGAAAATTTCAAAAACTATCTTTTTCAGTCGGCCCATGTCGGTCGATGTTAGGCCCTTCTTAGACGAATCCTAATGCTCTGAGTTCAACGGTTCCCCCGTAATTTTTTATCTGTTAATGGGTTTCAAAGTTAGAAAAACCCACTCACACGTTTATTAAATGAACATTAAAAATAGTTCAAAAATACATTTTGGCCACTCTAGGCCTTAGAATCACATGTCTTATTAGTTCTTGGTCTCGAAATAATCCCATTTAATTTTCAAAAAAAATGCATGGAATTCTAATACATTACACCAATGTCTAGAATAGAGTCAATCAAACTTTTTATTGATATGTAAATTCAAAGAGGATAAAAAGTGTATCAATTGGATGTCAAAATATCCTTATTAAATAGTTTTGTTGAAGAATATGTCTAAATAGAACAACTAGTGGGTTTTCTGCTTTCTAATGATGAGATGAATGTTTGTAGATTAAATAAGGCTCTCTGTGGTTTGAAACAGGTAGCATGATCATCCTATTCTGAACTAGATTATTATTTAAACAAGATCGAATTTAAAAGATGAGGAGTAGATTACAATCTCTATTTGAAGAATTCATAGAAAGTTCAGTTCATGGTACTGGTTTACATAGATGATATTATATTTTGTGGAAGTAGAAAGTGATCAGTGGATAAATTTACCAATCACATGAAATCGTAATTTTAAATCTCTATGATTGGTGAACTGAGGTATTTCTTAGGGCTGCAAGTGATTCAGAGGAAGTACTATAATTTTATTTCTTAGGAAAAATATGCAAGGTGAAGAAATTAAATATGCATGAATCTAAACCAATATCGAATCTGATTACTGTTGGGAAAAAACTAGGAAAGCATGAGGATGGGATATCTGTGGATCCCACAATGTACAGGAGAATCACCGGAAGATTGTTGTACCTAGAAGTGACAAAACCAAATATTGTCTTTGTAACATGCTTATTATCCCACATTTAGAGTAACCCAAAGGAAGAATGTTTGGCAGTAGTGAAAATAATCATGAGGTACATTCAAGGTACCCACAATTATGGATTATATGTTACTACAGGAAGAAATAATAAACTATAAGTATTTTCTTATGCTGAATGGGCTGGAGAAGTTGTTGATAGAAATTACACAAGTGGTGGAGCATTATTTATTGTCAAGAAGTGTGTGGTATGGTTTATTAATAAATAGGAAAGAACTAATCTCAATACTACTGAAGATGAGTATATATCTTCCACAAATTCATGCTCTCAACTACTTTAGATGGAGCAAAAACTAACTGATATTGGTGGTGAGGTGAAATAGTCGATGGTGATTCACTGTGATAACAAGAGAACAATTGATCTTACGAAGAATCATGTTCAGTATTATCATATGAAACAAATTGAAATTTGATATCAAATTATCAAGGAAAAATTTTAACAAGGCATGATTAAAATGGATCACGTTGGAACTGATTATCAAGTGGCTATCACACTGACCAAGCCATTGTTGGAACATGTGTTTGAGAAGCATCGGTTGAAACTTGGTGTTCAACCTCCACCCAGTGCATGAGGAGGTCATGAAAATTCCCCTCTCCCCAGTTCTCTTAACTATTTTAATCTGTTTTGTGGAGTTGATATATATTTATGGGGAAGATACGATCTAGGGGTGTGTGTTTTGAGATATATATGTCAAAATCAGGATTTTGGATTAATTTACAGTGGGGGAGAATGGATAAATTCAATGGTACAGTGGAGGGGGATGAATTTTTTTATAGTTTTATGAGAATGGAGAATAGTGAATGGATAAATTCAATGAGTTACATAGGAGGTGAATGATGAGTTTCAAAATGATAAAATGAGAGTGGGGAATATAATTCAGTGTTATGAGGAAACAGTCAGATCTTTTCTTGGACAAATTTAAGTGTTTCAAAACATCATATTCCAATTCATTATTTATATCTTTTTTTCCAAATTGAGCATTACTCACATAGACAAAGAGTATTGACTGAGTTTTTACAACATATCAGGTTTTGGTTGTGACTGGTGCTTCATTGAATTTATCTGAAGATTTCCAAAAAAACCCAAAGGGATAGATTTTTGGAACCAAGGATATCCTTTTCTAGAAATGGAGTATGTTTTGTGTTTTTTTCAATACTCACAAGGAAGATCAAGGGGATTTCAAGGAAAGGTATCTTACAGTTCAATCTGACAACAGTTTTGAAGGTGACATCATTTCCTAGTGTTTGCCGAAATTTTGGGTCTAAAAATTGGAAAATAGAGAAAAATGATTTTGGAAAAGGGATTTGTACGCAAGATTAAAGGATGGTTTGAAACTTGCACCCAAGGATTGATTTGGGATCATCACACCAAAATATGGAAAAGGAAATAAGTGCATGAAATATTTTAACTGCGCATTAAAGTCGATGTTGAGTGAAAGATACTTATGCACCAAATACGACGTCAAACGTGGTTTTGCATGCTTGGGTAGAATATTACTCAAACCGATGAAGACACGTTAGAAACTTATGTGTAGGGTCATTGAGGCCTATAAATATGTGACTACCCCCACTCATGAGTTAAGAGTTTTCCAACATAGACCAGGTTTCTATGATGTGTGAAATATTTACACGTAGTTAAACTTGCGTGAAAAGTGTTCATTTAGTCTAAAAAGGCAAGTGAACCTTTTGGTGTAGTTGCATGAAAGATAAGGGTTTCACAGAAAGTAATGGGTACACGAAAGTCATATTTCATGGAAATTAAAAATCTTGCACACAAGAATAGGTGTTTCATGCAAGTGCAATGATGAGATTCCAATAATCATTGGGTATTTGGTTTTTTTGTTTAGTGGTTTCACATGCATCAATTAAAGACTTTGATGCAAGCCAGGTCTCATGCTGGATAGAGACAAATACTTCAATGAAAATCTATTGAATATACCTTCAAGTCAATAAACTGAGTAAGACATCACCTATAGTAGTGAGAAAGGTGGATTCAATGGAAGTGTTTCAATGGACGTAGTGTGTTATCCCTAAAATCATTGTAAAGGCAGTGTGATTGTCACAGAGTGATTGTGTCTACACTCTTGTACTCCTCTAATTGTGAAGATTAGTGGAATTTGTCACAACTGAAAACCTGTTGGCATATTCTCCTTGGACTAGCACTTTGTGGTGAACCATGTGAAATTGGGGTGTCATCTCTTTGCATGTGATTGTTTGTTTTCTGCACATTCTCATTGGACAAGTTTAACAAGTTCCTACCAATATGAGAACATGATCCATCAGTTTAAAAGAAAATTTTGATACATTTATTCAACCCTCCCCTATCAGGGTGTTTTGGGGTCATACAATACTCTACCTCAAATCCATAACACATCCCAATGTCTATGTCTCATTGAAGAATATATATCTTCAATAAATTATTCAAGGCCTCATACCACCCTATACCTATAGCAAGGTAATAGTCTCTTTGGGTACCCTATTGAAATGGTGGCCCAAGTAGGGTGTGAGTTCATAACTAATTAGGGTTCCACCAACGTGTTCCTTCACTAAAAAGTAATGTAGTGATATTTTCATGTGATGTAAATACCCAAACTTCTCATGAATAAGTATTATATCTTAATATTTGAATATTCATTAAATAACATAATGAAACATTCAAAAGAAATTAGGTATAGTGGATTTAGAAACATTGATACATAAAAAACTGGTTCATAAGTGAAATATATCATCTCCCACTAAGTTATTCATAACTAAAATCATTTCTAGATAGGTCATTCATGATACCTTTATTCATAACCTTAGGAAAGTAAACATAATAAAGGGTGAATTTGGATTCTTGGTAAGGGTAAATAATGGAGATATCAATATTATATGAGCATAAGGGTATGAGAACATGAGAATAACATTATAAAATCATACCCTAAATATCATAGATTGTCAACATAAGAAATTTTATAAATCTTGTAAGTTCATAAGACATGAATCATAAATAATCAAATAACATTATCCATGAGAATATAACATTGTCATAAGACATAGAATTGTGGCATAGACATAAACATGAAAAATAATTTCCTTAATAGTCAAGAATCATAACCTAGATTATAATTGTTGATTGGTTTCACTCACCAAGCCATCATACTACTCATGTTTCACTCCCAATACTATCATAATGGATTGGGTTAACTCACAAAATCATCAGAGTAGTCATGGTTCATTCCTGTGACTATCATAGTGGATTGGTTTCACTCCTAAAACAATTATAGTATTCATGGATAACTCCCATGAATATCATTTTATATAAATTCCCTTACTAAACTGGGTCCACTCACCATTCTAGTCCTATTTATCTCATGAGATCTCAATCTTTACCCAATGCATTAGATAGAGATATAGGTCTCATCCATATTTGGTTATAACGTAACCAATGTCCTTTGTTATAACATAACCACCATACATGGTTTTAACATAACCACCATCACAGAATTAAAACCACACATAAGTTTTCCACAAGAACATAAAACATTATTCATATCAAATCCATGAAAATAAATAGTCTTTATAATACATTTATCATATTAGAACCCATGAAATGAAATGGGTTTCATAAAAATTTCATCATAGAAGAACTTGTGGGAAATGAATGAGTTTCATAAAAAAATAATTAACATAAAGAATTTATAGAAATAGTAATAATGGTAATATTGTATCATATCCTAAGTAAATCATAAGTAACATCAATTTATTTCATCTTATAAGGAAAATTATTTTCATAATAAAATCACATGGATCATTTCTTAAGGAGAATAACTTTTCTTTCAGAATCACATTTTTAAAACTAGAAATTTATAAAATATTTTGTAAATAAATTTATTTGAAAATAAACTTGAAAACATATAAAGGATACTTTAAAATTTTGGTCGTAATGATGGAGGAACAGTTGGTTTATGTTGTACACATTTAAAATGAAGATTCCTTTCACATTTTTGATAAAATCCAAATAATAATCTTTTGGAAAATGACATGAAGATTTCTTTTTAAAAAATTAAAAAGTAAAACATGTGTAAAATGTCTTTAAAGAATCATTTTATAGCCTTAAAAATAAATTTTTATGAAATTTTTAGAAAAACAAGGATATAAAAGAAAAAAAATTGATCGAAGTGATAGATAAAGTTGGTTTCCCTTTAAAAGCATTGTTTTGGAATCTTAATTACATAAAGAGAGGAAAATGATGAGAAAACATGTATTCTCAATGAATAAATTTGGGATAGGAAAATTCAATGTTTTCTTGAGAAAAATATTATAAGATTTCATCATTTAAATCATGTCATAAACAATTCTGATAAAGAATGATATTGTAACATCAAACCCTTAAAGCTTTGGTAACTTCCTGAATAGTAATCCCTATGAAAGAATAATATTAAATGAAACATAAAATATCATGATAATAAATAAAGTAATTTTATTAAATATATAATGATATTTATATACACCTTATAAAATAACATAGGTGCACAACATAACATATGTCGTAAAGAACGCAAATTGAGGAAAAAATCACATACCTTAAGTCTCAACTTCCTTCATACACATTTGAAACTCCCATATAATTAAAATATTTTTATTATGAATCTATTAAAAAAATATTATATATATAATACCATATATGACTTAATTATGACTTTATATTTTCCATTTATTAACAATTACTTATTAAAGTCACATTTCAGGTAATAATAGTTTTGTTTTTCATGTATTTTTTATTTTGTTATTTTTAGTCCTTTTACTTTGATCTTGGTCCCATAATCTCCATAATGTTATCCATGATATAAATATCATATATATTCATTATATATTTATGTATATTAATCTATAAAAGTGATATATATAAAATGAATTACACCATTTATAGAGACTGAAGAACATACGTACGCATGACTGTAGTTTCCATTTTCTCAACGAATCGAAAAAAAAGCAAGGTAAATAAAATATTGAAATTAAATAATCATTTTCATTTCATATATATCACATATTTTCATTAAAACTATCCTTATTACCTTCTATGTAATGTGTAAGTGAAAAACGAAACACATCACTTCGTGAGACGGTAGTCTTCCGTTCACACGAGCGATGTTACCATATCCCCGAGGAATCAAATGTAATAAGGTATATGTGATATAATGATTATAAAATTATTATTATGTTGAAAATATTATATATATTCATTTAATATATCCTTATTACCACATAGGATAAATGGATATGAAAAACGCATCACATCGGTTCATGAGGAGGTAGTCTGTCATACACATGAGCGATGTTATTGCTTTATAATGGGTGAGAAGGTAAGAAGTTAAACATGATATTATAGTTAAATAATTATAATAATATAAAAAATATAATATATAATCATTAAATCCATCATTATATCCAATAAAAATAGTTGGTGATGGAAAAAGAATCACATCACTTCACAAGCGGGTAGATCGTTGTGCACATGATCGACAGTTTCATTACTCATTCGATGGAAGTGGAGATGGATAAAGGTTATGGAATTAAAATAATAACATATTATTATATTTTAGACAATATTTTTATAATATCATAATATTTTAATAATATATGAATGTGGTTTCAGAATAAATAATACAAAAACTCCAGTTTAAGAATTTTACCTCTTCTTTAGTGAACCTCCTTAGGTTTATTCCTAAGACATTATTATGATGGATTACTAATAAAATTAAGGAATATAGGATATTAGGAGTTAATTAAGGAATATATTTGGTCTATTAATATCTAAACCAAAGGTTTTTTGAAGTGTAAAGAGGATATGAAATTGGGTGGCCTTTTATAAGTTGGGGAGGGGACACACATGGAATTCTTGAAAATAAAAAAGTGTACCCACGTTTTTCACATGAAAAAGGCTCTAAAATAGATCATTAGAAAAACTTAGAGTTTATAAGTTAAAAATATTTCTATAATATTGGTTTTGTTCAAGTTTTAGGTCATTTTACCCCTTATATATTTTTGTTTAACCCACTAGTAAACTTGTTTTAACATTAAATGCGGCAATTAATTTTTACTTTTTTTCTATTCATTTTGATGAAAAATTAATTTGAAATTATTATATAGTATCAATTATTATGATCAAAAATATTTTATCCATTTTTAAAAATTTCATTAAAATTTTGAAAAAATTATATTTAAAATTAAACCTACACATGCGGTGAAAATTCGGTTTTCCAAAGAGAAATTTTTCATAAGTTTAGAAAGTATTAATATCAAAATTCAAAATTAAATTGATTAAAATGAAATAAATGGTTTTAATAATTATATAATTGAACTAATTTTATTTATAAAACCATATTAAAATAAAATAGATCTTATAAATTCTTTAATCAATAAGGCAATGTTTAAAAAAATCGTATTTTTACAATTCATTGAAAAATTAATCTTTTTAGAAAATTATAAAAAAATCAATAAAATATAATTTTAATATGTATATTTAAAAAATTAAGTTTATTTTCCAAATAATTTTCTAAAAAAAATTAAAATATTTTTTAAAATAATCATGCAAAACAAGACGAAGCAATTTTTTTCAAAAATACATTTTTAAACATAAAACTGGATATATTGTATCCCATACTAAGAAAAAATATTAAATTAATGATAAAAATATTATTGAATATATAATATATAAATTTCATTAAAATGATTAAAAATAATTAACTAATTTATTTTATTAACAGAAAAACACTTTGTGTGCCTAAAAATTAGTTTTTTTAAAAAAACTAGTACTATTACTTTCAAATGACTTTTTATCTTCATGCCTAATCAATTTATAACAAATGAATTTAATTTATTCATTTTTTAACCATATAATTTTCATAATTTAGTTAGTAATATTAATTCATAGAAATTTAACGGCTATGTTATAATGGTCATATTTAAATAATAATATTAATAGTATATTGTTGTTCACTAAAAGTTTGTGTTTTGTATAATTCAAGTCATAAAATAAATTGAATTTATTTGAAAAAAATATATTTCATAAAATCTTGGGGTGTTACATTCTACCACCTTTAAATAAATTCATCCTTAAACTTTGTACTTAGCCTTAGTAATCAAGGGTTTGACATTTGAAAATTCCATCAAGGAAAACCCGCATTATAGAAAGGGTCAATAAAACATTCACTTGAAAAGGGGAAAGGAAAATATTAATTTAATAATGTAAATTGGTTCCCAAATAGGATAAAATTGGTGGTAATTAAAAATATGGATATATAAGAGAAATATCATGCCCAAATACTATTAGAGAGTGATAGAGAACATGGTCTAGAAAAATTTCATAACCATAATTATTTAAATATTTTATTGGTGAAAATACCATTAATATAATCAGATATAAAGGTAAATGTATACAATTTTATTCCAATATAATTTTCCTAATGTTCCCGAATTTTAATTAAAATACATTCTTACTTTATTTCATTCCATTTAATGAGCACAATATCATCCTTTTGTTGTTCTTCAATAAATTTACACTTCATATCATACTCTAAGAGATGAATTTTTCATGATTGAAGCACTAACAAATAATAAAATCCACAAAATAATGATAATTCATTCCTTAAATTCCAAGTTATGATCAAAAAAATGTTATAATAGTTTACCCAATATGTGTAAATCTTCATACAATGAAATAATACATTAACCTATAAACCCCCATCCAAAGTTAAAAATATACCATTACTTGAATGGTTAACCTTATAAACCTTCAAAATTTCAAAATGTATAAATAAGATCACTAAATTTCCCAAAATAAACTTAACATTAATCCCCCTAATATCATTAACTATCACTTTATGGTCGCATTCCAAATATGTTAATTCCTTGGTCATATATTCTTCCGAAGTCTGGTAATAACCAAAATTACCATAAAACGCAAATGAAATCATAAATGATTCATATTTTATTAAATAAAATCACATATTATTGAATTTATTCCACTAATTCATGAATACTATAAAAATTTTCAATGATAACATAAAACACTTTGTTAATAAATCATTAATCAATAATGAGGTCATTAATGATATTCTATTTACATTATCCATATCAGTAATCTCTTTATCCAAAATAAACATCATTTTCTCAATATTAGAAACACATTAAAGTATATCATCACTTAATCATGTGTTTTATATAAAATATCACATTGTCATTAAACCACTTTTCTTGTCCATCAGTGCCATTCAAAAAATTCTTGAAATTACTTAATGAAAATCATCTTTTGAAGAATCCTTATATATAATGACCAAATATTTTTAAATGATAATTGTTTATTGAGAAAATTTTTGTTATATTATATAATATTATACACATAAAAAATATAGTGTAACAAAAAAACATTATCTAATTAATAAAGATCATTATATTAGTCATCTACAAAACGAATGAAAATTTAAAACATTTAAAATAAAAAAAACATAAAATAGAAAATATAAAATGGTGAAATATGGATTTTACCCCATGGAAAACAATATATAAATGAAAAAAATACTAGTAAACCAAAAAAAATATTTGAAAATAAAAATATAACCATAGTATGAATTTTAGTGAATATTGAGTGAAAGAATGAATTGATATTTATAGGGATCAATGTGACCTTTGTAATAGTCATATTATTGTTGGTCAAATATAACCATTGGTCAATATAACGATTGGTTTATTTGACCATTAGTAACTATACTAATTTATGATAATTTTACCATTATAATTAATGTTTATAAGTAGTAATGAAAAGGGAAAATTTATATAGAAATGAGAAATAATGGAATCAACTAGTTAAGTCATTCCATTGGAAGACCATTTTTTAAAACATGGGAGGAAGGTGGCATCACTAGGGTTCCCCCATGACAAATCCCAAGCAGATCATTAATAAGTGAGTCTTGAAAAAAAATTTCTTATAGGACAATTTCAAGTTATTAAAAATTACCTCTCGGTCAATGTTAGTCGATCCACCCCATGAAATGACCATTATCGCACATCGTACCCATAGGTCATACGTGGGTGTAATAAGGGGTTAAATTTTAATTAATTAGTCACTTAATGTGTAATTTATTTTTTATAAATAATATTATTCTTCCACAAATCTTTGTTTGAAAATATTTTTTTGTAATAAAATATATGTTTAATTAAGATCCGTTTGATAAATAGATTGTTGGATGAAAATAAAACATAATTGTATGTCTAAAAAATATATACACATTTATAATAAACTCAGTCATTATAAATAATATTTTTTTAATGAAATATACTTTCAAAACACTCTTATTTAAATAAAAAAGATAAAATAATTTTATAATGTCATAAAAAATTTTATAAGTGTCAGAAATTTTAATATGTCTTAAAAATGATTTTTTCAATAAATAAGTATGTTTATATTTAAAAGTTAAAATTATCATATTTAGGAAATTATTTTGATAAAATAAATATTTTTATTTAAATCGTGATTTTTTAATTGGGTTAGGGTTAATTTTAAGAATTTTCTAAAATACATTATTTTTCAATGAATAGAAAAAATGTAGTTTGTTTTTATTTTCAGTATGTTTTATAAATTAATATTCATTTAATGGTTATGTGATAATTAATTAAAAACAATAAATGACCTAAAATATTTTATTTTATAAGTATTACTTACTTTAATAGATTTTAATAAATTTCTAAACATATAAGTTACTTTCGAAAGTCTAAATTGGAAAATTTAATTTTATATCATTATTTTGAAAAACATATACATTTCCCGGACCAAATAATTATAAAAAAAATAGTGTTCAGTTCTAACAGATTAAAATATAATAAAATAATTCTCAAATGTATAAAAAAATTAGTAAAAACCCTAGCTAAGCCAATGGCTTTTCATTTTATACAACCACGATTTCCAAGACCTATATTTGGAAATTATTAATCGATTCCTCCACTTTTTCTATAAAGACCCACCCATTTCACCTTTACCATTCACTCCTAATACATCCTCTACAAAGTTCTAGTCACTTTTTTCTCCTAAGGATTCACCCCAAGGTTTCCTTAAGTATACATGTTTCCAACCTCAATATTTAGGAGTAACTCTTAAAAGTAAGGGAATTATTATAATCTTCTTTTCCATTCAAGTAATTATTTTTGTGTACTTATTATAAAGGGTATGTTACTTTATTATATTTTTCATTTGATCGTACCATTACTAATAAAATATTTTTTTATCAATTGGATACCTTATTTCTCTCTTGTTTTACCCTATTAAAAATCTATGTTCCATAACAATCATGATGTTGAATTTACTTCTAAAATTTCTCTACTTTACATAAGAAATTATTATATTGTGAATACACAAACAATTTCATTATCCATGGGTATTAATATTGATATATTTATAATTTATTTATTCTAGAATTTAAATATAATAAACATATATTCCCTTCATATGGGTTAAAAATAATGTTACCATCAAGCCTTTATGAACTTACACAATCAATTCTTTTTTAGAAAACACGAACTTTATTCTCCTTGAGTTATGGAAAAAATTATTTATTATGATCAATTTGGATCACATGAAATTATGTCATATGAAGGGTTCACACTGATAAAACTAAAATTAATTGGGTAAGTAATTGTTCTCTAGATATGAAATTTTTTGTGATACATTAGTGGATAACCTTGGAAATTTTGATTTGTGACACCTTAGTGATAAACCTTAGTGACATGATCCTAAATTTATCATTTATATGTTTTATCTAAATTTCCATTTTAGGATTCATGTTGTTTTTATTAGGATATGCCTCATGTTATCTTGATCAATTTATATTGTTATACCTCATGTTCTAATTGATATTCCTCATGATCACATGTTAAATGTTTCCCTTGGTTATTCCCTTACTGGGCTCATGCTCCCCCTATCATTTGATCTATTTCCCAATGATTTCAGATGTAGTAAAAGTAACTTAGGGCGAATCCATGAATAATCATTTCACATGGATGATAATAATGTTATTTTTTTTAAACAATTAGGTTCCTAATTTCCAGGAAACTAAACTTTAAAAGATCATGTGTTTTGTTCCACATAATTAAAAGTTTTTTATAAAAAGGTAGGATGATATATTTTGTATCAAATGAAGTTTTATTTATTTGTGGAAATTATGACTTGATAACTTTAGTGATAACCCTATCAATAAGTCTAAATATATTAAAACATATTCGAATATTGTTGAAGTATTAATTGAGTGGTTTCCAAGCAATGAAAATCGCATATGGATACTACAAGTGGATTTGGATCTTAAATAGATGTCCCTGGGGGTAACAACACCAAAAACACTATATTGAGATAGAATTAATCTAAATATGGTTCACCATAATGGACCTTTATGCACACTTGGTTTGATACTGCAAATTAATATGTTTGGTTAATCATAATCATTTTATGAACCATTATAAAGGATATATAGAAAATGTAATTTTTATTAGATTATATTCATGAATAACATATTTAAACATGATGTTTTAATACATAAACTCCCTTTATAATAATAATATTCCTAAAATTAACACGTTTCTCATTAAGGGTTTCTTAACTTAGAAAAATAGCATGAAATAGGAGAAACTACATAAATAATGAGTGCAACAAATGATGCACTACTGGCATTCCTAACATAATGGAAGTTAGAATGGAAAACTTCATAAGGATGATGAATCAAATATATCAAGTTATGAGTAATAACTTGAATCAAGTTGAGTTACTAAATGAACCTCAAATGGAACAACATGTCATTAAGTCCATCATGAATCAACAACCACCTTCTTTTAGTGGATCTAACAACCCATTCATTTTTTAAAAATGTATTACCTATATATCAAAGTTATTTTATTTACTCCATTGTTTAATGTGAGGGAAATTCACCCTGTCAGTATAAAACATAGAATGAGAAGTTGATCAGTGGTGGACATTGATTAAAAACATGAATCCAAGAAGGTAGATTGATGTTATAGAGTTGTAAGAGTTCAAGGGAAATATTTTTCAATAAATATTTTCTTTATTCGATGTGAATAAAATTTGAGAAGGAATTACTAGAGCTAAATAAAATGGAAAATGAATTAGTGGGAAGCTATAAAGTTAACTTTGCATGACTTTCTCAATACAGCTCTATCTTTTTTATCAATACTAAGGGAAAGGTTGATAGATTCTTCGGTGGACTAAGACACCATGTTTGGATGAATTTAGAAAATAAAGACTATGAAAGATATGAGAAGATAGTATGGAGTGCTATAAAGGTTGAATTGGAGTTTGGAGAGACATAGTGTCTACATAGGTTGAATGAAAATAAAAGAGAAATGGATCCAAACATAGGGAACAATTTTGATCACAAAGAAGGAGGAAAGAAAGTATAACTTCCCATGTTTAACAAATTTTGGAATAAGAATTTGGGGAACTACTTTCTCAAGAGTGTAAAGTGATACAAATGTGTAAATGATGGGAATATATCCTAGAACTAACATGGTGAGGTAAAGCCTCAGCTTCTCAATACTAAAAACATAGGGAAGATGGTGCAATCCTAGACTAAATTTTAATGCTTCAAGTGTGGACATCTTGGGAATATTTCGAATCAATTTCCAAATTAGAAGATAATGGAGAGAAATTGTCGTCAACCTTAGCATAGGTCATGGGAGTATGTTTGGTAATTTTATATTAGGATGGATCAATTAGAGGCTACGATTGATTTTGTAGATGGTGCACTAGTTGTGATCTCAAATCTAGAAAGTATATTGACTTATTCTAGATCTATGAAATTTTTTTAATTCAACAAAGTTTGAAATGAATATAGAATAAATCCCTGAACTTATAGAATTAGAGTTATCAATCAGGACACCTGGATGGATTATCCTAGCATCAATAGTGTATAGAAACTCTAGTATTACCTTCGTAAAGTACAATCACGTCACTAATCAAGTAGTAATTCCCATGTTGGAATTCAAAACTATACTAGGGATGGACTTTATATCAAAGGATAATGATAATATCAACTATAGGAGAAATAAAATTTTAGTAGTCTTAAATGGAAGAACTAGTGTTATTTTCAATGAGAGATATCTCATATTGAGATATATCTAAAAGAACCTCCCATATCTATCTATAGAGATATTTTCGGAGAAGAGGGAGAAAGAAGTGAAAGTATAAGGATATAAAATGACCCTATCATTTAGGAATACACAGATTTATTTCTTAAAGTGATACCTTCAACTTCCCTATAAAGATAGTTGGAGTTATCCATTGAACTCATACCTAGATCTAAGCTAATATTAAAGGCCTTGTATAGCATATAAAATGTTGAGTTTTAGGATTTAAAGAAAAAAATTAAATATCTTTTGTAGAAAGTATTTATCTAAGAAAGTGTGTCACCTTGGGTAGAACCTATTCTATTTGTAAATAAGAACAATGGATCAATGCATTTATGTATTGATTATAGAGAACTTCATGGGATTATAGTGAAGAAAAAGTCCCTTCTCTCAAGGATTGATGATTTATTTGACCAGTTTGTGGGACCAATTATTCTATAATATTTAACTCTAAATTGGGTATCATCAATTGAGGGTAAAGAAAGAAGATATTTAAAATAATTTCTTCCAAAAAAGATATGGGAATAATGAGTTTTTTATCCTCTTTGGATTGACTAATACTCCTACTATATTAAATAATTTGATGAATTGAGTCTTCAAGGACTACCCTAATAAATTTGTGATAGTTTCTGTTGATGATATTTTGATATATTACATAACTCATGAGTATCATGAGGATCATATAAGGGTTATATTTAAAACACTGAGGAAATATAAACTATTTTGAAAATTCATCAAATGTGAATTCTGGTAATAAAAAGCTTCATTACTAGGGCACGTTATAACGAATGAAATAATGTCAGTTGACCTTGGCAAGACAAATACTATAGAGGATTTACCTCACCCAACAACAGTAATTGAGATTTATAGTTTCCCTAGTTTATTACTATATTATATGAGGTTATTGAAAATTATTTCATGGATTTATAATCCACTAACCAAGTTAACTTGAAAAGGAGAAAAGTTCTTCTGGAAAAAGGAGTGTGAAGAATGCTTCCAAGAACTAAAGAAGAGATTAGTTACTCCAATTGTGTTAACTCCACCCACTTTCAGATAAGTATTTCTTATTTATAGTTATGTATCTATAAAATATATTGGGTGCATACTTGTGAAAATGATAGGTTAATCCCTTATAGATATTCACTGTTAAATCCTCATTAGTATAATTATCTTACACATGACTTGGAGTTAGATACATTCATTTTTTCTTTAAAGATATGGAGGTACTATCTTTATGGGGATAAATGTGATATATAAAAATATAACCAAATTTTTATGTATATATTCATGTAAAATGAATTGAACACGATAAAAAGGAGATGGTTGGATATTATTAAAGACTATGACTATTCAATTCATTGTAACCTTAGAAGATAAAAAATCCATTGATTCATTAAGTATAAAAGACCATGTTATTCTAGACATGATGAGGATTCAAGGAGATCCATTGATCAAAGAACTAGTAAGGTTGGACATGGGAATCATAAGGGAAGGGACATCATTAATCCTATCCCATGTGATATATCGATCATTGTTACTAGAAAAGATCAAGATATATTAAAGATAATGTCCTTTGATACGAAAGATGATAGAGGTTGTAAATAATGGGAAGAATCATTATATCAATATTAATCAAGAAGATGTGTTGAAATTTCATACAAGTCAATGTGTCCCATTAACCCATGATATAAATAAGGAGATGATGGATTAAACTCATAGCTCTATATTCTCTATACATCCTAGAATATCAAAAATGTATAGGTAACTTCATAATTATTATTGGTGGGATAATATGAAAATGGATATTGTTAACTAAACTGTAAGGTGCTTAGAGTTTCAACAAGTGAAGACAGAATTACAACTTCCTAAAGGGATATTGAAACCATTACCCATACCAAAATATAAGTGGGAAAATTCACTATGGACTTAATCACTGGTCTTTAAAGAACATACCAATGAAACAATGTGATATGGTTTATAGTTTATCGAATCACCAAAACTTCCCATTTCATCACTATTCAGGTATATTTCTCTCTTGACCAACTTTCCAAGATATAGGTAAAGTATGTTGTGAGGCAACATGGGTCGTCACATTCAATCATTTCTAATCAAGATCTAATGATCATATATAAATTATGAAGAATTCTTCAACATTCTATTAATACTGAATTGAATTTCTATATGGAATATCACCTCCAAACTAATGGCCAATATAAAAGGACTCCTTAGACACTTGAGGACATGTTGATGGAATGCCTAATGGAATTTATAGGTGTATGGGATCAACACCTCCCATTAGTTGAGATCTCATAAAATAACAGATTCCATATGATTATTCAAATGGAACCATATGTGGACCTATTTGGGAAGAAATGTAGAACTAATTCTTTTTGTGATGAAGATGGTGGTATAAATATACATGGTCCCAATACTGTTCAAGAGGTGATAGAAAAGTTTCATTCCATCCAACAACATATAAAATCATCCCAGAGTTGGAATAATAGTTATGCTCACAACTGCTAAAGGGACATGGCGTTTGATATTGGAGACAAATTTTTCCTTTAGATATCACTATGGAAGAGATTCATGTCATCTGGAAATAAAGGGAATATAATTCCTAGGTATATTGGCCCATTTGAAATCCTTGATCTAATAGAATTTGTGGCTTATCAGCTATAACTTCTACTGAATCTGGATCAAGTTCATGATGTATTCCACATATCACTCTTGAGTAATTACATACATGATCACTCATATGTAATGAATCTAGAGGTGGAATAACTGAAACATGACCTCTCTTATGAGGAGAATCTAGTAGAGATCTTGGACTATAGAGAAAAAGTTAAAGGTAACAAGACAACTCACCTTCTCAAAGTGTTGTGGAGGAACCACAAGTATGAAGAGGTGACATGGGAATTAGATGAAACAATGAAAAAAAGTACCCTAACTTATTCTCAACTAAGAATATGAGTTGAAATTTAGGGGATGAAATTTTTAAAGGGGGGAAGAATGTAGTAACCTAGGATTTTTAAATGATATTTTTTTGCTAAGAAAGTGAGTTTTATGTTATAAAATATTATACACATACAAAATATTGAGGAACCAACAAAACCTTATTTAATTAATATATATCATTACATTAGTCAGTAGTGAAAACTAATAAATTGAAGAACATTACAATCAGACAAAAATATAAAATAGAAAAGCCTAAATGGGAAAATATAGATCACCACAATCTTCTAAAATCATATCCCCCACATCCAATACTATAGAAATGAAAAAAATATAAGTAAACCAATCAACAACTTAGAAAATGATAATATAACCTTATGAGGAATTGTAATGAATATTGAGTGAAAGAATGAAGTTCTATTTATAGGGAGAAATACGAATTTTGGAATAGTAATATGAACATTGGTAAAATATTATCATTGGTCAATATAAATGTTAGTCTATTTGACCATTGGTAACTGTACCCATTGTTAGTAATTTTACCATTATAATTAGTTTTTATAAGTAGTAATCACAAAGGAAAATTGATGTAAAAAAGATAAATAGTGGCCACAACTAGTAGATTCATACTATCTGAATCCCATTAGTCAGAACATGGGAGGGATATAACATCACTAGGGTTCACCATTGACCAATAAAAATTTGATCTTCAATAAGTGAGGCTTTATAAAAATAAACTATTAGATAAGTTCTTGTTAGTGGATATTACCCCTTAGCCAATGTTGTCCAATCCACCCCATGAAACTGTTGAAATAGTGGGTTCCCTAGACCCAACTATGTAGTAATTTTGATTACCATATCATGTGTATAGTTAGATAAGCATGATGATATCTTACCGTTATAGTGCATACTTTTCTGTGTCTACTATAATAATGGTAATGTCCAAAGGTTAATTGTCATTTCAAGAGGTTATAGCAGATCCAAGGCTATAATGAGAACCTCAATATACAATGAAATTGATCTTAAATATATGTTCTATAGTCTAGACACATCTTACTGACTGGACACAATAGATGTCTGACTATCAGGTGTTGGGGGCTCATAAGCATTGAGACTTCTTCTCATTAAGTTTGCACTTGGTGATCTCTAGTAGTGAGATCATGAGGACAGACCCTTCAATATGAACACCACATTTTTTGGGTGTCATTGGTTGTTCCTATCTACGGACATGTGTATTGGTCTCCTGAATTGATACAATTACCAATGTATATCATTTAATTACGTACATTTATGCAAGGTGAAAACCATGGCAGTGATGTCGTGGCGAGGTAGTTTGTGTTGGGTGCGTCGTTAGTGGTATGACGTTGGTTGAATGGTCAAGAAAGGATTTGTCGCTTCCAAGTTTAGGAAGTTTCATATCTCAGGCCTGGTTGATCAGGATGGTGCCGCCTTCATAAGTCTTTGGATAAAGAAGTAGAAAGGAAAATCCATCTGGATAGATCAAAATATAATAAAGCAAGATAAGGATAATGACACAAGAGTGCATCCTGCTTTATCAGATATCAAATGATAAAGAGATTGTAGTATACAGTCAGTGTTCATAGGATGGTAGTCATTGCTATGACTATCCTTATCTCTTTAGGGGCCATGATGAGTTGATAGACTCCACTCTTGGTCTATGGATTTTATTCACTGTTATCGAGATAAGGGCCTAGGGGGTCACACACAATAGCGTATTCAAGAATCTGCACCTATTCAGTTTAATAGGTATATGGACATAGTGGGCCCCGCCACGGGGTCCGAGCGTTGTCCAAGTTATCGATCACCAAAATAATTAAATAAATTCATTAATATTCAAGTTACGAATATTTGGGATTGAATTTATTTAATATATTTACGAGTTCAGTAAATACAAGAAAATATTAATCTAACAAATATTATTTTAATATTCAAGGTTCATTTAATATTAAGCGGGACAGCGAGTCGAGTTAAATGGCTCGGATTTTATCATGTAATATTATATATATATATATATATATATATATTACAAGTATGTGATAAAATATATAAATAATATTGACGCAATTTTTATGTTTTCATAGTTATTTATTTAGTGGACGTGGAATTAACGGGGGGACGGGGAACCCAACTGGGTAATTTCCATAATCCGTTATAAATAGAGGAGAGGGGATCTAGTGAAAGTACTATTCATGCCATTTTTTTCCAGAGCTCCTCTCTCCTCCTACTCTATAGAGAGAGAAGCTCTCGATCCGAGCTCGGACCGTGTTTCTCCTCACGAATCACAAGGTTGACGAGGCGGTGATCGTCGGGACGTCGAAGATGTCGTTGAATCGTCGCGCTAGCACCCAGAGTTCGATGATCGGCATTCCCGCATATTTTTGAGGTGCATGTGGTTGATCTAGAGGAATCCTACTATGGATCCTTCGTGCAACGATCATCGTCGACAAGTAGCGGTCGACAATAGCTTCGAATATGCAACGGGTATGTTTTCATTTTTATTTCTATGCTCTTAATAATTTACACGAGATCCTTGGACCTCTACGGGGCTCGAATAGTCGGCGAAGACAAGTTTCGTCGTTCCGCCGATGAAAAATTTTAAAAACCCCAACCACCAGCTTCCACTGTGGGCCCCGGAAACCTAACAGTCATATCAGAGCCAATCGCGTAGATTTTCTGAGCCAAATAAAATTAATTTTCATAAAAATTATGTAGAGGGTTTAAAAATGGTCAAAACGGATCGAACCGCATTTCAATCTGATTTCGAACAACCAAGATATAGTCATTCAAAATTTCTAGAACGAATCGTGTTCGTGTTTTTACTCGGGTTTTAATTTTTGTTGATTGTTTCCGTTTATCAGAAATAATATAAGTTTTTAAGAAATTTTAATTATTATAATTATAATTATTATAATTATAAATATATATATATATATAATAATATAATTAATTATTATTATAATATGATTACAATAACAATAAATTATTATTATATTATAATAATTTAAGTATTATTATAATAACAGGCTATTATATAGTCTTTTGGAATTTTTTTAAAGGGGACAAATACTTAGAAATAAGTCTTTATTTATTTAAAAAAATATGTAAAGGAGGACCCCAAAGGGGGTCTTCCCGCATGGAGAATCAAAGAAAGACCCAAAGGGGTCTTGCTGCCTCTTGCAAAACAAATAAAAGGCACGAAGACTTTTAAAGAAAAGGGGAAGGGGGCGTGGGTCTTCTGTGTGGAAGAGAAAACAAGCAGAAAAAACGAGGGGGCATGTTGCGTGGAAACAGCAAGCACAAAAAAAAGGGAAACAAACAGGGGTCCGAGCGGACCCCTTGCTCCTCCTGTACGGCACGCAGTGGGGCCGTTGAAACCCTATTGGTGCCGCCCTCCACCACTTATGCCAGCTCCGCGCCGGTCCGCCACCGTCCAGCCGCCTCCGCCGGAGCCGCCCCACTCTCCCTCGGGATGCTGCACACTGCACCAAGGAACCGGACAGCGCCGCGCAGGCGCTCATTCCGCACAACTGCAGCACTGGGACTCCATCGGGCTGCCTCCATGTCTCCACCCCGACCCCGGGTCGGCCCTCCCTTCAGAGCCAGACCGGATTTTGCTAACCGCCCTGAGACCCTGTCGAAACCCTGTGCCGGACCGCCTCCAGCCGGCCGCCCCAAACTCGCCGGACGGGCCGCGCCGCGCCATCCTGCCCGTCCCAGACCGGACAGCCATCTCGCTGGCTCGCTGGAGTAGCGGGCTGCTAGCAATATGGCTGGCCGGCTTCTTTCCCAGCCTCCATCCGCTCCCCTCGGACTATGCCGGGAGATGCAGCCGTTGCGGGAGTCGTTGGATGCCGAGGTCACGCCGCGGTCAAACCGTGGTACCCTATTCCAGCACGACATCCCATGGCGGTACGCAGTCATGCCGGACTCCTCCCCGGCTAGATGTCCAAGCCCTGGCCAGAAGCCTCCCGGTTACCTCGCGCTGCAGGACCCCACAGCGCCGCCTTTACAGCTAGGCTCCCACGGGTGTCCTTGCTTCCGGCCGCCACCCGGTCCTCCTAGCGAGCAGGTAACCCCTCAGGTTAAGTTAAATCAATTAATATAATTAATTAATTAAATTAATTAATATATTAATTGTAGTGAAATAAATTTTAATACCCTGATAAAATTAATTCAATTTAATTATTAAATTGAATTAAGTTAAATTAATTTAATTTTGGCATGAAAATTAAATTAATTAACAGACCGATAATTAATTAAATTATTTGAATTATTTAATTCATTTAATTTAATTAAATATACCCTCGTATTTATTTATGCATTTTAATTTTTAATCACGCTTTAGTTACCTGCCTACTGGTCTTGAGCACCACCCCCAGAATGTCAATTTTTAAATATTTATTTAATTATTTATTTAAACTACGTGAGATGTGTGTAATTAATTAAAATACGGTCTGCGCATCGTCAATTTTTTTCGGTTAAAATATATAAGGACCTACATATCCAATTGATTTGATGTACATTTATACCCCAATCCCCCTCGATTGTGTGCGAGTATTCTTGTATCATGGACGGAGACGATGCAAAGACGAATGACGTGTTCCCTGCCAAGTCGAGGCGGTGCACGTTAATGAAGACGGTGCAAAATGACACGTGGATTCCACCAAGACGAGGCGATACTCCAAGATGTGACGTTGACCCCGTCAAGACATGTTGATGCTATAGAAGACCATCAGACATACATGATAGGGCAAGCTGCATTTTGAGTCAAGCATCGACTTAGGTACGATGCGCTTAGGTCGTTTAGATGCTCAAGACCAGTCGGGTAGTAGTTTTACCTTTATTCATTTATTTATTATTTTATGCATTTTAGAACAGTGGGAAAAACACATAAAATAATAAATAATAAAATGCATAAAGAAGCAATGTTTGATTTCTATTGATGTTCAGTTGTGAGCGCGACAACGTAGATGAACAGAACTAATATAAATGGATTACATTCGTCGAGAGAAAAAATAAAACCCTCAAAGAAAATATTAAGTCACAAACAGCCTTCCATCATTCAAGTTTGAACAAAACCGGGTGTTCGAGGTGCCGGTTCATGCCTCAGCTGAGGGTGCCTCTTACTACCGGGGAGTTTTTTTATTTTTGTGGTGGGTCAACTTAACTAAAATTGTAGCAAAGTTATATCCTTGGCTAGTTTGTTGTAATTTTAGAGGCAATCATTGAGTAAATCATTAAATAATTTTGAATTTTGGACTTCACTCAACAGATCAAGGAACCGAAAGTTAATGTGGTTGGCCAGCCAGAAGCCTACCTTGGACCCTCCGAGTAGTGGCGTAGCCCTAGATTGTAGACTATGATGGAGGTTCAGGGATCCTTTCCACTAGAATACACAAGATTATTCCGATTCTAGTACAGAGGGTTCCTAGAATTCGAAAAATTAGTGGGAGACATTTAATGATTAAATAATCAGTAATGTCACATTAGGTAATCACATAAAAGTACAATCTGCTAAAGTATATTTGTATATAATGGAAATCAATACCATAATAAAACTGCGATAGACGATGGAAAAAGTTAATGTCCAAACAAGAACGAATTTCCTAAATGTGGTATAGGCGCTTGGACATATTACTACTACAATGGAAATTCAAGGTGCTTGTGTCCCAACCTGTTAAGCCACCTCAAAAAGCGAGGGTGTAAAACTGCTTACAGGATAATCATGAAACAATCATATGATGGTTTTTTCATAATTCTATCATCAACGTCTGATGTTAGTCGTGGTCGCTACATCAAGACTTGGATGATGATTACATGTAGTCTCATGTCCAAGATTCTTTCGAGGAGAAAGTGATGCAAGATTTTAATGTGATGGTTGCACTCGATTTTTGAAAAGTGAAAGACAGTTCACAATCTTTCATGTCATCCCATTCTTATAAATTTTACACCCAATTACTCTAGTTTCTTTTAAAGGTACAAACGAATGGCATAGAGTAAGCGCTTCATTACCGCTAAGGTATCATTTTCCAAGTAATAAGAATATTAGAGATAACACCATATTTTATTCTTATGGCGAATAAATTGAATGACAGGGCGAAAATACCTATGACAAGTTACACAAAAGGCACCTTCTTCATGTCCTTCAATGAAAAGTGGTTAGTTATTTAACAGGAGGTTATTTTCATCACATAATGAAATAAATTCATGGATTTTTAAAAACTGATATACAACAAGCAAGTAATCGCTTCTCGTTCTGTTTATATTCATCAAATATATTAATGTTTCTAACATACTTCTTGGGTATTAAAATACAATATGATTTTCACATATATGTATTGAAATACAATAACCAAGAAAGTAGAGAAACATTACTAGAAGTAAAGTGTCTTATCTAAGCAGTTGAGAAAGGGTGATTCCTAAGTCAGCGGGGAGAAACACATAAATTCTAATTGCCAAATGATTGATTCAAATTGAACAAGTTGTTGAATATAACCAAAAACATTTCTCTGATGTGCCCATTTGGACATGATGAGTCAGTATTCCATGTTTTGGAATGTATGTTGTTTGAGGTAACATACTCAAAAAATAGTTCACTACTATTTGAATCAATGGAAATACATGATGAATATAAAATGTAAGACCTACCCAGTTGTGGAAATGTGATTCTTTGTCAAGTAAAACTAAAAGCGGACATCAACTATATACCCATTATGGTATTTAGGCTCGGCACAGCTAAACACCTATGGTATAATTGACATCTTTAGTTTAAACAAAGAATCCTTTGAAAATAATGGTACGCCACAAAGCTTTCGAGGATAGTTCAACACAAGAGTGTGAACTGTTCCAAAGAAAGCTAGAGGTAAAGATACTTCATAAGATTCCTTTAAGTCGTTAAAGAATGTACCAATGATGTATAGTTTGGTCAGAATATATGAGTTGCTTTGGATTGGTAGGCCGAAGAATATCTTGACCAAGCAATCATCGATCATGATAATGTAGCATGGAGTAATTTCTAAATGCATTTTACCTTATCTACATCACCATGATGACGTTCATAAAGAGGATCAATGATAAAGTCTTACATATTAACATTGATCAACAAACATGTAGCGTGGAGCAATTCTTAAACGCATATGTTACACATCAAAGTTATGATGTAAGTTGTATCAATGATGTAACTTGTGGAAACTTCCATCATATTTCAAAATTTTATTTGAAAATAACAGAGTAAACCCACAATCACATATGACAACTAAAATGAAAAATGGATATCATACGAGTCGCAGTATAATGGAAATCCATTATTTCATAAATCATGTGTTTGGATTCAAAAAGTTTGTTAAGAAATAAACAAACATGCATCAAGTTGAACACATGGTGCATCTAAGTAATTATCCTAACAGTTGCTAAAGATATTACCTAAATCCTTAAGATAGAAAAGATGTAGTCAAGTATTAGACAACATTTCTATAAAAGGGTACACATATCTATTAGAGATAGTGGGAGATGAATTGACTTGGATTTAGTCAATGATCGAGATGCACAAATGGTTGGCATAGGGAAAAAGTTCCACAAGTACATGTGGAATAGGAATGTTCCAGAGACACATACTGCGTAGGAAGTATGAAACCATGGTGATGGTTTTATATTCACCGGGGTTGGTGATATATTATTCATTGAGAATAATAAATCCTACAAGTAAGCAGTATAAGGCAATGAGCTAAGATTGACAAGATCAACTAAAATTCAATAATGGATTCCATGTATCAAAATGCAATGGGGCTTATAAATTGAATACTACGGTGGGTATTCAAATGAAATGATACATGGATGGTAAAAGTATAGTACCAATAAGGCACGATTGGTTATACCAAGTCGGTACGCCTAAATCTATTAGAATTTTACTTGTCATATCCAAACTTCTGAGATCCTTTTATTGATCATTCGATGTCAAGTTCATCTTTCGTGGAAGGTGTTTATACGACGCAACCAGAAAGAGATGATGACATCAGATGATTCCAATAAAGTTTGCAAGTTACTGAAATCTAGTTCTGGAATAAATTAAACAACAAGATCTTAGAGCATTCATTATAAATGAATCTTTGTCTTGTGTCTACCAAAGGTTAGTGGGAGCGCCAATGTTTTCCAAATGAAATATGTTCTACAACATATGGAAAACATAATTTGATCTTATAGTTAGATAAGATTGGGTTAAAAACAATTCTCCAATGATTGACTTTAAGTAGCAACCTAAGTTCTAGGGAACAGGATCCACTGAGGTAGATCCAAAGGTTGTTTGGTCCTAGTTAATCTTGTACATATAGTGAAATTGTATTAAAAATACTAGTTGGAACAATTCAAGTTCAGAATTGTTTCCTATGTCACATGGCTTAATCTCTCCAAGTTAACATGTTCGGAGCATGTGTAGAGATTAAAGTTGTGAATTGATACCATATTCTTTAGTGATTGATCAATCACATATGCCATATTTTGTACAATAATTGATACTACCAGGATATAATTTATTATAGGCAGATATCAATTATTTCCAGGAGCGCTGCAAGTGAGGCAGTCAGAACTATCATCTTGTACATCGAAAAGTACAAATGATATGTACCTGGAATATGGAGAGGAAAGTATACTAGTTTTGGTGGGACACAAACTAGTAATCCTTAGATCAATTTGTTCCAGTATCTTATTTAGGCAGAGGAGATGAGCGAGTCAAGATCATAAAATCTTGTGGTAGCCATACCTACAAATATCGAGTACGTTGTAGCCTCTAAAGCAGCTAAAAAGCAATTGTAAATCGCAATGATTTTTTCTTGTTCTTGGATTCACACCTAGTGAGAAAAGTATTATCATAATGAGAATTATGATATTCTAACTAGCCAAGTTGTCAAGTTGTGACAATGTACAGAAGTAATATACTCGGGGATACCCTATCTTGAGAAGTTTTACTCAAGCATATGAGGTCGCATATAGCAGATACGCCACGCGGTGAAAACGTGGTAGGCCCAGCAGTTAAAACCATTACCCATTAGAAGCATGGTATTAATCATCTGAGTAGCTAACAGGTTTAGTTAGAATGTTGGCTCTAGTGCAAGTGGGAGTGTTAAAATAGTGGATGCCCTAGACCCAACTATGTAGTACTTTTGATTACCGTATCATGTGTACAGTTAGATATGCATGATGATATCTTACCATTATAGTGCAGACTTTTCTGTGTCCACTATAATAATGGTAATGTCCAAAGTTTAATTTTTGTTTCAAGAGGTTATAGCAGATCCCAGGCTATAATGAGAACCTCGAGATACAATGACATTGATCTTAAATATATGTTCTATAGTCTAGATACATCTTACTGACTGGACATAGTAGATGTCTGACTATTAGGTGTTGGGGGCTCATAAGCATTGATACTTTTTCTCTTGAAGTTTGCACTTGGTGATCTCTAATAGTGAGATCATGAGGACAGACCCGTCAATAGGAACACCACATGTTTTGGGTGTCATTGGTTGTTCCTATCTACGGACATGTGTATTGGTCTCCTGACTTGAGACCATTACCAATGTATATCATTTAATTACGTACGTTGATGCAAGGAGAAAACCATGGCAGTGATGTCGTGGCGAGGTAGTTTGTGTCGGGTGCGTCGTTAGTGGTATGACGTTGGTTGAATGGTCAAGAAAGGATTTGTCACTTCCAAGTTTAGAAAGTTGTATATCTCAGGCCTGGTTGATCAGGATGGTGCCACATTCATAAGTCTTTGGCCAAAGCAGTAGAAAGGAAAATCCATCTGGATAGATCAACAAATAATAAAGCAAGATAAGGATGATGACACAAGAGTTCGTCCTACTTTATAAGATATCAAATGACAAAGAGACTATAGTACACAGTCCGTGTTCGTAGGATGGTAGTCCTTGCTATGACTATCCTTATCTCTTTAGGGGCCATGATGAGTTGCTAGACTCTGCTCTTGGTCTGTGGATTTTATTCACTGTTATCGAGATAAGGGCCTAAGGGGTCACACAGAACAGTGTATTCAAGAATCCGCACCTATTCAGTTGAATAGGTATATGGACATAGTGGGCCCCGCCACGAGGTCCAAGCATTGTCCAAGTTTATGATCACCAAAAGAATTAAATAAATTCATTAATATTCACGTTATGAATATTTGGGATTGAATTTATTTAATATATTTACGAGTTCATTAAATACAAGAAAATATTAATCAAACGAGTATTATTTTAATATTCAAGGTTCGTTTAATATTAAGCAGGATAGTGAGTTCAGTTAAATGGCTTGGATTTTATCACGTAATATAATATATATATATATATATATATTACATGTATGTGAAAAAATAAATAAATAATATTGACACAATTTTATGTCGTCATAGTTATTTATTTAGTGGATGTGGAATTAATGGGGGGTCGGGGAACCCAACCAGGTAATTTCCATAATCCGTTATAAATAGAGGATATGGGCTCAAGCGAAAGTACTATTCATGCCATTTTTTTCCAGAGCTCCTCTCTCCTCCCGCTCTCTAGAGAGATAAGCTCTCGATCCAAGCTCGGATCGAGTTTCTCCTCATGTATCACAAGATCAACGATGTGGTGATCGTCGGGACGTCGAAGATATCGTTGAATTGTCCCGCTAGCACCCGGAGTTCGCCGATCGGTGTTCCCGCGGATTTTTGAGGCGCATGTGGATGATCTAGAGGGATCCTGCTATAGATCCTTCATGAAACGATCGCCGTCAAAAAGTAGCGGTCGATAATGGCTTCGAATATGCAACAGGTGTGTTTTCATTTTTATTTTTGAGCTCTTAATAATTTACGTAAGATCCTCGGACCACTCCAGGGCTCGGATCGTCAGCGAAGACAAGTTCCATCGTTCCGCCGACAAAAAATTTTAAAAACCCCGGCCCACCGACTTCCGCTGCGGGCCCTGGAAACCTAACAGAAACTACCAACCTCGTACACCTTACCCTTAGGGTGTACATTGGTTTAATAAGTGGTTATATGTCTAGGACTTAGTAACCTAAAGTTAGATTTATTTTTTATAAACAAAATTTTTATTCTATCAATATCTATTTTAGAAATTTTTTGTTTAACAAAATATTTTTTTAATTAAGGCCAATTTGATAAATTTATTTTTAGATGAAAATAAAACATAATTTTATTTTTAGAAAATATATACACTTTTATAGTAAATTTGGGTATTATGAATAATATTTTTTTAATAAAATATTCTATTAAACTCTCTAATTTAAATTAAAATGAGAAAATAATTTTTTAATGTCCTGGAAAATTTTTGTAAGTTTCAGAAATTTGATTGTCTTAAAAACTGTTATTTCTTAGTTAATAAGGTTGTTTATATTTAAATTTTAAAATTATTATATTTATAAAAAATTGATAGAATAAATATTATATATGAAATCATCATGTCAAAATTAGGTTATGGTAAATTTTTGATAATTTTCTAAAATACATTATTTTTCATTAGATAATAAGAAAAGCGCTTTCGGTTTTTGGTATGTTTTATGACTTCATATTTATTTAATAATGATGTAATAATTAATTAACATCAATACAGGACCAAAAATATTTTATTTTATTAAAATTAAGTATTTTAATAGTTATTAATAAATTTCAAAATCTATAAGTTTCTTTCCAAATTCTAAATTAGAAAATTTTATTTTAAAACATTATTTTGTGGGAAATCTACATTTCCAAGTCCAAATAAGTATTAAAAAAATTTGGATCTAATGGATTAAAATATCTTAAAAAGTGACTCAAATGTACAAAACCATGAGTAAAAACCATAGGTAATCCAATGGTTTTTCATTTTCCATTACTTATATTTCCAAGTCTTATATTTGAAAATTATTAAATAGTTTCTCCACTTCTTCTATAAATACCCACCCATTTCACCATTACCATTCACTCCATATTCATCCTCCAAAAAGTACTGGTCTTTTTCCTCACAAGTTGTAAACTTTCGATGTCCTTAACCCCCCAAGGTTCCATCTTTAATATTTAGGATAAGCACTTCAAGGTAACGGAATTCTCATAATCTTCTTTTCTATTCAAGTAATTATTTTGTATACCTCTTTTAAAGGGTAAATTACATTATATTCTTATGATTTTAATCATACCCTTACTGCTAAAATAATTTTTTTCAATGGGAGATATTCATTCCCTCTTTTTTTTACCATTTTCTAAATCCATGTTTTATACCCATCATGATTCTGAATTTATTTCTCAAATTTCTCTATTTTACATAATAAATTATTATATTTTGAATACCCAAACCATTTATTTATACATGGATATTAAACTAAATTTAATTATAATTTATTTTTTTAGGTATTTAAATATATGAAACCCACATTCCCTTTCTGTGGGTTAAAAATGATGTTATTTTCAAGACATTAAACACTTACATACTCAATACTTATATACGAAACTTGTACTTTATTATCCTCAAGTTATTGAAAAAATTATTTATTATGATCAGTATGGATCACATGAAATTAAGACATATAAAGGTTTCACCGTGATAGAACTCTAATACATTGGTTAAAGAATTATTCTCTATAGATGACATGTTTTACGTTACTTGGGTGAATAACCATAGTAATCTTGATTTAGGACACCTTGGTGATAAACCATAGTGATATTATTATGAATTCCTCATTTAAATGTTCTATACACACATCCATGTTAGTATTCATGTTGTTTTTATTAGTATATACCTCATTTTCTCTTGATCATGTTATATTGTTCTACCTCATGTTCTTATTGATATGCCTCATAATCACATGCTAAATGTATATTTTTCTTATTACCTTACTGGGCTCATTCTCACCCCTTTCCATTTATGTTTTTCCCCGGTATATGATATATAGTAAAGTTAAATTAGGGTGAACCCATAAAGAATCCTTTCACATGGATTAGAAGAATTTTTTTGTTTTCATGTGTTATGTTCCTAATTTCCAAAAAATAAATCATTAAAAGATCAGGTGTTTTGTTCGTTGTAATGAAAATATTATATAATAAAAAATTGGGATGTCATTGTTGGTATACAAGGAAGGTTTGGTTATTTTTTTAAATTTGGACTTGAAAACTTTAGTAAGATCCCTAGGGATATGTCTAAATATAGTAAAAAATATTGTAATTTTGGTGAAGTATTAAATTAGTGGTTTCCAAGAAATGAAATCTCTATCTGGATACCACAAAGGGATGTGTCTCTAGAATAGATGTACCTTGGTGTAACAACCTTTAAAACTGTACTGATATAGACTAGATCCAGAACTGGTTCATGACAATGGGTCTTACTATATGCATGGTTTGACACTCCCAGGGGATATGTTTGGTTAATCATAAGATTTTTATGAACCATTCTGTTGGATATATAGAAAATATAATTAATATCAGAGGATATTAATGAATAAAATATTTATGAATTATTTTTTATGACATAAAATCCCTTTAAAATTTTAATATTCCTAAAAGTGACATGCTTCTCACTAAGGTTTTATTCTTTTAGAAAAATAGTAGGAAATAAGAGGAACTGAAAAAATGATGTGTGGAATAGATGATACACTGATGGATTTCCTAAAATGATGGAATTAGTAATAGAAAACTTCAAAGGTATGTTGAATTAACTATCTCAAGTTATGAATAATAACTTGAATCAATTTGAGTGACTAGATTCACCTTGAAGGGAACAACATTCTGTTGAGTCCTTCATACATCAATGACCACCTTAATTTATTGGATCTACTAACCCATTGAATTTTGAACAATTGAATACCTTTATAAAAAAAGATCATTTCTTTAATCCACTATTAAAATCAATAAAAAGTCACCATGTAAGTATACCACTTAGAAGGATAAGATGATTGGTGGTGGACATTCATTAGAAACACTAAGACAAGAAGGTATATTGATGTAATAGAGTGGTAAGAGTTCAAGGTAATCTTTTTCAATAAATATTTTCCACATTCAATGAGAAAACAATTAAGAAGGAATTCTTAGAGATTAACAAAGAGGAAAATTAATTAGTGGGAATATATGAAATGAACTTTATATGAATTTCTTGGTGAACCTCTAGCTTTGTTATGGATCCTAAGGGAAAGGTCTATAGATTATTCAATCGACTCAGACCCCATATTCAGTGGAATTTATCAAATCAAGACTATGAAATCTATGAAGAGATATTGGGGAGTTATATGATGGTTGAATTTTTGTTTGGAGAGACATAGTGGTCACATAGGTCAAATAAAACAAATATAGAAATGGATCTAAACTCAAGGTAGAATTTCGATTATAAAAGAGGAGGAAAAGAAGTGAAACTTCTCATGTACAAAAAATGTGGGATGAAGCATTTGGGAAACTATTTTCTTGGGAGAAAAAAGTGGTAAAAGTATAGAAGAGATAGAAATATATCTTAGAAATGTCGCGGTGAGCTGAATCCTCACCTTCTCAACACTAATGATGAAGGGAAGATGGTGAAAACCTATTATAAAATTTTTATTAAATAAAGGAATGCATACAACACGAATTAAATAAAGTAATTTATATCATGGATATATCAATGAGTGTAGCATCCACAACATCATTTGGAGCCTCTAATTCATAAATCATGATAGAAAATGCTTGAAATTTCTCCCATGTGCTATGTTTAGGTTTATGGTTATTTCTCTCCATTATCTTCTGATTTGGACATTGATTGGAAAAGTTCCTACTACAAATATGGCTTTTATCAGTGCTAGAAAAGTGCATTAACAACACTAAAAAAAGAGTTGTTAATCGAGGTGAAGATAAAGGGGGGTACCTTTTATCATCGCTTAGAAAATAACTGATAAAGACCCCTTTTATCAGCGCTAAAAAAAGCGCTGATAAAAGTCTCCTTTTATCAGCGCTAAAAAAACACTGATAAAAGGGGTCTTTTATCAGCGATTTTTTAAAAGCGCTGATAAAAGTAAAAATAATAAAAAATAATAAGAAATAATTTATATTCAGGGGAGATTTTAACAGTGCTTGACCCCCCTTTTATCAGCTCGAGGCGGCCCCTCCCACTCTTATGTGCTACCCTTGCTCGCGCGTCCCAGACATGCGCACACACTTCCTTGCTTCCACCCGAACTCGAACCCGCGACCTCCCCCTTGCGCGCATGCACCTTTACCACTAAGTCATTTATTTTTTTTCTATTTAATGATACATCTATTTATTTATATATATAGTTATATTTATTTGTATATTAATATATATTCATATTAATATAAATATATTTAGTTATATTAATACATATATGTTTATTCATATATTAGTATATATATATTAATTAGTATATTAATATATATTTATATCTATTTATATATATTGGTAGTTGCAATTTTTTATCCGTATATTTATTTTTATATTAATATATATTTATAAGATTAGTTTTAAATACATTTATAAAATATGTTTTTTATGTGTGTTTATAAATAAATAAATACACACATATATACATACATATATACAACACACACACAAATACACACACACACATATATATATATTTACGAATAAATACATATATATGTGTGGGTGTGTGTGTGTATTTTAAAAGCCATATAATGTTAAAATGACCATCACTTCTAATATAGAATCCCTTTTTAACTCGAAAACCATTCAAATCGAAGAAAATGAAATAATCTTAGATATGATATGTGGTACAGGCCTAACGGACATTCGGATCAAAAGTTATACATGTTTTTCATGTTAAATAAATCGGGGTATCCCGACTAAAAACTCAGTTTTGGATGCTTTATGGGCCTTTTTTGGCCTCAAAAAATGTGAAATAAGTTTTACTTAGGTCACAGGCATGTAGAGCTCATCACAGGATTCGATTTGATATGTTGTATAGCTCAAACGGACACCCTGATCAAAATTTATGGTAGTTTAACGTTTGAGTTACATTTTCAACTTATTTTAGATCTTTTATTAATTTTTTTGATTTTTTGTGTCCTAAAATTGCTATTAAATGATTTTTAATCGATAATAATTAGAAAATTATTAATTAATTATATTTTTTTTAATATTCTAAATCCATTTTCACTAAATTTCTTATATATTAAATGTAATATTCTATTTATACGTATATTTAAAAAAAATAGTAGATTTATATCAATATAAATATACTTATATAACAATATATTATTTTTCATGAAAATTTTTTTTTTGAAACATTAAATTAATCAGTGCTAGGAAAAAGCGTTGATAAAGCCCCCCTTTATCAGTACTACTAAAAAAAGCACTGATAAAGGGTCCCTTTTAACTGTGCTTTTTTTAGCGCTGTTAAAGGCCCCCATTTATCAGTGCTTTTTTTAGTGCTGATAAAGGCTAGTGCTTCCCTTGCCTATTTTTTTAGTAGTAGATCTTAGAGGGATTATCCTACTATCAATAGAATATACAAACTCTAGTATTTACTTTGGTGACTAAACTATCATCACAAATCAAGTAGTCATTCCCATAGTGGAATTTAACACTATACTAGGGATGGACTGGTTCTTAAAGTATAATGATAAGATCACCTACAAAGAAAATTTAGTACTCCTGAATGGAAAACCTAGAGTTATTTAGTAAGTATAGATATCTTGTCCTGATATTTTTCTAGAAGAACCTCACATAGTCTTTTTTATGGAGATGATCAGTGAAGAGGGAGTGGGATGTGAAAGTATAAGGATAAAAAATATATGTATCATTCATGACTATATTGAAGTATTTTCTAAAGAGTTACCTAAACCTACCCTAGAAATAGAGGTATAGTTCTCCATTTAACTCATACCTAGATCCTTGATGATATTTAAGACCACATATGGAATGAAAACTGTAGAGTTAGAGTAATTAAAGAAACAACTTCAAGATATTTCAGAGAAGGTGTTTATATGACCATGTGTGAATCCTTGGGGAAAACCTGTTAACTTTTTAGTGAAGAAGGTTAGATTAATGTGTTTATTCATTTATTGTAGAGAACATAATGGAATCATAGTGAAGAACAAGTATCCTCTCATAAGGATTGATGATTTATTTGATAATATTTTTGGGTCTCAATTCTTCTCTAAGATTAACCTCTGATCTAAGTATCATGAATTAAGGGTTAATAAATAAGATATTCCAAATACTTCTTTCTGAACAATATATGGGCATTATGAGTTTGTTTTTATTCTCTTAGTCTTAACTAATGCTCCTATTATATTTATGGATTTAATAAATAGAGTCTTTAAGGACTACCTTACTAAATTCATTGTAGTTTTTATTGATTATATTCTAATATATTCCAAAAGTCGCAATGAGTATGAGAATCATATAAGGGTTATATTGAAAACTCTGAGGAAGGAGAATCTATTTGGAAAATCTAGAAAATGTCAATTCTAAATGCAAAAAGTTTCATTCTTGCAGCACATTATAACCAATAAAAGAATCTCGATTAACCCTAAAAAGACAAGGGCTATAAAGGAATGGAATCATCCAATAATAGTAACTAAGATTCTTAGTTTCCTTGGTTTATCAGGATATTATAGGAGGGTTGTGAAAAACAATCCATACATTAATAATCCACTAACCAAGTTAACTATAAAGGGATCTATGTTCTTCTATACAAAGTGGTTTGAATAAATTTTCCTAAAACTAAAGAATATATTGGTTACTCCACCTTTTTTAACTCTATCCACTATCAAAGATTGATTTATTATTTATAGTGATTCATCTCTAAAAGGTATTGGGTGAATTTTCATGAAAAATGAAAGGGTAATCACATATGAATCTTGACAGTTAAAACCTCATAAGATGAATAATTCTATGCATGACCTAGAGTTAACTACAGTCATTGTTTCTTTGATTATATATAGTCACTATCATTATGGGTAGAAATGTGATATATACACATACCACCAAAGTTTAATGTATATATTCACATAAAATGAATTCAACATGAGAAAAATGATATGGTTGGAGCTTCTTAAAGAATATGATTATTCAATTCATTATCAACCGGGAAGAGACAAAAAAATTATTGATTAATTAAGTGGTAAATACCTTGTTGTTCTAGGAATGATGGGGATTCTAAGAGATCCATTGATCAATGAACTATGAAGGTTGGATTTCAGAATCATAAGGGAATGGAAATCATCAATCCTAAAAAAATGATTTGTCAAAAATAATTACTATATATGATCATGAGATCTCAAAAAGTAGATCCTTTGATACAAAAGAAGATACAGGCTTTGGAGAGTGGGAAGTTTCTCAAGCTCAATATTGATCAAAAAGATATATTGAAATTTTATGCAAGGATATTTGTCTCATCTATCCCAGAGATAAATAATTAGTTAATGGATGAATCTCATAGCTCAATATTCTCAATAAATCCTAGAAGTAATAAAATGTGTAGATTTTGCCATGATTATTATATGTGGACTAATATGAAAAGGTATATTTTATACTACACTATAAAGTGGTTGGTGTGTCAAAAAGTGAAGGCTAAACAACAACATACTAAATTGGTATTGCATTATTAACCATACCAACATGGAAGCGGGACAAGATCACTAAGGTCTTTTTTATTAGACTTCTAAGAAAATCTAAAGTAAATAATGATATTTGGGATATAGTGGATCTACTCACCAACACTTCCCATTTAATTGCTATTTGGGAAGATTTCTCTCTTGAACAGCTTTCCATGTTATATGTAAAGAAAGTGGGGAGGCTACCTAGGGTGCCACATTCAATCATTTATAATCGTGATCCAAGGTTCACATCTAAATTTTAAAGAATCCTTCAACCTGCTATGAATATTTTATTGAATTTTAGTATGGCCTATCACCCCCAAATTGATTTCCAATCTGAAAGGACTATCCAGACACTTGAAGACATGCTGAGAACATACCAAATGTAATTTAATGGTTGATGGGATAAACACCTAAAATTAGTTGAGTTATTATTCAAAAATATATTCCAATAAAGTATTCAAATTCCCCCTTATGAGGCTCTATATGGGAAGCGATATAGAAATCCTACATGTTGGGATACTATTGGTGAGAAAAAGCAACTTGGGCCTGAACTTTTTCAAGAGATGATAGAAAAGGTTCATGATATCCAAAAACATATAAAAGCTTTTCAGATTCAGAAGAAGATATATTCTGAAAACCATCAAAGGGACTTTGAGTTTGATTTTCGAGATAAATTTTCCTTTGTATATCACTAGGCAAGAGAGCCATGTGATTCATAAATAAATGGAATCTTAGCCCTAGGAAAATTATTCCCTTTGAAATCCTTGATCACATAGGAGTAGTGGCCTGTCAGCTAGAACATACAACAAATATGTCTCATTTTCATGATGTATTCCATGTATATATCTTTAGGAATTAAATATATGATCCCTAAAATGTAAGGAATCTATATGTGGTACAACTGGAACATCACCTATTTTATGAGGAGAAGCTGGTGGAGATCGTAGACCATAGAGACAATGTTCTATGAAAACATTCAACTCACCTTTTCAAAGTTTTGTGGAGGAACCATATACATGAAGAGGAGACATGAAAACCTAAGAAAATAATGAAACATAAATACCCTAATCTATTCTGAACTGAGAATATGAGTTGAAATTTTAGGGGTGAATTTTCTAACAGGGGGAAGAATGTAACAAATTTGGATTTTTAATTGATATTTTTTTCCTTAGAAAATTTTTGTTATATTACATAATATTATACAAGTAAAAAATATATAGTAACCAATAAAACCTTATCTCATTAATATATATCATTACTTTATTCAATTATGAAACCAATGAAAATGAAAAACATTACAATTGGACAAAAAATGGAAGAATACAGATCACCCCAATCTGCTAGAATCATCACCCTCAAGGCAAAAACATTAGTAGTATTATGACAATCAACATCTAAGAAAATGAATATATAAACATAGGATCAATTGTAATGAATATTGAATGAAATAATGGAGTGGTATTTTTAGGGATAAATGTGATCGTTGTAATAGTAATATTATAGTTGGTCTATTTTACTATTGGGAACTATACGCATTAGTAATAATTACACAATTATAATTAGTGTATTTAGGTTGTAATGATAAAAGAAAATTGATACAGAAAGGATAAATGTTGGCACAACCATTAAAGTCATTCCATTTGAAGCCCATTTTTCCTAACATGGGAGAGAGGTAATGTCACTGGGGTTCACCCTTGACCAATCCCAATATGAGCTTCAATAAGTTATTCTTGAACAAAATTTATGATAGTAGAAGTTCAAGTTAGTGTAAATTACCACTCAATCAATGTTAGCTGAGCCATCCCATGAAAATACCACTATTGTGCACATTACCCTTCAGTCGTATGTAGGTGCAAAAGGGGGTTACATGTCCAAGAAGTAGTTAGTTAGAGTGTAATTTTATTTTTATAAATAAAATTTTTATTCCATCAATCTTAGTTTGATAATTATTTTGTATAATAAAATATATGTCTAAGTGAGACCAATTTGATAAATTGATTGTTGGATTCAAATAAAACATTATTTAAATATTAGAAAATATATACACTTTTATTATAAACATAGGCACTCTTGAAAATATTTATTTTAATGAATAATCTTTTAGTACACTCTTATTTAAAAATAATTTTATAATTTCCTAGGAAATTTTTATAAGTGTCAAGAATTTGACTGTGTCTTAAAACAACTATTTTTCAATAAATAAAGGTGTTTATATGTAAAAGTTAAAATTATCATATTTAGAGAATTATTTTGATAAAATAAATATTATATTTGAAGTCAAGGCAACTAAATTTGGTTAGTGTAAATTTTTTAGAATTTTCTAAAATGATTTATTTTTCAGTGAATTGTAAAAAATATAGTTTAATGTTTTATGTATGTTTTAGGAGTTCATATTTCTGTCATAATTATGTAATAATTAATTAACCACAATCCACAACATAAAATATTTTATTTTATTAATAATAAGTATTTTAATATATTTTAATAAATTTATAAACCTATAAGTGACATTCCAAAGTCTACAATGGAAAATTTTATTTTAAAACATTGTTTTGTAGAAAATTTATATTTCTATGTACAAATAAGTATTAAAAAATGGTGTCTAGTTTTATTGGATTATAATATCATAAAATGTGACTACAATTTCCAAAAACATGAGTAATAACCCACGGTAATCCAATGCTTTTTTATTTCCAAAACCTAGATTTCCAAGACCTATATTTGTAAATTATTAAACAATCCCTCCACTTTTTCTATGAATACCCACCCTTTTACCTTTACCATTCACAGCCAATCCATACTATACAAATTTATGGTATTTGTTTCTCCCAAGGATTCACCCCATGGTTTCCCTAGGCCCCTATGGTCTTATCCTTGAGATTTATGAGTAACTCTTCAAAGTAAGGTAATTCTCATAATCTTCTTTTCCATTCAAGTAATTATTTTTGTGCACATATTATGAATTTTATGTTACATTATTTTATTATTATTTTGATCATAGCCTTATTGGTAAAATAATTTTATCTTAATGGGAGACCTCCATTCTCTTTAATTTCACCCTTCTCTAAATCCATGTTTTATACCCGTCATGATGCTAGATTTACTTCACAAATTTCACTATTTTACAAAAGAAATTCTTATATTGTGAATACACAAACAATTTATTTATCCATGGGTATTAACCTAAATGTAATTATAATCTATTGATTTTAGTATTTACATATAGAAACCCCAAATTCCCTTTCCAATGGTTAAAAATGATTTTATGGTAAGTCCTTTAATCACTTACGTACTCAATGCTTTTATATGAAACTCATACTTTATTCCCCTCGAGGTATTGACAAAATGATTTATTATGATCAATGTAAATCACATAAAATTAATACATATGAATTTTATACCCTGATAGTGATCCAATGCATTGGGTAAGGAATTATTCTCTATAAATGACATGTTTTACGATACCTAGGTGAATAACATTTGTAATATTGATTTATGAAACCTTAGTGATAAAACAAGGTGATATGATTATGAATGTCTCATTTAAATGTTATAATGAAATTTAAATTTTATAATTCATGTTTTTTTATTATTATATTCCTCATTTTCTCTTGGTCATGTTATATTTATATACCTCGTGCTCTTATTGATAGACTTCATGATCACAGGTTAAATATCTCCCTTCTTTATTCCATTACTGGGCTCATGTTCACCCCTTCCCTTTGATGTATGTCCCCATAATATTAGATGTTGTAAAATTAAATTAAGGTGAACCCTTTAATAATACTTTCACATGGATTAGAATAATGTTTCATGTTTTCAATTAATATATTTCAAATATCAATGAAGCTAAACTTTAAAATATCTTGTGTTTTTTCCATGTAATAAAATGTTTATGTAATAAAATGTTGGGATGCCATATTTATATATTTCATAATTCATATAAAATTATCCTTGAATTTCAATACATAAACACTTTAATCTTTACACGTCATTATTAAACAACTTACTATACTTCATTATCTTCTTTCTTAGTACATCTTTCCTATGATGTAAAATATGAATCTTTTATTAATATTCACTAAGCACAATTTAATCATGCTTCTTACTTTTAAAATAAAAAAATATATTAAAAATACTATCCCTATCACATATCATTTATACTCTCTTCATCATCAATAGTATAACCATTTATCATAAAACCTTTTTGATTCTATTCACGAGCATCCCCCTTGGGAAAATAATTTCCATAAATACCATACTTTACAAATATAAAAAATTCAACTGTCATTGATACCATAGGGAGACCACTATTCTTATACATTGTGTTAATGGAACATTTCAGTTTTCCTGGTCAATTAGTTTCTTTGTGTCTTTAGTTTTCACACTAAAAACATCATCTTATTCCTCTTATACATTCACTTGGGTGCTTTTTCCAACATTATCGACATATAGGAAATATATTCTTCTTTCCTTTATGGTCTCCACCACCCAATGTCTCAAAAAAAATTTATCCTTCTCTTCTTTGGTGAGTCTGAGATTTGGTTATGGTGAAAGTTGTCAATCATATGTCATGATAACTAATTAGAAATAATCATAATATCCTTGACTCTATTCTTAATTTCATTTTTTTTCTCATCAACACATTCTCTATCACATTAAATGGTTTCCTAGTTGTTCCCAGTTTCCTACATTTAATAAAACCAAAAAGTATAGTGCGAGTGGTAATATTTATAGTGGGAACCCACATAATCCTGAAAATCGTTTATAGGATGTCTAAATCCTGACACCATCTTTTTAATCTAAGAAATGTTAGGTTTAACCTAGACTATTCATGATCATCATCTAGTCAAATCCTTCATGATGGTTCATATGGAAAATGTAATTTTACCAAAGAATATCCCCCAAGACTGTTAAACATGGTGTGATGTAAGGCCCATTTTCGTGTACCATGTGACACTCAATACATGCCCAATGCACTTTTTTAGAATTATTACCCCTAGGTACATTTGTTCTATAGTCACATCCACTTGTACTATATAGAAAGGGATTTATTTATAGGTAAAGCACATAATAACTTCCTTACTAAAACATTAAGATGTTATCATATGCTTAGAATCATCTTGTGGGTTCTTCACTAATGTTTTCTCATCATAGTTTTAAAAGTTTAACTAAACCTCACTCTGATACCAACTGTAAGGACCCAAAAATCACATACATAAATATTTCATCTTAATATATGAATATTAATTATATACCATAATGATCCATGCTAGAAGCATTTAGGTATAGTGCCTTTATAAACTTGTATACATAAACAACTGGTTTATAAGTGAACTATATCATCTCTCACTATGTTCTTCATAACTAGAATCGTTCTATGACATTTCATCAATAATACCTTTCATCATAATCTAGGTAAATGACTCATAATAAAGGGGTAGTGATGTGGCCATTATTTCACAAGTTTTTTCACATCATTTTTGTTGTTAAATTATGTTACAAGCTATTTTTTGACATTATGGTGGTTTATTATCATTTTTTTGTTAATTTATAGTCAGATTAATAAATTACTGTTTTTATAATAAATTTTTTTTTATCATTTAATTTATCAATTTTTTAATCTTTTTATTATTTAATAATGTTTGTTAAAATTTTAATTTTGCTAATTATTATTGATTTTATCAGTTATTTTAATTATTTTATCTACATCTTTATGTTGTCTTTTTATTTTTATTTTCTCACTTTAGTTTTGTTAGTATTTTAAATAATTAAACATTTTAATTATTTTCTTTAAATATTTTAATATGTAATAATACATTATTATAATATGATTGTTTGATAATATTTATTAATTATGTTAATTAATCAATTGGTTAATTAGTTTAAGAAGATTTTAAATATTTTAAACAAATTAATTTTATTAATTTAGTTAATTTAAAATGTGAAAAAAGGTATTTTTTCAATTTTTAAGTTATTAATTTATTCTTTTTTTAATTTATAATGCATAATTTTATTATTATTATTTTCATAGTGATGCTACTTCCATAACATGGCTTTCACTGTAACAACCCGAACTTTTGAATAATATTTGTTTCCTAAATTTGTGTCTTATTTCATTTTATAGTCCACAAAACAATATCCTTTAATTAATAAAGTGATTATAATTAAATGATATTGTTGGGTTTCGATTGTTATATGATCGTTGTTCAATATGACCATTGGTCAATATGACTGTTGGAAACTAAACTCTTTACGTTACAATTATTGTTTATAAATACAAGTGATCTTGGTTAATACAAAAAAAAAGAGTCGATGGCCTCATCTAGTAGACTCGGTCCATACGAAGCCCATATGTCAGATCTTGGGAAGGAGGTAGCATCTCTGGGCTTTGCTCTGGACCAAGCCCAAGTTAAGCTTCAACATGTGAAGCTTGAACGGAATCGCCTAAGGGAGAAGTTCAAGCTGATAGAAATCACCACTCGGGAAATGTTGTTCGAGCCGCCCCAAGATTCTATCACCATAGCACACCTTACACTTAGTTCCTATGTAGGTGTTATAAAGGGCTATGTAACGAGGCCTTAGATACTTTTTGTAATCCATTGGTATAAATAAAATTTTTATTTCTTATTATGTTAAAATTTTTGATTTTCAAATGTACGGATAAATATAGGATGAATATTTTTGATGAATTTTGGAAAAAGGGTATTTCAAAATATTCATGTAAACATTAAATAATTAATAATGTGAAATGATTTTCAAAAAATGGTCTTCTATAGTTGTGATTAGTAAGAAATTTAGAGTCTAATAAGATCAACTTGATTTTTAGTGAATAGTAAACTATGAATAGAAACATATCCTTATGAATAGTAATGAATAGTAAATGGGCCGAAAAATAGAAACTTCACCCATGAATGTATAAATTCCATTTAGACATCTTAAAAGTGAAAAAACAATCATAGTATAAGTTTTGATATTTTTGTATGACATAAATATTTTATTTAAAATTTTATAATTAATTTAATAATTTAAAATTAAAATTTATTTTCATAAAATGTAATCATAAATTTTTACTTTATTATCTTATGGTCATACGATAATTTTATGGGACCTTGATTACTTTTTCAAGGTGTTACAAAACAAGTTATATTTTTAGAGTTGTTTTTTTTAATAAATAAAACATTTATTTAAAAATTAAATTTAAAATATTTATAAAAAATATTTTCACAAAATGGAGTTCATTTTTGAATTCAGATCATTGATATTAGGTTAGGGTTAATTTTTTGGATTTTTCTGAAATAGTTGAATTTTCGATGAATAGTAAAAATACAGTTTGAAGTTTCATGTGTTTAATGACATCATTGATGACATAATCATGATGTAATAAATCTGGTAGACTTTTAAATAGTAATATATGTTATGAGGTGCCCTAAGTAGATAATACCATGGGAAAATACTATGGGAAAGCCCATGGTTTTTCAAATACACCAGATGAGGTGTCCCTTGGAAATTAATTAAATATTCCCTCACTTTCCCTATAAATACTAAGCCATTACCTCATTCATTTCATTCCAAATCATCCTAAATTAATATCTGGTCTTTTTACCTCTCAATGATTCCTCCCAAGGTTCCCTCAAGCCCCCAAGGTCCCAACCATCAAGCTTTCGAAGTTACTCTTCAATGTAAGGGAACTGTTCGCCCTCCTCTTTTAAGTCATGAATTCCTTTATGTTATGTCTTCTAGTTTTCATTTTATTATGAGAGAGTATGTTATTCTATATCATTATTACTGTATATTTTATGTTTAATTTTTGATAGACCCTTTCCACTCTTATCAACTGATTTTTTGAATTTTTAAGTGATGTCGTTAGGCTGCCGAATTTTCATAATAGAAATCGCATCTTCTCTTTTCCTTCCAGTTTTATTTTCATATGGTATTTCCTCCAAACATCCATACCATGATATTATTTATTTTTATTATATATTCATACTTTATTATGAGTTATTTATGATTGTGTGACTCTTTTCCCCTCTCTTTTCAATGTTTTCTAAAACCATGTAATATAGTCGTTATGCTGTAGAATTTTCATCTCAAAATCTCTCTATTTTTCTCAATAACTTATCTTTTATTATTTATGTGAATAACAAAATCTATTTTAATTTCCATGGGTATTCATAAATACATAAAATTTATCTATTTTATTCTATAATTGACATACACATAACCCTCACTCCCTTTCCATGGTTTATAAATTACATAACGATCAAGTTTATAAGAACTATTAAAACGTCACGATTTTTAAATGAAAACCATTTCTTTTATTCTATATGGGTTATTTATGAAATGTTTGATTATGATTTATGTAGATCACATGAAAATAAATGCATATTAAGGTTGTGCCCTGATATCTCTTTTATGCATTGGGTAAAGAATTTAATCTCTATAGATGACAAGTTTTACGATACCTTGGTGAATAACCTTGGTAATTTTTATGAAACCTTGGGGATGAAACTTGGTGATATTGTTATGAATGTATAAATTAAATGTTTTAGCCACATATTCAAGTTTTGATTCAATTTATTTTCATTATGATATTCCTCTACTTCCATTTCTCATGTTTATGTTTTTTATCAAGTTCTTATTGATTACACAAGTAAACTGATTCCCTTGTTTTCCTTATTGGGCCTTCTTCTCACCCTTTCCTTTGATGTATGTCTCCAGGTTATGAGATGAAATAATTTTACTTAGCAAGAATTTATGATGAATCCCTACAAGTGTATTAGAATAATGTTTTATTTTTTCAGGTTTTATGTTTCTGATTTCCAAGACACTAGACTTTAAAGATTCTCTGTTTGTAAAATGTAATGAAAAGTTATGTAGTAAAAAGGCGGGATGCCATAGTCACCTATTCACCTTTAACATCCAAATGAGGGGGTATACAGTTATAATCAAAATAAAGCATTAAATGGTAGATCATGTACTATTTCTCAACATATCCACCACCATCCTTTCTTCTACTATCAGAACTCCACCGATAGCACATCATCCATCGTTGTATCAATCCATCACCAATACCTTGATATACCATTGTACAATCCATTGATAGCCCTTCTGATATTTTTGGCCACATAGATACACTTCTAGAACCTCCCCACACATCCACCATCAACAATCCACCATTGCCTCCATCTTCCACTGGTATATTGAAACTATTATTCCTCCACCCGACATTTACCAGTCTACCTCCACGATCCACCACTAGCCTCTCTATACACTATGTATTATCACCCAACATAGGTGGATATGGATCTATCTGTGTATCCCAAACTAGCCACGATAATCTACACATCTCTAAATGAAATAAAAATCAAAAGCACCCACTAAACCAGATCTTCTCAAATCTTTTCAAGGAAATCTAAAATGAACCTTGATTTGAAGAAATCAAACCCATTGTGTTCTCCTACGCCACCGCTATAGATGGAGAGCACCATGAATGGATATCCAAGTCATTGGTCAATTTTACTTCCATTGTTGTGTTGATCTTGAACCACCATTTAAACACCCCTTCAATTCACCACCCTGATCCTCATAAATCACCTGCCGCTATTGAAGAGGATCATCACTAGTGTCTCCTGAGGCCAAGTCAATGTCGCCTACTAAAGTTGTTGAATCCAGAATCCCACTACTGCTCAAAACCTCTAAGAACCTCCTGGAGTTGAGACATCAAATCCACTACCGCTAGCTGCTGACCCAAGATCCATGGCTTATTGAATAAAGAAACCTCCATCCCCCCTTTGATCAGAAGACCACAGTGGAAGAAAAATAAAAAAACTAAAAATAATAATGATAATATATAATAATAATATACATAATAATAAATATTATTAATATAAAAATAATATTAATAAATATAATTATGATAATAATTCCTATTATTTATATAATATTTAAAAATAATTAAAATTTGTATTTATATATATTCTTATATTTATACTCATAATTATTGTTATTATATATAAATATATTATTTATATATGCAATATTTATTTATATTATTAATACATTTAATTATTTTATTTAATTTTTTTTGTTAAGTAACTAATCAAAACATTAAATAGGTGTTACATGGCCCTAAACATTGAGTATCATTGCATTCTGTTTGAGGGTGCCTGACACTAGTTATTAGAGGAGGAGGATGTACAGTGATGTATATGAGATGTGGAAGATAGAGAGTTTTGACTAGGTGGAGACCGTGATCACATAGATGACATGCACAGTGTTTTTATTTTAATTTTAGAATCCATCATTTGATGGGGAGAACACACAACTAAGAGTAGTGATTGGAACCATGGACTCATACTGAAGGTAGTCGACTTCGAGCTACAGAAAGATGAAAATCATCAAGATATTATTCTTTCTTCTTTCTCACTTTCCTCTATTTTTTTACCTTGATATTTTTTTATTACATATTCTCATTGTTTTCATTATTATCATGTGTATCTAAATTTCATAAGGGATTCAGATTTTTATTTTTTTAAATTCTCAATTTGTTCTACTCTGAAGTTCTATAATTGCATCAGTGCATTTAAAGCTCATTGATCTATTTTCTTCTCTTAATGATAATAATTTTCTTTTCATTATTCTATAGACTGAGAGGTGATGATAGTGATCATTTTTCCTTTGTATTCTAATAGAATAACTGAAAAAGAAAAATGTGAACATTCACTTCTATATTAAGATCATTTTAATTCCATACTAATGATCAAAAGATCATTTCTAGGGAATGATCGAAGAGCTATATTAATTCATTTAATCAAGATATCAGTGAATCGTCACCATTTTTAAGTACTAATCAATTGGAATTAACTAGAGTATGAACATAAAATCTCTTAATCAATTCATGATAGTATGATCTCCCAAATCTCTACCACTTCTTTTCTCCACTATATGATTTTCGTTCTCATTGAACTATTCCTTTTCTCCCTCATCTTCACCATTTCATTTTTCAATTTTATTTTATTTTATTTTTGTTTTTGGTTGTTTTTAGTTTTTTTTTGTATGCACGATCGAAAATCCTTCTTTGTGGTTAAATACATCTTATAAAAATACTGGAGTAAGTAGGTTATAAATATAAATTTTCAATAAGTTCAATGACACTCATGGTAAAATTTCTTTCACCATTTCTGGGGAGGTAACATGCAGCCAATTTAAGACAAAAACACACAAAAAAAATTTAAAAAAAACTAAACAACCGTAAAATTTTTAAATATAAAAAAAATAAAAACATAAAAATTGTAAAAAAATTACTCAAAATAGTTACTGATGAAACTAGATGTAGACTGGAACTTATAATTTGAAACTTGAAACTCTGATATTTGAAATCAATAAATGTTTTCCTACACTAAGAAAAAAAAGAAATTAAAAAATGGAAATTTTGGAAAATAGATTTGAAAATCAAAATATGAATGTTCCATAGCCTTTTGTTCTTGCCCCTAAGAGACATAGACTTAAGGAATTTCAAATAACAATTGTGTCAAGAAACCCAGCATGCATCAGGATGTCTCTTAGGTCAAGGAACTATGAGATCAAATAGTCTCAACTCTCTCATCTTCCTTAATTCAATGGTCATCCTATAAATTGAAAATTTAGATATTATTAGATTCTTTTATGGTTTTATCTAAAAATGCCTCTATGAGATTTTATTGAGAAGGATTTGAGGTTGAGGGTGTTTCCATTCTTCCTTAAGGGAATTTCCTGGACTTGGTTTTAGAACCTCAATAAATAAATCATTGAAAACTTTTATGAGTTTTTTAATGGTTTTTCCTCCAAATTATACCCTAGGAACACCACCATTGAAGTGGGGCATAAGATCATTGGGTTTTTTCAAACTGAGAGAGAGTTCCTTCATGAGTTTTGGGAACGGTTTGGAAGTCTTCCTAGACAGAGTCCAAATCACTATCTAGCTCCTCATCTTCTCATGGATATGTTTTAAAATTCCTGTTCTCCTTATAACCAAAACTTAGTTGACCAATATTGTGGAGGTGATTTATCTAATTCCAATTTTGAATAGCTTAAGAATTTTTTTGATAAGTTATTGTTTTATCTGGGTTTTTTATGTGGAATATGGAGTGGGATTTCCCTTGATGGTTTGATTGTGGGGTATTTTATAACCTCTCTCAATCGCATACATTGGGCCCTCCATTTGTTTTTTCTTCCCTAGAAACATACAATACTTCCCTTATCCATAGTTGGGTGCAGACCTGCATTCCAAAGGTCATTATTCATTGGGGTTTTCATGTGCATTGACTCTTGGGGACTCATTTTGGATGAGAGAATGGGAGGTAGGGCTCATCACAACCTTTTTGGGGGAAGTATTTACTACTAAAAGAATCTCTTATAGATTTAATATATGTTCTTTAATCTCTTTATAATCCCCATACGAACCCAGTTACCCTAGAAAAATGGTTTATCAGTTAATTATCTATTCAGACATAGAAGGGGGTATTGTTGAGGGATCTATCTATATGTCACACAGGTTCTTCATCTATTTCCCAAACGGGGAATAGCTTCATTATGTGTTGTAACCATATAACCAAGTGCTTCAAAATGTTCTGTCATAGGAGGAGGCGGTTGATATTCTACGGAGGGGATTGAGCCATTATGAGGAATCCTACATATCATGAATGTTGAAGTAATCAAAACCCACATAGTTTTTTGAGGTTCTTTGGACTGGCCCCATGGTATATACCCTTATATGATGAATATTAATTCATGATTCCTAATGAGATGATCATTCATACCTCCCTAATCCCACATGATCTATGTTCGGTGTGAGAAACAAGGGGGATAGATAATCAGCCTCACAACATGTATTTGTGGTACTTATGTAATGGGATAGTCCTTGGGATGTTTGGTATAAATATCAGGACCTGAGAAAGAGTCATATGTATCTTGAATATGGAAAGAATCAGAGTCTTCATAGTTCGATTGATGTAAGGGACTTACATACTGAGTATGCCCTATACCATGGAGATTTATAATGCCTAATGAGGTGTTCGTTGCATCCCCCTAATCCCACATGAGATACACTCAGTGTGAGAAACAGGGGGGGAGGATTATCAGCCTCAAAGCATATTGATATGGGACTTGTGTATTGGGACAGTCCCTGAAGATGTTTGGAATAGAGCTCGGTCCTTGGGAAGGTATCCTGTGTATCTCACTTATGGAAGGAATCAAAGTCTGTATAGTTCATATAATGTTAGGGATTATACATTTAGGCTTCCATACACCATTATAGGGGTTTATAGGGAGATAATATGACTATTTCAACTCCCTAATCCCATGTGATCCATGCTCATTTGTGAGAAATAAGGGATACAAAGTAATCAATGTCATTGATTTCGAAAAAGGAATCACATATTTTTTCCTCCATGGATGATCAATTTATAGTTTGAACCTCAGAGTGATGTGGCCTACATATCCTGAATATGGTAGGAATTAGATTCCTCGTAGTTCCCTTTATGTTGAGGATTACACACTGAGGATACCCCTATTGATCGGGGATTACACGCTGAGGACAGACAGCATTGTAAAATCTTGGGATTCCATTAGAGACATCGCATGACCTGGCTTGACACACATATAAGGTTTCATGAGTTCCAATGTGGAACAGTCTGAGGGGTGTCCCATATCTTGGATGAAACCTCTAAGAGTCATCACAAGATATGAAAAACATATCTAGAGGGTTTTTTGAGTCTTAAATAATTTACCCAGAAGATGTTGTGAGATTTTGGTTGTCATGTTCGGATTCTTTTGCGATACTCAGATAACATAAGCGAACACTGTTATGTGAGTCAAGAAATATGTATAAGAGATGTCACATGTCTTGGGTGATGGACCCAGAGGGTTCGCAAGATCTAATTGACAACTGTGGGGGCACTTATGATATTCCCTAACATGTTTGGAGGACTTAGTGTGTCTTAAATGAAATGTTTAAGGGGTGTTTGACGATGTGTCATGGTGCTATCATGTGCCTTTAGATGACACATGTAAAGCACATGAGGGGCAGCGAGCATGTATTTCACTTAAACTTTCTACCTTAGATTTTGATTCTAACCCTTGTATTGTGAATTCCATGGTTTCGTTTAGTGTCATCTTTTCTTGAGTCTTGCATGATCTAGTAGCCTTGTGGAATGATCTTCACGTATATGAATGATCATGTGAAGTGGCTTATTCTTAGTGCATGACTACTTCAGCTGTTCATCGGTGTATTACATGACAGAAAGTTGTTCGATCATGTGATCTACCACTCTGAGAAGTCAGTAGGAGTTGATTGTTTAATTATTCAGAGTTTGGCCATCCAGTGTTCATAGAAACAGTCAATAATTCCACTTTATTCATGTTGGTGTGGTGAATTTATAGGCCTCTCCACCCTTGGTACTCACCGGTTTGTGTGACGTACCTAGCGCAAGTCCATATTGGAGCCAGTGAATGGGTTCTGGTGCTACGCAATTTCGTGAGTCTCTACCATGGACTACTTCGGGTGCATCACCGGATTTTCAGTGATCGTGAGTCTCTCCCTTTATCGTATTATTTCCAATTATTACATACTTGTTTGATTATGTGGACATGTTGAAGGACTTTCATGTTGTCATGTTGACATGTCTGAGGTCATTTGTAGGATCCAAGTTCCTATGAGAAGACACTCGCTATACCTTGGGTGACTTATCTTAGGGTCTCGTGGGATAGTGTTGTGGGTGTGTTGGGCGCATCGCATTTCTTTCAGTGACCACGAGTACCTCTTTCATCCTACATTTTGATCTAATTTGTTTGATGTAACAAAGGTTGGGATTCATAAAATATTTCATGTGTATGGTCGATGGTATTTATTCTATTTTTTGTATATGTTTCACGTGACTAATATGGGCCCTACGAGGGTGTACGAGCATTCCATTTCCTAGGGATGAGTATGACAAGCCAAAGGGATTCTGTGAGAGGAGGTGGGCATGTCTTTGAGGGCTCGAGGTGCCTTGTAGTTCACCAGGGGTGCATCGCATGTCTTTAATCGATTGTGGACCCCTCTCTCCACCTACCTTTTCATCTCCTTTGTTTTATTTTACAAAATTCATGGATCATGCAAGTTGGAACAAGTAGTATCTATGATTTTTACTCTATTTTTGGATGATGTCTTGCTTGACCAATATGGGTCATATGGAGAGTGTGAAAGAATGTAGTGGATAGGTCTATCCTCCTATCCTTAGTGTGCTATGGAGTTGTCTGGACACTCTTGAGGACTTCCATGCAGCGAGACTGACAAGCCAAAGGGCTTATGTGAGATATTTTAGTGTCTCGTGGATTTCTCGGGGTGCATGTCACATGTCCTTCAGTGACTGTGAACCCATCTCACCTCCTCCCCTTTATCTCCTTCATTTTATGTGGTAAAGGCTCAGAGATCATCTGAGATTTCTTAGATATCACAAAGGGGTTGTATTCTTCCTAATGATGATTTGTATAATGATCTTCATGACCACTAGGGGTCTCTTCCTTTTAATTTAAACCTTATTTATTTTTGAAGGATTCTTGGTGGGTTTTCAGGTGCTTTATAATGAAAAACCATGCATCCTAAGGGCTCGCATTCAGTTATATGGGGTGGCTTTGCAAGGGAAGGATGGTTTGTTGAAGGGTGAACCACAAGACTAGCCGCTGGTGATGTTTCATGCATGGAGCCTTCAAGTTACCTTGAAATGGTTATGCGAGCATGAGTCTCTTAGTGGATTTATGAGTCTTTGACCATTCTATTCTTCCTTGCTTTCACAGGGAAAATAATACACATATTCATGTATCTCTAACTTAATGATTTTTTATGCTTATTTGACGGGTGTCAATAAATTCCCTTCCTCATGAGTAATGTCCGAGGGGAAAAGGACTCGGTTCTAAGGAAAACTAATGCCCGCTAGAGCTTTTGACAGGGTGGAAAACCAGTTCTTTGGGTGATGTTTGGTCTACCAATAAACCTTTTTATTCTATGAAATTCCTATATATAGGGGGTGGATGATAATTCATTCCATCGGATTCCTATTCTCAAAGTGCTCCAGATGTTAGTCCCATCACCAGACCTTTTCGCGAGCCCTGATCATGAACCATATCTGCAATCCTTCACTGTGAACCCTTTCTTCTAAATCTCTTGTTCAAGAATTATTTAGACACTTCACTTCGGTAATTTATCAGACTTTAGCTGGGAAGGCTTGGGTTGTCTTGAGAGTTTCGCAGGATCTGTTGTCCCGATTGTTTGATTTTTAACAATTCATGTGACCATGTTCAGGTCACGTGATTGTGAGTCTCTAGGGGAGTCATGCGATGCACAAGATTCCTTGTATGGGTTATGCATCCCGAGATCCCTATAGATATTAGGTGATTCGTGAACTCTTTTTGTGGTTCGTGAATTCATTAATGATTCATGTGATGTGCATGATGTCATTGTCTCATTTCATGCTTGATTTTTTCAATACTCTACTTTTTATTTATTTTACGTGTTCCACTTACTTATTTTTAGATGGATTCCAGTTCTCATCAACCTAGTGAGAAGATTTTGAAGAGGGAGGAGAGAGCAGCAATTGCCCGCCATGAGGCTATGGTCGTGAGTGTAGACCCAACTTACCATTATTTAGTTGGGTTATATTAACCGAGCCTACTAAAATTGATTGGATCAAAATTCTCTAACTATACCCTTTCTTACTTATTTCTCATTTATGGGCTTGGTCTTACCAATGATGCTTCCATCCCTCTGCTGAAGTCATCGTTTATACCCTCCTCCTGGATCTGGAGGGCTGAAAACACTCTTCGAGCTACCATTTCTTCATGGGGGGAACTTTATCTCTAAAGAGGACTGTGAGGTCAGTAATCTATTAACATTAATGCTGATAGATTTTAATGGGACTGATTTTCTATCTGACCGGGACATCCATATGTATCGCTCGATAATACAGCAGTCAGATGCTGCATAAATGTATGGGTGGATCTCTAATTGGGACTTCCGCTCGGGGGGATTCTATGGACTAGACTAGGGATGGCCCTTTTGGGTTCAATATATTATTTCTAAATTTTCCAAGGAGTTGAAGAAAGTTAGGATGTATGAAGATTTTTTAAAGTCACAGACATTGGCATATTGCAACATGAATTTGATGGTGGATTTTCTTACCATTGGAGCCTGGATACGAACTCCTTCCACCTCACACACAATAAATTCAACATTAGTGTTTAGGATATGGAACAAATTTGTGGTGTGTCTCTCCTTGGTAGCATGTATGAATAATTATTTCCTCCCCAATCCACCTGGGATTATGTGACCAAAACTCCTCTATTAACTCAAGGGATGATTAGGTTAGCTAAGAAGACTCTCCCTAAAGGGTTTATTCCTAGAGAGGACATCCCCTTTAAAACATTGGCTTACTATTTTATTAAGAAGACCAGTTATGAGCCAAATTTTAGGAATATAAAGACCTGTATTATGAAATATTCTCATAGTGTACAAGGTAATTTTTGGCCCGCGATTGAAGGTGGGTAGTTCAGAGACGGGGGAAGGGAGGTTGTCCCTGATGTTGACTGATTGGTCCAATTGTCTAGCTTTCTTTCCATGTACCGAGGCGGGTATTTACTCCCAATGAAAAATAAGGGGGGGTTCAAGTCTCCACTTTTGCGATGTAAACTAATATGGTCAGAGAGGAGTGAATCGGACTGAAAATCCATATGTTGGAAAATATTTACGGCTGCTTTTATCACATTTATAAGGGAGAGGCTCCTTATAGAATCTCAGGCCCCTTTCAAGTGATATTGGGTTGCATGGGGGCTTATTTGGGTGGTTATTAATATCTAAACAAATGGGAAATCCCTAAAATTTACTTCATACCATACCTGCAGTTTATTAATGGGGTAAGGCCCATTGTATTGAAAGACTGGGAGTTCAGGAATTTTTTGAAATTTTATGAACATTTCTCCTTTACAAAATATGGTCACGTGTTGACAGGATGTTTTGTAGATGATGGTAAGGCTATCCATAGGGAATGAGCTAATATGTTGTCTCATCATGAGGGGGTTCTTTATACCTGCATTGACAGGGATTGCATCTGTCAATGGTATACACCATGCCGATTTAGCTACCAATCTTTGTGTGTCCAATCAAGGTGTCCTAGTGCTATACATATTAGAGCTAAAAAGAACCCAATGGTAGCTTTTCAATTTTGGATGATGTTCATGAGAGAAGAAAATTGTGAGGAAATATGCCTTCCCCCTCAGGATGCATCCATCAACCTATCCCAAGGCTATGTAGATATTTGGATACACTCATATCCTAATAGGAAATTGCCCAATTTGGTGAGTGGGGATTTCTGTCCCCTGGTAGTTGAATATAATCATAGGCCATAGAATTAACTGGCTTCCAAGAGGTTAGAATCTTTAGTATTACCATGCAAGGAGGTTAAACTCTTACCATTTTCAGAAGAGGAATCTACCGCTACTGCTATAACATACGTGTGTGACTTCATGTTTCCCATCATGTCTTAGTAATGGGTGATTTTCAAGGTGAAGTACTCTAAGGACACCCTTTGGGGAATACTGGTCCTCTCATAGGTTCTTTTGGATGGTTTCTATTATATCAACGCACCTCATGGCATTACCTTGGAAGAGCATCTGGGAAAGTGAGGTCCCTACTTGGAAGTATTGACGGGGTCTTGGCGAGTTCTTGGGGTCTGATATTTTATTCCCTAATTTTCCACAAAATGGTCTTTCCAAACATGCTTCAAATTGCTACATATGAGAATGGTTACCCTATTATTGAGGAAGCGATGAGTCTAGGTCTATTACAGATCTTATGATTCCATAGTATACTTGACATCATGCTAACATCCTTTATATTTATGGATGCAGAAGGAGGTTTCTGAAGATCATCTGGCCCTGTCGTCCCCTGAATATACTCCCAATTGTATAGTTTTGGGGGAGGAATTTGGAGGTGATTGGGGAGCTAGTGATGAAGGGTCCCCATGTCAACAGGCTCAAATGAGGGTTGCGATTTCCACTTCTAAGGTGATAGCCCTAACTTCAACACCTTCTAGAGGCCCTTCTTCAGAAAAGAAGATGAAAAATAAAAGAAAACAACCTACATTATTAGACCATTCTCTTTTGGAAACTCTAATTAAAAAAGGTATTTGATTTCCCTCTTTATCTTAGGTTATTTAGGTAGTTAATTCATGATTTTATGAGAATGAACTGGTCCTTGTCATGCTCATTTACAGGATCACATGCATGTTCTTGAGGATATGAGTGAGCATTTAGTGGCTCTAATGGATCTGCCACTTTTGGACCCAACCCATTAAGAAATAGATATGTCCACAGTTCCCATTAAATCATGTTCATTTCCTACCATGTACATTTCAATGAGTGTACCATAAAATCTGGTGCGAATGGAGGCATTTCTGGATTGTGCTGACATAGGTATCTATTCTTCTACCACATTGGCTAGCATGGAGGCGAGTCTTTAAGAAGGTAAATACATCTTCAGGACTAGACCATTTTTTACCTTTTTCATAACTCCCACTATTATATCATGTTCTTGCGGTCTTTAAAGGTGTCGAGCAAAGTACTTCCATAAAAAAGGCACCAAAGGTGCCGCAGAGTCAATCAGCATAATATGGAGTTTCATCTTCTCCTGTCGATGGGATTGAGATGGTGGGAACTGCCGATGATGCAGCAGAAAAAGTGGGTTCCAAAACATAATCACATTTTTTGACATGTATCCATACCACATGATTTTGTCCTATAACTAACATACTCTTGAACCCCTTATCATAGCGCCCTCACCTCAAAGTTTAGGAGCTTTGGTACCGACCTTTTTGGAATTACTCTAATTTAATCAACCAATGTGGAGGCTGGTTCTCTCCCCTCATTTTTGAAGATCATGGGCACAACCTTATCTTTGATTAATCTTATTCCATAATATGTTCCCATCCCCAAGATAAACCTAGATCATGGCCCTAGATATATAGCACTCTATCAATCAATACAATGACAAATGTAGAGGGATATTTGGATTTTTATGTCAGAAACCCCATTGGACGAGTTAAAAGATCGATTGGGTCATCTTAGATTCATGTTTCCTTCCCTTTTCTACAAAGGATTTTATTATTCTACTGTTCATTCTTGGGTTAAGGAGGTAATATCCATAAAAAAATAGAATAAATCCATTGAGCTAAGGGTAGTAGCAGTTGAGTCTTCCTCCTCAACAAAGTAGGACTAAAGTGAATTTTTTAATAAACCTACTCAATGAGCGATGGAGGTAGTTTCTCATTAGGATGAAATCAAAGCTGGGAATGGTCAGACAGGTCATATCTAGTTTGAAATCAGTCTTCCTTATAAATATTTATCCCAATTTCAATATACATTCCAAATATTTAAAAATTCCATGCTGGAGTAGCAAGGATTCCTAGGTGTGTCAGTGAAACCTGGTCTTGATGTTGTTGCAAAGGAGGAGGAGTTACAACGCATTAAGGATGTGGAGACTAAATCTATTGATCAATTATACCAATCTGTGTCTTTACTAGATCAAATACTTTTTGATCTTAAAGACTTGTTTTATCTATAATGCCAAGAGAGTTTTAAAATCACACTTTGGCTTGTGCATTCCTAGTAGAGGCTCCAGTATGTGGAGATCCCTTCTTTTATATGGTATTGATGAACTGTTTTACTGGAATTTATATGATGTTTTCTATCCTTTATTTATCTGTGATCTTCATGGAATTTTTTTTCTCTGATATTTTGTGAATTGATGATGATACCAATCCCTTGATTTATGATGAATGAGATTGACTACCTAGAATTGAATGTTGAGATTCTAACAGATCCCATTTTAGAGATTCTTGTGAATTCCCTCCTACACAAGATCCCATGTCAGTAATATGGTCCATATATCTTGTAATTACTTATTATTCAGAAGGATTATTAATGTATCTTGAAGGGTGAGTGCTTCATCCTATTCCAAAGATAATAGTCTTGGCTAGGAGATTTTGATGTTTCTATGGCCATATGAAAAGCATTTCATGCTTTAGCAGACTGGATTACTATCATGCTTTAGTTTATTACCTTTTAGCTCAGACCTGGTATTACTTTAGTTTAAGGTATTTTAGCTCAAACCTAATATTTATTTAGTTTATGGTATTTTATGTCAGACCATCTATTTATTTAGTTTGGCATATTTTAGCTCAAACATAATATTTCTTTGGTTTAGGTTCTTTTAACCCAGATGGTATTTTTCTTTAGTTTATGGTCTTTTAGATCAGACCATCTTTTTCATTAGTTTATGTTCTTTTAGATCAGACCGTCTATTGCTTTATTTTAATGTATTTTAGCTCATACCATCTATTTCTTTAGTTTAAGGTATTTTAGCTTAGACCATCTTTTACTTTAGTTTAATGTCTTTTAGCTTGGAATATCTATTTCTTTAGTTTAATCTCTTTTGGCTCGGACCATCTATTGTTTTTGGTTAAAGGTCTTTTAGCTGAAATCCTCTATTGCTTTATTTTAAGGTCTTTTAGATCAAACCAATCGTTGTTTTAGTTTAATGTCTTTTAACTCAAACCTTTTTTATGAGAATGGTATATGGTATAGACATTCTAGGAGTGACCTAAAACACACTAAGGTTCTAGGTTCTACCATGGTGTTTTTGAGGCTTGCGAGGGTTGTAATATCATTTTTGTACAGTGATACATTCTACTGACGACTGTAGATGCATATCTAGGAGCCATGGGAATGTGTACATAGTCAAGAAAAGGGTCCTTGAAGTTGGGTATCTTTCCCAAGGCCCATGAAAAATATTTGGAGGTAATATTGGTGAGGTTGGAACACTAGGGGTACTTATCCTACCTGGATAGTTGGAGTACAGATGATGTAAATCATAACCTGGGAGTTTGAGTCCATGAATATGAGATGGTGCAGACAAATCAGGTTTGTCCCTTGGCTTTCTAAAATGCTAGGTTCTATTTCAGTGTTGAAAAGGCTCACATGGATCTAATCACCTTACTAGAAATGAGAATATGCATTTAGTTAGTGGTTCAGGGCCCTTATGTGTCGGTAGCATGGCCAAGAAAAGATGATCTCCACTAATTTCTCAGGGCTATGGAATATTTTATAAGACTCTAACAACAAGATGATGAAGTTGGATATGGGAAGAAATCTATCCAAGAAGGGTTCTAGCACACTAGGGCAGCTAACTCTTAAAATGATGCTCAAGCTCTACTCTATGTGGTTTCAAATCACGAGATGTGGGCCATCAAATACTGGTAAATGGAGTATCATGGTACATATTTGATAAAGGGTATGAAACAAAATGATGTAACATAGATGGTATCGAATTCACTTGTATAATTTGGTATGGGGGAAGAAAATCATGATTTGGAATGCCCGAGTCGGGAGAAAGGGATGGGAGAGTCATACAGGGAGTGGTTCAGACACATTGGGGTGTTGAGTGCTACTGTAATGATGTCAGGGCTCATGAGAATTGGAATTTAATATTTTTGAGTGACACATTTTGTTGACAACTATAGAAACATATGTAAGATCCATGGAATTCGTTCATAGTTAAGAAAAGGTTCCTTGAATCTAGATATCCTCTCCAAAGGCTATGGAAGGCTATGGTTATTCGAGACACCCCAACTCAAAAATTCTGGTTTCTGAAAGATGTAAAGTCCAAGGAGGGTTTGAATTCCCTAAAAGTTGTGTAATGGCCCGAACCACTTTGGTCTATTATTTTGTCAAATTCCAATGTTTGGGGTATTATGGGAGGCAATGATAGCTCATTTAAAAAGTTTTCTAGAATTCCAATTTTTCCATCAGTCGGTCACATTGGTGACTCAGCATCGGTGGTTCGTGTTAGTGACTCAACGTCGGTGGGTCGTGTCGGTGACTAAGTGTCGGTAGGTTGGGCATCGGTAGGTCATGTTGGTGAGTTTATTTCAGTGAGTTATGTCAGTGAGCCACGTCGGTTTCTTGTATTGATGACTTGTGTCGATGAATCAGCCATCAGGGACTCGCATCAATGACTCTCATCGGTAACTCATCCATTGGTGAGTCAATTCCAGTTTTTTTTCAGTTTTTTCAGTTTCCCCCTCTTACATTTTATTTGACATAAAATGAGTTACCTATCATATTTAAGTGGTTTTGAAGTTATTTAAAAGGATATGAATCATATCTTAAACTCCTAAGGATTGGGAGGCTTTTAAATAGTCAAACTACATAATCTTGATCGTGATCTAACTTTTAATGGATTTTGAAACCATTCTCCTATTGATATAGGATCTAGTCTTTTCTAAAGACAATATCATATATTCCTTGAACCCTTACATTTTCATTTGGTTCACCCCAAGACCTTCTTCCCCACGAAGTCATGTGTTTTTTTGTGTCCTTCGGATTTAGTTTCCCTTAGAGTCTCATGTTGCTTGTGTGACCCTCTATTTTGGCCCAAGGAAGAGTTGTTGATCAACTGTTGTTCCAAGTATGGATTTCATTAATCTCTCTTAATTGTGTATCATGCGGGGTGGGTATCTGAATGTTTCCTTATGAAGATGTAAGAATCCTAAATTAACATAGATAATTGAATCTATTAAATATCAATATAAAGTGACTGAGGAAAAGTGATGCATGATTTTGTTTTATTATTATTGATATTATGATTTGTATTACCTATATGCCTTATGAAAATCATGGTCATTGGTGGTCTCTGTTTGTGCACCTATATGGATTGTGGATTACTGTTTTAAACTTGAAAATTTGACTAATCACATATACCCAATTAAATAAATGGATGACCCAATATTGAACTTGTTCGGTGATCATCCCGAAATATTAAAAGTGGAATTAAAGAATGAGTGATGCTAAACCTGAATACACTATAAGTGTTTGGTGTGGATGTCTGTTATGTGTGGTTCTGTTCTTCCTTGTGTCTTGTGCTAATAATGTGGTGTTGTGGTTGGGGGCATGGTTGTGTGTATTCGGTGGTACAGGTGGTGTAATGGAATTTTAGGTTGAGAGATTGGTTGATTGTGGAATGGATGAACTTGCTATGCAGTGGGACTACATATTGGCTATTTTATGGCTGTTAGGGCATGGTATATTTGTACAACAGGGCTACCAATGGTTTTGTTTTGGGGGAGATGGATTTTTATGACTATGGTGAGTGTGTGTGGATATGTAGTGGGGCTGCCGAGCATGGTTGTGATGAGGTGTGTTGTGGGGTTTATCTGTAAGTTAAGGGTTTTATTTTTGATAGAAAGGTTAAGTCGGAATGAGTTTGAATAATAATAATGGTATTGGTTGTCTTGGGTGCTATGTGGGGAGGAAGTGTGAAGGGGTGTTTTCTCATAGTTTTCTTCCTCATTTTGGCTTGGTTGTGACACTAGTCATTTTCTGTGGTTGTTAGTTTCCCATGTAGGGACGGAATAACTGGTAAATTCTTAATAACATCAAAAATTATTGGGTGTTAAGTGGATTTATTTTATCGAATTCATAAGTGATCTTCGTTCATTCTGATACGTTTATTTAGAAGTAGCAGCAAATTTGGTAGTATCATAGGGTGATTGTTTTCTTGGAAAACCCATAGGTTTGGCTGAGTGATTGGTACCTGTGTGTGTGTGTGTGCATCATTAGTTCTTTTTTATTTCTATATACACCCCACCTATGTTGAGCACTACTTGAAAACACTCCCATTGTTATGGGGGAGGGTGTATTTCCCAAGACTCTTGGTAGGAGAATGGATGGTTGGCCACCCACTCTTCCTTTATCCCTCTTCCAAGAAGTGATAGCCCAAGATTCTTCTTGTAGGTTGTGGTTTGTGAGGCCCAGGTGTGTGTGGGTGATTTGTACTTCCCAGGTGTCTTCGGGATGAGGTGTGTTGTACTTCCCAGGTGACTTTGAGATGAGATGTGTTGTGGTTCCTAGGTGTCTTCTGGATGTGGTGTGGTTTGTTTCCTAGGTGTCTACAGGAAGGATGAGATGTGGTTTTGAGGCCTAGGTATCTTCAGGAGGGATGTGGGTTGGTATGTTCATAAGATGTGGGAGCCCCGGGAAATTTTTCATTAGGGTGTGAGAGCAGCTAATTAGTGGGAAAGTGGTGTGGGGTACCCTATCATCGATGTGCTTACTACCTTACTTAATTTGACTTGCGTTATTTAATGAGTGTGCCTTAGTGAGGTTGGGGTGGATAGTATACCTTTTTAGGTACTTTTGATTTTCTGTTGTTTTTTTCATAGGGGCATTAGTATGCTTCCACCACTTTTGAAAAAGAGACTTTGTCTTTTCTTTATGAGTATACTTGTATGCTTACCCTACATATATAAAACTGTTCTTAGGTTACTAGGGAGATTACATGGACCATTCTGGACTGTACTAGCTTGAGTGTTGGGGAGAGTTTTTATGTCACTGCTTAGCTTTTATTTTGGTATTTTACTTTGGAGACTCTTTCTTTTGTATCAGTTACATTTTGAAACATGAATATGGGATGGATTTTGGATTTCTTCTATATATATATATATATGTGTGTGTGTGTGTGTCTTGGAGTTGTTTTTTGGTTGATAGATCTTATCTCCTAATCTTTGTTATCATAAAAAGGGTAATACCTCCCATTATTGTGAGATTTATATACCCTTTGGTGTTATTCGCCACCCCAGTGCCTACTGGAGGCAGGACTTGGGGGTCATTATCTCTCTTTCTTATTTGCCAGATTAAGAGGGTTATCTTTAGAGGGAGGGGGTCATGAAAGAATTGTATCAGAGCTGATGGTTGAGAGATAGAAGGGAGTTTAGAGTTAGGCATAGTGAGGATTGCATGGGTTGGTATGGAAATAGTGTTAGGTGATCTTGGTGTGTGACATAGGCCGATGAAGACCATCTAGGACATGGGATTTTAGTGGGGCCCATGATCTGATGTAAGGAATCTGAGCTTACCGAACAACCAAGTGAGGCTACAACATTTCTTGGGTAAAGACCATGCTAAAGGTACATGCATCATAATGACTTGTGTTCTTGTTTTTCTTGTGAATTTTTTGTAGTTTATAATAAATCATTGGTTAAAATAATTTATAAATAAAATTTAATACTAATCAGTCTTAGGAGTTCCTTATTTACTCTTTTAGATATGTCACTCGGTCATCATTCATGTGCAGTGCAGGACGTGGAGGCCCATAAGGCTAACCTGGTTGACTGGTAGAGGTTCAGCCCTATGGAGAAATATGATCAGTGGTAGAAGACACTTTGTTCCTTCTAGTGGAAGACTCTATGGAAGTACGAAGAAAACATTTCAAATATAGATATGGAGAGTTTACTTGAGGAGTTTGTCATCGCCTTTATCTTGATTCAGTCTTCGATGGAGTACTAGGTTCCTCTGGTAGTAATCCAAATGTGGGGAGTTTCATGTTAGTGGTGGATACTCTGCCTAGGGGAGAGGAAGGAGACTGATGTTCTGTGGGTCAATTTTGAGATGGAGTTACGGGCAGAATTCCTTTCTTCGACCATGATGGATGAAAATAGGTAGGAGTTACTATTCCTCCGGCAGGGGATTATGTTAGTATGGGAGTTGGGGATCAAGTTAAATGATCTTCTTTACTTTGATCTAGGTCTCTTTCCGGATGAGGAGTCTCAGCCAAGATGCTTAGAGGATGCACTCCATCCTTCTCTCAAGTATGAAGTTACTCCCTTCACCTTAACAACATGCATAGAGGTATAGAAGAAGGATAAGGTAGTTGAGAGGATTCAATCATCAGGATTTCTACCATGAGAGGGGAACCAACATAGTTCTTTGAAGGGAAAGGCTACCAATGTCATGTCTTAGGAACCTTGGCCTTTGAGGTTTCGATCATCATGGATTCGACCACAGCAGTATTTGTTTCGACCTTCTAGTCCTCGTGCTTATCCTGAGGGTATGGTTCCAGTGTGTTTTATTTGTGGAGTTCATGGGAATCTTTAGAGTTAGTTCCCAATTACCATTTGAGCTTGTTATAGTGGAGGTGGGAAGGTTCAATGCCTTCTTCAGTAGAAGTTTCCAGCCATGATTTTTCCGTAGTAGGGAAAGCAAGCTCCTGCTCTACTGAGGGGAGACAGAGTAGGTAGAGGCCGAAATTAGGGAATTTATGAGGGACCTTGAACCAAGTCTTGTTGAGGATGTAATATCTCATATTTTTTAATGTATCATTTTTAAATATTATATGGAACTATTTTGAGACCAGACCTTTCGATGGTGTGCGATTCTGAGGCCCGAAGTGCTCGGAATAAATGTTTGAAATAAATTAAACTTTAAACAGAAATCATGATCGGTTTTCCTGAAAAAGTGTAATAACTTTTAAATGAGTGCCCGGATCAAAAATATGAGGGAACCATTGCATTTAGAGCAGTGACTTTTCCTAGGAAAGGCTTAAAATCGATCGGTGCAGGTCGGCTGTAAAAGTTAGTTTTTGGACCTTTAATGGAAATAAAATAAATTGGCAATTAATTTATTTAAAATGTTTTCTTTTTTCACAGTGACCTAATTCCTCCCCTTTAAATACATTCTTATAAAAATTTCACAGGGTTAGCCACATAACTCTAAGAATTTATAATTTTCCATTGCATCTTTGGAGGAGAACCCGTTGGCGGACAACGACGACACGATCGATCGATGCATCCCGGATTCGACGAACCTCACCAATGAACGTGACAGAACGTTCCTTCTTCAACCAAATTAAGGTAGGGGTTTTTATTTCAATTCTTCTTTTCCTCATTCTTGAATTAAACTATGAACATGAATCAACCCACAAACAGGGTGACCCGCGGATTGTGCGTTCTTGTGGGAGGGTGACAATTTCCTTTTCTTTTGGTGTTTTTTATTTGGGAATTGATTTTATGATGATCTTTGGTTTGTGATTTTTATTCACCAATTAAAAATATTAGTGTTAGTGGATCGATGTCGTCACGAACGACGACAGAGGTGTGTTCCTCCTTTGTTTATTGATTTTCTTCCCCCTTTTCAACGCCATGTTCTTTGTGTTCATCATGGGGTTATAAACAACGGATCATTGAACATCTGTTACACAACATAACGATCCCAAAACAGAGGTCCAAAATCGTGATGACCCATCGGAGGTGTGACAGCGATGGTGGCAGACGAATCAGAACGGTTCAGGATTTCTCATTTTTTGAGCATTCTTCATGCGATAGAATCAGAACGTGTTTTCGTGGATGATCAGAGGCCCGAAACCTATGGAATTGGCTTCGTGATGTCGATGAAACCTAAAAATTTGAGTTTCATGGAGATCGGATGGCCGGATCAAAGATCAGATCATCACAGGAGGCACACCAATGAAGAATAGTGATTCTAGAAATTCCTAAAGAACACGGCATGTATCTTGAAGAATAAGCCATGTGGGACAGGCTCAGTGGTGAATAGGGTTCCGCGATGCACGAAGATATGACAAGGTGTTTTCTCCTCAGAACATGGTGTGTGGGTCCTTATGTGGTATTTGCCCTGTATCTCAGACAATACACGGATACGGGGTGGAGTACACGGTCGTGTACTCTACCATACAGCCAGACCAAGCTGGATTCATGGGTTACCTCGTGTACCAGTTACATGTTTTGTAACACACGGGTTGAAGTCATGTATGGGCACATGGCTAGAATACATGGAGTCCTCCCTAGATAGAGTAACATGGTGTGTCACTCTCTTACATGTCGTGTATACATTATTCTACACGACAATCCTTGCAACACAAGTCGTTATACACGGATAGTACCCAGGGTTAGAGGACACGGTGTGTGACCCTTCTACACACTGTGTACTTTTTAGTACATGGATTGATCCTCTTGTCCACCATTCCTTGAAAAAGTTTTTTTTGGGTTAGTTCCCCTTTTTCTCATTCCCCTGAAGCTCAAGTATTGTTTCCATCCATAGGAGTATTATCCCTTCAGTAGGAATTTCTGAGATAGAGTTAGGTATCCCTCTAAGAGGCCCAAAGAAAGATCCTATATACATTCTTGACCCTAGGTAGAGTCAGGTATCGACATTACTACTCCTACAGGATGTCAATCCTCTATGAAGTAGGTGAATATGGATGATTCACGGTATTCTCCAAGGCCCTGTAAGTGATCCTCATATGTGTATCATGATCTTTCCCACTTAGGAGTGTGTTCTCCTAGAATGAGTTTATGTATCCCTCATGGATTTTCCTGAAAAACAATACTTCTCAGACGAATGGTATTAGAGCTATCAGACTCGTGGAGTGAGTTCTCCCATATGAGTTCTTCGAGGAACATTAGAACTGAATCCCTAGCGTGGGTATGTGGTTGTGTGACTTGTCTCTAGAATATGGGTCTAGGTTTTGAGTATATCTAGATTTTGTTACTCTTTCTATATGTTCAGTCGACATATATTGTGTAGAGATGATTGTGCCTTTAATTCATGTATTTCTTTGTGGTTTTTGGGGTCCTCTACGGAGTATTGTTATACTCACCCCTGCACAGGCTTTTCCTGCACGTGTCGTGTCTTGTGAATATGAGTGGCCTTTTAATAGAGTCCAGGGCAGACCCGGACTGGAATGACCTTTCTGAGTTCCTTACTGGACGTGGTGCTCCTATGGCTATGATCAGAAGTCCCAGTACCTCTTTGTGTTTATATGTTGGACTTTTTATTTTTCAGACTCTTATTTTTGGTGGGATTGTATTTTGGCCCAGTTTAGTTTCCATACATTACTTTTGTTGTACTCTACTGGTTGGGTTTAGATGTATGCATGCATTTTGTTCCTTAGTGGTTTTTACATTTCAGTATTTTTGGGCTTGGAGATGTGTCTGTGTGTGTATAGGTACTTAGGCAATGCTTTCATGTTAGTGATATGCCTACTCGGTTATAGTCCTCATCCTTTGGCCTATTGGTGGCGGGATTGGGGAGTCGTAGCACGGGCCCCTCTAGGACGTGTCGTGATAAAGGAGGTGGCTGATAGAAGAGGTTAAGAGGATCTGGGTGTGGTTATTTTCATGCCGCAGAGGCAGCAGTTCCAGCAAGGTTGGAGATCATTCAAGGTATGATCAGTTTGTTCGGTACTCTTCCTTGTACTTTGTTTGATTTAGGAGTTTTTCACTCCTTCATTACACCCTCTCTAGACCATTTTTGGGACTAGAAATAGAGATACTTTCTATGCCCCTAGTGTTGAGTACACCGGATGGAGGTCAGACTAGCTTGTTTGATGTTTTCTGGGGATGTAGACTGATGTTGGGGCCACATCAATCCAGTGGGGATCTCGTCTTCCTATATATGCATCCGTACGATGTCATCATTAGCATCGATTGGTTGTTTTCCACGCATTATGTCATCAACTTCTTCCAGAGGAGAGTCATGTTTTCAGACATGGATGGACAACGTGTGGCTTTTTTTGGTGAGTGGAGTTGTCAGGTGGGCAGTCGGTGTGTCGAGCCTCCTCTTTCCTTATTGTCCGAGATTTTAGTGGAATCAGTGGAGGTTCCCAGTGTTTTTAGGTAGTTCTTGGACGTTTTCCCCGATGATGTTGTGACTCTACCCCCTCAACAAGATGTTGAGTTCGGGATAGACTTATATCCAGGTGCACATCCGATTTCGATGGCTTCTTATCGGATGTAACCTTTTTATTTGTGGGAGCTACATATTTAGATTGAAAATTTGATGAATAAGGGATTTATCTGGCTCAGTTTATCACCATGAGGTTCTCTAGTCTTGTTCAAAAATAAAGAATATGGTGGTCTAAGGTTGTGCATAGACTATTGGAGGTTGAATCAGGTTACGGTCAAGAACCCTTACCCACTTCCGAGGATAAATGATCTTCTCGACCAGCTGAGGGGAGAATGTTGGTTCTCTAAGATTTATCTGTGGTCTGGATATCACCAGTTGATATTGAAGGAGGGTGACATCTTAAAGGCTGCTTTCAGATGCAGGTATGGGCCCTTCGAGTTCATGGTCATTCCATTCAATGTTACAAACTCACTAGCTGTGTTCATGGGGATCATGAACTTTTTCTTCCATGATTTCCTGCATCTTTTTGTCATCATGTTCATCAATGGCATGCTGATCTACTCGAAGTCATAGGAGGAGCATAATGAGCATCTCAAAACTTTCTTGTAGGTTCTACAATTCCACCAACTCTTTGGGAAGTTTTCCTAGTGTATGTTTTGTTTATTTGTGCACATAATTGGACTTGTGGGGTCTTAGAAGGGGACATCAGGGGGCCCATCGAAGGTCAAGGTAGTTATTTATTGGGTAGCACCCAATAATGTGGTGAAAGTTCATAGATTTCTTGGTTTGGAGGGCTATTACTGGATATTTATACCCGATTTCTCTTGATTTCTAGCTCCATTGATGGCTTTAAATAGGAAATACTAGGCCTTTGTATGGAGTGAGCAGTGTTAGGTAGCATTTAGCTATCTTAAGTGGAAGTTTATCAGTTCTTCAGTGCTCTGGTTACCAAAGGAAGGGTTGATGTTTGAGGTATTATGTGATGCTTCCCATATAGTCTTGGAAAGTGTGTTAATGCATCAATGGGGAGTGATCTCTTATGGGTCTAGGAAGTCATTTCCCCATGAACGTAACTATGCCAACCATGATTTGGATCTAGCAGCAGTCGTGTCTGCACTTAAGTTGTGCCTGAATTACCACATTGGGGAGCATTTTGTGGTCTTCATGGATCACAAGATCTTGAGGCATATCTTTTCCCAATGATATTTAAACTTGTGATATCGTAGGTGGATGGAGTTTCACTAGGACTATGACTTAGAGATCTATTATGCCTCAGGTAAGGGGAACATTTTGGCTGATGCTTTGAACAAGAAGTCATAGAGAGAGGTAGTTTGAGAATCTACAAACGCTTGGAAAGTGATGGAGGAGTTGGGTGCTTTGCACTGAGATGTGGGAATGGATGATTATAGAGTTTTTCTATTTCAGATGGTAGTGTAGTCATCTCTGATGTAGAAGGTTTAGAAGTCTTAGTGGGGAAACTCAGAGACAGAGGTGATATGTGATCTCATTTACCATGATGATGCTCTGAAGGTGTGGTTAGAGGATGTTTAGAATTAGATGTTGTTCTATGGGAAGTTGTTTTTCCCAGTGGCAATGCATGAGGGGGTTCTCAGTGAGTTTAATATCTCACACTTTGAGGTACAACTAGAAGTTTCCAAGATGTACCATAGTTTAAGGGTGTAGTTTTGGTGGCCCAGGATAAAGTGGGTAGTGGAGGAGTTTGTGGAAAGGTGTCAAGTGTGCCAGCAAGTGAAGGCTAAGGACTATGCTCCCAGTGGTTTTTTGTAGCCCTTACATGTCCCTGAGTGTAAGTGGGATGACATATCAATGGATTTTTTCACAGTTCTACCTAGTGCTCAGGGAGCCTGCAACGCTATCTTGGTAGTAATGGATTGGCTGACAAAATCGGGTCACTTCTTAGAAATTAAGGAGTTGAGCACAGTGGATTCCTTGGAAAAAACGTTTGTGGATGAGGTAGTACATATTCATGGGGTTCTGAGGTCCATTATCTCAGATCGGGATGTGCGGCTTAACTCATGAGTCTGGAGAGGGATACATCATGCTTTTGGCACTTAGTTACACCCCAGCATTGCTTTTCACCGTTAGACCTATGGGCAGACAGAGCGGATCATCTAGACATTTGAGGATATGTTGCGGGCATGTGTTCTGGGATTTGTAGGATCATGGGTTTGACACTTTCCCGTGGATGAGTTTTCTTATAATAATAAATATCACTCCACCATTGTCATGTATCTGTTTCAAGCCTTGTACGAAAGACTGTGCAATTCACCAATTTGCTAGACAGAGGATGGGGAAACAACTGTTCTTGGGTCAAATGTGGTTCAAATCATGACGGAGAAATTCCAGATTGTGCATGAGAGAATGAATGAAGCTCAAGACTAGAAGAATTCATATGTCTATCATAGGAGGAGTCCCTTGGAGTTCAAGGTTGGAGACCATGTGTTCGTGAAGGTCTCCCCTTGGCATGGGAAGTGTAGGTTTGGTAGAGAAAGAAAACTTTCTCTAAGGTTCATCGAACCCTTCAAGGTGTTAAGGTGAGTTGTTGAGGTGTCATACTAGTTGGCATTGCCACCAAAGATGGGGAGGATCCATGATGTCTTCCATGTATCCCATCTTCACCAGTATCTACACGATGACTCCCACGTCATTAACTGGGAATATTTGGATATTGAGGATGACACAACATTCATGGAGCAGCAAGTGTAGATCTCAAATCATCAGTATAAGGTGTTGTACAAACAGAACATTCCCTTGGTTCATGTGTTTTGGAGTCATGGTGGCCTAGAGGAGAATACGTGGGAGTGAGAGGTGCAGATATGTTCCCATTACCCAGGGTTGTTTTGATTTTTACTTGTGTTCTTTTTTTATGATGTAATTATCAAACCTTGTTTATAAGATGATTTATTTCCTTGTTTTAAAATTTGTGATAAATTCCTGACCATGGGGAGGGGGGACCTGATTCTTAATCAAGAAACATTAATTGAGATGAGAATAAACTTGTGTGAGAGAGTCAGTGCCTCCAAAGCAGATAATATCTTGGTATGAAGGAAGTAATTATTTAATTCATGTGTTTTAAAAGTTTGTGTTTGTGTAGGGTTTCCTGTGGTTGTTTGGGTAAGAAATGTCGAAGGAGGTGTTCTTGGATTTCGAGGTTTCACTTAACCTTTGGGACCAACAAGGTGGTTTTTCCTTTATAGATATCTCACAAGGTGGTTGTTCGAACCCCTCTTTCTTCTAGGTTTGGTTTTGAATTCTTGAGGGTGAGAATCATTTGAGATGTATATGATGTAATTTCTTGGACCTCTCTGGTCTATTAATTTTTCAAATTATAGTGTTTGGGGTGTTCTGGGAGGCAACTGCAGCTCATTTCAAGAATTTCCAAAAAATCCAGTTTTTCCATCGGTGGGTCGCATCGATGACTTAGTGTCAGTGGGTCACGTCAGTGACACGGTGTCGATAGGTTGGGAAATAGTAGATCGGGCATCAGTAGATCTAGCATTTTTAGGTCTGGCGTTGGTAGGTCGAGCATCGGTAGGTTGCGTGTCAATGACTTGCTTTTGGTGGGTTTCATCTGTGACTCACTATCAGTAGGTGGCATCAGGGAGTTGTTGTTGGTAGGTCACGTCGATGAGTCACTATTGGTGAGTAGCATCAATGATTTTTGTTGGTGGATCACATCGGTGACTCACATTGGTGACTCAATCATAGTTGACTTGCATCAGTGACTCGCATCAATGACTCGTGTTTGTGACTAGGTCATCAGTGACTCGCATCGGTGACTCAACCATCAGTGAATCGATTTTATTTTTTCTAGTTTCACCTCTATTACATTTTATTTGATGTAAAATTAGTTACCTATCATATTTAAGTGGTTTTAAATCCATTTTTAAGTCTATTAATCATGTCATAAATTCTTAAGGTTCAGGGAGATTTGAAATAGTCAAACCATATAATCTTGATCATGATACAACTTTTAATGGATTTTGAAACCATTATCCCATTGATATAGGATCTTTCCTATTCTAAAGATGATATCCTCACTTACTTGAAACCTTTCATTTTATCCTGGTGTTCCATAAGCCTTTCTTCCCCGTGGATTTGTGTGTTATATTGTGTCCTTCGGATCTAGTTTTCCTTGGAGTCTTCTTCTACTTGTGTGACCCTCTGATTTGGCGCAAGGAGGAGTTGTTGATCGACTATTGTTCCAAGTAGGGATTTACTTCATCTCTCTTTACTTCGTATCATGCGGGTGGGTATACAAATGTTTCCTTGTGAAGATAGAAGAATACATAGTTAACAAAGGTAATTGAATATGTTAAATATCAATATATAAGGGATATGGAAAAGTGATGCATGCTTATATTTTATTATTATTGATATTATGATTTGTATTTGTTGTATGCCTTTTGAAAATCATGGTCGTTGGTGGTCTCTATTTTTTCACCTGTATGGCTTGGGGATTACTACTGTAGTCTTGGAAATTTGACTAATCACGTATACCCGGTTAAATAAATGGATTCCCCATAATCGAACTTGTTCTATGATCACCCTATAATAATAAAAGTGGAATTAAAGAACAAGTGATACTAAACCTGAATACGCTTTGAGTGTTTGGTACGGTTGTGTGCTATGTGTGATTCTATTCAGCCTTGTGTCTTGTACTGATCATGTGGTGTTGGGACTGGGGGTGTGGTTGTGTGTATGAGGGGGTGCAGGTGGTGTAATGGAATCTCAGATTGACATATTGGTTGATTGTGGAATGGATGAACTTGTTATTCTATGGGACTGTATCTGGGTTGTGTTATGGTTGTTAGGGTGTGGTATGTTTATGCAGCGAGGTTGTTGATGGTTGTGTTAGGGGGGGAGATGTATTTTTATGGATGTGGTGAGTGTGGTGTGGATATTTAGTGGGGATACTGAGCATGGTTGTGATGAGGTGTTTTGTGGGGTTTAGATATAAGTTGGGGGGTTTTCTTGTTGAGATAAGGGATAAGGCCACATGACTTTGAAGAATGATAATGGAAGCGGTTGGCTTGGGTTCTAAGTGAGGAGGAAGTCTAAAGTCGTGTTTTTTCATTTTTTTTCTTCCTCTATTTATCTTGGTTGTGAGGTTGGTCATGTGTAGTGGTTGTTAGTTTCCCGGGTAAGGATGGAATAACTGGTAAATGATTAATAAAGTCAAAATGGTTGGCTATTTAGTGGATTTATTTTATAAAATTCATAAGTGACCTTCGTTTGATCTGATACATGCATTTAGAAGTAGCAGAAAAGTTGTTAGTATCATAGGGTGATTGTTTTCTTAGAAAATCCATAGGTTGGGATGAGTGTTTGGTACCGATATATATCTATATTTCTTTGTTATTTTTACACTCACCCCACTGTTGTTGAGCACTACATGTCAAACACCACCATTGTTATGGGGAAGGGTGTCTTTCCCAAACATCCTAGTGGCAGGATGGATGGATAGCCATATAATCTTCCATGTTCCCTCTTCTAGCCGATGATAGCATAAGATTCTTCAGGTAGGTTTTGTTTTGTGAGTCACATGCGTGTGCTGGTGATTTGTACTTCCTAGGTGTCTTTGGGATGAGGTGTGTTGTACTTCCCAGTTGTCTTTGGGATGACATGTGTTGTGGTTTCTAGGTGTCTTTGGGATGTGGTGTGGTTTGGGGCTCAGGTGTATACAGGTGGGATGTGGGTTGGTATGTTCAGAAGAGGTGGGAGTTCCATGACATTTTCTGTTAGGGTGTGAGAGTGGCTAATTAGTGGGAAACTGGTGTCGGGTACCCTATCATTGATGTTACTACTAACTTACTTTACATTAATTGAGTTTTTTTGTGAGTGTACCTTGGTGAGGTTGGGGTGGATAGTATACCCGGTTAGGTGATTTTTAGTTTCTGTTTTTTTTCTCATAGGGGTATTAGTATGTTTCCCCCACTTTTGCACGAGAGACTTTGAATTTTCCTACTAAGTATACTTATATGCTCACCCTACATATATAAAAATATTTTCAGTTTTCTAGGGATTTTATGTGGACCGTGATGGACTTTACTATCTCAGGTGTTGGGGACAACTGTTGTGTCACTCATGAGCTTTTATTTTTTTATTTTACTTTAGAGACTCTTTCTTTTGTATCAGTTGCATTTTTAAACATGCATGTGGGATGGATTTTGTCTTTCATATGTGTGTGTGTGTGTGTGTTGGATTTTTTTTGTGGTTGATACATCTTTTATCCTGATCTTGATTACCATAAAAAGTGTAATGCCTCTCATTTTTGTTATATTTCTATACCCTTGGTGTTGTTCGCCACCCCAGGGCCTACTAGAGGCGGGACTCAGGGGTCATTATCTCTCTTCCTTCATTGTTATCTCAGGAGTGGTATCATTGGAGGGAGGAGTTCATGATAGAATGGTATCAGAGCTAATGGTCAAGATATAGAATGGAGTTTCGAGTTAGGCATAATGAGGATTGCATTGGTTGGTAGGGAAATAGTGTTAGGTGATCTTGGTGTGTGATATAGGCTAGGGAATACAAGCTAGGACATGGGATTTTAGGGGGCCCTATGATTCAATGCAAGGACTCTGAGCTTACCAAATGACCAAGTGAGGCTACACCGTTTGAATGGTAGAGACCTTAATAAATTTACATGCATCATAATGACTTTTTTTCTTGTTTGTCTTGGGAATTTTGAGAATTTAAAATAAATGGTGGGTTAAAATAATTTCTAAATAGAATTATATACTACTCAGGCTTAGAAGTTCCCTGTTTACTCTTTCATCTATGGAACATGGTCATCATCCACATTCAGTGATGGTAGTGGAGGCCTATCAGGCTGACCTAGTTGATTGGTGGATAGTCAATCCTCTGGAGAAAGATGATCAGTGGAATTAGACACTTCGTGCTTTCAAGTGGCAGACTCTGGGAAAGTAAAAATGTAGAATTTTAGATACAGAGACGAAGATTTTGATTGAGGATCTGGTGATCACCTTTAGCTTAATCTAGGCTCCGATAGAGTAATGGGTTCCTCTGGCAGTAAGCCAGATATGGGGAGCTATGTGTTAGTGATGTATGCTCTACCTGGGGAAGAGGAAGGAGACCAATGTTCTTTGGGTCGATTTTGAGATAGATATCCGAGAATAATTATTTTCTTAGAACATAAAGGCCGAAAATAGGAAGGAATTACTCTACCTTCGGTAGGGGAGTATGTTGGTATAGGTGTTGGGGATCAAGTTCAAGGATCTCCTTCACTTTTCTCTGAATCTCTTTCCCAAGGAGGAGTTTTTGGTGAGATGCTTAGAGGAGGCACTCCTTCCTTCTCTCCAATATGTGGTTACTCCCTTCATCTTACCAATATTCTTAGAGTTATAGAAGAAGGCTGAGGTAGTTGAGAGGATTCACTCATGAGGAGGTATACTATGAGAGGGGATCTAGTAGGGTTATTCGGAGAGCAAGGCTATCCGAAGCAGGTCTTAGGCACCACAACCTTTGAGGTTTCGACCATCAGGGAGTCAACCTCAGCATTTTCCATTTTGGTCTTCTGGTCTTCATGCCTATCCTACCGGATTAGTGCTGATGTGTTTTATCTATGGAGATTCTGGGAACCTTCAGAGTCAGTTCCCAATGACCATTTGAGCACATTATGGTGGAGGTAGGAAGGTTTAGCACCCGCCTCAGTAGCAGTTGTAGTCCATGCCATTTCAGCAGTTGGGATACTAGGATCCTACTCCATTGAGGTGAGATGGAGTAGGTGGAGTCCAACCTTAGAGAATTCCTTAGGGGCCTTGACCTGAGCATATTTGGGGATGCGGTCGATATCATAGTGGAAGAGAATCTGGCCATGGTTAGTTGTACATCATAGAGGTAGAAGTTCCAACAGGGACGAAGATCGTTTGAGGTACGATCAGATTGTTCAGTACTCTTGATTTTGATTTTTTTATTTAGGAGATTCTCACTCCTTAGTTTCATCTACTTTATCCCATGTTTTGGGACTATACATAGAGATACTTTCCATTCCCTTGGTGTTGAATACATCATTCAAAGTTCAGACCATCTTGTTTGATGTTTTATAGGGATGTAGACTGATGTTGGGGCCGCATCAGTCCATTGCGGATCTCTTCTTTCTATAGATTCAGCCATACAATTTCATCCTTGGCATAAAATGGTTGTTTTTTGTGCATGATTTCATAAAATTATTCTAGAGGAGAGATATGTTTTTATACATGGATGTCCAGCGTGTGGATTTCATTGGCAAGCGAAGTTGTCAAGTGGGTATCCAACATGTGGAGCCTCTTCTTTCCTTGTTGGCTGACCTGTCAGTGGAATCAGTGGATATTGAGATTGTGGAGGTTCCCAAAATTTTTAGGGAGTTATTGGATGTTTTCACCAAGTATTTTTTGACTCTACCCTCTCGGCATGATGTTGAGTTCACGATAGACTTACATCCTGATGCTCATCCAATTTTGATGGATCCTTATCGAATGGTACCTTCTGAGTTGTGGGAGCTGCATATTCATATTGAGGACTTAATGAAGAAGGGATTTATCAATCCTAGTTTATTTTCATGGGGTTCTCTAGTCTTGTTCACAAAAAAGGAATATGGTGGACTTAGTCTGTTCATAGACTAATGGAGGTTGAATCAGGTTACAGTCAATAACTTTTACCCCCTTTCGAGGATAGATGATCTTTTCGATCAGCTGAGGGGAGAAAGTTGGTTCTATAAGATAGATTTTTGTTCTAGATATCACCAATTTATAGTGAAGGAGGGTGAAATCCTGAAGACTTCTTTCAGGTGCAGTTATGGGCACTTCGAGTTCATGGCCATGGAATTTGGTGTTACGAACGCATCAGCCGTGTTCATGGGGCTCATGAACTCTATCTTCTGTGAGTTCCTGGACCAGTCCATCATCGTGTTCATAGATGACATATTGATTTACTTGAAGTTATAGGAGGATCATATTGAGCATCTCAGAACTATCTTATAGGTTCTTTGAAACCACCATCTCTATGGGAATTTGTCAAATTGTATGTTTTGGACATTAGAGGTTCACTTCCTTGGACATGTATTTTCTCAATAGGGGATAGCAGTGGACCTATCAAAGGTAGAGGAAGTTGTTTCATGGGTAGAACCCAAGAATGAGGTGTAAGTTCACAACTTTATTGGTCTGGTGGGATATTACCAGATATTTGTACCGTATTTCTCTCAAGTTGTAGCTCCATTGACGACATTGACCAGGAAAGACCAGGCCTTTGTGTGGAGTGATCAGTGTCATGAAGAATTCATCTATCTGAAAGTGAAGTTGGTTAATGCTCTAATTCTCTGGTTACCAGATGAAGGGGTGATGTTCAAGGTATTATGTTATGCTTCCCATATGGGATTTGGATGCATGCTGATGCAGTAATAGAATGTGATCTCTTTTGGGTATAGGTAGTTACATCCCCATGAACGTAACTATTCCACCCATGATCTAGAGATAACAGCAATCATGTTTGTGCTGAAGTTGTGGAGACATTACCTTATTGGGGATCATTTTGTGGTCTTCATGGATCAAAAGAGATTGTGGTATATCATCTCCCAGTGAGATCTGAACTTGCGAAAGTGGAGGTGGATAGAGTTTATCTAGGACTATTACTTTAATATATCTTACACCTTAGGGAAGGGGAACATCATGGATGATTCATTAAGTAAGAATTCACAGAGAGATGTAGTTCATGAATATAAAGACGCTTGGAATGTGATGGAGGAGTTGGTTTCCTTGCACTTAGATGTGGGAACAGATGGTTCCAGTGGTTATGTATTTTAGATGGAAGTCCATTCATCTATCATACAGAAAGTGGAGGAGTCTTAGTGGTGAGACTCAGAGATAGAGGTGATTTGTGGTTTTGTTGATGAGGATGCTACTCTGGATGGGTGGTCGGAGGATGGTTAGAATCAGATGTTATTCTGTGGGAAGTTGTTTTCCCAGTGGAAATGTGTGAGAGAGTTCTCGATGATTTTCAAATCTCACCCTTGGGGGTACACCCTAGGAGTTTCTAAGATGTACCATGGATTAAGGGAGCAGTTTTGGTGGCCTGAGATGAAGTGGGAAGTAGATTTTGTGGCATGAATCTTAGTGTGTCAACATGTTAAGGTTGAGCACCATGTTACCTATGGTTAGTTTCATCCCTTAGATTTCCCCGAGTGTAAGTGGGATGACATATCACTGGATTTATCTATAGGTATACCCATAGATCAGGGAGGCTGTGATGATATCTATGTAGTAGTGGATCAGCTGATGAAATTGGCACACTTTTTAGCAATTAAAGAGCCGAGTGTAGTAGATGCCTTAGAAAAAATTTATGTGGATGAGGTAGTGTGGCTGCATGGGGTTTTGATGTCCATAATCTCTAATTGGGATTAATGGTTTACCTCACAATTTTGGAGAGGGTTATAGCATTGTTTTGGCACTTAGTTATGCCTTATCACTACTTTTCACCATAAAACCCATGGGCAGACAGAGCAGACCATTCAAACACTAGATTATATGTTGTGGGAGTGTGTTTTAAACTTTGGAGGATCGTGTGTATGACACTTTCCCTTGGTTTAGTTTTCTTAAAATAATATATATCACTCCACCATTTTAATGGAATCAATTGAATCATTTTATGTAAGACCATATTGTTCACCATTGTGCTGGACAGAGGTTAAGGAAATAGATTTTCTTGGGCCGGATGTGGTGCAATAAATGACAGAGAATGTTCATCTTGTGAATGAGAGGATGAAGGCATATTAGGAACGACATAAGTCATATTCCAATTACAGGAGGAGGCCCTTATAGTTTGAGGTTTGGGACCACATTTTCTTGAAGTTCTCCCCTAGGTGTGGGCAGCAGAGGTTTGGCAGAGGAATCAAGCTTTCTCCAAGGTTAATCAGACCCTTCGAGGTGTTGGGGCGAGTTGGAGAGGTCAAATACCAGTTGGAATTGACACCATAGATGGAGAGGATCCATGATATCTTCCACATCTCCCAGCTTTGATGGGATATACATGATGATTACCATGTCATTGACTGGGGAGAGTTGGATATAGAGGAAGACGCAACATTTGTGGAGCATCCAGTGGAGATCTAGGATCATTAGGAGAAGATAATGTATGGATGGACCATTCCCTTGGTTCATGTGTTGTGAAGGTATGGTGGATAGGAGGAGAGTACTTGGGAGTGAGAGGCACATATGTGTGCCCAGTACCTGGATCTATTTTGAGTTTTACTAGTGTTCTTTGTTTATGATGTAATGCTCGAACCTTGTTTATAATATGAGTTGTTTCCTTATTCTAAAATGTGTGATAAATTCCTAACCTTGAATAGAGGAGGACCTGATTCCTAATCATGACGCATTAATTGAGATGTGATTAAACCCATGTGGGTGATTCAGTGCTACCTAGAGTGGATAATATCTTGTTATGGAGGAAGTAATTACCTAATTCATGTGTCTCAATTTTTGGGTCTTGTGTGGGGTATCTTGTGGTTATTTAGGTTAAAAATTTCAGAGTATGTTTTCTTGGATGTCGAGGTTTCACTCCATCATTGGGACTAACATGGTGGTTTTTCCTTGAGAGGAATCTCACGGGGTAGTTGTTTGGACCCCTCTTTCTTATAGGTTTGGTTTTTTATTCTTGAGGGTGATAATGGTTTGAGAGGTATCTGATGTAATAGTTCGGACCTCTATGGTCCATTACTTTTTCAAATTTTAGTGTTTGGGGTGTTCTGGGAGGCAAAGGTAGATGATTTCAAGAGTTTTCCAAAATTAAAGTTTTTTAATCAGTTGGTCACATTGGTGGATCAACGTTGATGGGTCGCATTGGTGACTCAGCATCGGTGGGTCACATTGGTGACACAACATCAGTAGGTTGGGCATCTATAGGTTGGGCATCGGTAGGTCGGCCATCGGTAGGTCAATCATCGGTAATTAGGGTGTCGGTGACTCGATGTCGGTGGGCCGCATCAGTGACTCGTTATCGGTAGGTGGAATCAGTGAGTCGTTATCGGTAGGTCATGTCAATGATTCAATATTGGTGAGTGGATTCGGTGAGTCATGTTGGTGTCTCATGTTGGTCCCTCAGCCATTAGTGACTCACATCGGTGACTCAGTCATTGATGAGTCATTTCCAAAAAAAATCAATTTTTCTAGTTTCACCCCTCTAACATTTTATTTGATATAATATGAGTTACCTATCATATTTAAGAAGTTTTAAAGATGTTTCAATGGCTATAAATCATATCTTAAATTCCTAAGGTTTAAGGGGATTTGAGAAAGTCAAACTATGTAATCTTGATCGTGATCCGACTTTTAATGGATTTTGAAACCATTCTCCCATTGATATAGGATCTATTATTTTCTAAATATGAGATCCACTATTCCTTGAACCCTTACATTTTATCTTGGTGTTCCTCGAGAACTTCTTCTTTGTGGATTCATGTTTTGTGTTTTAGCCTTTGGATTCAGTTTCCCTTGGAGTCTCATGCTACTTGTGCGGCCCTCTATTTTGGCACAAGGAGGAGTTGTTAATCGGCTGTTGTTCCACTAGGGATTCCCTTCGTCTCTCTTAACTATGTATTATGCAGGGTGGGTATAAGAATGTTTCCATATGAAGATGGAAGAATCTCAAATTAATAAAGATAATTGAATCTATTAAATATCAGTGTACAGGGGATGGGAAAAAGTTATGTATGCTTTTGTTTTATTATTATTGATATTATGATTTTTATTAGATGTATGCCTTCTAAAAATCAGGGTTATTGGTGGTCACTATTTGCACACTTTTATGGATTGTGGATTACTCCTTTAAACTTATAAATCTAACTAATAATGTATACCCAGTTAAATAAATGGATTCCTCGGGATTGAACATGTTCTCTGATCACCCCTGAATAATAAAATTGGAATTAAAGAATGAGTGATTCTAAACCTGAATACATTTTGATTGTTTGGTGTGGTTGTGCGATGTGTGTGGTTCTATTCGGACTTGTGTCTTGGGCTGATCATGTGGTGTTGTGGCTGGGGGTGTGGCTGTGTTTATGAGGTGGTATGGGTGGTGTAATAGTATCTCAAGTTGAGAGATTGGTTGATTGTGGAATGGATGAACTTGTTATGCAGTGGTATTGTATCTGGGCTATGTTATGGTTGTTGGGGCATTGTATGTATACGTAGTTGGGCTACCTATGGTTGTGTTTGGGGGTAGATGGATGTTTATGGATGTGGTGAGTGTGGGGTGGATATGTAGTGGGTGTATCGAGCTTGGTTTTGTGGAGGTGTGTTGTGGGGTTTAGCTATAAGTTTGGGGTTTTCTTGTTAAGAGAAATAAAAGGGTAGCTTGACTTTGGAAAATGATAATGGTAGTGGTTGGCTTGGGTGCTAAGTGGGGAGGAAGCGTGAAGGGGTGTTTTCTCATAGTTTTCTTCATCTTTTTGGCTTGGTTGTGAGGTTGGTCGTGTGCTATAGTTTTTATTTTCCTGGGTAGGTATGGAATAACTGGTAAATGATTAATAACAGCAAAATGATTGGGTGTTGAGCAGATTTCTTTTATCGAATTTAGAGGTGACCGTTGTTCATTCTGATACGTTCATTTAGAATTAGCAGAAAAGCTTGAAGTATCATAAGGTGATTTTTTTTCTTGTAAAACCCATAGATTTAGATGAGTGTTTGGTACATATATATATTTAGTTTCTTGTGATTTATATATGCACCCCACCAATGTTGGGAACTATGTGCCTAAAATCCCAATTTTTATGGGGGATGGTGTCTTTCCCAAACTTCCTAATGAGAGGATGGATGGATGGCCACCCACTCTTCCCTGATCCCTCTTCTAGGTAGTGATATCCCAAGATTCTTCAGGAAGGTTGTGGTTCATGATGCCTTGGTTTGTGTGGTTGAGTTGTACTTCCCAGGTGTCTTTGGGGTGAGGTGTGTTGTACTTCCCATGTATCTTTGGGATGAGATGTGTTGTGATTCCAAGGTGTCTCCAAGATGTGGTGTGGTGTGTGGCACAAGTGTTTATGGGTGGATGATATGTGCTTGTGATTCCTAGGTGTCTGTAGGTGGGATGTGGTTTGGTATGTTTAAAAGCGGTGGGAGCACCAGGATGTTTTCTATTAGGGTGTGAGAGTGGCTAATTAGTGGGAAAGTGGTGTAGGGTTCCCTATCATCGATGTTCTTACTACATTAGTTTACTTGAATTTTTTAATTTGGTGAGCGTGACTTGGTGAGGTTGGGGTGGATAATATACCATGTCAAGTTCTTTTGAGTTTCTACTATTTTTCTCATAGGGGAATTAGTATGATTCCCCCACTTGTGCACGACAGACTTTGACTTTTCCTACTGAGTATACTTGTATTCTCACCCTACATATATAAAACTTTTTTTAGGTTTCGAAGTGTATTACACAGACCATGATGGACTATTCTAGCTTGGGTGTTGGGGATAGTTGTTGTATCATTGATTAGATTTTATTTTGGTACTTTACTTTGGTTACCCTTTCTTTTGTATCAGTTACATTTTGAAACATGCATGTGGGAAGGATTTTGGATTTCTTCTATATATATGTCTTGGAGATGTTTTGTGGTTGATAAATCTTATATCCCAATCTTGGTAATGATAAAAAGTGTAATTCATCCCATTTTTGTTATAATTATATACCCTTGGTGCTAGTCACCACCCCAGGGACCTACTGGAGGTGGGACTCGGGGGGAATTATCTCTCTTCCTTCATTGCATGCTCAAGAGTGTACTCTTTGGAGGGAGGGGTCGTGATAGTTGTGACACTTCCTAGTGAACATATTATCATGGAGAGGAGATGTGACAAATATTTCCTTAACTTTTTACTGGACCAGTGGGTCCAGTGAGCATATCTTGGCTTTCACTAGGGTTATAAACCCTATGAGATTTATGCCTTTTATTTTTACACCCTATTTTTTTGCCTAAACTCTTGGAATGAGGATTTTAGCAGGCAAAGACTTTACTTTTTATCAGGTCTCCCTTTATGGGTTTTCGGCCTAACGGTTTTTCTATCTCTTTTGTTAGTAGTTTAAGGTCTTTTTATTTGGACCACTATGGGCTAGATTTTAAGGTCATATAGCTTTGACCAAAGCACGGATAGTTTAGGGTCATTACTTTCATGGACCTGACATGGAGGATGTGGAAAAAAAGATTAATTAGGATAACCGTGGTTTAGAGTGCCCCCAACATCTTCTCAAGAATGGAAGTTAAATTATGTAAATCATGGATCAAGTTTCTCAGGTCATGAGTTCTGACATGGGACAATCATACATGCAGAATTTTAGAAACACTAGGTTTTTTAGTGATTTTTTGACAATGTTAGGGATCATGAGAATTGGAATGTCCTTTTTCAGAGTGACACATTTGGTTGACGGTCAAAGGTGTATATATAGGATCCATGGGATGCATTCATAGTTAACCAAAGGGTCATTGAAGGTGGGAATACTTTCAAAGGGCCATGGAAGTTTGATGGTGGCATGATAAAATCAATACATGAAGTGTGATATGCGGATTTTAGGTTATCTTAAAATATGGTGGAAGAACCCCATATTATGGTTGACCAAGGTAAGTCTCTTTCGGTCCTTTGATGAGGAGTGAAAAATAGGAGATGGTCTACACAATTCATTGTCATGTAGTGGGTACATGTTTGAATCTGTGCAGTTTGATGTCATGAGGTGAGTACATCATGTTGTGCAGTTTAAATTCATATAGCAAGGACATACTACCATCCAATTTAACATCGTGTGGAAAGGAAATGCATCCATTCAATTTAACATCAGGCAGTAAGGATGTGCTTTTGTGCAGTTTAACTTTATGTTTTAAAGATATAGGAACTAACACAAAAGGTGTTAATGTTTTGGCTGGTCCCAAATAATGGAACTTGGGTGTCACTACGTATCCCATGAAAGTGAGAATCAAGCTATACTTAGTTTTGGGTGGTCATATAGTTTAATTTCTTATAGTGAGGATAATGTTGTATAGTTTAATGTTGCATTGCAAAGACATATGCAGATAGTTTAAGTTCATGGGGATTAGACCATAGGGTGGAGTTCCTAACATGAGGGTTCAAGGCATGGTTCCATGAAGAAATATTTCGTGAATGAGGACTAAATAAGTCTCAACCACACCACGCACCTTTTCAGGAAGACTCAATCCAAAGGGACAAAAAGGGTTATGGTTGTGGTTGGGCCTGAAGATGAAATTTATAGGTGTCGCTACATCTCTCACTAAGTTGAGAATCAATCCACACATAGTTCTGGAAAAGGAAAAACTTTAAGTAGGTATAACCCATATGTAGAGGTGGTAATTATCTCTATTAACAGTTGCAGCTAGGCCTAGAATTGAAGATATAGGCATCACTACGTATCATGTATGGGTAGGAATCAAGCTACACGTCATTCTCAAAGTTCCATATAGTTTAACTTCATGTGTTGAGGATGAAGGTGGATCGATGTGAATTGGTGGGAACATCATCGTTGGTCCCAAGGATAGAATCATGGATTTCACTACATATATCATGGGGATGATACTCAAACCACACATAGTTATTGGTGGACCGTGCAATTTAATGTCGTGTGGCATAGACATCGACCATGTATTTTAACATCATGTGATGAGGAATTATGGAATACCTTTTATGGTCTTGCACTCAATACTGTAATGGATCCTTTGTGTACCTCTAAGCCTTTATTTTGAGGGTAAGTCCCTACTGTAATTCCTAAGCTCATGTGAGCTATGCTCGGTGTGAGAAACAAGGAGAGGCAATGGTTTTCCTATAGTTCAGAGGAAAAATAGAGGTATAACACTATAATTTTGTATGATTCAGTGTCTTAACCAATATATAGGATCAAGGCATCCCTACATATCTCATTAAGAATGAGTATCAAGTTATACTTAGTTCTAGAGAAACTGTTCATTTTAAAGTCATGCGGTAAGGAAATTGATTACCCCAAATGAAGGGGAAGGGGAGTTGTGGATTCATGTGGTTTTATGTCATGTGGTAAGGACATTATCCATGAAGTTTAATGTCTTACAGTAATGAATAACTCTATATAATTTAATATCTTGTGATCCGGATGAAATGTTTCATGTATTTTAGCATGATGTGGTGAGGACGAATGATAGGGATTACTCTGATGTGGATGCTTGTTTTCTTAACATCTTATGAAAAGTATTTCTTGACAAATATTACATTGGTGAAGGGTGTGACATGATCCCCATCCATGGTGGCTAGCAAATATGATCTATTATGATAGACCTTATGTATGATGTAAGGAAATTTCCACTTGGGCTCCAATTTCGGGGGCTTCTTTCCCAGTATCATTAGGGTTCTGATAGACAAAACTAGTTCTCCCATAAGGAAAGAGTGGAGGAAAACCTTTTTTATTAAAAAAATATTTCAATATGATTCTGGTGGACTTCGAGGTTGTTCAGTGTACACAACCTCTTCTCAGCTGGCCATTCTAACTCATCCAGCTGTTTCTGTGATTTTTTATCATCTAAGAGTTGTCCACAAACGGATATTCGAAGTGAGGGTAGCTGGACCTCTTTGGGAAACACTACCTCGGTCTCGTACACCGGTGAGTATGGCATTGCTTGTGTATCAGTACGCATGGTGGTTCAATAGGCCCACAAATCATTGAGGAGTTTATCTACCCAAGACTTATTATCCTTGTTCATCATCTTCTGGAGTATGATCGATAAGGTATTATTGAAGGCATCTATCTATCCATTTATCACTACATGATAGCGGGAAGAGTGATTGGAGTCAATGATGTACTCCTGGTAAAGCTTCTTCAACTTCGTGGAATAGAAGTTGGTGTCGTTGCCCGTTAATATTATGTGAGGGAATATGAACCTGGAGATAATATCAGAAATAATGAAGTTAATGATATTCTTTATCCTGAATTCCTTGAGGGTATCACCTCATCCCATTTGGAAAAGAAGTCGGTGGCAATAAGGATGTACTTGAACTACTTAGCAGTGGTTGGGGATATGGCCCCACAACATCCATCTGCCAAATGGAAAGTGGCCATGAATATTTAGCGGTATACATTAATTATGGGGATTGATGTATGATGTTTTCATGGATCTTTAATACATGAAATTTCTTAGTGAATTCCACACAATATTATATCATGGTTTTCCAGTAATATCCCAACCTCTTGATTTTGTGGGAGATCCTAGTTCCAGATTGATGGGAGTTGCAAGAGCCAAAATGGACTTCCTCCTAGTTGGTAATAAATTATCCTTATTCTATGAACCTGAGGATAATTCCATCAAAGTCGTTATTATAGGGTACTTTTTTCTCATTTGGGGCGTCCTGCAGAGTGAAGTTCACTGCTTGGTGTCAAATGTGTTCCCTTCCAGCAAGATCTGCTGGGAGAGTCCTGCCTTAAAAATAGCTTATTATGGACTCCATCCATCCAAGGGTGGTCATTGGTTCATCATGCTCTGGGGATGTTCTTACCTAGTTTACCTCTTTCATATCGCATATAAATATTGATGACACCATTCTTTGATGTGTAATATGGAAGGTGGCTTCTTGTTAATCAGGTTCAGCTAGGACAGAGGTTGTATTGGCCAACGCGTCTGCACGAGCATTTTGTTATTGGGGGACATAATGCAATGTGGTGTCAAAGGGGAATTCTTTCATTAGTCCCCTAACGTAGCCAGTGATGGGGGGTCAGTTCTTCTTTTTTTATGGAATATTCTCCATTGACTTACTTTATCACTAACTCTAAATCCCCTTTGATGTTCAGGTAGGCTATGTGAAACAATAGGGATAGTTCCAATATATCTATTAGGGATTGGTATTCTACCTCATTATTTGTGCAACCTTTAGACATTGATATAGAGTAGGGAAAAACTGCTCTATATGGGTTGACAAATACAATCCCTAGACCAAACCGGTTGAGTTTTAAGTTCTCTATTTTGGTACTAATAGGATTCTAGAAGGCACCCTCAAAGTACATCTTCCATGTCCATTGAGTTTCATAGGAATAAAAAAAACCTCTTCATTGGAGATCTTAGTGCATTCTGGTGTATTTTCCAGGGCAGGGTGTGCTGTGAGGAAATCATACAGGGCTTTCCCTTTCACTGATTTTTTCAACACAAACCAAATGTAATATTGCTAAAGAATGACTGCCCATTGAGCCAACCACCCAGTCAGCATGGGGCAGACAAGGATGTACTTGAGCGAATCAATATGAGATACTAGGTGGACCTCATGGTGCTGAAAGTAGTGCCTCAACTTTTCCATGACGATGATGAGTGTGAGTCATTTCTTCTCAACATCGTAGTATCGAGTCTTAGTACCTAGAATTGTCTGGATGAGGTAGTAAATACTATTATCACTTCCAGTATCATTCTTCTGGTAAATAAGGGCACCCAATGATAATTCCATGGTGGCCACATATAAGATGAGTGGATTCCCTTCCACTAGGGGAATCCGAACTGGTGGGTGTAGTAGGTACTGCTTGAGAATCTCGAAGGATTTCTAAGATTCATCATCCCATTGGTAGAAAAGTCCCTTCTCAATTATCCTAGTGAAGGGTAGATCCTGGCTGGCCAGGTCGGCTATGAATCACTGAATATAGGTGAGGTTCTTTTAGAGTCCCCTTAGTTCTTTCAGGTTCATAGGGGGTGAAATTTCCATAATATCACTAGTCTTCTATGGGTCAACCACAATGTTGTGGCGGTGTGCCACAAATCCAAAGAACTTGTCTGATGTTACCCCAAAGTCACATTTTAGAGGATTCATCTTTAGACTATGTTTTTTCAACTTGTCGATGATTGCTCAGATATCCATGAAGTGATCACATCGCTGTCAGGATTTAACGACTAGTTCGTCGACATAACAATTGAGTATCCTTCTCAATAATAGATTAAATATGTGATACATGGAACATTGATATGTAGCGCCCTCATTATTTAATCCATAGGGAATGACCTGATGGTAGAAGATCCCTTTAGGTGCTCTGAAGGTAGTGGATTATTCATCCTCATGGGTTGTCTTGATTTGATTGTACCTTGAGTACCTGTCCATGAAATAAAGTTCTTACAAGCCATTAGTTTCATCTATCAAGAGTTCTATGATCAATAATGGTAAATTGTCCTTTGGTAAATGCCGATTAAGGTCTCTGAAGTCAATATAGACCATAATCTTCATGTTCTTCTTCTTGAAGGGGGAGATGTTGGAAATACATATCAGGTATTGCACTTATCGGACAAAGTTGTCTTTGATCAACTTGTAGAATTATACCTCTACATTGGTGGAATGATAGGGGTGCATCCTACTAGCTGATTTCTTGAATCCCAGATGCTCATTGGGTAGTTTGAGATGATTCATAACCACATCTGGATTCGGTCCAAGCATTTATGTGTAATTCTAGAAAAAACATATTGACACAGCTTTAGAAATGAAATGTACATATCTTTCTCTTTGAGAGTCATGGTGGAACTAATCAAGGTAGGTTGTGGGTCTTCTTTTATCCCCAGATTTATCCACCTGAGCTCATCCATGGTAGTGGATATTGCTTCCTCGAATGCAGGAGGGGCCTTTCTGAGATCTTCCTCATCCATTTTTGAGTATATGGAGACGTATTCAAGTGAATATGGAAGTCTAGGGGACTATCTATTAGTATCAGGGTGAGGGAGGCCATTACAAGATATATCACCATCCACTTCTATCTAGGTTATTGTAGAGAGATGATGGAGATGATTGTCTCTAAGGAGGGATAGTTTTGTACCTCTAGGGTCAGATATGTTACCCCGTCCATGTTTATGGGGATCACATAATCATCATTGAGCATTATTTAGGGATTGATAGGGGCGGTTCCTAATCCATTAGGAGATGAAACCTATATTTCATCATCTAACACCAGTTTATTTCCTCACTTATTATATAAATATACTTAGACATATATTTCTATGCAATCCTCTAAGGGGGAGCTGTCACCGTGTAGTATGATGACCTTTCAACTAATGGGGTACTTTATACATTGATGGTATTTTGATGGTACTACAAGGTGGCTATGGATCTAGGGCCTTCAAAGTCGGATGTTATATGTGGTATCCTGCTAGATAACCATGAACTTGGAATCAGATGTGAACTCCCCAAATTGGGATTTGAGTTTGATCTTTTCTAGGGGTCTCTTCTCAAACTTTTCATATCTCTGGATGGTCATCTTTTTAGGGGATAAATACCCTTCTATATACCCCAGTCATTGGAGGGTCTAGATTGGGAAAAGATTCATCCTTGATCCTTTATCAATCAGCACCCTTTGGATATTGACATTATTGAGTCTGTCCAAAATATATAAGGGTATGATGTTCCCATGGATGACCTCCTATTGATCCAGATCAGTGAATGATATGGAAACATGGAATCCTAAGGACATAGTCTCCACTCAATATACCTCGTCAACGTTGACTTCTATCTCAAATTATTGTGGGCTCTAGAGGGATTTGACGAGTGTCTCCTTGAGTTAGTTTGAAAGACATAGGGCATCCAAGATCGAGAGCTTGGTCAGGATAATGAATAGATGTTTCAGAACATTATAATTTTTCACTAGAGGTTGTAACTTCCTGATATGGGGTTTCTCCTGGGATTGTGGTTTAGGAGTTAGAGCATCCACGATCGATAGACTCGATGCTTGTGCTGAGGTTGATGGAATATCTGATGTCAGTGGTAAAAGTTGCACTGACCTTCCATGTTGCTTGGGTTGATTAGATTGGACCCCCTCTAGGAAGTCATGCAATACAATCAGATTCATGAGACTACTGGAGGGCTCCGAGGAACCTCCTCACCTCCTTTGAGCCTGCTGGAGCGTCTTCCCTCAAGTCTTGGCTGCATATATGTCCTCCATGGTGACATGACCATAATATTGAGTCTGACCACATCCAAACTACCCCTTATATCCTTGAATCCTACTCATGTGTTCTCCTATTCCTCAGTTATATGTGGTAAAACCATATTTGGGGGCATACTCATCATTAGATAAGGGGTCTGTCAAGTGTATTGTGTTGATATAAAAAAAATGAGTTCCTCATCTGAAGAAGATTATGTTTAGTGGGGTAGTTCCCATATTGTCGATGTCATAGGGAATGAATCAATGAAGGCTAACTCCTACTTTGAAGGATAATATGACTCTTGTTCTTCTATTTCATTCCACCACTAGTGTTCATGTCAACCTTTGGGAGGAACATATTCATCCTCTTTTTTAGGTGGTGGAGTTTCTACTGTCTTGCGCAACTATGCTCTTAGAGTGGTGTGGGCTCGATTACTATATTCTGAACCATTGATTTGTTGAATTTTCATGGAATTCTAGTCAGGACCTCCTTCCAATCATCTTCATATTTTAGTTGGATCATGGTTATGTAAGCCACTTAATATGGGGAATTATCCAGCACCACTTTTCCAGAATCAATCATGCCTTGAAGGACATCTTTGAAGATGAAACAATTCTGGATATTATGACCCAGACTAATATGGAAAGGGAAGCAATTAGGTCAGTCGATGAGGTTGAACTCATTGGGATTCCTAGGTTTTAGAAGCATGAGAAGGTTATTGTCCATGGATTCCATGAAATAATCGGGGACCTATTCATTCCATAAGAAGTACACCTTATTCATCCATTATTCAAATCCTGAATGACCTTGATTTATCGGTCCTTCTATTTGAGGGAGATTTTGTGGTTTTCACCACTCAATATGAGTTGTTGGGTGGTTTTGGGCCTACCTGGGAATCTAGATAGGTGTTGCTATAGGATTGAGAGTGATATTTGTAGCTTCCATTCTAGTTGTCCTTTTTCCCTATGTCGCGAGCATGAGTCGAGCTTTGGATCAGGTTCGCTAAATATCCTCTTCACTATTTTAGAAAATTTTCTGAATCCACCCAGATATTTCATTGGAATCAAGGGTGTATGAAACTCATCCTCAATATTTTATGCATAGATTTTTAGTATCTGGTCTTGTGAGAGAGGGTTGTTGAGTGAGGTCAAACCATTCCACCTTACTATGAAATTAGACAGCCTCTCATTTTCGTGTTGTTTTAAGTTTTTCAGGTCGATGATCATTTTCGTCCTCAGTATAGAGTTGAATTGTTAAAGGAAATGATGATGGAGGTATTCTTGTCCTAACACAGTTCCTGCTGTCAGACTTCTTACCAATCAAAGGTTTGCCCTATTAGAGTTTGTAAAAAACACCTAAGCTTGGTTGCCTCCTGTTGATCTCAAGGTCCCATCATCAGCCCACATTGGTACACAAATTGTGTGAGATGTTTCTCAGGGTCTCTCTCACCATCAAAGGTGAATAAGTTCGGATTTCCAATTTTGGGTGAAGGTGGGATATCATAATCCCATTCGATATATGGATTCATTTCAGGCTTCGCAGGTGCACACAACCCTTCCATGGATTCTATTCGAGTAGTCAGGGACTCGATTAGGTTAAGGAGCTCCAGAGGATCTATTACCTAGAACATATATCGCCCATGGGGATCCGGTAGTGGTTGATGAGGTGGCCCCTTTTTTATCTCCTTCTAATTTTTAATTCATTCGAGGACTGATTGGTTATCCTGGTGGGGAAGAGGTTTTTGACACAATAGAGGGAAGTCACGATCATTTTTGACTTCCTCATGTATGTGGGCTGGTTTCCTAGAACCAGATCCAATTTTTTATTCAGAAGCAACCCTTCATGATGGATTAGTTGTAGGAGGGAGAACAGTTGTCTTTGTATAGATACGATACCCCTCAGGGATATTTCCCCTGAGTAACTCCTAATTAAGTTTCAGAAGAGCATGTATTTCACACTCATTTTGTGACAATCAGTCCTCTAGGGAAGGAACCTCGCTCCTCCTAGGAGGTGATCGAGATGTGGTTGTACCCTTCCCCTTGGCATCATTTTTTCAGGGAGGTGGAAACTCGATATTCGGAATTTCATTGTTTTGGTTTCGTCTCTAGTTCCTGGTGCGGGCAGCCTCATTCGGTGCATTCAAGTCACCCTCCTAAAAATGTATTTTTTCCATGTCATGACCTTCTATATTTTCATCATGATCATTATCTTCAATGTTGATAGTGACAACATTCATAGAGGCGTATCAGGCAATGGTGGTCATGCCATTAAATTCAACACAACATGATAATTTTTTACAGCATCCATCAGAGTCGTTATTAAAACCCTTGGACTTATTGGTCTACATTATCCTACGACCCTAGTGGGTCTTAACCATCCTTAATACACGTTCCTCCCACTTTTGTCTATGAAAAATGATCCTAAGGGAGTTCTCGGTCTAGTTTGCCGAACGGGCCCCTACCACTATAGGTGTGTCTCGTGGTAGGTAGGATTCCAACCATTGATTCATTTCTCCTAATTTAGAGAAGACTGATTCCCTATATGGGGGTAATGATGATGAAAATTCCCCCAACCCTATGTGGTGGGGGTCATTCAGGGCTGTAGTTGGCACTGATTGGTCCAATTATTGAGGATTCAATGGCTCCAGTCGAGGATTTGACGACTCCCAGGATAGACATGATTATATAAATTCCCCCATCCCAGCAGGGTGGGGTTGTTCTAGGATCACCAATGATGTTATAGGGTCCTCTCAGGGATGATGAACTTGGGGATATTGATTGAGATATAAATTCCCCCAGCCTAGCGGGTTGGTATTCTCTTACAACTACTGCCTATGTGTCCCAAATTCTCTCAGAAGTTGATGATCCTAGAGGTGGAGGTGGTAGTAGATATTCCCCTATCTCGATGGGTTGTTTCTACTCTGGGATGGATGATACCATAGATGAAATATTGTCCCACTTGATGTGGTTCAATTTTACTCTTGTAGGAGCTTGGTGCGATGGCGACCCGTGATGAGAATCATTTCTCATGGGAAGTTGTCTGAGTGATCGTAAGTTCGATCTCTGTGTTTGAAATTTCTTCTTATTGTTTTCAGGGGCCTAGTTTGAAGTCATTTTTTTATCATTTCTCTCTATCCATAATTTCTGATCATTTTTGGAGTAGAGGAATTATGTGGTATTTCCCAACTAGCTCGAGCATTTCTCGATCCCTTGATCTCACCAAAGGATATAACATTGTTGGATTCTATATCTAAATTGACTTGCTTAAAGGTAGTGGCAAAGTGTAATGATCTATACTATCCCCATCCTCGAATATGGATTCATGGTGTGGCTTCGAAGATCAGATGTCAAAGATTTTTGATGCAATGGCAGCAAGCGTGTTCTATATTTTCACTATGATTTTATGGTTTTGGATCTTGGACTATCGAGATAGAAACCATTTCTATATAACAACATAGTATATTCATCGTCTTTAGGTGATACTCATATCCTGGATATGGGATATGTCGAGCCTTCAGTATCTAATGAGTGGGTCATTTATTCTGGTGTAGATAAGGCATGCATTCATTTTGTAGCTCCTATGGGATCTTATAGTCAGTTGTGGAGAGGGTCTAGAACATGATGGGTAGGTTTTTTTCGGCTAACTCTATCAATATTTCCTTTTAGGCCTCCTCTACATCAGACTTACAGGAATCCATCCAATCAAACCATAGAGGATGGCTCTGATGGTCTCCTTATTGTAGGAATGGGGTGATGCTGGAAGTTGATGAGGAACCATATACAATTGACCCTGATGATTCGAGAACCTTTCTGTATGAAGGTGTCATATTTTGGAACACCTCTTCATACAGAGGTATTTGGGAAAGGGGAGGACTTCCTTGTCCATGGGAGATATCACCATGGGGAGGATGACCACAGTGGATTTCAGGAGTAGAGTCCATGTGATCCATCTCCACACTAACATGAGGAGGAATATCATGGTAATGAACTCCTTCAACTTATGCTTTGATATAAGAGACAACGAACCCTCGTGGTGTTGATAATGTGTCTTGAACAACCTCAAGGACATGGAAATTGAGAAGATTAGGGATATGGTCCATGTTCTACATTGTTGTTTGAATATACTGTCCTGGCTATTGGAGTTGTGCAGGGGTATGCACCTACTGTATAATGATTTTCATAACTTATATATAACCATCTAACATGGTAGGGATACAAGCCTACTGCAGAGAAACTGCCAGAATATGTCGATGAGTTTTCTCATTATTGACAGGAATGTGAGCATGTCCTGAGGCGTGTGCCACTCTCACTTGCTGAGCCTCAGTTAGGACACGATTATGAGCTCGATCCTGAAACTTCGGTATATGTCTCTAGTCTTTCTTGGTAGGAATATGAGCCTTCCCCAAGCTGTGTTCTTCTATCACCTATTTGGATCTATTTGGATTAAGAATATGAACCTGGTCCGAATATGCATTCCACACCAAAATATGCCGAAAGACCTCCAAAATGGGATAAGGAATATGAGCCTTCCCCTGTGTTTCCTTGGAATGATACTGGCATAGTCATTCTTCTGCAAAACTACGAATATGTGCCTAACTTCGATGATCTATCAAAATATGCTAGATGGATCCATTTACATGAATATGAGCTATCCTAAGGCTTGTGCTATTCCCACATGGTTAGCCTTGGCTAGAACAAGGATATATTTCTAATCATGGGCCTTTAGAGTATGGTTTCGGACTTCTTCGATAGGCATGTCCCCTTATCCAAAGGTGTTTTCCTCTCTCACCTATTTTACCCTAATTGTAACAGTGATATGATCCTAATCTGATGCCTCTCCCTTCATCGTAATATGGTGATAATCCTCTCGGGTGAGATAAAGAGTGTGTGATTTCTCTTATATAGCCACTTATTCATGATGATTGGATTTTTTTGTTACCCTGGATGTAGGGATAGAAGTATGCACATGTCCCTTCATCTACCACAGTGACAAAATATACCAACAGAGTTTTTCAGTTGTTGCTAAAATGTATTAGAATTTTAGAAGAAATGTTTGTGCAGGGATATGAGTACACACATTCTATGTCTCTGTGATGAATTGGAAGATGTCTTCTATTTAAGTGGGGGATATGTGCCCACTTCTACTCTCCTTGTTCCATTGGGGTATTCTGATGGAATTCGTATACGGGGGTAAGAATATGAGCCCCCCCCCATTCTTATTGTGAGAATATGCCCGCATACTTGTTCAAATCAAGCAGGGATATGAGCCTCTTGGTTGGTCCCTACCTGAGTATATAGGTAGTCATTGTGGGTAGGATCAGGGATATTCACACTCTCTTAGATATCTGACACCTTTCTCCTCTGATGGGTTTTCCTTATAGCCCGTGCATGGGAATCAGAGGACGTTGTGTATTAGATGGTTTCCTCATCATGCAACTGAGGGGTACTGGTGGAATGGTGTCAACAACAGAGGTTAATAGGGGCCCTCCTGGGTGGATCTTAAACATGAAGGGAGTCATATCTGGATTCCTAGTCCACCTTACTCATATACAGAAGGTGGCAGTTATCTTGCAATTGGGATAAGCTCTCGAAGCTGTTGGTTGTGGCGATGAGAGCCACATGTTTAGCAGCATCCTTCCCATGGCAATGTTGTCTCGCCGACTGTCACATCTTGAGGACTTAATGAGAAGCCTCCATGTTAGGGATAATACCATATCAGTGGTACTCCTAGACCATCGTATTCGCTACATGTCGTTGAAGTTGTCATACAAGTTAGATTGTTTTACGATCTGTGGAAGTTGCAATTGTGGTAATGTTGGATAATGATGTCATCACCTCGATTCAGGATGCTAAAGTTGTATCTACAATTATATAGACAATAAATAACAACATTATCGATTAGTTCAGTGTCGTAGGCATAATATACTCAAACAGATATGCAAGGTTAACTCTTTTTTTCTTTTATTCCTGATTCGGCCATTCCACTCATTTGGACTTATCAAAAAGATGATAGACTTATTAGAACTCTGGTTACAAAGGATCATTTGAAATATTATACTGTTCTTATTGCTTTTTTTGTATAGGGTTTTTAAAACAAAGTGTCCTGACGCAATATAACCCAGTCATTTTTTCATTGGAGAGATTCATGTCGGGTTCACCATTTTTATTTCATCGAGTTTTGTTAGATGTGGAATGTGGATTGGGATTTCCCTTGATGGTTTTATTGAGGGTTATTTTGTGTCCTCTCTAAATCACATAAATTAGGCCCACTATTTGTTTCACTTCCCCTAGAAACTTCAAATGGTTCCCTTATCCATAGCTTGGTACGAACTTGATTTCCAATGGTCGGGGATCATCTTGGTTTTTAGGACTAGCGAATCTTGGGGACTCACATTGGTTGAGAGGATAGGAGGTCAAGCTCATCGAACCCTTTTGGGTATAATTATGGGCTAATCCAAGACTCACTTATAGATTTAAGATATGTTTATGAATCTCTTCCTAATCCTGATATGGGACCGATTACCCATGAAAATGGTTTATCAGTTAATTCTCTTTTCAAATGAAGAAGGGGGTCTTGTCGAGGGATCCATCAATATGAATCTGAGGTTTTTCATCCATTTCCCTAATGGAGAATAGCTTCTTTATGTGTTGTAACCATATAACCAAGTGCTTCAGAATGTGATTCCATATGAGGAGGTGGTTGATATTCTGAGGAGGGGATTGAGCCATTATGAGGCCTCCTACTTATCCTAAATGTTGCAAGAATCAAAACCCACGTATTTCATTGAGGTTCTTGGGACTTAACCAAAATTATATACCCTTACATGAGGGGTATTCATTAAAGATTCCTAAGGAGATGTTCATTCATACCTCCCTAAGCCCACGTGATCTATTCTTGGTGTGAGAAATAATGAGGATAGATGATCAGCCTCACAATGTGTATGTATGGTAAATACATACTAAGATGGTCCTTGGGGTGTTTGGTATAAAAATCAGGCCCTGGGAGGGTATATTATGTATCCTTAATATGGTAGGAGTCAGAGCCATCATCATTTGGTTGATGTATGGGACTTAAATATTGAGTCTTCCCTATACCATGGACATTTATGATGCCTAATGAGGTGTTCGTTGCATCCCCATAAGAACACATGAGCTATTCTTGGTGTGAGAAACAAGGGGGAGCAGATGATTGGCCTCACGATATATGGATATGGGACTTTTGTATTGGGATAGTCCCTGAGGATGTTTGGCATGGAGCTCGGGCCTTGGGAAGGTGTCCTACGTATCCTGGTTATGGCGGGGATCAGAGTCCTTCGTAGTTTATATAATTTCAGGGCTTATACATTGAGGCTACCCTATTCTATTATAGGGGTTTATAGTTTATATGATATGACCATTAAAACTCTCTAATCCCATATGATCCATGATCATTTTCAACAAACAAGGGATAGAAAGTAATCAATGTCGTTGCTTTGGACAAGAGACTCATATGCTCATCCCTCCATGGACGACTGATATAGAGCTTGGACCTCAGAGGTAGGTGTCCTACATATCCTAAATATGGTAGGAATTAGAGTCATTGTAGTTAACTTTATGCCAGGGCTTACACACTAAGGTTTCCCTATTGATCGGGGCTCACACGTCGATGACAGATAACATTGTCAAATCCTGCGATGCCCTGAGAGCCATCACATAACCTGTCTTGACACAAATATAAAGTGTCATGAGAGCCATTATTCTAAAGTCCAAGGGGTGTTGAATATCTTGGAATACACCTCTAGTATTCATCGCAAGACCTGGCTGACATGTCTGGAGGGCATCATGAGTCTCAGCTGACTTGACTGGAGGGTGTCGCAAGAGCTTGGTTATCATGTCCAGATGATTTAATGAAACTCAAATGACATGATTGAATGTCGTTATGTGATTCAGGTGATGTGTCCAAGTGACATCAAAAGTCTTGGGTGATGGACCCAAAGGGTTCGCAAGATTGAAGTGGCACCCATGGGGGCACTGTATTTTGTGCCCTGACATGTCTAGAGGACTTCACGTGTCCCAGATGACATGTTAAAGGGGTGTCATGAAATATGGGTGACGTGTATTGGTGTTGTATCATTTCATGAGGTGACACACATGAATTTCATGAGGGGCATAAAGAATGTATTTCTCTTAGGCCTTTTGCCTTTGATCTTCATTCTAACCATTATATTGAAAATTTCTTGGTTTCATTAAGTGTTAGTTTGTCTTGAGTCTCGCATGATCTAGTAGAATTACATAACAGTCTTCACATAGCCTACCAAAGATCCTTCACATGATCTATTAATAATCAGGTGAAGTGCTTTATGCCTAATGCATGACTACTCTGGTTGTCTTTCGATGTATTACCTAATGGAAAGCTGTCTGGTCGTGTGATATACTACTCTGACAAGTCCGTAAGAGTTGAGAGTCAAATTATCTAGAGTCTGGACATACAGAGTGCATAGTAGTAGTCAAGAATCCTACTTTCTTTTTGTTGGGGTAGGAAATTTATAGGCCTCGCTGCACCGAGTACTCATCGGTTTGTGAAGCATATCTAGCACGATTCTAAGCTGGAGCCAATGAAGGGCGTCTGGCACCACACAGTTTTTTGAGTCTCTATCATGGAATGCTTTGGGCACATCACCTGATTTTCAATGATAACGAGTCTCTTTCTTTATCAAATTATTTCTGATTATTGTAAACATGTTTGATTATGCATACATGTCGAAAAACATTCATGTTGTCATGTTGACTAGTCCAAGGGAATTTACAGGATCTAAGTGCTTGTGAGAGGACACTTGCAAGACCTTAGAAGACATGTCCTGGGGTCTCACCGGATAGCACTATGGGTGCACTTGGCACGTCCCATGCCTTTTAGTGATTGCAAGTACCTCTCGCCTCCTCTCTTTTGATCAACTTTGTTTGATGTAATAAGGATAGATGTCATGAGAGATTTCATGTGTATTGTTGAGGGTATTTATTCTATTTTTTTTATATGTGTTGTGTGACCAATATGGGTCGTATGGGGGTGCGCAAGCATTCCATGTCCTGAGGATGAGGATGAAAATCCAAAGGGCTTCCATGAGACGAGGAAGGCATTTCACTGAGGGCTTGTGGTGTCTTTTGGGTCATCAAGGGCACTTTGCATATCGTTCAGTGACTCTGGACCCCTCTCACCTCCTCCCTATTTTTATCATTTGTTTTATTTTACAAAGGTTCGGGATCATGCGAGTTGGAACGAGTAGTATCTATGATTTTTACTCTATTTTTGGATGATGTATCTCTTGACCAATGTGGGTCCTATAGAGAGTGTGCAATAATGCAATGAAAATGTCTATCTGCCTGACCTTAAAGTGCCACAGAGTTGTCTGGACACTCCTGAGGACTTCCATGTAGCAAGGATGGAAAGATAGATGGCTTTTGTGAGGTTTCTTTGTGTCTTGTGTATCACTCGGGGTGCACGTTGCATGTTCTTCAGTGACCGCGAACCCCTATCACCACCTCCCCTTTATCTCACTCATTTTATGTGGTGAAGTATAAGAGGTCATGTGAGATTTCTTAGATATCACCAAGGAATTTTATTCTTCCTAATGATGATTTAGCAGATGAGATTCATGACCACTGGTGGTATCTTCCTTTGAATGTCTCCCTACATTATTTTCGAAGGATTCTTGGTGGTTTGTTAAGATCGTTCCAATGACAAACCATGTGGCAGAAGGGCGCTCATTCGATTGTCTGGGGGGCCTTCACAAGGGAAAGAAGGTTTGTTGAAGGGGGCTCTTCAAGACTAACCATGAGTGATGTATCATGCATGGAGCCTTCGCATTACATTGAAATGGTCACATGATTGTGAGTCTCTTAGAGGATTCATGAGTCTTAAAACATCCTCTTATTATTTACTTTCATATAGAAAATAATTCCAATATTTAGGTATTTCTCCCTTTTTGATTTTTCCGATGCTTATTTGGCATGCATAAATAGTTAGCCCAAAAGTTCTAATAAGAGTGAACTAGGAAACAAACAATTAATAGTATTGAAACTAATACACAAGCTTATATTCTTAATGAATGATTTATTATGGAGTAGTGTTGTAAGGGTCCATCCTTAAAAATTATATATTCTCATGTTTTTTAACTAGGATTAACATTTGAGGATCATTTCAGTTTAGATTTTTACAGAATTAGGAAAAAAATCTTACAAATTAAACCCATACATTACAAATGGACACTTATACTCAGTATCCATTTTTCCACCTAACAATGGACTTTAAAATAAAACAATGTTTTATCTTTATGAAAAATCTTCACATTTATCCACTTGATCTCATACTTATGTATATTCCCCCCTTAAATCCTATGAAAAACATTTTCAAACTTGGGTTGAGCACAAAATTCTCAGTAAGTAACATAAGATAGTAAATTGTTAGTCCAATGAAAACATGAAAACCTATTCGAAAAATTATTAAAAAAACTCATGATCAAGCATAGAAAATTCACATAGGTGCCTTGGGAAATAATTACCAAATCACCCTTACATTCATCCTTTCAAATTAAATAACCTTATTGTCGACTTCCATATCTAGAATACTCAATGCATTATAGAGTTATAATGGGGCTTACCCTTTGTGTAAGCTTTATTGAGATCACCCATTTATCATGATCTATAATGGGGATCAACCCTTTATATAAGCTATATCGGGCTCACCCATAAGATATAATGGGGGTCAACCCTTCATATAAGCTATATAAGGCTCACCCTTAAGCTATAATAGAGCTCAACCATTCGTATAAGCTATATTGGGCTCACCAATGAGTTATAATGGGGTTAAACCCTTCATATGTAATTTTCAATGCTAATTCATGAATAAATCCCTTGAAAACTCTTTTCAACCCATGTGTAAAAAACTTTTAGATATAAAATACCCTTTTCATGTAAAAATCACTCTTAAAATATAAAAACCATGCACATAATAAAAAAAGCATTTTTTTCAAAAAGAACTATGAAAACTTATAAAGGAAACATTAAGGAATTAAAGTGTCATGAAATCTTGAAATTTAGTTCATGCCATATATGTTAAAAACCATTCCTTTAGGATCATGTGAAAATAGTTGATAGAGTAACTTAAAAGATATTTTTATAATAAATTCCTTTACATAATACCTTAAAAGGAAACATTTTTATAAAATTTGAGAAAAATTAGAAGATTCCCATTTTAAAACATTCATATCCATAGGAACACATTCATAAAAATATTATTAAAGACATGGACATTAAAGATAAATGTTTATAAAATAAATCATTAAAACATTTAAAATAAGGTTTATTTAGTTAAAAAGTCCCTTACCCTGAGTCTGACTCATTACGTACAATCTTTATCTTCTTTAATAATAAACATGGATTAATTATTTACTTTCTTTATAACAATTAAATGTTTATTATTCCTTTTATAACACTTATTACCATGCTATAACAATTAGTTAATTATTTATGTTAATGTCAGATGTATCAATGATTTTCAGTACTTTAGTCTAAAATGAATTTGGTATGATGTCAATAGTCAAAATGTTCATAATTCCATCATCTCCAGAAATATTTTCATAAAAGAATAATCAATTTTATAAATTTATTATACTTTTAACTACATCTATTAAATGTGGATATGAAAAATTAACTACGTTACAATCATAGAGATGGTAATTCATATGTACACATGAGTAACATTTTCATTTTTCAATGACCATTATAGAAACAAGGTAAGTATATAATAATCATTATGTCATTAATATCATATTATTTATTTAATATATACTTATATATATCATTCAATAATAATATAAAACATGGAAAAGAAATAAGTTTCATAAATTTCATTCCAGCATAAACATAAACCATTTTTAGAAAGAATAAGAATGATAGCATTGAATCATATCCCCAGTAAAACATAAGTAACATAAAATAATGTTATCATAGATGGAAAATAATTTAGAAAAATATTTTTAAAACAGTTCTTAAGGGGAATAATTTTTCCTCTGAAAAATGATTTTTAAATCAGAAAACATTTATCAAGCCATTTTTTGAAAATAACCTTGAAAATTTATAAATGAATCTTCTAAACCATTTTTAAAAATCATTGAAATCCATTTTATTGAAAATTATTAAGAGATAATTTAAAATATTTATAAAACATTTTTAGAAAACATTGTTCTAAAGGAACATAGATTTATGACCAAAGAGAGAATAATATTACATGAAGCATACAATATCATGAAAAGAAGTATATTCATGATACAACATGTCAAAGGGTAGAATATAAACCTCGTAAAATAATATAGGTGCATTAAATAAAATGTGTCTCAAAGAATGAAAATTGAAACAGAATCACGTTACCGATTTGGTAACTTCTGAATCATAAACCCCATGCCAGAAAGATCATCAAATGGATATGTAAATTCCCATAAATTTAAGTATAAGGATTATAGATCACATTAATGGGTAGTATATATACCAAAAAAATGAGTGGTTAATATCGAACAAGTCTTGTAGAAATAAAATTGAGTCTAGAAATCCCTTTTATAACCCCATATTAAAAATATTTCTCTTGTTAAAAATGAAAGTATTACAAAATTGAATTTTCCTTGAATATAATATTATAAAGGTTATATTCTCATCCAAAAGAAAATAAATGGTATCCTAACTGGTCCATTAATGATTAGGGATAAAAAATACTCATCCAATAAAATTATTATAAGTGTTATAGAAATTTTCTAATATTTATAATATTATATTTACCCTTAATTACCTGATTTACCATTAAATGTGGTCATAAAAAAATTATTAAAGATACTATTCATATTGTCCAAAAATAAAAGGGACATATTTATTAAATTTATAAATTCTAATTCATAATATGGAATAAATTTTATAAAATTCAAAAAACATAATTTTCTAAAATTAATTATAAATTATTCTCATTGATAGAACAAGAAAACAAGGTTTTAAAGTAAAAAAGTTTCAAATATAGAAATGTTTTTATAACCAAATTCAACGTGAAATTGATTCCAATGAGCTTAGTAGGATTAATTGATAAAATATTTATCTAATTTTACTTTATTACAATTGAAAAATATAATTTAACACTATAAATAAATTTTATGAAAAAGTTGTTTTTAATTAAAAAGCAATATTTCTTCACTAATTATCAAAAAATGAAACTTATGAGAAAAATAAAAAAACTCAACCAATGTAAATTTTGATATTTTGATTTCAAAGAATAATTTCATTTTGTAACATATAATTTATAAAAAAAATTAAAACAAGATTTAAAACAAGTGCGCCATCAAAAGGCGGAAAAACTTCCTTTTTTGATAAATACATATTTTATAAATAAATTAGATTCACTCTTATAACATGTCTCTAAAACATATAAGATGAATAGAAAAACTTATATTGGGTTTATTATATATATTTCATTAATAGAATCAAACAAGAGTGATTTTATTATTTTATAATTACACTTGTTCAAAATTAAATTGTTTTTCAGAAAATGGTTTTCATTTTATATTTAAAGGGTTTTACATTGATTTATAATTAATTGGTAAAAATTATATATAAATGTGTAAACTATATTTTAAAATTTTATTTAACCATTTCCATACCCGCTATTCAAACACTTAGGTTATAATGGTAATATTTAAATAATAATATTTAGTTGTTCATTTAAGCTCGATGTGGCGTTTTATGTACGCCTTCAGACATAGTGTTTGTTTTAAAAAAAATTAGGATGTCAAACTCTCCCCCCAGAACTTATGTCCATTGAATTTTTGAATTCAGTTTTAGTAACTTAGTTTTGACTTTTCAAAATACCTTTATTAGAATCCCAAATTGGAAAAAAGATTAATAAAATATCTACTTTAAAAGAAATTAAGGGAAGAATGAAGGTCACATGTGATGAAACAAACTAGGTTTTCATGTAGGAAAACAAGGACATAAAAGATAAAGATAACTCTAAAAGACTAATAGAGAGTAATAGAGAACATGATCATGGGAAAGTTAGAAATCACAAAACTATAAATATGTGATGGTTCAAAATAACATAGATAAAAATAAATTGATAATTTTTTTGTTTGTAGAACCATTTCATAGATTTTGGGAATTATTTTACTACCTAGATTAAGAACATAAGGAAACATACATACTTGAAAAGTAGAGTTTCATCCTTTAATCATTTTCTACCACAAACTCATCATTTTCTCTGAATGATGAGTATTCAAGATGAATTTTTCACACCTGAAGCACTAGAATAAACTTCTATAGAATCACATAATCCAAAAAATATTAACTATCTATTTATCCTATATTTTTACATTAACTAAAACCAAAATTGTTAGTACAGGATAACATAATTCCCCTAAAAGAATAAACCTTATATGAATAAAAACTTCTTCAATCTCCAAAATTCAATAGTAATGCCCAAAGATCAACATAAACCTTTCAACAAATAAATGTCCTTAAAATTATTCAAAATAATCCAAACTAATATTGAAACACAAAATTCAGAAAAATTTTATAACATAGTATTTCAAGATAAATGTTAACATTTATATCCAAATAACATCAATCACTCTTCATATCATATACCAAAAATGTAATTTCCTAAATCACATAATATCTATTATTTTCTAATTATTTACAGAATGAATATAAAATAATATTTTCTTCTAGAAGATAATTCAACCTTTATTTCTCTAATAAAGTCTCACAATATTCTCTTTACCTTAATCATATAAAGTTCCCAAAATAATGAACATCTTCCAAAATAACATTAATCACTTAATCAGCAAATCGTTTTCCCAATCCCAAGGTTACATATTCGACAAAATATATGTTTTAAAAATTAACTAACTATTATTCCATCAACTCATTTAACAGAAAAAAATTATACTTACCCGAGACTTCATGTAGGCTAGGTGATGCACCCTTATCAGCCTTCTTTTGTGGGTTTGATTGTCACGACCTTTTCAGACGCGACATGTTGTCACCCATTCTATAGACTGCCCTTTTTATAAAACTATATTTATATAATCATTATAAAATTCTGGAAAGGTGAGAAACATCCTGAAAATAACCTTAGTATGTTTTAACCTCAAATTTTTTCCCACACCTTTCAATTTGTATCCCAGAAGGTAATAACCCATAATTACTTCAAAAATGAATGTCTTTAAAAAAACTGGTATTCACCTTAAAATTTCATAACTTAAAGCTTCAAAATGGGTTTCTAAGACATTTAAATTATGATCAAATTGATAATTAAAAACCCATGATGATAACTATAACTCATAAGAAAACTGCCTAATCTCTAATGTTGTCTAAACTATCCTATGATACCAACTATAAGTACTTATCCTTAAAAATTAGATATTATAGTGTTTTTGAACTAGGATTCTCATTTGAGGATCTTTTTAGTTTATAGTTTTATATAATTTTGAAAAAATCTTAAAAAGTAAACCCATACATTATAATTGGAAACTTATACTCAATATCCATTTTTCCACAAAAAAAGTCCTTTAAAATAAAACAATGATTTATCTTTATGAAAAATCTTCACAATTATCCCCTTAATCTCATCCTTGTTTCTACTCCCCCTTAAATCCTTTTAAAAACATTTTCAAACTTGGGATGAGAAAAAAATATCAATAAGGAACATAAGAAAGTATGTCGTTAGTCCAATGAAAACATAAAGAAATATTAAAAAAACATTTCTTAAAAAAATGATTAGAAATAATATAATATCATGTAGGTTCCTTGGGACATAATTACCATATCACCCTTATATTTACCCTTACAAATGGAATAACCTTGTGATCGACTTCTATCTCCATAATAACCAATGCATTGGAGATATATAATGGGGCTCACACTTCGTATAAGCTATATCAGGATCACCCATTTCTTATGAGCTATAATGGGGATAAAAACTTTATATAAGCTATATCGGGATCACCTGTGATCTATAATGTGGCTCAACCCATCTTAGGAGCTATATCGGACTCACCCGTGAGATATAATGGGACTCAAACATGCTATATCGGGCTCACTTGTGAGCTATAATGGGCATAAACCCTTCATATATAATGTCCAATGACTAATTCATGAATAAAACCCTTGAAAATTCTTTTAAAACCATGTGTGAAACACTTTCAGAAATCAAAATAACCTTTTCATTTAAAAATCACTTTTAAAATATAAAAACAACGCACATAATAATGAAAAAACTATATTTGGAAAGAAAAATGAAAATTTATAAAGGAACCATTAAATAATTATAGCATCATGAAAGTCATAAATTTCATTCATTCCATATCTATTAAAAAAATTACTTTTGTATTTTTTTAAAATAGTTGAAATAGTTACCTTAAAAGATATTTTTAAAAGAAAATACTTTACTTAAAACCATAAAAAGATTCATTTTTTATAACAGTTTAAATAAATTAGAAAATTACTATTTTAAAACATTCGTTTTCATACGAAAAAAATCATAAAAATAATTTTAAAACATGGAAAATTAAATACAAACATTTAGAAAATAAATATTTTAAACATTTATAATAAGGTTTATTTAGATAAAAAGTTCCTCACCCTAAGTCTAACTTGTCACGTACAATATTTATATTCATGAATAACAAACTTAGATTAATTATTTACTTTATTTATAACATTTTAATTTTTATTATTCTATTTATATCACCTATTATAAGTTTAATAAAATTACTTAATTATTTAAGTTCACGTTCTACATTTTGACGATATTAATTACTTGAGTCAAAAATGAATTTGGTATGATGTCAATAGTAAAAGTGTTAAAAATTACATCATATCTAAAATAATATCAATGACACAATAATCAATTTTATAAATCAAATATACTTTTAAATCTATCAATTAAATATGTATATGAAAAATGAACTACATTACAATCATGGAGACAGTAAGTCATATGTATGCATGAGTAACATTTTCATTTTTTAATGATCATTGTAGGAAGAAGGTAAGCATTATTTTATATTTCCAAAATGAACATAATATCATTAATATAATATTAATAATATTTATAAACATATATATACCATTCAATGATAACAAAACACATGGAAAATAAATGAGTTTCATAAATATCATTCCATCATAAACATAAACTATTCTTATAAAGAATAAGAATAGTAGCATTTAATCATATTCCAATTAAAACAAAAGTAATATCAAATAATTTTATCTTACATGGAAAATAAATTTTAAATATATTTTTAAAACATTTGTTGAGTAAAATATATTTTCCTCTTAGAAAAATGATATTTAAATCATAAAAAAGTTATCAAAACTTTTTTCTAGAATAACCTTAAACCCTTATAAATAGAGATTTTAAATCATTTTTAAACATATTTAAAATCCATTTTCTTAAAAATTCTTAAAATATCATTTAAAATACTTTTAGAAATTTTTTATAAAACATTGTTTTGAAGGAACATAGATTTTTAAAAGAAGAGTGAATAACGATACATAATATCATGAAAAGAAATGGATTCATAAAAAAAATGTTAAATAATTGTATATAAACCTCTTAAAAGAATATAGGTTCATAAAATAATATGTTTCTCAAGGAAAAGAAATTTAGACAAAATTACCTCACTGATTTGGTAATGTTTGAACTGTAAACCCCATGCAGGAGAGGTTATCAAATGGATAATACCCATAAATTTAAGGATAAGGATCATAGATCACATTAATGGTTAGTATATAAACCACAAAAAATAAATTTTTGGTGAATATATCATAAGTCTCACAGGAATAAAAGTGAGACTATAAATCCCTTAAATAACCCCATATCAAAAATATTTTTCATGTTAAAAACAAAAGTATTGCAAAATTAGCTTTCCTTTGAATATAATATTATACAGTTTATATTCTCGTCAAAAAGCCCATAAATGGTCTCATAAACGACACTTTAATGGTTATGGGTGAAAAATAATCATCCAACAAAATTATTACATGTGTTAGGGTAATTTTCTAATAGTTATAATATTATATTTACCCTTAATTACTCAATTTACCCAAAATTGTGGTAAAAAATTACTAAAGTTACTATTCATATTGTCCAAAAATAAAAGGGGCCTATTTACTAAATTTGGACCCTATAACTACAAATATAGAATCAATTTTTCATAATTAAAAACACGCAATTTTCTAAAATTAATTAAAAATTAATCTCTTTGATGGAATGAAAAAATAGATTTTTAAAGTAAAAAAACATTCAAAAGATTGAAATATTTTTATATCCAAATTCAATGTGAAATTAATTCCAGTTAAATTCATAGTATTAACTTATAAAATATTTATCTAATTTTACTTTAATACCATTCAAAAATATAATTTAACAATATAAATAAATGTAATGTTAAAGTTGTTTTTAATTAAAATTCAAAAAAAAATTAGTAATCATCAAAACATGAAAATAATCAGAAAAATACCAAAAAGTCAACTAAAGTAAATTTTGATATTCTAAATTCAAAGAAGTTTTTTTTCAATATAATTTATAAAAGTTTCAAAAACTATATTTAAAACAAGTGTGTCATCAAAAAGTGACAAAATTGCCTTTTTGAAAAATAATTATTTTATTAATATAATTGGATTTATTCTAATATCATATATAGAAAAAATATTAGATGAATGTTAAACATTAGATTGAATATATATATATATATATATATCAATAATATAATCCAATAGAGTGATTTTATTATTTTATATGCACACTTGATCACATTTTTATAGTTTTTCAAAAAATTATTTCCTTTTTATTTTAAAAGGGTTTTACATTGATTTATAATTATTTGGTAAAAAATTATATATAAATTTATAAACCATATTTTAATAATTCAGTTAATCATGTTAATACCTGCTATTCTAACAGTTATTCAAATAATAATGTTTAGTTGTTCGTTTAAGATCGATGTGGCATATCGTGTATGCTTTCGAATGCAGTATTTCTCTTCAAAAAAATCAGGATGTTATAAGTGTTGTCCCTATGGGATGTTTGGTCACACTCAGAAATTTTTTCCAAACTTTTATCTCCCTTTAAAATCTGATGAGATATCCCATTTTGTATATTACAATGCTCAGAATCTGGGTGGCCAAAATCCATTCTCAAATCAGTATAATTCAGAATACAAAAAGCATCCCCAACATGTCTTATAAAGAAAAAGGTTTAATCAAAAAATCCAATACTAAAAATTACCAAGCTCAACCCAGTAATAATTATTCAAATCAATATGGGGATGAATCTTTAAATTTTCAAGGGTAAGTTTAGGTAACAATATCATTGGATTTAGGTGAAATTGGTACTCTGAACAAGGATACATATTCCAGAATTCATAGTCTAGAAATTAAAATTGGCCAAATGGGTAGAGATATAGGAGGTAGAGATAAAGGGAAACTACCCAACATAACTGAATCAAACCCAAGATAAAATTTGATTGAAGTATAAACTAGTTCTGTTAATAAAATTCATGAAAATTTTAGGGAAAAATCTAGGTAATAAGAAATTTATTTCATTGATGAAACTTGAACAAAAAATATGTAAAATTTCAAATCATTAAATTTGGATTGACCTAAGCAATTTGGGAAAAGGATAACCCTTCACATGAGATAACCACTGAGAAAAGTAAAATGAATTTGGATTTTATCCCAGAGGGAAATAAGAAGTTGGGTTTTGAGGATAATGAGAATAACCAACCTATTATGATGAATTATCCCCCAACTATCTATTTTCCCCAAAGAATGAGAAAAGAAAAGTGAACCTGATTACATCAGGTTTCTTCAAATGTTTAGGATATTAAATTATAACATTCCCTTTGTGGATGCTTTGAAAAAAAATACCTTCATAATTGAAATTCCTAATTAGATTCATAGATAATAAGATGGATTAGGGTGAGAGATCAACTATAAATTTTAATGAGGAGTGCGATGCGATAATCCAAAAGAAAATCGCCCAAAAATCAAAAGACCATAACATGCTTTTTGTATCTGGTAAAATAAGTCTAATTGAGGATATTTTGTTCTTGTGAGATTTAGGATCTAGTATCAACTTTATTCCCTACTCCCTATTCAAAATGTTGTTTCTTAGGGAGCAGATTCCAACATCATTGTCACTGCAGGTAGCTGAAAGGACACTTGACTACCCTTATGGGAGGGTAGATGACCTATTAGTTGATTTAGGGAAACTGTCTTTTCCCAATGAATTATTTATTCTACACATGGAGTGTGATAAAATTGTTCCACTAATTTTAAGTAGTCCATTAATATCCACTTATAAGATTTTAATTAACGTCTCAAAGGCTAATCCTACCCTCCAAGCTTCTGAGGACCAAGAGGAATTTCAAGTTTATAATGAGTCTCTACTTGAGGTGAGATTTTAGTTGATTTATGTTGCAAATGAGGTGTTTATATCTAAGGTTAGAAAGTAAAATCACCATCCATTTTATGTTTTATCAATAAGACTATCAGTGAACATTTTGAAGAAATGTTTTTGAATTTATGTCTATAAAACAGCTAGAAAGGATAGGGAGAATTGAGAACCAAATTAAGAGGCTAATTGTTAAGGACCATTAATTAGTCCTTCCTAAACCATTTTTTCTTACAAAAAGGTTTTATCAAACTACTTAAAGTATTCAACCCTCACATGTTACCAACCCTTAAGTTTCTTCTTATTCTATAAAACCTAAGCGATGTAACTCTGGTTAGGGTGTTTCTTTTGTTGTGAGTAAAAATTTTAGAGTTGAGGATAAGTGTGGATTTGGTTCTGTTCATCTTGAAGATGAAGGTGTGTTTTTCTGGATCTGTTAAAAGCGGTCTAGAATAGTTTCTAGGAATTTTTCCAAAAATGGATAGTAGGAATGCACCTGCTTCTTTGCACATCTTGAATGATGGAATTGTTTTTCCATGAATTTGAGATATTCTTAAAAGAAAATGATTATTCAACCACTACCTCCCCTAAGGAATTTACCTCTAAAATTTATCTTATTATTGATAATGGTCCACCTAGAGAAACTTCTACTTCAATTTTATGAACTTTAGATACTTTAAGTGTGGGGGGAAATATGAGGGATCCCTTTCAGAGTGAAGCTGGATATCTTGGATATCATGCTGATATTTTTTCAGATTTACATAATTCATTGAGTAATATTCTATATTTATATGTTATTGATGGATTCAGGATTATTCCTCAGGTTCTAGAATTTTTTACAAGACTTCATCAAGCTACTAAGTTACATGAGGTTTTGAGTGAACTTTCAAAAATTTCAAAAGTAAATGCCCAAGCCCCAATTTCTGATGAATCTTACCCACTGAATGACCAAAGATAAAATCATTAGGGGATTGACTCTGGATAGGGACTATAAAAATAGTTCTACATGGGAGGCTACACATTATTTTTCTTATTTTTAGATTTATATTTCTATTTTGATAAATACCCCTTTCTTAGTTATCTGTCTCCCTAAATATATAACCCAAAATTTTTGTAGTTTTTGTTGGACGATTTCTCTTGTTTGATGGTTATTTGTTTCATAATGTTGGTGTTCACTGGACATGTGGTGGAAATAGTGTGCTTCATGTGAAGTACCATTACAAGTGGTCTTATAGCTGGTCAAGTGACCATATAAATAGAGTGTGGTTTGTTGTGATATTTTATTACCAGCGGCAGATTCTGTTTGAACATCAATGCCCAAAGGAGCTTCAAGTGGATAAAATAGTATATTGCTTCCCTCCATTCAAACTATAGTAAATTTAAAATTCTATTTTAAATTATCAAATGTCTTATGTTCATCTTTTCAAATTGTAGGAACATCAAATTCTAAACTAGATGACTATTTTCAATTGTTGTGGGGAGGTTACACATTTATTATATAACATTGAAATAGATTATTTTTATCTTTTAACTATTTTAATTATTCTTAATATTTTTCTAGTGCTTATACTTGTTTCATTTAACTAACTGATTTCAATTTTTTACTGAATTTTTTTCTTCCATGCTGAATTTCTATTTGTTTCTTTATAATTTCATGTTAAATTTTGACGCGCCTTTGAAAATAATTCATGAACTCACCTATAGCATGAAAAGTTTTGAAAAATAATTTTATATAATTGACTTTCTGATAGTTTTGAATAGATTTACCTTGTAAATAATGTGGTTTTTCTGAGTACTGTGTGGAAAATTGTGTTTTAACTTTATTATCACTCCTCAAAATAGAATATATTCTTTGAAAAATTTCATAATTTATTTAAATCAAATTTGTTAAATTATTTCTCCTACCTTGAGATTCAACAATGGGGACATTTTTGAGTATTATGTTTTGGGGATGTGTCTTAATTAATCTTAATTGTCCTTAATTTCAACCCATCAAAACCCTAAAAATTCAAAATTTCTCCCTTGAATGCTTCTATTTAGGTTGTTTTTTGAAAAGAATAAAAAATATCAAAACTAAAAAAACAATAACAAACTGATAAAAAAACAAAACCATTGCATCCTTATTAGGTGAAAATTTCATTCTAGATTGAGGGGTTTCAAAGTGTCTGGTGTTTCTATAATTTCAGGTTTTTTAGTGTTTTTGCCCCACTTTTTTTGGTAGAAATTCACATTAGGAACTAGGAAAAGGAGTGTTATGGGAGATATATTTGTGGAATTTTGATCTTAACTCGAGAAAACTAGAAATTTGAACTGGAACCTAGAGGACACTCTCTTTTTTGAACAAACATTTTAGGGTGCTAACTCAAATGATAATCATTTCATCCCATTGAATCCGAAGTAAAATGGTAAAATGGGATCCTATAGTGAGAGATTTATTTCTTTAAATAAATAAAATCTATTTTTCAAATTTAATAAGTTCATTGCATAGTGTTATATAAAAGAAATAAGTCTAAAAAATTTAAAATAAAAGGGCCTTTTCAAAAAAATATCATGTAGTTGAGGGGAATTTTCAACCCAAATGAAGAAGGGGAAGATTGACTTATATAATAATCATTTCAGTTGTATCAATGATGTTAAGCTTGGGCCTTTGATTTTTGGAACCTATAAGAGATTGAATAATTATGGTGTCTCTTATTAAAATTTGATTTCCATTTTTTTAACCTATTTAACTCCTAGAACTAGAACCCATTATGAATTGAAATAGGGAAGTTGGTAATATTCACATAGGTGACATTAATTTCCAATCTTTAGAAGGATTTTTGATCTCATTTGTTTTTTGGAGTGTTCTGGAACTTAAGAAAGTTGTCCTTTTCTTTCTTTTAGACAATTTGTAAATAAATAAAATATATTGAATTTCTTGAGAGTGAAATTGATTAAATGTGGGGGTATTTTATGTGGCTTTTATTCTCATGTTTTTCACATCATTTTAATAGTTAAATTGTGTTAGTAACACTGGTTTTGACATTAATGTGGTTAATTATCATTTTTTGGTTAATTTATAATCATATTAGTAAATTAATGTTTTCATAATAATAATTTTTGTTTTATCATTTAATTTAACATTTTTTCATTATTTTTATTATTTAATAATGTTTGTTTGATTTTTTGTTTGTTTTTATTTTGATTTTATCAATCATTTTAATTATATTATCAATTTCTTTGTTCCGCGTTTTTATTTTTTTCACTTTAGTTTTGTTATTTAAAATAACTAAACATTTTGATTATTTTATTTAAAAAAATTAATATAAATTAATATTTAATTATAATATTATTTTTTGATAATATTTTTTAATTATATTAATTAATTAATTAATTAGATTGATTTTAATTATTTATAATAATTAATTTTATTAATTTATTTTACATAAAATGATAAAATTGGTTTTTAATTATTTTGGAAATTGTAAGTTATTAATTTATTCTCTGTTTAATTAATAATTCTTTAATTTTTTTATTTATTTTTTTCATAGTGGTGTTAGCACCAGAACAAGGCATCTGTCGGTTCACCTAATATCACCAAAGTAGTGGATTTGTCAATTTAATCAAAATAGAGCATTAACTAGTAGATCTATGTGATGTTGTTTAGAAGATCCACCAATATCCTTACTTCCATAGCTAAAACTCCTCCAATATCATTACATACATCGTTGCAACAATCCACCACCAACACCCCAATCTGACATTGCATCAATCCACTGCCATCCCTTCTGATATTATTGGCCACATAGATCCACCACCAACACCTCCCCACACATCCACTGTTTATAATCCAACGTTGCCTCCATCTTCCACTATTTGATTGCATCTAATGGTCCTCCACCTGACATCTATCAGTTTTCCTCCATGATCCACTATCATTCTCTCGGCACCTCATCTATTTTCACCCAACACCAGTAGATCTGGATCTATCAGTGCCTCCCAAACCACCCACGCCAATCTACACACCACTGAATGAAATCTAAAGCCAAAACACCCTCTAAACCAGATATACTCAAATCTATCAAAGGAAAGCCAAACTAATACTCGATCTAACGAAATCAAACCCACCACACTATTGTGTACCACAACTATGGATGGAGAACGCCATTAATGGAGATCCAAGTTATTGATCGATCCAAGATCCATTGTCATGTGGAGCTTGAATGGTTGGTCGATTATCCCTTTGCGTCACCACCCCAATCCACATAAATCGATCCCCATTGTTGAGAAAGATTTTCAACGGGGTATATAGATGCCGAGTCAGAGCCACCCACTAATGTTGTTGAAGTTAGAGCCTCATTTTTTTCTTGAAACCACGAAGAATCTCCTAAAGCTAAGCCACTAAAGCCACTACTTCTTGTTAGAGACCTGAAAGCCACAAGTTGTTGAAGAAGGAAACCACCCTCCCCCCATTGAGTAGAATTCTATGACAACAGAAGAATAAAAAAAATTGAAAAATAGAAATGAATAAATTATTATTATTATGATATATAATAATATAAATAATAATAAATATAATTAGTATTACAATAATATTAATATATATAATTATAATTACAATTACTATCATGTATATAATATTTAATGAGTATTTATATATATTCACATATTTATACTAATAATGATTATTAGTATAAATAAATATTATATATATATATGATATTTATTTATATTATTAATACTTTTAATTTTATTTATTTAATGTTTTTTGCTCAGAAACTAATGGAAACATTAAATAGGTGATGCATGGTACTAAACATTGAGTAGTTTTTCATTCCTTTTTAGCGAGATGGGCTATGATTACTAGAGGAGGAGGATGTACAGTGACATATATAACACGTGGAAGACTTGGAGTTTTGACCTAGTGGTGATTGTGGTCATGTAGAGGACATGAATAGAATTTTTCTTTTAATTATACAATCCATCATTCAATAGGGAGAACACAAAAATAGGAGTAGATATCAGAACCATTGACTCTTATTGAAGTCATTCGACTTCAAGTTAGATCAAGAAGACAATCATCAAGAGAATATTCTTTATTATTTCTCACTTTCCTCTATTTTATTATCTTGAGATGTTTTAATTGGATTTTTTCATTCTTAGAATGTGTAGCTAAATTTAATGGGGGAATCAAATTGTTATGTTTTGAAATTATCAATATGTTCTACTCTTCAATTCTGAAATTGTATCAGTGGATTTTAAACTCAGATATCTCATTTCTTCACTTAATGAGAGTCATTTTCTTTTCACTATTCTAGGGACCGATAGGTGATGATAGTGATCATTTTTTCAATTAATTTAACCAAAGTAATGAAAATGAAAAAAATTAACATTCTCTTATCCATTAAGATCATTTCAATTACTTGGTAATGATTGAAAGATCATTTCTAGGGAAAGATAGAAGGGCTATGTTGATTCAGTGAAGTGAGAGCTTAATGAATCATCACCATATTTCTAAGAACTAATTCAATTGTGGTTAACTAGAGTATGAACAAAAAATATCTTAATCAATTCATTACTGTCTGATCTCCCTAATCTCTACCATTGCGTGTCTCTACTCGATGATTTTAATTCTCACAGAACCATTCCATTTCACCCTCATCTTCACCATTTCGAAGTTCACATTTAGTTTTTTTTGTTTTTTTTTGTTTTTCTTTATTCTGCACAATCATTAAGATATATGTGTTTCCACCCTTCTTACCATGATACTAGCGTATGTTACAAATGTAAATTTTCTTGAGGTTAAATGACACTAATGGTAGTTAGCTATGATTCTTAGTAAGGGTAAAAAAGGTATATATCAATATAACATGAGCATAATGGTATGAGAACATGATAATAACATTTGAAAACCATACCCTACATATCATAGATCATAAATTTGAGTCATGAAATAAATATTGGCAGTTAATAAGACCTAATTCAAAATAAATCAAATATCCTGAGCCATGAGAACAAAATATTGGCATAAGACATATATTCTTAGCATACACATAATCATTTAAAATCATTTCATTAGTAGTCAAGAATCATTTAAAATACTATTATCATTGATTGGGATCAATCCCCAAACCATTATAGTAGTCAAAATTCACTCCCAAGGTTGTCATAGTGGATTGAGTTCACTCCTCAAACCATCACAGTACTCATGGTTCACTCCCATGACTATCATGGTGGATAGGATTCACTCCCTAGACCATCATATTAGTCCTATTACACTCTAATTACTATCATTGTGGACAATTTCCCTTATTAAACTAGGTTTACTTCCCATTCTATTCATGTTTATCTCATGAGATTACAATCATTAACCAATTCATTGGAAGGAGATATAAGTCCCACCCATCCTCAGTTATAATGTAACCATCATTCTTTTTTATAACATAACCACTTTCAAATAATGAAAACCAAATATAAGTATTTATAATATCATAAAACATTCATCATATCAGAACCCATTAAAAGAAATCGGTTTTATAAACATTTCAACCAATCATAACCCGTGGGAAAGGAAATACATTCATAAAAAATTTCATCATAAACATAAACCATTCAATGAAAGAATAATAATGGTATCACTGGATCATATACCCAGTAAATCATAAGTAACATCAAATTATGTCATCTTAAATGAAACATTATTTTGAGAATAAAATCAATAGGAATATTTCATGAGGAAAATAAAATTTCATTGATAATCAAATTTTTAAAAAGAGAAATTCATAAAATATTGGGGAAATAATTTACTTTTAAAATATCCTTGAAAAATTATAAATTATGATTTAAAACATTGATTGGTCATATGGAGGAAAATTACATTCATTCCATACACATTCCATTCACATTTTTGGTAAAATACAAATGGGCCTTATTTGAAAAATTACATAAAGATTCCTTTTAAACCATTTTGTAAAAAATAAAAAAGGGTAAAATTGACATAAAACAATCATTTAGTACTACTAAAAACTTTTTTTAAATCATTTAAAAGAAACATTGATATGGAATAAAATGTTTTTTCAACTAAATAAAGAAATAATGATTGCATTCCTTTAAAAAAATTCAATTGGAATCATGAGTATATAAAGAGATGAAAATTAAATTGAGACATGTATTATGAATAAATAACTTAAGGATAATAAAATTAATGAATTTATGGAGAAATATATCATAATATTCCATCATCTAAAGCATAATCCTAAACAATTATGAGAAACAATGAGATTGTAACATCAAACCCTTATCACTTTGGTAACTTTTGAATCATAATACACCTGAAATAATAACATTAAATGAAACTAAAAATATCATAAAAATAAATAAATTCATGATATTATAATTCAAATGGGTTTTATATACACCTTATAAAAGAAGATGTGTGCACAACATAATGTATTTCCCAAAGAATACAAATTGAGACAAAAATCTCTTACCTTATGTCTCAAATTCCCTCATACAAATTGAAAACTCCAGTATAATATATATATAGGTTTATTATAAATATATTAAATAACCATAATTATATATATAATACCATATATGATTTACTTTTGACCTTTTATTACTCATTTATTAACAATTCCTTATTAAAATCATGTTTCGAGTAATAACTGCTTTGTATTTCATATATGTTTTGGTTTGGTATTTTTAGTCCTATTAATTCTATCATGGTACCAAAATATCCAAAATTATAAAAATGATATAAATATCATATATATTCAGTATATATGTATTTATTTTAATCCATAAAATTTAGATATTGAAAATGACTTACACCGTCTATGGAGACGGTAGGCCATATGTATGAATGAATATTATTTCCATTTTTTTTGATGGATGAAAAAAATTAAGGTAAATAATATATGAACTTAAAAATAATATTTTTATGTCATATATATAACATAAATTTATTAAAAATATCCTTATAAACATCCATAAAAATTGTAAGAGAAAAAACAAATTGCATCGTTTATCGAGGCGGTAGTTCGCTGTGCACACAAGCAACATTATCATATCCCCATGGAATGGTAAGTAAAAAGGTATGTGTGATATAATAATTAAAAAATTATAATTATATTACCATAATCATATATATTAATTTAATCTATTCTTATTACCATCCTAGTAAAATGGTATTGAAAAACACATCACATTGATTCATGAGGCGGTAGTCCACTGTACAAATGAGCGAAATAATTGCATTTTGATGGGTTGGAAGGTAAGAATTTAGACGTGATAATATAATTATGATAATTATTATAATTTCATAAATATCATATATTATAAATCCCCAGCCTTAAACATTAATTAATCTTGAGTTATTACAAGAATACACATTGAGGATCTTTTCAGGTTTAGAGTTTTAGAGAATTAGATCATAAATCATGCATTTCATTCCACATTTAAATAAGGTGGTTACATAAAAGACAGTATTCATTTTCTCCCATCAATGAAACATATTTAAAATAAAATATGGATTCTTTCTTGACACTTCCTCAACATTATCATCACATCATGTACTTTTCCCTTGACCTGTGAAAAACATTTCAAAAACTTGGGATGAGCATAAAAAGATCAGTAAGGGATATAAAAATACAGAATGAAAACATTAGTCCATGTATACATAAGAATCAATGAAATAATACTTTACTCATAAAACATAATCACTTTAAAATACCTCATGAAATCATAAGATTCATGAATAACTCATAGAAATCATAAGACATAAAAATAACTTTTGGCATTCATAACATTCTTACGTAGGGAGTAATCCTCATGGTTACGTTTGGAATACACATCACAGTATATTCCCTAAATATCTTCGGAGAAACCTTAGCATTTAACCCCTTTATGTTACCCAATGCATTGGACAGCTATATCGGGCTCACCCGCCCTTAGTTAATCACGGAACCACCCGTCTTCATAAACAATGCACAAGAACCATAACATAATTGTATCGCATAAAACATGCATAAAGGAAACATAACATTTCCAAATTTCAATAAAAAGATATCAAAAACACATTTATATAATCAAAACATTATCCAAACCATTTTCAATACCAAAATAAAAGAAAATTAAAACATGGTATTTATTTTTCATTAAAAAAAAGTTGTGGCTTGTAAAGGAAGGTGAAAATCAAATAATGTTCACGGCGGCGGAGAAGTCGTTGTCGCCGCATACATAAGAAAAAAACATTCCCTTTTGTTGTTTAGTAAAAAAATTAGTATAAAAATATTCCTTTTTAATAAAAGTAAAAGTCAAAGGGGTTTATACACCATATAAAAGAAAGTTGTGTATAAAACAAAATATGCCTCAATGAAAGCAGATTGAGACAAAGTCTCTTACCTCATGTCTGACTTGACTCGATCATTCTTTAATCTCATGAATAATAAACTAGAGTTAATTTCTACTTGATTAAGAACATTTTTAAAGTTCATTATTAATTTTATATCACTTATTACCATGTTATGAACATTATGTAATTATTTAAGTTAATAACGGTCATTTTGTCGATCATTGGTACTTGAGTCAAAAATAAACTTCTTATAATTACAAGTTGTTCATGTGGTAAAATATCCATTATATCCAGAATTATATTCATGATTTAGATATCATATATATCATATATATCCAGTATATACATGAATTTATAATATTACATAACATTTAGAGGTAAGAAATGAAATGCACCGTTCATGGAGACGGTAATTCGTACGTACGCATGAACGCTACTTTCATTTCTATTTCATATTTAATGTAATGAAATCATAATTATATAAAGGTATATTATAATTACAGTATAATATAATATATAATATCATTAACTCCATCCTTTATACGTCCCATATATGGCATTAACGATTCAAATCACTTTGAGGGGGCGGTAGTCTGCACTTCCAAAAATGAAGATATCGCGTTTACCCATAATGGAAACCATAAAGGTATGTCATAAATGAAAAATAAATAATCTTAATGAAAACATAAAAATAATATATATAATATATAAATATAGTTACATATTAATTTCCATCATAAAAGGTGTTAAAATAAGATTGAACAATCATCGTTTCATGAGGCAGAAATTCACCATCCACAGAAACAGTATGTTATTTAACCATTAGACGGAGGTGTGTGTAAGTTTAGCTCTAATACTTATCATAACAAAATCCTAGTATATTGAAGATACTTTTTTTGTTACAAAATAAAGGAATAAAAAGAGTTTAGGGGGTTGGAGAAGCAAAATAAAACAAAAGGACATAAGAGAAGACATTGCCTTTAAATCGGGTAACTCCCCTTGGTTTGAACCAAAAGGGTTTCTTGAAGAGATTTATTCCTAAGTTAAGGATTCTAGGATGAATAGATGGATCTTGGGATATTATTTGAGTAGATTTTGGACGATTCAAAGGGCTTGAGAAGTGTGGGTAAGGGGGTAGGTTGGGGCCTTTTATAAGAGGGAGGAGGGGCACTCTTGGAATGTCATGAAATGTTTCTTTATTATGAAATGATTTTCAGATTTTAAAGGTCCCAAAATGATATTTTTTTAGTATAAGGGGATTAGGGTTATAAATCCACCCATACAATAGGTTTTAGAAAAGTTTAAGTCTTATATTTTACCTTATCTTTTCATTTTATTTAAATCGTTCATTAATGAGGTAATCAATGCATCATCATGGTGTCATAAATAAATTTATTTATTTAATGTCTAAAAATTATAAAAAAAATTATGTAGGAAATATTTTTATCTTTCCAATTACTATTTATAGTCTAAGATATCATTTATTTATACAATAATAAAATTGTTTTACTTAGGTGATACATACTTTGGTTATATTTCTCTTTGTTTAAAAATAATATGATAAAAGGTCACTATCACACTAAAGTGATTCCATGGGGTCCCAAAGTTGGAAAAAGGAATTCCATGGTCGGCCATGACTCAAAAAATATCATTAAGAAACATTTTGGTGTCATTTTATATTATTATGATATTATTTTATTACCCTTAACTACCCGATTAATACTTAATCACGATAATTAAAGATAATTGTCGTCGTTACTATTCATAATGTCCAAAAACAAAAGAGTATTAATTAAATAATTTGGACCATCTGATTCCAAATATGGACTCAATTTTACCAAATTCCAATCACAAAAATTTCAGTAATTAAATTAAAAATAATTCTCATTGTCAAAACAATTAGCGTGTTTTTAAGAAACAATATCTATCAAATGATTGACAATTGTTTATGTACAATTTCAAAGTGAAATTAATTCCAATGACCACCATTGGATTAAATGGTAAAAATATATTATAAATAATCTTTAAAAAAAATTAAAAAGATAATCTAACCATATAATTAAATTAGATGAAAAAGCAGTTTTGAAGTAAAATGCAGTATTTTTCACTATTCATTAAAAAATGACCATTGTCAGAAAAAGACCAAAAATTTATCCAAAATAAATTTCAATGTCCCAATTCTAAATAATAAGTTTATTTTGAAAAATAGAGCTTATAAAATTTTCAAAAGATATATTTAAAAATGGGTTTCCATCGAAATGCGGTAAAACAATATTTTAAAAATATTAGAGTATTCTATGATTAAGATTGGATTTATTCTCATTTTAAGCCTCTAAAACATTATCTAATTAATAAATAGACATAAATATGATAATACATAAATATTTAATTACTTGGGATGTTACATCCTTCCCCCCTTTAGAAAATTGTGTCCCCTCAATTTATTTACTTATCGAATAAGTGGGGGTATTTATCCCTCATTGCATTTTCAGATTCCCATGTTGCCTCTTCAATCATGTGGTTTTTACGAAAAACCTTTACGTGATGAATCACCTTATTCTAAAACACTTGCTCCTTGTGGTAAAGAATCTGGACTGGTTGTTCCTCATAAGATAGATTCTCTTTCAGCTGAACTACCTCTGGACTCAAAACATGAGATGGGTTTGGCATGTACTTCCTTAACATTGAAACATTAAAAACATTATGTACTTGAGATAAAATCAGAGGTAAAGCCACTCGTTATAAAACTGATCCAACTCTCTCCAGAATTTCATAGGGTCCAATGAACCTTGTACTCAGCTTTCCTTTCTTACCAAATCGCATCACACTTTTCCATGGTGAAACTTTGAGGAAGACATGATCACCTGCCTAAAAAGAGAGATCCCTCCTCCTGTTGTCCGCATAACTTTTCTGCCTGCTCTGAGCTATTCTCATGTGTTTCTATATCAAATGAACTTTTTCTGCAAACTCTTCTACCAATTCTGGTCCCATCAACTTCATTTCACCTACATTATCTCAAAAAGCTATAGTTCGACACTGCTTCCCATATAATGCCTCAAATGGTGCCATCTGTATAATGGAATGAAAACTGTTATTATAAGAAAACTCAACCAAAGAATGATGTTAGTCCCAACTTTCCTAATAATCCATAGAACAAGCATGTATCATATCATCCAAAGTCTGAATTTTTTGTTCTAACTTCCCATCTGATTGAGGATGAAAAGTTGTACTAAAATTTAATTCAGTACCCAACGACTTCTAAAGGCCTTTCCAAAAGTTAGAAGTAAACCTGGGATCACGGTCAGATACAATAGAGAGGGGAACTCCATGTAAAATGACTATCTCTTTAAGATACAAACAAGAAAGTTGATCTAGGGAAAATGTATCTCGTATAGCAAGGAAATGAGAAGATTTAGTCAAGCGATCAACAATAACCTAGATTGCATTATTACCTCGAGGTGTCTTCGACAATCCCAAAACGAAGTCCATGGATATATTATCCCATTTCCACTTTGGCACTGGTAAAGGCTGAAGCATCCCTTTCAATAACTACCACTCTGCTTTAACCTGTTGACAAGTCAAACACTTAACAGTAAAATCAGCAGTATCTCTTTTCATTCCGTCCCACCAGTAATACTCCCAAAGATCTCTATACATCTTAGTACTGCTAGGATGAACTGAAAACGGAGAACTATGAGCTTCACATAACAACTCTCTCTTCAACTATGAATCATAAGGAACACACAATCTCTTCCCAAATCTCAGAACACAATCATTATCAATGTTGAATTCAGGCAACTTACCCTTCTGAACCAGCTCTACCTTTTTCTACAACTCACTGTCTTGCTTCTGTGCTGGCTTAATTCTGTCTGATAGAGATGATTTCACTGATACCTGAAACAAAACAGAAGAACATCCTACACCAACAACTTCTATGCCAAAGTTCATCAAATCCTTAACCAAAGGATCACATTCCAAATGTAACATGGTTAATGTGGCATTACATTTTCGACTCAAAGCATCAGCCACTTTATTTTCTTTTCCCGGATGGTAATGAATTATATAATCATAATCCTTGGTTAATTCTAGTCATCTCCTCTATATCATGTTAAATTGTTTCTGAGTGAATATATACTTTAAACTTTTGTGATCGGTATATATTTCACACTTTACTCCATACAAATGATGCCTCCAAATTTTTAAAGCGAAAACAAAAGCAGCTAATTCCAAATCATGTGTAGGGTAATTTACCTCATGAGTTTTCAATTGAGATGAAGAATAAGCAATTACCTGATCATTCTGCATTAGGACACAACCAAGTCCTTCTAATGAAGCATCACAGTAGATAACAAACTCACCATTCCTGGAAGGTAGTGCCAAAACTAGAGTATTCACCAATCTTATTTTCAATTCTTGAAAACAATCATCACATTATTTTGTCCAGATAAACTTAACACCCTTCCGAGTTAGCTTAGTCAATGGGCTGGACAACCGTGAAATTTTTTTAACAAACCTTCTGTAATATTCTGACAAACCAAGAAAACTACGAATCTCAGTTACATTTGTGGGTCTTCGCCATTCTTCAACAACTTTTGTTTTTGCAGGATCAACAGTTATAACATCTTTGGAAACAATGTGACCAAGGAAAGAAATTTGTTACAAAAAAAATTCACACTTTCTGAATTTCCCAAACAATTTATATTCTTTTAAGGTTTGCAAAATAACCCTTAAATAACTTTCATGCTCCTCTTTACTTTTATAAAACACCAAAATATAATTAATGAAAACAACCAAAAACTTATCCAAGAACTCGGGGAAAATTCTATTCATAAGGTCCATGAATATAGTAGGTACATTGGTTAACCCAAAATGCATTACTACAAATTCATAATGGACATATCTTGTACGAAACACGGTCTTCGGAATATCTGTTTCCTTTACCTTCAAATGATGGAACCCCGATCTCAGGTCAATATTTGAAAAATACTGAGCTCCCTGGAGCTGATCAAACAAATAATCGATATGAGGCAAAGGATATTTGTTCTTAACAGTGATGTTATTCAAGGATCTATAATCAATGCAAAGTCTCATTGAACCATCTTTCTGTTTAACAAATAAGACAGGAGAACCCCATGGTGATGTGCTAGGTCGAATGAAACCTTTCTCTAATAAATCTTGCAATTTCTCCTTCAACTCTAAAAGTTCAATTTAAGCCATTCGATAAGGGGGTTTTGAAATTGGGTTAGCATCAGGAACTAAGTCAACAGTAAATTCAACTTCCTGATCTAGTATTATTCCAGGAAACTCATCAGGAAAAACATCAGGATACTCATTTACCACTAGAACATCATTAATCTGAACGGTTCTTTTGTTTTCAACAATATGTGCAAGGTAACATTTATTTCCATATTTTAAAAGTTTCTCAGCCTCTTGATATGTTATCAACAGTAAGGGTTCATTCTTGTACACAAATTGAAATTCTTTCGGAAAAGAAACCTCATTAGCTCTATAGTCAATCTTATCATGATAAACAGAAAGCCAATCCATGCCCAAAATAACATAAAACTCTACTAGAGGCAAAGAAATAAGTTTGAAGGTATATTCTTTCTGCACACAAGGACAGGAAGGTTCTTATGATTTCTTTTTGTCTCAACATTTCATCCAGGTGTTTTTACCATAAGTTTTGGATTCATATCTTGAGATGGAATTCCCAATTTACTAGAAACGTTCTCAGAAATGAATGAATGTGCAGACCCTGAATCAAACAGGACATTGGAATAATCTGAACAAACAAAAAGTGTACCTGATACTACTTCATTCGATGACCCAACATATGCTAAAGTAGTTGCAAAGGATTTCACCACCCCTTTCTGCTTTTAGTCTGGATTCTTTCCCTCAGTTGAGTTATTAGTTAGACACTAATTTTCATAATTTCTCATTTCATTACACTTAAAACATCTTACCACTGGCTTTTCATTACCTGCTTGGTCATTTTCCTTACAGTTACGAGCAATAAGACTTGAATTACCACACCAAAAGCACTTTCCATACTTGGATAAACATTATCCAGGATGCATTTTAACACACTTCTCACAGGATGGATATTTGGTTTTCTTACCTCCAGGATTATTTGATGAATTCTCTACCTTTGCATGACAATTGGACCTCTTATTCTGTTGTTTGGAAAAGAACACCTGATCATCGGAAAACTTCATTTCCACCTTCTCCGCACATCGAACAAGTTTTTCATAACTTTTGAACTCACGAGAAGCTAAAGTCCTTCGATACTTTGGCTTTAGCCTTGAGTAAAAATGGTTGATTTTACTATCAAGATCTCGTATGAAATTTGGATAATACCTTGCCAGTCGAGTGAACTTTGCTTCATAAGAAGCCACTGATTCATCCTCCTGCCTCAATTCTAGGAATTGTATTTCCATCCTAAGATGAACCACCTTAGGAAAATATTTCTCAAGAAACATACCTTTGAATTCATCCCAGTCGAGATCATCAATCTCATCAGCGTCCCTGATATTTTTAACCATTGACTACCATTGATCTGCTTCACCTCCAAACGGTAAACAACAAGACTAACCTTTTGATTGTCTGAACACCCCATGACATCGAAAATCTTCTCCAGTGCTTTAATCCAACCTTTAGATAGCACAGGGTCAGATGATCCTCTGAATGATGGGGGATGTTGCCTCATGAAATGTTTCACCACTGACATGTTCCTCTACAGTTGATCTGCCTGATCTCGTGCATGGATAACACCACCATTTATTGCTTGAGTCAACTGTTCCATTACTGCAACAAACTACTCAATTCCAATTCTGACCATCTTAGGATGCTGATTTGGAAGTTCATTTCCTTCTGTATGCCTTCCTAGCACTGCTTCCCTGTTTCTTCTACGGAAAACCATTCTGAACAAAAATGTCTTAGATGAAGCAACATGGTAATCTTCAAATGCTATATCATTTCAATTTTACCATAATGTAAAAAATATATATTTTTTGATAATCATTTAATAGAATTCTAACTCCTAAAGTTATCTAAACCGACCTATAATACCAACTATAAGGACCTAGCCTTAAACATTACTTAATATTGAGTTATTACAAGAATACACATTGAGGATCTTTTCAGGTTTAGAGTATTAGAGAATTAGATCATAAATTATGCATTTCATTCCACATTTAAACAAGGTGGTTACATAAAAGATAGTATTCATTTTCTCCCATCAAGGAAACATATTTAAAATAAAACATGGATTCTTTCTTGACACTTCCTCAACACTATCATCACATCATGTACTTTTCCCTTGACCTGTGAAAAACATTTCAAAAACTTGGGATGAGCATAAAAAGCTCAGTAAGGGATATAAAAATACAGAATGAAAACATTATTCCTTGTATACATAAGAATAAATGAAATCATACTTTACTCATAAAACATAAGCACTTTAACATACCTCATGAAATCATAAGATTCATGAATAAATCATATAAATTTACCTAAACCGTCATTGAAATCAGTCAAAGTTTAAAATTTATATTCCTACTAACTGCTGTATATGTGGAAAGCAGGGTCGAACCCACAGGGAAGGTAAAATTGGCCACTACTAACTAAAAAACTTGGAAAGCTCCACTGTTGTCAGCAACAGAGTGTTTTTCTTTTCTAATTTTCACTTTTTAAATTTTTATATCTTTTGATTTCCTTATGGTTTTATGTACTGTGAAACTACACTTCTATAGTAAAATTGTTTGATCACTACTAAAACAGAGTACAACTGGGAACAAGGTGCAACAACGGAGATAAAATGATGATAAAAGACAACAGTAAAGAATGCTCGGTGTTCATTCTAGTCTACAGGTTTGAATTGATTTTCCTTTTCATGTAAAGTACTGCTTCATACCACTGGATTAAAGAGATGACTTACTTCCCTCGCCAGAAGTTAAGTCGTGGATATTGTACAACTAGAGTTCGCCACTCCGAGAAGTACAACTCTAGTAAGATGTCTTAAGATGAACAACAGTACAAACTCGCCGTAAGTAATAAAGTTTTCATTATGATTTGTTTAATAAAAGATAACTCTATAACCAAACTCGCCGAATGATTACAGAATCTAGAATATTTCAGTGCTTGTGGTATAAAGCAGATAAATGAAATTAGATTTGATCTCACCGATCAATTCTAATGACAGAAGAACTGGTTAATGAGAAGGATGAAAAAGATGCCAGTAGAGCTAGAACTCTCCCCGAACTAAGAGACTTAGCTAACTATACTATTCATTATTATAGCTGTAATAGGAAACATTACAGAAACAGAGTACAAAAGTTTAAATCATGAGGGATAAGGAACTCCCTAAAAATGCTCTGCTCCTAAGTTCCTGGACTGCACTGCTCAACATCGTCTCCTGATCGTCTCCCCCAGGTAAATGTATGAATGTCTCTGTCAATGAATGTGTCGCCCCCTAAAAAAACGCTGCTTGTTCTACTTAAGTACTCTCTGTCATCCACTACACGTCACCGCTCAATCTCCACCGACTTCAAAAGTTATTTACCCACGCACCGCAAAATGTGCATTTTTTCGCGACCGGTACGTCGCACAATATTTTCTCACGTAACTAACTTCGGTAAAGTTAGTTGTAAGTACCTGGACGTGTCTACAACTTTGGTATGAACCTGCATAAATAAATAAATAAATAAAAAGGGTAAATAAATAAGGACCCAAAGAAAGAAAACGTGGTTATTTTTAAAGTCGAGTGTTATATTACTCTTTGAAAGTTAGTCCTAAGGTAATTGTTAATTATTATTTACTTTTAATTTATTTATAAAATTATCCATTAAATAATACTATGGTAAAACATAATTTATTAAAAAGTTATTAATTTAACTAAGTTTATAAAATATTTACTAAGTTATTAATTTAATCCATTTTTAAACTAATTTATTAAATAATAAGAACATAAATAAATAAATTAAAAAATTAATATTTTAAGATTGTTTCATTAATTTAATTATTACAATTAAAGAAATTAAATTGTTAGGTTAATTAATTAAATAGTTAATTTTAATTGAGTAATTAAAATTATTACTTAAGTTATTAAATTAAAAAGTATGTTTTATAAATTATTTATAATTACTATTAATTAAATAATTTATAATATTAGTAATAAATTAATTTAATATTAACATGTATTATTAATTTAGTTTTATAATTTAATTTAAAATTTATCTATGTATTGTTTTAAAATTTATAACTTTTGTACATAACTTTACAACTTTTGACTTTTGTAAAGTTTATTTTTTCTTACTTTAACTTTTTTTCATTTGTCTTTTTCTTCTTTTTCTTTTTTAATTTAATTTACTTATTATATGCTTTATCTATTTTTTATTATTTTTATTTTTATCTTCTTCTTCCTCCCCCCCCCCTAATTCGGCGCACAGCAGGAAGGGGGAGGGTTTCTTTGGCGCCAAAAAACAGGGACGGCGGCTCCCTGTTCCTCCATTGAACCAGGCGGCGCATAGCTTCTGGACACCGGCAGATCGCGGCTCCGGCAGGCGCGACAACTACAGCAGGACTCCTCCTTGTAGATATACAGCAGCGTGGCAGCCTCCTTCTCTTCTCTGCATCATGGTGCGATGGCTCTCCTCCACTCAGCATGACGCACTCCAGATCTCTTCTCCCTGTAGCGGATGGCAGTGCAAGGGCGACCCCTCAATGAAGCGGTGACCATCTTTGGCTCGCACAATGGCCCTACTTCGTGGTTCCTCCCCGGACAGGTCAGGCTCGACGGCGAAATCACAACTCACTTCTATGGTGGAGAATAGATCATCCGGGTCACCACTCTCCTACAGCAGCAAAAGCGGCTCAACTCATGCTCCTCAGAGCGGCGCGACGATTCCTCGTCTTCAACGGAGGTCCTCGACGTCTCTAGTGAAGTACGACATGACTCCTGCAGTACCTTCTTTAGTGGCAGCGACTTCTTTTGTAAAGGAAACAGGTGCTGTGAAAGAGTAGAGGCGCAGCGATGTGTGAAGCGGGAGATGATTTGTTGTTGCGGTGTGAGGAGAGTGAAGCAGAGGATAGCATATCAGTGAGGTTTGGGAATTAGCGAGTATCGGTGAGGAAGAAAAGATATGCTGACTCTCGGTAGCTGCATCAGGGAAGAAAAGATATGCTGACTATCGGTGAGGAAAATGAAAAGAGGGCTGCGCACAGGAGAATTAGCCTATCGGTGAAGATAATAAAACGCATCGGCAGCTGAAGCTACCGATAGAAAAATAAATAAATAAATAAATAAAATTCCACCATAAGTACATAAAATAATAGTTTGCTGAAATAAAATAGAATTAAAACTAAAATAAATTAAATGAAAAGACTTGAAATAATTAATTAATGTAATGATAAATACCATTAATTCATAACAAAATTATTATTCAACATTAAACACATTAAAATAATTAATTAGAAACACTAAAATTGTACACAAAATAAAATTTTAAACTAAACTAATAAAAGACTTAAATTAAATTAACTACATAAATTAATTAAAGGATAACAACAATTAGAAATAAAAAGCCTCAGTAACCGCAAGTGCTCGTCTACCTTACCGATAGACTAGAACAAAATAAAAATGAATTAAAACCCAATCTTCATACATAAAATAATATAATTAATGTTTGAAAACTCTTAATTAATTAATTAATTAATTATTTAACACATAAAATTAAGGGCGAACAACTTAATTTAACTTAAAACACTAATTATTTACTTAACTAATTTGCAGGATGACAAAACACATAAAATAACTTTTCAACCCTATTCTAATGTAACTAAAATAGAAGACTAATTATAAAAACAAAGTCTAAGTTAATTAATTATAATTATGTTGATTAAATAATTTGTTTAATTAGAAATTAACTTATTAAGAAGTCAGGCAGAATTTAACCAACTAAATACTCACCGTTGTTTATAAAATTGAAAGGCTTACTGATAGAAAAGAGTATCGGTGGCAAGGGTCACCGATAGAGGTAGACTCACCGATAGAGGCAGAGTCACCGATAGAGGCAGAGTCACCGATAGAGTGTACTGGTAACCTGCAATCGGTAGCTATGCTACCGATAGTCTGGCAAGCTGAGCTATGTTGCATATAACTTTAAAAATTAAATGTAAATTAATTAGAAAACTCAATGATTAATAATAATGATAAATTAAATAAGATAAATAGATAAATATTTAACTAAAAAATTGAAAATTAGTTATAATAAAAACATATAAAGAATAAATCAATTATTTTAAGGTCCAAAATTACATAAAATGTTATAAAAAGTGATTAATTGAAAAATTTATTTATAAAAATACAAAAGTGCATTTATTTATTAAAAAGTATTAAAATAATTAAATAAATTGTATGAAATGTAATAAAAAGATGTGGCAAACTAAGTAAAAATAAGGCCACATCAAATTCCCCCACACTTAAATATTGTTTGTCCTCAAACAATCCCATGTTTTATCATCTTTGAAAAAAAAATGAATTATACAAATCAGCTATGTTCAGAGAAGTTTCAACAGAGGACTCAAAAAGTGTACTTAGGCTATTGAAAACATAGCCTCAAATAATGTCTCGCCTAGAACAACTACTCAAAGGGAAATCAATTAAACCATGAATCATCCATAAATGAAGGTGTCCCGCTTCATATTTGACTCTGCCTAGTGAATAACTTCAATTCAAGCTCAATTTCTAAATTCAAGAGTGATAAGAGGTAAAATGAAAGTGGAATCAAAACCTTAACAAAAAGAACTTTTTACTTTGACTAATCCCCTTGGTTCCAAAATTAAAACATAGATAATTTTTTTGAAATCACTTTATTGATACAACCCAAATGACTCCCATATAAACCAGTTGTCCCCTTCTTCATCTGGAGTTCATCATTACCCTCTCCTTAATGAATTCATTTTTGACCTTAGACACTTTATTTATTTTTCCCAAGCCATGTAATTTGTGCCAAGCACTGTGCAATGCACTTATTCAGAGTATACAGAGGGCTTATAGTAAACAGAAACGCACCCAGCATCTAAGGTCTCAGAGATTCACCGTGGGATCCCAGATGCCCAGTATTACTCCAGTTACAAAGTATTTATATAAAAACCATTTACATTGAATCAATATAAGTGATCATTTTTATAAATTAAAAGAATGAAAAGGATCCTCGGATAAAATTCAAACTTCCAGTACCTAAAATTATGATCTTAAATCCACTAAACGGTTTCCCATATCACTCTCAAAACAAGTTCCTAACCAAAATTCATTATACCACTAAACAGTTCCACTCAGCAATCATCCACTAACACTCATTTCAGACTCAACGCAAAAAAAACTGCCAATAAAGCACCATCCTAAGGAAAGACTCATTTGAGTGCAGTGTAAAGCCTAAAATTGTGAAGAATTTTTTTGAAAATTTTTGACCATTTTTTTGACAAAAAGTTTAAAAAGAAGTGGGAATTGATGGGCATTATAGTTAAACACAGTTTAGCACAGTCAAGAATTGACCCCCTCCCCCACACTTAAAACCCAACTTTGTCCCCAAAGTTGACTTCTAAATATGGAGAAGAACAGTTAATCAATTATGGTTCAAAACAGATTTTCAATTTAGTAGATATATGACATGTATAAAGGGTCTCAATGAAGTTCAAAAATAGTGTTGTTTGCCACAATGAATAAATAATTAGCAGGTTCATTTCAGACACACACATGCTTTAACATTCAGTCCAGTGACAAAGATCTTCATTAAAGCACAAAAGAAGTATATAATGTGTGGGTGCACAATAAACTGGGTGTAAGCATTTTAAACAAAAAGTTCAATAATATGTTCAATATAGTAGACAAAGTTCATGCTAAACACCTCAACAAAACAAGAAGATTCAAATGACCAGCTGCATGTACTTCCCCCCCCCCACACTTAGTTTCATGCAGTGAAAAGGATTTATCACAATAGTGAAATTCAATTTTTTTAAAGCATGGAAGCTCATGAAGATTTTTAATTCATTAGTTACACAACATGTAGCAGAATCTTATAATACAAGAAGAATTTTAAGCAAGTAGAATTCTATTTACAAAAACAGGAGCATAAAAATAAGTGCAGCAAGTTGAAGTACTTCCCTGACTAAGCTCTTGTCCAAAAATGACCATGGGAATTCCACTCCTTAGATGACAGAAGCAGCATTCCTAAAAACACAGAGTATAAAGACCAGGAACAATTATATAGCAAAAATAAAGCATATATAAGAATACAAAGCAGCACTTTATTCAAAGTAAAATAAGAACAGAACAAAAGTAAACACAAAGAAAGAGCATGGGTTGACTCCTATGAAGCACTGAATTTTAAAGTCTTCGGTTAGACTTTATTTAATTACAAAATTTTTTATTTAATAATAAAACACAAACCATGGGTTGCCTCCCATGCAGCGCTAGGTTTAAAGTCCCCAGCCAGACTTCATTCAAGAACAGTGAAAACAGCCAAACCCTTTGGATGCCCCTAAAAATAGAGTTTCAGTCTTTGCCCATTAACCAACATGGGTTTATTCTCTTCACCAACTATTTTCACAACTCCATTCTTCAGAACTCTCACCACAGTAAACGGTCCAAACCACTTGGACTTCAGCTTCCCAGGAAAAAGTTTAAGTGTAGAATTAAAGAGAAGGACCTTCTGTCCAGGTTTGAACTCCTTGTTTTGAATGATAGAATCATGAAATATCTTAGTCCTCTCTTTATAAATTCTTGAATTATCATAACTCTATCTTCTAATCTCATCTAATTCACTCAGCTCAAGCAATCTCCTCTCACCAGCACTCTTAAATTCAAAGGTCAGAGCCTTAACTACCCAATATGACTTATGTTGCAACTCCACAGGTAGATGACAGCATTTCACAAACAACAGCCTGTAAGGAGACATACCTATTGGGGTCTTGAAAGCAGTTCTATATGCCCATAAAGCTTCATCCAGTTTAAGAGACCAGTCTTTCCTAGAGTTTGAAACAGTTTTCTCAAGAATTTGTTTTAGTTCTCTGTTAGAAATTTCCACCTGTCCACTGGACTGTGGATGATAAGGAGTACCAAGTTTGTGAACACAACCATATTTTTTCATTAAATATTTAAACTTATAGTTATTAAAATGTGTTCCATTATCAGTAATAAAAGCTCTTGGTACTCCAAATCGTGTAAAGATATTCTTTTTTACAAATTTTATCACACTATTTGCTTGATTGTTGGGCAGAGCTACTGCCTCAACCCACTTTGACACATAATCTACAACAACAAGAATATACTCATTCCCATGAGATGATGGAAATGGACCCATGAAATCTAATCCCCAAACATCAAAAATTTCTACCTCCAAAGTACCCTTCTGGGGTAACTCTTGTTTCCTACCCACATTACCCATCCTCTGACACCTATCACACCCGACCACAAAACTCCTAGAATCCTTAAAAAGGGTAGGCCAATAGAAACCAGATTGCAAGACTTTTTGAGCAGTCCTCTCACCCCCATGGTGACCTACCCAAGGTGAAGAGTGGAAACTTCCAAGAATAGACAACATCTCTTCCTCAGGTACACATCTCCTAAGAATACCATCAGCACACCTCTCAAACAGCAAGGGATCATCCCATAGATAATATTTAAGTTCAGAAATGAATTTCTTTCTTTTATTATTAGACAGATTTTTGGGAATGACACCTACTGCCAAGAAGTTGGCAAAATCTGCAAACAAAGCAGATTGCCTGACTGAGACAGTGAATAGTTTTTCATCAGGGAAAGAAGAGTTAATCTCTCTAGGATTTTCAGATTCAAATTGAGTAATAGGAAGCCTAGATAAGTGATCAGCAACTATGTTTTCAGCTCCCTGCTTATACCTAATCTCTAAGTCAAACTCTTGTAACAATAAGATCCATCTAGTCAGCATGGGTTTAGTTTCTTTTTTAGACAGCAAGTATTTTAAAGCAGAATGATCAGTGAAAATTATGACTTTTGAACCTAACAGATATTGTCTAAACTTTTCCAGAGCAAAAACAATAGCTAACAACTCTTTTTCAGTGGTAGTATAATTCTTTTGAGCATCATCTAGTAGTCTACTAGCATAGTATACCACATGCAATTTCCTATCTCTCCTCTGTCCAAGGACAGCACCTACAGCCATGTCACTAGCATCACACATAAGCTCGAATGGTAGTTTCCAATCAGGTGCAGTAATGATAGGTGATGTAGTGAGTTTCTCCTTAAGCAGATTAAATGATTTCAAGCAGTTTTCATCAAAATTAAATGGTGCATCCTTTACCAGCAAAGAACACAAGGGCTTAGTGATTTTAGAAAAATCCTTTATGAATCTTCGGTAGAAACCAGCATGCCCTAGAAAACTTCTAACACCCTTTACATTAACAGGAGGAAGCAATTTTTGAATAACTTCTATCTTAGCAGTATCAACTTCTAAACCTCTCTTAGAAACCTTATGACCTAGCACAATACCTTCATTAACCATGAATTGACATTTCTCCCAATTAAGAACAAGGTTGGTTTCAATGCATCTCTCTAAAACTAACTCAAGATTTCCTAAGCAAATATCAAAAGTACTCCCCACTATAGAAAAGTCATCCATGAAAACTTCAATGATTCTCTCAATCATATAAGAAAATATAGCCATCATACACCTTTGAAAGGTGGCTGGATCTCCACACAACCCAAAGGGCATTCGCCGGTAGGCAAATGTTCCAAAGGGGCATGTGAAAGTAGTCTTCTCTTGATCCTCTGGATCAACAGGAATCTGGTTGTAACCAGAATACCAATCCAGAAAACAGAAAAATTCATTTCCAGCAAGCCTCTCAAGCATCTGATCAAGGAAGGGCATAGGAAAATGGTCCTTCCTAGTGGATGCATTATGCTTCCTATAATCAATACAGACTCTCCATTTTGTGGCTTTCCTAACTTGGACTTCTTCATTTTTTTCATTCTTTACTACAGTGAAACCTCCCTTCTTGGGGACAACCTGGACAGGGCTGACCCAAGCACTATCTGAGATGGGATATAACATTCCAGTATCTAACAGCTTGATTACTTCCTCTCTCATGACTTCTTTCATGTTTGGATTTAATCTTCTTTGAAATTCTACCCTAGGCTTATGATCAGGTTCCATAGGAATTTTGTGCATACAGAATGAAGGAATAATTCCCTTGATATCAGCTATCGTCCAGCCTATGGAAGATTTAATCTTTTTCAAAACATTCAACAGTTTTCCTTCTTGGGTTGCATTTAGTTCAGCAGAGATTATTACAGGCAAAGTAGAGTTCTCACCTAAAAATGAATATTTAAGATGGGCAGGGACGGGCTTCAGTTCAAGATCAGGTGGTACTACACTCGAAGGAAGACTCTTAGGCCTGGGAGGTCCAAGATCTTCAACATATTTCTTGTAAGGAGTATTAAAAGATGAAAGATTTTCAATTTCCAGTTCAGATTCAGAGATAACAGTGCTACTGTCCAATGTAGGCAGTACACTGTTCAGATTTTCCAAATCAGATTTCAGCAGGTCAATCAAAGAAGAATCATCTAATTGTCTTAACAGTTCTCCCTCAGTATCATAAAAATATTCAGAAGTGTTGGTGTTAACAGAAACACCCTCAATTTCACTAAGAAAAATCCTAAGTTCAGAAACATAAGACTCTCCTACAACAGAAACTGGATAGTTGTCCAGTTCTGGAAGATTTTCCAGTTTTGCTGTTACAACAGAATTTTCAGCTTCTAGAACAGATTCACAAAGATTTTCAGCTTCAAAAATTCTTTCTTCAACATAAGAATGATTTTCAGATTTTTCAATGAGTTCAAGTTGATTTTTATAAGAACATTCAGCTTCAAGAGACTCAATTTTTGAACAGTTTTCAGAGTAAGTTGGTTCCTTAATATTTTTAAAAACATTGAACTCTTCTTCTTGTTCACCAATTTTGAATATCAGTTCACCCTTAGACACATCAATGACAGCTCCACCTGTGGCCAAGAAGGGCCTACCCAAGATGATAGGTACCTCTTGATCACACTCCATATCTAGAACAAGAAAATCAACAGGTAAGAACAATTTCCCAACTCCAACTAGTAAGTCATCTACTCGACCTATAGGATGAGTAAATGATCTATCAGCTAACTGGAGAATGACTGTGGTGGGTTGAAGATCACCCAACCTCAACTGTCGAAACAGTGAGTATGGGAGAAGATTAATACTGGCACCTAGATCACACAAACATTTCAGCTGACCTGAGTTACCTAGATTACAGGGGATGACAAAGCTACCTGGGTCTTTCAATTTTGGTGGGATTTTCTTTTGAAGCACAACACTGCACTCCTCAGTGAGGCTGTAGGTAGCAAATTCATCAAGGGTCTTTTTATTTGAAACAATTTTCTTTAAGGATTTCAGATAGGATGGGATTTGAATTAAGGCTTGGATAAAAGGGATGTTCACTTGAAGCTTAGAAAGAAGACCAAGGAACTGAAAAAGTTCAGCCTTGGTATTACTTTGAGGTTTCAGTTTTTTAGGGAAAGGGATGGGTGGGGAAAAAATTTTCAGAACAGTAGGCATGTCCCTCACCTCTTCAACAACCTTTTCTTTTCCTTTATTTTTTTGATTTTTAAAACAATATTCATCTTCATTTCCAGGTGAAAGGTTCAGATTCTGATCATTTTCGACATCTTTCTGTGAATTTCCAGATTGTGAACAAAGCAGATTTTCATTTCCAAATTCAAACAGTTTCTCATTTTGGGCATTTTTTACAGTTTTTTCAGCAACATTTTGAGTATTAAGCCCACTCCTAGTAACAACAGCCATGATATTCTCCCTAGGATTTAGTTCAGTGGTACTAGGAAACCTACCTTTATCCCTAGAAGTCAAATCTATAGCTAATTGGCCAAGGTGTGTTTCCATATTCTGCATTCTCACATCAGTTTGCATCTTGTCTGACTCATATTGACTTTTCTGTTTATTAAGTTGAGACATGTACATTTCCTCTTGTGAGTTTATTTTATTCAAGATCTGATCCAATTTAGAAGACATTTGATTATCATTACCTCCTTGAACATTTGAAGACTCTCCCCTTTGTTGACTTTGAAAATTTGGTCTTGGTTGGTTCTGATAATTAGGGGCAGTTTGCTGCTTAATAATACCTTGGTCCTTCCACGATAGATTTGGATGGTTCCTATAGCCTTGATTGTAATTATTAGAAAATGGATCTTCTTTTTGAGGCATCCTAGGACCGTAATTAAAATAGTTTAAATTTTCAGGTTGTTGGGCAGTTAGATCAACATTAGGACAAAAACATTCAGAGTGCCCAAACATACCACATGGAGTGCACTGTTGCCTAAGAGATTGATGCTGATTCTGGTTTTCAACTTGGTTAACAGATTTTTTTGAATTCTGGTTCATTAATGTTTGATGTTGGTTAGTGAGTTCAGCTAGTTGAGCTTGAGTTTCATTCATTGAACCAGTATTTTAATTGACAGTTCTATTAACTCTTTTTATTCTTGAATTCTTATGTTGAGAATTAAGGGCCAAATTATTGAAAATTTGTCTCAACTCTTCATCAGTCTTATCATTGCAATTACCCCCAGCAGCTTGATCCACTAACTTCTGACCAGAGGAGGAAATCCCTTCATAGAAGGTGTCCATAAGGAGATGTGAAGGGAGTTGATGATGGGGACACTGCCTAAGCAGATCCCTGAATCTATCCCAAGCTTCATGAAAGGCTTCTCCATCCTCTTGATAAAAACTAGTGATTTTAGTTCTAAGTTCTCCTTTTAATCATTGGGGATAAAATTTCATAATGAATGAGTTATACACTTGATCCCAATTCTCAAAAATATTTTCATCTAGACTTAAAAACCAATTTCTCGCATTCCCTTTAAGGAAAAAGGGAAAAACTCTCATCCTTAGTTCATTTTCAGTAAGTCCTAAAAGTGGAAGTTGCTGCACAGTATTGTAGAAGTCTCTAATGAATGCCAGAGAGTCCTCATTAGAGAGCCCATTGAATGTAGGCATCAGAGAAATGTGTGATTGTTTCAGCTCATAATTTCTGGCTCTAGGACTTAATCTAATGGATGATGTGTTGCTTGAAACTTGAGGGAGTTTAAACTCCCTCATCCTAGGCCTTTCGTGTTCATCTAAAAGTTCTGGATGGTTATTTCGAAAGTTATTATTCTCAGGGATTCTATTTTCTTGATTTTCCATTTCAATTTTGTTTTTCCTTCTTAGAGCAGCTAAGTGTTTATCTAATTTAGGATTTAGAGGTTCTAATATAACAGCATATGTTCTTGTGCTCATACGAACCATGGTAGACAGTTTCTAACAGTAACCACGCAGAAAGAAAAGTAAATTTTTTTTACAGTTTTTCAAAATTTTCAATTTTTTTAAGGTTTTTTTTATATATGTGTTTTTTAAGAGTTTTTTTTAGAAATGGCTCGTGCCTTCCCCGGCAACGGCGCCAAAAACTTGACCTAAACCGTCGTTGAAATCGGTCAAAGTTTAAAATTTATATTCCTACTAACTACTGTATATGTGGCAAGCAGGGTCGAACCCACAGGGAAGGTAAAATTGGCCACTACTAACTAAAAAACTTGGAAAGCTCCACTGTTGTCAGTAGAGGAGTGTTTTTCTTTTCTAATTTTTACTTTTTAAATTTTTATATCTTTTGATTTCCTTATGGTTTTATGTACTGTGAAACTACACTTCTATAGTAATATTGTTTGATCACTACTAAAACAGAGTACAACTGGGAACAAGGTGCAACAACGGAGATAAAATGATGATAAAAGACAACAGTAAAGAATGCTCGAGGTTCATTCTAGTCTACTGGTTTGAATTGATTTTCCTTTTGATGTAAAGTACTGCTTCATACCACTGGATTAAAGAGATGACTTACTTCCCTCGCCAGGAGTTAAGTCGTGGATATTGTACAACTAGAGTTCGCCACTCCGATAAGTACAACTCCAGGAAGATGTCTTAAGATGAACAACAGTACAAGATCGCCGTAAGTACTGAAGTTTTCATTATGATTTGTTTAATAAAAGATAACTCTATAACCAAACTCGCCGAATGATTACAGAATCTAGAATATTTCAGTGCTTGTGGTACAAAGAAGATAAATGAAATTAGATTTGATCTCGCTGATCAATTCTAATGACAGAAGAACTGGTTAATGAGAAGGATGAAAAAGATGCCAGTAGAGCTAGAACTCTCCCCGAACTAAGAGACTTAGCTAACTATACTATTCATTATTACTGCAGTAATAGGAAACATTACAGAAACAGAGTACAAAAGATTAAATCATGAGGGAGAAGGAACTCCCTAAAAATGCTCTACTCCTAAGTTCCTGGACTGCACTGCTCAGCATCGTCTCCGGATCGTCTCCCCCCGGGTAAATGTATGAATGTATCTGTCAATGAATGTGTCGCCCCCTAAAAAAACGCTGCTTGTTCTGCTTAAGTACTCTCTGTTATCCACTACACGTCACCGCTCAATATCCGCCGACTTCAAAAGTTCTTTACCCACGCACCGCAAAATGTAAAATTTTTCGCGACCGGTACGTCGCACAATCTTTTCTCACGTAACTAACTTCGGTAAAGTTAGTTGTAAGTACCCGAACGTGTCTACAACTTTGGTATGAACCTGCATAAATAAATAAATAAAAAGGGTAAGTAAATAAGGACCCAAAGAAAGAAAACGTGGTTATTTTTAAAGTCGAGTGTTATATTACTCTTTGAAAGTTAGTCATAAGTTAATTGTTAATTATTTTTTACTTTTAATTTATTTATAAAATTATCCATTAAATAATACTATGGTAAAACATAATTTATTAAAAAGTTATCAATTTAACTAAGTTTATAAAATATTTACTAATTTATTAATTTAATCCATTTTTTAACTAAGTTATTAAATAATAAGAACATAAATAAATAAATTAATATTTTAAGATTGTTTCATTAATTTAATTATTACAATTAAAGAAATTAAATTGTTAGGTTAATTAATTAAATAGTTAATTTTAATTGAGTAATTAAAATTATTACTTAAGTTATTAAATTAAAAAGTATGTTTTATAAATTATTTATAATTACTATTAATTATATAATTTATAATATTAGTAATAAATTAATTTAATATTAACATGTATTATTAATTTAGTTTTATAATTTAATTTAAAATTTATCTATGTATTGTTTTAAAATTTTTAACTTTTGTACATAACTTTACAACTTTTGACTTTTGTAAAGTTTATTTTTTTTAACCTTAACTTTTTTTTCATTTGTCTTTTTCTTCTTTTTCTTTTTTACTTTACTTTACTTATTATATTATTTATCTATTATTTTTTTATTATTATTTTTATCTTCTTCTTCCTCCCCCCTTAATTCGGCGCACAGCAGGAAGGGGGAGGGTTTCTTTGGCGCCGCAAAACAGGGACGGCGTGTCACGACCTGACCCAACGGGGCTCGAGCCGCGACTCCCCAAGCCCGCCTCCAATAGACCAGGGGCTGGCGACTAGCGCCGAGTAGGCTATCACACACATGGGAGGCATTAGCCTATGGTACCTGTACACACGCACCCACAAACACCTCCATGCAACATTGTAGAGATATAGAAACTGAAAAGTAAATGCATGCATACAATCTATCCCAAACCAGACTGCAACAGCAAAAGTACAAGGAAAAAACAGGGCCCACCAAAAGAAAACTACAAAGCGCGTCCAACCTGCTCTGAAGAAGGGGAACGCTGCCACAAACACCCGACAGAAAGCTCCCTCGGCACAGCTCCGGTAAACACCCCAGTCAACTCGCTCACTAAGCTCTGCCTGCTCCGGGTCCTCCTGGGACTCCGTCAAAAGTCTTGTGGTCTGCACAAGACACAAACATGTGCGGGCAAAGCCCATGCAGGGGTGAGTATAAACATACTCAGTAGGCACCCCAAAAACCCAAAACCCAAGGGAGAAACTGAAAGGCAACAGTCCGCTCAACCCAGCCAGAGGGAACCCAGACGAGAGAGAAACTCCATATCGTGACCATCCTCGGCTAAACACAACTAGTCAGCTCAGCTCAGGTGTATGACCATACATACACCTTGAACAATCCAGATATACACAGCTCACGCCACAAAGCCACAAGAGGTACCGACCTCATCACTAGCAACTGTCCATAACCAGGAGAGTACACCACGAACACTGTCATACCAGATGACACTCATCCAAGAGATACACTCCATCGGGTCCCAAACAAACATCTCAGACGCTCACCCGAGAGACCACGCTCGTCGGATAACATCACTGAGGAAACATCGCCGAAACACCATAACCACCAAACTCCTCGGATAGGGGATCGCCGCTAGGGTCTGCTAGGGGATACCAAGACCCACTCCGGTATACGTAGCTCACAGATAGGGGATCACTCCCAGGGTCTTCTGGGGGATACCACGACCCGATCTGGCATACGTAGTACTCACAGATAGGGGATCACACCCAGGATCCGCTGGGGGATACCACAACCCGATCTGCACTCGACAGAAGCTCCACACTCAGATAGAGGATCATCGTCCATATAAATATGGTCACGATGATACCGGAACCATATCTGGTATAACTCGTGATGTAGGGGATCGAACCGACGATGCCACAACCCTACCGAAACCACACGCTGAGTAAAGGATCGCATAACCAACGATACCGCAGCCCTACCGACACCAAGCGCTGAGTAGGGGATCGTATAACCAACGATACCGCAACCCTACTATAAACATCATGCTGAGTAGGGGATCGTAAACCCGACGATGCCACAACCCTACTGTGCACGACCCACCACGTAGAGGATCATATTCCTGATGATGCCACAAACCCTACGGGGTTAACCTTCTAGTTAGGGGATCGCCGCCCATGAATAAGTGGTCACAGCGACACCAAGAACCCGATCTAGGGTAAAGATGCTAGAGGATCCACTCCGGGCCACCGGAGGGATACCACAACTCTAACAGTTTAAACATCCCATCGAGAGGATCACAAACCCATACGAAGGTTGTGATACCACACAAACCCTCGTAGGAACGAACCAAGGGAGAACCCTCAACCACTGCTGGTCCAAACGTCCCCAACCCGAGCGACTCGCCCCAAAGCCACACTGCGCACCTCCGAAGCCAAAACCGAGGCCACCATCGCGTTCCACACGGATAAACACGCAGGATAGGCTGTTTACTCGCCCGAAACGGAGCACCGGTGAAAAAGGCACTATTCACCGTAGCTAGCTCGTGCGGGGCCCACACAACGATCCCGAAACCCATTGAGAGGATCACACCACAGCGATCCCCTCGAAAAAACAAGCGGAATCGACTACTCGCTCGCCCAAAACGGACACTCGGTGAAAAAGGTACTATTCACCGAAGGCCAGCTCGGGTGGGGCCCACGCCTGGATTCCGACACTCTTCGAACGGAACGCACCATTGCGATCCTCTCAGAAAAACACACAGGATCGACTATTCATCTGCCAAAATCGGACTCCTGGTGCAAAAGCTGTGTTTCTCCGCAAACGCCAAAACCCGACCTCGTGGGGCCCGCACCCCGTTCTCAGTCCCAAAAACCCGGAAACCATCTCAAAAAGTCCGTCGTACCATCAGGGTCTCAACGCCACTGACGGCACGTCAATCGAACGCTCCGGGTAGAAGTTACAACAGCCCGTAGTCGTAAAATAATAAAATAATATTATTTTATACGACGTTTCTAACTCCCGGGCCACGATCCCGAACCATAAAATTCTCAAAGTTAGTTCAAAAGGTCCGTCTCGACGCAAGGAGCGCGTCGCCGCAAACGGCTCGTAAATCGGAGTTACGGTTTGCGAGTTACGGGGGTTTAAAGAACCCCCGGAACATTCTGGCCGGACCACCGCAGGGTCGCCGGAAACCACCGCGCCGCCGCCGGACTCAGCCGTGCCGGAGCCAAAAACCACCGCGTCGCCGCCGCGCCACTGCGGAACTCGCCGGAATCCGCCATGGCCGCCGCGGGTCTCTCCAGAAAACCGAGTTTTTCGCCGGAAAACTTCCGGGAGCACCCCGGTACTCCAAATTCAAATCCAAAACATGTTTCGGAAAGCTCGGGACCCGAACTATACAAATCATTGAAAATTTGAAGAAAAACAACACAAAAACGGGATCCGGGATTGTAAGACTCAAACCGCCTACCTCGCGGGTGAAACGCCGACGTTCTGCCTCAGATCCGCGCTCTAGAGCTTCCGCTGCACGCTCCTGGAACGTCCGCCGTCGAATTCCGAGCTCGTGGGCGCTTCGTTTGCTTGTTTCGGCGGAGTGGCAGCGAAGAACGACGAAGAACGACGAAGAACGATTAAAGGGGGGGGGGGGTGCTGATATTTATATCAGCCGCCCGCCGGCGCCAAACTCGCCTCGGACCCGACGCCCGATGCGAACAAAAGTAAGGTTACCCCTAGGGTAAACGCGTCGTTCTGAACGCAACGGCGGTCTCAGATTTTCCATCCGAGACTCCGTTCAGAAGTTATTCGAGCCGACGCTCGCACACTAACTTGCTACTTATTTACGGAAACGCCCCTGGTGGCGTTTCTCACCGCAAGCCCGCGCCCGCAAAGTTTACACCCGCCTAGAGTAAACGGCACGTTCCGGACGCAACCGTGCCCTCAGATTCCCGTTCTGAGCTACCGTTTAAGAGATATCACACCCCCGCCATGTGCATAGTATAAAAATAATTAATATTTTTATAAAATTATTTTCGGGCACACCGGGCCTCGGAATCGCACGCCGTCTTCACGCCTAGCTCTGGAATTATTCGTAGAAATATTCCAAAGTCTGACAGGGCCAAAAACCCGAGTCGCTACATCCTCCCCCCCCCCCTTAGAACTTTTCATCCCCGAAAAGCCCTAAGCACAAGGAAAGCGACTAGACTCTCAACTGGGTCTCACACACCAGCGAGCTCACCAACAAACAACCACTCTGGGTCTTACCAACGCCCTGAACAAAAATCGAGCAAGAAACAAAAGGAAAGAGTACCGCTAAACAGTGTCTGACAAGCTACTGCAGTAAGTAGAAAGAACACAAGGCGTACCTCTATCCATCCGCGGTGCCTCTGGGTCGACTGCCTCCAGGGCATGGAGCTGTCCTCGCCCTCGACCACCAGCTCCCTGAGCTTGGCGTGGACCACCTGGGGGTGGGGGTGGTGGCAACTGGTACTGTCTACCACCGCCTCCCGCTGCACCAGCTCCGCCGCCATGTCTGCCGCCCTGCGAACCTCCTTGCTCGAGACGCTGCCTCTGCCAAGGCGGCCCATCGACCGGCTCCCTCTCAGCAGCACGTCGGGTTGGACAATCTCTAGCAAGATGTCCCCGACCATCGCAAGCGTAACACCGCCTCTCCTACGGCTGACTAAAACTGGCCTGTGAGCCCTGTGAGCCCTGAGCCTCAGATCCTCCATCCTGGGGTCACCTCCTGATACGTCGGCCACGTCCATACCCCTGAGTCTGACGTCGGCTACCAGATGCCGATTCGACCGACGAAGTCTCAGCTCTCGAGTGCCCAGCACTAACAGGGGGAAACTGCTCAGCCAGAAAACTCTCCACCACCAGCGCTCGCTCCAGCACTCCAGCATAGGTGGGCAGGCACAAGGAAACCACACCTGCTCGGATGTCCCTGCGTAAGCCCTGCTCGAAGGTCCGAGCCCTAAAGAACGGGTCTCGAACCATATCCAGGGAGTAGCATGATAGGTCTGTAAACCTCGCTGAGTACTCCGACACAGTCATGCTCTCCTGTCGAAGCTGCAGAAGCTCCTGGATCTGCACTGACCTCAGCGTCACCGGATAGAAATCTTCCCTGAAGAGCCGCTCAAACTCTGCCCACATGAGCGTCTCCTCGTCATGGGACTGCATCACCAAACTCCACCATCACCCGGCCGAACCATGCAGAAGGCTCGCCGCTAGGACCACCATCTGATCAGGAGGTGTCCTCACTAGGCGGAAAACTCGAGGAACTGCCTCGAGCCAGTCATCAGCTGCCTGGGGGTCTGGACCACCCCGAAACCTCAGAGGTCACTGCCTCTGGAACTCGTGCAGTGCACTCAGCCTGCACGCAACCTCGTCCTGCACCGCCGGCACAACCACCTGCTCGACAGGTGGTGGCACAACTGGCAGACCACCGGGAGGTGCAACCTCAGAACCTGCGCCCTGCTCCACAGCCACTACACGGGGCGGGTCATCAGCACAATCCTGCTGCAGAACCCTCTCTAGCTGTCGTCGTGGAGGCATCCTGAAATACATTCAAGACGCACCATAATCAAAGAGTATATCTGGAGAGATGACTCAAGAAGGACAAGGAAAAACCAAAAACCCAGTCCTATATGATGCATGTACCATTATGTCCCCGTGACCAGTGTACGAATGTCCCAAGTCGAAAGGCAGGTTATCAGAGTCCTGGTGTATGGATACGTCGGCCGCCGCACCAACACTAGAGTTCCTGGCCTGAAAGCCGAGCTCGAAACACCCTAACACTACCGCTATGCAACCCAAACCAAGCTCGCAGCTAGACCAGCTATGCTCTGAGATCCCAAAGGTGGAACCTCCTCTGATACCACTCTGTCACGACCCGACCCAACGGGGCTCGAGCCGCGACTCCCCAATCCCGCCTCCAATAGGCCAGGGGCTGGCGACTAGCGCCGAGTAGGCTATCACACACATGGGAGGCATTAGCCTATGGTACCAGTACACACGCACCCACAAACACCTCCATGCAACATTGCAGAGATATAGAAACTGAAAAGTAAATGAATGCATACAGTCTATCCCAAACCAGAGTGAAACAGCAAAAGTACAAGGGAAAAACAGGGCCCACCAAAAGAAAACTACAAAGCGCGTCCGACCTGCTCTGAAGAAGGGGAACGCTGCCACAAACACCCGCCGGAAATCTCCCTCGGCACAGCTCCGGTAAACACCCCAGTCAACTCGCTCACTAAGTTCCGCCTGCTCCGGGTCCTCCTGGGACTCCATCAAAAGGCCTGTGGTCTGCACAAGACACAAACATGTGCGGGCAAAGCCCGTGCAGCGGTGAGTATAAACATACTCAGTAGGCACCCCAAAAACCCAAAACCCAAGGGAGCAACTGAAAGGCAACAGTCCGCTCAACCCAGCCAGAGGGAACCAAGACGAGAGAGAAACTCCATATCGTGACCATCCTCGGCTAAACACAACTAGTCAGCTCAGCTCAGGTGTATGCCCATACATACACCTTGAACAATCCAGATATACACAGCTCATGCCACAAAGCCACAAGAGGTACCGACCTCATCACTAGCAACTGTCCACAACCAAGAGAGTATAGCACGAACACTGTCATACCAGATGACACTCATCCGAGAGATACACACCATCGGGTCCCAAACAAACATCTCGGACGCTCACCCGAGAGACCACACTCGTCAGATAACATCACTGAGGAAACATCGCCGAAACACCATAACCACCAAACTCCTCGGATAGGGGATCGCCGCTAGAGTCTGCTAGGGGATACCAAGACCCACTCCGGTATACGTAGCTCACAGATAGGGGATCACTCCCAGGGTCCGCTGGGGGATACCACGACCCGATCTGGCATACGTAGTACTCACAGATAGGGGATCACACCCAGGATCCGCTGGGGGATACCACAACCCGATCTGCCCTCGACAGAAGCTCCACACTCAGATAGAGGATCATCGTCCATATAAAGATGGTCACGATGATACCGGAACCCTATCTGGTATAACTCGTGATGTAGGGGATCAGACCGACGATGCCACCACCCTACCGAAACCACGCGCTGAGTAAAGGATCGTATAACCAACGATACCGCAACCCTACCGACACCAAGCGCTGAGTAGGGGATCGTATAACCAACGATACCGCAACCCTACTATAAACATCATGCTGAGTAGGGTATCGTAAACCCGATGATGCCACAACCCTACTGTGAACGACCCACCACGTAGGGGATCATATTCCCGATGATGCCACAAACCCTACGGGGTTAATCTTCTAGTTGGGGGATCACCGCCCGTGAATTAGCGGTCATAGCGATACCAAGAACCCGATCAAGGGTAAAGATGCTAGAGGATCCACTCCGGGCCACCGGAGGGATACCACAACTCTAACAGTTTAAACATCCCATCAAGAGGATCACAAACCCATACGAAGGTTGTGATACCACATGAACCCTCGTAGGAACGAACCAAGGGAGAACCCTCAACCACTACTGGTCCAAACGTCGCTAACCCGAGCGACTCGCCCCAAAGCCACACTGCGTACCTCCGAAGCCAAAATCGAGGCCACCATCGCGTTCCACGCGGATAAACACACAGGATAGGCTGTTTACTCGCCCGAAACGGAGCACTGGTGAAAAAGGCATTATTCACCGTAGCTAGCTCGTGCGGGGCCCACACAATGATCCCGAAACCCATCGAGTGGATCACACCACGACGATCCCCTCGGAAAAACAAGCGGAATCGACTACTCGCTCACCCAAAACGGACACCCGGTGAAAAAGTTACTATTCACCGAAGGCCAGCTCGGGTGGGGCCCACACCTGGATTCCGACACTCATCGAACGGAACGCACCATTGCGATCCTCTCGGAAAAACACACAGGATCGACTATTCAGCTGCCAAAATCGGACTCCTGGTGCAAAAGCTGCGTTTCTCCGCAAACGCCAAAACCCGACCTCGTGGGGCCCACACCCCGTTCTCAGTCCCAACACCCAGAAACCATCTCAAAAAGTCCTTCGTACCATCAGGGTCTCAACGCCGCTGACGGCACGTCAATCGGACGCTCCGGATAGAAGTTACAACGGCCCGTAGTCGTAAAATAATAAAATAATATTATTTTATACGACGTTTCTAACTCCCGGGCCACGATCCCGAACCATAAAATTCTCAAAGTTAGTTCAAAAGGTTCGTCTCGACGCAAGGAGTGTGTTGCCGCAAACGGCTCGTAAATCGGAGTTACGGTTTGCGAGTTACGGGGGTTTAAAGAACCCCCGGAACATTCTGGCCGGACCACCGCAGGGTCGCCGGAAACCATCGCGCCTCCGCCGGACTCAGCCGTGCCGGAGCCGGAAACCACCGCGTCGCCGCCGCGCCGCCGCGGAACTTGCCGGAATCCACCATGGCCGCCGCGGGTCTCACCGGAAAACCGGGTTTTTCGCCGGAAAACTTCCGAGAGCCACCGGGAGCACCACGGTGCTCCAAATTCAGATCCGAAACATGTTTCGGAATGCTCGGGACCCGAACTATACAAATCATATGAAAATTTGATGAAAAACAACACAAAAACAGGATCCGGGATTGTAAAACTAAAACCGCCTACCTCGCGGGTGAAACGCCGACGTTCTGCCTCAGATCCGCGCTCCAGAGCTTCCGTTGCGCGCTCCTGGAACGTCCGTCGTCGAATTCCGAGCTCGTGGGCGCTTCGTTTGCTCGTTTCGGCGGAGTGGCGGTGAAGAACGGCGAAGAACGACGAAGAACGATTAAAAGGGGGGGGGGGGGCGCTGATATTTATATCAGCCGCCCGCCGGCGCCAAACTCGCCTCGGACCCGACGCCTGATGCGAACAAAAGTAAGGTTACCCCTAGGGTAAACGCGTCGTTCTGAACGCAACGACGGTCTCATATTTTCCATCCGAGACTCCGTTCAGAAGTTATTCGAGCCGACGCTCGCACACTAACTTTCTACTTATTTACGGAAACGCCCCTGGTGGCGTTTCTCACCGCAGGCCCGCTCCCGCAAAGTTTACACCCCTCCTAGATTAAACGGCACGTTCCGGACGCAACCGTGCCCTCAGATTCCCATTATGAGCTACCTTTTAGGAGATATCACTCCCACGCCACGTGCATAGTATAAAAATACTTAATATTTTTATAAAATTAATTCCGGGCACACCGGGCCTCGGAATCGCACGCCGTCTTCGCGCCTAGCTCTGGAATTATTCGTAGAAATATTCCAAAGTCTGACAGGGCCAAAAACCCAAGTCTCTACACGGCGGCTCCCTGTTCCTCCTTTGAACCAGGCGGCGCACAGCTTCTGGACACCGGCAGATCGCGGCTCCGACAGACGTGACAACTACTGCAGGACTCCTCCTTGCAGATATACAGCAGTGCGGCAGCCTCCTTCTCTTCTCTGCATCACGGTGCGATGGATCTCCTCCACTCAGCATGACGCACTCCAGATCTCTTCTCCCTGTAGCGGATGGAAGTGCAAGGGAGACCCCTCAATGAAGCGGTGACCATCTTCGGCTCGCACAATGGCCCTGCTTCACGGTTCCTCCCCGGACAGGTCAGGCTCGACGGTGAAATCACAACTCACTTCTATGGTGGAGAATAGCTCATCCGGGTCACCACTCTCCTACAGCAGCAAAAGCGGCTCAACTCATGCTCCTCAGAGCGGCGCGACGATTCCTCATCTTCAACGGCGGTCCTCGACATCTCTAGTGAAGTACGACACGACTCCTGCAGTACCTTCTTCAGTGGCAGCGACTTCTTTTGTAAAGGAAACAGGTGCTGTGAAAGAGTGGAGGCACCGCGATGTGTGAAGCGGGAGATGATTTGTTGTTGCGGTGTGAGGAGAGTGAAGCAGAGGATAACCTATCAGTGAGGTTTGGGAATTAGCGAGTATCGGTGAGGAATAAAAGATATGCTGACTATCGGTAGCTGCATCAGGGAAGAAAAGATATGCTGACTATCGGTGAGGAAAATGAAAAGAGGGCTGCGCACATGAGAATTAGCCTATCGGTGAGAATAATAAAACGCATTGGTAGCTGAAGCTACCGATAGAGAAAAAAATAAAATAAATAAATAAATAAATAAAATTCCACCATAAGTACATAAAATAATAGTTTGCTGAAATAAAATAGAATTCAAACTAAAATAAATTAAATGAAAAGACTTGAAATAATTAATTAATGTAATGATAAAAACCATTAATTCATAACAAAATTATTATTCAACCTTAAACACGTTAAAATAATTAATTAGAAACACTAAAATTGTACACAAAATAAAATTTTAAACTAAACTAATAAAAGACTTAAATTAAATTAACTATAAAAATTAATTAAAGGATAGCAACAATTAGAAATAAAAAGCCTCGGTAACCGCAAGTGATCGTCTACCTTACCGATAGACTAAAACAAAATAAAAATGAATTAAAACCCAATCTAAATACATAAAATAATATAATTAATGTTTGAAAACTCTTAATTAATTAATTAATTAATTATTTGACACATAAAATTAAGGGCGAACAACTTAATTTAACTTAAAACACTAATTATTTACTTAACTAATTTGCAGGATGACTAAACACATAAAATAACTTTTCAACCCTATTCTAATGTAACTAAAATAGAAGACTAATTATAAAACAAAGTCTAAGTTAATTAATTATAATTATGTTGATTAAATAATTTGTTTAATTATAAATTAACTTATTAAGAAGTCATGCAGAATTTAACCAACTAAATACTCACCGTTGTTTATAAAATTGAAAGGCTTACTGATAGAAAAGAGTATCGGTGGCAAGGGTCACCGATAGAGGTAGACTCACCGATAGAGGCAGAGTCACCGATAGAGGCAGAGTCACCGATAGAGTGTACCGGTAACCTTCTATCGGTAGCTAAGCTACCGATAGTCTGGCAAGCTAAGCTAAGTTGTATATAACTTTAAAAATTAAAAGTAAATTAATTAGCAAACTCAATGATTAATAATAATGATAAATTAAATAAGATAAATATATAAAGATTTAACTAAACAAATTGAAAATTAGTTATAATAAAAACATATAAAGAATAAATCAATTATTTTAAGGTCCAAAATTACATAAAATGTTATAAAAATTGATTAATTGACAAATTTATTTATAAAAATACAAAAGTGCATTTATTTATTAAAAAGTATTAAAATAATTAAATAAATTGTATAAAATGTAATAAAAAGATGTGGAAAACTAAGTAAAAATAAGGCCACATCATAAATCATAAGACATAAAGGTAACTTTTGGCATTCATAACATTTTTACATAGGTAGTAACCCTCATGGTTACGTTTGGAATACCCATCACAGTATATTCCCTAAATCTATTCAGAGAAACCTTAGCGTTTAACCCCTTCGTGTTACCCAATGCATTGGAAAGCTATATCAGGATCACCCGCCCTTATTTTATCACGGAACCACCTATTTTCATAAACAATTCCCAAGAACCATAATATAATCGTATCACATAAAACATGCATAAAGGAAACATAACATTTCCACATTTCAATCACAAGATATCAAAAACACATTGATATAATCAAAACATTATCAAAACCATTTTCAATACCAAAATTAAATTAAATTAAAAAATGGTATTTATTTTTTATTAAAAAAAATTATGGCTTGTAGAGGAAGCTGAAACTCAAATAATGGTCACGGCGGCGGAGAAGTCGTTGTCGCCGAATACGTAAGACAAAAACATTCCCTTTTTTCGTTTAGTAAAACGCTTTATATAAAAAGATTCTTTTTGAATAAAAGTAAATGTCAAAGGGTTTTATACACCATATAAAAGAAAGTTGTGTATAAAAAAAAATATGCCTTAATGAAAGGAGATTGAGACGAAGTCCCTTACCTCGTGTCCGACTTGACTTGATCGTTCTTTAATATACTGAATAATAAATTAGAGTTAATTTCTACTTTCTTAAGAACCTTTTTCAAGTTAATTATTCCTTTTATATCAGGTATTACCATGTTATGAACATTATGTAATTATTTAAGTTAATAATGGTCGTTTTTTCGATCATTGGTACTTGAGTCAAAAATAAACTTCTTATAATTACAAGTTGTTCGTGTGGTTGTATGACCCCGTTCGCCGTTTCTTTTACATTATTTCACTCTTTTAATAAATGTTCAGGAGCTCTTCTTCTGAAAATACCTCTTTAAAAAAATGCATTTATAATATTACATAACATTTAGATGTAAGAAATGAAATGGACCGTTCATGGAGACGGTAAGCCGTACGTACACATTAATGCTACTTTCATTTCTATTTCGTATTTAATGGAATGAAATCATGATGATATAAAGGTATATTATAATTCCAGTATAATATAATATATAATATCATTAACTCCATCCTTTATATGTCCCACATATGTCATTAAAGATTCAAATCACTTTGAGGGGGCGGTAGTCCGCACTTCCTAAAATGAAGATATCGCGTTTACCCATAATAGAAACCATAAAGGTATGCCATAAATGAAAAATACAGAAGAATAAAGAAAACATAAACATAATATATATCATATATAAATATAGTTACATCTTAATGGCCACCATGAAAGGTGTTAAAAGAAGATTGAACAATCATCGTTTCGTGAGGCGGAAATTCTCCATCCACAGAAACAGTATGTTCTTTAACCATTAGACGGAGGTGTGTATAAGTTTAGCTCGAATACTTCTCATAAAAACATACTAGTATATTTAAGATACAGTTTTTGTAAAAAAATAAAGTAATAAAAAGAGTTTAGGGGGTTTGAGAAGCAAAATAAAACAAAAGGACATAAGAGAAGACATTACCTTTAAATCGGGTAACTCCCCTTGGTTTGAACCAAAAGGGTTTCTTGAAGAGCTTTCTGCCTAAGGTAAGGATTCTAGGATGAAGAGAGAGATCTTGGGAGATTATTTGAGTAGAGTTTGGATGAGCCAAAGGGCTTGAGATGTGTGGGTAAGGGGGTAGAGGTGGGGGCCTTTTATAAGAGGGAGGAGGGGCACTCTTGGATTGTCATGAAATGTTACTTTATTATGAAATGCTTTTCAGATTTTAAAGGTCCCACAATGATATATTTCGTGGATAAGGTGATAAGGGTTATAAATCCACCCATAAAATAGGTTTTAGACAATTTTTGGTCTTATAGTTTACCTTATCTTTTCATTTTATTTAAATCGTTCATTAATGAGGTAATCACTGCATCATCATGGTGTCATAAATAAATTTATTTATTTAATGTCCAAAAATTATAAAAAAAATACCATGATGTAGGAAATCTTTTTAGCTTTCCAATTACTATTTATAGTCTAATATATATTTTATTTAAACAAATTTAATTTTTTTTACTTAGGTGATACATACTTTCGTTATATTTCTCTTTCTTTAAAAATTATATGATAAAAGGTCACAATCACACTAAAGTGATTCCATGGGGTCCCAAAGTTGGAAAAAGGCATCCCATGGTCGTACATGACTCAAAAAATAGCATTGAGACACATGTTGGTGTCATTTTATATTATTATGATATTATTTTATTACCCTTAACTACCCGATTACTACTTAATCACGATAATTAAAGATAATTGTTGTCATTACTATTCATAATGTCCAAAAACAAGAGTATTAATTACATAATTTGTAACTTTTGATTCCAAATATGGACTCCATTTTACCAAATTCCAAACACAAAAAATTCAGTAATTAAATTAAAAATAATTCCTGTTGTCAAAACAAATAGCGTGTTTTTAAGAAACAATATCTATCAAAAGATTGACAATTGTTTATGTCCAATTTCAAAGTGAAATTAATTCCAATGACCACCATTGGATTAAATAGTAAAAATATGGTTTAATTAAACATTAAAACTAATTAAAAAAATAATCTAACCATATAATTAAATTAGATGAAAAAGAGGTTTTGAAGTAAAATGCAGTATTTTTCACTATTCATTAAAAAATGAACATTGTCAGAAAAATACCAAAAATTTATCCAAAATGAATTTCAATGTCCCAATTCTAAAGAATAATTTATTTTAAAAAATATATATTATAAAATTGTAAAAATTTACATTTAAAAATGGTTTTCCATCAAAATGCGGTAAAACAATCTTTTAAAAATATTAGAGTATTCTATGCTTAAGATTGGATTTATTCTCATTTTAAGCCTCTAAAACACTATGTAATTCATAAATAGACATAGATATGAAAATATATAATTATTTACTTACTTGGTATGTTACATATATAAACATTAAATATATCACTTTCTCCATCCATAGGATATGGTGGTGGAAAACAAATCACATCGGTTCGTGAGGTGGTAGTCCTCCAGACACACGATTGACGTTTTCATTTCCCATTTAATGGAAGTGAAGATGGATATTGGTTATTACATTAACATAATAACAAATAAGTATATGTGGGTACTTTTTTTATATTATAATTATTTAATAAAATTTTAAGGATGTGGAAAAAGAAATAAAATAAAAAGGCAGGTTTATAAATTTTACCTTTTCCTCAAAGAGCCTCTTTAGGTTTATACCTAAAGTATTCATAGGAGTGATACCTAATAAAATTAAGGCCTAAATAAATTTTTCAATCAATTGAGTAATATATTTTTTATGGATTTTATGAATCAAATGGTTTTGTCAGTGTGAAGAGGATAACATAGGGGTGGCCTTTTATAAGGGGGTGAGAGGACATATATGGAATTTTTGAAAAGAAAAAAGTGTACCCAAGTTTTACTCATTACAAAAGGAATACCAATAATTTATTTTAAATAAATATATGTTTAAGGTCGTAATAGAGAAATAAAATGGGTTTTATCATGTTTATAGGCCATTTTACACCTTGTTTTTTTAGTTTAACCCCTCAGTAAACCCATTTTAACCTTAATCACAGTAATTAATTTTTAAAATTTTTACTATTCATTTTGACCAAAAATTAAGTTTAAATTATTATATAGAATTAATTATGAATATTTCAAATATTTAATTCATTTTTTCAAATTTTTATCATAGAAGTGGAAAATTTTAATTTATAATTAAACCGGTAGATGCGATGAAAAAACGGTTTTCCAAAGAGAAAGTTTTCATATGTATAGAAAGTTTTAATATCAAAATTCAATATGAAATTTATTGAAATGACATAAATTGGATTTATAGATATATAATTGAACTAATTTTACTTTTAAACCCATCTGAAAATAAAATGTAGCTTGTAAATTATTTAAACGAAAAAACAGTTTTTAATAAAATTTAGTATTTTTACTATTTGTCAAAAAATTATTATTTTCATAAAATTTAAAAAAATCACTCAAAGATAATTATTATATTTATATATCAAAAATTAAGTTTATTTTTTAAAATAAATTTTCTTAAATTGGGTAAATTAGTTTTAACCTGACTGTGCAGAGAGCAACGAAATTGTTTTTTAGAAAAATAAATTTTTTAAACATGAAATTGGATATATTCTTATCTGATGATTAGAAAAAATATTAGATGAATGATAAAACATTTTTTTAAATATAAAATATATAAATTTCATTATAATAATCTACCAATAGTTATTAATTTAATTAATTATGATAAAAATGCCTCATGTTCATAAAAAATAGTTTTTCAAAAAAAATTATTACTTTCAATTGAATTATAATTTTAATTATTAATCATCTAAGAAAAAATGAATTTAATTTATTAATTTTTAAACCAAATACTTTTTATAATTTAGTTATTATTATTCATTCTTACCAAATTAATGGCTAGGTTATAAGAGTCAGGTTTAAATAATAATATTAATAGTATATTACAGTTTACTAAAACTCATTATTGCGTATAGTGAAGGACATCGAAGAAATTGCCTTTATTTGAAAAAAAAATATTTCATAAACTGTTAGGATGATATATTTGACATGATCAGAATAATTAAAGAAAATATTTAAAAAATATATAAAATCAAACACAATACACGTTTCAGCTCGATGAAGGAATATCTCTGAGAATTTCATGATGGTTGCCCCAACTTGTATCTCAAACACCCCAAGGACACAGACACGTCACATGGGCCATTTCCAATAACCACCATCTATCCTCATGTCTGAGACCATAATTAATCATATCTGTATTATATAGTTTCAAAAAAATTATGATCATGAGAATAACCTCATGGGAACTTTTTCCCAATCACTAGGGGTCCCATTCTCACACCTCTATAATGATGTGTAACATACCTTAGGGTGTCACCAGGAATCATTTATCCTCAATCCATTAGGCTAAATCCTACAATATTACTTAGAAATTTATCTCTATTGGTTCAACGTCTTATTACAAGGAGGGGAGGCCCTATAAAATCCTATGTGTCTAGGAATGGTTGATTCTGGGGTGACTCAAGAAAATAAAGGGAATACACTCCCTAGATCCATTGGTCAATTTAAAAGGTATAAAATATCTCATGTCTCCTCAATCGATCCATCTCTAATGAATCCACCTAGTCCTAGGGGTTTACTATGCATCAATCAAGGGGATCCAACAGTCTCCCTCAGGATGTCCAAAATCCATGCTCAGGGATATACACCCACTTAACACCTCATTTCACCATTCAAATATCAATAATCATGGTTATTCATGATAGTATTCTGGTATTTCCATTTGAATCCCATCACCTGGTAATTCAAAATGGTATCATTGTATCAAAGGAAACCTTATCATCTCGAGAATTCATGTACGCATGAAATAACTTATCTCTAATCTTGAATCCTAAGTACCACCTCAAGAAATCCCCTCCTGTTTTAATCTCATCTATATATGATAGATGAGTTAGTAATCTACCACTAAAAATCTTGGAGCCTGGATCCTTGAAATCTCGGGCATCCCTGGGTCTCTACCATATCAACATGTGATTATTAGGAGTCTCGAGAAATCTTAGTAGTTCTAGGACCAATAGTTGATTCCCAATCATCCTAATAAATCAAATTTCATGATTACATAATAAAATAAAACATATCAAAGGATATAAAAACACGTACACCCATCATATTGTCCATATCCCCTCTTTTTTACAAGTTTTATGCAGCTTTTAACTGGTGCCTTCTACTATCTCTACACATAGATACATACCAAAGATCGTGATCATCTATCAAGGGTAACCCACAAGGGTACCCTAGGTCATCACTATAAAGGTGGCATCCTGCATGGGATCCCCAATCACAACTGGTCTCTCAGTCAATATTCAACTCTTGGAGGACATTACATGTGATGGCATTGTTAAAGTCATCTGACAGCATCACATGCCTTTGGGTTACACCACACTAGTGAAATTATCGAGAGATAGCTCAAGGAAAAACTCTATATTTATAGTCGATATAGACCCGTCATCTAATCTAACCTATCTCAAATCTTTCTTATGTCAATCCACCTATGAATAACACATTTAAAGGGTCCTCACCCAGATGACTAGGGTCATCCATCTCAAATCTAATCACATATCCCTCTTATAGGTGTCCATGTATCATGGTATCTTTCTATTCCATGCCTAAACCATTAGCGTTTGAGGTATCCAGACTATGCACAAGGTTCTTTGTTCCCTTGTCCCTTTACTCATTCATCCTAGTAATTTTACATAGGAACAAAAATTTAAATTAAATTACCATTTTATTTGAAGTTTCCAAACTATTTAAATAAATATTCTTTTATATAACCAAGTTAACTCCCTCAGTGGTGTGACTTCCCATTACACAAATCCTAAAAAATTGAAATAAGCTATAGAAAATGTATAGAGGACCACCTTTATCATTCAGATACTTTCTAATTTATTTTAAAGAGCTAGAAGCTACTCTTAAGGCCTATCCAATCTTGCCTAGTAACATCCATTCTCATCCAAGCCTGTCTTAATGACCAGAACTCTAAATTGAATCCAAACCACAATAAGTAAATAATTATAGAATATATTATTAATTATTTTAATCCAATTCAAACTTGGAATAATTTTAGATAAATTACTAAGCATCCAAAAATCATTAGTTCTTAAAGCAATGGGGTTCCAACCACCATGTCAAACCCTCGAACCCTAAGAGAGACTAATCCCCAACATGCAACACCTATTACACCATTAAAAAATTAATTAAAAATAAATCTGAATAATAATTCATGAAATGATGTACCTTCACTATATCATTGTGTGGTGATAGGAAGATATGGTATGGAATGTCCTCTTCCAAAGCTACATGAAGGCCCCGTTTAATTCAGTATATTCCACCATTATCTGGTGAAATTATAATTTTTTACCAAAACCAAAACAATATTGTATTAGTGAGAAGAATAAAGACAATATATGAGAGGAGGGATATGAGTCTGTACCTTTTTTCGATGCCAAAAATGTCCAAGAATGTCGCTCTAAACAAAGGTAAAGAAGGGAGGTAAGGGAGAGTTAGGCCCCCTTCTATGAACAATAATAGGGAGAAAGAAAAAGGAGATACCCACTTTAAACCCCAAATTGGTGGGAATATTATTTTTCATTATCATAGGGCCACTAGCTAGCTAGTGGTTGTGGGTTATAGCCACTATGTAGCCCTGCTACCTCGGGATACCCCTAATGGCCCTTCAAGTCTCCCCAATGTTAGTTTTTCCTTATTCCCAATCCAAAATACATCCTTTGAGGGTTATAAACCTTCACAATTAAATTTTGATGTGTAGTTCAAAAATTAACCCCTCCACTAATTCAAAAACTAAAATTACACTTTAAATTAAAAACATCCACGCACATGGGGTATTATATTCCCCTTTCTAGAAGTACATGTTCATTTATTCTAATTCCTACTCGATAATTACTAGATTCAAGATCACTTATATTTGGCCAGATTATATATTCTTTTCATTACCTTATATATTCAATTAAATTTTAAATTTATTAACATCATGTTTTTCATGCTAGATTACCCACTTTACACCATCCTAGAAATCTAGGTGAGTTACCCCACTAATTCACATCATGAATCCATTCCTTGAATTATACCAGGCTTTCACTTTCTATGTCCTATAATTATTTATGTCTTTATTTCACTTCACATGGGATATGTAGTTATGCCCAATTATTATATCATGGGTGTATACACAAATGTTTCCCTTAAACTATCCAAACTATTCTATATTTATGACATTATTTCCATTCAAAATGGTTATTAAATTAGTTATAAATAATTTCAAGTAGTTTTTATCATATTTATAGTAAATAAACTTTCCATTGATATTACTCTATGTCACTACTGTATCAATTGCATGAAACTTTTTTATGATAACATGTTTAAAACATGTTTCCATTGAATGGTGGAGTTTTGGATTGACTTTATCTACCCTAAACTTCATTATTTATCAATTTTTGACCCACATTTTTTTATAGTGACTTCCCATTATTGAATTTTATGGGTATTTACTAAAAAGACACTCATTTTCACTTATAAAATGGAAACTCTCTCCTTACTTACCATCATACTATTACCTCCACATTTCGATCCAAACACTTCCCAAACCTCTTCTATACACACCTAGACATCTTGAATATGTTTTGGTCTTCTTAAAATACCATCCCTCAAAGTATCAATCCCCTTCACAAAGGAGATAAAATAAGAAGTGAAGTATAAGTTACTAAGCCTCTCTTTATTTTTTGTTCCATTAAGTGCTTTTATTCTTCCCAAAATATCATTTCACCATTATAAAATGACAACATCAGTATCATTATTAAACTTTTAGGATATTATAATGGTTTTATAATAATTAACCACCCTCCCTTCTTCTATTAAGAAAAACAAAAATGTGAATCGTTGGTTGGGAAGACTACCGCCTCCACAATGTTTTTTGTCTTCCTTTAACACCATACAAGGTTGTTATTAATAGGGAATTTAATATATATAAATATGATATTAATAAAATATTTTAGATTCTAATACAGTAAACCATATTACTTATTCTCTTTGTTCTATAGAAAATGAAATCACCCACCATGCATATGTGTGGACCATCGCCTCTATATGATGGTGGATGTTTTTTTCATTACATAAATGCTTTACATGGATAGTCATGAGAATGATTTTAAAGGATAAAAAATGATTTATATTTTATCATTAAGGTTCTAGTATAAAAAATTGGATAAAATAATAATGATATGATCAACAAGTCATTATCATAAATTGAAACGTTTAAAACAACCGTACTAAGTGGAATATCATTAATTCAAATTATGTAATATTTTCATATTCATTACTTCATCTGATACCTAATTTATATTTATAACATATCACACTAATAAATAATAAATTATATCATTATTCCTCTGATGTGATTATATAATAACTAAATCACCTCATAATCATTGATAATGGTGGTATATTCATGTTTGATGTCATCTTGACCACATAATTGAACAACGCAATTAAATTTTGTCATTAATGATTATAACAACGTGATTAATTTTATAATATGATACAAATATTTAAATAATGATTTTTTCCCTTAGTTCTATAAATTATTCAATAATATTTAAATAATTAATTAAGAAAACACCCTTAAGAGGTTGGAAATCATCAAAAATGCCAATTTTCATTTTCGTCTTCTTGGATAGAGAATAAAGTACTCATCGAAGGGAATTTAAAAATCATAAATAATTTTAATTAATCTATTATATTAAATTTAATTAAATTTTAATGATAAACATTAAAATATGAACAAATATTAGAACTGATTGTATGAAATTGCAATAAACGGTCAAAACTATAAACACCCAATGTGGGAAAACAAAAATTAACTAATATACATGTAGATGATTATCATAAATAGAAATTATAAATATTTATAGGTATGGATATGGTTCTAAAATTAGATATTAATATATTTATGTTTTTTATACAATAAAATAGAGTGAATCAAACTATGTAGGGAAACAATGTAACAATTTTTTTTATCTCAAATTTGAATCCCTTGAGACATGTTTATTCTAATCCTCACATAACATTGTAAATGGTGTCATTAATACCCCATTTTCATTTTGTATCATGATTAATTTATGTTTCATCATATCTGATGTTCTATTTATTGTATTACCTCTCATGAGTATTGATTCAAAAGTTACAAAGTCTATAAGGGGTTTCGTGACTCAAATATTTTTCTTCAATCATAATCAGTCAAATTTGACTATAATCATTCAATATTGGTATATTTTAACCTATAAATATGTTATGTTATATATAAAACTTCTTTTATAGGGAAATAGTAATTCATACCAAAGTATTCTTCCTTGATGATTCTATTGTTTCATTAAAATTCATTTTTATTAAGAATAATTCTGAATTATTTTAACAGTTTTTTCTTCAGTTTCCATATTTTTACTTACCACCAATGTTCTCCTTTCTCTAGTGGAAAATCAAATTTTTTTATCGCCAATGGTCCTTTTAACCCATTTATTAATTTTGAAAAATTGTTTCTCTATCTTTTTAATGATTGGAGGCTTCAACCTTGTTATTTAAAATTGGTCAAAAGGTTTTTGCATCCTTTCAAAATAAAAATTTTCATTACACTCTTCACATTTTCTTATGACAACTTTTATGTCTTTTTATGGTTCCATTATTAAATGCTATTTTAAAAATTAAATGTTTTCAATGTATTTTCACTGATCCTTTTTAAACCTTTATCGCTTTTCAAAGATATTTCATTTTAACTCTTTATAATATAGTTTGAAAAATTTATTCTCCCTACCTTATAAAAAATTTGTTTTTAAAGTAATTTACACATATTCGTTTATAATGATTCTTAAAATTATTTTGTGAAAAAAATATATTTTCAATTCTATTTTTTCTCAAGTTTTATCTCTCATGAAATGATGTGTTTATCATCCTATATATGTTATTTTGTTTTGAATACTTTTGGAAAATGCGATTTTGATATCCTACAGTCTTTTAAGTTTATGTTATGTTATGTTTTTGGAATGTTTAAGAAACCCCTTCTTTTTACATGGGCTATTAATGATATTATGATGACTAATTTTAAGTGGAATTTATATGTATGGATGGGGATGGGTGGGATCATATATCTCCATAAATTTATTTGTTAAATCTTATATCATATGTGATAGTCAGGTATGGTCATAATGAGTTTTTTCACACACACCTGGGCATTATGGATGTGCTCAGATTTTAGGAATATATATAATGAGTGTGTTTATAAAGGTGTGGTCATAATGGGTTTGTTCATATAGGCTTTTATATGATTATGGTTGTTCCACATTCCCATGTTTTTTATCAAATTATGCCAAATTTTTAAGACACATTTCATCTCCATGAAATTCCATGTTTTCATGATTATGCCTTATTTGTGATGTATTCAACAATTTTATTCCATGATCTCATGTTTTATGACTATTGAGATGTGTTTTTATCTAGTTCATATGTTTTCTTCTTTCTTAACAATATTCTATGATCATATATTTCTCTAACATGTTTTATTATTATCATCTAATGTCTTATGATATTTTATTATGATATTTATGTATCTCATAGGTAATCATTCGGGCTATGATAAGTTTGTTTCTTACTAAGTGTTTGAGATCAAACCATTTTATACTTCCAATCCCAAAGTTTCAAAGATGATTAAGTCCTGAAATCTATATTGAAAATGTTCTAGATGAGAAAAATTACAAAGAAATGCTTGCAAGTGTTACAATATAATATTTTTATGTTTCTAATCTACAAGACACTAAACCTTTCAGTCTTTGGGTTGTACACCTTTTTTTGATGTATTATTTATATCATGAGATTAATGTATAATTTAAGTAAAGAATATTTTGGGTCACTATAGTTGGTATAAAATCATGGTTTAGTTACTTTTATAGAATATTTTAGTTATTTTGGAGATTATTTTACTTGCTTGTGATATTAGGGTTAGTGAACCATAGCTAAAACCCTAGAGTTGAGTATATATATAGGATGACATCCTAAATTATTAGCAAACAATTGAGTGGATGTATTTCCCTATCAATAAATCCCTATGAGATATTATAAGTGGACATAGAATCTAACATAGTTCTACCTAGGGGTAATAACTGCAAAGAGGGCGTGTTGGGTATTAACATAATTGTCACCTTGTTCACAAAAAAGAGGCCTAACTACACACCTGGTTTGAAAATCATATGGGATATTCTTTGGTTAATCATATTCTCTTTATGAACAACTATGATGGATTTATTTCCTACTTACATCAAGGTATTTAAACGATAATCATAAGGTAACCAAACTCAAAGAAACAAATATAAACATAATATTGATATAGGTTGAACAAAGTGAATAATGATACAATGTGAAAATTTAAAAGTACAATACATTTTAATATTGAAATTCATTTTATGATTATGAAAATTCCCTCCATGTTTTTAATAGTTTGTCACTGATGTCAACCCCTTTGGTTTTAGTAATGGATGAAACATGAAAGAGTCATGGGTGTGCGGGAAAATGAGAAGATTTCCTCAACCAACAACCCATCGAAATGGAATGTAGAATGAGAAACCGTGTGATTATGACAAACTAGTTATCATGGTATATGACTAACAATGTAAACATAGTCGAAGTACCAAACACACCAATAAAGAGAAAGATAGAGTCTCATGAAATATCAAATGATGAAGATGATTAATGAATGAATGTTCAATACACTATAAGTGAAAAATATTAGAAGAAACACCAATTTAATTATCTCAAGGGGACTAGAAGATTCTTTACATGTATAAAATGGGGTGATCGAGCATTAAACTATTATAGAAAATGAAGAGATCGGTTATCCTAATCGAAGTGGAAAGTGTGCATCCAAAGGCACCGTTAATGGTCTGATTCCATAAGTTTTGAAATCATGGACATTAGTCAAGTTAGTGTCAAAAAACCAAGGAGGATAATAATGATAAGCTTGAATAACCACCACAACCAAGTGAACAACATGTAGAGTTTTAATAACTTATGATGAGGTGAATTGTGATAACTAAATCCTCCACTCTATAATTGAGAAAATGGTATCTATATTCTTACACTCTATGTTTCCTAGAATGTTTTCTATGTATACCACCATGTTGTTTTTTTATTAAATAAAAAAAAGTTATGTGATGATTGTATTTTGAAATTTAGGTTTATGAGAATATAAATAATAGTATGGGTTCTTTGGTTGGATTTGAAATTATTGAATAAATATTTCAACATAGACTCCATATTTATCGACCAGGGTTAGATTACCCACAATATTGTAAGAGTTGTTGTCCTAAGAACCAATTGTTTTGTACTTTGATTACATGAATGTTCACTTATTATATATTGTTCATTGTTCTTCATGACTATAATATAATAATGTCCTGAAATATTTGTTGCATTAATAAGTTCATGGAAGATCCTCGCTATGATGAAAACCTTGAAATGCTATAACAATATTCTTAAATAATTTTCTGCGGTTGGATGACATACTATGATAAGACACATAGTATACAGACTGTCATGTGTGAGTACTCGTAAGAAGATGAGAATCTCTCTCATGGAGTTCACACTTGGTATTCTCCAAGATGGGAGATTATGAGAAGAGACCCGCCAATAGAAATTCCGCATGTCTTGGTGTCATCGGACATTGCTATCTATGATAGTGTGTAATGGTCCTTAGACTGGAATATTGTCATTAACTCATGTCATGACTCGCGCACTTAGATTTAATGAAGAAAATCATCACGCAGACAGTTGGTGGGAAGTAGGGTACGTTGGGTGCATCACGAGTGACATGTTGTTAATGGATAAGTCGAGGAAGGATTTGTCCCTTCCATTTATAAAAATTGATATCTCGACACTTTGATTGAAATAGAACTGTCGCATGAAATTCCATGGCCATGGTGTAAATAAAGAGTTTATTTTAGGTAGTCAAAGAATGACGGATCAGGCATATAGGTTTATGACACTTCCATGAAACCTGATTGATGAGATATCGAGACAAAGGGATTAAATTACATATTAACCGTTCGTATGTGGTGATACATCAATGCGGCGTCAACTTCTTTCACTTGGGTGCCTTGATCTGTTGCTAGATAGTAATCTTGGACTTTAGGCAAGCCCGCCTAATGCCAATGAGAAAGAGGCCTAGAGGGTCACACACTAAGTGTATCCAAATATCTCAAGTAGAATAAAGATTATTCATGTACGTGGTTAAATAATTATTCAAGGAAGCCTAAATTGTTTTAATGTTGGAGGAAGAATAAAATAAAACAAGTACATGTCGTGTATCAATGATTACACACCGTGTAGTTTTATTTTGAAAACAAGTACACGCCATGTATTATTAAATGTACACGCCGTGTAGTTTTTATTTTGTAAAGGAAATGAATAAATGAAGACAAGATATAAACATTGTGTACATTGAATGTACACGCCATGTAGTTTTCAATGAAAAACAATTACACGCTGTGTATTTATTAATACATGTCGTGTAGTTTTTCCAGACGGGATTTTGAGGAAATATCGTTTTATTAAATGATATTTATTATAATTAGCGTGAGCGCATGTCAAGGAATTAATTATTCGACATGGGGGTTTTCAATAAGAGTTAATGAAATAAGTGAAACGCGTAACAAGTTTATTTATTGTCATAACTCTACAGCCTCAAACTCAATTATAAATATCCTCACAACCCAAACTCTTTTCCTACATAAGAGAATCGTTGTGCAGAACAACTCTGGGGAATTCTTTCAAGGCCGAAAGAACAACTTACTCCAAGATTTCTCTCAAGACCGAGAGAGATCCTCTTCCATCGGATCAAGACGATCTAAGGCGGACAACGCAAGCAAAGGTTTCTCCACGCTAGCACCTGGAGACTCCTTTGGCGACGTCCCGAGATACAAGGTACACGTGTGGATCACCGCTAGAGGAAGTCTACACTTGGCTTCTATGACGCAAAAAAGAATCACATCAGAACATGATCAAGAACATCAATGAAGAAAGAACACCCAAAAGATATTTAATTTCAATTGATTAAATTAATTATAATCAACCTGTAACGATCCTACTTTGTGGTTCCGGGACTTTCCATTTCTTTGTCTGTTTCTATGATTCGATCAGTGGAGACTGGCGTTTATCGTCATATTGATCCCAGGTTGATCATTGTTAATGAAAAAAGTACAAGTGGGCACATCCACCCACGTGCTTCCACTGCGTCCGGAACCTTCAAATATCCTACCTTTTAAAAATGGATGGGGGTTGAAAAAGAAACCAGTATCCGATGCAGAGAGATCTTAACATCACTGTAATAGCAGATGAAACCAATGAATCAACATCATCATAAATCAATGCACCATGACCACATATAGGCATCGATGATTATATATAATATGAACAAACCATTCCAATTGTTGATATAGAATTAAATTCCCCTACACCAGAACTAGTACCACATGACATGGTGGTCAGCAAAAGAAAGATGCCATTTAGTGAACTTTGAAATGAGAGTAGTTAGAGAATCATATTTGATGTCCAGTGTAAGTGAGCCCATGTAGAGTGTGTGGGAAACTATTTAGGTTTTAGAAGGTCCTATTTGTATATATGAAAATCCACTTGAAGTCGACTTGGATGTCCGTCTATACACTTCCAACCATTAGTTGAGAGGGTTTTACGGAGCAGGCAGTGCAATGAGTGATGCAACAGGAGGGCGAAGAGATGGGTGGTATTCTATTAAAGCTAGAAACATAGGTGATAATTAAAATAGAGATGGTACAAGACAATGCATAGGAGACAAATACTCAAAAAAGGTTCAGGAGGGATTTGGATGTGGATCTCAATGAGCCTTATAATGAGGATGAGAATTATTTAGCATCTTCATCATTCGACCTCAATATTCCACCAACACCACTAGGTTGAGGAACCATGGGGTATGGGAGGTAGTTGTGTCTGGCATAACTATTATAAAAACACGGAATAACATTTCATTCCTTAAACCAATTTATGATGATATGTCATTGTTGGTCTATACCGTAAACTCAAAGAAAAATAGAATAGGTATTAACACTATACCATGAGAGTTATTTTACTCAAATGGTTAGGAATAAACACAATATAAATATTACGTTTATATAGATGTGATTGATGGCTCATTAGAAAATTAAATCTCAATTTGTCTTATAAATAGCCTTAGCTAACTTAGTTAGTGAGTAATAATTAAAATTGTGAGGAGATTATTTGTTTAAGGGGAAGAATGCAACAACCTGATATTTCACTATAAATTATCATTAAATATATATTTTGTTAATAGAATGCTTCACATGCAAAACTAAACTAAATAGAAAACCATGATATATTTAGAATATTAGATTTGATCATTAAAACATATATGTTAAATTTTCTAGTATAAATTGAAGTAAACATATCAAAAAATTACTAAAGAAAGTAACAAGAAATGGAATACAAAAGTAAAAGTCTTCCATATGAAGCTAGTTTCCCTAAAATTGGAAGGGGGTTTCTTCGCTAGGGTTTTTCCTTAACCAAACCCAAGACGAACTTGAGCAATTACTGTTTGAGTAAAACCGTATATAGGAGAAGAAAAAGCTCATGGAGATTGTCACAAGATCTATGCTAGTTGAATCACCACATGAAATTACAACCATAGTTTATTTGACTCTTAGGTCTTATAAAAAAATATAGGTAATATACCAAAAGGAAATTTTCTATAAAAAAAGTTTTCACTACATTTAATGTTTTTAATTAAAATAACATTTACAAATTTTTTATGTAAATTTGAGAAAATTAACAGGATTTTTGGATTTATCATGTCTATTTTAGGTTAAGGAGATTTTTTGATATTTCTCTAAAATACTTGATTTTTTATTATGTAGTGAAAAATACCTATTTTTCTAACAACACAACATTATATGTCTTATATGATTTTGAAATATTTATTATATAAACAATATATTTTTATAATGTAAAATAAATCATTTAAAAGTACTATTTTCAAATTATAAAACCCATGATTATCATTTTATAAAATCAAGTGATAATTTATGAAAACTTTTTTTCATCTAATTAAATTTACCCGTAGGGAAATTAGGTTTCAGATTTATTTTAATGTCACATAACTCTTCATTAGAAAAATAAAATCTTCCAAATATACTTAGAATCAATAGCATTCATAATTTTTTCATATATATAAAATTTATTCTTAAAAATATGTTATTCTTAAAAAAAGGTTTTTGGGCATTACATGTGCTAACATTAGGATTAATTTCCCTATAAAATGAAAGTTAATTTGATAAAATGATTAATTTATTTGAGATAGTAGTTTTCATATTATCTAATATGTCTAATTTCATTTTTGGGTAAAAATGTAAGAAATGGCTTCACCATTAGCACAAAACAACACGCCCTACGCGCGGCCGCATTTTCAAAATGCTTAGGTCGTTGCCCCAGGTTTTGTTCATTCGGCCTTCTTCACAGGCACTCATTGCCCGTTTGCAGGCGATCTCGATCTGCTCGGCCTGGTGCTGATAAGCAGAATGTACCAGGGTTTGGTGTCGCGACGTCGTTGGTTCCTGATGTTCCGGTCCAGTATGTCTTAGGGCAGTTGGTATCAGATAGGGATAGTGGCTTGGAGGCTGGTTTTGGTGCTCCTCAACAGGGCAGTTTGGGAACCCCAGAGGTAGCTCCTTATTGCTTGGCTCTAGTTGCCTCAGGCAGTGGAATCTTCTATGGATGGTGTAAAGACCCGTAAAATTCAAGGGACATTTTCTCTTAATTTTCTTTGGGATTTTACAATAACGTAGTTCCTGACGACACCTGATTCCAAGACCCGGTGTACCCGAAATCATTTTCCAATGTTTAGCTCGGGTACGTTCAGTGAACGAACGAGCGAGTTTTCCTAACTTTTGAACCGGTGCTTGGAATCGAATTCCGAGGGCAGCGATGGAATTGCAGTGCCGGTAATTGCATAAGAACACTTTTTCCGGAGTTGTGTTTGCTCGGATGAGGTATTAATTAATTGGGTTAACTAAAGAATAAAATAAAATATTGTGCAACAGATTTTATTTTTATTCTAATTAGTGTTAATCTAGGCACGGTGGTTGGAGTGAGACCCACTGATATCCTAACTCCTAGGTTGGATATTAGTGAGGTGGGGCCCACACGAGCCCCACCCCCTTTATTTCCTTTTACCTCTCACATGAATTTAATTTGGTAACTCACCCACACCCCCCTATTAAATGCCAAATCAACTCTCGCGTTTATTTGGATTATTAAACGCCTCATTAATTGGTCAACGCTCGATAATTAAATCGTGATCTGTTTTTGAATTTCAAAAATAGTTGGCATGAGAAATAAAATAAGGCAAGACCTTATTTTATTAGGTTGTTTCGTTGTGCAATAAGGATTGTAAGAGGAGAGCTCAAGTCTTGGAAACCTCATCTTCCTCCTTGAAGAACGCGAAGAACGCACCGTCGCCAACGAAGAACGCCAGCCTTCGACGAGGGACGACGAAGGACACCGAATCCTCGGAGATCAAGGATGCGACACCGTGTACCGCAACGCCAACGTTTCTCTTCTCTGAAACGTTGACGACGCTTTTGAAACCTTCTTCCGTGACGATTATTTCCCGCAACGAACCTTCGTTCGACGACGCCTTGAGGTAGGGGGGTTTTTTTTGCCCGTGAATTATTCCTTTGTCGTTCGTCGACATCTTTTTGGGCCGCCTGTTATCGTAATAACGGGAGGAGGTTGGACCGCACGAACACGGCCGACCCTCCTCCCCCTTTGATGATTGTGTTGTTGCGGTTCAAAAGAAGGCGGCGCGGTGCAACGACACCGCGCGGAAACAACACGCCCTACGCGCAAAACCATGGGAGGACTCTTTGGGAGGTAAGGAGACGATAACTTCATTGAAGATGGTTTTGGAGTCTAATGGATGAGAGGATGACTTTGAATTTATAGGGAAAATGAGGGGACAAGGCATTAATGGCCAAGGGACACCTCATTGGTGGTTTTGGCAAAACCATGGGCTTGCCCAAGATATTTGTCCATTGTATTGGCCACTTGGGACACCTCACACAATAATTCATCACCTTTAGTCGACCATACCTTAAAATATCTCATGAAATCATCATGACACAATTATGATGTCATTTAACATACCGAAACCCTAAAACTGCATTTTTACTATTCACTGAAAATTCATCTTTCTCAGAAAAATCCCAAAAAATTACCATAACATAATATCGATGCTCTGAGTTCAAAAATAAAATCCATTTTATAAAAAAAAATCTAAATATTTTTAATTAAATTTTTAAATAAAAAACACTATTCACCTGAAAAAACTAATACTTGATTAATAATTTATGAAACTGTTATTTAACCATTTTATTGATTCACATTACTTAATCAAAGTGTCTAAATTATGTTAAAACTTTCTTTAAGTGAGATTACTAATCCATTTGGTCACATTACTAATCCTAAGGGTAAAATCACTATTCATAAATTACTAAGCATAAAAAATTAAGTTGATCTTATTAGAATCCAAATTTCTTACTGAACACTTTTGCAGAAGACCATTTTTTAAAAATCATTACACATCATTAATTATTTAAGGTTTACATAAATATTTTAAAATATCATCTTTTCAAAATTCATCAATAAAATACATCCTAAAGTTATCCGAACATTTGAAATTTCACAAACATCACTAAAGGAAGAAATCTAAATTTATTCATCCCAAAGGATTACACAAAGAACCTAGGTCTCGTCACATAGCCCCTTATAACACCAGCATATGAACTAAGTGTAAGGTGTGCTATGGTGAGAGAATCTGAGGGAGGCTCCGATAACATTTCCCTAGTAGTAATCTCTACTAACTTGAACTTCTCCTGCAGGCGTTTCCGTTCAAACTTGACACGCTGGAGTTCGGCTTGGGCTTGGTCCAAAGTGAATCCCAAAGATGCCACCTCCTTCCCAAGCTCTGATAAGTGGGCTTCATAAGGTTCGTGTCTACTGGATGAAGCCATCGACTCCTCTTTCTGCATTAACCATTAACATCTCTATTAAATCGTTAAGAGTAAGTTAATATACTATTTAAAAAGTTTGGGTCTTTACAAGTTTAGTATCCTATGTGGGTCCCAGGATAGATGAATCAGTGGATTTATCTGATCATATCTATCACCTTACGAAGAAGTATACCTGTGTGAGCTGAGTCTTTACTTTCAATCATTATCTTCGATATGATTGACTTTATTTCCTATGTGGATTGTGTTGTGCTTTCCTGTATGGATTGGTTTGTACTATCCTTTGTGGGCGTGCTCGAACTTGGGCTCGGGTGTTGGAGCTAAACTGGAATTGATGACTTAGGTATATGTATGGTCATATACCTAAGTAGTGTTGGTTGTTACTTCTTGATTGTATCCTTCTTTTGTGGATTATCCTTTGTGGATTCTGGGAGCCCTTCGGGGGTCTCGGGGTCCCTACTGAGTAGCGTATACTCACCCCTGCACAGGCTATGCTTGCACTACGTTGTGTTGGATGCAGACGACGGACAACGATGATCGCGGTAAAGGCTAGTGGAGCAGTCGGTACCTGGAGGTGGACCACTGGGCGGGACGTACACGGAGCGGACGACTGGAACCGAGGAGCTGAGGTGGCTATCTGTACCCACCCTTCAGGTGGGACTTCCAGTGGACGGCTCGATGTTGCTGCTTTACTTTTAGTTGTTGTACTTTCTTTCCAGTTGTACTTTACTTTCAGTTTGGGTTTGTATTCTGGCCCATTTAGTTTCTGCACTTACTCTTGTACCCATTTTTTCTTAGTGTTTACTTCTGGTGGTTTAATCTGTGGTGTTTGTTTACTTTATAAAGACAATGTCTTCCCCTTTTTGTCGGATTTACGCCTTGGTGCTAGTCACCAGCCCCTAGCCTATGGGAGGCGGGCTTGGGGAAGTCACGGCATGGGCCCCGAGAACGGGTCGTGACAAATTGGTATCAGAGGAGTTTGGTTCTACCGTAGAAATCAGGACTCTGATCTTTCTTCTATGTGAAGCAATAGTGTTAAGGGTATTGAGTGTGGTTATCAGTCCAGGGAGTCCAGTGTTGGTGTGGCGGCCGACGTATCCGTACACCAGGACCCTGACTTCTAATTTCCGACTCAATGCACGAAAACATTGATTGCATGTGTGTTTCAAAAGTCTTCTTTCTGATTACTTTGTGTCACCTCACTAGGCATATTGTTTGACCGCAGCACACCTGTTTCTTTTCAGGATGGCCCCATGATGGCAGCCAGCTAGGGTTCCGAGCGTTGTGCGAGATGACAGCCCAATGAGCGATGAGACCTCGGTGCAGGGCCCTTTGACAGCGGAGGCACCGACGGTACCTCTACCTATCGAGCCACCGATGCTACCAGCCCCAGCTGCTGATAGTGCACGTCGCCTTAGTGCGCTGCCTGAGTTTCAGCATCAGAGACCGCCCAGGTTCCATGGGGAGACGGGCCCTCCGACAGCCGAGAATTGGCTGGAGGTGTTTGTGCATGTTTTCAGGTTAGTGGGGACACCATCTGGCCTCATGGTGATCCTCGCAGCGAGCCTCCTGCACGTGGCAGCAGACAGATGGTGGAGCTTGATGTTGTAGGTGCACGACAAGGTATCAATCCTCTGGACGGACTTTGAGAGCCTCTTCCACTCGGAGTTCATCCTAGCCACCCTCCGTGCGGTGCGCATCCAGGAGCTTTTACAGCTGCGGCAGGGAAGAATGACAGTCGCCCAGTACTCGGCGAGATTTACCGACCTCTCGTGCTATTTGACGGACATGGTACGAGACCCATTCTTCCAGGCCCAGACCTTCGAGCAGGGACTGATGCATGAGATCAGGGCATCGATGAACTCCCTTAGCATTCCGACACAGGCAGGAGTACTGGAGTGATCTCTTCTCATAGGGAGCTTTCTTGCCGAGCCTACGCCAGCAGCAAGACCTACCGCATGGCGGCACTTAGTAGAGTCGTCTGTAGTTGGCAGTCGACGGATGTCATAGGGGTCCAGGAGGACTGGACCATCAGACAGACGACCTCAGGACACTGGCTCAGAGGTTCGGGGCACATGGCGCAAAGCCAGCCTTCCGAGGAGCAGACAGTGCTACGCATGCGGCGGGCAGGGCCACATGGCTCGTGACTGCCCAATCTGCCGTGCAGAGGAGCAGCAGATGGTTGAGGGGCCACCGAGGCAGAGGCAGAGGGTCGACTGTGGTGGTCCACCGAGAGCAGGTGGACGAGGCAGGGGAGCTGGCCGACCAACAGTTGGTGGGGGACGCTTTGAGGCTTTACCACCACCACCACCAGGAGGCCCACCCCGACCACAGGGAGCTGGCGAGCAGAGACAGGATCAGCTTCAGGCAGCAGAGGCCTACGACCACGGCGTGCCAGAGATGATTCGAGGTACTATCTGTGTCTACTCCACCCTTGTTGCAGTTCTTATAGACACAGGAGCGAGTCATTCCTTTATTACTGCTTCCCTTATTCGGAGCTCGGAGATTCCGACGGAGCCGTTGGCTCGATCCTTACTGCTAGAGACTCCTATGGGAGCAGACACGACGATTACGTACTAGTTCCGACAGTGTGAGCTTACTCTAGGAGGCAAGAGCTTCGGCTAGGATCTTCTCATAGCGGCTTTGAGGCCTTACGATGTCATCTTAGGCATGGATTGGTTATCTATAGTCCATACTCAGGTCGACTGTATTAGGCGCAAGGTGTGGTTTGTTCGCACCGATGGGAGCAGGTTCACCTTCACCGGCGAGAAGGGAGCCTTTGCAGCACAGGATGGACTCTTGTAGAGTAGAGGACATCCCATCACTCATCAGTTGACTAGCCTCATCCTAGGAGCAGTTGACGTGAAGAGGCCAAGTTTTCCTGTACTGGTGGATCAGTATGCAGACGTTTTCCCTGACGACGTTCCACGATTACCTCCTCGCAGAGAGGTAGACTTTTATATTGACCTATACCTCGGGACAGCCCCGATATCCACTCTAGCATATTGGATTTCTCCCGCTGAGCTTCGAGAGCTACGAGTACAGCTGGAGGAATTGCGGAGCAAGGGATTCATCTGAACCAGTGTTTCACCCTGGGCTTCCCTGATATTGTTCGCCAAGAAGGCAGATGAGAGCTTGCGACTTTGTGTCGACTATCGTCTCCTGAACCAGGTAACCGTGAGGAACAAGTATCCGCTACCGAGGATTGACAACCTCTTCAATCAGATCAAGGGATCATGGTGGTCCTCAAAGAGAGACCTTAGATCAGGCTATCATCAGCTCAGAGTTCGGGACAAGGACGTGCAGAAGACAGCCTTCAGATGTCCATATGGCCACTATAAGTTCTTGGTTATGCCTTTTGGCATAACCAACGCTCCAGCAGTGTTCATGGGTCTCATGAACATGATCTTTCAGCCATACCTTGATCGATTTGTCATGGTCTTCATCGACGACATTTTGATATACTCGACCACTGAGGAGGAGCATGCCTACCACTTGCGGGTTGTACTAGACACACTCTGAGAGAACCAACTTTATGGAAATCTCTCGAAGTATCAGTTCCGGTTACGCGAGGTCCACTTCTTGGGACATGTCATCTCTGAGGTGGGAGTTGTCGTGGATCCAGCGAAGATCGAGGCAGTGCTAGCTTGGGAGCCACCTAGGAGCGTGACGGAGGTGCGGAGTTTCTTGGGGCTAGCTGGGTACTACCGGAGATTTGTGCCAAACATTTCCAGAGTTGAGGCACCACTCTCATCTTTGACGAAGAAAGGGAAACACTTCATGCGGTCAGAAAGATGTCAGCAGAGCTTCCAGGAGCTGAGACAGAGATTGACCAGCGCGACTATCTTGAGGCTATCAGAGGAGGGAGTAGGGTACGTACTCTACTGTGATATATCAGGGACCGGACTCAGATGCGTCCTGATGCAGGAGCAGGCAGTGATCTCCTATGGATCACGTCAATTGAGCCAGCATGAGAAGAACTACGCTACCAATGACCTTGAGTTAGCAGCAGTGGTCTTCGCTATGAAGATATGGCGACACTATCTGATGGGCAAGAGCTTTATAGTCTACTCTGACCACCAGAGTCTCAGGTACATCTTCTCGCAGAAGGAACTGAATCTGAGAGAGAGGCGATGGCTCGAGTTCCTCCAGGACTATGAATTTGAGATAGTCTTTACTCATGGAAAGGGGAACTTAGTAGCTGATGCTCTCAGCAGGAGGACGAGCATTCAGCTACTCAGGGAGGCGACAGAGCAGCTAGCTGCTTTGCAGATATCCTTCATGGATAGAGATGAAGCAGCCTTTCTTCAGTCACTCACAGTCACTCCTCCAGTACTACAGTGGGTTAGAGAGGCACAACGTGGGGACACTGACTGTGAGACGCGTCGTGTGTAGATATCCTCAGGACATGAACCTGATGGATTCTCAGTAGGTGGAGAGAACGTCGTCCTTTTCAGATGACATACCATGGTACCAGTTTCTTTACAGGATGAGGTGCTGAGAGAGTTTCACACTTCCCCTATAGCGGTACATCCTGGAGTGGAAAATATGTACCAGGATTTCAGACGACAACACTGGTGGCCGGGTATGAAGAAGGCTGTGGTAGAGTTCGTTTCTCGATGCCTCACCTTCCAGCAGGTGAAGGCAGAGCACCAGGTACCAGCAGGCTTGTTATAGCCCTTGGAGGTCCCAGAGTGGAAGTGGGACGGGATATCTATGGTTTTCATGACTGGACTTCCACATACTTCCAGAGGTCACGACTCCATTTGGGTGATTGTCGACCGACTCACCAAGCCGGCCCACTTCTTACCCATTAGAGAGCAGGGCTCAGTAGAGATCTTGGGACGTCTCTATGTTCAGGAGATTGTACGGATTCATGGTGTGCCATTATCTATCATCTCCGATCGAGATGCTCTCTTTACTTCTCGACTTTGGAAGGGGTTTCAGGAGTCATTCGAGACGCAGCTACGTCTGAGCACCGCGTTTCACCCTCAAACGGATTGTCAGATGGAGAGGACAATTCAAACTCTCGAGGACATGCTCCGTGCATGTGTCCTCGACTTTGGTCGCAGCTGGGAGGACCACCTACCCTTAGTGGAGTTCGCGTACAACAACAGCTACCACTCCACCATCCGGATGGCTCCATACGAGGCATTGTACAGCCGGCCATGCAGATCACCTATGTGCTGGACAGACCCTGGGGAGTCAGCACTTGTTGGACCAGAGATGGTCCAGGCCACGACAGAGAAGGTCCAGGTCATCCAGGAGCGGATGAGGACAACTCAGAGAAGACAGAAGTTTTATACTGACAGGAGGCGGAGGCCACTGGAGTTCGAGGATAGCGACCACGTCTTCTTGTGGGTCTCACCTCGATGTGGATTACGAAGATTTGGACGAGGCGTCAAGTTATCTCCGCACTTCATCAGACCATTCCAGGTCCTCAGAAGGATAGGCGAGGTGGCTTATCGCCTGGCTCTACCACCTCAGTTGCACCGGGTGCATGACGTCTTCCACGTATCTTAGCTAAGGAGATACGTGCACGACCCGACACATATCATAGACAATGGGGAGCTGGAAATTGACGATGGGGCGACTTTTTCGGAGGTCTAGATGGAGATCGAGGATCGACAGGACCATGTCCTACATGGACGGTCTATACCTCTAGTGCGCATCAGATGGAAGCACGGGAACCTCCAGGAGAGCACTTGGGAGAGGGAGGATCATATGCATGCATAATACTCACATTTGTTCACTTAGTTTATGATGTATCTTTATGGGGACGTAAAGCCCTGAGGTGGGAGTAATGTAAAGACCCATAAAATTCAAGGGAAATTTTTTCTTAATTTTATTTGGGATTTTACAAGAACGCAGTTTCTGACGGTACCTGATTCCGGGGCCCGGTGTGTCCGGAATCATTTTCCAAAGTTTAGCTCAGGTACGTTCAGTGAACGAACAAGCGGGTTTTCCTAACTTTTGAACCAGTGCTCGGAATCAAATTCCGAGGGCACCGATGGAATCGCAGCGCCGATAATTTCCTAAGAACACCTTTTCCGGAGTTTCGTTTGCTCGGGTGAGGTTATTAATTAATTGGGTTAACTAAAGAATAAAATAAAATATTGTGCAACAAATTTTATTATTATTCTAAGTAGTGTTAATCTAGGCATGGTGGTTGGAGTGGGACCCACTGATATCCTAACTCCTAGGTAGGATATTAGTGAGGTGGGGCCCACATGAGCCCCACCCCCTTTATTTCCATTTACCTCCCACGTGCATTTAATTTGGTAACTCACCTGCACCCCCTCTTAAATGCCAAGTCAACTCTCGCGTTTATTTGGATTATTAAACGCCTCATTAATTGGTCAACGCTCGATAATTAAATCGTGATCTGTTTTTTAATTTAAAAAAAAATTGGCATGAGAAATAAAATAAGGCAAGGCCTTATTTTATTAGGTTGTTTCGTTGTGAGAGAAGGATTGGAAGAGGAGAGCTCAAGTCTTGGAAACCTCATCTTCCTCCTTGAAGAACGCACTGTCGCCAACAAAGAACGCCAGCCTCCGACGAGGGACGACGAAGGACGTCGAATCCTCAGATATCGACGATGCGACGCCGTGTACCGTGATGCCAACATTTCTCTTATCTGAGACGATGACGACGCTTTTGAAACCTTCTTCCACGACGATTATTTCCCGCATGAACCTTCGTTCGACGATGCCTTGAGGTAGGGTTTTTCTTTTGTTTTTGCCCGTGAATTATTACTTTCACGCTTGTCAACTTCTTTTTGGGCCACCTGTTATCGTAACAACAGGAGGAGGTCGGACCTCACGAACACGGTCGACCCTCCTCCCCCTTTTATGATTATGTTGTTGCGGTTTGAAAGAAGGCGGTGTGGTGCAACGACACTGTGCAGAAACATGGGGAAATGTGGCGAAGATGTGCGGAGCCGTCTCGCTGCGCCGTTGAGGCCAAACGAACCCACAGCCGGAGTCAAGCCGCAGGGAAGGGGCACGGTTCCATCGTGCCGCACCGGATAACCATAAAGACACAGCGGCCGGAGCGGGGCCGCGGAGGAGGGGCGCGGCGCCGTCGCGCCGCGGCTCAAAGCCGCAGCGGTGCAAGGCGGGGCGGCCGAAACCGCCGGCCGCCGGCACCATGGAGGGGCGGGACCCCAGCGGTCCCGCGGCAGCAGAACCGGTCAACCGGCTTCCAAGAAGCTGGGGGTCGTAACCCCCGGCTGGCCGAAGGAGCGGCCCCGACGTGGGGGTCGCAGTTTGTCAATCAGGGGGGCAGCGCGCCCCCCTATTCCGCTCAGCTCAGCATGGATGAGCTGGCCACGCGGGCCGTGAGCTCGCGCCAGGCTAGGCCAGGCTGCGCCCACCGGGCCGGGCCGCGCCCTAATGGGCTGGACCCGGAACCGGTTCGGGTCGACCCGGTTTGGGCCGACCCAGGGGGGTCTTGGGTCGGGTCGGTCCGGGCCCAAAACCCCCTATTTCCGGACAGTTCCATTCAAACACACGTATCTCAGGTTACATACCTTTGATTGATTCACCTTCATTTGCGATGAGATCCTTGGATCGAGACGGTCGTTTCGGTATATTAAACTCAAGGTTTAGGAGAACTTTGGGTACACCCGGGTTGGTTCGAACACAAAACCAACCGGGCCCTCGGAGTGGAAACACTTATAACTTGAGCTCTGGATGTCCGATTGACGTACTGCCGACTTTGTTGGATTCCTCTTAGTAAGACAGAACTTTTTGGATTACTTCACTCAAGGTTTGGACGCAGTTGGAGTGCAGTCAGGTTGGTTTTGAATTTAAAACCAACCGGGCCCCTGGAACGAAAAAGCCAATAACTCTTCGGGCGTCTGATTGACGCGCTGTCTGTGACGTTAAGTTCCTCTTGTCGAGATAGAACTTTGAGATACATCAAATCCAGAATATGTGTCAGTTGATGTATCGACCCCTTGTATCGTGGAGCGGACCCTCCTGAAAACGCGCATGCTGTGTGCAGGAACCCTAGACATGGTTGCGACTGCGACTGTGGCGACTGCACTAAAATCCTATGCGGGTTCGGCAGCGATGAAGACCAGACTGAAATCCTATGTGGGTTCGACGATGATGAAGACTGCACTGAAATCCTATGTGGGTTCAGTAGAAATGAAGAACGTACTGAAATCCTATGTGGGTTTGATGGTGATGAAGACTGCACTGAAATCCTATGTGGGTTCAGCAACTTGGCTGGTTTAGTATCCTACGTGGGTCCTAGCATAGATGAATCAGTGGCTTTATCTGATCATCCCTATTACCTTATGAAGAAGTACACCTGTTTGAGCTGAGTCTTGACTTTCAATCATTATCTTCGATATGATTGACTTGCTTTCCTATGTGGATTGTGTTGTGCTTTCCTGTGTGGATTGGGTTGTACTATCCTGGGTGGACGTGATCGAACTTGGGCTCAGGTGTTGGAGCCGAACTGAAATTGATGACTTAGGTATATGTATGGGCATATACCTAAGTAGTGTTGGTTGTTACTTCATGATTGTATCCTTCTTTTTTGGATTATCCTTTGTGGATTCTGGGAGACTTTCGGGGGTCTCGGGGTCCCTACTGAGTAGCGTATACTCACCCCTGCACGGGCTATGCCCACACTAAGTTGTGTTGGATGCAGAGGACGGACAGTGCTGATCGTGGTAGAGGCTAGTGGAGTAGTCGGTACCTAGAGGTGGACCACTGGGCAGGACGTACACGGAGCGGACGACTGGACCCGAGGAGCTGAGGTGGCTATCTGTACCCACCCTTCAGGTGGGACTTCTAGTGGACGGATCGACGTTGCTCCTTTACTTTCAGTTGTTGTAATTTCTTTCCATTTGTACTTTACATTCAGTTTGGGTTTGTATTCTGGCCCATTTAATTTCCGCACTTACTCTTGTACCCAGTTTTTCTTAGTGTTTACTTCTGGTGGCTTACTCTGTGGTGTTTGTTTACTTTATAAAGGCTATGCCTTCCCCTTTTTGTCGGATTTATGACTTGGTGCTAGTTGCCATCCCCTGGCCTATGGGAGGCAGGCTTGGGGTAGTCACAGCACGGGCCCCGAGAACGGGTCGTGAAAGATGGTCCGGATAGGGATCATTCATGTCTTCAGAAACCATTGGATCGAGGAAAGGCCATTTCTTTCAGTCCGGTTCTTCCCAAGCTGATTTTTTATCGTGATCCAGGACCCTCAGATTTGGTGATGCTCCCTCTTCCATCCTGTATCAGTGCTCTACCACATGAAGTACAGAGAGAGGTCTCCTCAGCTAGGTCTCCCCAGAAGTAGATGCCCGTGGATTTCCCCCAGCAGAAGGTCACCCAGGTCTCCTCACCTTCTGGCACGCGCTTGTAATCCCCTTCCAAGCATACCTCAGATCACTTTTCTCCCATTCCCTAATCAAGGGTGGCAAGGAGGTTCTCAACCCAAGTTTAGGAGGATTCCCCTTTCAATGAACTGTATCCATTTTCTGAACCCAAGGGAATGCGTATGAGGTCTCAGACAAAACTTTTCTCAGCAGGTTCGTCTTCTCAGTATCAAAGTGCCAAGCTTCCCAGGGCCAGTACCAAGTGCATTCTATTTCCATGATTTTGGTGCTAATATGGAACACCCGGGTCTGGGTGACTGGTTCAAGACATACTTTATTTCTAACGAGGTCCAATCTAGTAATCTCTCTCTAGTTGTAGTAATGGATCCCAAACACAGCAGCTCAAAAATATCAGAGTTCACGCATAGAATAAGGATGTGAAACTACTTGCATGTCAACCACCAAAACCATTACATTTGGAACCCAACATCTCACTGGATCTCATTGGTGCCTCAGACCAATTTATTAACACAAAAATCACTATTGGAGACAATTCCCTCTTCATCACATTTGACTATGGGAATTGTGATCCTCACGTTAGGGAGTCCTTGTGGAGTGATATTGAATCATTCATGTCGGGGGGAGTCTCTATGATTTGTTAGAGGAGACTTTAATATAGTGGTAGATCAGAAAGAGAAGAAAGGGAACAAAGTTTTTCCTTGGAAGGCTAGTCTCAACTTACTCTCCTTCATGGATCGATGTGGGCTGCTTGCATAGGATATAATGGAAATTTCTTTTCATGGTGCTACAACCAGAGAGGGGATCTTCAGTCTTGGTTCCACCTTGACCATTGTCTCGCCAACTTCTAGGAAATTTATAAATTCTCAGATGCTAAGGTAACTAACCTTGTGCAAAGTATTTCTAACCATTACCCTCTATTAGTTTCTTTGTCTACCAGGAAATATTGGAGAGCTGGCTTCTCCTTCTCTCAGTAGTGAGTATACCAAGATATCATGATGTGGTGACTACATCATGGAATAAACTGACTAAGGGAATTTCATGGATGAGGCTCTATAAAAAACTCCTAAACTCAAAGACGACCTTCAATCCTTGATTAAAAACCTACCTTCCAGCTCCCAAAATATTGAGGTGACCAATAAGGAAGTTGAGTAGCTGGAGACCAATATGAAAAGATGCTGGGATGGGAGTGTGTTCGGTCAGCTGTCTAGTAAAAAATACATTTGAATAGACCTTCTTTTAAGACAGAAGTGAGTGGCGCATGAGCAGTCGAGGTTTAGATGTCTTCAAGAGGGTGATAGAAACACGACATTTTTTCATGCTTGTATCAGAGAGAATAGGCTAATCATTAGACCTAATACGAGGATAGATGATGGTACTTATACAAATGATAGAGGTATGGTTGGTCATTCGGAAGAGTCCCATTTTAAATCAATGCTTGCAGGTCTTAATCCACACATGCAAGGTGGCTACCCGAGGGGCTTGCAGGACCTTCTAGAGTGATTCCCCAAGCGGTCTCATCCTTTGATAACATTTTCTTTGAATTCAGTCCTGAAGAAGAGGATATTTATTAGGCAGTAAGAGGTCTCTATCTAGAGAGTGTACCAAGACCAGATGGATTCTCAAGGTCTTTTTATAGGGCCTCGTGGGAGTTGATTAAAATGGATGCGGTGAATGAACTGCACGATTTATTTAGAGGGGGGTATTCTCCTTGTGGAATGTGCAACCACACTTGTGTTGATCCCCAAGATCAAGGTTCCCTCGGCTCTCCATCACTATCGCCCAGTAAGCATGTGTAATTTACCATATAAGGTACTTGTAGGAGTGTTAAACAGAATATACTCAACATATCTTCCTTGATTGATATCAGATGAACAACATGTATTTTTTAAGGGTAGGAATATCCAAGCAGCGATATCCCTAGCTCAAGAAATGATCAGTGACATTAAACAAAAGGTTCTTGGATCAAACATGGCTATCAAGTTGGATATGGATAAAACATATGAGGGTGGAGTGGAATTTTATCATCAAGGTGATGGAAAAAATGGGATTCTATTCTCAGACCAGTGGCCTCATGTTCAAGTGTTTCATCTCCCCTTGGCTCTCGGTCTCCTTCTTGGGGTAAACTACAGTTTATTAAAATATATTTTAGGGCTAAGACTAGGCGACACCCTTTCTACTACCATATTCATCATTTCCCAAGACTTCCTTAGTCGACTCATCAATAGGAACATTACTCGGGGGGAAGGAAATGCTTTATCTTTGTAGGAAATGCTTGTGTACCATATCTCACCTCATGTTTGTTGATGATACCATTATTTTTTATAATTATTTCAAGATATTAGTTTGGGGGATTAATAAAATTCTTGATGACTATTGAAAATGGAGCGGGAAGATTATAAACTAAACCAAAAGCAGCTTCTATATCTCCAACAGATGCTCGAGTAGAAGAATTTCATCACTTATTAATGATCTTGACATGTAGAGGAGAACCTTCCCCATGGATTACGTGGGTGCCTCCATCTTGTCATGTAGGCCCCGTATTCATCACTTTTACAAAATAGTTGATAAGATCACTGGAAGGATTCTGAATTGGAAAAATAGATATCTCTCATTTGGTGGAATAATTGCCCTGGTAAGTAGTGTTTTTTTCTCTATTATAGTCCATGCCTTTTTAGCTACCAAAGTACCAAAATCAACAATCTCCCTTATTGACAATCTTCGATGCCTTAATGTGAAAAATCTCTTGGATATGATCCACTGCATGCATGCGAAATTGGAATGAGAATTCATTGAAGAACAGACTCAATGGGATAGGTTCATGGGAATGAAATGCATCGGTGACATGTATATGGAAAAAGGTGGTCCCTATTCTCTATGGATGGTCATTCACCCACATCTCATGACTCTAAATAATCATAACCGATGGATAATGGGATGGAGGGATATTTCGTATTGGCGTCACAATTGGGATGAGTCCAAGCTTGTGATGAAGATATTTCCAGCTGCCCGTGGTAGGTGGCCGGTGCACCAACCCCACCAGCACCATGGCTGCTTCAACATTGGCTGCTGCATATGTTAATTGTGTAAGTTTCCATTGTTGACAGTAGGTGGGGATTGGTGGAGGATTTGTGTCAAACATGGACTCTTCCACCAGGGCTATATAAGGAGGCTTTGGGATGCCTCCATCAAAAATCAGATCAAATCCGAGCCAAGAGAGCTCTTCTAGCCAAGAGATCCTTGAGAGATCCATGTGAGAGAGCTGTAGAGAGGTGTAGAGAGAATTTTTTGTAAGCTTTGTTCACGTTGAAATAAATCCCACTTTTCTTCCATTTTCTTTCTCTATTATCTCTCAATGTGGTCAGCGAACCACAACAACTTGGGTTCCCCAGCTACCTAGTCCCGAATATTTCATTCAGGGATGTGAGAAAGTACCAAAGCATCATCAATGCGACTTTGATTAAGGAACAATGGGGCCTCATCAAACTCATTGAGATAAATAATGAGTCAGACATGTGTGTTTATATGGAATAATCATCAGTAGGATTATCAGTAAAGGAATTTTGGAGGGCGCCGATGAAATACGATATTGAGGATAGGTGGGACGATATGTTGTAGTGTAAGGAGACCTCATCAAAGATCAACTTCCTACTGTGGTGTATTCTGAACTGAGCCCTGCCAACAGATGATAATATCAAATGGTTAGGCATTTAAACAGTTTCTAGGTGTTCGTGTTGTTAGAACCAAATGGAGGAGATCTCTGATCATTTATTATTTGAAGGGGACTGGGCTCGTACATTATGGAATGAGTTCGTGGAAATCACGGGTTTCTCAGATCAGCATGAATATGGTTCTTCTTTCCTGGACTGATGGTTTCTAAGAGAAGGAACTGAGGGTGTGGAGTGTAAATCCAGAGCTCTGGTTCTATTGGCAGATTGCTGAAGCATCTGGCAGGCATGCAATAACACCCGTGTCGATGGAACTTCTTGCACGGGTAGAGCTATTACTACCAGAACCAGAAATTTGCTGGTGGATATGTCTCATATATCATAAGAAGGTGCAAGGGTGAATCTAATGGAAGAAGATGCTCTCGGTCTATTATTTTAGGCCTCTCTAATTCTTGGTTGCTTCCTTCTCAGGGTTTCTGTTTTCTTGTTTTTGTTGGACTCATTTTTCTTTGATAATAAAAATATGATGTTAGTAGTAAAAAATGTTAATTATTAGGATTAATGCAAATTATCACAATAGTGATGAAATAATTATATTAAAATATCAAGAATTTATATGGAATCAATTAAATATAAACCCTTTAAATAATGAATCTAATATAATGTATAAAAACATAAATAAATATATCAATAATTATTTAAATGGAAATCAATACTAAATAATATTAAGAATCCCCAATGGAAAATGTCAATTTTCAACTAAAACATATTATCTAAACCTAATGTATTTTAAATTCAAAGTTAATTTTATAATATTAAGAAATTTAATTAAACTAAATTGATGATATATTTAGTTCCACACACACAAATTTTGTTTTATGGGTTATTCTATATTTTTAATAAATCATAAAATACTTAGTTAAAAACTCGCTATCAAATTTGATAGTAAAATAATTAAATGTAAACAAATTATGGTAAAAACCCTATAAAAAGTTTAAAACATGTTGTTTTTAATGGAGGTGGCCTACCTTGAATTTATCTATAATATAATCCTTTATCTATAAATTTTTAAGCCACGTTCCTTGACAATGACATCCTATTATTGAACATGTTTGGGAATGTTAAAAATGACACTCCCTTCTCACTTATAAAGGGGGAACTCTCTCATAACTTCCCCTCTCACCAATACCCCATAATATTGGGAAAAAAATCTTAACCAAACTCTTATCCACTCTTATACATATTTAGGAGGCTATGGTCTTCTCAAAATATTTTATTCCCCTTCGCAAAGGATATAATCCAAGAAGTGAGCTATAAGTTCCTAAGCCAATATTTCATGAAGTTATTTTTTTCCTAAAATATCAAATCAACATCTTATAATTATAAAATCACTATCATTATTATATTGGTATGTTATTATAATTATTGCACATGCCTAATAACCGTTCCTTTTTCTATTTATAAAAACAAAAACATGAATTGTGTGTCGTGCGAACTACTGCCTCCACATCACAATGTTTTTTAATTTTCCTTCACAACCCTATAAGGGTGTTCCTAGTTGAGAAACTAATATATATAATTATGATTTTAATGAGATATTTTATATTCTGAAATTATAAACCACATTACTCTTTTCCCCTATTCATTTTAAAATTAATTCGTTAACCATGCATATTTGTGGACTACTGTCTTCATGGGATGATTGATTTCTACTTTTCATTTCATCATATTCTTACATGGATGGAAATGAAAAAGGTTTTAAAATGATAAATATTATTTTTATAATATCTTTATGTTTTTTAATGACAAAATATTGAACATACTAATTATATTATCAACAAACAATTATCGTAAATTCGATCGTCTAGAATAAGTTTCTAAGGGGAAAATCATTAATTCAAATTATTTAATATTGTTATATACATTAAATAATATTATCCATACTTTATAATTATGATATATCATATTAATAAACACTAAATGATGTAATTTTTCTACTAGTGTAATTATATTTATACTATATCACGTCATTACTATCGATAAACATAGTATGTTCATTTTTTGGGTCTGTTTGACCACTTACTTGAATAATGCTATGAAATTATTTCAAAGATGACTATGAAAACTTAATTAGTGTTATAATGTTATATAAATATTTAAATAATGATTTTTTCTTAGTTCTATAAATGGTACTAAAATATTACACTCGTTAATTAAGAAAACACCATTTGTGGGATGTAAATCACCCAAAAAAATACATGCTGTCAACTTCATCTTCTAGGATAAAGACTAAAGTACTCAAGGAAGGAAATTTAAACTTCATAAATAATTATAATTAACACATTATATTAAATTTAATTAAATATGAATGATGAAATTTATAAGAATGAATACTCACACCGCTCCTATGAAACTGCTACAAACGGTCAAAACTATAAACACCCAATATGGGAAAATAGAAAATAACTAATTAATATTTATGTAGATAATGATTATATATTGAAATTATAAATAGTTTTAGGTATGAATATAGTTTTTAAATTAGTTATTATAATATTTAGGTTTGTTATATAGGAGCATAGAGTGCATTCAACAAATTAGGGAAACAAGGTAAGAGTTTCTTTTTCTCAAATTTGATTCCCTTGAGATATGTTTATATTAAACACCATGTTTACTTTTAAATGGTGTATATAAAAACCAATTTTCATTTTGTACCATTATTATATTATATTTCATTATATTCAATGATCTATTAAATTTTTTACCACTCCTGGGTTTTTTATTCAAAATTTACAAAGTCTGTATGGGGTTTCTGTGGCTCAAATATTTTCCATGGATTAAATTCACTCTTCTTTGACTATAATCTTTAAATATTGATCAATTATAACATATGATGATGTTATGTTGTATATACAGTTTTTTGGGTAAATCATGATTCACACCGATGTTATCTTCCATGATGAATGTTGTTTCGTTAAAATTCATTTTTGTTGAGAATAACATCCAATTATTTTATTAGATTTTTCTTCCATATACATGATTTTACTTCTCACCAATGTTATCCTTTCCCAATTGTAAACTAAAATTGTTTTTATCTCCAATAATCATTTTTATCCCATTTATTCATTTTAAAACAAATGTTTCGCTATATTTTTAATGATGTGGGTTTTCAAAAAGGTTATTTCAAAATGATCAAAAGGTTTTTCCATCCTTTAAAAAAATTTATCATTATCTCCACATTTTATTTTGAAAAACATAATGTATTTTTCAAGTTTCCATTATTAATGATTGTTTTTCAAAGAAAATGTTTTCATTTTTTTTCAATTATCCATTATGAAACCATTATTTCATTTTAAGGGTATTTTATTTATAAATTTGTATAATATGGTTTATAAAATGTATTATATTTCTGTTGTAAAAAATGAGTTTTTTAAAGTAATTTTCACTACATCTTTTATAACAATGATTACTTTTTTTGGGAAAAGTTCTGTATTTTTATATATATATTTCTCCTAAGGTTTATCTCTCATGGAGTGATAATGAATATAAGGACCTAGCCTTAAACATTACATAAATATTGAATTAAATGAATAATTCACATTGAGGATCTTTTCAGGTTTAGAGTTTTAGAGAATTAGGACATAACTATTAAATCTCAAAAGATTTAAAAACAGACACTTCAACACAGTTTCCATTTTTTTTCATAAAATATAAACTCTTGAAAAAAAGAGTCATGTCTAGTTCCATGTTTTAGACAACATGACTTTTCCTTGATCCCATCCTTGACCCTATTCATCTTTAAGTCCTGTGAAAACATTTCAAAACATGGGATGAGCATAAAAGGATCAGTAAGGGTTATAAAACAAAGAATGAAAACATTTGTTCATAAATACATACAAAACAAGAACTCTTTTACTTATCTCATGAAATCATAAGATTTATGAAAGACGCATAGAAATCATAAATCATAAAGGTAAATTGTAGCATCCATATCATAATTACATTGTAGCTATCACAACTACATAGGGAGTTACTTTGGAATACCCATCACAGTATATTCCCTAAATCTCTTAGGATAAACATTCACGTTTACCTCCATCATGTTACCCAATGCATTGGAGAGCTATCTCAGGCTCACCCGCCCAAGGTTTATCATGGAACCACCCGTATACGTAAATAATTCCCAAGAACTATAAAATGATCATAACACATAACATAAGCATAAACGAAAGATAACATTTACACATTTCAATAAAAAAATATCATTTCAAGATATTGAAATAATAAATCCATTCTCAAAATAATTTTCAATACCAAAATACATAAAAAGATTATATGGTATTTATTTTTCCTTTTAAAAACATTACAGCTTGTTATGGAATCCAAATATCAAATAATACTTGTGGCGGTAGAAAGGTCGTTGTCACCACTTACGTAAAAAACATTTCTTTTTGTCGTTTAGTAAAATTCTTCGTATAAAAATATTCCCTTTGAATGAAATGAAAAGTCAAAGGGGTTTATACACCGTATAAAATAAAGTCATGTATAAAACTAAATGTGCCTCAATGAAAGGAGATTGAGATGAAGTCCCTTACCTTCTGTCCGACTTGACTCGATTGTTCTTTAATCTCCTGAATAAAAAACTAAAGTTAATTTCTACTTGCTTAAAAACATTTTTCATTTTATTATTCCTTTTATATCACTTATTACCATGTTATAAACATTATGCAATCATTTAAGTTAATAACGTCTATTTTGTCGATATTTGGTACTTGAGTCAAAAATGAACACCTTATATTTACAAGTTGTCCATGTGTTCAATAGTTTATTATATCCAGAATGAAATTCATAATTTAGATATCATATATATCATATATATCCAGTATATAAATGTATTTATAATATTACATAACATTTAGAGGTAAGAAATGAAATGCACCGTTCATGGAGACGGTAAGTCGTACGTACGAATGAACACTACTTTCATCTCTATTTCTTATTTTAATGGAATTAAAACATAATGATACATAGGTATATTATAATTACAGTATAATATCATTTATAATATCATTAACTCCATATTTTATAAATCCCACATAAGGCATTAATGAGTCACATCACTTTGAGGGGGCGGTAGTCCGCACTTCTTCAAATGAAATTATAGTATTTACCCACTATGGAAACCATAAAGGTGTGATACAAATGGGAATTACATAAGAATAAGGAAATAATAAACATAATAAATATGATATATAAATACAGTTCCATCATAATGGCCACCATGAGAGGTGGTAAGAGGTAATTGAACAATCATCGTTTCGTGAGGCGTTAATTTTCCATCCACAGAAACAGTATGTTCTTCACCCATTAGATAGAGGTGTGTGTAAGTTTAGTTCGAATACTTATTATAAAAACATCCTAGTATATTGAGGATACTGGTTTTGTTACAAAATAAAGGAATAAAAAGAGTTTAGGGGTTGGAGAATTAAAATAAAATAAAACAATTTAAGAGAAACCGTTACCTTTAATTTGGGTAACTTCTTTGGTTTGAACCAAAGTACTTCTTGAAGTTCCTTCTAACTAATTTAAGGCTTCTAGGAGGATGATATGGATATAAGGAACTTAATTTGGAAGAGTTTGGACGAGCCAAATGTCTTGAGAGGTGTGGGTAATTGGATATAAATGGTCTCATTTTATAAGGGAGACGAGGTGCTCTTTAGGAAAGCGTGAAAACATTATTTTATTATAAACATATATTCGGTTTCAAAAGGTCCAGAAATCATTAAAGATATAGATAAGATGACTCATGGTCTAAATAAAATCATCCAATCAGAATTGGACATGTTTTGGATAATATTTTAATAATTATAATCTTATTTATTTAAATCATTTATTAATGAGGTAAATACTGCATCATTATTGTGTCATAAATAATTTAAGTTATTCTATGTCTAAAAATTATTAAAAAAAAACTATCATGTAGGAAATATTTTTATCTTTCTAAATAATATTTATAGTTGAAAAAATGACTTATATAACACCATATAAAAATTAATTTACTAAAAGACTTTTGTTTATGTCATTTTTGGCTTTACTTTAAATTAATTAATCTAAAGTGTCATTATCATTCATAAGTGGATCCATGGGGTCCCAAAATCGACCCAAGGATTCCCATGGTCGGCCATTACTCATCAAATAAGTTTTGGACAAGTTTTAAGGTAATTTTGAATTATTATAATATTCTTTTTACCTTGAATTACCCTATTTATCTTTAACCGCGGTAAATAAAAGTCAAAAGTTACTATTCACCAAAAAACTATTTTCATCTTATTGAACCAAATTTTACTTAATAATAACAACCATGTTTGTCAGATTTTTGAAATTCAATTCACAGAAGTGGTAAAATTTCATTTAAATGAAAAAGTCAGTTTTTTAACTACTACTAAGTGGTTTCACTATTCATCAAAAATTGAATTTTTTCAGAAAAATACCAAAAAATCATCCCAAGATATATTTGATATTCCGAATTCAAAAATGATGTTTATTTTTCCAAATTCAAAACATAAAAGTGTCATTAATTAAATTTAAAATTAATTCCTGTTGTTAAAACAAATAGCGTATTTTTAAGAAACAATAACTATCAAAATATTGACACTTGTTTATGTCTAATTTCAAAGTGAAATTAATTCCAATGACCAACATTGGATTAAATGGTAAAAATATATTCTAATTACTCTTTAAAAACAATTAAAAAGATAATATAACTATATAAATAAATCAGATTAAAACATAGTTTTGAATTAAAATACAATATTTTCACTAGAGACGATGGCGGTTGCAGAGCGAGGTCGATGGTGAAGCCCTAGCGGCGATGGTGGCAGCGCCGGCCCCTCCCTCTCCGAAGGGGGGAGGGGGAATCACTCAGAGTTTTCTCCCCTTCACCAACCCCACTCTCCTCCCTCCTTTCTCGATAATTCCATTGTGCCCTAAGGTCCCTGACCTTCATAAGGGATTTCCACAGCTCGTGCTTTCCACGAATGAGTTCAACGGCACTTCATATCTCTTCAGGATGACGCTGGTTGCTCACTTTAGGGGTCGCCACCCTTCAATGAATGCCTTTGACAGATTCGTGTTTGAATCTTGGGGACTTCAAGACCGTGCGGTGGTCGGGTTGCTCGACCGGCGTCAGATAATGGTTCGTTTTTCCTCAGAGAGTGATTTGATTGCTTCTTAGTCCAACACCCCCCAAACCCTCAATGGATGCAGATTTTACCTCCTTTGCTGGTCCTTTGAATCCATCATGAATCGGGACGAATCGATGATGACAGTGTGGGTAAGCTTCCCAAATTTGCCGCTTCCTTTTCAGATTCCGTTAATAATAAGCATGTTATGGAACATGGTTGGTATATTTCTATGTTCGAATAGTAGGACTTCTGCTGTTTGTCACCCTATCAACCCTCACGTTTTTGTTGAGGCCGACTTTTCTAAGCCTCCTACAGAGTGGCTTTGGATTTTGGTTGGCGAAGAATTTAGATGGAAACATCAGGTGGTCTTCAAGTCTTGGCCAGCGTATTGCTCGGGTTGTCATCATCTAGGACATTTGGTCCCGGGATGTCGTCGAGGTCCAAGGGCTCAGCAACTGTTGAATCCCCAACCAGAAGAGTCTCAGGCACAGTCCATCCACATTGTGATTTAGCAATCAGATAGAGCAGGACTAGACAGGCCTGTAGAGGCACGCATGGTTGAACCAGGGGAACGTGATCCAGGCAGGGTTCATTTTGGTCCAGGCGAGGATTTGAGGTTGGAACCAGAAGGCAGTCCTCGGGAGGGCCAGCCTTTGCAGTGGACTTATCCGGTGGTTTCAGAAGAAGTGAAGGATGTGGAGGCCAGTACCCCATTTCCATGGGTTGTGGGTGTCCTATCTCAGTTAAGGTAGGATTTCAGGATCATTTCCTTGCAGGTGAATGGAGTGGAGGAATTGTAGGGGGAAGGAAAGGATAAAGATCTATCCTTGCATGTGGATGTGGTGGAGCATCCGATCTCAGATATAATTTTCAATATTGGTGTGGTGAAGGGTGTTAGCGAGGTCCATGGCCCTGGGGGTCTTCAAGGTCGGGAATGGGAGGGATCTAACCAGCAGTCTCAATTCGTGGGTCATGGATATGAGCAACCCATAGGCCTGGTTCCGTGTAGTGAGGTCACTGAGGGTGAATTTGGAAAGGAGGTCGAACCATATTTCAAGGCATTGCAGGGGAAATCCTTTTTTCATACAGCTACAATCTCTCTCCACGGTCAAGGAAGGCAGGAAGGGGATAGCGTATTGGGTCCTCTTGATCCAAACACGCTCATCCTGAAGTCCTCCTTCCAGATGACTGGGAGCGAGGGGAAGAAGTTGAAGGAATTGGTGGTCAAAGCAGGCAAGTTGGGTTCTTTGGGTAGGTCGAGGGATCTCAAAGAAGGTCCGGGGGTTGAAGTGAAAACCCGATTTGAAGGCCTGGAAACTCAAGAAAAATCATAGTCACAAGAGGATAAGGATTCAGGTGATGATAGTTTTAGCCAACTCTCAGTTGATAGCCTGGACCGGTTACAAGGGAAAGGTCCCCACTGTCCAAGAAGGAAGAAGGGGAAAAAAGGAAAGTGTGACTCGGAGAAATGCATAGTGGTTCATGGGAACAAACCCAAGGGGTGAAAAGACTACTCTCACTTGCCAAAACCAATGGAAACCAGGTCGGCCAAAAAATATGGAAGCAAGGAAAGAAAAGGCCTTCAAGACGGGGAAAGTGGGGATCTTATCAGAGAACCAAGAGTAATAGAGGAAGAGGGTGTGGAGTGTCTAAGGCTCATCCTCCACTCTAAGGAAGAGATTCTTGACAAAGTCCTTCAGCCAAATGCCTCAAATGAATAGATTTTAAGGATTTATGAAAGAAACTTACAGACTGAGTCCACAGAGGAGTAAGAAGCGTGGATAGATGAGCAAGACCAGATCATCGCCCGAGGCTTCTACCAAGGCAGAATCACCTTGGAGGAATTCATCCAGATAATGGACAGAATGATTTCTCACCTTGAAGAAATTATTAGGGAGGATCCAGACACCCAGGTTAGTACTCTGCACTGGGAATTATATAGAGAATCTGACTCAAATAAACTTAGTCTTGTGTTTAACAATTCTGTGAGCTCTTTCAGTACGTAGTCCTTGTGTGCGAACATTGGTTTCCCACTTGTCCTTAAAGTGGATCAATAAAAAAATATAGTTGGGTGGTCCAATATTTTCACTATTCATTAAAAAATGGACTTTATCGGAAAAATTCCAATAATTTACACAAAGTAAATTTTAATGTCCCCATTCTAAAGAAGGATTTTATTTGGTTACATAGAATTTATTAAAGTAACCAAAACTAGATTTAAAGAGGGTTCTCCATTAAAAGGTGATAAATCAGCCTTTTAATGTAAATTATGCTTAAAATTAGATTCATTCAGATTTTAAGCCTCTAACATTTATTGGATAAATGTAGATACATTTAAAAACATGTATAATCATATTTTAGTTAGTTTTGTTCATTCCCACCAATACAATGGCTAGGAGTTAACTACCATTTAAAATAATAATGTTATATTATTAGTGTGCAACATAAGATTTCAAAGAAACTCGTTGTTGCGTATCGGGTATGCTATCAAACATAGCAACCCTTTTAAAGTAAAATTAATATTTAATTCAAAAATATTAATAAATATGAAATAAGTCTTATTCTTCATTTACTTGGGATGTTACAATGAAACCCATTATTTTTCTAAGGGTTATTTAGGATATGATGATTATTGATTTTAAGTGGAACACATATGTATGGATGATTACCAATGGATTCCAATATCAACCTCAAATGAATTAGTTTAGGCTTATATCTCATAAGATATTCAAGTTTGGATATAATGAGTTTGCTCACACAGGTGTGGGAAAGATGAGTTTGTTAACACTTCAAGCATCAACATAATGAGTTTGTTTATATATTCATGGGCATAATGGGTTTTTTCACACACGTTTTCTTATGGTTATGGTTGTTCCATATTCTTATGTTTTGTATCAAGTTATACAAAATTTTCATGATGTCTTAAATTTCCATGAAATTCCATGTTTTCAAGATCATGACTTATTCATAACGTATTCCTCACTTGTATTTCATGATCACATATTACATAACTATTGAAATGTTTTTATCCATTTTATATCTTTTATTCTTTCTTAATGATATTTTCTGATATTAGGTTCATCTAAAAAATTATGATTATCATATAAGGCCTTATGGTCTTTGATTATGATATTGTTATGTAACGCCCCGACCCCAGCTACCCAGAGTCGGTGCATTACTTCGTAACATTGGCATGATCACAAGAAAGATCAAATCTCGAAAGACCGATTGGTTTAGTAGCCTTGTAAACACTAGATATATTCATAAGTTTTACATTACACCATAAAATGAAAAACTACTACAACAACATAATGTTTCCACAGTCCACACTATAATCCCCTCATAAAATCCCTGCAGGTCATTCATAACTTACATCTTCACTTCCTGGGAAAAATAAAACATAGAAAAGGGGTGAGCTCAAATGCCCAGTAAGGATAACAATACAGCGGAAACTTTCATCAATAAGAATAAACATTTAAGGAAATGTATAACTAAAACAAAAGCCTTTTAAACATGGACTTTCAACATGGTATGGCATAAATAAAATGAAATAATTCCATTTACTTATTCACATGGATATTCTACTAATCGAATTATCACATGAAAAAATCAATAACCACTTTCATAATGTTGGAATGCATAATGCCAGACTATCATAACCACATAGCCAAGGCCTCATGCCAAGACTACAAATAAGATTTTTTCAAGGCCTTGTGCCAAGACACTAGTTTGTCTCATGAGACCTACCGATGCATCGAGGAGCTATAGCGGGCTCCACCCGTCACTTATTAAGTCCAATGCATTCCCATATGAAAAGGTTTAAACATAACATAAACATTCGTATTAAAACTAGCATACGAAATGTCAATAATTCCACCATAAACTATGAATGGTATAAAAATAGCACATCCATAGTCAAACATATCACAAAACCTTCAATACAATATAGAAGTTTTGTATCATAATAAATCAACTTCAAATAATCTTAAAATCCATCAAAGGATGTTGACATAGATGAAATCAAAATTATTTTTAAAGAAATATCTCCTTTTATTTTGAAATCATTTAATATCCATATAAAATAAAACATTTTCTTTGAAAATATTCTTATAAGCTTGTAAGGAAAGATTTGAAGATTTTATAACAGCGTAAAATAACCGCATCCGCCGTATAAGTTAAAAAAACATTCTTACCTCAATTCTGTCGAAAAGGTTAAAAAGGACCTTGTTTTGAAAATGATGGAAAGATTACTTTATAAACCACTTATAAAAGTCAAAAAGGGTATAAATGACTTTAACTCATATTTTAGTAAATAGTAAAAATGTTTTGAAATACATTTTTAAGAAACATGGATGTGGATGATAAAGAGATCACAGTATATTATTACATATAAACAACCTCGGATAATGAAGAGATTGTGAAATAACCCTTACCTTGTACTTTTCCTTGGTTGGGGTAGGTTAACCTCCTGTATAATGGTGAAATAATTGTTATTAAATTATACAAGAATCATATACATTAATATGATATCATATATGATCTTTTAATATTGATTTGATAATAATATCTTAGTATTATCGTTGTTTCGGGTGTGAACTTACTTGTTTGCTTTTGTATGTTTTGTTACGTAAGACATGTTTGTAAAGGATAAGTTGTATATTATTCAAATCTAGAATGGTATCAAGTCCTTAAACATCATTTTTAAATCATCAAATGATAATTATACTTGAATGGATACGATGGAGAATGAATCTCATCACGTTCGTGGAGACGGTAGTCCGTACGTACGCAAGAGCGACAATATCATTCTTTTGATATTAAAATAATATATAAATGGATGGTATATCATATATAAAGAATCATTAACATGTTATATTTATTATTTACATGAGTTACACATCATTATTATACCCATCCACATAATAATATATTGAATAACAATTACACCACGACGTGGAGACGGTAAGCCGTACGTACGCACGTATGGTGACATGTTATTCAAAGGGTGGATAGAATACTGAATAAGGTTGTACCATATTTATAATAACATCACAGTATATGTGAGATACTGGAGTTATTATTTTAGAATGGTAAGAACAAAGGAAGAAGAAGTGGAAGAAGAAAGGAACTTAGAAAAGGGTGGTGAAATCATTACCTCTTCTTCGGGTTCTTCCTTTTGATTTGATCAAAAGGGCTCCTTAGGTTGGCTTTCTGATCAAACTAAGGCCCCTAGGTTGTAGTGAGGTAAGTTGGGAGAGTATTTGGGCAGAGTTTGGCCGAACCAAAAGGCTTTAGAGGTGTGAAGAAATGAGAAGGAGGAGTGCCTTTTTATAAGAGGGGTGAGGGGCACCTTTGGAAAAGCTAGAAATATTAATTTATAATAAATTCATATTCGGTTTCTAATGGCTCCAAAATTTACTATTCAAAGGTTAAGGTGGGGATAGGTCGAAAACAACTCAACCAATAGAATTTAGACAGGTTTGGGTACTTATATTAACCTTATCTTTATGTATTAACTCTAAGTTAATTAGTTTCACTTTTACAATGTCTCTTTGTATTTTTATATTATATGGTTAATAGACTTACCATATACATACAAGAGACCCTCAAGTGGTACATTAATAATGAACCTATCATGATATAAGTCTTTTGGCCGAACCTTATATTTTTAGGAATTTAATATCAATTAATAATATAATATTTGTTTTAAGAACTCTTTTATGTCAATTTTGACACTATTCAATAGTTTATTTTTTTGAAACTCATAACAGATTGATTACTTCGAAAAAAGTCAATTAAATAAATCCTAATATATCATATTATCCTAGAAAATTAGTTTAATTCATTAAAAGTTTCATAATATATTTATCTGGGTATTTATAATATCAATTATTTTAATTTTTCACTGTTATAGTAATTACTACATCATCATTGTGTCATAAATAAAATATATTATTTAATGTCTAAAAATTATAAATAAAATATCATTATGTAGGAAATCTTTTTATCTTTCTAATAAATATTTATAATATAAAATCCAACATATATAACCCTATGTAACAATTGTTTTTCTAAAAGATATATGCTTGTGTCATTTTTGTATTCATTTTAACTTAATTAAAATAAAGTGTCATTATCACTTACAAGTGGATCCATGGGGTCCCAAAATAGACCCAAAGATGCCCATGGTCGACCATGTATCAACCAATAGGGTTAAGACACGTTTTAGGGTAATTTAGTATTATTATAATATTATTTTGTTAACCCTTATTTACCGGATTTACCCTTAACCATGGTAAATAAAATATTTACCGCAGTAATTATTCAAAATGTCTAAAAATAAAAGTTACCCATTTACACAATTTGAACATCCTGATTCCAAATATGGAATCCATTTTCCTAAATTCAAAACACAGAAGTGGCAGAAATTAATTTAAAATTAATTCCCGCTGTCAAAACAAAAAGCGTGTTTTTAAGAGATAATAACTATCAAAAGATTGACACTTGTTTATGTTCGGTTTAATTGTAAAATTATGTCCAATGACCAACATTATATTAAAATGTAAAAATATATTCTAAATATACTTTAAAACCACTAAAATTCATAATTTATCACTATTAATTATTTTTATTAAAAAAGTTGTTTTTAATTAAAATTTAGTAATTTTCACTATTCATCAAAATATGAAAGTTATCCGAAAAGTACCAAAATTTCACCTTAGGCTAAATTCGATATTCCGAGTCCAAAAATGAAGTCCATTTTCAAATATAAAATATATATAATTTCAAAAATTAGGTATTACTATTCACAACAGCTAGTTTAATTAGTTGTGGTGTGTGTTAGAACTCGAGGTTGCGTACAACACACGCTATCGCATTATTCAAAGGGAAACATACTGTAGAAGCTTGGGGTGTTATATTCTCCCCTCCTTAAAATAATTGCGTCCTCGCAATTTCTAGGGTATTACTGCATAAAAAGACTCGGGTGGTTCTTCATCATAAGTTCCTCGAGTTCCCACGTTGCCTCTTCCATCTTATGATTCCTCCACAAAACTTTTACCAGACGCGTCGTCCGGTTTCTCAGCACTTGTTCTCTCGTATCAAGAATCTTTATGGGCTCATCGCAATAGGAAAGATCGGGTTCCAGTTCTAATTCCTCATAGGTGAGTACATGCGTTGGGTCAGGCATGTATTTCCTCAACAGAGATACGTGGAACACATCGTGAACTTTGGAGAGACTTGGCGGCATTGCCAATCGGTAAGCTACAACCCCAATTCGTTCTAGAATTTCGAAAGGTCCGATGTACCTGGGACTCAATTTACCTTTCTTACCAAAACGTATGACTCCCTTCCACGGAGATACCTTCAGGAAAACATGATCACCGACTTGAAATTCCAAATCCTTCCTTCGATTATCGGCATAGCTCTTCTGCCTACTTTGAGCTGCTTTAATGTGATTTTGGATTACCTTCACCTTTTCCACCGTTTCCTCCACCAGTTCTGGGCCTACAAGTTTTCTTTCACCAACGTCATCCCAACAGGTTGGTGTACGACATCTCTTTCCGTATAACGCTTCATATGGTGCCATCTGAATACTCGAATGGAAGCTATTGTTATAGGAAAATTCTACTAGTGGTAAATATTGATCCCACATACCCTGAAAATCAAGTGAGCAAGATCTCAACATGTCTTCTAAGGTCTGAATAGTCCGTTCTGATTGTCCGTCTGTCTGAGGGTGGTAAGCAGTGCTCAAATGAAGTTCAGTATCCAGGGATTTCTGAAGACTTTTCCAAAATCTTGAAGTAAAACGGGGATCACGATCAGAAACAATCGATAGGGGTACTCCATGAAGTCTCACAACTTCATTAATGTATAGTATTGCTAGACGTTCCAGGGGTAGATCTTCTCTTATAGCAAGAAAATGTGCTGACTTGGTAAGACGATCAACAATAACCCATATTGCATCGTTCCTTCTAGGAGTCTTTGGTAGCCCCATGACAAAGTCCATTGTAATATTGTCCCATTTCCACTCCGGTATGGGAAGAGGTTGCATGACTCCTCCAGGCTATTGCCTTCCAGCTTTCACTTGTTGACAAACCATACATCTTGACACAAAATCAGCAATCTCCCTCTTCATGTTGTCCCACCAAAAATGTTCCTTCAAATCTCTATACATTTTGGTGCTCCCAGGGTGTATAGAGAAATTGGAACTATGAGCATCATCCAGCAATTCCCTTTTTAGATCAGGTATATTGGGAACACAAAGTCTCTTCCCGAATTTCAAAATTCCACCTTCATACGCAAAGTCTCTCAATCTCCCATCATTCACAGCTTTAATCTTCTTTTGGAATTCTTCATCATCAGTATGAGAACTCTTAATCCTTTCTAGTAAAGATGGTTTGGCAACCATTTGAAAAAGCATTGATGTTTCACCTTCCCTGGTTATTCCCATGTCCATCTTCACTAGCTCCATGAAAATTGGATCCCTTTCAATTCTCATATTGTTCAAAACTCCATGGTCTTTTCTACTCAAAGAATCTGCCACCTTGTTTGCCTTCCCTGGGTGGTAGTGTATCGTACAATCATAATCCTTGAGTAATTCAAGCCATCTCCTTTGCCTCATGTTGAGTTCTTTTTGTGAGAAAATATACTTCAAACTCTTGTGATCAGTATAAATCTCACATTTTTCACCATAGAGGTAGTGCCTCCATATTTTCAAAGCAAAGATCACTGCTGCTAACTCGAGATCATGAGTAGGATAGTTTTGTTCATGAATTTTCAACTGTCGTGATGCATAGGCAATAACCTTATCATTCTGCATAAGGACACAGAAAGTCCTTTCTTTGATGCATCACTATAAATAACGAACCCATCATTCCCCGATGGTAGAGTCAATATAGGAGCATTGACTAATCTTCTCTTCAGTTCTTCGAAACATTCTTCACACTCTTTTGTCCAAACAAATTTAACCCCTTTACGTGTGCGCTTCGTTAATGGGTTAGCCAATCGGGCAAAATTCTGGACGAAACGTCGATAATAACCTGCCAAACCAATAAAACTACGTACCTCAGTTATACTCGTAGGTGCTGGCCATTCTTGGATTGCCTTGGTCTTAGAAGGATCAACAGAGATTCCATCTTTAGAGACAATATGGCCAAGAAAAGAAATCTCCTGAAGCCAGAATTCACACTTGCTAAACTTCCCATATAATTCATGCCTCCTCAGAGTCTTCAAGATAATGCGCAAGTGATTTTCATGATCTTCGTAGGTTTTGGAGTATATCAAGATATCATCAATAAATACCACCACAAATTCATCTAGATACTCCTTGAAAACTCTATTCATTAGATCCATGAATACAGAGGGTGCATTAGTCAATCCAAACGGCATTACAGTAAACTCGTAATGCACGTACCTGGTTCGAAATGCTGTTTTCGGAATGTCTTCCTTCTTTACACACAACTGATGGTATCCAGATCGAAGGTCAATCTTTGAAAAGTATTGAGCTCCATGCAGTTGGTCAAATAAATCATCAATACGAGGTAGGGGATACTTGTTCTTTATCGTTATAGCATTGATCTCCCTGTAATCGATACATAACCTCATAGATCCATCTTTCTTTTTAACAAAAAGAACAGGGGCTCCCCATGGAGAAACACTAGGGCGAATAAATCCCTTATTACTCAATTCCTCTAGTTGTTTCTTTAGTTCGACTAGCTCTACAGTGGCCATTCTATAAGGGGTTTTCGATATAGGCCTTGATCCAGGAATCAAATCAATAGAAAACTCAACTTCTCATTCTGGAGGATGTCCAGGTAAATCTTCCGGAAATACATCTACAAATTCTTTCACAACAGGTACATCCTCTATTTGAACATTCCTTTCCTCACCGACAGTTATTTCATTCTCTTCCTCCCCGATAATTGAATTAAGTTGAGCTACAGGGGGTGGATCTAAATAAGAATTAGGTGGTGACGATTCTGCTCTAAAAATAAGGTGCTCCTTATCATTATCATCAAGAATCGTAACCTCTTTCTTCTTACAATAAATCTTCGCATCATAGTCCGAAAGCCAATCCATACCGAGGATTATATCAAACTCAATCATAGGTATGACGATGAAATCAGCAGATAAAGAAAATTTATGTGCTCTAATGGGGACTGATTCACAAAACTTTGTTGCAACGATACTTCCCTTAAGAGTTTTAACTGACAACTCCCTTATTAAATCAAATTGGAAATATCTAATTTTCTTAGCAAACTGGGAAGATATGAAACAATGCGATGATCCAGAATCAAATAATGCATTTTCTAAACTTGAGGAAACCATTAAATTACCTGCCACCACGTCTTTCGGAGCTTCTACCTCAGCAGTAGTGATAGCATAAGCCTGGCCTTGATCCCTTGGCCTTTTCTGAGGTAAGTTCTCCTGACGCTTAGGACATGCATTTGCATAATGCCCCATCTCCCTGCAATTGTAGCACTGAACGTTGGTAGCTTCCTTCTTCCCCTTGCAATCATGAGCTTGGTGGCCTTTTTCACCACACTTGTAACAGACTCCCATTCCCTTCAAGCAAGTACCAGGATGTTTCTTCCCGCATTTACCACAAGATGGATATTCAACCTTTCCCTTCTTCCCATTATTTTCATTCCCAGATTGATCAGCAGGTCTCTTCTTCTCTTGCTTTGCTTTAAAGTCATAAGACTTAGAGAATTCCTTTTCGGTCTTGATAGCACATGAGACAATGTCTTCGTACGATGAAAAGGATTATGAGACTAATGCTCGACGGAGAAATGGTTTTAACCCATCAAAGCAACGATCAATCTTACTTCTTGGGTTACGAATATAATCACCAGTGTACCTCGCTAACCTTGTAAAGTTAGCCTCATACTTTGTGACATTCTCATCCTCCTTTTGTCTCAGACTCAGAAATTGCCTTTCCATATCTGCTCGATGGTCGCGAGGGAAGTATTTTTCTAAAAACAGATCTTTGAACTCCCTCCATTCCATATTTGATACTTCATCATCTTCCTTCATGTTTTGAATCAATGACCACCATTGATCAGCATCTCCAGTGAGGCGGTAAACTGCCATGATAACTTTCTCCCTTTCACTGCTCCCCAAAGCCTGAAATATTTTCTCTAGGGAAAATATCCATTGCTCAGCTACTAAGGGATTTGTATTCCCATTGAACGTTGGTGGTTGTTGCCTCATGAATCGATCTAACATTGATCCTCCACGCTACGGATCAGGGTGCTCCATACGGGTAAGGTTATTATTCATAACCTGAGTAAGTTGTCCCAGTATGGTGATTAGCTGATCGGCACCAGTTGCATCACCAGCCCCACTATAATTATCTTGAGCAGGAGGGCAATCCCTACATGGAGTGCGCGCATTGATACAGTTTCCATTTCTTCCACTAGGTGCCATTTCTAAACAATGGCATAAACTAGATCAGTTTATGAATCAAAATACATAATCCCATACTTATAAAACACTTAACATAAATTGACCTATTTATGGATATAATCCATAATCATAAAAATGTTTTCTTTGAGGAAGTATATACTCATAAACCCTTCATAATGATTTGTAAAGAAAATGAGAGTTATCCTAAGCATATCCCCCGGGAGTGTCGTAACCAAGAGTGCAGCAAGGCCCGTTGTCGTGCACCAGTTCCCGTTCGAGTCTAGCTCAAAGCGGTGTCTTCGGGTTTTACCCCTAGGTACATCTGTGCCAAAGCCGCCTCTACCTGCTCGTATCCAGACATGGATGTATTGCTCGGAAAACTCACAAAGTCTCTACAATACCAAAATTCTAGGAAGTTCTTCTATACTAATCCTCAAAGTTCATCTTAGGTCTATGTGCTCTAATCAGAGTTTATCTAAATCTAGCTTCCAAGGTTTGTACTAAACTTCCTCTGATACCAACTGTAACGCCCCGACCCCAGCTACCCAGAGTCGGTGCATTACTTCGTAACATTGGCATGATCACAAGAAAGATCAAATCTCGAAAGACCGATTGGTTTAGTAGCCTTGGAAACACTAGATATATTCATATGTTTTACATTACATCATAAAATGAAAAACTACTACAACAACATAATGTTTCCACAGTCCACACTATAATCCCCTCATAAAATCCCTGAAGGTCATTCATAACTTACATCTTCACTTCCTGGGAAAAATAAAACATAGAAAAGGGGTGAGCTCAAATGCCCAGTAAGGATAACAATATAGCGGAAACTTTCATCAATAAGAATAAACATTTAAGGAAATGTATAACTAAAACAAAAGCCTTTTAAACATGGACTTTCAACATGGTATGGCATAAATAAAATGAAATAATGCCATTTACTTATTCACATGGATATTCTACTAATCGAATTATCACATGCAAAAATCAATAACCACTTTCATAATGTTGGAATGCATAATGCCAGACTATCATAACCACATAGCCAAGGCCTCGTGCCAAGACTACAAATAAGATTTTGTCAAGGCCTTGTGCCAAGACACTAGTTTGTCTCATGAGACCTACCGATGCATCGAGGAGCTATAGCGGGCTCCACCCGTCACTTATTAAGTCCAATGCATTCCCATATGAAAAGGTTTAAACATAACATAAACATTCGTATTAAAACTAGCATACGAAATGTCAATAATTCCACCATAAACTATGAATGGTATAAAAATAGCACATCCATAGTCAAACATATCACAAAACCTTCAATACAATATAGAAGTTTTGTATCATAATAAATCAACTTCAAATAATCTTAAAATCCATCAAAGGATGTTGACATAGATGAAATCAAAATTCTTTTTAAAGAAATATCTCCTTTTATTTTGAAATCATTTAATATCCATATAAAATAAAACATTTTCTTTGAAAATATTCTTATAAGCTTGTAAGGAAATCTTTGAAGATTTTATAACGGCGTAAAATAACCGCATCCGCCGTATAAGTTAAAAAAACATTCTTACCTCAATTCTGTCGAAAAGGTTAAAAAGGACCTTGTTTTGAAAATGATGGAAAGATTCCTTTATAAACCACTTATAAAAGTCAAAAAGGGTATAAATGACTTTAACTCATATTTTAGTAAATAGTAAAAATGTTTTGAAATACATTTTTAAGAAACATGGATGTGGATGATAAAGAGATCCCAGTATATTATTACATATAAACAACCTCGGATAATGAAGAGATTGTGAAATAACCCTTACCTTGTACTTTTCCTTGGTTGGGGTAGGTTAACCTCCTGTATAATGGTGAAATAATTGTTATTAAATTATACAAGAATCATATACATTAATATGATATCATATATGATCTTTTAATATTGATTTGATAATAATATCTTAGTATTATCGTTGTTTCCGGTGTGAACTTACTTGTTTGCTTTTGTATGTTTTGTTACGTAAGACATGTTTGTAAAGGATAAGTTGTATATTATTCAAATCTAGAATGGTATCAAGTCCTTAAACATCATTTTTAAATCATCAAATGATAATTATACTTGAATGGATACGATGGAGAATGAATCTCATCACGTTTGTGGAGACGGTAGTCCGTACGTACGCACGAGCGACAATATCATTCTTTTGATATTAAAATAATATATAAATGGATGGTATATTATATATAAAGAATCATTAACATGTTATATTTATTATTTACATGAGTTACACATCATTATTATACCCATCCACATAATAATATATTGAATAACAATTACACCACGACGTGGAGACGGTAAGCCGTACGTACGCACGTATGGTGACATGTTATTCAAAGGGTGGATAGAATACTGAATATGGTTGTACCATATTTATAATAACATCACAGTATATGTGAGATACTGGAGTTATTATTTTAGAATGGTAAGAACAAAGGAAGAAGAAGTGGAAGAAGAAAGGAACTTAGAAAAGGGTGGTGAAATCATTACCTCTTCTTCGGGTTCTTCCTTTTGATTTGATCAAAAGGGCTCCTTAGGTTGGCTTTCTGATCCAACTAAGGCCCCTAGGTTGTAGTGAGGGAAGTTGGGAGAGTATTTGGGCAGAGTTTGGCCGAACCAAAAGGCTTTAGAGGTGTGAAGAAATGAGAAGGAGGAGTGCCTTTTTATAAGAGGGGTGAGGGGCACCTTTGGAAAATCTAGAAATATTAATTTATAATAAATTCATATTCGGTTTCTAATGGCTCCAAAATTGACTATTCAAAGGTTAAGGTGGGTATAGGTCGAAAACAACTCAACCAATAGAATTTAGACAGGTTTGGGTACTTATATTAACCTTATCTTTAAGTATTAACTCTAAGTTAATTAGTTTCACTTTTACAATGTCTCTTTGTATTTTTATATTATATGGTTAATAGACTTACCATATACATACAAGCGACCCCCAAGTGGTACATTAATGATGAACCTATCATGATATAAGTCTTTTGGCTGAACCTTAGATTTTTAGGAATTTAATATCAATTAATAATATAATATTTGTTTTAAGAACTCTTTTTTGTCAATTTTGACACTATTCAATAGTTGATTTTTTTGAAACTCATAACAGATTTATTACTTCGAAAAAAGTCAATTAAATCAATAATAATATATCATATTATCCTAGAAAATTAGTTTAATTCATTAAAAGTTTCATATTATATTTATTTGGGTATTTATAATATCAATTATTTTAATTTTTCACTATTATAGTAATTACTGCATCATCATTGTGTCATAAATAAAATAAATTATTTAATGTCTAAAAATTATAAATAAAATATCATTATGTAGGAAATCTTTTTATCTTTCTAATAAAGATTTATAATCTAAAATCCAACATATATAACCCTATGTAACAATTGTTTTTCTAAAAGATATATGCTTGTGTCATTTTTGTATTCATTTTAACTTAATTAAAATAAAGTGTCATTATCACTTACAAGTGGATCCATGGGGTCCCAAAATAGACCCAAAGATGCCCATGGTCGACCATGTATCAACCAATAGGGTTAAGACACGTTTTAGGGTAATTTAGTATTATTATAATATTATTTTTTTAACCCTTATTTACCGGATTTACCCTTAACCATGGTAAATAAAATATTTACCGCAGTAATTATTCAAAATGTCTAAAAATAAAAGTTACCCATTTACACAATTTGAACATCCTGATTCCAAATATGGAATCCATTTTCCTAAATTCAAAACACAGAAGTGGCAGAAATTAATTTAAAATTAATTCCCGCTGTCAAAACAAAAAGCGTGTTTTTAAGAGATAATAACTATCAAAAGATTGACACTTGTTTATGTTCGGTTTAATTGTAAAATTATGTCCAATGACCAACATTATATTAAAATGTAAAAATATATTCTAAATATACTTTAAAACCACTAAAATTCATAATTTATCACTATTAAGTATTTTTATTAAAAAAGTTGTTTTTAATTAAAATTTAGTAATTTTCACTATTCATCAAAATATGAAAGTTATCCGAAAAGTACAAAAATTTCACCTTAGGCTAAATTCGATATTCCGAGTCCAAAAATGAAGTCCATTTTCAAATATAAAATATATATAATTTCAAAAATTAGGTATTACTATTCACAACGGCTAGTATAATTAGTTGTGGTGTGTGTTAGAACTCGAGGTTGCGTACAACACACGCTATCGCATTATTCAAAGGGAAACGTACCGTAGAAGCTTGGGGTGTTATATGTTATCTCTATCATATACCACTTTAGGTTATGATTTATTGTTTCCTTACTAAGATTTTGATATCACCCATTTCTTATGTTTCCAATCCCAAGGTTTTCAAGATAAAAAAAATCACATGATATATCTATAAAAGGTTATGGAGGAGCACAATTATAGAAAATTTGTTTTCAATTGTTATAAAATAAGTTGTTTATGTATATAATCTCGACAACACTAAACATTTCTGTCATTGGGTTGTATGAATCTTTGTTAGATTTATTATTTAAATAATGAGGTTAATGCATTTTTATGTAAATATTATCTTGGGTATCTAAAGAAATAATAATAACATTACCTTAAATAGTTGAAGGTCCCTCTCCTCTATTACCTAGAGCCTATTCCACTATATAAACCATGCCAACAACAGATCCATAACCCTGCACTTGAGGTTGATGAATCTCCTAGGACATAGACTTATGTAGAGTTTGAACCTATTTTTGAGGCCCTATGGATGCTCAAGGTCTTGATCATCCAGATCCCAACATTGAAGTCTTTGTAAGAAAGTACTAGAGATAAATCATATTCCCACATCAATTGAAATTATAATGAGAATTGGTAAAAAACATGAGATGCTATCATTTCCATCCGCAATTATAACATTTGATATAACTAAATTTCATCTAGGGGGTTGAAGAACCTATGATTTGATTTAGATTTTTTTCCACACTAGTACATATTCTTTATATTCCTCTTCATATTAATAGAATTGGAACCCATTTATCCACTAGTAAGACCACACATCAGTCCACTAATGATATGTATAATGAAAAATACATTTTCCTCCTCCAGACCCTTCTCAGTAGTAAGGGCCTTCCACAGAACTTTTGGATATGTCTTCTAGTAGAAGATACTTACCTTAATAATCAGTTATTATTGAAATCCAATATCAATATTTCATACATTTTATACCTCATTCCCATCAAAAATAGGTGCAAAGCGCAAAAACATTAGAAAATGAGATGAATAAGTAGCCACTGACATCAAATCTTACTAAAGCTCAATAAACTCTTGGATGTGATCTAGCTTTAGTATATTAGGGAAAAAAATACTCAAAGAATAGGTTCTTGATGGTCACCCATATAGTGACCAGGGATTAACATACATGCATATTGCATATTTTAGATGAATATTCATTATGTTATACAAACACGAGCATGAGGACCATAATATTTTAGTGCCTTTGGAAAGATGGAACAAATTCTTCTAATCTAGTGAAATATCTTCAATGTCTCAAGTACAAATATTTCCCATTATCACTCTTACTTAAATCCCTTTTCATAACCTGGGTAAATGAAACATAAGAAAGGGTGAGTTCAGATTCTTAGTAAGGGTAAACATAAGAATTATCAATCTATGATCAAATGAAAGAATAAGATAATCATAATGGTATGTGATCATGGAAATATCATACAAGGTACATATCAAACATGTCATAGATGACAGAAATGAGGAAGTTTCAAAGGATCGTGTAGTCACACTGGGGGGAGGGGGGTGAATCAGGTGTGACTTGTTTTTACAAAATTATTTTCTTTTTTTAAACCCCTTCGAACCTCTGTCACCGGTTAAGATGAGTGGATCCTGTATGAAATTAATATTTCATGTGTACTTCCTCAAACTTCATGCCTATATTTATAATGCATGAATTAAATCATGTGCATTAAAACACCTTTATAAAATTTATATAGACTAAGAAAATATACAATGCCTTCTTATTTCTACAAGTGTTTTAATAATCACATGTGTATAAACATACACATCCATGCACACATGAACTACATCTTAACTTCTCAAATTTATACACACACAATGATCAATATATTGCGCGCGTGCACACACACACACTGTCTTTTTAAATATCCCTTTATGTGTGAAAATGAATGGAAGGTTATGCTTGTTCGATTCTTTATATATGCACTGTCCACTTAGCATACATGCAGTCATGTACACTGCCTGCTCAATTGTGCACTTACCTTCATGCAAACCTCATGCTTAATATTACTTTACGTAATCTAAATAGAGTATCCACTAAAATAAAAAAATTATATGCACACATCTTACTATATAATATTCTTCTTGCATGCACAAACCTGAGCGAATATGAACTTGGTGCACGCAAGGGTTTCACAATGTAGTGTATGCTTACACAATTCATGGAAACTCAAACTCTTCAGTCAACAATGAGCTAAATGGAACTTCATTCTTCATGAATTAGAACAAGTGTGTCTAGCACAGGTTGTCTACATGTGGCCTTCAAGACTTCATCATGCAAATAGAAGGTGCACAGATCCCTTCACGGACAAAAAATTCATGAAACTCTTTCTCTCTCAAAAACACCAATCAGATGTGAGATAAACGCATACCACAAATGTGTTGGCTATACAAGCTGAGAAATATGAGAGGAATAAAATTTAAGAGGAAGAAAATTGGCACAAAACACAAATTATTTTTCAAGATTTGTATTTTGTATATTTTTTGGACTACAATTGCCAACAATTTAATAGGAATTTACAAAAGAATGAAACAACCAAATTAAATTCACACATTAATGAAATAAAACAGCCACATTAAATGGACACATTAAAGAAATAAAACCACCACATTAAATGGACATGTGGGGAGAAAAAACGTCTGGGGGGGGACACGTGTAATTAATAAACACTATATGGAAAAAATAAAATGCGGGGAAAATAAATGCTGCTTGACGTGTGGGTTTTGTTTTCATTTCCAATACTCCCCTTCAAACCAAAACTAGCTTCATCCCGAGCATCATTCTGAGTTTTTTGAATGCATCTGTCAGTAATTCCTTTGTGAAAATATCAGCCACCTATTGCATAGTATGAAAATATTCCAATTTTATCATTTTTTATTTCACATGATCCCTAAGAAAATGAAAATGAGTAACAATGTGCTTGCTTCTTCCTTGATGCACCAGATTTTTGGAAAGTTCAATTGCCAACTTGTTATCCACATATATCACTGTGGATCCATCCTACGGATGTTTCATCCCCTTCAACAGATTTCTCAACCACATTCCTTCACAAACAATGGATGATGCCGCCACATACTCTGCTTCACATGTGAAAAAAGCAACCACACTTTTCATCCTTGAATTTCATGTGAAAGCAGTCGATCCAAGAACAAAAATACAAACTCAGTGGTGCTTTTTATTTCATCTTGGTCGCCTCCCCAGTCACTGTCTGAGTATCCATGCAGATTTTCTTCTTCATTGTATGGATAGAAAAGACCAAAATCCATCATTCCTTTAACGTACCTGAGGATACATTTTGTTGCTAGCCAGTGAGACTCTTTCAGAGCTTCCATATACCTTCTTAGAATCCCAACACTATAGAGAATACCAGGCCTTGTGATTGTGAGATACCCAAGGCTTCCAATTAGTGTCTTTAATAGAGCCGAGTCAACACATCTTCCTTCTTCATCTTTTGTCTGTTTTAAGCTCGTTGCCACATGTGTGTTTACAACATTGCAATTGGCCATCTTGAATTTTTCAAGCAACTCTTTAGCATATGTCTTCTGAGAAATATAGATGCCTCCATGTTGTTGCTTTACTTATATGCCCATAAAGAAGGACATGAGACCTCCATCGGTCATCTAGAACTCCTTGAACATGGCCTCATTGAAATCATCGAACATCTGTCGACTATTCCCTGTAAACAGTAAATCATCAACATAAAATCATGCAATAAGTATATCGCCATGATCATTCTTCTTGATGTGAACTGCATGCTCATATGAACATTGGTCGAAGCCATTTTTTCGAAGATAGCTGTCAATGAATGCATTCCAAGCACGAGGAGCCTTCTTCAACCCATAAAGAGCTTTCTTCATTCGATACAATTTGTCTTACTCCCCTTGCATAACAAAGCCTTCAGGATGGTTAACATAGGCCTATTCCTCTATAATTCCATTCAGGAATGCAGACTTCATATCCAGTTGGTAGATCATACAACTGTGATGAACAACAAGGGAGATAATCATCCTCATAGTGTCAAGGTGAGAAAAATGAGCAAAGAATTCTTCATAGTCCACCCCTTACTTCTATTTGTACCCCTTTTCTATGAGCCTTTCCTTTTAGCGATCGATTTCACCATCAATATTTTTCTTGATCTTGTACACCCATTTGACAACAATGGTTTTCTGGTTATTAGGAAGTGTGCTCATCTCCCATGTGTCGTTTTCTATATGGCACAAATTTCTCCTTCCATATCCATTCTCCAAAATTCTTCCCTTACGGATTCTTGAAACATTAGAGGCTCATGATCTACATACAAGAAAAAAAGATTTACCTCTTCGGTTTGCTCATAAATGTTTCTTATGTTTTTCATTTTTATGGGCTCCATGGGTGAGGATGAGCTCACCAAATTTTGACTTGATGGAGTCCTTTTAAAAGTGATGGAATGTCCTCCTGGACTCCTGTGTACTAACAATGTGCCAAAGGAAGGTGTTGTTGTTGTTTTCTCCTAATGATCATGCCTTTCATTAGGATCTTCTGTTTCGACAGGAATTTCTTTGTTCGGTTCTTCATCATTCCTTTTCCAGGCTTCTTATTTACTAAAGACCACATCTCTACTCACCACTAACTTATTGGTTAGTGGATTTTAGAGCTTATAGGATTTAGACTCTTCACTGTAGCCGATGAAGATACACTTTTCACCACGATCATCAAGCTTCCTTCTTCTTTATTCTGGGACTTGAGCATAGGAAACACACCCAAAGATTCTTAGGTGCACTACGCTCAGTTTGTAGACACTCCATACCTCTTGTGGTGTCACATTTCTAACGCTCTTGGTTGAGAATTGATTGAGCATATAGGCAGTACATGCCACTGCTTCTACCCATAAGTTTTTTGGCAGGCCTTTCTTCTTCATCATGGTCCTTGTCATGTCGAGGATGGTGCGATTCTTCCTTTTTGCAATACTATTCTGTTGTGGTGTGTAGGCAGTAGTATATTGTTTCTTGATGCCTTGTTCCCTACAAAACTCTTGAAATACATTTTATAGAGACCCAGCCTTTTCTTACATTACTATTACATAATTTCAAAGATAAACAACATAATAGTATTACACATAGAGTATCCAAAGGTTTTGTGTCTTGGGAAAACTAGGACCATACATAACAAATACATCATCAACCATAAACATTTATTTAGTTTCTTCTTCTTTATCTTCTAAGTGGGACTTTCCCTCTCCTTAGTACATGTATCCACCTGAGGATATATATAAAAAGGGGTGAGCTAGAATCCCAGTAAGAGGATAGATAAAAAAAATATATCATGGGGTGATCATAATCATAACATAGGCAAAAGATCATGAACATGAGACGAGCATAAATAAAAGACTTGAAATGTGGGAACGCATAAAAATGAGACATCATGTCTTAGTGGTTAACTACCACACATACTTGTTAACCAAGATAAAATCTTATTCACACATCATTTCACATTTACTCATGAGATTCATCACTTTACCCAATGCATTGGAGTGCTATATAATTCTGGGCACACCCGTCACATTTAAACATTCATAATTGCGCTATATAATTCCGGGCGCACCCGTCACATCATAACATTATCATTATCATGCTTTCCACATAGAACAAATATCAAACATCTACATAAATAACCCATGGAAAGTAATGGGTTTCATATCATAATAACACATTCATAAGCTTTGGGTTCCCAAAAGAAAGAGGTAATAACAAACATGTTACAAGAACCATCCACTTTGAGTGAGAAGTAAAAGGGGTGTTCTTAAAAGAAGAGTTCTTTTGGAAAACATTTTGTTGGACATAAAAACCAGTGAGAAACATGTATATCCCATAAAACTAAATTCAATGATGAAAAAATTATTTTTGAGGAGTAACCATATCAAAAATGGAGTGAAAGAGGTAGAACCCAAAGTATGAATGTTGGGTTCGAGAATTTCCCCTTACCTTGTACCCGAATGCTTCCTTCTCTTTAATGTCCAATATAATGACATTATATTCATTAATTAGAAATCCAGAACCATTTGTACATTAATAGGGTTCATTCAGGTTTCATTATGTCATATTATGTTTCTTTGGATGACTTATAGAGTTTAAAAACATTGTTCAAGGATGTTCGTTTTTATGGTTTTTCTTGGGTGGTTCACTTGTATTCTTAAATTGATGTTTGGGTAGAACATGAGTAAACATCCATAAATGATATTACATGTTATTAATGATATTATAGGAGTTTTAATGATCTTTTAATTAATTATATTAGATCCATGTGGATGAATCATTAGATAAGAATTAAATGATGATTATTTGGGTTAATTTGAGCGATTTTTGGATCACAACGAACTTGTTTTAACTTTTCACTTAGTAATATGTTCATAAGTCAGTTAAAGAACATTAAATAGGAAATAATACATATATAATATTCTGGTTCAACCATAAAAATGGTTTCATGACCAGATCTGAAGATGGAAATGGAAGAAGAGAGCATGTCGTTTTTGAAGGTGATAAATTTAACACCTCATGAACAACGTTCTCTTTAATAAACTAAAACGAAGAGGGAAAGGGGTGGGGTGATATAATATCTCATTATCATCATAAAATTCCATTATATGTATAATTATGGAGTTAAAATACAATTTATATGAAGATAGGTGGGGAGAGATCAAGAAATGAACTTGAACTTGAAAGAAATTAAAGGAGAAGAGGGAGAGAAATTACCTCTTAAATCTTCCTCTTGAGATCCTCCTTAAGGAAGCTAGTCTTGGCCTTTTGATGAGACCAGAAGATTTTGGACATGGGGGAGGTGCTAGGGAAGGTTTTTGGGCAGAGTTTAGAGAAGTCTTGGAGCTTGAGAGGTGTGAGGAAATGAGGGAGTGAAGGGTGGCTTTTATAGTGGAGGGGAGAGGGGTTTCCTTAACATAAAATTCATTAGTTTATTATTTACCCACAAGACAACGAATAGTGAGTCTTGAAAGGCCAATAATAGTAATTTTATAATGTAATACCGAACCAAGTGAGCTTACATCAGCAGAGCATCATCGATGACTCAATTAATACATTATTTAGCATTTATTGGGAATTATCGGATTCTATTATTCATAAAAAATTCAAGTATCTCAGAAAAATCCCAAAAATTTACCCCAACCATTTTTTGACGTGTAGAATCCAAAAATGAAGTACATTTTTGAAAAATAATTTTCTAAATATTATTAATTTAATATTTAATTAAAATCATAATTTACTTAAAAAAACAGTTTTTAAGATTAAAACCGATTTTATAGTGCTTTCAAAAATTATGTAGGGCCTTATAAAATTATCTAAAAACTATAAGACATTGATTAAATAATTTATGAATAAATTTTAGGGAAATATTCTTTTAAATTAATTAATTAATTATAATTAATTATTTATGACTTACAAAATACCAAAACGTTTACTAAGGTCAAATTGTCACTTTCTAAGATGTCTAAATTTTATTTTATTATTCATAGGTAATTTTACTCTTATGTTAGATGATTTACTATTCATAAGGGTCATATTACTATTGATAAGGGTATGTTACTATTCATAAGGTTAGGTCACTACTCACCAAAAATTATTTTTGTTTCATTAGACTCCAAAAATCATCTTGAACACAACCGTGAATGTCAGATTTTCAATATTCCAAACATAGGAGTGACAAACTTATGTTTAAAGGTCACTTATCACTTAGTAGTTCATTATTTTGTGTTTTCATGTTATTTTATGACATAAATATAATAAGGGAATTTCCATTGAAAAACTTTGGGTCGTTACACATTTGAAGTGTATTATACACCTTTGTCAGATCTAAGAACTTTGATTTTATAACCAATTTCAGCTTCAACACGAGATTTGAACATTTTCAAGATCACAAATGTAGAAGATTTTTCTTTGATGCAATACACCTAGGGTTTCCTGCTAAAATCATCAATGAGGGTAATAAAATACATATTACCTCCAAGTGAGGGTGTTTCAAGTGGTCCGTAGATATTAGTACGAACCAACTGAAGTGGTTCATTTGCTCTTCTAGACACTCCACTTGAGAAGGAGTTCCTTTGTTGATTGCCAAGCGTACACGCCTCACACACATGATTTGGAACTTCAATCGCCAGCAATCCACACACCATGCTTGATGAGGATAAAAGTTTAATTCTGCTAAAATGCAGATGTCCAAAGCGCAGATGCCATCTCCATGAGTCATTCTTCATGAGTCCCAATAGACACTCCTCGACCTTTGTGCTGATACACAACAAAAACATGTGATTCTTCGCCATTTGGTCTTGAGCAACAAGTCCCTTATGAGCATCCCTTATAGACAAAAAATAATTCTCCATGTTTATAACATACCATTTCTCAAGGAGTTGGCCGAGACTAATGATATTGTTTTTCATGTTTGGTACATAATACACATTAGAGATGTAATTTGGATCACCATTCTTTTGATAGATTTTGATTTTACCTTTTCCAATCACAGATACCTTTGATGAGTCGCCAAATATCACATCACCAAAATCTTCTTCTATGAGTTCCTCCAACAGTTCTTTGTTACCACTCATGTGGTTGCTTGCACCCGTGTCAAGATACCACACATCGGGGCGTTCACATGCCTTTTCTTGTGCGAGGAGGAGTGTTGTACCTTTTTCTTCATGATGAGATGTTTCAGCATAGTTGGATCATTCTTCATGATTCACTTTTCTCCAAAAATCAGAGGCATAATGGCCAAATTTCTTACAGTTGTGGCACTGAATGTTCTTTGCATTTCCACATCCACGCATGAATCGACCTCCATCATTCTCTCTTCCACGAAAGCTGGTAGTATTTTGTTGTTTTTTTGATGGCTTGGATAATATCCACACCCTCTTTCTCTTGCATGATGACCACCTCCTTGTGTGTGACCATTATTTTGTTCTTGTAGAGTCAACTTGGACTCTAAGGCATGCTCTATTGTTGAACCGACATTCCTTTTCATCCGTTGCTCATGCACTTGCAACGACCCCATCAATTCTTCAATGGACAGTTTCTCAAAATATTTTGATTCTTTGATTTCCACAACCACATGCTCAAACTTGGTTGTGAGAGATCAAATTTATTTTTCAATAACTTGAATGTCATCCACTTTTTCATCATTCCTTTTCAAATTGTTAACAGTAACAATTAATCTTGAGAAATAATCGGAGATACTCTCACCTTCTTTCATGTGCGCCACTTAAAACTCCTCTCTTAATGTTTTAAGATGTACCTGCTTCACTCGATCAACACCTTTGAAGATGGTGGAAAGGGTATCCCAAGCTTGCTTTCTTTATGTCGATTCAACAATCTTTTTGAACATTGATTCATCCAACCCTTGATATAGGAGGAACAATGCCTTGTTGTCTTTCTTTATTTAATTTTTGAGGCCCGTGTTTTCTTCATTCGTGATGGCGGCTTCTTCCTCCATAGAGGGTACAATATACCCATCGGTGAATATCTCCCATAATTATTGTGACCTGAATAATTCCTTCATTTGGATGCACTATCTTTCATAATTGTCGTTAGACAGCTTCAGAACATGCGTCTGGATTGCGACCATCTTAAAAAAAATTGGAGGATCTTGGTAACCGGATCTGATACCAGTTTGTTGGATATACAAGACGAGAAATATGAGAGGAAGAAAATTGAAGAGGAAGAAAATTGGAACACAACACAAAGGAGATTTCAAGCATTGCATTTCATATATTTTTCAGACTACAATTTCCAACAATTTATAGGCATTTACAAAGGAATGAAACAACCAAATTAAATGCACACATTAATGAAATAAAATAGCCACATTAAACAGCCACATTAAATGGACATGTGGGTAGAAAAAATGCGGGGGGGGGGATGCGTGTAATTAATACACGTTGTATGGAAAAAATAAAATTCGGGGAAAATAAATGCTGCTTGACGCATGGGTTATGTTTTCATTTATAAAAAAATGAACATAGACACGTATTTATAGGCATTGAGAATTACCTCAGAATCTTTTGGAATCATTGAGATTCATTTCATCCTCAGCTCATTCGTACTCTTCCACTATTCCACGGTTTCAAGAATCACCATCTCGAATTTTAAATATTTGGAACAATAAAAAACACATGGTTTTTTCATCCTTATATTATGCAAACAAAGTTGCATAAAATATTTCGATCATATTAGGATTCTCAAAATGATGAATCAATGATGAGAGAACACGGATTGAGCTTCGATTGATACTGCCTTGGAGGTTCTATGTACAATATTGGTGAGCGAGACTTCCTGGAGAAGACAATGTACTGCATAGAGATCAGACGACTCCAAATTATGTTCGAGTAGATCACCCAGATCAAATCACAGTTAGACGATCGAACAACTAAGATTTTTCATAGAGTGGATTCAATGGACGAGAGTGAATCTGCATTAAAAATTTGGTTCCTACATCAAAACACAGTAACTCTCTACACCCCTTCATATTACAAGCCACAACATCCATGGTTCAATAACTTCTCTTCTCTCACTCTGGTACCGCCCCATATCGATTCTCTATGGGTGCGCTTCTGCACCCACCTCCACCACCGTGCTGCCTGGCATGGTGGTTTCTCTATTGCTGCTCTTCTTAACATGGGTATGCCTATGTAATCTACTTCCACACACCATCTAGCTGGGTTTGAGCTCATCCACCCACATGGTGGTGTGTGCTGCTCCCTTGGATGGCTGGTAGATGCCCCATATTTTTTGTATAATTCTCCTTTAAAAATTATTGAGTCAAAATCCATATAATAGCCAACTCCAAATAAAACACCACCAAATTCAAAAACTCCTAATGAAAAATAACTCATTTTTCATGGAACTTATTTGAATGTGGCAAACATTGTGCATCTATTTGCACAAGTCTTTGGAACAAAAGAACACCTAAAAAATCATCTGATTTAAAACCCTTAAACACATTCAAATTATCTACCAAACACTCATTGGTAAAAAATTCAATTCACAGAACACTTCAATCTACCCCTTTGAATTTTTTTTTCAATACTCAAATGATATCAGTGTGTTTACTTTTCTTTCTCCTCCTTATTGGAAATGAATACAAAGGTAATTTTAGGATTTCAAAACATCAAACTTATTTAAAGAATGAAATATAATTCAATCAACAACAAAGATCTTTTAGTTAATCAACTCTAAGTTTACGTAGGCAAGACCGGTGTAGAAAACAAGAGAGATTACACCTAAGCATCAAAGTTACTCAAATCTTATAAAGTGATACCAATCTAAAACTTTTTCTAACAACTTCATCTCAAGAAATTTTTTGAAAAATATTTCTAAGAGATTTCCTGTGCATATCTCAACAAATGAATCAGAATGTTCAAGTGAAAAAACAAATAGTTTTCCCTTTTAAAAAATTTAGATTAAAAGTATGAGAGTGATCATCATTTTTCACAGGATTTTGAAAAACTGATAGCTCCAAATCATCAACCCTCGCCCTAATGGATGAACCCATATCCTTCAATTCCCTTCATGTTAGTACAAAAGAATTTAAAAATTTAAATTAGGAGGAACCGGTTTATTCCTTAGAAATAACACTCAGACTGAGAGTTGCCTCTAAACCTTTTTTTCCTTCTTCCTATTAAACTCTGATTTGGAAGAGTTCTCCTTCATCTCTTGGGTTGTGAAATGTTTTATGTCATGCCCAATTTTTCCACACCTTTCACACTTTAATATTTTAAAGTCATTATTTGCAGATGACTCCTCATCATCATTAAATTATTCATATGTCAGAATTTTATCTTCTTTTTCTCTAACAATCTTCTGATCTTTTTCAAATTGTTTCAACTTCTCACAAAATTCACTAGTGACTATGGATTTATTAACTGTCTGACTTTTCTTCTCATATTAATTATGAGGAATTTAACTTGATAAAAAAACTCTATATTTTTCACCTTTGTGACCTTCTTGACTAGATCTTCCAAAGAATATAGTTAAATTCTGCATTGACTTTTTAGATAAAGTCTTGATCACAGACTTCTCTTTCTGATAATCTGATTTGATCTGCTCAGAATTTCACCCCCTTGAGTCATGCCTCCTCCTTGGTAGTGAAATGTTATACCAAAATGAATAAGATTTATGACCAAACACTCCACTACACTAATAGTATCCCTTGAACCTTGATCTTCTAGAGTGATAGAAATTTGTCTATGAAGATTGTAGTTGTTGCTTTTTCACAAACTGCGGATGTATCTACTTAGGAGGAAATCTTCTGGATGAATAAGTACATTCTTAATTTTTGAAAAATGTTTTCTCATTGGTTCTTTTGGGATAGTTAGATTCATACTTTCTTTTCATATTATTATCATTAGAAACACCAAATGTACATTGACACTCATTTGGTTTAGAATCAACCTTTTTCTCTGAAACCTTATTCTTAACAGATTTAGAAGATTCACCCATAATCTCAAAAACTTTGGTAAAGTCTTATTTCATATTATTCAACTCACTTTCAGCTACAAGATAGATAGATTACGTCTCAGATATTTCTTCCTCTCTCAAATAGTTTTTCTTCTAGATCATCCACCATCTTTTCAAATTCACCTAATTTCAAATGGTTTTTTTTATTCTCTTCAATAAATGCTAATTATTCCTTTTCAAGATATTCCATTCGAATAGTTTCAACTTTCCTTCTAACTCATCTATCTTCTTATTATTTTATCTTATCTCATTAAGACGAATCTCCTCTTTCTTGACATGTTCTTTATTCTCAGAGGACATCTTGTCAATTATTTCTTCAGTTTTTTTTCTTTTTTGAGTTACATATTGTCAACAAGAGTAGCTTCTAGAATTTTTTTTAACATCCATTACAAATTAGTTCTTTCATCACCTTCATCACCTTAAAATGAGTTTCTAGATTTCTTAGATTTATCCATAAATCACATTTGATTCGTAGAATATCTTCCATCTTCTAACTCACAACTTGATGATGTAAATTCATCTATTTCTCTACTCATTATATTTATCTTCTTTAAAGTAAACCTCTTCTTATGTTTCATCCACTTTCTTTTATGATACCTATTATACTCTTCATTTGATTTAGTATCGTCAACCTTCATCTTCTTCTTATACTTTTTCTATTTATGAGATTTCTAATCTTCACCATCAGATTTTGATTCAACCATTTTAATTGGTAAATTTATGAAAAAATGTCTGATTCCATTTCATCTGAAGAACTTGAGTAGTTTCTTGCCTTTTCCTTTCCATTTTTTATATCCTCAAAGGTCATCTCTTCCCTTTCATTTTTCTTAACTGTTGGTAATTTTCTCATTTCATAAGATATGAGTGTATTATGATGTTCATCCAATGATAGATCTTATATATCTTCCTGTGCTAAAATCGTTGAGTTGAATATATTTAGGAAATTTCTCAGAAGTTTTTTTCACAACAGTAGAATCATCCATCTTTTCTCCAAAACCTCTAATATTTCTGACTATTTCATTTACTCTTGATAAGTAGTCATCAATAAGTTTACTATCATACATTTTTATATCTTCAAACTTGATTCTCCAGATTTTCAACATGAATTCTCTAACTTTAATATTTCCTTAATAACTACTTCTCAGTTTACCCTAAATCTCCTTGATAGTTTAAAGACCCAATTACTTTAGTGTAAATTTTTTCATATAAAGCCATCAAGATTTCATTCTGAGCCTTCCCATAAATATCCATATTTCTTTTGTCAGTTTGAGTCATAGAAACATATTCATTAATAGAAGGGAAACCCACTGTTGCTACATCTCTCACTTCCAGGCCAAGTGATAAAAGGCAAGGAAGCATCCTATTCCTCGAACTATGACAGTTCATTCCATAAAAAGTAGGAACTCCTCAGCTGCTCACTGAATTCAAATTATCCATTTCTCAGAAAGTATTCTAGATCTACAGAGGGTGCCATTTTCTCTGATACCAATTTAAGTGTCCAAGGATCATGTAGTCACACTGAGAGAGGGAGGGGTGAATCAGGTGTGACTTGTTTTTTAAAACATATTTCCTTTTCTTAAACCCCTTCAAACCTTTGTCACCGGTTAAGATGAGTGGATCTAGCATGCAATTAATATTTCATGTGTAATTCTTCAAAATTCATGCATATATTTATAACATTGCACGACCTTCTAATTTTATGCATGCATTAAATCATGTGCATCAAAACACCTTTATAAAATGTATATAGGATAAGAAAATATACACTTCCTTCTTGTTCCTTCAAGTGATTTAATAATCACATGTGTATAAACATACACATGCATGCACACATGCAATGCATCTTCACTTCTCAAATATATGCACACACACTGATCAATCCTTTGCACACACACACACACTATCTTTTTTAACATCCCTTTACATGTGCAAGTGAATGGAAGCTTATGGATTGTGCCATTCTTTACATATGCACTGTCCACTTAGAATGCACAGAGTCATGTACACTACTTGCTCAATTGTGAACTCACCTACATGCAAACCTCATTATTAATATTCCTTCACGCAAGATACCCAGAGTATCCACTAAAACAGACAAATCAAATGTACAAAGTTCACTGTATACTATTATTATTTCATGCACGAACCCAATAAAATATGAACCTGGTGCAGGAAAGGTTTTCACAATGTAGTGTATGTTTACACTTTTCATGGAAACTCAAACTCTTCGCACAACAATGAGATACGTGGAACTTCATTCTTCGTGAAGTAGAATGATTGTGTCTAGAACAGGTCGTCTACACATAGCCTTTAAGACTTCATCATTTAAATGGAAGGTTCACAAATCCCTTTGTGAACCAGAAATTCATGGAACTCTTTCTCTCTCAAAAACAATCATTGGATGTGAGATAAATGCATACCATAGATGAACTAGGCATCGGTATTTATGGACATTTGGAATTACCTCGGAATCTTATGGAATCACTGAGATTAAATTCATCCTCAGCTTATTTGAACTCTACCATTATTCCACGGTTTCAAGAATCACCATCACGAATTTTAAATCTTATGTACAATAACAAAAACATGGTTTGTTCATCCTTGTATTATGCAAAAAAATGTGGATAAAATATTTCGGTCATATTTGGATTCTCAGAATGATGAATCGATGCTAGGAGAACATGGATTGAGCTTCGATCGATACTTCCATGGAGGCTTGATGTAAAATACTAGTGAGCGAGACTTCCTGGAGAAGAAAACATGCTGCATGGATATCAGACGACTCCAAATTCTGTTTGAGTAGATTTCATAGATCAAATCCCAGCAAGATGATCTGATGGCTATGATATTTCACTGAAAGGATTCAACGATCGAGATTGAATCTACGTTAAAAATTTGGTCCCCACATCAAAACACAGCAACTCGTTGTGCTCTATTATATTAGAAGTAGTGACATCCATGATTAAATCACTTATTTTCTCCCTCTTTGGCATCAACTTGTACTAGTTCTCTACGGGTGTGCTTTTGTGCCCACCTCCACCGCCGTGGCACCCCACATGGTGGTAGAGCCGCCACTGATCTACCTGACATGGGCATGCATATGTAATCTATCACCTCACAACGACTAACTGGGATTGAGATCAGCCACCCACACAATGGTGTGTGGTAATCCCTTGGTTGGCTGGTAGATGGCCCATATTTTGCGTATAAAGATCCTTTAAAAATTATTGAACCAAAATCCATATAATAAACAACTCAAAATAAAACACCACCAACTTCAAAAACACCTCATAAAAAATAAATCATTTTGCATGGAACTTCTTTGAATGTTGTAAACATTATGCATCCATTTTCACAAGTCTTTGGAACAAAATAACACTTCAACAATCGTCTGATTTAAAAACTTTAAACACATTCAAATTATCCACCGAAAACTCATTGACAACAAATTCAATTCACTGAACACTTTTACATGTCATAAAGACAAGCAGTTCAAAAGATGTGAATCCTAAAATAATCAATAACATGAAACATGTGAGAGTATCATAAGCATAAGACATAGATTTGTGACATACACATCCACATATATCATTTTGAATATGTACAAGTAGAAATAAGTTCACTTATTATGTTATGGACATGAAATCAATCCCTCATATTAACTTATGGACATGAACCCAATTCTACACATAACATTGTCAAAATTTAATCAAGTTCATGCATAACAACATAATAGTAAAGGTTTACTCCCAATAACAAAAAAATAATAGATCCATACACACCTGTTTCCCATTTTGGATCAGGAACTACTACAAATATGGGAAAGGGAAGCACCACCTTTTATCAACGCTAAGAAAAAAGCGCCGATAAAGGAACCCTTTATAAGCGCTAAAATTTTAGCGCTGATAAAGGAATTCTTTATGAGCACTTTTCTAGAACCGATAGAGAGATTATTTATCAACGTTAAAGTTTTAGTGCTTATAAATAGTACGCTTTATAAACGCAAAAAAAGTGCTGATAAAGAATTCCTTTATCAGCGCTTTTTTAGCGCTGATAAAACCATAGTCCCATATTTTATAAAATCGGGTGCACAGTATCCTCTATTTATTGTGCCCTCAAACCCTCGTGGTGTTGTACCCCTGCGACCACTCCCTTCCCCTCGATCTTCCCTTTGTCGGACCTCTGCCACTAGCCTTACCCCTTATCCTCCCCCTCGAACCCCTTCCATGGATCCTCCTCCCCAAAAACCCTACTTCTCATCCTCTCCGCTGGACCCTACTCCCCACGAACCCTACTCCTCCATTTCTCAACTGTGGCGGCTCCTCCCGTGCACCTCCCCCTATGGCGGCCGCACCTTCCCCTCTCGACGTAGCGCAGAGGGCTCCCTGACCACTAGGCGCTTCTTCTCTCCCTCCATCATGGATGCGATCTACTCTAGGTAAGTCTCCCACTCCTCCTTTTAGGTTTATTTTTGGTGGATAGGTTTTGTGAGAGTAGTTTTCATTAGGGTGATGTTTGGATTCTTCCCCATGATCACCACCCTTGGATTAGATGCTAACTAACATAGAGTTCTAACAATCTATGTCACAAAATAACACCCGTAATGGATTCTTATACTTGGTTAGCAGATGATTTGAACTAAATTATGACTTTTTTATGATTCCCCATGGGTCTTTATAATGTTTGGAACTAGAATTTATTTTTCACCATGTGTCATATGTATGAGGGTTTGATATTCTCGTGCAACCTCAAGCTAGATCTTATTATACGTGAATATTTTATTAATTTTGAGTGTTTTTTCCTCATCCTTCTGGTGGAGTGGGTTTATCTATACTGGGGAAAATGGTCTTTTTGTAAACCCCTTCATGAAAAAGAAGAGTTTTGATAGTACCCGCCTCATTATTAATTGGTTACACTTTTCAAGTGTCATGATGTGATAGTGATTGTGTTTATGGGGAAGGTTTTATTTATTATAGTGATCAGGACCCCTCATGTATAGAAAGTGTATCCAACCCTATGGATGTTAAGTTATATTTCCCTTAGTTGGTGATCATGGTTTTATGTGATGTGTGCAAGAAGAATACTTTTCTTCCCAATGAAAGTTGACAAATTCTAAAATGCTTCATAAGGGAGTCTTATGGTTAAATCTTGGTAAGGATATGGTGTATGCATCAACCCATATACTAGATATGACGAGTGTCTTTGTGAATTTATAGTGTTCTAAATTGAATCTCTCCTTGAGACGGTTCATAGTGGATCCTATAAGCCATTTAGGTTCATTTATTATTAAACCAAGATTCATGGAGTGGCTTCCAGTCTTCAATCTCTAGGGCCATAGAAGATGAGGAGATCAGAGTAGCGCATCCATGGAAAGGTGAATGGTATTCTTTGGAAAAGGACTTTGGGTTTAGATAGTGGTTTGAACTTGTGAGAAGTTTTATTTGGGTGGTTAATTCTTTTAAGGATTGTGGGATGTCTCTTGACTTCGATCTATGGTAAATTACACACATCTTTCTTTTATGCCAAGTATAATTTATGGGTGGTATCAACTTAGTGAACCTCTATGACCAGTTGTTCCTTGGTGCTAGTCTAGAAGGATTTTTCTTGAAAATGGGGAGACACCATGCACTTCATTCGGTAGATAGTGATTCTTCCCTAATACCTATTATGGGTATCAAGATTGTTATTTTGAATGGAGACTACTCTAGTAAAGAACTACCCATGGTGTGTCAAGCCAAGTGATTTTGGTTAAGTACACCTACACTATGGAGAACCCGATTACGTGATGGGGGATGAATTTATTCTCTGGAGATTGTAAATGTCTTTCACTTGGTTGGATTGTATTTAAGCTATTTTCATTAAATCCATTAATTTATGTTGATCAATTCATAGACCAACCTTTATTGGTTTGGGGGAATTCAACATGTAATACTAATCTTTGGATGACTATATTAGTAATCTATGAGTATTCTTATGGTTTGAGTTGATATCATAATCTTTTAAGGTTATGATCTTTTGGGATGTAGGGTTAGTAGCACCCACCCATAGTAGGTGTGTGATGGAAGTCTCATCTCAGGAGGCACTTTCATTCATAGGTACCTCAAGGATAGCCCATTACTCCAAGGAATATAATATTATTGTGATGGGTATAGACATATCACATTGCATTTTCCTTAACATTCATGCTACAGTCAGAGAGGTAGTCGACGAATAGCCTAGGAAGAGGAAGGAACATGAGAAAGGTGGTCTGTACAACACTAAAGTGATGGAGGACATCGAGAAGTATCATGAGGTGGATGGAACTTTGGTTTGATTCCACTAATACTACCCCAAATTAGACCACTCCTATATTGTGAAGTTAGTTGTTAGAATCTCAGATAGTTGTAGTCACTAGATTCTTTTTACCAGGAGGCTCCAGGAGTGTTTGGAGGTACGATCTATGTTTGTTATAATTTTCTTGTAGTACTATTAGAAATAGGAACAAGAAACTATTTTTCCTAATTTTTTCAATTATTTTATAAGTATATGGTAGGCGTTGGTAGAGCCCCATGTTAGTGAGGGAGAGTTATTGCATATTCTATAGATGTTCATGATAGAATTTATGTTCACTAACCTTAATTTTCTATTTCTTATGTTAATTTGGGTAACAAAACCTATGATATTTTACAACAATTTTGGATAAACCTAGGTTATTTGTTTCCCTCACGAACCCCTTTGTGTTTGGAAATGTATTCACTATATTAGTTTTCTCATCAAAATTGTATCCTTGTTTTCATTTTATTTGAGTTTGGTCACTAGTTTTGGGATGTTTATTGTGATTATTTGATTATGAATGAGGTGGATGGTAGGGGTGGTTAAAAGGATGTTTAATGTTTTTTTTCAAGGGTGTTGGGTGCTAGAACTATTGGTAAGGGGGTTGGAAAGTGTGTTGATTTTTATGGGGGGTCTATCCCGGTTCTGCTGATTTCCAAATCTTTATTGGAAATGGTTAGGCTCTAGTAATCTCTATTTTTATAAGGAAGTGGTTCTGTTCTACTATATTTGGAAGTCTTTTTTTTTGTATTTGAATCATAAATACTAATATTTTAGATTCAAATAGGATGGAGATGAATAAAGATTGGACGAATGCTAATCGTTTGACAATAGAGTATGAGAACAGAGTGAAAGAGTTCATCAAGTTTACAAAGGATCACGCAAAGGATTCTTCTCAAATCCTTTTTCTATGTTTATGTTGTTGTTATTATAGACTAATTAATCCATAGGAGTTGGAAGAACATTTTATATTTCATATAAGAGATTGGAGTTATAAATGTTGGAATAAACACAGAGAAAAAGCGAATGTAGCTACTGGCTGGGATAAAACTGCGTTTTATGGATCATCAAATATGAATACAAATATGGATAATGAAGAAGACCATATAGAGGATACGATTATAGATGTCAATGATGATGAATATCGTATTGAGGAAATGACAAAGATAGTTGAAGATAAACTCCGTGATTTCACAAAATTGTTTGAGAAGTTAAAGAGTTGTGCAAAGATGCCACCGTATGCTGGTTGCATTAAATATACAACATTGTCAGCTGTACTGAAGTTGTATAAATTGAAAGTAGGAAACAGATGGAGTGATGTCAGTTTTACGGAACTACTTGCTCTCTTTAATGACATGCTCCTAGAAGATAATGAGCTCCCAAATCGGACATATGAAGCTAAACGAATGCTACACTCGATGTGTATGATTTTTGAAAGAATACATGCATGGATGAAAGACTGTATAATATTTTTCAAGGAGAAAAAATCACTTATAGAATGCCCAAAGTGTGGTGCTTATTGATACAAGAAATATGAATCCATTTCTAGAAAATTTTTGTGGTACTTTCCAATCATTCTAAGGTTTAGGTGTCTATAGAGAAGTGAAGAAACTGGAAGACAATTGTCATGGAATGAATATAAAAGAAATAAAGATGGGAAATTATGTAACCCGGCCGACTCTCCTCAATGGAAAATAATTGATCATGAGTGTCCTAAATTTGGAAAAGAGCCAAGAAACCTTCATCTTGTATTATCTACAGATGGAGTGAATCCTTTTGGTTTTCAAACCAGCACTCATAGTACATGGCCTGTTATGTAGGTAAATTATAACTTTCCACCCTAATTATGTATGAAGCAGAAATTCATCATGTTATATATGCTTATATTAGGACCAAAACAACCAGGTAACAATATTGATGTTTATTTGTCTCCTTTGATCGAGGATTTGAAGTTATTGTGGGATTCATGTGTTATATTGTATGATGCTTATAAAAGTGAATACTTCACATTGAGAGCGATGTTGTATGGGATGATAAATGATTTCCCAGCTTATGGAAATTTGTCAGGCTATAGCATTAAAGGAACTCAAGGGTGTCCCTTGTGAAAAGAAGATACAAAATCAATTAGGTCGAAACATTCACTGAAATATGTGTTTCTAGGACATCGTAGATTTCTACCTTGTCATCATAAGTACCGATCTTGGACAAAATCATTCAATGGAAGTTCAAAACAATGCACAACACCGTCTCCACTAATAGGAGATCAGCTATTTGAGAAAGTAAATGATGTAAACACTGTTTTTGGTAAACCATTTTCGAAAAACCTTACGAAAATCGGTTTGAAAAAGAGATTAGTTTTTTTTGAATTACCATACTGGAATTGATTGTACGTCAGACATTTTCTCGATGTGATGCATGTGGAAAAACATGTATATGATGGTGTTATCAGAACATTTCTAAATACCGCTGAAAAAAAGGATGAAATTAAGGCAATGTTGGACATGGTTGACATTGGAATATAAGAAGAGTTGGCTCCCGTGAAGGGTAAAAATCTAATGTTTCTTCCTCCAGCTACTTACACTCTTTCCAGGGAGGAGAGATATCAATTTTAAAACTTCTTCAATGATGTAAAGGTTCTAGAGGGGTGTTCATCAAATATCAAGAACACTGTGTCAATGAACGATTAGAAGTTAAAAGGTTTGAAATCACATGACATTCATGTTTTGATGAAAGATTTAATTACTATAGCTTTGCGTTGCATTTTTCCCAAGAATGTTCGTCGTACGTTAACCAAACTTTGTTTCTTTTTCAAATCTATATGTAGCAAAGTTTTAGACCCGGTGAAATTGCCAACTATGGAAAGAGAAATTATCATCATATTATGTGAATTAGAAATGTTCTTCCCTCCAACATTCTTTGATATGATGGTTCATTTGATGCTTCACTTAGTGAGAGATATTCAACTTTGTGGTCCTGTGCACTATAGATGGATGTACCCCATTGAACAGTATATGAATATTTTGAAAGGGTATGCCAAAATTCGAAGTTGGCCAGAGGGTTGTATAGTGGAGAAATATATTGTTGAGGAAGCCATTGAATTCTATACCGAATACCTATCTAATGTGAAAATCATTGGTCTCACGAAATCTCGTAAAACTAGATGCATTGAGGGTGAGAGAATTTCTTGAAGAGATGTTGTGACAATCAATATTACAAATCGGGAGTAGGCTTACCATATGTTTTGCATAATAGTTGGGAGGTTGATCCATATATTGAAATCCACAAAGAAATTATTAGGCTGTTGAAACCATCAAGGGATGAAAAATGGATATCAAATACACATAATCACCAGTTTATAGGATGGTTTCAGGACCATATTTTTAAAAAGTTAGATGAAAATCTGAATTCAATTTCAGAACGACTTCGATGGCTAGCTTCCAGACCAAGTGTGTATGTATCATCTTACAATGGTTATGTAATTAATGGTTATACATTCTATATAGATGAACATGATGAAGATAGTACCATGAAAAATAGTGGAGTTACACTTGTGGATGAAGCGATGCATGTTTCTGGTAGTAAGGACATAAATCCAATTTATGAAAATATGTTATAATTTTCCATTATAAAACAAATATGAGAGTTGGATTATACGACATTACAGTTGCAAAATTTTCAATGCAAATGGGTTGATAACAATATTTATGTTACAATAGATGAATTGGGATTTGTGAAAGTTGATTTTAGTAAATAAGGGTACAAAGACTAATAGTTTATAATGGCATCACAAGAGGTACAAGTATTTTATGTTCCAAATCCCGCAAACCGAAAGCTGTCGATTGTTCTATTATCATCCAAAACCACTGAAGGGTCCAATGAAAATTCAATTGAGGATGATTCTTTCAGTGGTATGTTGCAATAATTTCGTAGCTGTCCCAATGTAGATGATGTTTTATATGTTAGAGGAGACCTCAATGAAGGGATTTGGATAATCGATAGAGGTGTCAAATCCCTTTATCCTTTGAAAAAAAGAAAGAGAGTTCAATAAATAGGTTATATTTTGTTTGTAATATAGATCTTGTTATCTCATGTTATTATCTTATCAGTACTAAATTTATATAATCTAAATTAACTGTTCAACCACTTTTGAAGATAATGACTTTTGCACATTCTGGTGATCCTAACCACGAGGATGAACAAGTCTCTCAAGCTATTGTTGTTGCTACTGCTGCGACTGCTCACAGTGTAGAACAACAACAAGTTTCTGAACCTGTTGCTGCTCATAGTGTTGAGGTCCAACAACCATCACACATATCATTTCTATCATTTCAGATGAACATATAGATGATGTTGATATCGATGAAATGGTCGGGTATGAAGGACCGACGTCGCAGAAAACACAGGTGTGTCGTAGTTTGACGGTGTTAGCCAAAGTTTTTAAGGTGAAAAACAAAGGCATAAAATTTGACATCGGATGGAATGCACAAGGCCAACATGTGAATCCCAACAAGGCTATGTTTAGTAGTTACATTGGAATTTCCACTCGGAAACACATTCCAATTGACAGAGATTCATGGAACCATGTTGTGTTCAGGCTGAAGGCTGTTATCTAGGAAGAAATTACGGTAACATTATTAATTTATTTCTTTAATTTACTAGAAAATAAAATAATGAAAAAGTTTCTTACTCTTCTCAATCTATTGAAGAGTACATTTATAGTAGATTATTCACACAATAATTAAGTACAACGTCTTGCAGGAAAGATTCATCGAGGTTTTCAAACTATTTTAATAAAATGTCACCTGAAATATAAAAAAGGTAAAATAAACCCGCACACACCCCTTGTCTACACTCACTTGATATCCCAAGAAGCATGGGATGCATTTATTGGCCACTATGGGGATGTGAAGTTTTAGGTACATTGTGGCTGATAATACGTTGTTTGTGGATACATGTATTCATCACTTTGATTGTCAATATTTCATTTATGAAACAACAACTCAGTATTGAAAATAAGGAACCTTCCTCAAAACCAACATACCCCTATCGTAAAGCAAGGATGGGGTATACATCACTAGAAATGAAAATGGTACGTATTTTAAATTTATAGTAATATTGTTAGGTTCCAAGAAACAACATCATAATTATCTTTATATATTTATATGTAGATTGATGTGTCTAAAACCAAAGAAACTTCCATCCCACATCATGTGCTATGGAAGGAGGCATGTGTGAATAAGGAAGGGAAGCTAGTAGATAAAAACACACAAAAGGTGTGGGAAATATGTGTAAGTATGACACGATAAAAATATTTTTTTAAATTGATTTTACATAAAAATATTTTGTTATTTTCATATATCTAATAGTCATAGGAATCAGCTACTCCTGTAGCGGATGCAGACCTATTATCGACGGCTTTGAAGCGGCCAGAACAATATGGTCATGTCAGAGGTGCGGGGTTTGGGGTGACACCCCAAGTATATTATGAGGAAAAAAACAAATGGATGATAGTGATGAAAAAAATGAAACAAATGAGCGAAAGACTAGCAACTCTTGAAGAACGATTTCAATGTTAGGGAGAGTTGCTAGAAAATTTTATGGGTGGGAAGAAAGGAGAAGACACAACTCAGGAACAACCAGCGCCTAAAGATCCTGCCCCACCCCCACCAGCTTTGAGGCGAGCCATTCCCCTCAAAGAACTCTCTTAGCCATGGTAATAAATATTCTAATAATTGTCCCCATGAAATGTGAATCAGACAAACACTGATACTTTTCCTATACTAATATTCTACAGAGTGATAATGAATATGATTTATATCTGTAAACACCCACCTATCACCTTGTAGTGAGGGCTACGGTGTTCAACATCCCAGAGGACAAGCTGCATAATAGACCACTTCCGAAAGATCATCTGAAAGTGATGATTACTGTAGCTCATGAGCCAAATGCAGAGCTACCTATTCCACTTGATGACGATGATATTCATACGGTCGAAAAGGATATTGGGACATTCATTGCATGGCCATCACAACATGTAAGTGTACATATGGACAAAGAGGTATTTATTTCCATTTTTTCAAGATAAACCTTTAACAATTAATGAAAAAAGGGTCTGAACCAATGAATGTTATTATAGACGGAGAAAGGGAATGGGGTGACAAGAAACGTCGACTTAAAAGCATATAAAGGATCGACCAAACGATCCCAAAGAGATACTGAAACCACAATAACACCACATGTTATCTATCCACATTTACTAGCATTGAAGACTCACGTGGATACGAAGCTAAGAGGTGGTAGTATTCATATAGTGGTTTTTGAAAAGAATATATATAGAGAGTAAATTCAAGATTTCATTGCTGCTGAAAATGTAAATGAGATCCTTGAATACGGTTGGCTAGGCGTCACAGTTGTAAATTTATATATGAGGTATGTTTTCATGAATTGATTTTCTAAAAGCTGATATAATGTGAAAATTATGACTAAATGCATTTTATATTATTGACAGATATATATATGAAAAACTTTGGAAGGAATTTTCCCATGAGAAAAAATTCGGACTTGTTAGTCCTCATACCACATCAACACAACTAAAAAAATTAGAGCCATCAAAAAAGGATGAAATAGTGAACGGCTTGCTGAAAACATTTGAAATCAAGATTACAGATGACATACTCTTCCTAATACCAACCATACGGGGGTAAAACTCTATGATTAAAGCTTATCAATTATATTTTTACTTCTTTTATTACTTATTCTTTTTTGTGTTTTTAGGGAACATTGGATGCTAATTGCGGTGAACTTGGATACTCCAAAGATTTATTTTCTAGATTCAATGCAAGGATATCCAACAAACCGACCACACATGATGGAGTTTGTGAATCTGTAAGACACAACATTCTACATTTTAGGTCTCAACATCAAGTAATATAATTTATATTATCTTTTAATGAGGATTATGTTATGATAGGGTAGTGTATCATTATCATCTAAAAAAAGGAATGAGGATGGGGGAAAATCATAAGGAGGCAATCAAGTACTACGTTTGGAAAAATATCAGGGTATATATAATAAAATTTCACTATCCAAACACATATCAACATAAGTTACTTATTCTCTTAATGATCAAATTTTGTGTAGTGTCCAAAACAAACAAATGATAATGATTGCAGTTATTATGTTTGTAAATTTATGAAAGAGATCGTTTTTCATCAACAAACTAGCATCCCTAAAGAGTTATTTTCAAAAACAACTACTATTTCATTTAAATTATTTATTAATGATTTATTTATATATTTTACAGTACTACTATGACTGTCGAAAAGCATCATACTCACAAGATGATATAGATTTTTTCAGAAATGAGTGGGCCACATACCTGATGGAAGATTATACACAAATAGCATGAAGATTTGACTTGGGGACACATACAATTGGACGTCATTTTTGAGAGGGATTAAGGGGATCAAAAGATGAAATTTTTTTGTATGTAAATGTTTGTAGGAAAATTGAAATTGGTATTAAATAAAACATCCTTTATCCAATGAGTCATTTTCTCATTTTAATAGATGAAATGCACCAGAAACATGCAAGAATGATGAACCACTTTTCTTTGGGATTTGGATAAGAAAAACCAGTAAAATATCCAAAATACCTTTATATCTATCTAAACACATTCATATTGTGTTGATACTTTAGGATAATGATCCATGGGTCATTTGCGATGTGTATGAGTCAACCCCACCTCAATCTAAGGCACGGTGTGGCCGATATCACTCAAAGTGTCTCTCTTTTGTTTAAAATGGACAGAATTTTAAGTGAAAACAACAACTAACATACGGAAATCAAAAAAAACATTTTTATTGTGTTGATACTTTAGGGGAATGATCCATGGGTCATTTGTTAAGTGTATGAGTCAACCCCACCTCAATCAGAGGCATGGTGTGGCCGGTATCACTCAAAGTCTCTCTTTTGTTTAAAATGGACAGAATTTTAAGTGAAAACAACAACTGACATACAAAACTCTGACAAAAAGCATTTTTATTGTGTTGATACTTTAGGGTAACGATCCATGGGTCATTTTTGATGTGTACGAGTCAACATCCCCTCAATACAAGGCATGGTGTGGTCGATATCACTCAAATTGAATCACTTTTGTTTAAAATGGATAGAATTTTAAGTGAAAACAACAACCGACGTACGAAAATCCAACCAAAAACATTAGGATTGTGTTGATACTTTAGGGGAACTATCCATGGGTAATTTTCGATGTGTAAGAGTCAACCTCACCTCAATACAAGGCACGGTGTAGCCGATATAACTCAAAGTATCTCTCTTTTTTTAAAATAGACATAATTCTAAGTGAAAACAACAACTGACGTACGAAAATCTGAACAAACGCATTCAGATTGTGTTGATACTTTAGAGGAACGATCCATGAGTCATTTTTGATGTGTATGAGTCAACCCTACCACAATCCGAGGCATGGGTTGGCCGGTATCACTCAAAGTGTCTCTCTTTTGTTTAAAATGGATGAAATTTTAAGTGAAAACAACAACTGACATACAAAAATCTGACCAAATGCATTTGGATTGTGTTAATACTTTAGGGGAATGATCCATGGGTAATTTGTGACATGTAAGAGTCAACCCATCCTCAATCTGAGGCACGGTGTGGTTGGTATCACTCAAAATGTCTCTCTTTGGTTTAAAATGGACATATTTTTAAGTGAAAACATCATCTAATGTATGTAAATCCAAAAAAACGTATTTGGATTGTGTTGATACTTTATTAGAATGATACATGGGTCATTTTTGACGTGTATGAGTCAACCCCAACCCAATCCAAGGCACGGTGTGGCCGATATAACTCAAAGTGTCTCTCTTTTGATTAAAATGGACAAAATTTTGAGTGAAAACAACAACTAACATATGAAAATCCAACCAAATGCTTTTGGATTGTGTTGATACATTAGGGTAACGATATATGGTTTATTTTTGACATGTATGAGTCATCCTCGCCTCAATACGATGTACAATGTGGTCGATATCACTCATAGTGTCTCTCTTTTGTTTAAAATGGACAAAATTTTAAGGGAAAACAAGAACTAACGTACGGAAATCCAATCAAATTCATTAATATTGTGTTTAAACATTATGAGAACAATCCATGGATCATTTTTGATTCATAAGAGTCAAAAATTCCTCAATATGAGGCATAGTGTGGCCGGTGTCACTCAAAGTGTTTCTCTTTTGTTTAAAATGGACAAAATTTTAAGTGAAAACAAAAACTGAAGTACATAACTCTGAAAAAATGCATTTAGATTGTGTTGATACTTTAGGGGAACGGTCCATGGGTCATTTTGGATGTGTACGAGTAAACCCCACCTCAATCTGAGGCACGTGGTGGCCAATATCACTCAAAGTGTCTCTCTTTTGTTTAAAATGGACAAATTTTTTTGTGAAAACAACAACTGACGTACGGAAATCTAACCAAAAACAGTCAAATTGTGTTGATACTTTAGGTGAATGATCCATGTGTCATTTTTGACGTGTAAAAGTCAACTCTACCTCAATCTGAGGCACTATGTGGCCGATATCTCTCAAAGTGTCTCTATTTTGTTTAAAATGGACATAATTTTATGTGAAAACAACAATTGACATACAGAAATCCAACCAAACGCATTAGGATTATGTTGATAATTTAGGAGAATGATCCATAGGTCATTTATGACATATAAGAGTCAACTCTGCCTCAATCTGAGGCATGGTGTGGCCGGTATCACTCAAAGTGTCTCTCTATTGTTTAAAATGGACAAAAGTTTAAGTGAAAACAACAACTGACATACGAAAATCTGACGAAATGCATTCATATTGTGTTGGTACTTTATATGAACGATACATTGGTCATTTGTGATGTGTACGAGTCAACCCCACCTCAATCCAAGGCATGGTGGGGTTGTTATCACCCAAAGTGTCTCTGTTTTGTTTAAAATGGGCAGAATTTTAAGTGAAAACAACAACTGACATACGTAAATCTGACCAAACACATTAGGATTGTTTTGATAATTTAGGGAAATGATACATGAGTCATTTTTGATGTTTATGAGTCAACTGACCCTCAATCCGAGGCACGGTGTGACCGGTATCACTGAAAGTGTCTCTCTTTTATTTAAAATGGACAAAATTTTAAGTGAAAACAACAACTAACATACAAAAATCTAACCAAAACCATTCGTATTGTATTGATACTTTAGGGTAATGATAAATGGGTCATTTGTGATGTGTAAGAGTCAACCTTTCTTCAATCCAAGGTACAGTGTGGTTGGTATCACTCAAAGTGTCTCTCTTTTGTTAAAAATGGACAGAATTTTAAGTGAAAACAACAACTGACGTACGGAAATCTGACCAAAAGCATTAGTATTGTGTTGATACTTTAGGATAACGATACATGGGTAATTTTTGATGTGTATGAGTCAACTCTGTCTCAATTTTAGGTACAGTGTGTCCGGTATCACTCAAAGTGTCTCTCCTTTGTTTAAAATGGACAAACATTTAAGTGAAAACAACAACTGACGTACGGAACTCTGACCAAACACATTTGGATTATGTTGATACTTTAGGGGAACGATCCATGGATCATGTTTCAGATGTACGAGTCAACCCCACCTCAATCTGATGCACGGTGTGGCTGGTATCACTCAAAGTGTCTCTCTTTTGTTTAAAATGGACAGAATTTTAAGTGAAAACAACAACTAACATACGGAAATCCAACCAAATGCATTCATATTGTGTTGATACTTTAGGAGAACAATTCATGGGTCATTTTTGATGTGTAAGAGTCAACCTCGCCTCAATCAGTGGTGCAGTGTGGCCGATATCACTCAAAGTGTCTCTCTTTTGTTTAAAATGGACAAAATTTTAAGTGAAAACAACAACTGACGTACGGAAATACAACCAAATGCATTCATATTGTGTTTATACTTTAGGGGAATGATCCATGGGTCATTAGTAACATGTACGAGTCAACCCTGCCTCAATTTGAGAAACGGCGTGGCCAGTATCACTCAAAGTGTCTCTCTTTTGTTTAAAATGGAGAGAATTTTAAGTGAAAACAACAACTGACATACGAAAATCCTACCAGACACATTCAGATTGTGTTGATAATTTAGGAGAATTGTCCATGGGTCATTTTTGATGTGTAAGAGTCAACCCTGCCTCAATCCAAGATACAGTATGACTGGTATCACTCAAAGTGTCTCTATTTTGTTTACAATGGATATAATTTTAAGTGAAAACAACAACTGACGTGCGGAAATCCAACCAAACACATTCGGATTCTGTTGATACTTTAGTAGAATGATCCATGGGTCATTTGTGACATGTACGAGTCAACCTCGCCTCAATCTGAGGCATGGTGTGACCGGTATCACTTAAAGTGTATTTTTTTTAAAAATGGACATAATTTTAAGTGAAGACAACAAGTGACATACAGAAATCCAACCAAACGCATTCGGATTGTTTTGATACTTTAGAAGAATGACCCGTGGGTCATTGTTTACATTTAAGAGTTAACCCACTGGACACCACCCCACCCCCCGGGACACCCCCTGGACAGCCCCCCACCACCCTCGACAACCCCCCACCCCCTGGACACCCACCAACCCCCTGGATGGTACCCCCACCCCTCCTAGACACCACCCCACCACCTAGACACCCCCAAAACCTGGACACCCCCACCCCCATGTACAACCACCCCCACCGCCTGGACACAACCCCACCCCCTTGGACAACCCCACCAACCCCCTTGACACCACCTACACCCTTGGACAACCCCACCAACCCCCTAGACCGCCCCCACCCCCTGGACACCCCCACCCCCTAGAAAGCCTCCCCAACCCCCTGGACACCACCCCACCCCCCTAGACACCCCCATGGACAGCCTCCCACCACCCTGGACAACCCCCACCCCCTGGACTCCCCCACCCCCTAGACACCCTACCCCTCCTAGACATCACCCCACCACCTGGACACCCCCACCCCCATGGATAGCCACCACCACCCCTGGACACCACCCCACCCCCTGGACACCCCCACCCCTCGAGACACCCCCACTCCCTGGAAAGCCCCCCAACCCCCTGGAAACCCCCACCCATGGACACCCCCATGGAAAACCCCCCTGGATAGCCCCCCTAGACACTCCCACCCCTTGGACACCCACCAATCCCCTGGACAGCACCCCCACCCCTCTTGGACACCACCCCACCACCTGGACACCCCCACCCCTAGACACCCCACCCCCTTGGACAACCACCCCAACCCTTGAACACCACACCAAGCCCCTTGGATAGCCCCACCAACCCCCTGTACCACCCCCACCCCCTAGACACCACCCCACCCCTCTACACCCCCACCCCCTGGAAATCCCCCCCAACACCCTGGACACCCCCACCTCCTGGAGACCCCCATGGACAACCCCCCCCCCCCCCCCAACACTGAACAACCCCCACCCCCTAGACACCCCACCATCCCCCTGGACAGCCCCCCACCCCTAGACGCCCCCAACCCTCCTCAACACCACCCCACCACTTGGACCCCCCATCCCCTGGACAACCCCACCCCCATGGACAGCCCCCACCACCCCCTGGACACCACCCCACCCCCTTAGATAGCCCGCAACCTCCTGGACCTCCCCCACCCCCTAGACACCCCTATCTCCCCGGACACCCCCATCCCCCCGGACACCCCCACCCCCCTGGACACCTCCTACCCCTCTTGGATAGCCACCCCAAACCCCTGAATAGCCCCCAACCCCTTGAATTCTGAATTGAATTATTTATGTATTTAATTAACTTATGAATTATGTGTTAATGGTGTATGGGTATACTTGTTGTAATTACCTTATGAATTATGTGTTAATTTGTTATGGGTATACTTGTTGATATGCTAATTTTTTTGCAGGTCTTGTTTTGGTGTGCTGCCGTAGAATTTTATGTTACAGCAGGCTGGGTATTTATCAGCACTAAAAAGGAACTGATAAAGAATCCATTTATCAGTTCTTTTTTAGCACTGATAAAGGTAGCCTTTATCATCACCTTTTTAGTGCTGATAAAGGATTCCTTTATCAGTGCTCTTTTAGCACAGATAAACGATACCTTTATCAGTGCTTTTTTAGCACTGAAAAAGGGACCCCCCCTTTATCAGCACTGAGCTTTGCAGTGCCTTTTTAGCACTATCAAAGCCCGTTTTGAGCGCTGATAAAGCCCGTTTTTGTAGCAGTGAGGAGACACCTATTTCCCATTGTGGATCAGGATACACCTATTTCCCAATTTGGATCTAGAAAAACCTTTTCTCCATTTTGGATCAATCCCATCGACTTATTTCCCATCATTATCACATTAGATATAAATCATTACCCAATTCATTAGAGGGAGATATATCTCCTACCTAACATATAATTAAATATTACATAAGTGTGACACAAGATCATGAACATTCATCATATCATAACCCATGAAATGAAATGATTATCATAAATATATCATCATATCATAACCTGTGGAAAATAGATAGGTTTCATAATCATTTCATCAAATCATAACCCATGAAAATAAATGGGTTTCATAATAATATAACGCATTAAAGAGAACCGGGTTAAATGAACATATAACATGTGAAAGAGAATAGTGTTTCATATAAATCACATCATCAAAACATAAACCATTCAGAGAAAGAATATGAATTGTACCCATGGATCATATCCCTATTTAGGAATGAGTAACACTAATAGATGTCATCATAGATGTAAAATAATTTTGAAACATCTATTAAAAACATTTTTTGAAAAAATTAGATTTTATTTAAAAAGTACTTTGAATAACCTTTTCTTTGAAAATGACCTTTTAAAAACATATAAAGGAAGATTTGAAAATAATTTAAACCAATTCATGAACATAAAAAACTTTTGAAAAACTTTTTCTTTGAAAATAACTTTGAAAACTTATAAAATAATCATTGAAATAATTTAAATCCTTTTTGATTGAAAATAACCTTTTGAAAACTTATAAAGAAAGCCTGAAAACATTTTGAAAACATTTTATGTGAATTTTTTTTTAAAACTTATAAAGGAAGACTGAAAATATTTTAAAAACCTTTTAAAAACATAAACACATTTAAAAATTTTTTCCTTGAAAATTATATTAAATTATTATTTAAAAAAATTTGAAAACATTTTTAGGAGACATTTTTTTGAATAAAATAGAATTCTAAGCAAAGAGATAAATAAATTCATATTTTCTTGAAAATATTCTCTTAATTATCATAAGTACCAAAGAGTATAAAATTGTACCATGAATTTAAGATATCATGAATAACCATAGGATAAGAAAATTCATGATAATTTTTTAGAGATGGATAATAATATTTCATTAATATAATCATAATCATAAATAATCCTGATAAACAATGAGATTGTAGAAATAAAATCTTACCACCTTAAAAACATTGAATCATAATACCCATAAAATAATAAAATTATATGAAGCTTAAAATAACATTAAATAATGTAGATTCATGAAATAAAATGTTATATGGAATTATATACAACTCGTAAAAGAATATAGGTGCACAAAAAAACATCTATCTCAAAGAAGGAAAATCGAGACAAAATTACCTTACCGATTTGGTAACTTTTGAATAATAAAACACTACGAAATAGAAATAATAAAATGGACATGTAAATAACCATACATTCAAGTATAATAATAAAATAATACATTCATCGGTTGTATATACACCACACAGAAGAAACAATGGGTGAATAAGTCATAAGTCTCACAAAAATAAATGCGAGAAAAGAAATCACTTTAGTACTTGAGTAACTTTTGAATAATGAGATTCATGAAAGAATAATATAAATTGAAACTTTAAATATCATTAAATATATTAAATTAATTATATAACAAGTAATGGGTAATTATATACACCACACAATAAGAATAAGTGGTGAATATATCATATATCTCACATAAATAAATTTAATATGAGGAAACTCTTACCTTAAGTCTCAACTTTACTCATACACATTCAAACCCCCTGTATAATAAAAATAATTTTATTATACATCTACCAAAAAACCATATTATTATATATAATACCATATATAATTTTATTATGACTTTATATTACACTTTTATTAATAAATCCATGTTAAAGTTACATTTTAGGCAATAACCCCTTAATTTTTTGCATGTGTTTTGATTTGTTATATTTTTGGTCCTCTTTATTATATCATGATTTAATTTCCTCAAGAATGATAAACATTATATAAATTTAATATATATTCAGTATATATTTATTTATAATTATCTATAAATTATATTAATATGAAATGGAATACACCATTCAGGGAGAAGGTAGGTTGTACGTACGCATGAACGTTGTTTCCATTTTCTTATCGTATTGAAAGAAAGAATGTAAATGTAATATATATTTACATATATATTATAATTTTTTAATAATTATTATTTCATATATATTATATAAATTTACTAAATCCATCCATAATACATTCCATGTAATGTGTGAATGAATCACATCACTTTAAGGAGGCGTTAGTCCACACGTCAACAAACAAAGTTACCATATTCCCAAAAAATTGAAATCATGAATGTATGTGTTATATAATAATTAAATACTAATAAATAAATCATAAATATAATATATTTCATATAAAAATAGTAATTCCATCATTATTCCCAACCTTGAGATGTGTTAATGGAATAACAAAAGACATCAGTTCACGAGGCGATAGTCTATCATACATGCAAACAATGATTACATATACCATTTGATGGAAGTGTGTATAGGTTTAGATATAAAACTTAACCTAAAATAATATTATTATATTTAGGATACTGATTTTATTATATAATAATGTAATAATAATATTTTAAGGGGTGGAGAAAGAAATAAAACAAATGTTCTTATTGAAGAATGTTACCTCTTCTTTGGGTAATTCCTTTTTGTTTGCACCAAAAGACTAACTTGGTTTGTTTTATTCCAAAATTGAGGATTATAGGATGATATTAGGGAATGTGAGAGATTATTTATTCAGGTTTTTTATGATCAAAAGGTTTTTATTGGTGTTAAGAAGTGAGGGGGGAGAGTTCCCTTTTATAGTGGAGGAGGGGTGATGTTCTTGTAAATATAAAAAGGTAAACAATATTGAGAGCTCTCCCATAAATAATTTTCCTCCAATAATGGTACATTTTTTATACAAGGGATTATCTAGTCGAAATATTTCCACCCAATTTATTTAGTACATGTTTCAAGGTTATTTTCACCCTTATGTTAATGTTTAACAACTAAGTAAACTCGTTTTTACCTTAATCACTGTAATTTTTTTAATTATTTTCACTAATATTTTTGCTAAAAAAACTCAGTTTGAATTAATATAAATTATAAATTATTATTTTTCCAAATTATAAAAATATAATTAGGATAAACGAATTTAAAATTAATCCTACAGACGGGACGTTATAACGACTTTTTAAAGTGAAAATGTTCAATGTTTTAAATGTTTTTATATCAAATTTCTATGTGAAATTAATTACAATGAACAAAAATTTATTTATATATGTATAATATATCTAAATATAATTTAAAACCGATTTAAAATATAATTTAAATATATTAATAAATTAGATAAAAATTCATTTTTCTATTAAAATTCAGTGTTTTCACTATTCATCAAAAATGAAACTTCTTATAAAAATACCAAAAAAAATAATGCAAAGTAAATATTGCTATTAAAATTTAGAAAATGAAATTTATTTTTTCAAATAAATATTATAAAGTTTCAAAAATTAGTTTTAAAAGAAGTCTTCCATTAAAAGGTGGTAAAATTTCTTTTAGAAGAATACCACTTTTTATGCCTAAAACTGAATTTATTCTTAGTTTATGACTATAAAACTTATTTTATGAATGTTAAAACATTTTGTTTAATTTATAATATATAAATTTCATAAATATGTATAACTAATAGTGATTAAATTAATTTTTAATCTAAAACACCTTTGTTATCATAAAAAGAGTTTTTTTCATAAAAACACTTCCTTTATATTCAATTGGTTTTTATTTTCATTTATATTTAATTGATAACCAAATAATTCATTTTATAAACATGTTTAAACCATAGTTTCATAATTTAGTTAATCTTATTCCTATCTACCATTCTAATGGCTTACTGATTACTATACCAATATTTTAATAATATTAATAGTATATTATAGTTCGATGAAACTTGGTCTTGTGTGTAGTGAAAGCTATCAAACAAACTCAACATTGAGTATGAAACATTATAAACATAGTTTTGCATGTAAAGAAAGCTAAGATCATTATTACATGTGATGTAATATAATATTGGTGTTGTGTGTAATGAACGCTTAACTTGGTGTTACGTTTAATGAATGCTTAACTCGATGTAGTTTGTAATATAGGACATCAAAGAATTATAATTTATTTGAAAAAAATTAAATCATAAAAACCTAGGTTGTTACATTATACCCCCATTAAAAATGAATTTATCACTCTAAATTCATCTGGTTCATCAATTTTTTAATACTTGAAGGTTACTTTCAAAGTAACCCACATAACACAAATGAGTACTATAACTTCATTTAGAAAGAGAAAATTGTAAACTTAAAATTTACCCAAATAAACTCATAACTATGTTTCTAAATATGATAACATAGGTGTAAAGTGAAAACATGGAAATTGAAGAGAAATATAAGTATCATGTTCTGTTGTAGATTGATAGGGGACATGGCCATGAGGAAGTTAACGATCATAAATCCATAAAACAAAGCTGCTTGAAAAAGGTCATTGATATCATAAAAAATGATGATAATGAGACAACATTTTATTTAAAGTCCCTTTTCCAAAATTTTAATAATTTAAATGAGGATGTATAATTATATGGTTTAATTCCATTATATATGAACTATACACCCTATGGATGTGTCTTGACCAATTTATACTTCATCTCCTACTCTAGAAATGATGGTTATTTTTTATGCCTGAAGTACTAAAGAATCATATGATCTATAATTATAATGATAAGTAATTCCATCTTTCTTGAGTTATCATCACAAAAAAAATGCTTATCACAGGTTATCCAATATGCATAAATCCTCATATAGAGAGATAATACTTTAATCTCTGAACCCTCATCCGAAATTTAACTTAAATCATTCCATAAATGGTAAACCTTGAAACCATTTTGAAAGATAAAAATATAAAACTTTAGAAAAAAATGGAACTAAAATTTTCAAATCCATATTAACATTTATCCCCCATATATCATAAAGTATCTCTTGTTTGTCACATACCAAACATGTGAATACATTCATCATGTACTCTATTGAAACATGGTAATAACTTGAATTTCCATAAATCCTTATAGAAAACATGCATGATTACTCATTCCAAAGATTATTGGATATATTCCTTAAATCCAAAAAACTTGAAAACTTCATCAATGATATCATAAACAACTTTTTAAACAAATCCTTTATCAGTTATGAGGTTATAAATACTATCCATTTTACATTATCCATATCATGTTCTATTTATCCATAATCAATATCATTTTCTCATACTCAAGAACTTGTTAAGGGTTACCTTACCTTAATGAAACCATTCCATTAAATCAATTTTCTTGGTCATCTGTGTCATTTGACATATTCTTGAAAATACTTAAAGAAAACTTCTACTAACAATCCTTATATATTTTATGAATAGTATAATTAATCCTTAAATTCAAATACATTAATACTTGGATCATTCCACCACTTTATTAAGACATTAACATAGCTTAATTGTCTAATTACTTAATATTACTTTCCCAAAAATATGAAACAAAAATCATGTCTAATTAATTTAATCATGCTTCTAAAAAATATTTTTAGAAATAAACATACCTTTCATATGTCACTCATGGTCTCTTTATCATTAGTAGAATAACCATTACTCTTACAACCTTCCATAATACCCGCATGATATTTCCCCTAAGACATTGATTTTCATAATTCCCATACTTTACACATTTAAATCATTATACATTCAATGATACCTTAGGGAGTACATTATTCACATCCATTGAATTAACTGAAATTTTTATTTTCCACTTGTAGTTACTTTCTTTGTGTCCTTTTATTAAAAACATCTTTTTATTCCCATAAGAAATCCACTTGTAGTATCAAGACAATGATGCAATTTCTTAGAAACCACTATATCAATCCTTCACCAAAATTCTAGGAAATTTTTTTAATCTTTTACTCATCCTTAGACTTGTCCTTAGAGAAAACGTTATAAATATCTATAGAAATATTTATAGGGATCTCACTAATGTTTTTCCATCATAGTTTCAAAAGGTTGAATACAAATTTCCTTTGATACCAATTATAATGACCTAAGGCTTAAAATACATGGATATTACATATTTTAGATGAATATTAATTTCATTATACAAACATGAGCATAAGGACCATACTAGAATAGTGCCTTTGGAAACATAGAACACATTCTTCTAATATGAAGAAATATCTTCAATTTATCCAGTAAATATCATCCCCTTTAGAACTCCTGCATAAATAATTTATTTATAACTTAGGGAAAGGAAACATAAGAAATGGCGATATCAGAAAATTAGTAAGGGAATAGGATCTAGTATTTTCTAAAGCCAATATCATATCTTCATTGAAACCTTACATTTTCTCTTGGTTCACCCCAAGAACTTCTTCCCCACGAAGTCATGTGTTTTGTTTTGGCCTTCGAATTCAGTTTCCCTTAGAGTCTCATGTTTCTTGTGTGACCCTCTATTTTGGCCCAAGGAGGAGTTGTTGATCAACTGTTGTTCCAAGTATGGATTTCATTAATATCTATTAACTTCATATCATGCTGGGTGGGTATCTAAATGTTTCCTTATGAAGATGTAAGAATCCTAAATTAACATAGATAATTGAATCTTTTAAATATCAATATAAAGTGACTGAGGAAAAGTGATGCATGATTTTTTATTATTATTATTGATATTATCATTTGTATTAGCTATATGCCTTATGAAAATCATGGTCATTGGTGGTCTCTATTTGTGCACCTATATGGATTGTGGATTACTTTTTTAAACTTGAAAATTTGACTAATCACATATACCCAATTAAATAAATGGATGACCCAAGATTGAAATTGTTCGGTGATCATCCCGAAATATTAAAAGTGGAATTAAAGAATGAGTGATGATAAACATGAATACACTATAAGTTTTTGGTGTGGATGTATGTTGTGTGTGGTTCTGTTCTTCCTTGTGTCTTGTGCTAATAATGTGGTGTTGTGTTTGGGGGCATAGTTGTGTTTATTAGGTGGTACAGGTGGTGTAATGGAATTTCAGGTTGAGATATTGGTTGATTGTGTAATGGATGAACTTTCTATGCAGTGGGACTATATATTGGATATTTTATGGTTGTTAGGGCATGGTATTTTTATACAAAAGGGCTTCCAATGGTTTTGTTTTTGGGGATATGGATTTTTATGACTATTGTGAGTGTGTGTGGATATGTAGTGGGGCTGCCGAGCATGGTTGTGATGAGGTGTGTTGTGGGGTTTATCTGTAAGTTAAGGGTTTTATTGTTGATAGAAAGGATTGGTCGGAATGAGTTTAAAGAATAATAATGGTATTGGTTGTCTTGGGTGCTATGTGGTGAGGAAGTGTGAAGGGGTGTTTTCTCATAGTTTTCTTCCTCAGTTTGGCTTGGTTGTGATGCTAGTCATTTTCTGTGGTTGTTAGTTTCCCATGTAGGGATAAAATAACTGGTAAATTCTTAATAACATCAAAAATTATTGGGTGTTAAGTGGATTTATTTTATCTAATTCATAAGTGATCTTCGTTAATTCTGATACGTTCATTTAGAAGTAGCAGCAAAGTTGGTAGTATCATTGGGTGATTGTTTTCTTAGAAAACCCAGAGGTTTGGATGAGTGATTGATACCTGTGTGTGTGTGTGTGCGTCATTAGTTCTTTTTTATTTCTATATACATCCCACCTATGTTGAGCACTACATGCAAACACTCCCATTGTTATGGGGGAGGGTGTCTTTCCCAAGAATCTTGGTGGGAGAATAGATGGTTGGCCACCCACTCTTCCTTTCTCCCTCTTCCAAGCAGTGATAGCCCAAGATTCTTCATGTAGGTTGTGGTTTGTGAGGCCCGAGTGTGTGTGGGTGTGTTTTACTTCCCAGGTGTCTTCGGGATGAGGTGTGTTGTACTTCCCAGGTGACTTTGAGATGAGATGTGTTGTGGTTCCCATGTGTCTACAGGATGTGTTGTGGTTTGTTTCCTAGGTGTCTACAGGCAGGATGAGATGTGGTTGTGAGGCCTAGGTATCTGCAGGAGGGATGTGGGTTGGTATGTTCATAAGAGGTGGGAGCCCTGAGAAATTTTTCATTAGGGTGTGAGAGAAGCTAATTAGTGGGAAAGTGGTGTGGGGTACCCTATCATCGATGTGCTTACTACCTTAATTAATTTGACTTGCGTTATTTAATGAGTGTTCCTTAGTAAGGTTGGGGTGGATATTATACCTTTTTAGGTACTTTTGATTTTCTGTTGTTTTTCTCATAGGGGCATTAGTATGCTTCCCCCACTTTTGAAAAAGAGACTTTGTCTTTTCTTTCTGAGTATACTTGTATGCTTACCCTACATATATAAAACTGTTTTTAGGTTACTAGGGATATTAAATGGACCATTATGGACTGTACTATCTCGAGTGTTGGGGAGAGTTTTTATGTCACTTCTTAGCTTTTATTTTGGTATTTTACTTTGGAGACTCTTTATTTTGTATCAGTTACATTTTGAAACATGAATATGGGATGGATTTTAGATTTATTCTATATATATATATCTGTGTGTGTCTTGGAGTTTTTTTTTGGTTGATAGATCTTATCTCCTAATCTTGGTTATTATAAAAAGGGTAATACCTCCCATTATTGTGAGATTTATATACCCTTTGGTGTTATTCACCACCCCAGTGCCTACTAGAGGCAGGACTCGGGGGTCATTATATCTCTTTCTTCTTTTCTACCTCAAGAGGGTTATCTTTAGAGGGAGGGCATGATGAAAGAATGGTATCAGAGCTGATGGTTGAGATATAGAAGGGGGTTTAGAGTTAGGCATAGTGAGGATTGCATGGGTTTGTATGGAAACAATGTTAGGTGATCTTGGTGTGTAACATAGGCCGAGGAAGACCGGTTAGGACATGGGATTTTAGGGGGGCCCATGATCTAATGTAAGGAATATGAGCTTACCGAACAACCAAGTGAGGCTAAAACATTTCTAGGGTAAAGAACCTAGGAAAGGTACATGCATTATAATGACTTTTGTTCTTGTTTTTCTTGTGAATTTTTTGTAGTTTATAATAAATCATTAGTTAAAATAATTTCTAAATAAAATTTAATACTAATCAGTCTTAGGAGTTCCTTGTTTACTCTTTTAGATATGTCACTCAGTCATCATTCATGTGCGGTGTAGGACGTGGAGGCCCAGAAGGCTAACCTGGTTGACTGGTAGAGGGTCGGTCCTATGGAGAAATATGATCAGTGGTAGAAGACACTTTGTCCCTTCTAGTGGAAGACTCTATGGAAGTACGAAGGAAACATTTCAAATATAGATATGGAGAGTTTACTTGAGGAGTTTGTGATCGCCTTTATCTTGATTCAGTCTTCGATGGAGTACTATGTTCCTCTGGTAGTAATCCAAATGTGGGGGGTTGCATGTTAGTGGTGGATGCTTTGCCTAGGGGAGATGAAGGAGACTGATGTTCTGTGGGTCGATTTTGAGATGGAGTTACGGGAAGAATTCCTTTCTTCGACCATGAAGGATGAAAAGAGGTAGGAGTTACTATTCCTATGGCAGGGGAGTATGTTAGTACGAGAGTTGGGGATCAAGTTAAATGATCTTCTTTACATTGATCTAGATATCTTTCCGGATGAGGAGTCTCAACCAAGATGCTTAGAGGATGCACTCCATCCTTCTCTCAAGTATGAAGTTACTCCCTTCACCTTAACAACATTCATAGAGGTATAGAAGAAGGATGATGTAGTTGAGAGGATTAAATCATCAGGAGTTCTACCATAAGAGGGGAACCAAAATAGTTCTTTGAAGGGAAAGGCTACCAATGTCATGTCTCAGGCACCATGGCCTTTGAGGTTTCGATCAGCATGGATTCGACCACAGTAGTTTTTGTTTCGACCTTCTAGTCCTCGTGCTTATCCTGAGGGTATGGGTCCAGTGTGTTTTATTTTTGGAGTTCATGGGAAGCTTTAGATTTAGTTCCCAATTACCATTTGATCTTGTTATAGTGGAGGTTGGAAGGTTCAATGCCTTCTTCAGTAGAAGTTTCCAGCCATGATTTTTCAGTAGCAGTGAAAGCAGGCTCCTGCTCTACTAAGGGGAGACGGAGTAGGTAGAGGCCGAACTTATGGAATTTCTAAGGGACCATGAACCAAGTGTTGTTGAGGATGTAATATCTCATGTTTTTTAATGTATCATTTTTAAATATTATATGGAATTATTTCAAGACTAGACCTTTCGATGGCGTGCGATTCCGAGGCCCAAAGTGCCCGGAATAAATGTTTGAAATAAATTAAACTTTAAACAGAAAGCATGATCAGTTTTCCTGAAAAAGTGTAATAACTTTTAAATGAGTGCCTGGATCAAAAATATGAAGAAACCATTTCATTTATAGTAGTGACTTTTCCTTAGGCAAGGCCTAACATCGATCAGTGCAGGTCGGCTGTAAAAGTTAGTTTTTGGACCTTTAAAGGAAATAAAATAAATTGGAAATTAGTTTATTTAAAATGTTTTCTTTTTTTACAGTTACCTAATTCCTCCCCTTTAAATATATGCTTATAAAAATTTCACAGGGTTAGCCGCATAACCCTAAGAATTTATAATTTTCCGTTGGATCTTTGGAGGAGAACCCGTTGGCGGACGATGACGACACGATCGATCGATGCATCCCAGATTCGACGAACCTCACCAATGAACATGACATAACAATACTTCTTCAACCAAATTGAGGTAGGGGTTTTTATTTCAATTCTTCTTTTCCTCATTCTTAAATTAAACTATGAACACGAATCAACCCACAAACAGGGTGACCCGCAGATTGTGCGTTTTTGTGGGAGGGTGTCAATTTCCTTTTCTTTTGGTGTTTTTTATTTGGTAATTGATTTTATGATGATATTTGGTTTGTGATTTTGATTCACCAATTAAAAATATTAACGTTAGTGGATCGATGTCGTCACGAACGATGGCAGAGGTGCGTTCCTCCTTTGTTTATTGATTTTCTTCCCCCTTTTCAATGCCATGTTCTTTGTGTTCTTCATGGGGTTATAAACAACGGATCATTGAACATTCGTTACACAATGTAACGATCCCAAAATGGAGCTCCAACATCATGATGACCCATCAGAGGTGTGACAACGATGGTGGCAGACGAATCAGAACGGTTCAGGATTTCTCATTTTTTGATCATTCTTCATGTGAGAGAATCAAAACGTGTTTTCATGGATGATCAGAGGCCCGAAACCTATGGAATTGGCTTCGTGATGTCTGTGAAACCTAAAACATTGAGTTTCATGGAGATCGGATGGCCAGATCGAAGATCAGAGCATCACAGGAGGCACACCAATGAAGAACAGTGATTCTAGAAATTCCTAAAGAACACAGCATGTATCTTGAAGAATAAGCCATGTGGGACATGCTCAGTGGTGAATAGGGTTCCACGATGAACGAAGAGATGACATGGTGTGTTCTCCTAAGAACATGGTGTGTGGGTCCTTACGCGGTACTCGCCCTGTATCTCAGACAATACACAGATACGGGGTGGAGTACACGGTCGTGTACTCTACCACACAGCCAGACCAAGCTGGATTCATGGGTTACCCCATGTACCAGTTACAGGTTTTTTAACACACAGGTTGAAGTCATGTATGGGCACATGGCTATCATACATGGAGTCCTCCCAGGATAGAGTAACATTGTGTGTCACTCTCTTACATGTCGTGTATACCTTCTTCTACACGATAAGCCTTGCAACACAAGTCGTTGTACACGGATAGTACCCAGGGTTAGAGGACACTGTGTGTGACCCTTCTACACACTGTGTAATTTTTAGTACATGGATTGATCCTCTTGTCCACCATTCCTTGGACTATTTTTGTTTGGTTTAGTTCCCCTTTTTCTCATTCCCCTAAATCTCAAGTATTGTTTCCATCCATAGGAGTATGATCCCTTCAGCAGGCATTTCTGAGATAGAGTCAGGTATCCCTCTAAGAGGCCCAAAGAAAGATCCTATATACATTCTTGACCCTAGGTAGAGTCAGTTATCGACATTACTACTCCAACAGGATGTCGATCCTCTATGAAGTAGGTGAATATGGATGAGTCACGGTATTCTCCAAGGCCCTGGAAGTGATCCTCGTATGTGTATCATGATATTTCCCACTTAGGAGTGTGTTCTCCTAGAATGAGTGTATGTATCCCTCATGGATTTTCCTGAAAAAAAATACTTCTCAGACAAATGGCATTAGAGTTATCAGACTCGTGGAGTGAGTTCTCCCAGATGAGTTCTTCAAGGAACATTAGAACTGAATCCCTAGCGTGGGTATGTGGTTGTGTGACTTGTCTCTAGAATACGGGTCTAGGTTTTGAGTATATCTAGATTTTGTTACTCTTTCTATATGCTCAGTCGACATATATTGTGTAGAGATGATTGTGCCTTTAATTCATGTATTGCTTTGTGGTTTTTGGGGTCCTGTACAGAGTATTGTTATAATCACCACTGCACAGGCTTTTCTTGCACGTGTCGTGTCTTGTGAATATGAGTGGCCTTTTTATGGAGTCTAGGGCAGACCAGGACCAGACTGACCTTTCTGAGTTCCCTACTGGCCGTGGTGCTCCTATGGCTATGATCAGAAGTCCTAGTACCTCTTTGTGTTTATATGTTGGACTTTGTATTTTTCAGACTCTTATTTTTGGTGGGATTGTATTCTGGCCCAGTTTAGTTTCCATACTTTACTTTTGTTGTACTCTGCTGGTTGGATTTAGTTGTATGCATGCATTTTGTTCCTTAGTGGTTTTTACATTTCAATATTTTTGGGCTTGGAGATGTGTGTGTGTGTGTGTGTCTAGGTACTTAGGCAATGCTCTCATGTTAGTGATATGCCTACTCGGTTCTAGTCCACATCCTTTGGACTATTGGTGGTGGGATTGGGGAGTCGTAGCACGGGCCCCACTAGGTCGTGTCATGATAAAGGAGGTGGCTGATAGTAGAGGGTAAGAGGATCTGGGTGTGGTTATTTTCATGCTGCAGAGGCAGCAGTTCCAGCAAGGTTATAGATAATTCAAGGTATGATCAGTTTTTTTAGTACTCTTCCTTGTAATTTGTTTGATTTAGGAGTTTTTCCCTCCTTCATTACACCCTCTCTAGACCATTTTTGGGACTATAAATAGATATACTTTCTATGTCCCTGGTGTTGAGTACACCATATGGAGATCAGACTAGATTTTTTTATGTTTTCTGGGGATGTAGACCGATGTTGGGGCCACATCAATCCAGTGGGGATCTCGTCTTCCTATATATTCATCCATACGATGTCATCATTAGCATCGATTGGTTGTTTTCCACACATTATGTCATCAAATTCTTCTAGAGGAGAGTCATGTTTTCAGACATGGATGGAAAATATGTGGCTTTTTTTGGTGAGTGGAGTTTTCAGGTGGGCAGTCGGTGTGTCGAGCCTCCTCATTCCTTATTGGCCGAGATGTTAGTGGAATCAGTGGAGGTTCCCAGTGTTTTTAGGTAATTCTTGGATGTTTTACCTGATGATTTTGTGACTCTAACCCCTCAAAAATATGTTGATTTTGGGATAGACTTATATCCAGGTGCTCATCCGATTTCGATGGCTTCTTATTGGATGGAACCTTTTTATTTGTGGGAGCTGCATATTTAGATTGAAAATTTGATGAATAAGGGATTTATCTGGCTCAGTTTATCATCATGATGTGCTCTAGTCTTGTTCAAAAATAATGAATATGGTGGTCTAAGGTTGTGCATAGACTATTGGAGGTTGAATCAGGTTATGGTCAAGAACCCTTACCCACTTCTGAGGATAAATGATCTTCTCGACCAGATGAGGGGAGAAATTTGGTTCTCTAAGATTGATCTATGGTCTGGATATCACCGGTTGAGATTGAAGGAGGGTGACATCTTAAAGGCTGCTTTCAGATGCAGGTATGGGCACTTCGAGTTCATGCTCATGCCATTCGGTGTTACGAACTCACTATCTGTGTTCATGGGGCTCATGAAATTTTTCTTCCATGATTTCCTGCATCTTTTTTTCATCTTGTTCATCAATGGCATGCCGATCTACCCGAAGTCATAGGAGGACCATAATGAGCATCTCAAAACTATCTTGTAGGTTCTACAATGCCACCAACTCTTTGGGAAGTTTTCCTAGTGTATGTTTTGTACATTATTGGTGCACATAATTGGACTTGTGGTGTCTTAGAAGGGGACATCAGGGGGCCCATCTAAGGTCAAGGTAGTTACTTATTGGGTAGCACCCAATAATGTGGTGAAAGTTCACAGATTTCTTGGACTTGAGGGATATTACTGGATATTTATACCTGGTTTCTCTTGATTTGTAGCTCCATTGATGGATTTAAATAGGAAAGACTAGGACTTTGTATGGAGTGAGCAGTGTTAGGTAGCATTTATCTATCTGAAGTGGAGGTTTCTCAGTTTTTCAGTGCTCTGGTTACCAAAGGAAGGGGTGATGTTTGAGGTATTATGTGATGCTTCCCATATAGTCTTGGGAAGTGTGTTAATGCAGCAATGGGGAGTGATCTCTTATGGGTCTAGGAAGTTATTTCCCCATGAATGTAACTATGCCAACCATTATTTGGATCTAGCAGCAGTCGTGTTTGCACTTAAGTTGTGCCGTAATTACCACATTGGGGATCATTTTGTGGTCTTCATGGATCACAAGATCTTAAGGCATATCTTCTCCCAATGATATTTAAACTTGTGATATCGTAGGTGGATGGAGTTTCACTAGGACTACCACTTAGAGATCTATTACACCTCAGGTAAGGGGGACATTTTGGCTGATTCTTTGAACAAGAAGTCATAGAGAGAGGTAGTTTGAGAATCTACAGACGCTTGGAAAGTGATGGAGGAGTTGGGTGCTTTGCACTGAGATGTGGGAATGGATGATTATAAAGTTTTTCTATTTTATAAGGTAGTGTAGTCATCTCTGATGTAGAAGGTTTAGGAGTATCAGTGGGGAAACTCAGAGATATAGCTGATGTGTGATCTCATTTATCATGATGATGCTCTGAAGGGGTGGTTAGAGGATGTTTAGAATCATATGTTGTTCTATGGGAAGTTGTTTGTACCAGTGGAAATGCATGAGGGGGTTCTCAGTGAGTTTCATATAGAACACTTGGAGGTACAACTAGGAGTTTCGAAGATGTACCATGGTTTAAGGGGGTAGCTTTGGTGGCCCAGGATAAAGTGGGTAGTGGAGGTGTTTGTGGAAAGGTGTCAAGTGTGCCAGCAGGTGAAGGATAATGAGCATGTTCCCAGTGGTTTTTTGTATCCCTTACATGTCCCCGAGTGTAAGTGGGATGACATATCAATAGATTTTTTCACAGTTCTACCTAGTGCTCAGGGATCCTGTGACGCTATCTTGGTAGTAATGGATTGGCTAACAAAATCGGGTCACTTCTTAGAAATTAAGGAGTTGGGCGCAGTGGATTCCTTGGAAAAACGTTTGTGGATGAGTTAGTACATATTCATGGGGTTCTGAGGTCCATTATCTCAGACCGGGATGTGCGGTTTAACTCATGAGTCTGGAGAGGGATACATCATGCTTTTAGCACTTAGTTACACCCCATCACTACTTTTCACCGTTAGACCTATGGGAAGACAGAGCGGATCATCTAGACATTAGAGGATATGTTGCGGGCATGTGTTCTGGACTTTGTAGGATCATGGGTATGACACTTTCCCTTGTCTGAGTTTTCTTATAATAATAAATATCACTCCACCATTGTCATGTACCCGTTTCAAGCCTTGTACAAAAGACTGTGAAATTCACCATTGTGCTAGACAGAGGATGGGGAAACAACTGTTCTTGGGTCAGGGGTGGTTCAAATCATGACGGAGAAATTCCAGCTTGTGCATGAGAGAATTAAGGAAGCTCAAGACTAGAAGAATTCATATGTCAATCATAGGAGGAGTCCCCAGGAGTTCAAGGTTGGAGACCATGTGTTCTTGAAGGTCTCCCCTTGGCATGGGAAGTGTAGGTTTGGTAGAGAAAGAAAAATGTTTCAAAGTTTCATCAAATCCTTCAAGGTGTTAAGGTGAGTTGTTGAGGTGTTATACTAGTTGGCATTTCCACCAAATATGGGGAGGATCCATGATGTCTTCCATGTATCCCATCTTCGCCGGTATCTACACGATGACTCCCACGTCATTAACTGGGAATATTTGGATATTGAGGATGACACAACATTCATGGAGCGGTCAGTGTAGATCTCGAATCATCAGTATAAGGTGTTGTACGAACATAACATTCCCTTGGTTCATGTGTCTTGGAGTCGTGGTGGCCTAGAGGAGAGTACTTGGGAGTGAGAGGTGCAGATATGTGCCCATTACCCAGGGTTGTTTTGATTTTTACTTGTGTTCTTTTTTTATGATGTAATTATCAAACCTTGTTTATACGATGATTTATTTACTTGTTTTAAAATTTGTGATAAATTCCTGACCGTGGGTAGGGGGGACCTGATTCTTAATCAAGACACATTAATTGAGATGAGAATAAACTTGTGTGAGAGAGTCAGTGCCTCCAGAGCAGATAATATCTTGGTATGGATGGAGGAATTCCTTAATTCATGTGTTTGAAAAGTTTGTGTTTGTGTAGGGTATCCTGTGGTTGTTTGGGTAAGCAATTTCAAAGGAGGTGTTCTTGGATTTCAAGGTTTCACTTAACCTTTGGGACCAACAGGGTGGTTTTTCCTTGATAGATATCTCACAAGGTGGTTGTTCGAACCCCACTTTCTTCTAGGTTTGGTTTTGAATTCTTGAGGGTGAGAATCATTTGAGATGTATATGATGTAATTTCTTGGACCTCTCTGGTCTATTAATTTTTCAAATTATAGTGTTTGGGGTGTTCTGGGAGGCAACGATAGCTCATTTCAATAATTTCCAAAAAAATCCAGTTTTTCCATCGGTGGGTCGCATCGATGACTTGGTGTCAGTGGGTCACGTCGGTGACACAACATCAATAGGTTGGGAAATGGTAGATCGGGAATCAGTATATCCAGCATTATTATGTCGGGCGTTGGTAGGTAGAGCATCGGTAGGTTGTGTGTCAATGACTTGCTTTTGGTGGGTTTCATCGGTGACTCACTATCAGTAGGTGGCATCAGGGAGTTGTTGTTGGTAGGTCACGTCGATGAGTAACTATTGTTGAGTAGCATCAGTGAGTTGTGTTGGTGGATCAAATCTGTGACTCCCATTGGTGACTCAATCATAGTTTACTTGCATCAGTGACACGCACCAATGACTTGTGTTAGTGACTCGGTCATCAGTGACTCGCATCGGTGACTCATCCATCAGTGAATCAATTTTATTTTTTCCAGTTTCACCTCTATTACATTTTATTTGACGTAAAATTAGTTACCTATCATATTTAAGTGGTTTTAAATCCATTTTTAAGTCTATGAATCATGTCATAAATTCCTAAGGTTCAGGGGGATTTGAAATAGTCAAACCACATAATCTTGATCATGATACAACTTTTAATGGCTTTTGAAACCATTATCCCATTGATATAGGATCTTGCCTATTATAAAGATTATATCCTCTCTTACTTTGAACCTTTCATTTTATCTTGGTGTTCCATAAGCCTTTCTTCCTCGTGGATTTGTGTGTTATGTTGTGGCCTTCAGATTTAGTTTTCCTTGGAGTCTTCTACTACTTGTGTGACCCTCTGATTTGGCGCAAGGAGGAGTTGTTGATTGACTATTGTTCCAAGTAGGGATTTACTTCATCTCTCTTTACTTCGTATCATTTGGGTGGGTATACAAATGTTTCCTTGTGAAGATAGAAGAATACATAGTTAACAAATATAATTGAATATGTTAAATATCAATATATAAGGGATATGGAAAAGTGATGCATGCTTATATTTTATTATTATTGATATTATGATTTGTATTTGTTGTATGCCTTCTGAAAATCATGGTCGTTGGGGGTCTCAATTTGTGCACCTGTATGGATTGTCGATTACTACTGTAATCTTGGAAATTTGACTAATCACGTATACCCAGTTAAATAAATGGATTCCCCAGAATCGAACTTGTTCTATGATCACCCTATAATAATAAAAGTGGAATTAAAGAACAAGTGATACTAAACCTGAATACGCTTTGAGTGTTTGGTACGGTTGTGTGCTATGTGTGATTCTATTCAGCCTTGTGTCTTGTACTGATCATGTGGTGTTGGGACTGGGGGTGTGGTTGTGTGTATGAGGGGGTACTGGTGGTGAAATGGAATCTCAAATTGAGATATTGGTTGATTGTGGAATGGATGAACTTGTTATTCTATGGGACTGCATCTGGGTTGTGTTATGGTTGTTAGGGTGTGGTATGTTTATGCAGCGAGGTTGTTGATGGTTGTGTTTGGGGGGGGAGATGTATTTTTATGGATTTGGTGAGTGTGGTGTGGATATGTAGTGGGGATACTGAGCATGGTTGTGATGAGGTTTTTTTTGGGGTTTACATATAAGTTGGGGGGTTTTCTTGTTGAGAGAAGGGATAGGGCCACATGACTTTGAAGAATGATAATGGAAGCGCTTGGCTTGGGTTCTAAGTGAGGAGGAAGTCTAAAGTGGTGTTTTTTCATTGTTTTCTTCCTCTATTTATCTTGGTTGTGAGGCTGGTCATGTGTAGTGGTTGTTAGTTTCATGGGTAAGGATGTAATAACTGGTAAATGATTAATAAAGTCAAAATGATTGAGTATTTAGTGGATTTATTTTATAAAATTTATAAGTGACCTTCGTTTGTTCTGATACATGAATTTAGAAGTAGCATAAAAGTTGGTAGAATCATAGGGTGATTGTTTTCTTAGAAAATCCATAGGTTGGGTTGAGTGTTTGGTACCTATATATATCTATATTTCTTTGTTATTTTTATACTCACCCCACTGTTGTTGAGCACTACATGTCAAACACCACCATTTTTATGGGGGAGGGTGTCTTTCCCAAACATCCTAGTGGAAGGATGGATGGATAGCCATATAATCTTCCATGTTCCCTCTTCTAGGCGATGATAGCATAAGATTCTTCAGGTAGGTTTTGTTTTGTGAGTCACATACGTGTGCTGGTGATTTGTACTTCCTAGGTGTCTTTGGGATGAGGTGTGTTGTACTTCCCAGTTGTATTCGGGATGAGATGTGTTGTGGTTTCTAGGTGTCTTTGGGATGTGGTGTGATTTGGGGCTCAGGTGTCTATAGGTGGGATGTGGGTTGGTATGTTCAGAAGAGGTGGGAGTTCCATGACATTTTCTGTTAGGGTGTGAGAGTGGCTAATTAGTGGGAAACTGGTGTCAGGTACCATATCATTGATGTCACTACTAACATACTTTACTTGAATTGAGTTTTTTTGTGAGTGTAACTTGGTGAGGATGGGGTGGATAGTATACCTGGTTATGTGCTTTTGAGTTTCTGTTGTTTTTCTCATAGGGGTATTAGTATGTTTCCCCCACTTTTGCACAAGAGACTTTGGATTTACCTACTGAGTATACTTATATGCTCACCCTATGTATATAAAAATATTTTCATTTTTCTAGTGATATTATGTGGACCGTGATATACTTTACTATCTCGGGTGTTGGGGACAACTAGTGTGTCACTGTTGAGCTTTTATTTTTTTATTTTACTTTGGAGACTCTTTCTTTTGTATCAGTTTCATTTTGAAACATGCATGTGGGATGGATTTTGTCTTTCATATATATATATATATCTGTGTGTGTGTGTGTGTGTGTGTTGGATTTTTTTTGTGGTTGATACATCTTATATCCTGATCTTGATTACCATAAATAGTGTAATGCCTCCCATTTTTGTTATATTTATATACCCTTGGTGTTGTTCGCCACCCCAGGGCCTACTAGAGGCGGGACTCAGGGGTCATTATCTCTCTTCCTTCATTGTTATCTCAGGAGGGGTATCTTTGGAGGGAGGGGGTCATGATAGAATGGTATCAGAGCTAATGGTCAAGATATAGAATGGAGTTTCGAGTTAGGCATAATGAGGATTTCATTGGTTGGTAGGGAAATAGTGTTAGGTGATCTTGGTGTGTGATATAGGCTAGGGAATACAGGCTAGGACATGGGATTTTAGGGGCCCTATGATTCAATACAAGGACTCTGAGCTTACCAAATGACCAAGTGAGGCTACACCATTTGAATGGTAGAGACCTTAAGAAATTTACATGCATCATAATGACTTTTGTTCTTGTTTGTCTTGGGAATTTTGGGAATTTAAAATAAATTGTGGGTTAAAATGATTTCTAAATAAAATTCTATACTACTCAGTCTTAGGAGTTCCCTATTTAATCTTTCATCTATGGAACACGGTCATCATCCACATTCAGTGAAGGCAGTGGAGGCCTAGCAAGCTGGCCCAGTTGATCGGCGTATGGTCAATCCTCTGGAGAAAGATGATCAGTGGAATAAGACACTTCGTGCTTTCAAGTGGCAGACTCTGGGAAAGTAAAAAAGGTAGAATTTTAGATACAGAGATGAATATTTGGATTGAAGATCTGGTGATCACCTTTAGCTTAATCTAGGCTCCGATAGAGTACTGGGTTCCTCTGGCAGTAAGATAGATATGGGGAGCTATGTGTTAGTGATGTATGCTCTACTTGGGTAAGAGGAAGGAGACCAATGTTCTTTGGTTCGATTTTGAGATAGATATCCGAGAAGAATTCTTTTCTAAGAACATAAAGGCCAAAATAGGAAGGAATTACTCTACCTTCACTAGGGGAGTATGTTGGTATAGGTGTTGGGGATCAAGTTCAAGGATCTCCTTCACTTTTATCTGAATCTCTTTCCCGAGGAGGAGTTTTTGGTGAGATGCTTAGAGGAGGCACTCCTTCCTTCTCTCCAATATGTGGTTACTCCCTTCATCTTACCAATATGCTTAGAGTTATAGAAGAAGGCCGAGGTAGTTGAGAGGATTCACTCATGATGAGGTCTACTATGATAGGGGATCTAGTAGGGTTATTCGGAGAGCAAGGCTACCCACAGCAGGTCTCAGGCACCATCACCTTTGAGGTTTTGACCATCAGGGAGTCGACCTCAGCATTTTCCATTTTGGTCTTCTGGTCTTCGTGCATATCCTACAGGCTTAGGGCTGATGTGTTTTATCTATGGAGTTTCTGGGAACCTTCAGAGTCAGTTCCTGATGACCATCTGAGCACATTATGGTGGAGGTAGGAAGGTTTAGCACCCGTCTCAGTAGCAGTTGTAGTCCATGTCGTTTCAGCAGTTGGGATAGTAGGACCCTGCTCCATTGAGGTGAGATGGAGTAGGTGGAGTCTAACCTTAGATAATTCCTCAGGGGCCTTAACCTGAGCATATTTGGGGATGTGGTCGATATCATAGTGGAAGAGAATCTGGTCATGGTCAGTTGTACATCATAGAGGTAGCAGTTTCAACAGGGACGAAGATCGTTCGAGGTACGATCAGTTTGTTCAGTACTCTTGATTTTGATTTTTTTTATTTAGAAGATTCTCAATCCTTTGTTTCATATACTTTATCCCATTTTTTGGGACTATAAATATAGATACTTTCCATTACCTTGGTGTTGAGTACATCATTCAGAGTTCAGACCATCTTTTTTGATGTTTTATAGGGATGTAGACTGATGTTGGGGCCGCATCAGTCCATTGGGGATCTCTTCTTTCTACATATGCAGCCATAAAATTTCATCCTTGGCATAAAATGGTTTTTTTTGCATGATTTCATAAAATTATTCTAGATGAGAGATATGTTTTTATACATGGATGTCCAGGGTGTGAATTTCATTGGCAAGCAAAGTTGTCAAGTGGGTAGCCAACATATGGAGCCTCTTCTTTCCTTGTTCGCTGACCTGTTAGTGGAATTAGTGGATATTGAGATGGTGGAGGTTCCCAACATTTTTAGGGAGTTATTGGATGTTTTCACCAAGTATTTTTTGACTCTACCCTCTTTTCATGATGTTGAGTTCGTGATAGACTTACATCCTGATGATCATCCAATTTTGATGGATCCTTATCAGATGGTACCTTCTGAGTTGTGGGAATTGCAGATTCATATTGACGACTTAATGAATAAGGGATTTATCTATCCTAGTGTCTTTTCATGGGGTGCTCTAGTCTTGTTCACAAAGAAAGAATATGGTGGTCTTAGTATGTTTATAGACTAATGGAGGTTGAATCAGGTTACAGTCAATAACTTTTACCCCCTTTCGAGGATAGATGATCTTTTCGATCAGCTGAGGGGAGAAAGTTGGTTCTATAAGATAGATTTATGGTCTATATATCACCAATTTAGAGTGAAGGAGGGTGAAATCCTGAAGACTTCTTTCAGGTGCAGTTATGGGCACTTCGAGTTCATGGTCATGCAATTCGGTGTTACGAACGCATCAGCCGTGTTCATGGGGCTCATGAACTCTATCTTCCGTGAGTTCCTAGACCAGTCCATCATCGTGTTCATAGATGACATCCTAATATAATTGAAGTTAGAGTAGGATCATATTGAGAATCTCAGAACTATCTTATAGGTTCTTTGAAACCACCATCTCTATGGGAATTTGTCGAATTGTATGTTTTGGACATTAGAGGTTCACTTCCTTGGACATGTATTGTCTCAATAGGGGATATCATTGGAACTATCAAAGGTAGAGGAAGTTGTTTCATGGGTAGCACCCAAGAATGAGGTGTAAGTTCACAACTTTATTGGTCTGGTGGGATATTACTAGATATTTGTACCATATTTCTCTCGAGTTGTAGCTCCATTGACGGAATTGACCAGGAAAGACCAGGCCTTTGTGTGGAGTGATCAGTGTCATGAATAATTCATCTATCTAAAGGTAAAGTTGGTCAATTCTCTAGTGCTTTGGTTACCAGATGAAGGGGTGATGTTCAAGGTATTATGTTATGCTTCCCATATGGGATTTGGATGCATGCTGATGCAGCAATAGAAAGTGATCTCTTATGGGTCTAGGTAGTTACATCCCCATGAATGTAACTATGCCAACCATGATCTAGAGATAACAGCAATCATGTTTGTGCTGAAGTTGTGGAGACATTACCTTATTTGGGATCATTTTGTGGTCTTCATGGATCAAAAGAGATTGCGGTATATCATCTCCCAGTGAGATCTGAACTTGTGAAAGTGGAGGTGGATGGGGTTTATCTAGGAATATGACTTTAATATATCTTACACCTTAGGGAGGGGGAACATCATGGATGGTTCTTTAAGTAAGAATTCACAAAGAGAGGTAGTTCATGAATCTAAAGACGCTTGGAATGTGATGGAGGAGTTGGTTTCCTTGCACTTAGATGTCGGAACAGATGGTTCCAGAGGTTATCTATTTTTGATGGAAGTCCATTCATCTCTCATGCAGAAAGTGGAGAAGTCTTAGTGGTGAGACTTAGATATAGAGGTGATTTGTGGTTGTGTTGATGAGTATTCTACTCTGGATGGGTGGTCGGAGGATGGTTAGAATCAGATGTTATTCTGTGGGAAGCTGTTTTCCCAGTGGAAATGTGTGATGGATTTCTCGATGATTTTAAAATCTCACCCTTGGGGGTACACCCTAGGAGTTTCTAAGATGTTCCATGGATTAGGGGATCCATTTTGGTGGCCTTAGATGAAGTGGGAAGTAGAGTTTGTGGCATGAATCTTAGTGTGCCAACATGTGAAGGTTGAGCACCATGTTACCTGTGGTTTGTTTCATCCCTTAGATTTCCCCGAGTGGAAGTGGGATGACATATCAATGGATTTATCTATAGGTATACCCATAGCTCAGGGAGGCTGTGATGATATCTATGTAGTAGTGGATCAGCTGATGAAATTGGCACACTTTTTAGCAATTAAAGAGTCGAGTGTAGTCGATGCCTTATCAAAAAGGTATGTGGATGAGGTAGTGTGGCTGCATGGGGTTTTGATGTCCATAATCTCTAATTGGGATTCATGGTTTACCTCACAAGTCTGGAGAGGGTTATAGCATGCTTTTGGCACTTAGTTATGCCTTAGCACTACTTTTCACCATAAAACCCATGGGCAGAAAGAGCAGACCATTCAAACACTAGATGATATGTTGTGGGAGTGTGTTTTAAACTTTGGAGGATCGTGGGTATGACACTTTCCCTTGGTTTAGTTTTCTTAAAATAATATATATCACTCCACCATTTTAATGGAATCAATTGAATCATTTTATGGAAGACCATTTTGTTCACCTTTGTGCTGGACAGAGGTTAGGGAAATAGCTTTTCTTGGGCCGGATGTGGTGCAATAAATGACAGTGAAATTTCAGCTTGTAAATGAGAGGATGAAGGCATATTAGGAACGACATAAGTCATATTCCAATTATAGGAGGAGGCCCTTATAGTTTGAGGTTTGGGACCACATTTTCTTGAAGGTCTCCCCTCGGTGTGGGCAGCAGAGGTTTAGCAGAGGAAGCAAGCTTTCTCTAAGGTTAATCAGACCCTTCGAGGTGTTGGGGCGAGTTGGGGAGGTATAATACTAGTTGGAATTGACACCATAGATGGAGAGTATCCATGACATATTCCACATCTCCCAGCTTTGATGGGAAATACACGATGATTACCATGTCATTGACTGGGGAGAGTTGGATATAGGGGAAGACCCAACATGTGTGGAGCATCCAGTGGAGATCTAGGATCATTAGGAGAAGATAATTTATGGATGGACCATTCCCTTGGTTCACGTGTTGTGAAGGTATGGTGGCTCGGAGGAGAGTACTTGGGAGTGAGAGGCACATATGTGTGCCCAGTACCTGGATCTATTTTGAGTTTTACTAGTGTTCTTTGTTTATGATGTAATGCTCGAACCTTGTTTATAAGATGAGTTATTTCCTTGTTCTAAAATGTGTGATAAATTCCTGACCATGAAGAGAGGAGGACCTGATTCCTAATCAAGACGCATTAATTGAGATGTGATTAAACCCGTGTGGGTGATTCAGTGCTACCTAGAGTGGATAGTGTCTTGATATGGAGGAAGTAATTACCTAATTCATGTGTCTCAATTGTTGGGGCTTGTGTGGGGTATCTTGTGGTTATTTAGGTTAGCAATGTCAGAGTATGTTTTCTTGGATGTCTAGGTTTCACTCCACCTTTGGGACAAACATGGTGGTTTTTCCTTGAGAGGAATCTCACGGGGTAGTTGTTTGGACCCCTCTTTATTCTAGGTTTGGTTTTGAATTATTAAGGGTGATAATGGTTTGAGAGGTATCTGATGTAATGGTTCGGACCTCTACGGTCCATTACTTTTTTAAATTACAGTGTTTGGGGTGTTCTGGGAGGCAAAGGTAGATGATTTCAAGAGTATTCCAAAATTAAAGTTTTTTAATCAGGGGGTCACATTGGTGGATCAACGTCGATGGGTCGCATTGGTGACTTAGCATCGGTGGGTCACATTGGTGAACAACATCAGTATGTTGGGCATCTATAGGTTGGGCATCGGTAGGTCGACCATCGGTAGGTCAATCATCGGTAGTTAGGGTGTCAGTGACTCGATGTCGGTGGGCCGCATCAGTGACTCGTTATCGGTAGGTGGCATCGGTGAGTCGTTATCGGTAGGTCATGCCAATGAGTCTATATTGGTGAGTGGATTCGGTGAGTCATGTTGGTGTCTCATGTTGGTCCCTCAGCCATCATTGACTCACATCGGTGACTCAGTCATTGATGATTCATTTCAAAAAAAAATCAATTTTTCTAGTTTCACCCCTCTAACATTTTATTTGATGTGAAATGAGTTACCTATCATATTTAAGAAGTTTTAAAGATGTTTCAAAGGATATGAATCATATCTTAAATTCCTAAGGTTTAGGGGGATTTGAAAAAGTCAAACTATGTAATCTTGATCATGATACGACTTTTAATGGATTTTGAAACCATTCTCCCATTGATATAGGATCTATCCTTTTCTAAAGATGAGATCCTCTATTCCTTGAACCCTTCCATTTTATCTTGGTGTTCCTCGAGCACTTCTTCCTTGTGGATTCATGTTTTGTGTTTTAGCCTTTGGATTCAGTTTCCCTTGGAGTCTCATTCTACTTGTGAGGCCCTCTATTTTGGCACAAGGAGGAGTTGTTAATCGGTTGTTGTTCCACTAGGGATTCCCTTCGTCTCTCTTAACTATGTATTGTGCAGGGTGGGTATAAGAATGTTTCCTTGTAAAGATGTAATAATCCAAAATTAATAAAGATAATTGAATCTATTAAATATCAGTGTACAGGGGATGGGAAAAAGTTATGTATGCTTTTGTTTTATTATTATTGATATTATGATTTTTATTAGATTTATGCCTTCTGAAAATCAGTGTTATTGGTGGTCACAATTTTCACACTTGTATGGCTTGTGGATTACTCCTTTAAACTTAGAAATCTAACTAATCACATATACCCAGTTAAATAAATGGATTACCTGGGATTGAACATGTTCTCGGATCACCCCTGAATAATAAAATTGGAATTAAAGAATGAGTGATTCTAAACCTGAATACATTTTGATTGTTTGGTGTGGTTTTGCGTTGTGTGTGGTTCTATTCGGACTTGTTTCTTGGGCTGATCATGTGGTGTTGTGGCTGGGGGTGAAGCTATGTTTATGAGGTGGTATGGGTGGTGTAATAGTATCTCAAGTTGAGATATTGGTTGATTGTGGAATGGATCAACTTGTTATGCAGTGGTATTGTATATGGGCTATGTTATGGTTGTGGGGGCATGGTATGTATATGTAGTTGGGCTACCTATGGTTGTGTTTGGGGGGAGATGGATGTTTATGTATGTGGTGAGTGTGGTGTGGATATGTAGTGGGTCTATCGAGCTTGGTTTTGAGGAGGTGTGTTGTGGGTTTTAGCTATAAGTTGGGGGTTTTCTTGTTAAGAGAAAGAAAAGGGTAGATTGACTTTGGATAATGATAATGGTAGTGGTTGGATTGGGTTCTAAGTGGGGAGGAAGCGTGAAGGGGTGTTTTCTCATAGTTTTCTTCATCTTTTCGGCTTGGTTGTGAGGTTGGTCGTGTGCTATGGTTGTTATTTTCCTGGGTAGTTATGGAATAACTGGTAAATGATTAATAACAGCAAAATGATTGGGTGTTGAGAAGATTTCTTTTATCGAATTTAGAGGTGACCGCTGTTCGTTCTGATACGTTCATTTAGAATTAGCAGCAAATCTTGAAGTATCATAATGTTATTTTTTTCTTGGAAAACCCATAGGATTAGATGAGTGTTTGGTACTTATATATATTTAGTTTCTTGTGATTTATATATGCACCCCACCCATGTTGGGAACTATGTGCCTAAAATCCCCATTTTTATGGGGGAGGGTGTCTTTCCCAAACTTCCTAATGAGAGGATAGATGGCTGGCCACCCACTCTTCCCTGACCCTTCTTCTAGGTAGTGATAGCCCAAGATTCTTCAGGAAGGTTGTGGTTCGTGATGCCTAGGTTTGTGTGGTTGAGTTGTACTTCCCAGGTGTCTTTGGGGTGAGCTGTGTTGTACTTCCCATGTATCTTTGGGATGAGATGTGTTGTGATTCCAAGGTGTCTCCAAGATGTGGTGTGGTGTGTGGCCCAAGTGTTTATGGGTGGATGATATGTTCTTGTGAGGCCTAGGTGTCTATAGGTGGGATGTGGGTTGGTATGTTTGAATGAGGTGGGATCACCAGGATGTTTTCTATTCGGGTGTGAGAGTGGCTAATCAGTGGGAAAGTGGTGTAGGGTACCCAATCATCGATGTGCTTACTACATTAGTTTACTTGAATTTTGTAATTTGGTGATCACGACTTGGTGAGGTTGGGGTGGATAGTATACCATGTCATGTTCTTTTGAGTTTATACTATTTTTCTCATAGGGGAATTAGTATGATTCCCCCACTTGTGCATGAGAGACTTTGGCTTTTCCTACTGAGTATACTTGTATGCTCACCCTATATATATAAAACTTTTTTAGGTTTTGATAGATATTACATAGACCATGATAGACTATTCTAGCTCGGGTGTTGGGGATAGTTGTTGTGTCATTCATTAGATTTTATTTTGGTATTTTTCTTTGGTGACCCTTTCTTTTGTATCAGTTACATTTTGAAACATGCATGTGGGAAGGATTTTGGATTTCTTCTATATATATGTCTTGGAGTTGTTTTGTGGTTGATAAATCTTATCTCCCAATCTTGGTAATGATAAAAAGTGTAATGCCTCCCATTTTTGTGATAATTATATACCCTTGGTGCTAGTCACCACCCCAGGGACCTACTGGAGGTGGGACTCGGGGGTCATTATCTCTCTTCCTTCATTGCCTTCTCAAGAGTGTAATCTTTGGAGGGAGGGGTCATGATAGTTGAGACTCTACGTAGTGAACATATTATCATGGAGAGGAGATGTGACAAATATTTCCCTAACTTTTTCTTGGACCAGTGGGTCCAGCGAGCATATCTTGGCTTTCACTAGGGTTATAAACCCTATGAGATTTATGCCTTTTATTTTTACACCCTATTTTTTTGCCTAAACTCCTGGAGTGAGGATTTTAGTAGGAAAAGACTTTACTTTTTATCAGGTCTCCCTTTATGGGTTTTCGGCCTAACGATTTTTCTATCTCTTTTGTTATTAGTTTATGGTCTTTGTATTTGGACCACTATGGGCTAGAGTTTAAGGTCATATAGCTTTGGCCAAAGCACAGATAGTTTAGGGTCATTACTTGCATGGACCTGACATGGAGGAAGTGGAGAAAAAGATTAATTAGGATAATTGTGGTTTAGAGTTCCCCCAACATCTTCTCAAGAATGGAAGGTAAATTATGTAAATCATGGATCAAGTTTCTCAGGTCATGAGTTCTGACATGGGACAATCATACAAGCAGAATTTCAGAAACACTAGGTTTTTTAGTGATTTTTTGAAAATATTAGGGATCATGAGAATTGGAATGTCCTTTTTCAGAGTGACACATTTGGTTGATGGTCAAAGGTGTATATATAGAATCTATGGGATGCATTCATAGTTAACCAAAGGGTCATTGAAGGTGGGAATACTTTCAAAGGGCCATGGAAGTTTGATGATGGCATGATAAAATCAATACATGAAGTGTGATATGCGGATTTTAGGTTATCTTAAAATATGGTGGAAGAACCCCATACTATGGTTGACCAAGGTAAGTCTCTTTCGGTCTTTTGATGAGGAGTGAAAAATAGGAGATGGTCTGCACAATTCATTTTCATGTAGTGGGTACATGTTTGAATCTGTGCAGTTTGATGTCATGAGGTGAGTACATCATGTTGTGTAGTTTAAATTCATGTAGCAAGGACATACTACCATCCAATTTAACATCACGTGGAAAGGGCATGCGTCCATTCAATTTAATATCATGCAATAAGGATGTTCTTTTGTGTAGTTTAACTTTATGTTTTAAAGATATAGGAACTAACACAAAAGGTGTTAATGTTTTGGCTGGTCCCAAATAATGGAACTTGGGTGTCACTACGTATCCCATGAAAGTGAGAATCAGGCTATACTTAGTTTTGGGTGGTCATATAGTTTAATTTATTATGGTGAGGATAATGTTGTATAGTTTAATGTTGCATTGCAGGGACATATACAGATAGTTTAGGTTCATGTGGATTAGACCATAGGGTGGAGTTCCTAACATGAGGGTTCAAGGCATGGTTCCATGAATAAATCTTTTGTGAATGAAGACTAAATAAGTCTCAACCACACCACACACCTTTTCAGGAAGACTCAAGCCAAAGGGACAAAAAGGGTTATGGTTGTGGTTGGGCCTGAAGATGAAATTTCTATGTGTTGCTACATCTCTCATTAAGTTGAGAATCAAGCCACACATAGTTCTGGAAAAGGAAAAACTTTAGGTAGGTCTAACCCATATGTAGAGGTGGTAATTATCTCTATTGACAGTTGCAGCTAGGCCTATGATTGAAGATCTGGGCATCACTATGTATCCTGTATGGGAAGGAATCAAGCTACACGTCATTCTCAAAGTTCCATACAGTTTAAATTCATGCGTTGAGGATGAAGGTGGATTGATGTGAATTGGTGGGAACATCATCATTGGTCCCAAGGATAGAATCATGGATTTCACTACATATATCATGGGGATGAGACTCAAACCACACATAGTTATTGGTGGACCGTGCAATTTAATGTCGTGTGGCATAGACACCGGCCATGTAGTTTAACATCATGCGGTGAGGACTTATGTAATACCTTTTATGGTATTGCACTCAATACTGTAATGGATCCTTTGTGTACCTATAAGCCTTTATTTTGTGGGTAAGTCCTTACTGTAATTCCTAAGCTCATGTGAGCTATGCTCGGTGTGAGAAACAAGGAGAGGCAATGGTTCTCCTATAGTGTAGAGGAAAAATAGGGGTATAACACTATAATTTTTTATGATTCAGTGTCTTAACCAATATATAGGATCAAGGCATCCCTACATATCTCATTGAGAATGAGAATCAAGTAGTACTTAGTTCTAGAGAAACTGTTCAGTTTAAAGTCATGCTGTAAGGAAATTGATTACCCCAAATGAAGGGGAAGGAGAGTTTTGGATTCATGCGGTTTTATGTCATGTGGTAAGGACATTGGCCATGAAGTTTAATGTCTTATAGTAATTAAGAACTCTATATGATTTAATATCTTGTGATCTAGATGAAATGTTTCATGTATTTTAGCATCATACGGTGAGGACGAATGATATGGATTACTCTGATGTGGATGCTTGTTTTATTAACAGCTTATGAAAAGTATTTCTTGACAAATATTACATTGGTGAGGGGTGTGACATGATCCCCATCCATGGTGGCCAGCAAATATGATCTATTATGATAGACCTTCTGTATGATGTAAGGAAATTTCCACTTGGGCTCCAATTTCAGGGGCTTCTTTCCCAGTATCATCAGGGTTCTGATAGACAACACTAGTTCTCCCATAAGGAATGAGTGGAGGAAAACCTTTTTTATTAAAAAATCTTGAAATATGATTCTGGTGGACTTTGAGGTTGTTCAGTGTACACAACCTCTTCTCAGCTGGTCATTCTAACTCATCCAGTTGTTTTTGTGATTTTTCATCATCCAAGAGCTGTCCACAAATGGATATTCGAAGTGAGGGTAGCTGGAAATCTATGGGAAACACTACCTCGGTCTCGTACACCGGTGAGTATGGAATTGCTTGTGTATCAGTACATGTGGTAGTTCAATAGGCCCATAAATCATTGAGGAGTTTATCTGCCCAAGACTTATTATCCTTGTTCATCATCTTCTGGAGTATGATCGATAAGGTATTATTGAAGGTATCTATCTATCCATTTTTCACTACATGATAGCGGGAAGAGTGATTGGAGTCGATGTTGTACTCCTGGTAAAGCATCTTCAACTTCGTGGAATAGAAGTTGGTGTCATTGTATGTTAATATTATGTGAGGGAATATGAACCTGGAGATAATATTAGACATCATGAAAATGATATTATTCATCCTAAATTCGTTGAGGGTATCACCTCAGCCCATTTGGAAATGAAGTCGGTGGCAATAAGGATGTACTTGAACTAATTAGCAGTGGTTGGGGATATGGCCCCACAACATCCATCTGCCAAATGGAAAGTGGCCATGAATATTTAGCGGTATACATTAATTATGGGGATCGATGTATGATTTTTTCATGGATCTGTAATAAATGAAATTTCTTAGTGAATTCCACACAATATTATATCATGGTTTTCCAGTAATATCACAACCTCTTGATTTTGTGGGAGATCCTATTTCCATATTGATGGGTGTTACAAGAGCCTAAATGGACTTCCTCCAGGTCGGTAATAACTTATCCTTCTTCTATGAACCTGAGGATAATTCCATCAAATTCGTTATTATAGGGTACTTTTTGCTCATTTGGGTCGTCCTGCAGAGTGAAGTTCACTACTTGGTGTCGAATCTGTTCCCTTCCAGCAAGATCTGTTGGGAGAGTCCTGCCTTAAAAATAGCTGATTATGGACTCCATCCATCCAAGGGTGGTCATTGGTTCATCATGCTCTGGGGAGGTTCTTACCTAGTTGACCTCTTTCATATCGCATATAAAGATTGATGAGACCATTATTTGATGTGTAATAAGGAAAGGTGGCTTCCTGTTAATCAGGTTCGGCTAAGACAGAGGTTTTATTGGCCAGCCTGTTAGCACAAGCATTTTGTTATTGGGGGACATAATGCAATGTGGTGTCAAAGGGGAATTCTTTCATTAGTCCCCTAACGTAGCCAGTGATGGGGGGGGGTCAGTTCCTCTTTTTTTATGGAATATTCTCCATTGACTTACTTTATCACTAACTATAAATCCCCTTATATGTTCAGGTAGGCTATGTGAAACTATAGGGATAGATCCAATATATCTATGAGGGGTTGGTATTCTACCTCATTATTTGTGAAACCTTCAGACATTGATAAAGAGTAAGGAAAAACTGTTCTATATGGGGAGACAAATACAATCCCTTGACCAAACTGGTTGAGTTTTAAGTTCTCTATTTTGGTACTAATAGGATTCTAGAAGGCACCCTCAAAGTACATCTTCCATGTCCATTGAGTTTCATAGGAATAAAAAAACTCTTCATTGGAGATCTTAGTGCATTCTGGTGTATTTTCCATGGCAGGGTGTGCTGTGAGGAAATCATCCAGGGCTTTCCATTTCACTGATTTTTCCAACAAAAACCAAATGTCATATTGCTAAAGAATGACTGCCCAATGATACAAGCACCCAGTCAACATGGGACAGACAAGGATGTACTTGAGAGGATCAATATGAGATATTAGGAGGACCTCATGGTGCTGAAAGTAGTGCCTCAGCTTTTCCACGACGATGTTGAGTGTGAGGTGTTTCTTCTCAACATCGTAGTATCGAGTCTTAGTACCTAGAATTGTCTGGATGATGTAGTAAAGACTATTATCACTTCCAGTATCATTCTTCTGGTAAATAAGGGAACCCAATGAGCATTCCGTGGTGGCCACATATAAGATGAGTGGCTTCCCTTCCACCAGGGGAATCCAAACTGGTGGGTGTAGTAGGTACTGCATGAGACTCTCGAAGTATTTCTAAGATTCATCATCCCATTGGTAGAAAAGTCCCTTCTCAATTATCCTAGTGAAGGGTAGATCCTGGCCGGCCAGTTCCGCTATGAATCCTTGAATATAGGTGAGGTTCTTTTTGAGTCCCATTATTTCTTTCAGGTTCTTAGGGGGTGACATTTCCATAATATCACTAGTCTTCTATGGTTCAACCACAATTTTGTGGCGGTGTACCAAAAATCCAAAGAACTTGTATGATGTTACCCCAAAGTCACATTTAAAGGGATTCATCTTCAGACTATGTTTTTGCAACTTGTCGATGATTGCTCAGATATCCATGAAGTGATGACATCGCTGTCAGGATTTAACGACTAGGTTGTCGACATAACAATTGACTATCCTTCTCAATAATAGATTAAAGATGTGATACATGGAACATTGATATGTAGCGCCCTCATTATTTAGTCCATAGGGAATGACATGATGGTAGAAGATCCCTTGGTAGTGGATTATTCATCCTCAGGGGCCGTCTTGATTTGATTGTACCTTGAGTACCTTTCCATGAAATAAAGTTCTTAGAAGCCATTAGTTTCATCGATCAAGAGTTCTATGATCGATAATGGGAAATCATCCTTTGGTAAATGCCAATTAAGGTCTCTGAAGTCAATATAGACCATAATCTTCATGTTATTCTTCTTGAAGGGGGAGATGTTGGAAATACATATCAGGTATTGAACTTATCAGAAAAATTTGTCTTTGATCAACTTGTAGAATTATAACTCTACATTGGTGGAATGATTGGGGTTCATCCTACTAGCTGATTTCTTGAATCCCTGATGCTCATCGGGTAGTTTGAGATGATGCATAGCCACATCTAGATTTGGTCCAAGAATTTATGTGTAATTCTATAAAAAACATATTGAAACTGCTTTAGAAATGAAATGTACATATCTTTCTCTTTGAGAGTCATGCTGGAACTAATCAAGGTAGGTTGTGGGTCTTCTTTTATACCCATATTTATCCACCTGAGCTCATATATGGTAGTGGAGATTGCTTCATCGAATGCAAGAGGGGCCTTTCTGAGATCGTCCTCATCTATTTTTGAGTATATGGAGACGTATTCAGGTGAAGATGGAAGTCTAGGGGACTCTATATTAGTATCAGGGTGAGGGAGGCCATTACAAGATATATCACCATCCACTTCTATCTAGGTTATTTTAAAGAGATGATGGAGATGATTGTCTCTAAGTAGGGATATTTTTGTACCTCTAGGGTCAGATATGTTACCCCTTCCATGTTTATGGGGATCACATAATCATCATTGAGCATTCTTTAGGGACTGATAGGGGCGGTTCCTAATCCATTAAGAGATTAAACCTATATTTCATCATCTAACACCATTTTCTTTCCTCACTTCTTATATAAATATACTTAGACATATATTTCAATGAAATCCTCGAAGGGGGAGTTGTCACCGTGTAGTATGATGACCTTTCAATTGATGGGGTACTTCATAAATTGATGGTATTTTGATGGTACTACAAGGTGGTTATGGATCTAGGGCCTTCAAAGTCGGATGTTATATGTGGTATCCTACTAGATAACCATGAACTTGGAATCAGATGTGAACTCCCCAAATTGGGTTTTGAGTTTGATATTTTCTAGGGGTCTCTTCTCAAACTTTTCATATCTCTGGATGGTTAGATTTTTAGGGGATAAATACCCTTCTATATACCCCAGTCATCGGAGGGTCTAGATTGGGAAAAGATTCATCCCTGATCCTTTATCAATTAGCACCCTTTGGATATTAAAATTATTGAGTCTGTCCAAAATATATAAGGGTATGATGTTCCCATGGATGAACTCCTATTGATCTAGATCAGTGAATGATATGGAAACATGGAATCCTAAGGACATAGTCTCCACTCAATATACCTCGTCAACATTGACTTCTATCTCAAATTCTTGTGGGCTCTAGAGGGATTCGACGAGTGTCTCCTTGAGTTAGTTTGAAAGACATAGGGAATCCAATATCGAGAGCTTGGTCAGGATAATGAATAGATGTTTCAGAACATTATACTTTTTCACTATAGGTTGTAACTTCCTGATATGAAGTTTCTCTTGGGAATGTGGTTTAGGAGTTGGAGCATCCGCGATCGATAGACTCGATGCTTGTGCTGAGGTTGATGGAATATCTGATGCCAATGGTACAAGTTGCACCGACCTTCCATGTTTCTTGGGTTGATTAGATTGGACCCCCTCTAGGAAGTCATGAAATACAATCAGATTCATGAGACTACTGGAGGGCTCTGAGGAACCTCATCACCTCATTTGAGCCTGCTGGAGTGTCTTCCCTCAAGTCTTGGCTGCATATATGTCCTCCATGGGGACATGACCATAATATTGAGTCTGACCACATCCACAATACCCCCTATATCCTTGAATCCTACACATGTGTTCTCCTGTTCCTCAGTTATATGTGGTAAAACCATATTTTGGGGCATACTCATCATTAGATAAGGGGTATGTCAAGTGTATTGTGTTGATATAAAAAAATGAGTTCCTCATTTGAAGAAGATTGTGTTTGGTGGGGTAGTTACCATATTGTCGATGTCATAGGGAATGAATCAGTTAGGGTTAACTCCTACTTTGGAGGATAATATGACTCTTTCTCTTCTATTTCATTCCACCACTAGTGTTCATGTCAACCTCTGGGAGGAACATATTCAGCCTCTTTCTTAGGTGATGGAGTTTCTACTGGATTGCGCAACTATTCTCTTAGAGTGGTGTGGGCTCGATTACTATATTCTGAACCATTGAGTTGTTGAATTTTCATATAATTCTAGTCGGTACCTCCTTCCAATCATCTTCATATTTTAGTTGGATCATGGTTATGTAAGCCGCTTAATATGGGGAATTATCCAGCACCACTTTTCCAGAATCAATCATGCCTTGAGGGAAATATTTGAAGATGAAACAATTCTAGATATTATGACCCAGACTAATATGGAAAGGGTAGCAATTAGGTCAGTCGATGAGGTTGAACTCATTGGGATTCCTAGGTTTTAGAAGCATGAGAAGGTTATTGTCCATGGATGCCATGAAATAATCGGGGACCTGTTCATTCCATAATAAGTACACCTTATTCATCCATTCTTCAAATCCTGAATGACCTTGATTTATCTGTCCTTCTATTTGAGGGATATTTTGTGGTTTTAACCACTCAATATGAGGTTTTGGGTGGTTTTGGGCCTACTTGAGAATCTAGATAGGTGTTGCTATAGGATTGAGAGTGATATTTGTAGCTTCCATTCTAGTTGGCCTTTTCCCCTATGTCGTGGACATGAGTCGAGCTTTGGATCAGGTTCGCTAAATAGCCTCTTCAAGGAATTATAGTATTTTAGAAAATTTTCCCAATCCACCCAGATATTTCATTAGAATCAAGTGTGTATGCAACTCATCCTTAATATTTTATGCATAAATTTTTAGTAGCTTCTCTTGTGAGAGAGGGGTGTTGAGTGAGGTCAAACTATTCCACCTTACTATGAAATTAGACACCCTCTCATTTTTGCGTTGTTTTATGTTTTTCATGTCGATGATCATTGTCATCCACAGTATAGAGCTGAATTGGTAAAGGAAATGATGATGGAGGTCTTCTTATCCTAACACAGATCCTGCTATCAGACTTCTTACCAAACAAAGGTTTTCCTTATTAGAGTTTGTAAAAAACACCGTAGCTTGGTTGCCTCCTGTTGATCTCAAGGTCCCATCATCAGCCCACATCGGTACACAAATTGTGTGAGATTTTCTCAGGGTCTCTCTCACCATCAAAGGTGAATAAGGTAAGATTTACAATTTTGGGTGAAGGTGGGATATCATAATCCCATTCGATATATGGATTCATTTCAGGCTTCGCAGGTGCACACAACCCTTCCATGGATTCTATTAGAGTTGTCAGGGACTCGATTAGGTTAAGGAGATCTAGAGGCTCTATTACCTAGAACATATATCGCTCATGGGGAGCCAGTAGTGGTTGATGAGGTGGCCTCTTTTTTTTCTCCTTCTAATTTTTAATTCGTTCGAGGACTGAACAGTTATCCTGGTGGGGAAGAGGTTTTTGACACAATAGAGGGAATTCATGATCATTTTTTAATTACTCATGTATGTGGGCTGGTGTCCTAGACCCAGATCCAATTATTTATTCAGAAGATACCCTTCATGATGGATTAGTTGTAGGAGGGATAACAATTGTCTTTTTATAGAGACGATACCCCTCAGGGATATTTCCCCTGAGTAACTCCTAATTAAGTTTCCGAAGAGCATGTATTTCACACTCATTTTGTGACAATCAGTCCTCTAGGAAAGGAACCTCACTCCTCCTAGGAGGTGATCGAGATGTGGTTGTACCCTTCCCCTTGGCAGTATTTGGTCAGGGAGGTGGAAACTCAATATTCGGAATTTCAATGTTTTGGTTTCGTCTCTAGTTCCTGATGTGGGTAGCCTCATTTGGTGCATTCAAGTCGCCCTCTTAAAAAGGTATTTTTTCATGTCATGGCCTTCTATATTTGCATCATGATCATTATATTCCATGTAGATAGTGACAACATTCATAGAGGCATATCAGGCAATGGTGGTCATGCCATTAATTTCAACACAACATGATAATTTTGCGCAGAATCCATCAGAGTCATTATTCAAACCCTTGGACTTATTGGTATACTTTATCCTATGACCCTGGTGGGGCTTAACCATCCTTACTACATGTTCCTCCCACTTTTTTCTATGAACAATGATCCTAAGGGAGTTCTCGGTCTAGTTTTCCGAACGGGCCCCTACCACTATAGGTGTGTCTCGTGGTAGGTAGGATTCCAACCATTGATTCATTTCTCCTAATTTAGAGAAGACTGATTCCCTCTATGGGGGTAATGATGATGAAAATTCCCCCAACCCTATGTGGTGGGGGTCATTCAGGGCTGCAGTTGGCACTGATTGGTCCAATTTTTGAGGATTCAATGGCTCTAGTCGAGGATTTGACGACTCCCAGGATATACATGATTATATAAATTCCCCCAGTCCAGCAGGGTGGGGATGTTCTAGGATCACCGATGATGTTATAGGGTCCTCTCAGGGATGATGAACTTGGGGATATTGATTGAGATATAAATACCCCCAGCCTATCGGGTTGGGATTCTCTTACAACTACTGCATATGTGTCCCAAATTCTCTCAGAAATTGATGATCCTAGAGGTGGAGGTGGTAGTAGATATTCCCCTATCTCGATGGGTTGGTTCTACTTTTAGATGGATGATACCATAGATGAAATATTGTCCCACTTGATGTGGTTCATTTTTACTCTTGTAGGAGCTTGGTGCAATGACGACCCGTGATGAGAATCATTTCTCATGGGAAGTTGTCTGAGTGATCGTAAGTTCGATCTCTATGTTTGAAATGTCTTCTTATTGTTTTGAGGGGCCTAGTTTGAAGTCATTTTGTTTATCCTTTCTCTCTATCCATAATTTCTGATCATTTTTGGAGTAGAGGAATTATGTGGTAGTGCCCAACTAGCTCGAACATTTCTTGATCCCTTGATCTCACCAAAGGATATAACATTGTTGGATTCTATATCTAAATTGATTTTCTTAAATGGAGTGGAAAAGTGTAATGCTCTATACTGTACCCATCCTCAAATATGGATGCATAGTGTGGCTTAGAAGATCAGATGTCAAAGAGTTGTGATGCAATGGAAGCAAGTGTGTTGTATATTTGCACTATGATTTTATGGTTTTGGATCATGGACTATCGAGATAGAAACCATTTCTAGCTAACAACATAGTATATTCATCGTCTGGAGGTGATACTCATATCCTGGATATGGGAGATGCCGAGCCTTCAGTCTCTGATGAGTGGGTCACTTATTATGGTGTAGATAAGGCATGTATTCATTCTCTATCTCATATGGGATCTTATATTCAGTTGTGGAGAGGGTCTAGAACATGATGGGTAGGTTGTTTTCGGCTAACTCTATCTCTATGTCCTTTTAGGCCTCCTATATATCAGACTTACAAGCCTCCATCCAATCAAACCATAGGGGATGGCTCTGATGGTCTCCTTCTAGTAGGAATGGGGTGATGCTGGATGTTGATGAGGAACCATATACAATTGACCCTGATGATTCGAGAACCTTTCTGTATGAAGGTGTCAGATTTTGGAACACCTCTTCATACAGAGGTATTTGGGAAAGGGGAGGACTTCCTTGTCCATGAGAGATATCACCATGGGGAGGATGACCATAGTGGATTTCAGGAGTAGAGTCCATGAAATCCATCTCCACACTAACATGAGGAGGACTATCATGGTAATGAACTCCTTCAACTTATGCTTTGATGTAAGAGACGAAGAACCCTTTTGGTGTTGATAATGTGTCTTGAACAACCTCAAGGACATAGAAATTGAGAAGATTACGGATATGGTCCATGTTCTACATTGTTGTTGGAATATACTGTCCTGGATATTGGAGTTGTGCAGGGGTATGCGCCTACTATATAATGATTTTCATAACTTATATATAACCATATAACATGGTAGGGATACAAGCCTACTGCTGAGAAACTTCCAGAATATGCCGATGATTTTTCTCATTATTGACAGGAATGTGAGCATGTCCTGAGGCGTGTGCCACTCTCACTTGCTGAGCCTCAGTTAGGACATGATTATGAGCTCGATCCTGAAACTTTGGTATATGTCTCTAGTCTTTCTTGGGAGGAATATGAGCATTCCCCAAGCTGTGTTCTTCTCTCACATATTTGGATCTATTTGGATTAAGAATATGAACCTGGTTTGAATATGGATTCCACACCGAAATATTCCAAAAGACCTCCAAAATGGGATAAGGAATACGAACCTTCCCCTGTATTTCCTTGGAATGATACTGGCATAGTCATTCTTCGGAAAAACTATGAATATGTGCCTAACTTCGATGATCTATCGGAATATGCTATATGGATCCATTTACATGAATATGAGTCGTCCTAAGGCTTGTGATATTCCCACATGGTTAGCCTTGGCTAGAACAGGGATATATTTATAATCATGGGACTTTAGAGTATGTTTTCGGACTTCTTCAATAGGCATGTCCCCTTATCCAAAGGTGTTTGCCTCTCTCACCTAGTTTACCCTGATTGGAACAGTGATATGATCCTGATCTGATGCCTCTCCCTTCATTGTAATATGGTGATAATCCTCTCGGGAGAGATAAATAGTGTGTGATTTCTCTTATATAGCCACTTATTCATGATGATTATATTGTTTTGCTACCCTGGCTGTAGGGATAGAAGTATGCACATGTCCCTTCATCTACCACAGTGACAAAATATACCAACAAAGTTATTCATTTGTTGCTGAAATGTATTGGAATTTTAGAAGAAATTTTTGTGCAGGGATATGAGTACACACATTTTCTGTCTCTGTGATGAATTGGAATATGTCTTCTATTGAAGTGGAGGATATGTGACCACTTCTACCCTCCTTGTTACATTGGGGTATTCTGAAGGAATTCGTATACGGGGGTAGGAATATGAGCCGCCCCCCATTATTATTGTGAGAATATGCCCACATACTTGTTCAAATCAAGCAGGGATATGAGCCTCTTGGTTGGTCCCTACCTGAGTATATAGGTAGTAATTGTGGGTAGGAGAAGGGATATTCACACTCTCTTAGATATCTGACACCTTTATCCTCTGATGGGTTTTCCTTATAGCCCGTGCATGGGAATCAGAGGATGTTGTGTATTAGATGGTATCCTCAGCATGCAACTGAGGGGTACTGGTGGAATGGTGTCAACAACAGAGGTTAATAGGGGCCATCCTGGGTGGATATTAAACATGAAGGGAGTCGTATCTGGATTCCTATTCCACCTTACTCATATACAGAAGGTGGCAGTTATCTTGCAATTGGGATTAGCTCTCGAAGCTGTTGGTTGTGGCGATGAGAGCCACATGTTTAGCAGCAGCCTTCCCATGGAAATGTTGTCTCTCCGACTATCACATCTTCAGGACATAATGAGAAGCCTCCATGGTAGGTATAGTACCATATCAATGGTACTCCTGGACCATCGTATTCGCTACATGTCGTTGAAGTTGTGGTACAAGTTAGATTGTTTTACGATCTATGGAAGTGGCAATTGTGGTAATGTTGGATAATGATGTCATCACCTCAAGTCAGGCTGCTAAAGCTGTATCTACAATTATATAGACAATAAATAACAACATTATCGATTAGTTCAGTATCATAGGCATAATATACTCAAATAGATATGAAAGGTTAACTCTTTTTTTCTTTTATTCCTGATTCGGCCATTCCACTCATTTGGACTTATCAAAAAGATGATAGACTTATGAGAACTCTAGTTACAAAGGATCATTTGAAAGATTATACTAGTCTTATTTCTTTATTTGTATAGGGTTTTTAAAACAAAGTGTCCTGATGAAATATAACCCAATCATTTTTTCATTGGAGAGATTCATGTCGGGTTCACCATTTTTATTTCATTAAGTTTTTTTAGATGTGGAATGTGGATTGGGATTTCCCTTGATGGTTTTATTGAGGGTTATTTTGTGTCCTCTCTAAATCACATAAATTAGGCCCACTATTTGTTTCACTTTCCCTAGAAACTTCTAATGGTTCCCTTATCCATAGCTGGGTACGAACTTGATTTCCAATGGCTGGGGATTATCTAGGTTTTTAGGACTATAGAATCTTGGGGACTCGCATTGGTTGAGAGGATTGGATGTCAAGCTCATCGAACCCTTTTGGGGATAATTATGGGATAATCCAAGACTCAATTATAGATTTATGATATGTTTATGAATCTCTTCCTAATCCTGATATGGGACCAATTACCCAAGAAAATGGTTTATCAGTTAATTCTCTTTTCAAATGAAGAAGGGGGTCTAATCGAGGTATCCATCAGTATGTATCTGAGGGTTTTCATCCATTTACCTAATGGAGAATATCTTCTTTATGTGTTGTAACCATATAACCAAGTGCTTCAGAATGTGATGCCATATGAGGAGGTGGTTGATATTCTGAGGAGGGGATTGATCCATTATGAGGCCTCCTACTTATCCTAAATGTTGCAAGAATCAAAAACCACATATTTCATTGAGGTTATTGTGACTTACCCCAAATTATATACCCTTATATGAGGGGTATTCATTCAAGATTCCTAAGGAGATGTTCATTCATACCTCCCTAAGCCCACGTGAGCTTTTCTTGGTCTGAGAAATAAGGAGGATAGATGATCATCCTCACAATGTGTATGTATGGTAAATACTTACTAAGATGGTCCTGGGGTGTTTGGTATAAAGATAAGGCCCTGGGAGGGTACATTATGTATCCTTAATATGACAGGAATCAGAGCCATCATCATTTGGTTGATGTATGGGACTTAAATATTGAGTCTTCCCTATACCAAGGACATTTATGATGCCTAATGAGGTGTTCGTTGCATCCCCCTAAGAACACGTGAGCTATGCTCAGTGTGAGAAACAAGGGGGATCAGATGATTGGCCTCACGATATATGGATATGGGACTTGTGTATTGGGATAGTCCCTGAGGATGTTTGGCATGGAGCTCGGGCCTTGGGAAGGTGTCCTACGTATCCCGGTTATGGCGGGGATCAGAGTCCTTCGTAGTTTATATAATGTCAGGGCTTATACACTGAGGCTACCCTATGCCATTGTAGGGGTTTATAGGTTATATGATATGACCATTAAAACTCTCTAATCCCATATGATCCATGATCATTTTCAACAAACAAGGGATAGAAAGTAATCAATGTCGTTGCTTTAGACAAGAGACTCATATGCTCATCCCTCCATAGATGATCGATATAGAGCTTGGACCTCAGAGGTAGGTGGCCTACATATCCTAAATATGGAAGTAATTAGAGTCGTTGTAGTTAACTTTATGTCAGGGCTTACACACTAAGGTTTCCCTATTGATCGGGGCTCACACACCGATGAAAGATAACATTGTCAAATCCTCAGATGCCCTGAGATCCATCACATAACCAGTATTGACACAAATATAATGTTTCATGAGATCCATTATTCCAAAGTCCAAGGGGTGTTGAATATCATGGAAGACACCTCTAGGATTCATCGCAAGACCTGGATGACATGTCTGGAGGGCATCGTGAGTCTTAGCTGACTTGCCTGGAGGGTGTCACAAGAGCTTGGTTATCATGTCCAGATGATTTAATGAGACTCAAATGACATGATTGAATGTCTTTATGTGAGTCATGTGATGTTTCCAAGTGACATCTAAAGTCTTGGGTGGTGGACCCAAAGGGTTCGCAAGATTGAAGTGGCACCCGTGGGGGCACTGTATTATGTGCCCTGACATGTATGGAGGACTTCACGTGTCCCATATGACATGTTAAAGGGGTGTCATGAAATCTGGGTGACGTTTATTGGTGTTGTATCATGTCTTGAGATGACACTCGTGAATTTCATGAGGGGCATCAAGAATGTATTTCTCTTAGGCCTTTTTCCTTTGATCTTCATTCTAACCATTATATTGAAAATTCCTTGGTTTCGTTAAGTGTTAATTTTTCTTGAGTCTCGCATGATCTATTAGAATTACAGAACAGTCTTCACATAGCCTACCAAAGATCCTTCACATGATCTATGAATAATCAGGCGAAGTGCTTTATGCCTAGTGCATGACTACTCTGGTTGTCTTTCGATGTATTACCTAATGGAAAGATTTCTGGTCGTGTGATATACTACTCCGACAAGTCCATAAGAGTTGATAGTCAAATTCTCTAGAGTCTGTACATACAGAGTGCATAGTAGTAGTCAAGAATCCTGCTTTCTTTGTGTTGGGCTAGGAAATTTATAGGCCTCACTGCACCGAGTACTCATCGGTTTGTGCATCATATCTAACACAATTCTAAGATGGAGCCAACGAAGGGCATCTGCCACACGCAGTTTTTTGAGTCTCTATCATGGAATTCTTTGGGAACATCACCTGATTTTCAACGATAACGAGTCTCTTTCTTTATCAGATTATTTGTGATTATTGTAAACCTGCTTGATTATGCGGACATGTCGAAAAACTTTCATGTTGTCAGGTTGACTAGTCCAAGGGAATTTACAGGATCTAAGTGCTTGTGAGAGGACACTCGCAAGACCTTAGAAGACATGTCCTGGGGTCTCACAGGATAGCACTATGGGTGCACTTGGCACGTCCCATGCCTTTTAGTGATCGCAAGTACCTCTCGCCTCCTCCCTTTTGATCAAATTTTTTTGATGTAATAAGGATATGAGTCATGAGAGATTTCATGTGTATTGCTGAGGGTATTTATTCTATTATTTTATATGTGTTGTGTGACCAATATGGGTCGTATGGGGGTGCGCAAGAATTCCATGTCCTAAGGATGAGGATGAAAATCCAAAGGGCTTCCATGAGATGAGGAAGGCATTTCACTGAGGGATTGTGGTGTCTTTTGGGTCATCAAGGGCACTTTGCATGTCATTCAGTGACTCTGGACCCCTCTCACCTCCTCCGTATTTTTATCATTTGTTTTATTTTACAAAGGTCCGGGATCATGCGAGTTGGAACGAGTAGTATCTATGATTTTTACTCTATTTTTGGATGATGTATCTCTTGACCAATGTGGGTCATATAGAGAGTGTGAAATAAAGCAATGAAAATGTCTATCTTCATGTCCTTAAAGTGCCATAGAGTTGTCTGGACACTCCTGAGGACTTCCATGTAGCAAGGATGGAAAGATAGATGGCTTTTGTGAGGTTTCTTTGTGTCTTGTGGATCACTCGGGGTGCACGTTGCATGTTCTTCAGTGACCGCGAACCCCTATCACCACCTCCCCTTTATCTCACTCATTTTGTGTGGTGAAGTATAAGAGGTCATGTGAGATTTCTTAGATATCACCAATGGATTTTATTCTTCCTAATGATGATTTAGCAGATGAGATTCATGACCACTGGTGGTATCTTCCATTGAATGTCACCCTACTTTATTTTCGAAGGATTCTTGGTGGTTTGTTAAGAACGTTCCAATGAAAAACCATGTGGCCTAAGGGCACTCATTCGATTGTCTGGGGGGCCTTCGCAAGGGAAAGCAGGTTTGTTGAAGGGGACTCTTCAAGACTAACCATGAGTGATGTATCGTGCATGGAGCCTTCACATTACATTGAAATGGTCACATGATTGTGATTCTCTTAGAAGATTCATGAGTCTTAAAACATCCTCTTATTATTTACTTTCATATGGAAAATAATGCCAATATTTAGGTATTTCTCCCTTTGTGATTTTTTCGATGCTTATTTGGCATGCATAAATAGTTATCCCAAAAGTTCCAATAAGAGTGAACTAAAAAATTCATAGCATTAAAACTAATACACAAGCTTATATTCTTAATGAAATATTTATTAGGGAGTAGTGTTATAAGGTTCCATCCTTAAACATTACATATTCTAGTGTTTTTGATCTAGGATTAACATTTGAGGATCATATCAGTTTAGATTTTTATAGAATTAGGAAAAACTCTTAAAAATTAAACCCATACATTACAAATGGACACTTATACTCAGTATCCATTTTTTCACCTAACAATGGACTTTAAAATAAAACAATGTTTCATCTTTATGAAAAATCTTCACATTTATCCACTTGATCTCATACTTATGTATATTCCCCCCTTAAATCCTATGAAAAACATTTTCAAACTTGGGTTGAGCACAAAATTCTTAGTAAGTAACATAAGATAGTAAATTGTTAGTCCAATGAAAACATGAAAACCTATTAAAAACATTCTTAAAAAACTCATGACCAAGCATAGAAAATTCACATAGGTGCCTTGGGAAATAATTACCAAATCACCCTTACATTCATCCTTTCAAATTAAATAACCTTATTTTCGACTTCCATCTCTAGAATACTCAATGAATTATAGAGTTATAATGGGGCTTACCCTTTGTGTAAGATTTATTGAGATCACCCATTTATCATGATATATAATGGGGATCAATCCTTTATATAAGCTATATCAACCTCACCCATAAGATATAATGGGGTCAACCCTTCATATAATCTATATAAGGCTCACCCATAAGATATAATAGAGATCAACCATTTGTATAAGCTATATTGGGCTCACCAATGAGTTATAATGGGGTTCAACCCTTCATATGTAATTTGAAAGGACTAATTCATGAATAAATCCCTTGAAAACTCTTTTCAACCCATGTGTAAAAAAAATTTAGATATAAAATACCCTTTTCATGTAAAAATCACTCTTAAAATATAAAAACCATGTACATAATAAACAAAGGAGTTTTTTCAAAAAGAACTATGAAAACTTATAAAGGAAACATTAAGGAATTAAAGTGTCATGAAATCTTTAAATTTAGTTCATTCCATATATGTTAAAAACCATTCCTTTAGGATCTTGTAAAAATAGTTGATAGAGTAACCTTAAAAGACATTTTTATAAGAAATTCCTTTACATAATACCTTAAAAAGAAACATTTTTATAAAATTTGAGAGAAATTAGAAGATTCCCATTTTAAAACATTCATATCCATAAGAACACATTCAAAAAAATATTATTAAAGACATGGACATTAAAGATAAATATTTATAAAATAAATCATTAAAACATTTAAAATAAGGTTTATTTAGTTAAAAACTCCTTTACCCTGAGTCTGACTCATTACATACAATCTTTATCTTCTTTAATAATAAACATGGATTAATTATTCACTTTCTTTATAAAAATTAAATGTTTATTATCACTTTTATAACACTTATTACCATGCTATAAAAATTAGTTAATTATTTATGTTCATGTTATATGTATCGAGGATTTTCGGTACTTTAGTCTAAAATGAATTTGGTATGATGTCAATAGTCAAAATGTTCATAATACCATCATCTCCAGAAATATTTTCATAAAAGAATAATCAATTTTATAAATTTATTATACTTTTAACTACATCTATAAAATGTGGATATGAAAAATTAACTATGTTACAATCATAGAGATGGTAAGTCATATGTACACATGAGTAACATTTTCATTTTTCAATGACCATTATAGAAACAAGGTAAGTAAAGAATAATCATTATGTCATTAATATCATATTATTAATTTAATATATACTTATATATATCATTCAATCATAATATAACACATGGAAAAGAAATAAGTTTCATAAATTTCATTCCAGCATAAACATAAACCATTTTTAGAAAGAATAAGAATGATAGAATTGAATCATATCCCTAGTAAAACATAAGTAACATAAAATAATGTTATCATAGATGGAAAATAATTTTGAAAAATCTTTTTAAAACATTTCTTAGGGGGGATAATTTTTCCTCTGAAAAATGATTTTTAAATCATAAAACATTTATCAAGCCATTTTTTGAAAATAACCTTGAAAAATTATAAATGAATATTTTAAACCATTTTAAAAAATCATTGAAATACATTTTCTTGAAAATTATTAAGAGATAATTTAAAATATTTATAAAACATTTTTAGAAAACATTGTTCTAAAGGAACATAGATTTATGACCAAAGAGAGAATAACATTACATGAAGCATACAATATCATGAAAAGAAGTATATTCATGATACAACATGTCAAAGGGTAGAATATAAACCTCGTAAAAGAATATAGGTGCATTACATAACATGTGTCTCAAAGAATGAAAATTGAAACAAAATCACCTTACCGATTTGGTAACTTCTGAATCATAAACCCAATGCCAGAAAGATCATCAAATGGATATGTAAATACCCATAAATTTAAGTATAAGGATCATAGATCACATTAATGGGTAGTATATATACCAAAAAAATGAGTGGTTAATATCGAACAAGTCTCGCAGAAATGGAATTGAGACTAGAAATCCCTTTTATAACCCCATATTAAAAATATTTCTCTTGTTAAAAATGAAAGTATTACAAAATTAAATTTCCCTTGAATATAATATTATAAAGGTTATATTCTCATCCAAAAGAAAATAAATGGTATCCTAACTGGTCCATTAATGTTAGGGATAAAAAATTCTCATCCAATAAAATTATGATAAGTGTTAGAGAAATTTTATAATATTTATAATATTATATTTACCCTTAATTACCCGATTTACCATTAACCGTGGTCATAAAAAAATTCTTAAAGTTACTATTCATTTTGTCCAAAAATAAAAGGGACATATTTATTAAATTTAGAAATTCTAATTCAAAATATGGAATCAATTTTATAAAATTAAAAAAACATAATTTTCTAATATTAATTATAAATTAATCTCATTGATAGAACAAGAAAACAAGGTTTTAAAGTAAAAAAGTTTCAAATATTGAAAGGTTTTTATAACCAAATTCAACGTGAAATTAATTCCAATGACCTTAGTTGGGTTAATTGATAAAATATTTATCTAATTTTACTTTATTACAATTGAAAAATATAATTTAACACTATAAAAAAATTTGATGAAAAAGTTGTTTGTAATTAAAAAGCAATATTTCTTCACTAATTAACAAAACATGAAACTTATGAGAAAAATAAAAAAACTCAACCAATGTAAATTTTGATATTTTTATTTCAAAGAATAATTTTATTTTGTAACATATAATTTATAAAAAAATTTAAAACTAGATTTAAGACAAGTGCGCCATCAAAAGGCGGAAAAAATTCTTTTTTTGATAAATACTTATTTTGTAAATAAATTAGATTCGCTCCTATATCGTGTCTCTAAAACATATAAGATGAATAGAAAAAATTATATTGGGTTTATTATATATATTTCATTAATAGAATCAAACAAGAATGATTTTATTATTTTATAAGCACACTTGTTAAAATTTAAATAGTTTTTCAGAAAATGATTTTCTTTTTATATTAAAAGGGTTTTACATTGATTTATAATTAATTGGTAAAAAATTATACATACATGTGTAAACTATATATTAAAATTTTAGTTAATCATGTCCATACCCGCTATTCAAACAATTAAGTTATAATGGTAATATTTAAATAATAATATTTAGTTGTTCATTTAAGCTCGATGTGGCGTGTTATGTATGCCTTCAGACATAGTGTTTGTTTTAAAAAAATTAGGATGTCAAACTCCCCCCCCCCCCAAAATTATGTCCACATAATTTTTGAATTCAGGCTTAGTAACTATGTTTTGACTTTTCAAAATACCTTTATTTGAATCCCAAATTGGAAAAAAGATTAATAAAATATCTACTTTAAAAGAAATTAAGGGAAGAATGAAGGTCACATGTGATAAAACAAACTAGGTTTTCATGTAGGAAAACAAGGAAATAAAATATAAAGATAACTCTAAAAGACTAATAGAGAGTAATAGAGAACATGATCATGGGAAAGTTAGAAATCACAAAACTACAAATATGTGATGGGTAAAAATACCATCGATAAAAATAAATTCATAATGTTTTTGTTTGTAAAACCATTTCATAGAGTTTGAGAATTATTTTACTACCTAGATTAAGAACATAAGGAAACATACTTACTTGAAAAGTATAGTTTCATCCTTTAGTCATTTTCTACCACAAACTCATCATTTTCTCTGAATGATGAGTATTCAAGATGAGTTTTTCACACCTGAAGCACTAGAATCAACTTCTAGAGAATCACATAATCCAAAAAATATTAACTGTACTATTTATCCTATATTTTGACATTAACTAAAACCAAAATGGTTAGTACAAGATAAAATAATTCCCATAAAAGAATAAACCTTATATGAATAAAAACTTCTTCAATCTCCAAAATTCAATAGTAATGCCCAAAGATCAACATAAACCTTTCAACAAATAAATGTCCTTAAAATTATTCAAAATAATCCAAACTAATATTGAAACACAAAATTCAGAAAAATTTGATGACATAGTCTTTCAAGATAAATTTTAACATTTATCTCCAAATAAAATCAATCACTCTTCATATCATATACCAAAAATGTAATTTCCGAAATCACATAATATATATTATTTGCTAATTATTTACAGAATGAATATAAAATAATATTTTATTCTAGAAGATAATTAAACCTTTATTTCTCTAATAAAGTCTCACAATATTCTCTTTACCTTAATCATATAAAGTTCCAAAAATAATGAACATCTTCCAAAATAAGATTAATCACTTAATCAGTAAATCATTTTCCCAATCCCAAGGTTACATATTCGAAAAAATATATATTTTAAAAATTAACTAATTATTATTCCATCAACTCATTTAACAAAAAAGAAAAATTTATACTTACCCGAGACTTCATATAGGCTAGTGGTAGGTGTTGCACCCTTATCACCCTTCTGTTGCGGGTTTGATTGTCACGACCTTTTCAGATGCGACGTGTTGTCACCCATTCTATAGACTGCCCTTTTTATTATAAAATTCTGGAAAGGTGAGAAACATCCTGAAAATAAGCTTAGTATGTTTTAACCTCAAATTTTTTCCGACACCTTTCAATTTGTATCCCAAAAGGTAATAACCCATAATTACTTCAAAAATGAATGTCTTTAAAAAAACTGGTATTCACCTTAAAATTTCATAACTTAAAGCTTCAAAACGGGTTTCTAAGACATTTAAATTAAGATCAACTTGATAATTAAAAACCCATGATGATAACTATAACTCATAAGAAAACAGCATAATCTCTAATGTTGTCTAAACTATCCTATGATAGAAACTATAAGTACTTAGCCTTAAAAATTACATATTATAGTGTTTTTGAACTAGGATTCTCATTTGAGGATCTTTTTAGTTTAGAGTTTTATATAATTTTGAAAAAATCTTAAAAATTAAACCCATACTTTATAATTGGAAACTTATACTCAATATCCATTTTTTCCACCAAAAAAGTCCTTTAAAATAAAACAATGATTTCTCTTTATGAAAAATATTCACAATTATCCCCTTAATCTCATCCTTGTTTCTACTCCCCCTTAAATCCTTTTAAAAACATTTTCAAACTTGGGATGAGAAAAAAAAATATCAATAAGGAACATAAGAAAGTATGTTGTTCGTCCAATGAAAACATAAAGAAACATTAAAAAAACATTTCTTAAAAAACTAATTAGAAATAATAGAATATCGTGTAGGTTCCTTGGGACATAATTACCATATCACCCTTATATTTACCCTTACAAATGGAATAACCTTGTGATCAACTTCCATCTCCATAATACCCAATGCATTGGAGAGATATAATGGGGCTCACACTTCGTATAAGCTATATCAGGATCACCCATTTTTATGAGCCATAATGGGGATAAAAACTTTATATAAGCTATATCGGGATAACCTGTGAGCTATAATGGGGTTCAACCCTTCTTATGAGCTATATCGGACTCACCAGTGAGATATAATGGGACTCAAACATGCTATATTGGGCTCACTTGTGAGCTATAATGGGCATAAACCCTTCATAGATAATGTCCAATGACTAATTCATGAATAAAACCCTTGAAAATTCTTTTAAAACCATGTGTGAAACACTTTCAGATATCAAAATAACCTTTTCATTTAAAAATAAATTTTAAAATATAAAAACAACGCACATAATAATGAAAACACTATATTTGGAAATAAATACGAAAAATTATAAAAGAAACATTAAATAATTACAGCATCATGAAAGTCATAAATTTCATTCATTCCATATCTCTTAAAAAATTACTTTTGGATTTTTTAAAAATAGTTGAAAGATTTACCTTAAAAGATATTTATAAAAGAAAATACTTTACTTAAAACCTTAAAAAGATTCATTTTTTATAACAGTTTAAATAAATTAGAAAATTACTATTTTAAAACATTCATTTTCATGTGAAAACATTCATAAAAATAATTTTAACACCTGGAAAATTAAATACAAACATTTAGAAAATAAATCTTTTAAACATTTATAATAAGGTTTATTTAGATAAAAAGTTCCTCACCCTAAGTCTGACTTGTCACGTAAAATATTTATATTCATGAATAAAAAACATAGATTAATTATTTACTTTATTGATAACATTTTAATTTTTATTATTCTATTTATATCACCTATTATATGTTTATAAAAATTACTTAATTATTTAAGTTCACGTTCGACATTTTGACGATATTCAGTACTTGAGTCCAAAATGAATTTGGTATGATGTCAATAGTAAAAGTGTTAAAAATTCCATCATCTCTAAAATAATATCAATGACACAATAATCAATTTTATAAATAAAATATACTTTTAAATCTATCCATTAAATATGTATATGAAAAATGAAATACATTACAATCATGGAGACAGTAAGTCATATGTACGCATGAGTAACATTTTCATTTTTATTGATCATTATATAAAGAAGGTAAATATTATTTTATATTTCCAAAATGAACATAATATCATTAATATAATATTAATAATATTTATAAACTTATATATACCATTCAATGATAAGATAACACATGGAAAATAAATGACTTTCATAAATATCATTCCATCATAAACATAAACTATTTTTATAAAGAATAAGAATAGTAGAATTTAATCATATTCCAATTAAAACATAAGTAATATCAAATAATGTTATATTACATGGAAAATAAATTTTAAATATTTTTTTAAAACATTTCTTGAGTAAAATATCTTTTCCTCTTCGAAAATGATATTTAAATCATAAAACATTTATCAAAACGTTTTTCTATAATAACCTTAAACCCTTATAAATGAAGATTTTAAATCATTTTTAAACATATTTAAAATCCATTTTCTTAACAATTCTTAAAATATCATTTAAAATACTTTTAGAAATTTTTTATAAAACATTGTTTTGAAGGAACATAGATTTCCAAAAGAAGAGTGAATAACGATAAATAATATCATAAAAAGAAATGGATTCATAATAAAACATGTTAAATAATTGTATATAAACCTCTTAAAAGAATATAGGTTCATAAAAAAAATATGTGTCTCAAGGAAAAGAAATTTAGACAAAATTACCTCACTGATTTGGTAATGTTTGAACTATAAACCCCATGCAGGAGAGGTTATCAAATGGATATGTAAATACCCATAAATTTAAGGATAAGGATCATAGATCACATTAATGGTTAGTATATAGACCACAAAAAATAAATTTTTGGTGAATATATCATAAGTCTCACAGGAATAAAAGTGAGACTATAAATTCCTTAAATAACCCCATATCAAAAATATTTCTCATGTTAAAAACAAAAGTATTACAAAATTAGCTTTCCTTTGAATATAATATTATACAGTTTATATTCTCGTCAAAAAGCCCATAAATGGTCTCATAAACAACCCTTTAATGGTTATGGGTAAACAATACTCATCCAAAAAAATTATGACATGTGTTAGGGTAATTTTCTAATAGTTATAATATTATTTTTACCCTTAATTACTCAATTTACCCTAAATTGTGGTAAAAAATTACTAAAGTTACTATTCATATTGTCCAAAAATAAAAGGGACCTATTTTCTAAATTTGGACCCTATAATTACAAATATAGAATCCATTTTTCATAATTAAAAACACAGAATTTTCTAAAATTAATTAAAAATTAATCTCTTTGATGGAACGACAAAATAGATTTTTAAAGTAAAAAAACATTCAAAAGATTGAAATATTTTTATATCCAAATTCAATGTGAAATTAATTCCAGTTAAATTCATAGGTTTAACTTATAAAATATTTATCTAATTTTAGTTTAATTCCATTCAAAAATATAATTTAACAATATAAATAAATGTAATGTAAAAGTTGTTTTTAATTAAAATTCAAAAAAAATAGTAATCATCAAAACATGAAAATAATCCAAAAAATACCAAAACGTCAACTAAAGTAAATTTTGATATTCTAAATTCAAATAAGTTTATTTTTCCAATATAATCTATAAAAGTTTCCAAAACTATATTTAAAACAAGTGTGTCATCAAAAAGTGACAAAATTTCCTTTTCTGAAAAATAATTAGTTTATTAATATAATTGGTTTTATTCTAATATCATATATAGAAAAAAAATATTAGATGAATGTTAAACATTAGATTGAATATATATATATATATCAATAATATAATCCAATAGAGTTATTTTATTATTTTATAAGCACACTTGATCACATTTTTATAGTTTTTCAAAAAATTATTTCCTTTTTATTTTAAAAGGGTTTTACATTGATTTATAATTATTTGGTAAAAAATTATATATACATTTATAAACCATATTTTCATAATTCAGTTAATCATGTTAATACCTGTTATTCTAACGGTTATTCAAATAATAATGTTTAGTTGTTCATTTAAGCTCGATGTGGCATATCATGTATGCTTTCGAATGCAGTATTTATCTTCAAAAAAATCGGGATTTTATAAGTGTTGTCCCTATGGGATGTTTGGTTACACTCAGAAATTTTTTCCCAACTTTTATCTCCCTTTAAAATATGAGGAAATATCCCATTTTGTAGATTACAATGCTCAGAATATGGGTTCCCAAAATCCATTCTCAAATCAGTATAATTCAGAATACAAAAAGCATCCCCATCATGTCTTAGAAAGAAAAAGGTTTAATCAAACAATCCAATACTAAAAATTACCAAGCTCAACCCAGTACTAACTATTCAAATAAATATGTGGATGAATCTTTAAATTCTCAAGGGTAAGTTTAGGTAATACTATCATTGGATTTAGGTGAAATTGGTACTCTGAACAAGGATACATATTCCAGAATTCATAGTCTAGAAATTCAAATTGGCCAAATGGGTAGAGATAAAGGGAAACTGCCCAACATAACTGAATCAAACCCAAGATAAAATGATATTAAAGTATAAACTAGGTCTTTTAATAAAATTCATGAAAATGTTAGGGAAAAATCTAGGTAATAAGAAATTTATTTCATTGATGAAACTTGAAAAAAAAAATATGTAAAATTTCAAATCATTAAATTTGGACCGACCTAAGGAATTTGGGAAAAGGATAACCATTCACATGAGATAACCACTGAGAAAAGTAAAATGAATTTGGATTTTATCCCAGAGGGAAATAAGAAGTTGGGTTTTGAGGATAAGGTGAATAACCAACCTATTATGATGAATTATCCCCCAACTATCTATTTTCCCCAAAGAATGAGAAAAGAAAAATGAACCCGATGACATCAAGTTTCTTCAAATGTTTAGGATATTAAATTTTAACATTCCCTTTGTGGATTCTTTGAAAGAAATCCCTTCATAATTGAAATTCCTAATGATATTCATAGATAATAAGATGAATTAGGGTGAGAGATCAACTATAAATTTGAATGAGTAGTGCTATGCAATAATCCAAAAGAACATCCCCCAAAAATCAAAAGACCATAACATGCTTTTTGTATCTTGTAAAATTAGTCGAATTGAGGATATTTTTTTCTTGTGAGATTTAGGATATAGTATCAACTTTATTCCCTACTCCCTATTCAAAAGGTTGTTTTTTAGGGAGCTGATTACAACATCATTGTCACTACAGGTAGCTGAAAGGACACTTGACTACCCTTATGGGAGGGTAGATGAACTATTAGTTGATGTAGGGAAACTGTCTTTTCCCAATACATTATTTATTATACACATGGAGTGTGATAAAATGGTTCCACTAATTTTAAGTAGTCCATTAATAGCCACTTATAAAATTTTCATTGACGTCTCAAAGGCTAATCCTACCCTCTAAGCTTCTGAGGACCAAAAGGAATTTCAAGTTTATAATGAGTCTCTACTTGAGGTGAGATTTTAGTTGATTTATGTTGAAATTGAGGTGTTTAGAGCTAAGGTTAGAATTTAAAATCACCATCCATTTTATGTTTTATCACTAAGACTATCAGTGAACATTTTGAAGAATTTTTTTTGAATTTATGTCTACAAAACAGCTAGAAAGGATAGGGAGAATTGAGAACCAAATTAAGAGGATAATTGTTAAGGACCATGAATTAGTCATTCCTAAACCATTTTTTCTTACAAAAAGTTTTTATCAAACTACTTAAAGTATTCAACCCTCACATGTTCCCAACCCTAATGCTTTTTCCTGTTCTATAAAACCTAAGGGATGTAACTCTGGTCAGGGTGTTTCTTTTGTTATGAGTAAACTTTTTGGAGATGATGATAAGTGTGGATTTGGTTCTGTTCATCTTGAAGCTGAAGGTGTGTTTTTCTGGATAAGTTAAAAGTGGTCTAGAATAGTTTCTAGTAATTTTTCCAAAAATGGATATTAGGAATGCACTGGATTCTTTGCACATCTTGAATTATGGAATTTTTTTTCCATGAATTTGAGATATTCTAAAAAGAAAATGATTATTCAACCACTACCTCACCTAAGGAAGTTACCTCTAAAATTTATCTTATTATTGATAATGGTCCACCTAGAGAAACTTCTACTTTAATTTTATGAACATTAGATACTTTAAGTGTGGGGGGAAATATGAGGGATCCCTTTCAGAGTGAAGTTGGATATCTTGGATATCATGCTGATATTTTTTCAGATTTACCTAATTCGTTGAGTAATATTCTATATTTTGATGTCATTGATGGATTTAGGCTTAGTCCTCAGGTTCTAGAATTTTTTACAAGACTTCATCAAGCTACTAAGTTACATGAGGTTTTGAGTGAACTTTCAAAAATTTCAAAAGTAAATGACCAAGCCCCAATTTCTGATGAATCTTACCCACTGAATGACGAAAGCTAAAATCATTAGGGGATTGACTCTGGCTAGGGACTATAAAACTAGTTCTACATGGGAGGCTACACATGATTTTTCTTATTTTTAGATTTATATTTCTAATTGAATAAATATCCCTTTCTTATTTATCTGTCTCCCTAAATCTATAACCCAATATTTTTGTAGTTTTTGTTGGATGATTTCTCTTTTTTGATGGTTATTTGTTTCATAATTTTGGTGTTCACTGGACATGAGGTGGAAATAGCGTGCTTCATGTAAAGTACCATTACAAGTGGTCTTATAGCTGATCAAGTGACCATATAAATAGAGTGTGGTTTGTTGTGATATTTTATTACCAGCGGCAGATTCTGTTTGAACATCAATGCCCGAGGTAGCTTAAAGTGGATAAAATAGTATAATGCTTCCCTCAAGTCAAACTCTAGTAAATTTCAAATTCTATTTTAAATTATAAAATGTCTTATGTTCATCTTTTCAAATTGTAGGAACTTCAAATTCTCAACTAGATGAATATTTTCAATTGTTGTGGGGGAGGTTACACATATATTGTATAACATTGAAATAGATTATTTTTATCTTGTAACTATTTTAATTAGTCTTAATATTTTTCTAGTGCTTATACTTGTTTCATTTAACTAACTGATTTCAATTTTTTACTTAATTTTTTTCTTCCATGCTGAATTTCTATTCGTTGCTTTATAATTTCATGTTAAATTTTGAAGCGACATTGAAAATAATTCATGAACTCACCTATAGCATGAAAGGTTTTGAAAAATAATTTTATATAATTGACTTTCTGATAGTTTTGAATAGATTTACCTTGTGAATAATGTGGTTTTTTTGAGTACTGTGTGGAAAATTGTGTTTTAACTTTATTATCACTCCTCAAAACAGAATCTATTCTTTGAAACATTTCATAATTTTTTTAATCAAATTTGTTAAATTATTTCTCCTACCTTGAGATTCAACAATGGGGACATTTTTGAGTATTATGTTTTGGGGATGTGTCTTAATTAATCTTAACTATCCTTAATTGAAACCCATCAAAACCCTAAAAATTCAAAATTTCTCCCTTGAATGATTCAATTTAGGTTGTTTTTGAAAAGAATAAAAAATATCAAAACTAAAAAAACAATAACAAACTGATAAAAAAACAAAACCATTGCATCCTTATTAGGTGAAAATTTCATTCTAGATTTAGGGGTTTCAAAGAATATGGTGTTTCTAGAATTTTAGGTTTTTAGTGTTTTTCCCCACCGTTTTTGTAGAAATTCACTTTAGGAACTAGGAAAAGGAGTGTTATGGGAGATATATTTGTGGAATTTTGATCTTAACTTAAGAAAACTAGAAATTTGAACCTGAACATAGAGGACACTCTATTTTTTGAACAAACACTTTAGGGTTCTAACTCAAATGATTATCATTTCATCCCATTGAATCCGAAGTAAAATGGTAAAATGGGATCCTATAGTGAGAGATTTATTTCTTTAAATAAATAAAATCCATTTTTCAAAATTAATAAGTTCATTGAACAGTGCTATATAAAAGAAATAAGTCTAGGAAAAATTAAAATAAAAGGGCCTTTTCAAAAAAAATCTCATGTAGTTGAGGGGAATTTTCAACCCAAAAGAAGATGAGGAAGGTTGACTTATATAATAATCATTTGAGTTGTATCAATGATGTTAAGCTTGGGCCTTTGATTTTTGGAACCTATAATAGATTGAATAATTATGGTGTCTCTTATTAAAATTTGATTTCCATTTTTTAACCTATTTAACTCCTAGAACTGGAACCCGTTATGAATTGAAATAGGGAAGTTGGTAATATTCACATAGGTGACATTAATTTACAATCTTTAGAAGGATTTTTGATCTCCTTTGTTTTTTAGAGTGTTCTGGAACTTAAGAAAGTTGTCCTTTTCTTTCTTTTAGACAATTTGTAAATAAATAAAATATGTTGAATTTCCTGAGAGTGAAATTGATTAAATATGGGGGTATTTTATGTGGCCTTTATTTTCATGTTTTTCACATCATTTTAATAGTTAAATTGTGTTAGTAACATTGGTTTTGACATTAATGTGGTCAAATATCATTTTTGGGTTAATTTATAATCCGATTAGTAAATTAATGTTTTCATAATATTATTTTCTATTTTATCATTTAATTTTACATTTTTTTCATTATTTTTATTATTTAATAATGTTTGTTTGATTTTTTGTTTGTTTTTATTTTGATTTTATCAATCGTTTTAATTATTTTATTTATTTCTTTGTTCTGCATTTTTATTTTTTTTCACTTTAGTTTTATTATTTAAAATAACTAAACATTTTGATTATTTTATTTAAAAAAATTAATATTTATTAATATTTAATTATAATATTATTCTTTGATAATATTTTTTAATTATATTAATTAATTAATATAATTAGATTGATTTTAATTATTTATAATAATTAATTTTATTAATTTATTTTACATAAAATGATAAAATTGGTTTTTAATTATTTTAGAAATTGTAAGTTATTAATTTATTCTTTGTTTAATTAATAATTCTTTAATTTTTTTATTTATTTTTTTCACAGTGGTGTTACCACCAGAACAAGGCATCTGTCGGTTCACCTAATATCACCAAAGTAGCGGATTTGTCAATTTTATAAAAATAGAGCTTTCACTAGTAGATCCATGTGATGTTGTTTGGAAGATCCACCAATATCCTTACTTCCATAGCTAAAACTCCTCCAATATCATTACATCCATCGTTGCAACAATCCACGACCAACACCCCAATCTGACATTGCATCAATCCACCGCCATCCCTTCTGATATTATTGGCCACATAGATCCACCACCAACACCTCCCCACACATCCACTGTCAACAATCAACCGCTGCCTCCATCTTCAACTGTTTGATTTCATCTAATGGTCCTCCACCTAACATATATCAGTTTTCCTCCATGATCCACTATCATCCTCTCGCCACCTCATCTATTTTCACCCAACACCAGTAGATCTGGTTCTATTAGTGCCTCCCAAACCACCCATGCCAATCTACACCCCAATGAATGAAATCTAAAGCCAAAGCACCCTCTAAACCAGATATACTCAAATCTATCAAAGGCAAGCCAAACTAATCCTCGATCTAAAGAAATCAAACCCACCACACTATTGTGTACCACCACTATGGATGGAGAACGCCATTAATGGAGATCCAAGTTATTGATCGATCCAAGATCCATTGTCATATGGACCTTGAATGGTTGGTCGATTACCCCTTTGTGTCACCACCCCAATCCACATAAATCGATCCCCATTGTTGAGAAAGATTTCCAACGGGGTATATGGATGTCGAGTCAGAGCCACCCACTAATGTTGTTGAAGTTAGAGCCTCATTTTTTTCTTGAAACCACTAAGAATCTCCTAAAGCTAAGCCACTGAAGCCACTACTTCTTGTTAGAGACCTACAAGCCACAAGTTGCTGAAGAAGGAAACCACCCTCCCCCCATTGAGCAGAATCTATGACAGCAGAAGAAAAAAAAATTGAAAAATAGAAATGAATAAATTATTATTATTATGATATATAATAATATAAATAATAATAAATATAATTAGTATAACAATAATATTACTATATATAATTATAATTATAATTACTATCATGTATATAATATTTAATGAGTATTTATATATATTCACATATTTATACTAATAATGATTATTAATATAAATAAATATTATATATATATGTGTGATATTTATTTATATTATTAATACTTTTAATTTTATTTATTTAATGTTTTTTGCTCAGAAACTAATGAAAACATTAAATAGGTGATTCATGGTACTAAACATTGAGTAGTTTTTCATTCCTTTTTAGCGAGATGGGCTATGATTACTAGAGGAGGAGGATGTACAGTGACATATATAACACATGGAAGACTTGGAGTTTTGACCTAGTGGTGACTGTGGTCATGTAGAGTACATGCGTAGAATTTTTCTTTTAATTCTACAATCCATCATTCAATAGGGATAACACAAAAATAGGAGTAGATATCAGAACCATTGACTCTTATTGAAGTCATTCGACTTCAAGTTAGATCAAGAAGACAATCATCAAGAGAATATTCTTTATTATATCTCACTTTCCTCTATTTTATTATCTTGAGATGTTTTAATTGGATTTTTTTCATTCTTAGAATGTGTAGCTAAATTTCATAGGGGAATCAAATTGTTATGTTTTGAAATTCTCAATATGTTCTACTCTTAAATTCTGCAATTGTATCAGTGGATTTTAAACTCAGAGATCTCATTTCTCTACTTAATGAGAGTCATTTTCTTTTCACTATTCTATGGAACGATAGGTGATGATAGTGATCATTTTTCAATTAATTTAACCAAGGTAATGGAAATTAAAAAATTTAACATTCTCTTATCCATTAAGATCATTTAAATTCCTTGGTAATGATTGAAAGATCATTTATAGGGAAAGATAGAAGGGCTATGTTGATTCAGTGAAGTGAGAGCTTAGTGAATCATCACCATATTTCTAAGAACTAATTAAATTGTGGTTAACTAGAGTATGAACAAAAAATATCTTAATCAATTCATTACTGTCTGATCTCCCTAATCTCTACCATTGCGTGTCTCTACTCGATGATTTTAATTCTCACAGGACCATTCCATTTCACCCTCATCTTCACCATTTCAAAGTTCATATTAAGTTTTTTTGGTTTTTTTAGTTTTTCTTTATTCTACACAATCATTAAGATATCTATGTGTTTCCACCCTTCTTACTATGATACTCGCGTATGTTACAAATGTAAATTTTCATGAGGTTCAATGACATTAATGGTAGTTAGCTATGATTCTTAGTAAGGGTAAAAAAGGTAGATATCGACATAACATGAGCATAATGGTATGAGAACATGATAATAACATTTGAAAACCATACCCTACATATCATAGATCATAAATTTGAGTCATGGAATAAATATTGGCAGTTAATAAGACCTAATTCATAAATAAATCAAATATCCTGAGCCATGAGAACAAAATATTGGCATAAGACATATATTCTTAGAATACACATAATCATTTAAAATCATTTCATTAGTATTCAAGAATCATTGAAAATACTATTATCATTGATTGGGATCAATCCCCAAACCATTATAGTATCATAAAACATTCATCATATCAGAATTTTATAATATCATAAAACATTTCAACCTATCATAACTCGTGGCAAAGGAAATACATTCATAAAAAAAAACAAATTATTAAAACATTTCAACCTATCATAAACCAAATATAAAACATTCATCATAAACCAAATATAAGAATTTTATAATATCATAAAACATTCATCATATCAGAACCCATGAAAAGAAATGGGTTTTATAAACAATTCAACCTATCATAACTCGTGGCAAAGGAAATACATTCATAAAAAAATTTCATCATAAACATAAACCATTAAATGAAAGAATAATAATGGTATCACTGGATCATATACCCAGTAAAGCATAAGTAACATCAAATTATGTCATCTTAAATGGAAAATTATTTTGAGAATAAAATCAATAGGAATATTTCATGAGGAAAATAACATTTCATTGATAATCAAATTATTAAAATATTGGGGAAATAATTTACTTTTAAAATATCCTTGAAAAATTATAAATTATGATTTAAAACATTGATTGGTCATAATGGATGAAAAATACATTCATTCCATACACAATTAAAATAAATATTACATTCAAATTTTTGGTAAAATACAAATGGGACTTATTTGAAAAATGACATAAATATTCCTATTACACCATTTTTTAAAAAAATAAAAAAGGGTAAAATTGACAAAAAAAAATCATTTGGTACTACTAAAAACTTTTTTTAAATCATTTAAAAAAACATTGATATGGAATAAAATGTTTTTTCAACTGAATAAAGAAATAATGTTTTCATTCCTTTAAAAACATTCTATTGGAATCATGAGTATATAAAGAGATGAAAATTAAATTAAGACATTTATTATTAATAAATAACTTAAGGATAATAAAATTAATTAATTTATGGAGAAATATATCATAATATTCCATTATCTAAAGCATAATCCTAAACAATTCTGATAAACAATGAGATTGTAACATCAAACACTTATCACTTTGGTAACTTTTGAATCATAAAACACATGAAATAATAACATTAAATGAAACTAAAAATATCATAAAAATAAATAAATTCAAGATATTATAATTCAAATGGGTTTTATATACACCTTATAAAAGAAGATGTGTGCACAACATAATGTATTTCCCAAAGAATACAAATTGAGACAAAAATCTCTTACCTAATGTCTCAAATTCCCTCATACACATTCAAAACTCTAGTATAATATATATAGGTTTATTATAAATATATTAAAGAACCATAATTATATATATAATACCATATATGATTTACTTTTGACCTTTTATTACTCATTTGTTAACAAGTCCTTATTAAAATCATGTTTCGAGTAATAACTACTTTGTATTTCAAATATGTTTTGGTTTGGTATTTTTAGTTCTATTAATTACATCATGGTAACAAAATATCCAAAATTATAAAAATGATATAAATATAATATATATTCAGTATATATGTATTTATTTTAATCCATAAAATTTAGATATTGAAAATTACTTACACCGTCTATGGAGACGGTAGGCCGTATGTATGCATGAATATTATTTCCATTTTTTTGATGGATGAAAAAAATTAAGGTAAATAATATATTAACATCAAAATAATATTTTTTATGTCATATATATAACATAAATTTATTAAAAATATCCTTATAAACTTCCATAAAAATTTTAAGAGAAAAAACAAATCGCATCGTTTATCGAGGCGGTAGTTCGCTGTACACACAAGAAACATTATCATATCCCCATGGAATGATAAGTAAGAAGGTATGTGTGATATAATAATTTAAAAATTATAATTTTATTACCATAATCATATATATTAATTTAATCTATTCTTATTACCATCCTAGTAAAATGGTATTGAAAAACACATCACATTGATTCACGAGGCGGTAGTCCATTGTACAAATGAGCGAAATAATTGCATTCTGATGGGTTGGAAGGTAATAATTTATATGTGACAATATAATTATGATAATTATGAAAATTTTATAAATATCATATATTATAAATCCCCAGCTTTAAACATTACTTAATCTTGAGTTATTACAAGAATACACATTGAGGATCTTTTCAGGTTTAGAGTTTTAGAGAATTAGATCATAAATCATGCATTTCATTCTACATTTAAACAAGGTGGTAACATAAAAGATAGTATTCATTTTCTCCCATAAAGGAAACACATTTAAAATAAAATATGGATTATTTCTTGACACTTCCTCAACAGTATCATCACATCATGTACTTTTCCCTTGACCTGTGAAACACATTTCAAAAACTTGGGATGAGCAAAAAAAAGATCAGTAAGGGAAATAAAAATACGGAATGAAAACATTAGTCCATGTATACATAAGAATAAATGAAATCATACTTTACTCATAAAACATAATCACTTTAACATACCTCATAAAACAATAAGATTCATGAATAACTCATAGAAATCATAAGTCATAAAGGTAACTTGTGGCATTCATAACATTCTTAAGTAGGGAGTAATCCTCATGGTTAGGTTTGGAATACCCATCATAGTATATTCCCTAAATATCTTTGGAGAAACATTAGCGTTTAACCCCTTCACATTACCCAATGCATTGGAGATCTATATCGGGCTCACCCGCCCTTAGTTTATCACGGAACCACCCGTCTTCATAAACAATGCACAAGAACCATAACATAATTGTATCGCATAAAACATGCATAAAAGAAACATAACATTTCCACATTCCAATAAAAAGTTATCAAAAACACATTGATATAATCAAAACATTATCAAAACCATTTTCAATTCCAAAATAAAATAAAATTAAAACATGGTATTTATTTTTCATTAAAAAAAGGTGTGGCTTGTAGAGGAAGCTGAAACTCAAATAATGGTCACGGCGGCGGAGAAGTCGTTGTCGCCGCATACGTAAGAAAAAACATTCCCTTTTGTTGTTTAGTAAAACTCTTCGTATAAAAATATTCTTTTTGAATAAAAGTAAAATTCAAAGGGGTTTATACACCGTATAAAAAAAGTTGTGTATAAAACAAAATATGCCTCAATGAAAGCTGATTGAGACGAAGTCCCTTACCTCATGTCCGACTTGACACAATCGTTCTTTAATCTCAGGAATAATAAACTAGAGTTAATTTATACTTGATTAAGAACCTTTTTAAAGTTCATTATTCCTTTTATATCACTAATTACCATGTTATGAACATTATGTAATTATTTAAGTTAATAACGGTCGTTTTGTCGATCATTGGTACTTGAGTCAAAAATAAACTTCTTATAATTACAAGTTGTTCATGTGGTAAAATATCCATTATATACAGAATTATATTCATGATTTAGATATCATATATATCATATATATCCAGTATATACATGAATTTATAATATTACATAACATTTAGAGGTAAGAAATGAAATGCACCGTTCATGGAGACGGTAAGTCGTACGTACGCATGAACGCTACTTTCATTTCTATTTCATATTTAATGGAATTAAATAATAATTATATAAAGGTATATTATAATTCCAGTATAATATCATATATAATATCATTAACTCCATCCTTTATACGTCCCACATATGGCATTAAAGATTCAAATCACTTTGAGGGGGCGGTAGTCCTCACTTCCTAAAATGAAGATATCGTGTTTACCCATAATGGAAACCATAAAGTTATGTCATAAATGAAAAATAAATAAGCTTAATAAAAACATAAATATAATATATATAATATATAAATATAGTGACATCTTAATGTCCACCATGAAAGGTGTTAAAATAAGATTGAACAATCATAGTTTCGTGAGGCAGAAATTCACCATCCAAAGAAACCGTATGTTCTTTAACCATTAGACGGAGGTGTGTGTAAGTGTAGCACTAATAATTATCATAAAAACATCCTAGTATATTGAAGACACTGTTTTTGTTACAAAATAAAGGAATAAAAAGAGTTTATGGGGTTGGATAAGCAAAATAAAACAAAAGGACATAAGAGAAGACATTACCTTTAAATCGGGCAACTCTCCTTGGTTTGAACCAAAAGGGTTTCTTGAAGAGATTTATGCCTAAGGTAAGGCTTCTAGGATGAATATATTGATCTTGGGATATTATTTGAGTAGAGGGTGGACGATTAAAAGGGATTGAGAAGTGTGGGTAAGGGGGTAGAGGTGGGGGCCTTTTATAAGAGGGAGGAGGGGCACTCTTGGAATGTCATGAAATGTTACTTTATTATGAAATTATTTTCAGATTTTAAAGGTCCCAAAATGATATATTTTTAGTATAAGGGGATAAGGGTTCTAAATACACCCATCCAATAGGTTTTTGACAAGTTTAAGTCTTATATTTTACCTTATCTTTTCATTTTATTTAAATCGTTCATTAATGAGGTAATCACTGCATGATCATGGTGTTATAAATAAATTTATTTATTTAATGTCTAAAAATTATAAAAAAAATACCATTATGTAGGAAATATTTTTATATTTACAATTAATATTTATAGTCTAATATATCATTTATTTAAACAATATTAAAATTGTTTTACTTAGGTGATACATACTTTGGTTATATTTCTCTTTCTTTAAAAATAATATGATAAAAGGTCACTATCACACTAAAGTGATTCCATGGGGTCCCAAAGTAGAAAAAAAGAATTCCATGGTCGTACATGACTCAAAAAATATCATTAAGACACATTTTGGTGTCATTTTATATTATTATGATATTATTTTATTACCTTTAACTACCCGATTACTACTTAATCATGATAATTAAAGATAATTGTCGTCGTTACTATTCATAATGTCCAAAAACAAAAGAGTCTTAATTAAATAATTTATACCTTATTATTAAAAATATGGACTCCATTTTACCAAATTCCGAACACAAAAATTTCAGTAATTATATTAAAAATAATTCCCGTTGTCAAAACAAATAGCGTGTTTTTAAGAAACAATATCTATCAAACGATTGACAATTGTTTATGTCCAATTTCAAAGCGAAATTAATTCCAATGACCACCATTGGATTAAATGGTAAAAGATATTATAATTAAAGTTTTAAAAAAAATTAAAAAGATAATCTAACCATATAAATAAATTAGATGAAAAGGCATTTTTGAAGTAAAATGCATAATTTTTCACTATTCATTAAAAAATGAACATTGTCAGAAAAAGACCAAAAATTTATCCAAAATAAATTTCAATGTCCCAATTCTAAATAATAAGTTTATTTTGACAAATAGAGCTTATAAAATTGTCAAAATTTATATTTAAATATGGTTTTCCATCAAAATGCGGTAAAACAATCTTTTAAAAATATTAGAGTATTCTATGATTAAGATTGGATTTATTCTCATTTTAATCCTCTAAAACACTATCTAATTCATAGATAGACATAAATATGAAAATACATAATTCTTTACTTACTTGGGATGTTACATCCTTCCCCCTTTAGAAATTTGGGTCCCCACAATTTATTTACTTATCGAATAAGTGGGGGTGTTTATCCCTCATTGCATTTTCATATTTTCATGTTGCCTCTTCAATCATGTGGTTTTTACGAAAAACCTTTACTTGATTAATAAACTTATTCTGCAACACTTTCTCCCTATGGTCAAGAATCTGGACCGGTTTTTCCTCATGAGATAGATTCTCTTCCAGCTGAACTACCTCTGGATTCAAAACATGAGATGGATTTGGCATGTACTTCCTTAACATTGAAACATGAAAAACATTATGTACCTGAGATAAAATCAGAGGTAAAGCCAATCGATATGCAACTGATCCAACTCTCTCTAGAAGTTCATAGGGTCCAATGAAACTTGTACTCATCTTTCCTTTCTTAGAAAATCACATCACACTTTTCCATGGTGAAACTTTGAGAAAGACATGATCACCTACCTCAAAAGAGAGATCCTTCCTCATGTTTTCCGCATAACTTTTCTTCCTGCTCTGAGCTGTTATCATGTGTTTCTATATCAACTAAACTTTTTCTTCCAACTCTTCTACCAATTCTGGTCCCATCAACTTCCTTTCATTTACTTTATCCCAAAAATATAGAGTTCGACACCGGTTCCCATATAATGCCTCAAATGGTGCCATCTGTAAACTGGAATAAAAACTGTTATTATAAGAAAACTCAACCAAAGAAAGATGTTGGTCCCAACTTTCCTGATAATCCATAGAACAAGCATGTATCATATCATCCAATGTATGAATTGTTTGTTCCAAATGCCCATCTGATTGAGGATGAAAAGATGTACTAAAATTTAATTCAGTACCCAGCGACTTCTAAAGTCCTTTACAAAAGTTAGAAGTAAACATGGGATCACGATCGGATACAATGGAGAGGGGAACTCCATGTAACCTGACTATCTCTTTAAGATACAAACAGGAAAGTTGATCTAGGGAAAAAATATCTCGTATAGCAAGGAAATGAGCAGATTTAGTCAAGCGATCAACAATAACCCAGATTGCATTATTACCTCGAGGTGTCTTCGGCAATCCCACAACGAATTCCATGGATATATTATCCCATTTCTACTTTGGCACTGGTAAAGGCTGAGGCATACCTTTTAGTAACTACCACTCTGCTTTAACCTGTTGAAATGTCAAACACTTCACAGTAAAATCAGCAGTATCTCTTTTCATTCCGTCCCACCAGTAATTCTCCCAAAGATCTCTATACATCTTAGTACTGCTAGGATGAACTGAAAACGGAGAACTATGAGCTTCACATAACAACTCTCTCTTCAAATGTGAATCACAAGGCACACACAATCTCTTCCCAAATCTCAAAACACCATCATTATCAATGTTGAATTTAGGAAACTTATCCTTCTGAACCAGCTCTACCTTTTTTTGCAACTCACTATCTTGCTTCTGTGCTTGCTTAATTCTGTATGATAGAGATGATTTCACTGATACCTAAAACAAAACAGAAGAACATCCTGCGCCATCAACTTCTATGCCAAATTTCATCAAATCCTTAACCAAAGGATCACGTTCCAAATGTAACATGGTTAATGTGGCATTACTTTTTCGACTCAAAGCATCAGCCACTATATTTGATTTTCCCGGATGGTAATGAATTATACAATCATAATCCTTGATTAATTCTAGCCATCTCCTCTGTCTCATGTTAAATTATTTCTGAGTGAATATATACTTTAAACTTTTGTGATCGGTATATATTTCAGACTTTACTCTATAGAAATGATGCCTCCAAATTTTTAAAGCGAAAACAACAGCAGCTAATTCCAAATCATGTGTAGGGTAATTTAACTCATGAGTTTTCAACTTACGTGAAGAATAAGCAATTACCTGATCATTCTGCATTAGGACACAACCAAGTCCTTTTAATGAAGCATCACTATAGAGAACAAACTCATTATTCCTGTAAGGTAGTGCCAAAACTGGAGCATTCACCAATCTTCTTTTCAATTCATGAAAACAATCATCACATTATTTTTTCCAGATAAACTTAACACCCTTCTGAGTTAGCTTAGTCAATGGGCTGGACAACCATGAAATTTTTTTAACAAACCTTCGGTAATAGCCTGCCAAACCAAGAAAACTATGAATCTAGGTTACATTTGTGGGTCTTGAACATTCTTCAACAACTTTTGTTTTTGCAGTATCAACAGTTATTACATCTTTGGAAACAATGTGACCAAGGAAAGAAATTTGTTACAACCAAAATTCACACTTTCTGAATTTCCCATACAATTTATTTTCTTTTAAGGTTTGAAAAATAACCCTTAAATAACTTTCATGCTCCTCTTTACTTTTAGAAAACACCAAAATATCATCAATGAAAACAACCACAGACTTATCCAATAACTCATGGAAAATTATATTCATAAGGTCCATGAATACAGCAGGTACATTGGTTAACCCAAAAGGCATTACTAAAAATTCATAATGGACATATCTTGTACGAAACGTGGTCTTCTGAATATCTACTTCCTTTACCTTCAACTAATGGAACCCCGATCTCAGGTCAATATTTGAAAAATATGGAGCTCCCTGGAGCGGATTAAACAAATAATCGATATGAGGCAATGGATATTTGTTCTTAACAGTGATGTTATTCAAGGCTCTATAATCAATGCAAAGTCTCATTGAACAATCTTTTTGTTTAACAAATAAGACAGGATCACCCAATGGTGATGTACTAGGTCGAATGAAACCTTTCTCTAATAAATCTTGCAATTGATCCTTCAACTCTAAAATTTCAATTTGAGCCATTCGATAAGGGGGTTTTGAAATTGTCTTAGCATCAGGAACTAAGTCAACAGTAAATTCAACTTCCCGGTCTAGTATTATTCCAGGCAACTCATCTGGAAAAACATCAGGATACTCATTTACCACTAGAACATCATTAATCTGAACGGTTCTTTTGTTTTCAACAATATGTTCAAGGTAACATTCATTTCCATATTTTACAAGTTTCTCAGCCTCTTGACATGTTATCAACAGTAAGGGTTCATTCTTGTACACAAACTGAAATTCTTTCTGAAAAGAAACCTCATTAGCTCTGTAGTAAATCTTATCATGATAAACAGAAAGCCAATCCATGCCCAAAATAACATCAAACTCTACTAGAGGCAAAAAAAATAAGGTTTGCAGGTATATTCTTTCCACAAACAAGGACAGGAAGGTTCTTATTATTTCTTTTTTGTCTCAACATTTCCTCTGGGTGTTTTTACCATAAGTTTAGGATTCATATCTTGAGATGGAATTCCTAATTTACTAGAAAACTTCTCAAAAATGAATGAATGTGCAGACCCTGAATCAAACAGGACATTGGCATAATCTGAACAAACAAACAGTGTACCTGATACTACTTTATTCGATGACCCAACATCTGCTGAAGTAGTTGCAAAGTATTTCACCACCCCTTTTTTGCTTTTAGTCTGGATTCTTTCCCTTAGTTGAGTTCTTAGTTAGACACTCATTTGCATAATGTCTCATTTTATTACACTTAAAACATCTTACCGCTGGATTTTCATTACCTGCTTGATCATTTTCCTTACAGTTACGAGCAATATGACTTGAATTACCACACCAGAAGCACTTTCCAGACTTGGATAAACATTATCCAGGATGAATTTTTACACACTTCTCACAGGATGGATATTTGGTTTTCTTACCTCTAGGCTTCTTTGATGAATTCTTTACCTTTGCATTCCAATTGGACCTCTTATTCTGTTGTTTAGCAAAGAACACCTTATCATCGGCAAACTTCATTTCCACCTTCTCCGCACATCGAACAAGTTTTTCATAGATTTTGAACTCACGAGAAGCTAAAGTCCTTCGATACTTTGGATTTAACCTTGAGTAAAAATGGTTGATTTTACTATCAATATCTCGTATGAAATTTGGAGCATACCTTGCAAGTCGAGTGAAATTTTCTTCATAAGCAGCCACTGAGTCATCCTCCAGCCTCAATTCTAGGAATTTTATTTCCATCCTAAGAAAAACCAACTTAGGAAAATATTTCTCAAGAAACATACCTTTGAATTCATCCCAGTCGAGATCATCAATCTCATCAGCGTCCCTGATATTTTTAACCATTGACCATCATTGATCTGCTTCACCTCCAAACATTAAACAGCAAGACTAACCTTTTGATTGTATGAACACCCCGTGACATCGAAAATCTTCTCCAGTGCTTTAATCCACCCTTTAGATAGAATAGGGTAAGATGATCCTCTGAATGATGGGGGATGTTGCCTCATGAAATGTTTCACCACTGACATGTTCCTCTGCAGTTGATCTGCCTGATCTCGTGCATGGATACCACCACCATTTATTTCTTGATTCAACTGTGCCATTACTGCAACAAAATATTCAGTTCCAATTATGACCATCTCGGGATGCTGATTTGGAAGGTCATTTCCTTCTGTATGTCTTCCTAGCACTACTTCCCTGTTTCTTCTACAGAAAACCATTCTGAACAAAAATGTCTTAGATAAAGAAACATGGAAATCTTCAAATGCTATATCATTTCAATTTTACCATAATGTAAAAAATATATTTTTTTGATAATCATTTAATAGAATTCTAACTCCTAAAGTTATCTAAACCGACCTATAATACCAATTATAAGGCCCCAACCTTAAACATTACTTAATATTGAGTTATTACACGAATACACATTGAGGATATTTTTAGGTTTAGAGTTTTAGAGAATTAGATCATAAATTATGCATTGCATTCCACATTTAAACAAGGCGGTTACATAAAAGACAGTATTCATTTTCTCCCATCAAGGAAACATATTTAAAATAAAACATGGATTCTTTCTTGAAACTTCCTCGACACTATCATCACATCATATACTTTTTCCTTGACCTGTGAAAAACATTTCAAAAACTTGGGATGAGTATAAAAAGCTCAGTAAGGGAAATAAAAATACGGAATGAAAACATTATTCCATCTATACATAAGAATCAATGAAATCATACTTTACTCATAAAACATAAGCACTTTAACATACCTCATGAAATCATAATATTCATGAATAACTCATATAAATCATAATACATAAAGGTAACTTGTGGCATTCATAACATTCTTACATGGGGAGTAACCCTCATGGTTATGTTTGGAATACTCATCACAGTATATTCCCTAAATCTCTTCATAAAAACCTTAGCATTTAACCCCTTCGCGTTACCCAATGCATTGGAGAGTTATATCAGGCTCACCCACCCTTATTTTATCAAGGAACCACCTATTTTCATAAACAATTCCCAAGAACCATAATATAATCGTATCACATAAAACATGCATAAAGGAAACATAACATTTCCACATTTCAATAACAAGATATAAAAAACACATTGATATAATCAAAACATTATCAAAACCATTTTCAATACCAAAATAAAAGAAAATTAAAACATGGTATTTATTTTTCATTAAAAAAAGTTATGGCTTGTAGAGGAAGTCGAAACTCAAATAATGGTCACGGCGGCGGAGAAGTCGTTGTCGCCGCATACGTAAGACAAAAACTTTCCCTTTTTTCATTTAGTAAAACTCTTTGTAGAAAAAGATTCTTTTTGAATAAAAGTAAAATTCAAAGGGGTTTATACACCGTATAAAATAAAGTTGTGTATAAAACAAAATATTCCTTAATGAAAGGAGATTGAGACGAAGTCCCTTACCTCGTGTCCGACTTGACTCGATCGTTCTTTAATCTCCTGAATAATAAAAAAGAGTTAATTTCTACTTTCTTAAGAACCTTTTTCAAGTTCATTATTCCTTTTATATCACGTATTACCATTTTATGAACATTATTTAATTATTTAAGTTAATAACTGTTGTTTTGTCGATCATTGGTACTTGAGTCAAAAATAAACTTCTTATAATTACAAGTTGTTCATGTGGTTGTATAACCCCATTCGTCGTTTATTTTACATTATATCACTATTTTAATAAATAGTCAGGAGCTCTACTTCTGACTATACCTCTTTTAAAAAATGCATTTATAATATTACATAACATTTATATGTAAGAAATGAAATGCACCGTTCATGGAGACGGTAAGCCGTACGTACACATAAACGCTACTTTCATTTCTATTTTGTATTTAATGGAATGAAATCATAATGATATAAAGGTATATTATAATTCCAGTATAATATCATATATAATATCATTAACTCCATCCTTTATATGTCCCACATATGTCATTAACGATTCAAATCACTTTGAGGGGGTGGTAGTCCGCACTTCCTAAAATGAAGATATCGCGTTTACCCATAATAGAAACCATAAAGGTATGCCATAAATGAAAAATACAGAAGAATAAGGAAAACATAAACATAATATATATCATATATAAATATAGTTACATCTTAATGGCCACCATGAAAGGTTTTAAAAGAAGATTTAACAATCATCGTTTCGTGAGGCGGAAATTCGCCATCCACAGAAACAGTATATTCTTTAACCATTAGACGGAGGTGTGTATAAGTGTAGCTCGAATCCTTATCATAACAACATACTAGTATATTGAAGATACTGTTTTTGTAACAAAATAAAGTAATAAAAAGAGTTTAGGTGGTTTGAGAATCAAAATAAAACAAAAGGACATAAGAGAAGACATTACCTTTAAATCGGGTAACTCCCCTTGGTTTGAACCAAAAAGGTTTCTTGAAGAGCTTTGTGCCTAAGGTAAGGCTTCTAGGATGAAGAGAGGGATCTTAGGAGATTATTTGAGTAGATTTTGGATGATCCAAAGGGCTTGATATGTGTGGGTATGGGGGTAGAGGTGGGGGCCTTTTATAAGAGGGAGGAGGGGCACTCTTGGAATGTCATGAAATGTTACTTTATTATGAAATGATTTTCGGATTTTAAAGGTCCCACAATGATATATTTCGTGGATAAGGTGATAAGGGTTATAAATCAACCCATAAAATAGTTTTTAGACAAGTTTAAGTCTTAGATTTTACCTTATATTGTCATTTTTTTAAATCGTTCATTAATGAGGTACTCACTGCATCATCATGGTGTCATAAATAAATAAATTTATTTAATGTCTAAAAATTATAAAAAAAATACCATGATGTAGGAAATATTTTTATCTTTCCAATTACTATTTATAGTTTAATATATAATTTATTCAAACAAAATTAAAATTGTTTTACTTAGGTGATACATACTTTGGATATATTTCTCTTTCTTTAAAAATAATATGATAAAAGGTCACAATCACACTAAAGTGATTCCATGGGGTCCCAAAGTTGGAAAAAGGCATCCCATGGTCGTACATGACTCAAAAAATATCATTAAGACACATTTTGGTGTCATTTTATATTATTATGATATTATTTTATTACCCTTAACTACCCAATTACTACTTAATCACGATAATTAAAGATAATTGTCGTCGTTACTATTCATAATGTCCAAAAACAAAAGAGCCTTAATTACATAATTTGGACCTCCTGATTCCAAATATGGACTCTATTCTACCAAATTACAAACACAAAAATTTCAGTAATTAAATTAAAAATAATTCCCGTTGTCAAAACAAATATCGTGTTTTTAAGAAACAATATCTATCAAAAGATTGACAATTGTTTATGTCCAATTTCAAAGTGAAATTAATTCCAATGACCACCATTGGATTAAATAGTAAAAATATATTTTAATTAAACTTTAAAACCAATTAAAAAGATAATCTGACCATATAATTAATTTAGATGAAAAAGCTATTTTGAAGTAAAATGCATTATTTTTCACTATTCATTAAAAAATGAACATTGTCAGAAAAATACCAAAAATTTATCCAAAATAAATTTCAATTTCCCAATTATAAAGAATAATTTATTTTGAAAAATATATATTATAAAATTGTCAAAAGTTATATTTAAAAATGGTTTTCCATCAAAATTCGGTAAAACAATCTTTTAAAAATATTAGAGTATTCTATGCTTAAGATTGGATTTATTCTCATTTTAAGCCTCTAAAACACATTGTAATTCATAAATAGACATAGATCTGAAAATCCATAATTATTTACTTACATGGTATGTTACATATATAAACATTAAATATATCACTTTCTCCATCCATAAGATATGGTGGTGGAAAACAAATCACATCAGTTCGTGAGATGGTAGTCCTCCAAACACATGATTGACGGTTTCATTTCTCGTTTAATGGAAGTGAAGATGGATATTGGTTATTACATTAACATAATAACAACTAAGTATATGGGGGTAATTTTTTTATATTATAATTATTTAATAAAATTTTAAGGATGTGGAAAAAGAAATAAAATAAAAAGGCAGGTTTATAAATTTTACCTTTTCTTCAAAGAGCCTCTTTAGGTTTATACCTAAAGTATTCATAGGAGGGATACTTAATAAAATTAAGGCCTAAATAATTTTTTCAATAAATTTAGTAATATATTTTTTATGGATTTTATGAATCAAATGGTTTTGTCAGTGTGAAGAGGATAACATAGGGGCAGCCTTTTATAAGGGGGTGAGAGGACATATATGGAAGTTTTGAAAAGAATAAAGTGTACCCAATTTTTACTCATTAAAAAGGGCATACCAATAATTTATTTTAAATAAATAGATGCTTTAAGGTCTTAATAGATAAATAAAATGGGTTTTATCATGTTTATAGGTCATTTTACCCCTTGTTTTTTTAGTTTAACACCTTAGTAAACCCATTTTAACCTTAATCACGGTAATTAATTTTTAAAAATTTTACTATTCAATTTGACCAAAAATTAAGTTTAAATTATTATATAGAATTAATTATGAATATTTCAAATATTTAATTCATTTTTTCAAATTCTGATCATAGAAGTGGAAAATTTTTATTTGTAATTAAACCGGTAGATGCGATGAAAAAACAGTTTTCCAAAGAGAAAGTTTTCATATGTATAGAAAGTTTTAATATCAAAATTCAATATGAAATTTATTGAAATGACAAAAATTGGATTTATAGATATATAATTGAAATAATTTTACTTTTAAACCATTATTAAAATAAAATGTAGCTTGTAAATTATTTAAACGAAAAAATAGTTTTTAATAAAATTTAGTATTTTTACTATTTGTTAGAAAATTATTATTTTCATAAAATTTAAAAAAATCACTCAAAGATAATTTTTATATTTATATATCAAAAATTTAGTTTATTTTTTAAAATAAATTTTCTACAAGTGGATAAATTAGTTTTAACATGACTGTGCAGAGAGCAACGAAATTTGTTTTTAGAAAAATAAATTTTTTAAACATGAAATTGGATATATTCTTATCTAATGATTAAAAAAAATATTAGATGAATGATAAAACATTTTTTAAAATATAAAATATATAAATTTCATTATAATAATCTACCAATAGTTATTAATTTAATTTATTATGATAAAAATACTTCATGTTCATAAAATATAGTTTTTCAAAAAATATTTATTACTTTCAATTGAATTATAATTTTAATTATTAATCAACTAAGAAAAAATGAATTTAATTTATTAATTTTTAAACAAAATAATTTTTATAATTTAGTTATTATTATTCATACTTACCAAATTAATGGCTAGGTTATAAGATTCAGGTTTAAATAATAATATTAATAGTATATTACAGTTCACTTAAATTTATTGTTGAGTATAGTGAAGGCCATCGAAGAAATTGACTTTATTTGAAAAAAAAATATTTCATAAACTCTTTGGATGATATATGTGACATGATCAGAATAATTAAAGAAAATATTTAAAAAATATATAAAATCAAACACAATACACGTTTCAGCTCGATGAAGGAATATCTCTGAGCATTTCATGATGGTTGCCCCAACATGTATCTCTAACACCCCAAGGACACAGACACATCACATGGGCCATTTCCAATAACCACCATCTATCCTCATTTCTGAGACCATAATTAATCATATCTGTATTAGACAGTTACAAAAAAAATTATGATCATGAGCATAACCTCATAGTAACTTTTTCCCAATCACTAGGGGTCCCATGCTCACACCTCTATAATGATGAGTAACATGCCTTAGGGTGTCACCGGGAATCATTTATCCTCAATCCCTTAGGCTAAAACCCACAATATTACTTAGAAATTTATCTCTATTGGTTCAACGTCTTATTACAAGGAGGGGAGGCCCTATAAAATCCTATGTGTCTAGGAATGGTTAATTCTGGGGTGACTCAAGAAAATAAAGGGAATACACTCCCTAGATCCATTGGTCAATTTACAAGGTATAAAATATCACATGTCTCCTCAATCGATCCATCTCTAATGAATCCACCTAGTCCTAGGGGTTTCCTATGCATCAATCAAGGGGATTCAACAGTGTCCCTCAGGATGTCCAACATCCATGCTCAGGGATATACATCCACTTAACACCTCATTTCACCATTCAAATATCAATAATCATGGTTATTCATGATAGTCTTCTGGTATTTCAATTTGAATCCCATCACCTGGGAATTCAAAATGGTATCATTGTATCAAAGGAAACCTTATCATCTCGAGAATTCATGTACGCATGAAATAACTTGTCTCTAATCTTGAATCCTGAGTACCACCTCAAGAAATCCCCTCCTATTTTAATCTCATCTATATATGATAGATGAGTTAGTAATCTACCAATAAAAATCTTTGAGCCTAGATCCTTGACATCTCGGGCATTCCTGGGTCTCTACCATATCAACATGTGATTATTAGGAGTCTCGAGAAATATTAGTAGTTCTAGGACCAATAGTTGATTCCCAATCATCCTAATAAATCAAATTTCATGATTACATAATAAAATAAAACATATCAAAGAATATAAAAACACGCACACCCATCATATTGTTCATATCCCCTCTTGTTTACAAGTTTTATACAGCTTTTAATTGGTGCCTTCTACTATCTCTACACATGGATACATACCAAAGATCATGATCATCTATCAAGGGTAACCCACAAGGGTACCCTATGTCATCACTATAAAGGTGGCATCCTGCATGGGATCCCCAATCACAACTGGTCTCTCAGTCAATATTTAACTCCTGGAGGACATTACATGTGATGGCATTGTTAAAGTCATCTGACAGCATCACATGCCTTTGGGTTACACCACACTAGTGAAAGTATCGAGAGATAGCTCAAGGAAAAACTCTATATTTATAGTCTCTATAGACCCATCATCTCATCTAACCTATCTCAAATCTTTCTTAGGTCAATCCACCTATGAATAACATATTTAAAGGGTCCTCACCCAGATGACTAGGGTCATACATCTCAAATCTAATCACATATCCCTCTTATAGGTGTCCATGTATCATGGTATCTTTTTATTCCATACCTAAACCATTAGTTTTTGAGGTATCCAGACTATGCACAAGGTTATTTGTGACCTTTTCCCTTTACTCATTCATCCTAGTAATTTTACATAGGAACAAAAATTTAAATTAAATTAAAATTTTATTTGAAGTTTCCAAACTATTTAAATTAAAATATTCTTTTATATAACCAAGTTAACTCCATCAGTGGTGTGACTTCAAATTAAAAAAATACTAAAAAATTGAAATAATCTATAAAAAATGTATAAAGGACCACCTTTATCATTCAGATACATTCTAATTTATTTTAAAGTGCTAGAAGCTACTCCTAAGGACTATCCAATCTTTTCTAGTAACATCCATTCTCATCCAAGCCTGTCTCAATGACCAGAACTCTAAATTGAATCCAAAACACAATAAATAACTTATTATAGAATATATTATTAATTATTTTAATCCAATTCAAACTTTGAATAATTTTAGATAAATTACTAATCATCCAGAAATCATTAGTTCTTAGAGCAATGGGGTTCCAACCACCATGTCACACCCTCGAACCCTAAGAGAGACAAATCCCAAACATGCAACACCTATTACACCATTAAAAAAATTAATTAAAAATAAGAAAAATTCATGAAATGATGTACCTTCACTATATCATTGTGTGGTGATAGGAAGAGATGGTATGGAATGTCCTCTTCCAAAGCTACATGAAGGCCCCATTTAAATCAGTATATTCCACCATTATCTGGTGAAATTATAAGTTTTTACCGAAACCAAAACAATGTTGTATTAGTGAGAAGAATAAAGACAATATATGAGAGGAGGTATATGAGTCTGTACCTTTTTTCGATGCCAAAAATGTCCAAGAATGTCCCTCCAAACAAAGTTAAAGAAGTGAGGTAAGGGAGGGTTAGGCCCCCTTCTATGCACACTAATAGGGAGAAAGAAAATGGAGCTACCCACTTTAAACCCCAAATTGGTGGGAATGTTATTTTCCATTATCATAGGGCCACTAGCTGGCTAGTGGTTGTGGGTTATAGCCACTATGTAGCCCTGCTACCTCGGGATACCCCTAATGGCCCTTCAATTCTCCCCAATGTTACTTTTTCCTTATTCCCAATCCAAAATACATCCTTTGAGGGGTATAAACCTTCACAATTAAATTTTGAAGTGTAGTTCAAAAATTAACCCCTCCACTAATTCAAAAACTAAAATTATACTTTAAATTAAAAACATTCATTCACATGGGGTATTATATTCCCCTTTCTAGAACTACATGTTCATTTATTCTAATTCCTACTCGATAATTACTAGATTCTAGATCACTTATATTTGGCCAGATTATATAATCTTTTCATTACCTTATATATTCAATTAAATTATAAATTGATTAACATCATGTTTTTCATGCTAGATTACCCAATTTACACCATCCTAGAAATTTAGGTGAGTTACCCCACTAATTCACATCATGAATCCTTCCCTTGAATTATACCAGGGTTTCACTTTCTATGTCCTATAATTATTTATATCTTTATTTCACTTCACATGGGATACATAGTTATGCCCAATTATTATATCATGGGTGTATACACAAATGTTTCCCTTAAACTATCCAAACTATTCAATATTTATGAAATTATTTCCATTCAAAATGGTTATTAAATCAGTTATAAATAATTTCAAGTCGTTTTTATCATATTCATAGTAAATAAACTTTCCATTGATATTACTCTATGCCACTACTATATCAATTGCATGAAAATTTTTTATGATAACATGTTTAAAACATGTTTACATTGAATGGTGGAGTTTTGGATTGACTTTATCTACCCTAAACTTCATTATTTATCAATTTTTGACCCAGATTTTTTTATAGTGACTTCCCATTATTGAATTTCTTGGGTATTTACTAAAAAGACACCCCTTTTCACTTATAAAATGGAAACTCTCTCCTTACATACCATCATACTATTACCTCCACATTTCAATCCAAACACTTCCCAAACCTCTTCTATACACACCTGGACATCTTGAATATGTTTTGTTCTTCTTAAAATACCATCCCTCGGAGTATCAATCCCCTTCACAAAGGAGATAATATAAGAAGTGAAGTATAAGTTATTAAGCCTCTCTTTATTTCTTGTTCCATTAAGTGATTTTATTCTTCCCAAAATTTCATTTCATCATCAAAAATGCCAATTTTCATTTCCGTCTTCTTGGATAGAGAATAAAGTACTCATCGAAGGGAATTTAAAAATCATAAATAATTTTAATTAATATATTATATTAAATTTAATGAAATTTTAATGATAAACATTAAAAGAGGAACAAATATTAGAACTGATTGTATGAAATTGCAATAAACAGTCAAAACTATAAACACCCAATGTGGGAAAACAAAAATTAACTAATATACATGTATATGATGATCATAAATAGAAATTATAAATAGTTATAGGTATGGATATGGTTCTAAAATTAGATATTAATATATTTATGTTTTTTATACAAGAAAATAAAGTGAATCAAATTATGTAGGGAAACTATGTAACAATTGTTTTATCTCAAATTTGAATCCCTTGAGACATGTTTATTCTAATTCTCACATCACATTGTAAATGGTGTCATTAATACCCCATTTTTATTTTGTATCATGATTAATTTATGTTTCATCATATCTGATGATCTATTTATTATATTACCTCTCATGAGTATTGATTCAAAAGTTACAAAGTCTATAAGGGGTTCCGTGACTCAAATATTTTTCTTCAATCATATTCACTCAAATTTGACTATAATCATTAAATATTGGTATATTTTAAACTATGAATATTTTATGTTATATATAAAAATTCTTTTATAGGGAAATAGTAATTCATACCGAAGTATTCTTCCTTGATTATTCTATTATTTCCTTAAAATTCATTTTTATTAAGAATAATTCTGAATTATTTTAACAGGTTTTTCTTCAGTTTCCATATTTTTACTTACCACCAATGTTCTCCATTCTCTAGTGGAAAATGAAATTTTTTTATCACCAATGGTCCTTTTAACCCATTTATTAATTTTAAAAAATGGTTTCTCTATCTTTTTAATTATTGGGGGATTCAACCTTGTTATTTAAAATTTGTAAAAAGGAATTTACATCCAAATAAAATAACAATTTTCATTATAGTCTTCACATTTTCTTATGACAACCTTTATGTCTTTTTATGGTTCCATTATTAAATTCTATTTTAAAAATTAAATGTTTTCAATGTATTTTTACTGATCCTTTTTAAACCTTTATCGCTTTTCAAAGATATTTCATTTTAACTCTTTATTATATAGTTTGCAAAATTTATTCTCCCTACCTTATAAAAAATGTGTTTTTAATGTAATTTACACATATTCGTTTATAATAATTATTAAAATTATTTTGTCAAAAAAAATATTTTCAATTCTATTTTTCCTCAAGTTTTATCTCTCATGAAATGATGTGTTGAGCATCCTATATATTTTATTTTGTTTTGAATCCTTTCGGAAAATGTGATTTTGATATCCTATAATCTTTTAAGTTTATGTTTTGTTATGTTTTTGGAATGTTTAAGAAACCCCTTCTTTTTCTATGGGCTATTAATGATATTATGATGACTAATTTTAAGTGGAATTTATATGTATGGATGGGGATGGGTGGGATCATATATCTCGATAAATTTATTTGTTAAATCTTATATCATATGTGATAGTCAGGTATGGTCATAATGAGTTTTTTCACACACACCTGGGCATTATGGATGTGCTCACATTTTAGGAATATACATAATGAGTTTTTTTATAAAGGTGTGGTCATAATGGGTTTGTTCATATAGGATTTAATATGATTATGGTTGTTCCACATTCCCATGTTTTGTATCAAATTATGCCAAATTTTTAAGACACATTTCATCTCCATGAAATTCCATGTTTTCATGATTATGCCTTATTTCTGATGTATTCAACAATTTTATTCCATGATCTCATGTTTTATGACTATTGAGATGTGTTTTTATCTAGTTCATATGTTTTATTCTTTCTTAAAAATATTATATGATCATATATTTCTCTAACATGTTTTATTATTATCATCTAATGTCTTATGATATTTTATTATGATATTTGTGTCTCTCATAGGTAATCATCCGTGCTATGATAAGTTTGTTTCTTACTAAGTGTTTGAGATCAAACCATTTTATATTTCCAATCCCAAAGTTTCAAAGATGATTAAGTCCTGGAATCTATATTGAAAATGTTCTAGATGAGAAAAATTACAAAGAAATGATTGCAAGTGTTACAATATAATATGTTTATGTTTCTAATATACAAGACACTAAACCTTTCAGTCTTTGGGTTGTACACCTTTTTTTAGATGTATTATTTATATCATGAGATTAATGTATAATTTAAGTAAAGAATATTTTGGGTCACTATAGTTGGTATCAAATCATGGTTTAGTTACTTTTATAGAATAGTTTAGTTATTTTGGAGATTATTTTACTTTCTTGTGATATTAGGGTTAGAGAACCATAGATAAAACCCTAGAGTTGAGTATATATATAGGATGACATCTTAAATTATTAGCAAACAATTGAGTGGATGGATTTCCCTATCAATAAATCCCTATGAGATATTATAAGTGGAAATAGGTTCTAACATAGTTCTACCTAGGGGTAATAACTGCAAAGAGGGCGTGTTGGGTATTAACATAATTGTCACCTTGTTCACACAAAAGAGGCCTAACTACACACCTGGTTTGAAAATACTATGGGATATTCTTTGGTTAATCATATTCTCTTTATGAACAACTATGATGGATTTATTTCCTACATACATCGAGGTATTTAAATGATAATCATAAGGTAACCAAACTCAAAGAAACAAATATAAACATAATATTGATATAGGTTGAACAAAGTGAATAATGATACAATGTGAAAATGTAAAAGTACAATACATTTTAATACTGAAATTCATTTTATGATTATGAAAATTCCCTCCATGTTGTTAATAGTTTGTCACTGATGTCAACCCCTTTGGTTTTAGTAATGGATGAAACATGAAGGAGTCATGGATGTGAGGGAAAATGAAAAGATTGCCTTAACCAACAACCCATCGAAATGGAATGTAGAATGAGAAACCTTTTGATTATGAGAAACTAGTTATCATGGTAAATGACTAACAATGGAAACATAGTCGAAGTCCCAAACACACCAATAAAGAGAAAGATGGAGTCTCGTGAAAGATCAAATGATGAAGATGATTAATTAATGAATGTTCAATACCCTATAAGTGAAAAATATTAGAAGAAAAACCAATTTAATTACCTCAAGAGGACTAGAAGATTCTTTACATGTATAAAATGGGTTCATCGAGCATTAAACTATTCTAGAAAATGAAGAGATCAGTTATCCTAATCGAAGTGGAAAGTGTGCATCCAAAGGCACCGCTATTGGTCTGATTCCATAAGTTTGGAAATCATGTACATTAGTCAAGTTAGTGTCAAAAAACCAAGCAGGATAAGAATGATAATCTTGAATAACCACCACAACCAAGTGAACAACATGTAGCGTTTTTAATGACTTATGATGAGGTGAATTGTGATAACTAAATCCTCCAATCTATAATTGAGAAAATGGTATTTGTATTCTATACACTCTATAGTTCCTAGAATGTTTTCTATGTATATCACCATGATGTTTTTTTATTAAATAAAAAAAATTTATGTGATGATTGTATTTTTAAATTTAGGTTTATGAGAATATAAATCATAGTATGGGTTCTTTGGTTGGATTTGAAATTATTGAATAAATATTTCAACATACACTCCATATTTATCGACCAGGGTTAGATTACCCACAATATTTTAAGCGTTGGTGTCCTGAGAAGAAACTATTTTGTACTTTGATTACATGAATGTTCACTTATTATATATTGTTCATTGTTCTTCATGACTATAATATAATAATGTCCTGAAATATTTGTTGCATTAATAAGTTCATGGCAGATCCTCTCTATGATGAGAACCTTGAAATGCTATAACAATATTCTTAAATAATTTTCTGCGGTTGGATGACATACTATGATAGGACACATAGTATACATACTGTCATGTGCGAGTACTCGTAAGAGGGCGAGAATCTCTCTCATGGAGTTCACACTTGGTAATCTCCAAGATGGGAGATTATGAGAACAGACCCGCCAATAGAAATTATGCATGTCTTGGTGTCATCAAACATTGCTATCTATGAGCGTGTGTAATGTTCCTTAGACTAAAATATTATCATTAACTCATGTCATGACTCGCGCAATTAGATTTACTGACGAAAATCGTCATGCAGACAGTTGGCGGGAAGTAGGGTACGTTGGGTGCGTCACGAGTGACATGTTGTTAATGGATAAGTCGAGGAAGGATTTGTCCCTTCCATTTATGGAAGTTGATATCTCAGCCCTTTGATTGAAATAGAACTATCGCATGAAATTCCATGGCCATGGTGTAAATGACGAGTTTATTTCAGGTAGTCAAAGAACGACAGATCAAGCATATAGGTTTATGACACTACCAAGAAACCTGCTTGATGAGATATTGAGACAAAGGGATTAAATTACACAGTAAGCGTTCGTATGTGGTGATACATCAATGCGGCGTCAGCTTCTTTCTCTTGGGTGCCTTGATCCGTTTCTAGACAGTAATCTTGGACTTTAGGCAAACCCGCCTAATGCCAACGAGAAAGAGGCCTAGAGGGTCACACACTAAGTGTATTCAAGTATCACAAGTAGAATAAATATTATTCCCATACGTGGTTTAATAATTATTCAAGGAAGCCAAAATTGTTTTAATGTTGGAGGAAGAATAAAATAAAATAAGTACACACCATGTATCAATGATTACACGCTGTGTAGTTTTATTTTGAAAACAAGTACATGCTGTGTATTATTAAATGTACACACCGTGTAGTTTTTATTTTGTAAAGGAAATGAATAAATAAAAACAAGATATACACGTTGTGTACATTGAATGTACACGTCGTGTAGTTTTCAATGAAAAAAAAGTACACGCCATGTATTTATTAATACATGCCGTGTAGTTTTTCCAGTCGGTATTTTGAGGAAATATCATTTTATTAAATGATATTTATTATAATCAGCGTGAGCTCATGTCAAGGAATTAATTATTCGACATGGGGGTTTTCAATAAGAGTTAATGAAATAAGTGAAATGTGTAATGCGTTTATTTATTGTCATAACTCTACAACCTCAAACTCGATTATAAATATCCTCACAACCCCAACACTTTTCCTACACAAGAGAATCATTGTGCAGAACAACTCTGGGGAATTCTTTCAAGGACGAAAGAACATCTTCCTCCAAGAACGCTCTCAATACTGAGAGAGATCCTCTTCCATAAGATCAAGACTATAAGGCCCCAACCTTAAACCTTACTTAATATTGAGTTATTACAAGACTACACATTGAGGATCTTTTCATGTTTAGAGTTTTTGAGAATTAGATCATAAAACTTTCATTACATTCCACATTTAAACAAAGTGGTTAAATAAAAGATAGTATTCATTTTTCCCATCAATGGAAACATATTTAAACTAAAACATGGATTCTTTCTTGACACTTCCTTTACACTATCATCATATCATGTACCCTTCCCTTGACCTGTGAAAAACATTTCAAAAACTTGGGATGAGCATAAAAAGCTTAGTAAGGGATATAAAAATATGGAAAGGAAACATGAGTACATGTATACATAAGAATGAAATCATAATTTACCCATAAAAAATAAGCACTTTAACATACCTCATAAAATCATGAATAAATCATAGAAATCATAAGACATATAGGTAAATTGAGGCATTCATAACATTCTTACTTAGGGAGTAACCCTCTTGGTTACGTTTGGAATACCCATCACAGTATATTCCCTAAATCTCTTCAGAGAAACCTTAATGTTTAACCACTTTGTGTTACCCAATGCATTGGAGAGCTATATCGGGCTCACCCACCCTTAGTTTATCATGGAACCACCCGTCTTCATAATAATGCCCAAAAACCATAACATAATCGTATCACATAAAACATGCATAAAGGAAACATAACATTTCCACTTTTCAATAACAAGATATCAATACAACACATTGATATAAAAACATTATGAAAACCATTTTCAATACCAAAACAAAAGAAAAGTAAAACATGGTATTTATTTTTCTTTTAAAAAAAGGTATGGCTTGTAGAGGAATCCAAAACTCAAATAATGGTCACGGCGGCAGAGAAGTCGTTGTCGCCGCATACGTACGACGAAAACATTCCCTTTTGTCGTTTAGTAAAACAATTTGTATAAAACATATTCCTTTCGGATAAATGTAAAAGTCAAAGGGGTTTATACACCGTATAAAAGAAGGTTGTGTATAAAACAAAATATGCCTCAATGAAAGGATATTGAGACGAAGTCCCATACAAAGACGATATCCTTGGATTAAGGATAAATCAACTACATAATTATGTGTGAAAAACTAATACAAAAAATATAAGTGGATATTAAGTGTAAAACAATCAGAGGTTATTCACACATATTCATATAATGACATATTCAAGGAGTATAAGCTTATCACAAAGAATCAAAATTGGGTTAAGAAGTTCCCTTGCAAAAATTTGACAGCCTAACGACGTCACTACAAAATTCAGAAAATGAGTTGATGAGAGATAAAAAGGATATCTCATCACTTGGACATAAAATTTAAATCACTAAGGATACAGAATAACATATCCCAACATAATTTTATTTGAATTAAAAGATATAACAAAAGAAGTCTTTTAAAAAGAGGAGGGTGAAAGGTTCCCTTACCGACTTGGGTAACTTTCGAAACATACACCCCATTGAAGAAGGTTCATACAATGAATATGTAAATACCCATAAATAAAATTATATTAAACAAAGAGTATAATAATGGGAAGTAAATACACCACTTAAAAGAAATTGTGGCAAATGTAGCATAAATCTCACGGGACAAAAAGTGAGATGAAAAATCCCTTATGAAAACTCGGCTGCCTAACGACGCCACTTAAAACTTCCAAAAATGGATTGATGAGATAAAATAGGGTCTATCATCATATTACAATAAAATGTACAGAAAGAAGAATATAAAAGAACATACCCCAACATAACAAATATGAGATTAAAATAAGTGACATAAAGGAGAGTACTTAAAAAGAAAGAGAGAGGTTAGATCTCTTACGAAAATTCGGCAGCCTAATGGCGCAACTCAAAACTTCAAAAATGGATTGATGATATAGAATAGGGTCTCTCATAATATGAACATAAAAATTACAGTAAGAGTAATATAAAATAACATCCCAATAACAAGAAATATGAGCTTAAAAGGACTGACATAAAAGAGTGTACTTAAAAAGAAAGAGAGGAGTAGGATCCCTTACCTCGGGTCCGACTTGACTCGATCGTTCTTTAACGTCCTGAATAATAAACTTGAGTTAATTTACAATTTATTAAGAACCATTTTCAAGTTAATTATTCCTTTTATATAACTTATTTACATGTTATAAACATTATGTAATCATTTAAGTTAATAATGTTTGTTTTGTCGATATTTGGTTCTTAAGTCAAAAGTGGACATCTTATAATTACATGTTGTTCGTGTGGTCAAAGGTTCATTATATCCAGAATGATATTCATGATTTGGATATCATATATATCATATATATACAGATTATACATGTATTTATAATATTACATAATCATTTAGATGTAAGAAATGAAATGCACCGTTCATGGAGATGGTAAGCCGTACTTACGCATGAACGCTACTTTCATTACTATGTCATATTAATGGAATTAAAACCAAATGAGAGGTATGTATATTTTAATTACATAATTATATTCATAATTTATATGTAATATAAATCATATATAATAACTTTAAATCCATCCTTTATACATCCCACATATGGCATTAACGAATCAAATCACTTTGAGGGGGTGGTAGTCTGCACTTCCTAAAATGAAATTATCGTGTTTACCCACAATGGAAACCATAAAGGTATGCCACAAAAGAAAAATAGAGAAGATTAAGTAAAACATAAACATATTATATATCATATATAAATATAGTGACATCTTAATGACCACCTTTTAAGGTGTTATACGAGTGTTGAACAATCATCATTTCGTGAGAAAGAAATTCACAATCCACAGAAACAGTATGTTCATTAACCATTTGATGTAGGTGTGTGTAAGTTTAGCTCGAATTATTATTATAAAAACATCCTAGTATATTAAATATACTGTATTTGTTACAAACGAAATGAATAAAAAGATTTTAGGGGATTGGAGAAGAAAAATAAAACAAAAGAACACAAGTGAAGACATTACCTTAAAATTGGGAAACTCTTTTTGATTTAAGCTCAAAGGCTTCCTTGATAGGACTTCTGCCCCAAGTGAGGCTTTTAGGAGTAATAGAGGGATGTGGAGAGACAAAATGGGCAGATCGTGGCTGAACCAAAGGCTTGAGAGGTGTGGGTAAGGTGATAGTGGTGGGGCCTTTTATAAGAGGAGAGGAGGGGCACTCTTGAAAAGTAATGAAATGTTACTTTATTTTAAAATGAGTTTCAGATTTAAAAGGTCCCACATTGATATAATTCTAGGATACGGTGATAAGGGTCCGAAATATACCCATCCGATAGGTTTTTGACAAGTTTAGGTTTTAGTTTTTACATTATCTTTTCATTTTATTTAAATCGTTAAATAATGAGTTAATCGCTGCATCATCATGATGTCATAAATAATTTAATTTATTTAATGTCTAAAAATTATAAAAAAATACTATAATTTAGGAAATATATTTAGCTTTCCAATGACTATTTATAGTCAAAAATATGACTTGTATAAACCCATTTAAAAATTGATTTAGTAAAACAACTCATGTTTGTGTCATTTTTACTTTTACATTAAATAAAAAGATAATAATGTCATTTTCCTTCCAAAGTGGCTCTATGGGGTCCCCAAGTTGACCCATGGATTTTCTTGGTCATCCATGACACATAGAATAAGGTTAGGACATGTGTCAAGCTCATCTCATATTATTAAAACATTATTTTCACCTTAAATTACACTAATTACCTCTAATCGCGATTAAAAACCTAAAAGTTACTATTCACCAAAAATTTATTTTAATTCCATTTACCCACATTTTACTTATTAATGACAACCATATATGTTGTATTTTTGAAATTCAAAACACATAGGTGGTAAAATTTCATTTAAAAGGAAAATCAGTTTTTATAAGTACCGCTTAGTGGTTTCACTATTCATCAAAAATTGAAGTTCTTCAGAAAAATACCAAAACATTACCCTAAGCTATATTTGATATTCCAAATTCAAAAATGAATTCTATTTTACAAAATTCAGAACATATAAGTTGCATTAATTAATTTAATAATTAATGCCCACTGTCAGAGAAAATAGTGTGTTTTTATGAAATAATAAGTATCAAAAGATTGACACTAGTTTAAGTCCGATTTCAAAGTGAAATTAATTCCAATGACCACAATTGGATTAAATGGTAAAAATATATTCTAATTGAACTTTAAATCAAATTCAAAATATAATCTAATCATATAAATAAATTAGATTAAAAAGTGGTTTTGAATTAAAATACAACATTTTTCACTATTCATTAAAAAAATGAACTTTATCTGAAAAATACCAAAAATTTACAAAAAGTAAATTTTGATGTCCCGATTCTAAAGAAGAATTTTATTTTGTCAAATATAACACATCAAAATGTTAAAAAGTGGATTTAAAAGAGGTTCTCCATCGAAAGGCGGTTAATTGACCTTTTAAAGAATATTAGAATGTTTATACTTAAAAATTGGATTCATTCGCATTTTTAATCCTCTAACATTTATTGTAAAGAGTAAAAATATTTGAAAAACATATATAATCATTTTTTTAGTTAGTTATGTTCATTCCCTCCATTACAACGGCTAGGCGTTAACTACCATTTAAAATAATATTATTTTATTATTAGAGTGCAATGTAAGATTCCCAAGAAACTCGTTGTTGCGTATTGGGTACGCCATCGAGCATAGAGTCCCCTTTAAAGTAATATTAATATTTTATTCAAAAATATGGATAAATATAAAAATGTCATATTCTTTATTTACCTGGGGTGTTACATCCTTCCCCCCTTTTGGGAATTGCGTCCTCGCAATTTTAAAATTGGGCTTGGAAACATCCTTGAAAGTCCCACATCAGAACAAGAGTCGGTAAAACAATCACTTTAAAATAAAGAAAGAGAAGTACAGAGGTCACCCGAGTTAACCCATACTAGGATTCCATGTAGGAAAACATGGACATGGAGGAGAAAACATAGGGTCATGTTCTGATGGAGAGTGATAGAAAACATCTTTAGGAGAAAGTTAACCACAAGAAAATCACAAACTTGTGATGGGTTAAATGGTATTCGATTCCCCAGTAGGAAACGTTAATAGACAACATTTTTGTTTTAAGTTTCTTTTTATTGAGGAATTTATTAATAAGGAAACATAATCACTTATCATGTTGACTTCCAACTTTTATTAAATTTCTTACACAAACTCATATTTCTCCAAAAGACGAGTATTCAGGAAGACTTGTTCACATTAAGAGTACTATAATAAACTTCTAGAGAATCACCTAATCCACAAAATAGAACTATATACATCCCATGTATTTAGACTTTAACCAAAACCAAAACCAAAAAGGTTAGTACAGGATCAGATAATCCATAAAAGGATAACCCTTTATAAAAAGAAAATCTATTCTTAATCTCCAAAATTTGTCCAGAAAAACCCAGAGTTCAACGAGGACCATTCGATAAACAATTTGTCCATAAAATTCTTCAAAGTAAACTAAACTAAGATTGAAACCCAAATATTTGAAGGATTTAGTCACATAGTCTTCCATGTTAAATCATAACATTTATCTCCAAACAACATCAGTTGCTCTTAATGTCTTGTATTGAAGAGTAATTAACCTAATCACATATCCTCCATAATAGGTTAATAAATTTCCATAGATAACCCAAAATCAACTTACTATTAATTCATAAAATTGTCTAACTGAAAAGAATCAATCAAACTAAGTAGGGAATTCACGTAGTCCAGTGGTAGGTGATAAATACCAGTTGCACTTTGGTTGTGGGTTCGATTCCCGCAGCTTTGTCTGATGCGATGGGTTGTCACACGGTCTACGTGTTGTCCTTTTTATAAAACTCCAAAAATAACTCTAACATGTTTTAATATCAATAGTTTCCTTATACCTCTCATTTTCATCCAAATTCGTTACGTTCTCAAAATCTTAATTCTTGAAGTCTTATTTCACCACCATAAGATAAAATAAAACGATTCCCAAAATGAATAACATCATACCTTGATCATGGCGTCCACTCGGTTTCATCGTCATCTTGTTCATGTAGTTAGACGTCCCATGCATTACAACAATGATTTAGAGATCCTTCAAAATCATTTTCTTCCCCCATCCAAATACACCTTGTACAACATGGGTCATATGGGTGTTCACAAAAAAACAGTTTTGGAAAATAATCATGTATGACATATAATTCCAAAACATCTGATAAAACAAGATTTCTATAAAATAGTCGGACAGAATTTGAGTTGAAACTTTCTATTATTGGTCCTTTTAAAATACCATAAGTATGAGCTGAGAGATTATATTTTAAAAGCAAATATAAATAGGTTGCGCAAGGGTCTCCTTCCTTAGCCCCATTTTTAAAATCATAATATTCTTCAAATTCTTGTGATAAGGTAAAATATTTGAAAATACCTTGATAATATTTATCTTTCTTGAAAATATGAGAATATTGTGAAAATAGTATTTGTCTAAAAACAACCCATGATCCACGAGGATAACGAGGTATAGAGGAGGTGTTTGATATCTCAAACAACTGCTTGCAAGTGAGTTGTATGCTAAAAAAAGTTTCACAATCATCTGAACATGACTTTGCAATAATTATTGCAAGCACGTCATCAGGAAGAGATAGGAATGTCATTTGAGATCCTTCCCCTTCCATTCGTAACTGACTTTGCTTGTCCAAAAAAAGTTATAAAATAAGGATTTAACTGAAATAATAGATATAGGGACTAACCATGTGTCTAACAAAAACTCCTAATCCCTAAAGTTGTCTAAACCGACCTCTGATACCAACTATAAGGCCCTAGCCTTAAACCTTACTTAATCTTGAGTTATTACAAGATTACACATTGAGGATCTTTTCAGGTTTAGAGTTTTAGAGAACTAGATCAAAAAACTTGCATTACATTCCACATTTAAACAAAGTGGTTACATAAAAGATAGTATTCATTTTTCCCATCAACGGAAACATATTTAAAATAAAACATGGATTCTTTCTTGACACTTTTTTGACACTATCATCATATTATGTACCCTTCCCTTGACCTGTAAAAAACATTTCAAAGACTTGGGATGATCATAAAAAGCTCAGTAAGGGATATACAAATATGGAAAGGAAACATGAGTACATGTATACATAATAATGAAATCACACTTTACCCATAAAACATAAGCACTTTAACATACCTCATAAAATCATGAATAAATCATAGAAATCATAAGACATAAAGGTAACTTGAGGCATTCATAACATTCTTACGTAGGGAGTAACCCTCTTGGTTATATTTGGAATACCCATCACAGTATATTCCCTAAATCTCTTCGTAGAAACCTTAACGTTTAACCCCTTTGCGTTACCCAATGCATTAGAAAGCTATATCGGGCTCACCCGCCCTTAGTTTATCACAGAACCACCCGTCTTTATAATAATTCCCAAGAACCATAACATAATCGTATCACATAAAACATGCATAAAGGAAACATAACATTTCCACTTTTCAATCACAAGATATCAATAAAACACATTGATATAAAAACATTATGAAAACCATTTTCAATACCAAAATAAAAGAAAAGTAAAACATGGTATTTATTTTTCTTTTAAAAAAAAGGTATGGCTTGTAGATGAAGTCGAAACTCAAATAATGGTCACGGCGGCGGAGAAGTTGTTGTCGCCGCATACGTACGACAAAAACATTCCCTTTTGTCGTTTAGTAAAACGATTTGTATAAAAAAGATTCCTTTAGGATAAACATAAAAGTCAAAGGGGTTTATACACCGTATAAAATAAGGTTGTGTATAAAACAAAATATTCCTCAATGAAAGGAGATTGAGACGAATTCCCATACAAAGACGGTATCCTTGGATAAAGGATAAATCAATTACATAATTATGTGTGACAAACTAATACACCAAATATAAGTGGATATTAAGTGTAAAACAATCAGAGGTTATTCACACATATTCATATAACAACATATTCAAGGAGTACAAGCTTATCCCAAAAAAATCAAAATTGGGTTAAGAAGTTCCCTTGCAAAAATTTGACAGCCTAACGGCGTCACTACAAAATTCAGAAAATGAGTTGATGAGAGATAAAAAGGGTATCTCATCACTTGGACATAAAATTTAAATCACTAATGATGTAGAAGAAAATATCCCAACATAATTTTATGTGAATTAAAATACATAACAAAATAAGTCTTTTAAAAAGAGGAGGGTGAAAGGTTCCCTTACCGACTTGGGTAACTTTCGAAACATACACCCCATTGAAGAAGGGTCATACAATGAATATGTAAATACCCATAAATGAAATTATATTAAACAAAGAGTATAATAATGGGATGTACATACACCACTCAAAAGAAATGGTGGAAAATGTAGCATGAATCTCACGGGACTAAAAGTGAGATGAAAAATCCCTTACGAAAACTCGGCAGCCTAACGGCACCACTTAAAACTTCCAAAAATGGATTGATGAGATAAAATAGGGTCTATAATAATATTAAAATAAAATTTACAGAAAGAGGAATATAAAATAACATCCCCCAACATAACAAAGAGGAGCTTAAAAGAAGTGACATAAAGGAGAGAACATAAAAAGAAAGAGAGAGGTTAGATCTCTTACAAAAATTCGGCAGCCTAACGGCGCCACTCAAAACTTCCAAAATGGATTGATGAGAGAGAATAGGGTCTCTCATCATATAAACATAATAATTACAGTATGAGTAATATAAAATAACATCCCAATCACAATAAATGTGTTCTTAAAAGGAATGACATAAAAAAGTGTACTTAAAAAGAAAGAGAGGAGTAGGATCCCTTACCTCGGGTCTGACTTGACTCGATCGTTCTTTAACGTCATAAATAATGAACTTGAGTTAATTTCCACTTTATTAAGAACATTTTTCAAGTTCATTATTCCTTTTATATCACTTATTGCAATGTTATAAACATTATGTAATCATTTAAGTTAATAATGTTTGTTTTGTCGATATTTGGTTCTTAAGTCGAAAGTGGACTTCTTACAATTACATGTTGTTCGTGTGGTCAAAGGTTCATTATATACAGAATGATATTCATGATTTTTATATAATATATATCATATATTTCCAGAATATACATGTATTTATAATATTACATAATCATTTAGAGGTAAGAAATAAAATGCATCGTTCATGGAGACGGTAAGCCGTACGTACGCATGAACGCTACTTTCATTTCTATGTCATATTAATGGAATTAAAACCAAATGAGAGGTATGTATATTTTAATTCCAGAATTATATTCATCATTTATATGTAATATAAATCATATATAATAACTTTAAATACATCCTTTATACATCCCACATATGGCATTAACGAATCAAATCACTTTGAGGGGGCGGTAGTCCGCACTTCCTAAAATGAAATTATCGTGTTTACCCACAATGGAAACCATAAAGGTATTCCAAAAAAGAAAAATAAAGAAGATTAAGTAAAACATAAAAATATTATATATCATATATAAATATAGTTACATCTTAATGGCCACCTTTTAAGGTGTTATATGAGTTTTGAACAATCATCGTTTCGTGAGGCAGAGATTCGCCATCCACAGAAATAGTATGTTCTTTAACCATTTGATGTAGGTGTGTGTAAGTGTAGCTAGAATTATTCTTATAAAAACATCCTAGTATATTGGAGATACTGGATTTGTTACAAAAGAAATGAATAAAAAGAGTTTAGGGGGTTGGAGAAGCAAAATAAAACAAAAGAACACAAGTGAAGACATTACCTTAAAATCGGGTAACTCTTTTTGATTTGAGCTCAAAGGCTTCCTTGGGAAGACTTCTGCCCAAAGTGATTCTTCTAGGAGTAAGATATGGATATGGAGAGACAAAATTGGTAGATCTTTGCCGAACCAAAGGCTTGAGAGGTGTGGGTAAGGTGATAGTGGTGGGGGCCTTTTATAAGAGGAGAAGAGGGGCACTCTTGGAAAGTAAAGAAATGTTACTTTATTTTAAAATGAGTTTCATATTTAAAAGGTCCCACATTGATATAATTTGAGGATAAGGTGATAAGGGTCCGAAATATACCCATCCAATAGGTTTTTGACAAGTGTAGATTTTAGTTTTTACATTATCGTTTCATTTTTTTTTAAATCGTTAAATAATGAGGTAATCAATGCATCATCATGATGTCATAAATAATTTAATTTATTTAATGTATAAAAATTATAAAACAAATACTATAATGTAGGAAATCTTTTTATCTTTACAATGACTATTTATAGTAAAATATCTTACTTTTATAACCCCACTTAAAAATTGTTTTAGTAAAACAACTCATGTTTGTTTCATTTTTACTTTTACATTAAATAAAAAGATAATAATGTAATTTTCCATCCAAAGTGGCTCCATGAGGTCCCCAAGTTGACCCATGGATTATATTGTCCGTCCATGACACATCCAATAAGGTTAGGACATGTTTCAAGCTCATATCATATTATTAAAACATTATTTTCACCTTAAATTACACTAATTACCTCTAATCGCGATTAAAAACTTAAAAGTTACTATTCACCAAAAAATTATTTTAATTCCATTGAACCACATTTTAATTCTTAATGACAACCATTTATGTTGGATTTTTGAAATTCAAAACACAGTGGTGGTAAAATTTCATTTAAATGGAAAATCAGTTTTTATAAGTACCACTTAGTGGTTTCACTATTCATCAAAAAATTGAAGTTCTTCAGAAAAATACCAAAACTTCACCCTAAGCTATATTTGATATTCCAAATTCAAAAATTAAGTCTATTTTACAAAATTCAAAAAATATAAGTTGTATTAATTAATTTAATAATTAATTCCCGCTGTTAGAGCAAATAACATGTTTTTATGAAACAATAAGTATCAAAAGATTGACACTAGTTTAAGTACGATTTCAAAGTGACATTAATTCCAATGACCACAATTGGATTAAATGGTAAAAATATATTCTAATTGAACTTTAAAACCAATTCAAAATATAATCTAATCATATAAATAAATTAGATTAAAAAGTGGTTTTGAATTAAAATACAACATTTTCACTATTCATTAAAAAAAATGAACTTTATCGGAAAAATACCAAAAATTTACACAAAGTAAATTTTTATGTCCCGATTCTAAAGAAGAATTTTATTTTTTCATATATAACACATAAAATTGATAAAAAGTGGATTTAAAAGAGGTTCGTCATCGAAAGGCAGTTAATCGACCTTTTAAAGAATATTAGAATGTTTATACTTAAAAATTGGATTCATTCTCATTTTTAATCCTATTACATTTATTGTAAAAAGTAAAAATATTTGAAAAACATATATAATCATTTTTTAGTTAGTTCTGTTCATTCCCGCCATTACAACGGCTCGGCGTTAACTACCATTTAAAATAATATTATTTTATTATTAGAGTGCAACATAAGATTCCCAAGAAACTCGTTGTTGCGTATTGGGTACGCCATCGAGCATAGATTCCCCTTTAAAGTAATATTAATATTTTATTCACAAATATGGATAAATATAAAAATTTCATATTCTTTATTTACATGGGGTGTTACAAAGACGATCTAAGGCGGACTACGCAAGCAAAGGTTTCTCCACGCTAGCACCCAGAGACTCCTTTGGAGATGTCCCGAGATACGAGGTACACGTGTGGATCACCGCTAGAGGAAGTCTACACTTGGCTTCTAGGACGCAACATAGAATAAATTCAGATTTGATCAAGAACATCAACGAAGAAAGAACACCCAAAAGGTATTTCTTTTCAATTGATTAAATTAATTATAATCAACCTGTAACGATCCTACTTTGTGGTTCCGAGACTTTCCTTTTCTTTTTCTTTTTCTATGATTCGATCCGTGGAGACTGGCGTTTATCGTCATATTGATCCCGGGTTGATCATTGTTAATGACAAAATTCCAAGTGGGCACATCCACCCACGCGCTTCCGCTGCATCTGGAACCTTCAAATATCCTACCTTTTATAAATGGATGGGGGTCGAAATAGAAACCAGTAGCCGATGCGGAGAGATCTTAACATCACTGTAATAGCAGACGAAACCAATGAATCAACATCACCATAAATAAATGCACCATGACCACATATAGGCATCTATGATTATAGATAATATGAACAAACCATTCCAATTGTTGATATAGAATTAAATTCCCCTACACCAGCACTGGTACCACATGACATGGTGGTCAGCAAAAGAAAGACGCCATTTAGTGAACTTTGAAATGAGAGTAGTTAGAGAATCATATTTGATGTCCAGAGTAAGTGAGCCCATGTAGAGTGTGTGGGAAACTATTTAGGTTTTAGAAGGTCATATTTGTATATATGAAAATCCACTTGAAGTCGACTTGGTTTTCCGTCTATACACTTCCAACCATTAGTTGAGAGGGGTTTACGGAGAAGGCAGTGCAATGACTGATGCAACAGGAGGGCGAAGAGATGGGTGGTATTCTATTAAAGCTAGAAACATAGGTGATAATTAAAATAGAGATGGTACAAGACAATGCATAGGATAAAAATACTCAAAAAGGTTCAGGAGGGATTTGGATGTAGATCTCAATGAGCCTTATAATGAGGATGTGAATTATTTAGCATCTTCATCATTCGACCTCAACATTCCACCAACACCGCTAGGTTGAGGAACCATGGGGTATGGGAGGTAGTTTTTTCTGGCATAACTATTATAAAAACACGAAATAACATTTCATTCCTTAAACCAATTTATGATGATATGTCATTGTAGGTCTGTACCATAAACTCAAAGAAAAATAGAATAGGTATTAACACTATACCATGAGAGGTATTTTACTCAAATGGTTAGGAATAAACACAATATCAAGATTTAGTTTATATAGATGTGTTTGATGGCTCATTAGAAAATTAAATCTCAATTTGTCTTATAAATAGCCTTAGCTAACTTAGTTAGTGAGTTATAATTAAAATTGTGAGGACATTATTTGTTTAAGGGGAAGAATGAAACAACCTGATATTTCACTATAAATTATCATTAAATATATATTTTGTTAATAGAATGCTTCACATGAAAAACTAAACTAAATAGAAAACCATGATATATTTAGAATATTATATTTGATCATTAAAACATATATGTTAAATTTTCTAGTATAAATTGAAGTAAACATATCAAAAAATTACTAAAGAAAGTAACAAGAAATGGAATACAAAAGTAAAAGTCTTCCATATGAAGCTAGTTTTTCGAAAATTGGAAGGGGGTTTCTTCGCTAGGGTTTTTCCTTAACCAAGCCCAAGATGAACTTGAGCAATTAATGTTTGAGTAAAACCGTATATAGGAGAAGAACAAGATCATGGAGATTGTCACAAGATCTATGCTAGTTGAGTCACCACATGAAATTACAACCATAGTTTATTTGATTCTTAGGTCTTATAAAAAATATAGGTAATATACCAAAAGGAAATTTTCTATAAAAAAAGTATTCACTACATTTAATTTTTTTAATTAAAATAACATTTATAAATTTTTGATGTGAATTTGAGAAAATTAACAGGATTTTTGGATTTATCATGTCCATTTTAGCTTAAGGAGATTTTCTGATATTTCTCTAAAATACTTTATTTTTTATTAAGTAGTGAAAAATACCGATTTTTCTAACACCACCACATTATATGTCTTATATGTTTTTGAAATATTTTTTATATAAACAATATATTTTTATAATGTAAAATAAATCATTTAAAAGTACTATTTTCAAATTATAAAACCCATGATTATCATTTTATAAAATCAAGTGATAATTTATGAAAACTATTTTTCATCTAATTAAATTTACCCATAGGGAAATTAGGTTTCAGATTTATTTTAATGTCACATAACTCTTCATTAGAAAAATAAAATCTTCTAAATATACTTAGAATCAATAGCATTCATAATTTTTTCATATATATAAACTTTATTCTTAAAAATATGTTATTCTTAAAAAAAGGTTTTTGGGCATTACATGTGCTAACAGTAGGATTAATTTCCCTATAGAATGAAAGTTAATTTGATAAAATGATTCATTTATTTGAGATAGTAGTTTTCATATTATCTAATATGTCTAATTTCATTTTTGGGTAAAAATGTAAGAAATGGCTTCACCATCAGCACAAAACAACACGCCCTACACGCGACTGCATTTTCAAAATGCTCAGGTCGTTGCCGCTCTGGCTTCTCCTCCCAGCCGGAGGCTCCAACGTAGGTGGATCTAGCTCGTCTCTCGTGTCCTCCTCAGCTCAATTTGGGCAGTTTTTCTCCCTTGCATCCTCTTTGTGAGTCCCAAATACCTGGTTCAGTTTCGCGGCCCTAGATTTCTTTCAGTGAGGCTCTTCTTCAGCATTCTTCGCCCTCCCAGATGTGATTTCCCTAGACCTCTACGAAGATTATGGTTGCCTCTCCTATTGGGTGTGGTCCGATGTTGGAGGTCCCGGCCTCAGACTTTGAAGAAGCTTTGGCCACGCTCAAGCAGACCTTGGTGGCCAGATTTGGCTTGGACAAACCGAAAATCCCTCTTTTCAGGCGATTTTTGGACTCCTGGGGACTGGAAGCTCCGGCGCAGATTTCCTCCCAAAACAGAAAATCTATCTGCATTGTGTTGGCTTCAAGAGAGTATTTTGTTCAGGCGTGGTGCTCTTCTCCCAGGTTTTTTGGCCGGTGGCGCTTCATTCTATCCCAGTGGTCAATGGAGTCCCCTTTGTAAAGGAATCCCCTCGCGTGGTGGTTTGGATCAATCTCCCCGGCCACCCTCTCCCCTTTCAAAAATTATCTATTCTTTAGGCTATTGGAGATTCTCTTGGGGTGTTTCTACGGACAGCGGAGCGCGCTCTTCGGCTTGAGGAGGCTGCGGTTTCCCGGATATGCATGGATATGGACATTTATCCACCTCTCCCTGATAAGATCCAATTGCGTGTAAAAGATGCGATGTATTGGTCCCAAAGTATCATGTACCCATCGCACCCCAGGTTTTGTTCATTCGGCCTTCTTCACAGGCACTCATTGCCCATTTGCAGGCGATCTCGATCTGCTCGGCCTGGTGCTGATAAGCAGGATGTACCAGGATTTGGTGTGGCGGCGTCGTTGGTTCCTGATGTTCCGGGCCAGTATGTCTTAGGGAAGTTGGAATCAGATAGGGATAGTGGCTTGGAGGCTGGTTTTGGTGCTCCTCAACAGGGCAGTTTGGGAACCCCAGATGTAGCTCCTTATTTCTTGGCTCTAGTTGCCTCAAGCAGTGGAATCTTCTATGGATGGTGTAAAGACCCGTAAAATTAAAGGCACATTTTTTCTTAATTTTCTTTGGAATTTTACAATAACGCAGTTCTTGACGGCACCTGATTCCGAACCCCGGTGTACCCAAAATCATTTTCCAAAGTTTAGCTCGGGTACATTCAGTGAAAGAACGAGCGAGTTTTCTTAACTTTTGAACCGGTGCTTGGAATCGAATTCCGAGGGCAGCGATGGAATCGCATCGCCGGTAATTGCTTAAGAACACCTTTTCCGGAGTTGTGTTTGCTCGGATGAGGTTATTAATTAATTGGGTTAACTAAAGAATAAAATAAAATATTGTGCAACAGATTTTATTTTTATTCTAAATAGTGTTAATCTAGGCACGGTGGTTGTAGTGGGACCCACTGATATCCTAACTCCTAGGTAGGATATTAGTGAGGTGGGTCCCACACGAGCCTCACCCCCTTTATTTCCTTTTACCCCCCACGTGCATTTAAGTTGGTAACTCACTCGCACCCCCTCTTAAATGCCAAATCAACTCTCGCGTTTATTTGGATTATTAAACGCCTCATTAATTGGTCAACGCTCGATAATTAAATCGTGATCTGTTTTTTAATTTCAAAAACAGTTGGCATGAGAAATAAAATAAGGCAAGACCTTATTTTATTAGGTTGTTTCGTTGTGCGAGAAGGATTGGAAGAGGAGAGCTCAAGTCTTGGAAACCTCATCTTCCCCCTTGAAGAACGCGAAGAACGCACGCGTCGCCAACGAAGAACGCCAGCCCCCGACGAGGGGCGATGAAGGACACAGAATCCTAAGAGATCAACGATGCAACGCCGTGTACCACGACGCCAACATTTCTTTTCTCTGAGATGTCGATGACGCTTTCGAAACCTTCTTCCGCGACGATTATTTCCCGCGACGAACCTTCGTTCGACGACGCCTTGAGGTAGGGGTTTTTTTTGCCCGTGAATTATTCCTTTTCCGTTCATCGAATTCTTTTTGGGCCGCATGTTATCGTAATAATGGGAGGAAGTCGGACCGCAAGAACACGGCCGACCCTCCTCCCCCTTTGATGATTGTGTTGTTGCGGTTCAAAAGAAGGCGGCGCGGTGCAACGACACCGTGCAGAAACAACACGCCCTACGCGCAAAACCATGGGAGGACTCTTTGGGAGGTAAGGAGACCATAACATCATTGAGTATGGTTTTGGAGTCGAATGGATGAGAGGATGAATTGGTATTTATATGGAAAATGAGGGGACAAGGCATTAATGGCCAAGGGACACCTCATTGGTGGTTTTGGCAAAACCATGGGCTTGCCCATGATATTTGTCAATTGTATTGGCCACTTGGGACACCTCACACAATAATTCATCACCTTTAGTCGACCATACCTTAAAATATCTTATTACATCATCATGACACAATTATGATATCATTTAACATACCGAAACCCTAAAACTGCATTTTTACTATTCACTAAAAATTCATCTTTCTCAGAAAAATCCCAAAAAATTACCATAACATAATATCGATGCTCTGAGTTCAAAAAAAAATCCATTTTATAAAAAAAAAATCTAAATATTTTTAATTAAATTTTTAAATAAAAAACACTATTCACCCGAAAAAACTAATACTTGATTAATAATTTATGAAACCGTTATTTAACCATTTTATTGAATCACATTACTTAATCAAGGTGTCTAAATTATGTTAAAACTTTCTTTATGTGAGATTACTAATCCATTTGGTCACATTACTAATCCTAAGTGTAAAATCACTATTCATAATTTACTATTCAGCAAAAATTAAGTTGATCTTCTTAGAATCCAAATTTCTTACTGAACACTTTTCCAGAAGACCATTTTTTGAAAATCATTACACATCATTAATTATTTAAGGTTTACATAAATATTTTAAAATATCATCTTTTCAAAATTCATCAATAAAATATATCCTAAAGTTATCCGGACATTTGATATTTCAAAAACATCACTAAAGGAAGAAATCTCAATTTATTCATCCCAAAGGATTACACAAAGAACCTACGGTCTCGTCACATAGCCCCTTATAACACCAGCATATGAACTAAGTGTAAGGTGTGCTATGGTGAGAGAATCTGAGGGAGGCTCCAATAACATTTCCCTAGTAGTAATCTATACTAACTTGAACTTCTCCTGCAGGCGTTTCCGTTCAAACTTGACATGCTGGAGTTCGGCTTGGGCTTGGTCCAAAGCGAAGCCCAAAGATGCCACCTCCTTCCCAAGCTCTGATAAGTGGGCTTCATAAGGTTCGAGTCTACTGGATGAAGCCATCGACTCCTCTTTCTGCATTTACCATTAACATCTCTATTAAATCATTAAGAGTAAGTTAATATACTATTTAAAAAGTTTGGGTCTTTAAAAGTTTAGTATCCTACGTGGGTCCCAAGATTGATGAATCAGTGGCTTTATCTGATCATATCTATCACCTTACGAAGAAGTATACCTGTGTAAGCTGAGTCTTGACTTTCAATCATTATCTTCAATATGATTGACTTGCTTTCCTATGTGGATTGTGTTGTGCTTACCTGTGTGGATTGGGTTGTACTATCATGTGTGGACGTGATCGAACTTGGGATCGGGTGTTGGAGCTGAACTAGAATTGATGACTTAGGTATATGTATGGTCATATACCTAAGTAGTGTTGGTTGTTACTTCGTGATTGTATCCTTCTTTTGTGGATTATCCTTTGTGGATTCTGGGATCCCTTCGGGGGTCTCAGGGTCCCTACTGAGTAGCGTATACTCACCCCTGCACGGGCTATGCCCGCACTACGTTGTGTTGGATGCAGATGACGGACAACGATGATCGCGGTAAAGGCTAGTGGAGCCGTCGGTACCTGGAGGTGGACCACTGGGCGGGACATACACGGAGCGAACGACTGGACCCGAGGAGCTAAGTTGGAAATATGTACCCACCCTTCAGGTGGGACTTCCAGTGGACGGCTCGACGTTGCTGCTTTACTTTTAGTTGTTGTACTTTCTTTCCAGTTGTACTTTACTTTCAGTTTGGGTTTGTATTCTGGCCCATTTAGTTTCCGCACTTACTCTTGTTCCCATTTTTTCTTAGTGTTTACTTCTGGTGGTTTAATCTGTGTTGTTTGTTTACTTTATAAAGACAATGCCTTCCCCTTTTTGTCAGATTTACGCCTTGGTTCTAGTCACCAGCCCCTGGCCTATGGGAGGCGGGCTTGGGGAAGTCACGGCACGGGCCCCGAGAACGGGTCGTGACAAATTGGTATCAGAGGAGTTTGGTTCTACCGCAGAACTCAGGACTCTGATCTTTCTTCTATGTGAAACAATAGTATTAAGGGTATTGAGTGTGGTTATCAGTCTAGGGAGTCCAGTGTTGGTGTGGCGACTGACGTATCCGTACTCCAGGACCCTGACTTCTAATTTCTGACTCAATGCACGAAAACATTGATTGCATGTGTGTTTCAAAAGTTTTCTTTCTGATTACTTTGTGTCAGCTCACTAGGTATACTGTTTGACCACAGCACACCTGTTTCTTTTTAGGATGGCCCCATGACGGCACCCAGCTAGGGTTCCGAGCGTTGTGCGAGATGACAGCCCACTGAGCGATGAGACCTCGGTGCATGGCCCTTTGACAGTGGAGGCATAGACGGTACCTCTACCTGCCGATCCACCGATGCTACCAGCCCCAGCCGCTGATTGTGCACGTCGCCTTAGTGCGCTGCATGAGTTTCAGCATCAGAGACCACCCAGGTTCCGCGGGGATACGGACCCTCCGACAGCCGAGAATTGGCTGGAGGTGGTTGTGCATGTTTTCAGGTTAGTGGGGACACCAGCTGACCTCATGGTGATCCTCACAGCGAGCCTCCTGCACGCGGCAACAGACAGATGGTGGAGCTTGATGCTCTATGTGCACGATAAGGCATCACTCCTCTGGACGGACTTTGAGAGCCTCTTCCGCTCGGAGTTCATCCCATCCACCCTCCGTGCGGTGTGCATCCAGAAGATTCTACAGCTGCGGCAGGGAAGCATGACAGTCGCCCAGTACTCGGCGAGATTTACCAACCTCTCGTGCTATTTGACGGACATGGTACGAGACCCATTTTTCAGGGCCCAGACCTTCGAGAAGGGACTGAGGCATGAGATCAGGGCATCGATGATCTCCCTCAGCATTCCGACATAGGCAGGGGTACTGGAGTGATCTCTTCTCATAGGGAGCTTTCTTGCCGAGCCTACGCCAGTAGCAAGACCTACCGCATGGCGGCACGTAGCAGAGTCGTCTGCAGCTGGCAGTCGACGGATTTCACAGGGGTCCAGGTGGACCGGACCATCAGGCAGACGACCTCAGGACACTAGATCAGAGGTGCGGGGCACATGGCGCAAAGCCAGCCTTCCAAGGAGCAGACAGTGCTACGCATGCGGCGGGCAGGGCCACATGGCTCGTGACTGCCCAACCCGCTGTGCAGAGGAGCATCAGATGGTTGAGGGGCCACCGAGGCAGAGGCAGAGGGTCGACCGTGGCGGTCCACCGAGAGCAGGCAGACGAGGTAGGGGAGCTGGCCGACCAACAGTTGGTGGGTGACGCTTTGAGGCTTTACCACCACCACCACTAGGAGGCCCACCCCGACCACAGGGAGCTCGAGAGTAGAGACAGGCTCAGCTTCAGGCAGCAGAGGCCTCTGACCACGGCGCACCAGAGATGATTCAAGATACTATCTGTGTCTACTCCACCCTTGCTGCAGTTCTTATAGACACAAGATCGATTCATTCCTTTATTACTGCTGCCCTTATTCGGAGCACGGAGATTCCGACAGAGCCGTTGGCTCGATCCTTACGGCTAGAGACTCCTATGGGAGCAGACACGACGATTACGTACTAGTGCCGGCAGTGTGAGCTTACTCTAGGAGGCAAGAGATTCGGCTAGGATCTTCTCATAGCGTCGTCGAGGCCTTACGATGTCATCTTGGGCATGGATTGGTTATCTATAGTCCATGATCAGGTCGACTGTATTAGGTGCAAGGTGTGGTGTGTTCGCACTGATGGGAGCAGGTTCACCTTCACCGGCGAGAAGGGAGCCTTTACAGCACAGTATGGACTCTCGTAGATGAGAGGACAGCCCATCACTCATAAATTGACTAGCCTCATCCTAGGAGCAGTTGACGTGCAGAGTCCTAGTTTTCCTGTAGTGGTGGATCAGTATGCAGATGTTTTCCCTGACGACGTTCCACGATTACCTCCTCGTAGAGAGGTAGACTTTTATATTGACCTATACCCCGGGAAAGCTCCGATATCCACTCCAGCATATCGGATTGCTCCCGCTGAGCTTCCAGAGCTACGGGTACAGCTGGAGGACTTGCGGAGCAAGGGATTCATCCGAACCAGTGTTTCACCCTGGGCTTCCCCGATATTGTTCGCCAAGAAGGCGGATGAGAGCTTGCGACTTTGTGTCGACTATCGTCTCCTGAACCAGGTAACCGTGAGGAACAAGTATCCGCTACTGAGGATTGACAACCTCTTCGATCAGCTCAAGGGAGCATGGTGGTTCTCAAAGATAGACCTTAGATCAGGCTATCATCAGCTCAGAGTTCGGGACGAGGATGTGCAGAAGACAGCCTTCAGATGTCGGTATGGCCACTATAAGTTCTTGGTTATGCCTTTTGGCGTAACCAACGCTCCAGCAGTGTTCATGGGTCTCATGAACATGATCTTTCAGCCATACCTTGATCGATTTTTCATGGTCTTCATCGACGACATTTTGATATACTTGACCACTGAGGAGGAGCATGCCTACCACTTGCGGGTTGTACTAGACACACTCCGAGAGAACCAACTTTATGGAAATCTCTTGAAGTATCAGTTCTGGTTACGTGAGGTCCACTTCTTGGGACACGTCATCTCTAAGGTGGGAGTTGTCGTGGATCCAGCGAAGATCGAGGTAGTTCTAGATTGGGAGCCACCTAGGAGCGTGACGGAGGTGCAGAGTTTCTTGGGGCTAGATGGGTACTACCGGAGATTTGTGCCAAACTTTTCCAGAGTTGCGACACCACTCTCATCTTTGATGAAGAAAGGGAAACCCTTCGTGTGGTCAGAAAGATGTCAGCAGAGCTTCCAGGAGCTGAGATAGAGATTGACCAGCACGCCTATCTTGAGGCTACCGGAGGAGGGAGTAGGGTATGTAGTCTACTGCGATGCATCAGGGACCAGACTCGGATGCCTCCTGATGCAGGAGCGGGAAGTGATCGCCTATGGATCACGTCAATTGAGCCTGCATGAGAAGAACTACTCTACCAATGACCTGGAGTTAGCAGCAGTGGTCTTCGCTATGAAGATATGGCGACACTATCTGATGGGCGAGAGCTTTATAGTCTACTCTGACCACCAGAGTCTCAGGTATATATTCTCGCAGAAGGAACTGAATATGAGACAGCGGCGATGGCTCGAGTTCCTCCAGGAATATGACTTTGAGATAGTCTATACTCATGGAAAGGGGAACGTAGTAGCCGATGCTCTCAGTAGGAGGACGGGCATTCAGCTACTCGGGGAGGCGATAGAGCAGCTAGCTGCTTTGCAGATATCCTTCATGGATATAGATGAAGCATACTTTCTTCAGTCACTCACAGTCACTCCTCTAGTACTACAGCGGGTCAGAGAGGCACAGCGTGGGGACACTGACTATGAGACGCGTCGTCCGTAGATATCCTCAGGACAGACACCTGATGGATTCTCAGTAGGAGGAGAGAACGTCGTCCTTTTCAGATGACATACCATGGTACCGGTTTCTTTACAGGATGAGGTGATGAGAGAGTTTCACACTTCCCCTATAGCGGTACATCCTGGAGTGGCAAAGATGTACCAGGATTTCAGAGGACAACACTGGTGGCCGGGTATGAAGAAGGCTGTGGCAGAGTTCGTTTCTCGATGCCTCACCTGCCAGCAGGTGAAGGCAGAGAACCAGGTACCAGCAGGCTTGTTATAGCCCTTGGAGGACCCGGAGTGGAAGTGGGACGGGATATCTATGGATTTCATGACTGGACTTCCACATACTTCCAGAGGTCACGACTCCATTTGGGTGATTGTCGACCGACTCACCAAGTCGGCCCACTTCTTACCCATCAGAGAGCAGGGCTCAGCAGAGATCTTGGGAAGTCTGTACGTTCAAGAGATTTTACGGCTTCATGGTGTGCCATTATCTATCATCTCTGATCGAGATGCTCGCTTTACTTCTCGACTCTGGAAGGGGTTTCAGGAGGCATTCGAGACGTAGCTACGTCTGAGCACCGCATTTCACCGTCAAACGGATGGTCAGACGGAGATGACCATTCGGACTCTCGAGGACATGCTCTGTGCATGTGTCCTCGACTTTGGTCGCAGTTGGGAGGACCACCTACCCTTGGTGGAGTTTTCTTACAACAACAGCTATCACTCCACCATCGGGATGGCACCATACGAGGCATTGTACATCCGGCCATGCATATCACCTATGTGCTGGACAGACCCTGGGGAGTTAGCACTTGTTGGACCAGAGATGGTCCAGGCCACGACAGAGAAGGTCCAGGTCATCCCGGAGCGGATGAGGAAAGCTCAGAGCAGACAGAAGTTTTATGCTGACAGGAGGCGGAGGCCACTGGAGTTCAAGGATAGCGACCACGTCTTCTTGTGGGTCTCACCTCGATGTGGATTACGAAGATTTGGACGAGGCGACAAGTTATCTCCGTACTTCATCAGACCATTCTAGGTCCTCAGCAGGATAAGCGAGGTGGCTTATCGCCTGGCTCTACCACCTCAGTTGCACCGGGTTCATGACGTCTTCCACGTATCTCAGTTGAGGAGATACGTGCACGACCCGACACATATCATAGACAATGGGGAGCTGGACATTGACGATGGGGCGACTTTTTCGGAGGTCTCAATGGAGATCTAGGATCGACAGAACTGTGTCCTACATGAACGGTCTATACCTCTAGTGCGCATCAGATGGAAGCATGGGAACCTCCAGGAGAGCACTTGGGATCGGGAGGATCAGATGCATGCATAATACCCACATTTGTTCCCCTAGTTTATGATGTATCTTTACGAGGACGTAAAGCCCTGAGGTGGGAGTAATGTAAAGACCTGTAAAATTCAAGGGAAATTTTTTCTTAATTTTATTTGGGATTTTACAAGAACGCATTTTCTGACGGCACCTGATTCCGGGGCCCGGTGTGTTCGGAATCATTTTCCAAAGTTTAGCTCAGGTACGTTCAGTGAACGAACAAGCAGGTTTTCCTAACTTTTGAATCGGTGCTCGGAATCGAATTCTGAGGGCACCGATGGAATCGCAGCGCCGGTAATTTCTTAAGAACACCTTTTCCGGAGTTGCGTTTTCTCGGGTGAGGTTATTAATTAATAGGGTTAACTAAAGAATAAAATAAAATATTGTGCAACAAATTTTATTTTTATTCTATGTAGTGTTAATCTAGGCATGGTGGTTGGAGTGGGACCAACTGATATCCTAACTCCTAGGTAGGATATTAGTGAAGTGGGTCCCACATGATCCTTACCCCCTTTATTTCCATTTACCTCCCACGTGCATTTAATTTGGTAACTCACCTGCACCCCCTCTTAAATGCCAAGTCAACTCTCGTGTTTATTTGGATTATTAAACGCCTCATTAATTGGTCAATGCTCGATAATTAAATCGTGATCTGTTTTTGAATTTCAAAAAAATTTGGAATGAGAAATAAAATAAGGCATGGCATTATTTTATTAGGTTGTTTCGTTGTGCGAGAAGGATTGGAAGAGGAGAGCTCAAGTCTTGGAAACCTCATCTTCCTCCTTGAAGAACGCGAAGAATGCACCATCGCCAACAAAGAACGCCAGCCTCCGACGAGGGACGATGAAGGACGCCGAATCCTCGGATATCGATGATGCGACGCCGTGTACCGCGATGCCAACGTTTCTCTTATCTGAGATGCTGACGACGCTTTCGAAACCTTCTTCCGCGACGATTATTTCCCGCACGAACCTTCGTTCGACGATGCCTTGAGGTAGGGTTTTTTTTTGTTTTTGCCCGTGAATTATTACTTTGATATTTGTTGACTTCTTTTTGGGCCGCCTGTTATCGTCATAACGGGAGGTGGTTGGACCGCACGAACACGGTCGACCCTCCTCCCCCTTTTATGATTATGTTTTTGCGGTTCTAAAGAAGGCGGTGCGGTGCAACGACACTGCGCGGAAACATGGGGAAATATGGCGAAGATGTGCGGAGCCGTCGCGCTGCGCCGTTGAGGCCAAACGAACCCGCAGCCGGAGTCGGGCCACAGCGAAGGGGCATGGTGCCATCGCACCGCGCCGGAGAACCATGAATACACCACGGCCAGAGCGAGGCCGCGGCGGAGGGGCGCGACGCCGTCGCGCCGCGCTAGTCGGGCAAGGCCGCGGCTCAAAGCCGCAGCGGTGCAAGGCGGGGCGGCCGAAACCGCCGGCCACCGGCACCTTGGAGGGGCGGGACCCCGGCGGTCCCGCGGCAGCAGAACCGGCCGACTGGCTTCCAAGAAGCCGGGGGTCATAACCCCCGGCTGGCCGAAGGAGCGACCCCGACGTGGGGGCCGCAGTTTGTCAATCAGGGGGGCAGTGCACCCCCCTGTTCCGCTCAGCTCGGCGTGGATGAGCTGGCCACACGGGCCGTGAGCGCACGCCAGGCCAGGCCAGGTTGCGCCCACCAGGCCGGGCCGTGCCTTAATGGGCTGGAACCGGAACCGGTTCGGGTCGACCCGGTTCGGGCCGACCCAGGGGGGGTCTTGGGTCGGGTCGGTCCGGGCCCAAGCCACCTATTTCCGGACAGTTCCGTTCACACACCTGTATCTTGGGTTACAGACCTTCGATTGATGTACCGTCAGTTGCGATGAGATCCTTGGATCGAGACGGTCGTTTCGGTATATTAAACTCAAGGTTTAGGAGAACTTTGGGTACAAACGGTTTGGTTCGAACACGAAACCAACCGGGCCCTCGGAGTGGAAACACTTATAACTTGAGCTCTGGATGTCCGATTGACGTACTGTCAACTTTTTTGGATTACTCTTAGTAATACGGACCTTTTGGATTACTTCACTCAAGGTTTGGATGTAGTTGGAGTGCATTCAGGTTTTTTTTGACTTAAAAACCAACCGGGCCCCTGGAACGAAAAAGCCAATAACTCTCCGGGCGTCCGATTGACGCGCCATCTATCACGTTTAGTTCCTCTTGTCGAGATAGGACTTTGAGATACATCAAATCCGGACTACGTGTCATTTGATGTATCGACCCCTTGGATTGTGGAGCGGACCCTCCTGAAAAGGCGCATGCTGTGTGCGGGAACCCTAGACCTGGTTGCGACTGCGACTGTGGCGACTGCACTGAAATCCTATGTGGGTTCGGCAGCGATGAAGACCGGCCTGAAATCCTATGTGGGTTCGACGATGATGAAGACTACACTGAAATCCTATGTGGGTTCAGTAGAAATGAATACCGTACTGAAATCCTATGTGGGTTTGACGGTGATGAAGACTGCACTGAAATCCTATGTGGGTTCAGTAGCTTGGCTGGTTTAGTATCCTACGTGGGTCCTAGCATAGATGAATCAGTGGCTTTATCTGATCATCCCTATTACCTTATGAAGAAGTATACCTTTGTGATCTGAGTCTTGACTTTCAATCATTATCTTCAATATGATTGACTTGCTTTCTTATGTGGATTGTGTTGTGCTTTCCTGTGTGGATTGGGTTGTACTATCCTGGGTGGACGTGATCGAACTTGGGCTCAGGTGTTGGAGCCGAACTGAAATTGATGACTTAGGTATATGTATGGGCATATACCTAAGTGGTGTTGGTTGTTACTTCGTGATTGTATCATTCTTTTTTGGATTATCCTTTGTGGATTCTAGGAGACCTTCGGGGGTCTCGGGGTCCCTACTGAGTAGCTTATACTCACCCCCGCACGGGCTATGCCCGCACTAAGTTGTGTTGGATGCAGACGACGGATAGCGCTGATCGTGGTAGAGGAAAGTGGAGTAGTCAGTACCTAGAGGTGGACCAATGGGCGGCACGTACACGGAGCGGACGACTGGACCCGAGGAGCTGAGGTGGCTATCTGTACCCACCCTTCAAGTGGGACTTCTAGTGGATGGATCGACGTTGCTGGTTTACTTTCAGTTGCTTTAATTTTTTTCCATTTGTACTTTACATTCAGTTTGGGTTTGTATTCTGGCCCATTTACTTTCCGCACTTACTCTTGTACCCAGTTTTTCTTAGTGTTTACTTCTGGTGGCTTACTCTGTGGTGTTTGTTTACTTTATAAAGGCAATGCCTTCCCCTTTTTGTCGGATTTACGCCTTGGGGCTAGTCACCATACCCTGGCCTATGGGAGGCGGGCTTGGGGTAGTCACAGCACGGGCCCCGAGAACGGGTCGTGAAAGATGGTCCGGGTAGGGATCATTCATGTCTTCAGAAACCATTGGATCGAGGAAAGGCCATTTCTTTCAGTCCGGTTCTTCCCAAGCTGATTTTTTATCATGATCCAGGACCCTCAGATTTGGTGATTCTCCCTCTTCCATCCTGTATCAGTGCTCTACCACATGAAGTACAGAGAGAGGTCTCCTCAGCTAGGTCTCCCCAGAAGCAGATGCCCGTGGATTTCCCCGAGCAGAAGGTCACCCAGGTCTCCTCACCATCTGGCACGCGCTTGCAATCCCCTTCCAAGCATGCCTTAGATCACTATTCTACCATTCCATAATCTAGGGTGGCGAGGAGGGTCTCAACCCGAGTTTAGGAGGATTCCCCTTTCAATGAACTGTATCCATTTTCTGAACCCAAGGGAATGCGTATGAGGTCTCAGACAAAACTTTTCTTAGCACGTTCGTCTTCTCAGTATCAAAGTGCCAAGCTTCCCGGGGCCAGTACCAAGTGTGTTCTATTTCCATGATTTTGGTGCTAATATGAAACACCTGGGTCTGGGTGACTGGTTCAAGACATACTTTATTTCCAATGAGGTCCAATATAGTAATCTCTCTCTAGTTGTAGTAATGGATCCCAAACAAAGCACCTCAAAAATATCAGATTTCACGCATAGAATAAGGATGTGCAACTACTTGCATGTCAACCACCAAAACCATTACATTTGGAACCCAACATCTCACGGGATCTCATTGGTGCCTCAAACCAATTTATTAACACAAAAATCACTATTGGAGACAATTCCCTCTTCTTCACATTTGTCTATGGGAATTGTGATCCTCACGTTAGGGAGTCCTTGTGGAGTGATCTTGAATCCTTCATGTCGGGGGGAGTCTCCATGGTTTGTTGGAGGAGACTTTAATATAGTGGTAGATCAGAAAGAGAAGAAAGCGAACAAAGTTTTTCCTTGGAAGGCTAGTCTCAACTTACTCTCCTTCATGGCTCGATGTGGGCTGCTTGCATAGGATATAATGGCAATTTCTTTTCATGGTGCTACAACTAGAGAGGGGATATTCAGTCTTTGTTCCACCTTAACCATTGTCTCGCCAACTTCTAGGAAATTTCTAAATTCTCAGATGCTAAGGTAACTCACCTTGTGCAAAGTATTTCTAACCATTACCCTCTATTAGTTTCTTTGTCTACCAGGAAATATTGGAGAGCTGTCTTCTCCTTCTCTCAGCAGTGAGTATACCAAGATATCATGATGTGGTGACTACATCATGGAATAAACTGAATAAGGTAATTTCATGGATGAGGCTCCATAAAAACTCCTAAACTCAAAGACGACCTTCAATCCTTGATTAAAAACCAACCTTCCAGCTCCCAAAATATTGAGGTGACCAATAAGGAAGTTGAGTAGATGGAGACCAATTTGAAAAGATGCTAGGATGGGAGTGTGTTCGGTCAGCTGTCTAGTAAAAAATACATTTGAATAGACCTGCTTTTAAGACATAAGTGAGTGGTGCATGAGCAGTCGAGGTTTAGATGTCTTCAAGAGGGTGATAGAAACACATCATTTTTTCATGCTTGTATCAGAGAGAATAGGCTAATCATTATACCTAATATGAGGATAGATGATGGTACTTATACAAATGATAGAGGTATGGCTGGTCATTCGGAAGAGTCCCATTTTAAATCAATGCTTGCAGGTCTTAATCCATGCATGCAAGGTGGCTACCCGAGGGGCTTTCAGGACCTTCTAAAGTGATTCCCCAAGCGGTCTCATCCTTTGATAACATTTTCTTTGAATTCAGTCTGTAAGAAGAGGATATTTATGAGGCAGTAAGAGGTCTCTATCTAGAGAGTTTACCGAGACCATATGTATTCTCAATTTCCTTTTATAGGGCCTTATGGGAGTTGATTAAAATTGATGCGGTGAATGAACTGCACGATTTATTTAGAGGGGGGGTCTTCTCCTTGTGGAATGTGCAACCACACTTGTGTTGATCCCCAAGATCAAGGTTCCCTCGGCTCTCCATCACTATCGCCTGGTAAGCATGTGTAATTTACCATATAAGGTACTTGTAGGAGTGTTAAACAGAATATACTCAACATATCTTCCTTGATGGATATCAGATGAACAACATGTATTTTTTAAGGGGAGGAATATCCAAGCAGTGATATCCCTAGCTCAAGAAATGATCAGTGACATTAAACAAAAGGTTCTTGGATCAAACATGGCTATCAAGTTGGATATGGATAAAACATATAAGGGTGGAGTGGAATTTTATCATCAAGGTGCTGGAAAAAATGGGATTCTCTTCTCAGACCAGTGGCCTCATGTTAAAGTGTTTCAGCTCTCCTTGGCTCTCGTTCTCCTTCTTGGGGTAAACTACAGTTTCTTAAAAGATATTTTAGGACTAAGACTAGGCGACACCCTTTCTACTACCATATTCATCATTTCCCAAGACTTCCTTAGTCGACTCATCAATAGGAACATTACTCGGGGGGAAGGAAATGCTTTATCTTTGCAGGAAATGCTTGTGTACCATATCTCACCTCATGTTTGTTGATGATACCATTATTTTTTATAATTATATCAAGATATTAGTTTGAAGGATTAATTAAATTCTTGATGACTATTGAAAATGGAGTGGGAAGATTATAAACTGAACCAAAAGCAGCTTCTATATCTCCAACAGATGCTCGAGTAGAAGAATTTCATCACTTATTAATGATCTTGACATGCAGAGGAGAACCTTCCCCATGGATTACTTGGGTGCCTCCATCTTGTCATGTAGGCCCCATATTCATCACTTTGACAAAATAGTTGATAAGATCACTGGAAGGATTCTGAATTGGAAAAATAGATATCTCTCATTTGGTGGAATAATTGCCCTGGTAAGTAGTGTTTTTTTCTCTATTATAGTCCATGCCTTTTTATCTACCAAAGTACCAAAATCAGTAATCTCCCATATTGACAATCTTCGATGCCTTAATGTGAAAAATCTCTTGGATATGATCCACTGCATGCATGCGAAATTGGAATGAGAATTCATTGAAGAACAGACTCAATGGGATAGGTTCATGGGAATGAAATGCATCGGTGACATGTCTATGGAAAAAGGTGGTCCCTATTCTCTATGGATGGTCATTCACCCACATCTCATGACTCTAAATAATCATACTCGATGGATAATGGGATGGAGGGATATTTCGTATTGGCGTCACAATTTGGATGAGTCCAAGCTTGTGATGAAGATATTTCCAGCTGCCCGTGGTAGGTGGTCGGTGCACCAACCCCACCAGCACCATGGCTGCTTCAACATTGGCTGCTGCATATGTTAATTGTGTAAGTTTCCATTGTTGATGGTAGGTGGGGATTGGTGTAGGATTTGTGTCAAACATGGACTCTTCCACCATGGCTATATAAGGAGGCTTTGGGATGCCTCCGTCAAAAATAAGATCAAATCCGAGCCAAGAGAGCTCTTCTAGCCAAGAGAGCCTTGAGAGATCCATGTGAGAGAGTTGTAGAGAGGTGTAGAGAGAATTTTTTGTAAGCTTTGTTCACGTTGAAATAAAGCCCACTTTTCTTCCATTTTCTTTCTCTATTATCTCTCAATGTGGTCAGCGAACCACAACAACTTGGGTTCCCCAGCTGCCTAGTCCCAAATATTTCATTCAGGGATGTGAGAATGTACCAAAGCATCATCAATGCGACTTTGATTAAGGAACAATGGGGCCTCATCAAACTCATTGAGATAAATAATGAGTCAAACATGTGTGTTTATATGGAATCATCATCAGTAGGATTATTAGTAAATGAATTTTGGAGGGCACCGATGAAATACGATATTGAGGATAGGTGGGACGAGATGTTGTAGTGTAAGGAGACCTCATCAAAGTTCAACTTCCTACTGTGGTGTATTCTGAACCGAGCCCTGCCAACAGATGATAATATCAAATGGTTAGGCATTTAAACAATGTCAAGGTGCTCGTGTTGTTAGAACCAAATGGAGGAGAGCTCTGATCATTTATTATTTGAAGGGGAATGGGCTCGTACATTATGGAATGAGTTCGTGGAAATCACGGGTTTCTCAGATCATCAGGAATATGGTTCTTCTTTCCTGGACTGATGGTTTCTAAGAGAAGGAACTGAGGGTGTGGAGTGTAAATCCAGAGCTCTGGTTCTATTGGCAGATTGCTGAAGCATCTAGCAGGCATGCAATAACACTCGTGTCAATGGAACTTCTTGCACGGGTAGAGCTATTACTACCAGAACCAGAAATTTGCTGGTGGATATGTCTCATATATCATAAGAAGGTGCAAGGGTGAATCTAATGGAAGAATATGCTCTCGGTCTATTATTTTAGGCCTCTCTAATTCTTGGTTGCTTCCTTCTCAGTGTTTCTGTTTTCTTGTTTTTGTTGGACTCATTTTTCTTTTATAATAAAAATATGATGTTAGTAGTAAAAAATGTTAATTGTTAGGAATAATGCTAATTATCACAATAGTGATGAAATAATTATGTTAAAATATCAAGAATTTATATGGAATCAATTAAATATAAACCCTTTAAATAATGAATCTAATATAATGTATAAAAACATAAATAAATATATCAATAATTATTTAAATGGTAATCAATACTAAATAATATTAAGAATCCCCAATGAAAAATGTCAATTTTATACTAAAACATATTATCTAAACCTAATGTATTTTAAATTCAAAGTTAATTTTATAATATTAAGAAATTTAATTAAATTAAATTGATGATATATTTAGTTCCACACACACAAATTTGGTTTTATGGGTTATTCTATATTTTTAATAAATCATAAAATAATTAGTTAAAAACTCGCTATCAAATTTGATAGTAAAATAATTAAATGTAAAAACATTATGGTAAAAACCCTATAAAAAGTTTAAAACATGTTGTTTTTAATGGAGGTGGCCTACCTTTAATTTATCTATAATATAATCCTTTATCTATAAATTTTTAAGCCACGTTCCTTGACAATGACATCCTATTATTGAACATATTTGGGAATGTTAAAAATGACACTCCCTTCTCACTTATAAAGGGGGAACTCTCTCATCACTTCCCCTCTCACCAATACCCCATAATATTGGGAAAAAAATCTTAACCAAACTCGTATCCACTCTTATACATATTTAGGAGGCTATGTTCTTCTCAAAATATTTTATTCCCCTTCGCAAAGGATATAATCCAAGAAGTGAGCTATAAGTTCCTAAGCCAATATTTCATGAAGTTATTTTTTCCCTAAAATATCAAATCACCATCTTATAATTATAACATCACTATCATTATTATATTGGTATGTTATTATAATGATTTCACATGCCTAATAACCGTTCCTTTTTCTATTTATAAAAACAAAAACATGAATTGTGTGTCGTGCGAACTACTGCCTCCACATCACAGTGTTTTTTAATTTTCCTTCACAACCCTATAAGGGTGGTCCTAGTTGAGAAACTAATATATATAATTATGATTTTAATGAGATATTTTATATTCTGAAATTATAAACCACATTACTCTTTTCCCCTATGCATTGTAATATTAATTCGTTAACCATGCATATTTGTGGACTATTGTCTTCATGGGATGATTGATTTCTACTTTTCATTTCATCATATTCTTACATGGATGGAAATGAAAAAGGTTTTAAAATGATAAATATTATTTTTATAATATCTTTATGTTTTTTAATGACAAAATATTGAACCTACTAATTATATTATCAACAAACAATTATCGTAAATTCGATCATCTAGAATAAGTTTCTAAGGGGAAAATCATTAATTCAAATTATTTAATATTGTTATATACATTAAATAATATTATCCTTACTTTTTAATTATTATATATCATATTAATAAACACTAAATGATGTAATTTTTTCTACTAGTGTAATTATATTTATACTATATCACGTCATTACTATCGATAAACATGGTATGTTCATTTTTTGGGTCTGTTTGACCACTTACTTGAATAATGATATGAAATTATTTCAAAGATGACTATGAAAACTTAATTAGTGTTATAATGTTATATAAATATTTAAATAATGATTTTTTCTTGGTTCTATAAATGGTACTAAAATATTACACTCGTTAATTAAGAAAACACCATTTGTGGGATGTAAATCACCCAAAAAAATACATGTTGTCAACTTCATATTCTAGGATAAAGGCTAAAGTACTCATGGAAGGAAATTTAAACTTCATAAATAATTATAATTAACACATTATATTAAATTTAATTAAATAGGAATGATGAAATTTATAAGAATGAATACTCACACCGCTCCTATGAAACTGCTACAAACGGTCAAAACTATAAACACCCAATATGGGAAAATAGAAAATAACTAATTAATATTTATGTAGATAATGATTATATATTGAAATTATAAATAGTTTTAGGTATGAATATAGTTTTTAAATTAGTTATTATAATATTTAGGTTTGTTATATAGGAGCATAGAGTGCATTCAACAAAGTAGGGAAACAAGGTAAGAGTTTCTTTTTATCGAATTTGAATCCCTTGAGATATGTTTATATTAAACACCATGTTTACTTTTAAATGGTGTATATAAAAACCAATTTTCATTTTGTACCATTATTATATTATATTTCATTATATTCAATGATCTATTAAATTTTTTACCACTCCTGGGTTTTTTATTCAAAATTTACAAAGTCTGTATGGGGTTTCTGTGGCTCAAATCTTTTCCATGGATTAAATTCACTCTTCTTTGACTATAATCTTTAAATATTGATCAATTATCACATATGATGATGTTATGTTGTATATACAGTTTTTTTGGGTAAATCATGATTCACACCGATGTTATCTTCCATGATGACTGTTGTTTCATTAAAATTCATTTTTGTTGAGAATAACATCTAATTCTTTTATTAGATTTTTCTTCCATATACATGCTTTTACTTCTCACCAATGTTATCCTTTCCCAAGTGTAAACTAAAATTGTTTTTATCTCCAATCATCATTTTTCTCCCATTTATTCATTTTAAAACAAATGTTTCGCTATATTTTTAATGATGTGGGTTTTCAAAAAGGTTATTTCAAAATGATCAAAAGGTTTTTCCATCCTTTAAAAAAATTTATCATTATCTCCACATTTTATTTTGAAAAACATTATGTATTTTTCAAGGTTCCATTATTAATGATTGTTTTTCAAAGAAAATGTTTTCATTTTTTTTCAAATATCCATTATGAAACCATTATTTCATTTTAAGGGTATTTTATTTATAAATTTGCATAATATGGTTTATAAAATGTATTATATTTCTGTTGTAAAAAATGAGTTTTTTAAAGTAATTTTCACTATATCTTTTATAACAATGATTACTTTTTTTTGGGAAAAGTTCTGTATTTTTATATATATATTTCTCCTATGGTTTATCTCTCATTGAGTGATAATGAATATAAGGACCTAGCCTTAAACATTACATAAATATTGAATTAAATGAATAATTAACATTGAGGATCTTTTCAGGTTTAGAGTTTTAGAGAATTAGGACATAACTATTACATCTCAAAAGATTTAAAAACAGACACTTCAACACAGTTTCCATTTTTTTCATAAAATATAAACTCTTGAAAAAAAGAGTCATGTCTAGTTCCATGTTTTAGACAACATGACTTTTCCTTGATCCCATCCTTGACCCTATTCATCTTTAAGTCCTGTGAAAACATTTCAAAACTTGGGATGAGCATAAAAGGCTCAGTAAGGGTTATAAAACAAAGAATGAAAACATTTGTTCATAAATACATACAAAACATGAACTCTTTTTCTTATCTCATGAAATCATAAGATTTATGAAAGACACATAGAAATCATAAATCATAAAGGTAAATTGTGGCATCCATATCATAATTACATTGTAGCTATCACAACTACATAGGGAGTTACTTTGGAATACCCATCACAGTATATTACCTAAATCTCTTAGGATAAACATTCACGTTTACCTCCGTCATGTTACCCAATGCATTGGAGAGCTATCTCAGGCTCACCCACCCTAGGTTTATCATGTAACCACCCGTATACGTAAATAATGCCCAAGAACTATAACATGATCATAACACATAACATAAGCATAAAAGAAAGATAACATTTCCACATTTCAATAACAAAATATCATTTCAATATATTGAAATAATAAATCCATTCTCAAAATAATTTTCAATACCAAAATACGTAAAAAGAGTATATGGTATTTATTTTTCCTTTTAAAAACATTACAGCTTGTTATGGAAGCCAAATATCAAATAATACTTGCGGCGGCAGAAAGGTCTTTGTCACCACTTACGTAAAAAACATTTCTTTTTGTCATTTAGTAAAATTATTCGTATAAAAATATTCCCTTTGAATGAAATGAAAAGTCAAAGGGGTTTATACACCGTATAAAATAAAGTCATGTATAAAACTAAATATGCCTCAATGAAAGGAGATTGAGACAAAGTCCCTTACCTCGTGTCCGACTTGACTCGATAGTTTTTTAATCTCCTGAATAAAAAACTAAAGTTAATTTCTACTTTCTTAAAAACATTTTTCATGATTATTATTCCTTTTATATCACTTATTACCATGTTATAAACATTATGAAATCATTTAAGTTAATAACGTCCATTTTGTCGATATTTGGTACTTGAGTAAAAAATGAACACCTTATATTTACAAGTTGTCCATGTGTTCAATAGTTTATTATATCCAGAATGAAATTAATCATTTATATATCATATATATCATATATATCCAGTATATACATGTATTTATAATAGTACATAACATTTAGAGGTAAGAAATGAAATGCACCGTTCATGGAGACGGTAAGTCGTACGTACGAATGAACACTACTTTCATCTCTATTTATTATTTTAATGGAATTAAAACATAATGATACATAGGTATATTATAATTACAGTATAATAATATCATATATAATATCATTAACTCCATATTTTATACATCCCACATAAGGCATTAATGAGTCACATCACTTTGAGGGGGCGGTAGTCCGCACTTCTCCAAATGAGATTATAGTATTTACCCACTATGGAAACCATAAAGGTGTGATATAAATGGGAATTACATAAGAATAAGAAAATAATAAACATAATAAATATGATATATAAATACAGTTCCATCATAATGGCCACCATGAGAGGTGGTAATAGGTAATTGAACAATCATCATTTCGTGAGGCGTTAATTTTCCATCCACAGAAACAGTATGTTCTTCACCCATTAGAAAGAGGTGTGTGTAAGTTTAGTTAGAATAATTATTATAAAAACATCCTAGTATATTGAGGATACTGGTTTTGTTACAAAATAATGGAATAAAAAGAGTTTAGGGGTTGGAGAAGTAAAATAAAAGAAAACAATTTATGAGAAACTGTTACCTTTAATTTGGGTAACTCCCTTTGGTTTGAACCAAAGTACTTCATGAAGTTCCTTCTAACTAAGTTAAGGCTTCTAGGAGGAGTAGATGGATATAAGTAACTTAATTAGGAAGAGTTTGGACGAGCCAAATGTCTTGATAGGTTTGGGTAATTGGATAGAAATGGTCTCATTTTATAAGGGAGACGAGGGGCTCTTTAGGAAAGCGTGAAAACATTATTTTATTATAAACATATATTCGGTTTCAAAAGGTCCAAAAATCATTAAAGATATAGATAAGATGAATCATGGTCTAAATAAAATAATCCAATCAGAATTGGACATGTTTTGGATAATATTTTAATCATTATAATCTTATTTATTTAAATCATTTATTAATGAGGTAAATACTGCATCATTATTGTGTCATAGATAATTTAATTTATTCTATGTCTAAAAATTATAAAAAAAAAACTATCATGTAGGAAATATTTTTATCTTTATAAATAATATTTATAGTTGAAAAAATGACTTATATAACACCATATAAAAATTAATTTACTAAAATACTTTTGTTTATGTCATTTTTGGCTTTACTTTAAATTAATTAATCTAAAGTGTCATTATCAATCATAAGTGGATCCATGGGGTCCCAAAATCGACCCAAGGATTCCCATGGTCAGCCATTACTCATAAAATATGTTTTGGACATGTTTTAAGGTAATTTTTTATTATTATAACATTCTTTTTACCTTGAATTACCCTATTTATCTTTAACCGCGGTAAATAAAAGTCAAAAGTTACTATTCACCAAAAACTATTTTCATCTTATTGAACCAAATTTTACTTAATAATAACAACCATGTTTGTCAGATTTTTGAAATTCAATTCACAGAAGTGGTAAAATTTCATTTAAATGATAAAGTCAGTTTTTTAACTACTACTAAGTGGTTTCACTATTCATCAAAAATTGAAGTTCTTCAGAAAAATACCAAAAAATCAGCCCAAGATATATTTGATATTCCGAATTCAAAAATGATTTTTATTTTTCCAAATACAAAACATAAAAGTGTCATTAATTAATTTTAAAATTAATTCATGTTGTTAAAACAAATAGCGTGTTTTTAAGAAACAATAACTATCAAAAGATTGACACTTGTTTATGTCCAATTTCAAAGTGAAATTAATTACAATGACCAAAATTGGATTAAATGGTAAAAATATATTTTAATTACTCTTTAAAACCAATTAAAAAGATAATATAACCATATAAATAAATCAGATTAAAACATAGTTTTGAATTAAAATACAATATTTTCACTAGAGACGATGGCGGCTGCGGAGCGAGGTCGATGGTGAAGCCCTAATAGTGATGGTGGCAGTGCCAGCCCCTCCCTCCCCGGAGGGGGGAGGGGGAATCACTCAGAGTTTTCTCCCCTTCACCAACCCCACTCTCCTCCCTCCTTTCTCGATAATTCCATTGTGCCCTAAGGTCCCTGACCTTCATAAGGGATTTCCACAGCTCATGCTTTCCACGAAGGAGTTCAACGGAACTTCGGATCTCTTCAGGATGACACTGGTCGATCACTTTAGGGGTCACTGCCCTTCCGTGAATGCCTTTGACAGATTCGTGTTTGAATCTTGGGGACTTCAAGACCGCGCGGTGGTCGGGTTGCTCGACCGGCGTCAGATAATGGTCCGTTTTTCCTCAGAGAGTGATTTGATTGCTGCTTAGTCCAACACCCCCCGAACCCTCAATGGATGCAGATTTTACCTCCTTTGTCGGTCCTTTGAATCCATCATGAATCAGGACGAATCGATGATGACAGTGTGGGTAAGCTTCCCAAATTTGCCGCTTCCTTTTCAGATTCCGTTAATAATAAGCATGTTAGGGAACATGGTTGGTATATTTCTCTGTTCGGATAGTAGGACTGCTGCTGTTTGTCACCCTATCAACCCTCACGTTTGTGTTGAGGCTGACTTTTCTAAGCCTCCTACAGAGTGGATTTGGATTTTGGATGGCGAAGAATTCAGATGGAAACATCATGTGGTCTTCAAGTCTTGGCCAGCGTATTGCTCGGGTTGTCATCCTCTAGGACATTCGGTCCCGGGATGTCGTTGAGGTCCAAGGGCTCAACAACTGTTGAATCCCGAACCAGAAGAGTCTCAGGCGCAGTCCATCCCCATTGTGATTTAGCAATCAGATAGAGCAGGACTGGACAAGCCTGTAGAGGTGCGCAGGGTTGAACCAGGGGAACGTGATCCAGGCAGGGTTCATTTTGGTCCAGGAGAGGATTTGAGGTTGGAACCAGAAGGCAATCCTCGGGAGGGCCAGCCTTTGCAGTGGACTTATCCGGTGGTTCCAGAAGCAGTGAAGGATGTGGAGGCCAGTACCCCCTTGCCATGGGTTGTGGATGTCCTATCTCAGTTATGGTAGGATTTCGGGATCAGTTCCTTGCAGGTGAATGGAGTGGAGGCATTGTAGGGGGAAGGAAAGGATAAAGATCTATCCTTGCATGTGGATGTGGTGGAGCATCCGGTCTCAGATATAATTGTCAATATTGGTGTGGTGAAGGGTGTTAGCGAGGTCCATGGCCCTGGGGGTCTTCAAGGTCGGGAATGGGAGGGATCTAACCAGTAGTCTCAATTCATGGCTCATGGATATGAGCAGCCCATAGGCCGGGTTCCGTGTAGTGAGGTCACTGAGGGTGAATTTGGAAAGGAGGCCGAACCATCTTTCAAGTCATTGCAGGGGAAATCCTTTTTTCAGGCAGCTACAATCTCTCTCCACGGTCAAGGAAGGAAGGAAGGGGATAGCGTATTAGGTCCTCTTGATCCAAACACGCTCATCTCGAAGTCCTCCTTCCAGATGACTGGGAGCGAGGGAAAGAAGTTGAAGGAATTCGTGGTCAAAGCAGGGAAGTTGGATTCTTTGGGTAGGTCGAGGTCTCTCAAAGAAGGTCCGGGGGTTGAAGTGAAAAACCGATTTGAATGCCTGGCAACTCAAGAACAATCATAGTCACAAGAGGATGAGGATTCAGGTGATGATAGTTTTAGCCAACTCTCAGTTGACAGCCTGGACCGTTTCCAAGGGAAAGGTCCCCACAGTCCAAGAAGGAAGAAGGGGAAAAAGGAAAGCATGACTCGGAGAAATGCATAGTGGTTCATGGGAAAAAAACCCAAGGGGTGCAAAGACTACTCTCACTTGCCAAAACCAATGGAAACCAGGTCGGCCAAAAAATATGGAAGCAAGGAAAGCAAAGGCCTTCAAGATGGGGAAAGTGGGGATCTTAGCAGAGAACCAAGAGTAATAGAGGAAGAGGGTGTGGAGTGTCTAAGGATCATCTTACACTCTAAGGAAGAGATGATTGACAAAGTCCTTCAGCCAAATGCCTCAAATGAATAGATTTTAAGGATTTATGAAAGATACTTACAGACTGAGTCCACAGAGGAGTAAGAAGCATGGATAGACGAGCAAGACCAGATCATCGCCCGAGGCTTCTACCAAGGCAGAATCACCTTGGATGAATTCATCCAGATAATGGACAGAATGATTTCTCACCTTGAAGAAATTATTAGGGAGGATCCAGACACCCAGATTAGTACACTGCACTGGGAATTATATAGAGAATCTGACTCAAATAAACTTAGTCTTGTGTTTAACAATTCTGTGAGCTCTTTCAGTACGTATTCCTTGTGTGTGAACTTTGGTTTCCCACTTGTCCTTAAAGTGGATTAATAAAAAATATAGTTGGGTAGTCCAATATTTTCACTATTCATTAAAAAATGTACTTTATCGGAAAAATTCCAATAATTTACACAAATTAAATTTTGATTTCCCCATTCTAAAGAAGGATTTTATTTGGTTACATAGAATGTATTAAAGTAACCAAAACTAGATTTAAAGAGGGTTCTCCATTAAAAGGTGATAAATCAGCATTTTACTGTAAATTATGCTTAAAATTAGATTCATTCAGATTTTAAGCCTCTAACATTTATTGGATAAATGTAAATACATTTAACAAACATGTATAATCATATTTTAGTTAGTTTTGTTCATTCCCACCAATACAACGGCTAGGAGTTAACTACCATTTAAAATAATAATATTATATTATTAGTCTGCAACATAAGATTTCAAAGAAACCCGTTGTTGCGTATCGGGTATGCTATCAAACATAGCAACCCTTTTAAAGTAAAATTAATATTTAATTAAAAAATATTAATGAATATGAAATAAGTCTTATTCTTCATTTACTTGGGATGTTACAATGAAACCCATTATGTTTCTAAGGTTTATTTGGGATATGGTGATTATTGATTTTAAGTGGAACACATATGTATGGATGATTACCAAGGGATTCCAATATCAACCTCAAATGAATTAGTTTAGGCTTATATCTCATAAGATATTCAAGTTTGGATATAATGAGTTTGTTCACACAGGTTTGGGAAAGATGAGTTTGTTAACACTTCAGGCATCAACATAATGAGTTTGTTTATATATTCGTGGGCATAATGGGTTTTTTCACACATGTTTTATTATGGTTATGGTTGTGCCATATTCTTATATTTTGTATCAAGTTATACAAAATTTTCATTATGTCTTAAATTTCCATGAAATTCCATGTTTTCAAGATCATGACTTATTCATAACGTATTCCTCACTTGTATTTCATGATCACATATTACATGACTATTGAAATGTTTTTATCCATTTTATATCTTTTATTCTTTCTTAATGATATTTTATGATATTAGGTTCCTCTAAAAAATTATGATTATCATATAAGGCCTTATGGTCTTTTATTATGATATTTCTATCTCTATCATATACCACTTTAGGTTATGATTTGTTGTTTCCTTACTAAGAATTTGATATCACCAATTTTTTATGTTTCCAATCCCAAGGTTTTCAAGATAAAAAAAATCACATGATATATCTATAAAAGGTTATGGAGGAGCACAATTATAGAAAAATTGTTTTCAATTGTTATAAAATAAGTTTTTTATGTATATAATATCGACAACACTAAACATTTCTGTCATTGGGTTGTATGAATCTTTATGAGATTTATTATTTAAATAATGAGGTTAATGCATTTTTTATGTAAATATTATCTTGGATATCTAAAGAAATAATAATAACATTACCTTAAATAGTTGAAGGTCCCTCTCCTCTATTACCTAGAGACTATTCCACTATATAAACCATGCCAAAAACAGATCCATAACCCTGCACTTGAGGTTGATGAATCTCCTAGGACATAGAATTATGTAGAGTTTGAACCTATTTTTGAGGCCCTATGGATGCTCAAGGTCTTGATCATCCAGATCCCAACATTTAATTATTTGTAAAAAAGTACTCGAGATAACCCATATTCCCACATCAATTGAAATTATAATGAGAATTGGGAAAAAACATGAGATGCTATCATTTCCATCCGCAATTATAACATTTGATATAACTAAATTCCATCTAGGGGGTTGAAGAACCTATGATTTGATCTAGATGTTTTTTCCACACTAGTACATATTCTTTATATTCCTCTTCATATTACTAGAATTGGAACCCATTTATCCACTAGTAAGGACACACATCAGTCCACTAATGATATGTATTATGAAAAATATATTTTCCTCCTCCTGACCCTTCTCAATAGTAAGGGCCTTCCAAAGAACTTTTGGATATGTCTTCTAGTAGAAGATACTTACCTTAATAATCAGTTATTATTGAAATCCAATATCAATATTTCAGACATTTTATACCTCATTCCCATCTAAAATAGGTGCAAAGCGCAAAAACATTAGAAAATGAGATGAATAAGTAGCCATTGACATCAAATCTTACTAAAGCTCAATAAACTCTTGGATGTGATCTAGCTTTAGTATATTAGGGGAAAAAATACTCAAAGAATAGTTTCTTGAAGGTCACCCATATAGCGACCAGGGATTAACATACATGCATATTGCATATTTTAGATGAATATTCATTATATTATACAAACACGAGCATGAGGACCATAATATTTTAGTGCCTTTGGAAACATGGAACAAATTCTTCTAATCTAGTGAAATATCTTCAATGTCACAAGTAAAAATCTTTCCCTTTATCACTCTTACTTAAAGACCTTTTCATAACCTAGGTAAATGAAACATAAGAAAGGGTGAGTTCAGATGCTTAGTAAGGGTAAACATAAGAATTATCAATCTATGATCAAATGAAAGAATAATATAATCATAATGGTATGTTATCATGGACATATCATACAAGGTACATATCAAACATGTCATAGATGACAGAAATTAGGAAGTTTCAAAGGATCATGTAGTCACACTGAGGGGGGGTGAATCAGGTGTGACTTGTTTTTAAAAAATTATTTTCTTTTTTTAAACCCCTTCGAACCTCTGTCACCTGTTAAGATGAGTGGATCCTGTTTGAAATTAATATTTCATGTTTACTTCTTCAAACTTCATTCCTATATTTATAATGCATGAATTAAATCATGTGCATCAAAACACATTTATAAAATTTATATAGACTAAGAAAATATAAAATGCCTTCTTATTTCTACAAGTGTTTTAATAATCACATGTGTATAAACATACACATCTATGCACACATGAACTACATCTTAACTTCTCAAATTTATACACACACAATGATCAATCCATTGCACACGCGCACACACACACTGTCTTTTTAAATATCCCTTTATGTGTGAAAATGAATGGAAGGTTCTTCTTGTTTGATTCTTTATATATGCACTGTCCACTTAGCATACATGAAGTCATGTACACTGCCTGCTCAATTGTGCACTTACCTTCATGCAAACCTCATGCTTAATATTACTTTAAGTAATATACATAGAGTATCCACTAAAATAAACAAATTATATGAAAACATCTTACTTTATAATATTCTTCTTGCATGCACAAACCTGAGCGAATATGAACTTGGTGCACGCACGGGTTTCACAATGTAGTGTATGTTTACACTATTCATGGAAACTCAAACTCTTCACGCAAAAATGAGCTAAATGGAACATCATTCATCATGAATTAGAATAAGTGTGTCTAGCACAGGTTGTCTACATGTGGCCTTCAAGACTTCATCATGCAAATAGAAGGTGCACAGATCCCTTCACGGAAAAAAATTCACGAAACTCTTTCTCTCTCAAAAACACCTATCAGATGTGAGATAAACGTATACCACAAATGTGTTGGCTATACAAGATGAGAAATATGAGAGGAATAAAATTTAAGAGGAAGAAAATTGGCACAAAACACAAATTATTTTTCAAGATTTGTATTTTGTATATTTTTTGGACTACAATTTCCAACAATTTATAGGCATTTACAAAAGAATGAAACAACCAAATTAAATGCACACATTAATGAAATAAAACAGCCACATTAAATGGACTCATTAAAGAAATAAAACCACCACATTAAATGGACATGTGGGGACAAAAAACGTGGGGGGGGGGGACACGTGTAATTAATAAACACTGTATGGAAAAAATAAAATGCGGGGAAAATAAATGCTGCTTGACGTGTGGGTTTTGTTTTCATTTCCAACACTCCCCTTCAAACCAAAACTAGCTTCATCCCGGGCATCATTCTGAGTTTTTTGAATGAATCTTTCGGTAATGCCTTTGTGAAAATATCATCCACCTATTCCATAGTATGAAAATATTCCAATTTTATCATTTTCTATTTCACATGATCCCTGAGAAAATGAAAATGAGTAATAGTGTGCTTGCTTCTTCCATGATGCACCAGATTTTTGACAAGTTCAATTGCCAACTTGTTATCCACATATATCACAGTGGATCCATCCTATGGATGTTTCATCCCCTTCAACAGATTTCTCAACCAGATTCCTTCACAAACAATGGATGATGCCGCCACGTACTCTGCTTCACATGTGGACAAAGCAACCACACTTTGCTTCCTTGAATTTCATGTGAAAGCAGTCGATCCAAGAACAAAAATACAAAATCAGTGGTGCTTTTTGTTTCATCTTGGTCACCTCCCCAGTCACTGTATGAGTATCCATGCAGATTTTCTTCTTCATTGTATGGATAAGAAAGACCAAAATCCATCGTTCCTTTAACGTACCTGAGGATACATTTTGCTGCTAGCCAGTGAGACTCTTTCGGAGCTTCCATATACCTTCTTAGAAGCCCAACACTATAGAGAATACCAGGCCTTGTGATTGTGAGATACCCCAGGCTTCCAATTAGTGTCTTTAATAGAGCCGAGTCAACACATCTTCCTTCTTCATCTTTTTTCTGTTTTAAGCTCGTTTCCACAGGTGTGTTTACAGCATTGCAATTGGCCATCTTGAATTTTTCAAGCAACTCTTTAGCATATGTATTACGAGAAATATATATGCCTCCATGTTGTTGCTTTACTTATATGCCCATAAAGAAGGACACGAGACCTCCATCAGTCATCTAGAACTCCTTGAACATGGCCTCCTTGAAATCATCGAACATATGTCGACTATTCCCTGTAAATAGTAAATCATCAACATAAAAGCATGCAATAAGTATATCGCCATGATCATTCTTCTTGATGTAAACTGCATGCTCATATGGACAATGGTCGAAGCCATTTTCTCGAAGATAGCTGTCAATGCATGAATTCCAAGAATGAGGAGCCTTCTTTAACCCATAAAGAGCTTTCTTCATTCGATACAATTTGTCTTACTCACCTTGCATAACAAAGACTTCAGGATGGTTAACATAGACCTATTCCTCTATAATTCCATTCAGGAATGCAGACTTCATATCCAGTTGGTATATCATCCAACTGTGATGAACAACAAAGGAGATAATCATCCTCATAGTGTCAAGGTGAGAAAAAGGAGCGAAGAATTCTTCATAGTCCACCCCGTACTTCTATTTGTACCCCTTTTCTATGAGCCTTTCCTTGTAGCGAATGATTTCACCATCAACATTTTTCTTGATCTTGTACACCCATTTGACACCAATGGTTTTATTGTTATTAGGAAGTGTGGTCATCTCCCATGTGTCGTTTTCTATATGGCACAAATTTCTTCTTCCATATCCATTCTCCAAAATTCTTCCCTTACGGCTTCTTGAAACATTAGAGGCTCATGATATACATACAAGAAAAAAAGATGTACCTCTTCGGTTTGCTCATAAATGTTTCTTATGTTTTTCATTTTTATGGGCTCCATGGGTGAGGATGAGCTCACCAAATTTTGACTTGATGGAGTCCTTTTAGAAGTGATGGAATGTCCTCCTGGACTCATGTGTACTAACAATGTGCCAAAGGATGGTGTTGTTGGTGTTTGCTCCTAATGATCATGCCTTTCATTAGGATCTTCTATTTCGACAGGAATTTCTTTGTTCGGTTCTTCATCATTCCTTTTCCAGGCTTCTTATTTACTAAAGACCACATCTCTACTCACCACTAACTTATTGGTTAGTGGATTTTAGAGCTTATAGGCTTTAGAATCTTCACTGTAGCCGATGAAGATACACTTTTCACCATGATCATCAAGCTTCCTTCTTCTTGCTTCTGGAACTTGAGCGTAGGAAACACACCCAAAGATTCTTAGGTGCACTACGCTCGGTTTGTAGACACTCCATCCCTCTTGTGGTGTCACGTTTCTAACGCTCTTGGTTGGGCATTGTTTGAGCATATAGGAAGTACATGCCATTGCTTCTACCCAGAAGTTCTTTGGCAGGCCTTTCTTCTTCATCATGGTCCTTGTCATGTCGAGGATGGTGCGATTCTTCCTTTCTGCAATACCATTCTGCTGTGCTGTGTAGGCAGTAGTATATTGTTGCTTGATGCCTTGTTCCCTACAAAAATCTTGAAATACATTTTCTAGCGACCCAGCCTTTTATTACATTACTATTACATAATTTCAAAGATAAACAACATAATAGTATTACACATAGAGTTTCCAAAGGTTTAGTGTCTTGGGAAAACTAGGACCATACATAACAAATACATCATCAACCACAAACATTTATTTAGTTTCTTCTTCTCTATCTTCTAAGTGGGACTTGTCCTCTCCTTAGTACATGTAGCCACCTGAGGATATATATAAAAAGGGGTGATCTAGAAGCCCAGTAAGAGGATAGATAAAAACAATATATCATGGGGTGATCATAATCATAACGTAGGCAAAAGATCATGAACATGAGAGGAGCATAAATAAAAGACTTGAAATGTGGCAATGCATAAAAATGAAACATCATGTCTTAGTCGTTAAATACCACACATACTTGTGAACCAAGCTATAATCTTATTCACAAATAATTTCACATTTACTCATGAGATTCATCACTTTAACCAATGCATTGGAGTGCTATATAATTCTGGGCACACCCGTCACATTTAAACATTCATAATTGTGCTATATAATTCCGGGCGCACCTGTCACATCATAACATTATCATTATCATGATTTCCACATAGAACAAATATCAAACATCTATATAAATAACCCATGGAAAGGAATGGGTTTCATATCATAATAACACATTCATAAGCTTTGGGTTCCCAAAATAAAGAGGTAATAACAAACATGTTACAAGAACCATCCACTTTGAGTGAGAAGTAAAAGGGGTGTTCTTAAAAGAAGAGTTCTTTTGGAAAACATTTTGTTGGACATAAAAACCAGTGAGAAACATGTATATCCCATAAAAGTAAATTCAATGATGAAAAAATGATCTTTGAGGAGTAACCATATCAAAAATGTAGTGAAAGAGGTAGAACCCAAAGGATGAAAGTTGGGTTCGAGAATTTCCCCTTACCTTGTACTCGAATGCTTCCTTCTCTTTAATGTCTGATATAATGACATTATATTCATTAATTAGAAATCCAGAACCATTTGTACATTAATAGGGTTCATTCAGGTTTCATTATGTCATATTATGTTTCTTTGGACGACTTATAGAGTTTAAAAACATTGTTCGAGGATGTTCGTTTTTGTGGTTTTTCTTGGGTGGTTCACTTGTATTCTTAAATTGATGTTTGGGTAGAACATGAGTAAACATACAGAAATGATATTACATGTTATTAATGATATTACAGGAGTTTTAATGATCTTGTAATTAATTATATTAGATCCATGTGGATGAATCATTAGATAAGAATTAAATGATGATTATTTGGGTTAATTTGAGCGGTTTTTGGATCACAACGAACTTGTTTTAACTTATCACTTATTAATATGTTCATAAGTCAGTTACAGAACATTAAATAGGAAGTAATACATATATAATATTATGGTTCAACCATAAAAATGGTTTCATGACCAGATCTGAAGGTGGAAATGGAAGAAGAGAGCATGTCGTTTTTGAAGGTGATAAATTTAACACCTCATGAACAACGTTCTCTTTAATAAACTAAAAGGAAGAGGGAAAGGGGGTGGGGTGATATAATATCTCATTATCATCATAAAATTCCATTAGATGTATAATTATGGAGTTAAAATACAATTTATATGAAGATAGGTGGGGAGAGATCAAGAAATGAACTTGAACTTGAAAGGAAATTAAAGGAGAAGAGGGAGAGAAATTACCTCTTAAATCTTCCTCTTGAGATCCTCCTTAAGGAAGCTAGTCTTGGTCTTTTGATGAGACCAGAAGATTTTTTACATGGGGGAGGTGCTAGGGAAGGTGTTTGGGCAGAGTTTAGAGAAGTCTTGGAGCTTGAGAGGTGTGAGGAAATGAGGGAGTGAAGGGTGGCTTTTATAGTGGAGGGGAGAGGGGTTTCCTTAATATAAAATTCATTAGTTTATTATTTTCCCACAAGACAAGGAATAGTGAGTCTTGAAAGGCCAATAATAGTAATTATATAATGTAATACCGACCCAAGTGAGATTACATCAGCAGAGCATCATCGATGACTCAATTAATACATTATTTAGCATTTATTGTGAATTATCGGATTCTATTAATCATAAATAATTCAAGTATCTCAGAAAAATCCCAAAAATTTACCCCAACCATTTTTTGACGTGTAGAATCCAAAAATGAAGTCCATTTTTGAAAAATAATTTTCTAAATATTATTAATTTAATATTTAATTAAAATCATAATTTACTTAAAAAACAATTTTTAAGATTAAAACTGATTTTATAGTGCTTTCAAAAATTATGTAGGGCCTTATAAAATTATCTAAAAACTATAAGACATTGATTAAATAATTTATGAATACATTTTAGGGAAATATTATTTTAAATTAATTAATTAATTATAATTAATTATTTATGACTTACAAAATACCAAAACGTTTACTAAGGTCAAATTGTCACTTTCTAAGATGTCTAAATTTTATTTTATTATTCATAGGTAATGTTACTCTTATGTTGGATGATTTACTATTCATAAGGGTCATATTACTATTCATAAGGGTATGTTACTATTCATAAGGGTAGGTCACTATTCACCAAAAATTATTTTTGTTTCATTAGACTCCAAAAATCATCTTGAACACAACCGTGAATGTCAGATTTTCAAAATTCCAAACACAAGAGTGACAAACTTATGTTTAAAGGTCACTTATCACTTAGTAGTTCATTATTTTGTGTTTTCATGTTATTTTATGACATAAATATAAGAAGGGAATTTCCATTGAAAAACTTTGGGTCGTTACACATTTGAAGTGTATTCTCCACCTTTGTCAGATCTAAGAACTTTGATTTTATAACCAATTTCAGCTTCAACACGAGATTTGAACATTTTCAAGATCACAAATGCAGAAGATTTTTCTTTGATGCAATACACCTTGGGTTTCCTGCTAAAATCATCAATGAGGGTAATAAAATACATATTACCTCAAAGTGAGGGTGTTTCAAGTGGTCCGTAGATATTAGTACGAACCAACCGAAGTGGTTCATTTGCTCTTCTAGACACTCCACTTGAGAAGGAGTTCCTTGGTTGATTGCCGAGCGTACACGCCTCACACACATGATTTGGAACTTCAATCGCCAGCAATCCACACACCATGCTTGATGAAGATAAAATTTTAATCCTGCTAAAATGAAAATGTCCAAAGCGTAGATTCCATCTCCATGAGTCATTCTTCATGAGTCCCAATAGACACTCCTTGACCTTTGTGCTGATACACAACAAAAACATGTGATTCTTCGCCATTTTTTCTTGAGCAACAAGTCTCTTATGAGCATCCCTTATAGAAAAAAAATAATTCTCCATGTTTATAACATACCCTTTCTCAAGGATTTGGCTGAGACTAATGATATTGTTTTTCATGTTTGGTACATAATACACATTAGAGATGTAATTTGGATCACCATTCTTTTGATAGATTTTGATTTTAACTTTTCCAATCACAGATACCTTTGATGAGTCGCCAAATATCACATCACCAAAAACTTCTTCTATGAGTTCCTCAAATAGTTTTTTGTTACCACTCATGTGGTTGCTTGCACCCGTGTCAAGATACCACACATCGGGGCGTTCACATGCCTTTTCTTTTGCGAGGAGGAGTGTTGTACCTTTTTCTTCATGATGAGATGTTTTAGCATAGTTGGATCATTCTTCATGATTCACTTTGCTCCATAAATCAGAGGCATAATGGCCAAATTTCTTACAGTTGCGGCATTGAATGTTCTTTGCATTTCCACGTCCACGCATGAATCGACCTCCATCATTCTCTCTTCCACGAAACCTGGTAGGATTTTGTTGCTTTTTTTGATGGCTTGGATAATATCCACACCCTCTTCCTCTTGAATGATGACCACCTCCTTGTGTGTGACCATTATTTTGTTCTTGTAGAGTCAACTTGGACTCTAAGGAATGCTCTATTGTTGAACTGACATTCCTTTTCATCCGTTGCTCATGCACTTGCAACGACCCCATAAATTCTTCAATGGACAGTTTCTCAAAATCTTTTGATTCTTTGATTGCCACAACCACATGCTCAAGCTTGGTTGTGAGAGATCAAATTGATTTTTCAATAACTTGAATTTCATCCACTTTTTCATCATTCCTTTTCAAATTGTTAACAGTAACAGTTAATCTTGAGAAATAATCGTAGATACTCTCACCTTCTTTCATGTGCGCCACTTAAAACTCCTCTCTTAATGTTTTAAGATGTACCCGCTTCACTCGATCAACACCTTTGAAGATGGTGGAAAGGGTTTCCCAAGCTTTCTTTCTTGATGTTGATTCAAAAATCTTTTTGAACGTTGATTCATCCAACCCTTGATAGAGGAGGAACAATACCTTGTTGTCTTTCTTTATTTGATTTTTGAGGCCCGTGTTTTCTTCATTCGGGATGGCGGCTTCTTCCTCCATAGAGGGTACAATATACCCATCGGTGATGATCTCCCATAATTCTTGTGACCTGAATAATTCCTTCATTTGGATGCACTATCTTTCATAATTGTCGTTAGACAGCTTCAGAACTTGCGGCTGGATTGCGACCATCTTAAAAAAATTGGAGGATCTTGGTAACCGGATCTGATACCAGTTTGTTGGATATACAAGATGAGAAATATGAGAGGAAGAAAATTGAAGAGGGAGAAAATTGGAACACAACACAAAGGAGATTTCAAGATTTGTATTTCATATATTTTTCAGACTACAATTGCCATCAATTTATAGGCATTTACAAAGGAATGAAACAACCAAATTAAATGCACACATTAATGAAATAAAATAGCCACATTAAACAGCCACATTAAATGGGCATGTGGGTAGAAAAATGCGGGGGGGGGGGGGGGATGCGTGTAATTAATACACGTTGTATGAAAAAAATAAAATTCGGGGATAATAAATGCTGCTTGACGCATGGGTTTTGTTTGTATTTATAACAAAATGAACTTAGACTCACTATTTATAGGCATTGAGCATTACCTCAGAATCTTTTGGAATCACCGAGATTCATTTCATCCTCGGCTCATTCGTACTCTTCCACTGTTCCTCGGTTTCAAGAATCACCGTCTCGAATTTTAAATATTTTGAACAATAAAAAACACATGGTTTTTCATCCTTATATTATGCAAAAAAAGTTGCATAAAATATTTCGATCATATTAGGATTCTCAAAATGATGAATCGATGATGAGAGAACACGGATTGAGCTTCGATTGATACTGCCTTGGAGGTTCTTTGTACAATATTGGTGAGCGATACTTCCTGGAGAAGACAATGTACTGTATAAAGATCAGACGACTCCAAATTATGTTCGAGTAGATCACCCAGATCAAATCACAGTTAGACGATTGAACAACTAAGATTTTTCATAGAATGGATTCAATGGCCGAGAGTGAATCTGCATTAAAATTTTTGTTCCCACATCAAAACATAGTAACTCTCTATGCCCCTTCATATTACAAGCCACAACATCCATGGTTCAATAACATCTCTTCTCCCTCTCTGGTACCGCCCCATATCGATTCTCTATGGGTGCGCTTCTGCACCCACCTCCACCACCGTGCTGCCCGGCATGGTTGTTGCTCTATTGCTGCTCTGCTTGACATGGGTATGCCTATGTAATCTACTTCCACACACCATCTAGCTGGGTTTGAGCTCAGCCAACCACATGGTGGTGTGTGCTGCTCCCTTGGATGGCTGGTAGATGACCCATATTTTTTGTATAATGCTCCTTTAAAAATTATTGAGTCAAAATCCATATAATATCCAACTCCAAATAAAACACCACCAAATTCAAAAACTCATAATGAAAAATAACTCATTTTTCATGGAACTTATTTGAATGTGGAAAACATTGTGCATCTATTTGCACAAGTCTTTGGAACAAAAGAACACCTAAACAATCATATGATTTAAAACCCTTAAAAACATTCAAATTATCTACCAAACACTCATTGGTAAAAAATTCAATTCACTGAACACTTCAATATACCCCTTTGAATTTTTTTTTCAATACTCAAATGATATCAGTGTGTTTACTTTTCTTTCTCCTCCTTATTGGAAATGAATACAAAGGTAATTTTAGGATTTCAAAACATCAAACTTATTTAAATAATGAAATCTAATTCAATCAACAACAAAGAGCTTTTAGTTAATCAACTCTATGTTTACGTAGGCAAGCCCGGTGTAGAAAACAAGAGAGATTACACCTAAGCATCAAAGTTACTCAAATCTTATAAAGTGATACCAATCTAAAACTTTTTTTAACAACTTCTTCTCACGAAATTTTTTGAACAAGATTGCTAATAGATTTCCTGTGCATATCTCAACAAATGAATCATAATGTTCAAGTGAAAAAACAAATAGCGTTCCCTTTTTAAAAATTTAGATTAAAAGTATGAGAGTGATCATCATTTTTCACAGGATTTTGAAAAACTGATAGCTCCAAATCATCAACACTCTCCCTAAGGGATGCACCCATCTTCTTCAATTCCCTTCATGTTAGTACAAAATAATTTAAAATTTTAAATTAGGAGGAACCAGTTTATTCCTTAGAAATAACACTCAGACTGAGAGTTGCCTCTCAACCTTTTTTTCCTTCTTCCTATTAAACTCTGATTTGGAAGAGTTCTCCTTCATCTCTTGGGTTGTGCAATGTTTTATGTCATGCCCAATTTTTACACACCTTTCCCACTTTAATATTTTATAGTCATTATTTGCATATGACTCCTCATCATCATTAAATTATTAATATGTCATAATTTTCTCTTCTTTTTCTCTAACAATCTTCTGAACTTTTTCAAATTGTTTCAGCTTCTCACAAAATTCACTAGTGACTATGGATTTCTTAACTGTCTGAATTTTATTCTCATATTCATTATGAGGAATTTCACTTGATAAAAAAACTCTATATTTTTCACCTTGGTGACCTTCTTGACTAGATCTTCCAAAGAATACAGTTAAATTCTGCATTGACCATTTAGATAAAGTCTTGATCATAGACTTCTCTTTCTGATAATCTGATCTGATCTGCTCATAATTTCACCCCATTGAGTCATGCCTCCTCCTTGGTAGTGACATGTTATACCAAAATGAATAAGATTTATGACCAAACACTCCACTACACCAATAGTATCCTCTGAACCTTGATCTTCTAGAGTGATAGAAAATTGTCTCTGAAGATTGTAGTTGTTGCTTTTTCACAAACTGCGGAGGTATCTACTTAGGAGGAAATATTCTGGATGAATAAGTACATTCTTAATTTTTGAAAAATGTTTTCTCATTGGTTCTTTTGGGATAGTTAGATTCATACTTTCTTTTCATATTTTTATCATTAGAAACACCAAATGTACATTGAGACTCATTTGGTTTAGAATCACCCTTTTTCTCTGAAACCTTATTCTTAACGGCTTTAGAAGATTCACCCATAATCTCAAAAACTTTGGTAAAGTCTTATTTAATCTTATTCAACTCACTTTCAGCTACAAGATAGATAGATTGCGTCTCAGATATTTCTTCCTCTCTCAACAAGTTTTTCTTCTAGACCATCCACCATCTTTTCAATTTCAGCTAATTTCAAATGGTTTTATTTATTCTCTTCAATAAATTCTAATTATTCCTTGTCAACATATTCCAATCGAATAGTTTCAACTTTCCTTCTAACTCATCTATCTTCTTATTATTTTATCTTATCTCAATAAGATGAATCTCCTCTTTCTTGACACGTTCTTTATTCTCAAAGGACATCTTGTCAATTATTTCTTCAGTTTTTTTCTTTTTTGAGGTACATATTGTCAACAAGAGTAGCTTCTAGATTTTGTTTTAACATACATTACAAATTAGTTCTTTCATCACCTTCATCACCTTCATCACCTTAAAATGAGTTTCTAGATTTCTTAGATTTATCCATAAATCACATTTGATTCTTAGAATATCTTCCATCTTCTAACTCACAACTTGATGATGTAAATTCATCTATTTCTCTACTCATTATATTTCTCTTCTTGAAAGTAAACCTCTTCTTATATTTCATCCACTTTCTTTTATGATACATATTGTACTCTTCATTTGATTTAGTATCATCAACCTTCTTCTTCTTCTTATACTTTTTCTATTTATGATATTTCTCATCTTCATCATCAGATTCCGATTCAACCATTTTAATTGGTAAATTTATGGAAAAATGTCTGATTCCATTTCATCTGAAGCACTTGAGTAGTTTCTTGCCTTTTCCTTTCCATTTATTATATCCTCAAAGGCCATCTCTTCCCTTTCATTTTTCTTAAATGTTGGTAATTTTATCATTTCATAAGAAATGAGTGTATTATGATGTTCATCCAATGATAGATCTTATATATCTTCCTGTGCTGAAATCGTTGAGTTGAATATATTTAGGAAATTTCTCAGAAGTTTTTTTCACAATAGTAGAATCATCCATCTTTTCTCCAAAACCTCTAATATTTATGACTATTTCATTTACTCTTGAGAAGTAGTCATCAATAAGTTTACTATCATACATTTTTTTATCTTCAAACTTGATTCTCCAGATTTTTAACATGAATTATATAACTTTAATATTTCCTTAATAACTACTTCTCAGTTTACCCTAGATCTCCTTGATATTTTAAAGACCCAATTACTTTAGTGTAAATTTTTTCATATAAAGCCATTAAGATTTCATTCTGATCCTTCACATAAATATCTATATTTCTTTTGTCAGTTTGAGTCATATAAACATCTTCATTAATAGAAGGGAAACCCACTGTTTCTACATCTCTCACTTCCAGGCCAAGTGATGAAAGGCAAGGAAGCATCCTATTCCTCGAACTATGACAATTCGTTCCATTAAAAGTAGGAACTCCTCAGCTGCTCACTGAATTCAAATTATCCATTTCTCAGAAAGTATTCTAGATCTACAGAGGGTTCCATTTTCTCTGATACCAATTTAAGTGTCCAAGGATCATGTAGTCAAACTGAGAGAGGGAGGGGTGAATTAGGTGTGACTTGTTTTTTAAAACATATTTCCTTTTCTTAAACCCCTTCAAACCTTTGTCACCTGTTAAGATGAGTGGATCTAGCATGCAATTAATATTTCATGTGTACTTATTCAAAATTCATGCATATATTTATAACATTGCACGACCTTCTAATTTTATGCATGCATTAAATCATGTGCATCAAAACACCTTTATAAAATGTATATAGGATAAGAAAATATACACTTCCTTCTTGTTCCTTCAAGTGATTTAATAATCACATGTGTATAAACATACACATGCATGCACACATGCAATGCATCTTCACTTCACAAATATATGCACACACACTGATCAATCCTTTGCACACACACACACACACTATCTTTTTTAACATCCCTTTACATGTGCAAGTGAATGTAAGATTATGGATTGGGCCATTCTTTACATATGCACTGTCCACTTAGAATGCACAGAGTCATGTACACTACTTTCTCAATTGTGCACTCACCTACATGCAAACCTCATTATTAATATTCCTTCATGAAAGATTCCCAGAGTATCCACTAAAACAAACAAATCGAATGTACAAAGTTCACTGTATACTATTATTATTGCATGAACGAACCCAATAAAATATGAACCTGGTGCGCATAAGGTTTTCACAATGTAGTGTATGTTTACACTTTTCATGGAAACTCAAACTCTTTGCACAACAATGAGATACATAGAACTTCATTCTTCATGAAGTAGAATGAGTGTGTCTAGAACAGGTCGTCTACACATAGCCTTTAAGACTTCATCATGCAAACGGAAGGTTCACAAATCCCTTTGAGAACCAGACATTCATGGAACTCTTTCTCTCTCAAAAACAATCATTGTATGTGAGATAAAAGCATACCGTAGATGAACTAGGCATCGGTATTTATGGACATTTGGAATTACCTCGGAATCTTATGGAATCACTGAGATTAAATTCATCCTCAGCTTATTTGAACTCTACCATTATTCCACGGTTTCAAGAATCACCATCATGAATTTTAAATCTTATGTTCAATAACAAAAACATGGTTTTTTCATCCTTATATTATGCAAAAAAAATGTGGATAAAATATTTCGGTCATATTTGGATTCTCAGAATGATGAATCGATGCTAGGAGAACATGGATTGAGCTTCGATCGATACTTCCATGGAGGCTCGATGTACAATACTAGTGAGCGAGACTTCCTGGAGAAGAAAACATGCTGCATGGATATCAGACGACTCCAAATTCTGTTTGAGTAGATTGCATAGATCAAATCCCAGCAAGATGATCAGATGGCTATGATATTTCACTGAAAGGATTCAACGGTCGAGATTGAATCTACGTTAAAAATTTGGTCCCCACATCAAAACACAGCAACTCGTTGTGCTCTATTATATTAGAAGCAGTGACATCCATGATTCAATCACTTATCTTCTCCCTCTTTGGCATCAACTTGTACTATTTCTCTACGAGAGCGCTTCTGTGCCCACCTCCACCACCGTGCCACCCCACATGGTGGTAGCGCCGCCACTGATCTACCTGACATGGGCATGCATATGTAATCTATCACCTCACAATGACTAACTGTGATTGAGATCAGCCACCCACACAGTGGTGTGTGGTGATCCCTTGGTTAGCTGGTAGATGGCCCATATTTTGCGTATAAAGATCCTTTAAAAATTATTGAACCAAAATCCATATAATAAACAACTCAAAATAAAACACCACCAACTTCAAAAACACCTCATAAAAAATAAATCATTTTTCATGGAACTTCTTTGAATGTTGTAAACATTATGAATCCATTTTCACAAGTCTTTGGAACAAAATACAACCTCAACAATCGTCTGATTTAAAAACCTTAAACACATTCAAATTATCCACCGAAAACTCATTGACAACAAATTCAATTCACTGAACACTTTTACATGTCATAAAGACAAGCAGTTCAAAAGATGTGAATCATAAATTAATCAATAACATGAAACATGCGAGAGTATCATAAGCATAAGACATAGATTTGTGACATACACATCAACTTATATCATTTTGAATATGTACAAGTAGAAATAAGTTCACTTATTAAGTTATGGACATGAAATCAATCCCTCATATTAACTTATGGACATGAACCCAATTCTACACATAACGTTGTCAAAATTTAATCAGGTTCATGGATAACAACATAATAGTAAAGGTTTACTCCCAATAAAATAAAAATAATAGATCCATACACACATTTTTCCCATTTTGGATCAGGAACTACTACAAATATGGGAAAGGGAAGCACCACCTTTTATCAGCGCTAAGAAAAAAGAGCAGATAAAGGAACCCTTTATAAGCGCTAAAATTTTAGCGCTGATAAAGGAATTCTTTATGAGCACTTTTCTAGCACCGATAAAGAGATTATTTATCAACGTTAATGTTTTAGTGCTTATAAATAGTACACTTTATAAATGCAAAAAAAGTGCTGATAAAGAATGCCTTTATCAGCGCTTTTTTAGCGCTGATAAAACCATAGTCCCATATTTTATAAAATCGGGTGCACAGTATCCTCTGTTTATTGTTCCCTCAAACCCTCGTGGTGCTATACCCCTGCGACCACTCCCTTCCCCTCGATCTTCTCTTTGCCGGACCTCTGCCACTATCCTTACTCCTTATCCTCCCCCTCGAACCCCTTCCATGGATCCTCCTCCCCAAAAACCCTACTTCTCATCCTCTCCGCTGGACCCTACTCCCCACGAACCCTACTCCTGCATTTCTCAACTGTGGAGGCTCCTCCCGTGCACCTCCCCCTATGGCGGCCGCACCTTCCCCTCTCGACGTAGTGCAGAGGGCTCCCTGACCACTAGGCGTTTCTTCTCTCCCTCCATCATGGATGCGATCTACTCTAGGTAAGTCTCCCACTCCTCCTTTTAGGTTTATTTTTGGTGGATAGGCTTTGTGAGAGTAGTTTTCATTAGGGTGATGTTTGGATTCTTCCCCATCATCACCACCCTTGGATTAGATGCTAACTGACATAGAGTTCTAACAATCTATGTCACAAAATAACACACGTAATGGATTCTTATACTTGGTTAGCAGATGATTTGAACTAAAGTATGACTTTTTTATGATTCCCCATGGGTCCTTATAATGTTTGGAACTAGAATTTATTTTTCACCAAGTGTCATATGTATGAGGTTTTGATATTCTCGTGCAACCTCAAGCTAGATCTTGTTATACATGAATATTTTATTAATTTTGAGTGTTTTTTCCTCATCCTTCTGGTGGAGTGGGTTTATCTATACTGGGGAAAGTGGTCTTTTTGTAAACCCCTTCATGAAAAAGAAGAGTTTTGATAGTACCCGCCTCATTATTAACTGGTTACACTTTTCAAGTGTCATGATGTGATAGTGATTGTGTTTATGGGGAAGGTTCTATTTATGATAGTGATCAGGAACCCTCAAGTATAGAAAGTGTATCCAACCCTATGGATGTTAAGTTATGTTTCCCTTAGTTAGTGATCATGGTTTTATGTGATGTGTGCAAGAAGAATACTTTTCTTCCCAATGAAAGTTGAGGAATTCTGAAATGCTTCATAAGGGAGTCTTATGGTTAACTCTTGGTAAGGATATGGTGTATGCATCAACCCATATACTAGATATTATGAGTGTCTTTGTGAATTTATTATGTTCTAAATTGAATCTCTCCTTGAGACGGTTCATAGTGGAGCCTATAAGCCATTTAGGTTCATTTATTATTAAACCAAGATTCATGGAGTGGCCTCCAGTCTTCAAGCTCTAGGGCCATAGAAGATGAGGATATCAAAGTAGCGCATCCATGGAAAGTTGAATGGTATTCTTTGGAAAAGGACTTTGGGTTTAGATAGTGGTATGAACATGTGAGAAGTTGTATTTGGGTGGTTAATTCTTTTAAGGATTGTGGGATGTCTCTTGACTTCGATCTATGGTAAATTACACACATCTTTCTTTTATACCAAGGATAATTTAAGGGTGGTATCAACTTAGTGAACCTCTGTGACCAGTTGTTCCTTGGTGCTAGTCTAGAAGGATTTTTCTTGAAAATGGGGAGACACCATGCACTTCATTCGGTAGATAGTGATTCTTCCCTAATACCTATTATGGGTATCAAGATTGTTATTTTGAATGGAGACTGCTCTAGTAAAGAACTACCCTTGGTGTGTCAGGCCAAGTGATTTTGGTTAAGTACACCTACACTATGGAGAACCCGATTACGTGATGGGGGATGAATTTATTCTTTGGAGATTGTTAATGTCTTTAACTTGGTTGGATTGTATTTAAGCTATTTTCATTAAATCCATTAATTTATGTTGATCAATTCATAGACCAACCTCTAGTGTTTTGGGGAAATTCAACATGTAATACTAAGCTTTGGATGACTATATTAGTAATCTATGAGTATTCCTATGGTTTGAGTTGATATCATAATCTTTTAAGGTTCTGATCTTCTGGGATGTAGGGTTAGCAGCACCCACCCATAGTAGGTGTGTGATGGAAGTCTCATCTCAGGAGGCACTGTAATTCATAGGTACCTCAACGATATCCCATTACTCCAAGGAATATAATATTATTGTGATGGGTATAGACATATCACATTGCATTTTCTTTAACATTCATGCTACAGTCAGAGAGGTAGTCGACGAATAGCCTAGGCAGAGGAAGGAACTTGAGAAAGGTGGTCTGTACAACACTAAAGTGATGGAGGACATCGGGGAGTATCTTGAGGTGGATGGAACTTTGGTTTTATTCTACTAATACTACCCCTAAGTATACCACTCCTATATTGTGAAGTTAGTTGTTAGAATCTCAGATAGTTGTAGTCACTAGAGTCTTTTTACCAGGAGGCTCCAGGAGTGTTTGGAGGTACGATCTATGTTTGTTATAATTTTCTTGTAGTACTATTTGAAATAGGCACAACAAACTATTTTTCCTAATTTTTGCAATTATTTTATAAGTATATGGTAGGCGTTGGTAGATCCCCATGTTAGCGAGGGAGAGTTATTGCATATTCTATAGATGTTCATGATAGAATTTATGTTCTCTAACCTTAATTTTCTATTTCTTATGTTAATTTGGGTAACAAAACCTATGATATTTTACAGCAATTTTGGATAAACCTAGGTTATTTGTTTCCCTCACGAACCCCTTTGTGTTTGGAAATGTATTCACTATATTAGTTTTCTCATCAAAATTGTATCCTTGTTTTCATTTTATTTGAGTTTGGTCACTAGTTTTGTGATGTTTATTGTGATTATTTTATTATAAATGAGGTGGATGGTAGGGGTGGTTAAAAGGATGTTTAATGTTTTTTTTTTCAAGGGTGGTGGGTGCTAGAACTATTGGTAAGGGTGTTGGAAAGTGTGTTGATTTTGATGGGGGGTCTATCCCGGTTCTGCTGATTTCCAAATCTTTATTGGAAATGGTTAGGCTCTAGTAATCTCTATTTTTATAAGGAATTGGTTCTGTTCTACTGTATTTTGAAGTCTTTTTTGTGTATTTGAATCATAAATACTAATATTTGAGATTCAAATAGGATGGAGATGAATAAAGATTGGATGAATGCTAATCGTTTGACAATAGAGTATGAGAACAGAGTGAAAGAGTTCATCAAGTTTACAAAGGATCACGCAAAGGATTCTTCTCAAATCCTTTGTTTGTGTTTACATTGTTGTTATTATAGACTAATTACTCCATAGGAGTTAGAAGAACATTTTCTATTTCATATAATAGATTGGAGTTATAAATGTTGGAATAAACATAGAGAAAAAGCGAATGTAGCTACTGGCTGGGATAAAACTACGTTTTATGGATCATCAAATATGAATACAAATATGGATAATGAAGATGACCGTATAGAGGATACGATTATAGATGTAAATGATAATGAAGATTGTATTGAGGAAATGACAAATATAGTTGAAGATGAACTCCGTGATTTCACAAAATTGTTTGAGAAGTTAAAGAGTTGTGCAAAGATGCCACTGTATGCTGGTTGCATTAAATATACAACATTGTCAGCTGTACTGAAGTTGTATAAATTGAAAGCAGGCAACAGATGGAGTGATGTTAGTTTTACGAAACTACTTGCTCTCTTGAATGACATTCTCTTAGAAGATAATGAGCTCCCAAATCAGACATATGAAGCTAAATGAATGCTACGCTCGATGTGTATGATTTTTGAAAGAATACATGCATGGATGAAAGACTGTATACTATTTTGCAAGGAGAAAAAATCACTTATAGAATGCCCAAAGTGTGGTGCTTCTTGATACAAGAAATATGAATCCAGTCCTACAAAATTTGTGTGGTACTTTCCAATCATTCCAAGGTTTACGTGTCTATATAGAAGTGAAGAAACTGCAAGACAATTGTCGTGGAATGCATATAAAAGAAATAAAGATGGGAAATTATGTAACCCGATCGACTCTCCTCAATGGAAAATAATTGATCATGAGTGTCCTAAATTTGGAAAAGAGCCAAGAAACCTTCATCTTGAATTATCTACAGATGGAGTGAATCCTTTTGGTTTTCAAACCAGCACTCATAGTACATGGCCTGTTATGTAGGTAAATTATAACTTTCCACCCTAATTATGTATGAAGTAGAAATTCATCATGTTATATATGCTTATATTAGGACCAAAACAACCAGGTAGCAATATTGATGTTTATTTGTCTCCTTTGATCGAGGATTTGAAGTTATTGTGGGATTCATGTGTTATATTGTATGATGCTTATAAAAGCGAATACTTCACATTGAGAGCGATGTTGTATGGGATGATAAATGATTTCCCAGCTTATGGAAATTTGTCAGGCTATAGAATTAAAGGAACTCAAGGGTGTCCCTTGTGAAAAGAAGATACAAAATCAACTAGGTTGAAACATTCACTGAAATATGTGTTTCTAGGACATCGTAGATTTCTACCTCGTCATCATAAGTACCGATCTTGGAAAAAATCATTCAATGGAAGTTCAAAACAATGCACAACACCGTCTCCACTAATAGGAGATCATCTATTTGAGAAATTAAAGGATGTAAAAACTGTTTTTGGTAAACCATTTTCGAAAAACCATACGAAAATCAGTTTGAAAAAGAGATTAGTTTTTTTTGAATTACCATACTGGAATTGTTTGTACGTCAGACATTTTCTTGATGTGATGCATGTGGAAAAACATGTATGTGATAGTGTTATCAGAACATTTCTAAATACCGCTGAAAAAAAAGGATGAAATTAAGGCAAGGTTGGACATGGTTGACATGGGAATATAAGAAGAGTTGGATCCCGTGAAGGGTGAAAATCGAATGTTTCTTCCTCCAGCTACTTACACTCTTTCCAGGGAGGAGAGATATCAATTTTAAAACTTCTTCAATGATGTAAAGGTTCTAGAGGGGTATTCATCAAATATCAAGAACACTGTGTCAATGAACGATTAGAAGTTAAAAGGTTTGAAATCACATGACATTCATGTTTTGATGAAAGATTTAACTACTATAGATTTGTGTTGCATTTTTCCCAAGAATGTTCGTCGTACGTTAACCAAACTTTGTTTCTTTTTCAAATCTATATGTAGCAAAGTTTTAGACCCGGTGAAATTTCCAACTATGGAAAGAGAAATTTTCATCATATTATGTGATTTAGAAATGTTCTTCCCTCCAATGTTCTTTGATATGATGGTTCATTTGATGCTTCACTTGGTGAGAGAGATTCAACTTTGTGGTCATGTGCACTATAGATGGATGTACCCCATTGAACAATATATGGGTATTTTGAAAGGGTATGCCAAAATTCGAAGTTGGCCAGAGGGTTGTATAGTGGAGAAATATATTGTTGAGGAATCCATTGAATTCTATACCGAATACCTATCTGATGTGAAAATCATTGGTCTCCCAAAATCTCGTAACACTAGATGCATTGAGGGTGAGATAATTTCTTGAAGAGATGTTGTGACAATCAATATTACAAATCGGGAGTAGGCTTACCATTATGTTTTGCATAATAGTTGGGAGGTTGGTCCATATATTTAAATCCAAAAAGAAATTATTAGGCAGTTGAAACCATCAAGGGATGAAAAATGGATATCAAATACACATAATCACCAGTTTATAGGATGGTTTCAGGACCATATTTTTAAGGAGTTAGATGAAAATCTGAATTCAATTTCAGAACGACTTCGATGGCTAGCTTCCAGACCAAGTGTGTATGTATCATCTTACAATGGTTATGTAATTAATGGTTATACATTCTATATAGATGAACATGATGAAGATAGTACCATGAAAAATAGTGGAGTTACACTTGTGTATGAAGCGATGCATGTTTCTGGTAGTAAGGACATAAATCCAATTTATGAAAATATGTTATAATTTTCCATTATAAAACAAATATGAGAGTTGGATTATACGACATTACAATTTCCAAATTTTCAATTCAAATGGGTTGATAACAATAGTCATGTTAAAATAGATGAATTGGGATTTGTGAAAGTTGATTTTAGTAAATAAGGGTACAAAGACGAATAGTTTATAATGGCATCACAAGAGGTACAAGTATTTTATGTTCCAAATCCCACAAACCGAAAGCTGTCGATTGTTCTATTATCATCCAAAACCACTGAAGGGTCCAATGAAAATTCAATTGAGGATGATTCTTTCAGTGGTACGTTGCAATAATTTTGTAGATGTCCCAATGTAGATGATGTTTTATATGTTAGAGGAGACCACAATGAAGGGATTTAGATAATCGATAGAGGTGTCAAATCCCTTTATCCTTTGAAAAAAAGAAAGAGAGTTCAATAAATAGGTTATATTTTGTTTGTAATATAGATCTTGTTATCTAATGTTATTATCTTATCAGTACTAAATTTATATAATCTAAATTAACTGTTCAACCACATTGGCAGATAATGACTTTTGCACATTCTGGTGCTCCTAACCTCGAGGATGAACAAGTCTCTGAAGCTATTGTTGTTGCTGCTGCTGCAACTGCTCATAGTGTAGAACAACAACAAGTTTCTGAACCTGTTTCTGCTCCTAGTGTTGAGGTCCAACAACCATCGCACATGTCATTTCTATCATTTCAGATGAACATATAGATGATGTTGATATCGATGAAATGGTCGGGTATGAAGGACCGACGTCGCAGAAAACACAGGTGTGTCGTAGTTTGACGGTGTTAGCCAAAGTTTTTAAGGCGAAAACAAAGGCATAAAATTTGAAATCGGATGGAATGCACAAGGCCGACATGTGAATCCCAACAAGGCTATGTTTAGTAGTTACATTGGAATTGCCACTCGGAAACGCATGCCAATTGACATAGATTCATGGCACCATGTTGTGTTCGGGCTGAAGGCTGTTATCTGGGAAGAAATTACGGTAACATTATTAATTTATTTATTTAATTTAGTAGCAAATAAAATAATGAAAAAGTGTCTTACTCTTCTCAATCAATTGCAGAGTACATTTATAGTAGATTATTCACACAATAATTAAGTACAAAGTCTTGCAGGAAAGATTCATCGAGGTTTTCACACTATTTTAATAAAATGTCACCTGAAATATAACAAAGGTAAAATAAACCCACACACACCCCTTGTCTACACGCACTTGATATCCCAAGAAGCATGGGATGCATTTATTGGCCACTATGGGGATGTGAAGTTTCAGGTACATTGTGGCTGATAATACGTTGTTTGTGGATACATGTATTCATCACTTTGATTGTCAATATTTCATTTATGAAACAAAAACTCAGTATTGAAAATAAGGAACGTTCCTCAAAACCAACATACCCCTATCATAAAGCAAGGATGGGGTACACATCACTAGAAAAGAAAATGGTACGTATTTTAAATTTACAGTAATATTGTTAGGTGCCAAGAAAGAACATCATAATTATCTTTATATATTTATATGTAGATTGATGTGTCTAAAACCAAAGAAACTTCCATCCCACATCATGTGCTATGGAAGGAGGCATGTGTGAATAAGGAAGGGAAGCTAGTAGATAAAAACACACAAAAGGTGTGGGAAATATGTGTAAGTTTGACATGATAAAATTATTATTTTTAAATTGATTTTACATAAAAATAATTTGTTATTTTAATATATCTAATAGTCATAGGAATCAGCTACTCCTGTAGCGGATGCAGACCTATTATCGACGGCTTTGAAGTGGCCAGAACAATACAGTCATGTCCGAGGTGTGGGGTTTGGGGTGACACCCCGAGTATATTATGAAGAAAAAAAACAAATGGATGATAGTGATGAAAAAAATGAAACAAATGAGTGAAAGACTAGCAACTCTTGAAGAACGATTTCAATGTTAGGGAGAGTTGCTAGAACATTTTATGGGTGGGAAGCAAGGAGAAGACACAAATCAGGAACAAACAGCGCCTAAAGATCCTGCCCCACCCCCACCAGCTTTGAGGCGAGCCATTCCCCTCAAAGAACTTTCTTAGCCATGGTAATAAATATTCTAATAATTGTTCCCATGAAATGTGAATCAGACAAACACTGATACGTTTCCTATACAAATATTCTACAGAGTGATAATGACTATGATTTATATCTGTCAACACCCACCTATCACCTTGTAGTGAGGGCTACGGTGTTCAACATCCCAGAGGACAAGCTGCATAATAGACCACTTCCGAAAGATCATCTGAAAGTGATGATTACTGTACCTCATGAGCCAAATGCAGAGATACCTATTCCACTTGATGACGATGATATTCATACGGTCGAAAAGGATATTGGGACATTCATTGCATGGACATCACAACATGTAAGTGTACATATGGACAAAGAGGTATTTATTTCCATTTTTTCAAGATAAACCTTTAACAATTAATGAAAAAAGGGTCTGAACCAATGAATGTTATTATAGACGGAGAAAGGGAATGGGGTGACAAGAAACGTTGGCTTAAAAGCATATAAAGGATCGACTAAATGATCCCAAAGAGCTACTGAAACCACAAAACACCACCTGTTATCTATCCACATTTACTAGCATTGAAGAATCATGTGGATACGAAGCTAAGAGGTGGTAGTAGTCATATAGTGGTTTTTGAAAAGAATATATATAGAGAGGAAATTCAAGATTTCATTGCTGCTGAAAATGTAAATTAGATCCTTGAATACGGTTGGCTAGGAGTCACAGTTGTAAATTTATATATGAGGTATGTTTTCATGAATTGATTTTCTAAAAGCTGATATAATGTGAAAATTATGACTAAATGCATTTTATATTATTGAAAGATGTATATATGAAAAACTTTTGAAGGAATTTTCCCATGAGCCAAAATTCAGACTTGTTAGTCCTCATACCACATCAACACAACTAAAGAAATTAGAGCCATCAAAAAAGGATGAAATAGTGAACGGCTTGCTGAAAACATTTGAAATCAAGATTACAGATGACATACTCTTCCTAATACCAACAATACAGGGGTAAAACTCTATAATTAAAGATTATCAATTACATTTTTACTTCTTTTATTACTTATTCCTTTTTGTGTTTTTAGGGAAAATTGGTTGCTAATTGCGGTGAACTTGGATACTCCAAACATTTATTTTCTAGATTCAATGCAAGTATATCCAACAAACCGACCACACATGATGAAGTTTGTGAATCTGTAAGACACAACATCCTACATTTTAGGTCTCAACATCAAGTAATATAATTTATATTATCTTTTAATGAGGATTATGTTATGATAGGGTAGTGTATCATTATCTTCTAAAAAATGAACGAGGATGGGGGAAAATCATAAGGAGGCGAGCAAGTACTATGTTTGGAAAAATATCAGGGTATATATAATAAAATTTCACTATCCAAACACATATCAACACAAGTTACCTATTCTCTTAATGATCAAATTTTTTGTAGTGTCCAAAACAAACAAATGATAATGATTGCAGTTATTATGTTTGTAAATTTATTAAAGATATCGTTTTTCATCAACAAACTAGCATCCCTAAAGAGTTATTTTCACAAAACAACTACTATTTCATTTAAATTATTTATTAATGATTTATTTATATATTTTACAGTACTACTATGACTGTCGAAAAGCCTCATACTCACAAGATGATATAGATTTTTTCAGAAATGAGTGGGCCACATACCTGATGGAATATTGTACACAAGGAGCATGAAGATTTGACTTGGGGATGCATACAATTGGATGTCATTTTTGAGAGGGATTAAGTGGATCAAAAGATGAAAATTTTTTGTATGTAAATGTTTGTAGGAAAATTGAAATTGTTATTAAATAAAACATCCTTTATCTAATGAGTCATTTTCTCATTTTAATAGATGAAATGCACCAGCAGCATGCAAGAATGATGAACCACTTTTCTTTGGGCTTTGGATAAGAAAAACCAGTAAAATATCCAAAATACCTTCATATCTATCTAAACACATTCATATTGTGTTGATACTTTAGGATAATGATCCATGGGTCATTTTCGATGTGTATGAGTCAACCCCACCTCAATCTGAGGCACGGTGTGGCCGATATCACTCAAAGTGTCTCTCTTTTGTTTAAAATGGACAAAATTTTAAGTGAAAACAACAACTGATGTACGGAAATCAAACCAAAACATTTTGATTGTGTTGATAATTTAGGGGAATGATACATGGGTCATTTTTGATGTGTATGAGTCAACCCCACCTCAATCTGAGGCATGGTGTGGCTGGTATCACTCAAAGTCTCTCTTTTGTTTAAAATGGACAGAATTTTAAGTGAAAACAACAACTGACATACAAAACTCTGACCAAAAGAATTTTTATTGTGTTGATACTTTAGGGTAACGATCCATGGGTCATTTATGATGTGTAAGAGTCAACATCCCCTCAATCCAAGGCATGGTGTGGTCGATATCACTCAAATTGAATCACTTTTGTTTAAAATGGATAGAATTTTAAGTGAAAACAACAACTGACGTACGAAAATCCGACCAAAAACATTAGTATTGTGTTGATACTTTAGGGGAACTATCCATGGGTCATTTTCGATGTGTAAGAGTCAACCTCACCTCAATACAAGGCACGGTGTAGCCGATATCACTCAAAGTATCTCTCTTTTTTTAAAAAGACATAATTCTAAGTGAAAACAACAACTGACGTCCGAAAATCTGAACAAAAGCATTCAGATTGTGTTGATACTTTAGAGGAACGATCCATGATTCATTTTTGATGTGTATGAGTCAACCCTACCTCAATCTGAGGCATTGTGTGGCCGGTATCACTCAAAGTGTCTCTGTTTTTTTTTAAATGTATGAAATTTTAAGTGAAAACAACAACTAACATACAGAAATCTGACTAAATGCATTCGGATTGTGTTAATAATTTAGGGTAATGATCCATGGGTCATTTTTTGACATGTAATAGTCAACCCATCCTCAATCTGAGGCATGGTGTGGTCGGTATCACTCAAAATGTCTCTCTTTGGTTTAAAATGGACAGATTTTTAAGTGAAAACATCATCTAATGTATGTAAATCCAAAAAAACGTATTTGGATTGTGTTGATACTTTATTAGAATGATACATGGGTCATTTTTGACGTGTATGAGTCAACCCCACCCCAATCCAAGGTACGGTGTGGCCGGTATCACTCAAAGTGTCTCTCTTTTGATTAAAATGGACAAAATTTTAAGTGAAAACAACAACTGACATATGAAAATCCAACCAAATGCTTTTGGATTGTGTTGATACATTAGGGTAACGATATATGGGTCATTTGTGACATTTATGAGTCAACCTTGCCTCAATATGAGGTACAATGTGGTCAATATCACTCAAAGTGTCCCTCTTTTGTTTAAAATGGACAAAATTTTAAGGGAAAACAACAACTAACGTACGGAAATCCAATCAAATGCATTAATATTGTGTTTAAACTTTAGGAGAACAATCCATGGATCATTTTTGATGCATAAGAGTCAAACATTCCTCAATATGATGCACAGTGTGGCTGGTATCACTCAAAGTGTTTCTCTTTTGTTTAAAATGGACAAAATTTTAAGTGAAAACAACAACTGACGTACGGAACACTGACCAAATGCATTTAGATTGTGTTGATACTTTAGGGGAACGGTCCATGGGTCATTTTGGATGTGTACAAGTAAACCCCGCCTCAATCTGAGGCACGTGGTGGCCAATATCACTCAAAGTGTCTCTCTTTTGTTTAAAATGGACAAAAACTTTTGTGAAAACAACAACTGACGTATGGAAATCCAACCAAAAACATTCAAATTGTGTTGATACATTATTTGAATGATCCATGTGTCATTTTTGACGTGTAAAAGTCAACTCTACCTCAATCTGAGGCACTATGTGGCCGATATCTCTCAAAGTGTCTCTCTTTTGTTTAAAATGGACATAATTTTATGTGAAAACAACAATTGACATACGGAAATCCAACCAAACGCATTAGGATTATGTTGATAATTTAGGAGAATGATCCATAGGTAATTTTTGACATATAAGAGTCAACTCCGCCTCAATATGAGGCATGGTGTGGCCGGTATCACTCAAAGTGTCTCTCTATTGTTTAAAATAGACAAAAGTTTAAGTGAAAACAACAACTGACATACGAAAATCAGACGAAACGCATTAATATTGTGTTGGTACTTTATAAGAACGATCCATGGGTAATTTTTGACGTTTATGAGTCAACCCCACCTCAATCCAAGGCATGGTGTGGTCATTATCACCCAAAGTGTCTCTATTTTGTTTAAAATGGACAGAATTTTAAGTGAAAACAACAACTGACATATGTAAATATGACCAAACACATTAGTATTGTGTTGATAATTTAGGAAAATGATACATGAGTCATTTTTGATGTGTATGAGTCAACTGACCCTCAATCTGAGGCACGGTGTGACCGGTATCACTGAAAGTGTCTCTCTTTTATTTAAAATGGACAAAATTTTAAGTGAAAACAACAACTGACATACAAAAATCTAACCAAAACCATTCGGATTGTATTGATACTTTAGGGTAATGATACATGGGTCATTTGTGATGCGTAAGAGTCAACCTTGATTCAATCCAAGGCACAGTGTGGTTGGTATCACTCAAAGTGTCTCTCTTTTGTTAAAAATGGACAGAATTTTAAGTGAAAACAACAACTGACGTACGGAAATCTGACCAAAAGCATTAGTATTGTGTTGATACTTTAGTATAACGATACATGGGTAATATTTGATGTGTATGAGTCAACTTCGTCTCAATTTGAGGTACAGTGTGTCCAGTATCACTCAAAGTGTCTCTCCTTTGTTTAAAATGGACAAAATTTTAAGTGAAAACAACAACTGACGTACAGAACTCTGACCAAACACATTTGGATTATGTTGATACTTTAGGGGAACGATCCATGGATCATTTTCACATGTACTAGTCAACCCCACCTCAATCCGATGCACGGTGTGGCTGGTATCACTCAAAGTGTCTCTCTTTTGTTTAAAATGGACAGAATTTTAAGTGAAAACAACAACTAACATACGGAAATCCAACCAAATGCATTCAGATTGTGTTGATACTTTAGGAGAACAATGAATGGGTAATTTTTGATGTGTAAGAGTCAACCTCGCCTCAATCATAGGTGCGGTGTGGCCGATATCACTCAAAGTGTCTCTCTTTTGTTTAAAATAAACAAAATTTTAAGTGAAAACAACAACTGACATACGAAAATCCAACCAAATGCATTCATATTGTGTTTATACTTTAAGGGAATGATCCATGGGTCATTAGTAACATGTACAAGTCAACCCTGCCTCAATTTGAGAAACGGCGTGGCCAGTATCACTCAAAGTGTCTCTCTTTTGTTTAAAATGGACAGAATTTTAAGTGAAAACAACAAATGACATACGAAAATCCAACCAAACACATTCAGATTGTGTTGATAATGTAAGAGAATTATCCATGGGTCATTTTTGATGTGTAAGAGTCAACCCCGCCTCAATCCAATATACAGTATGACCGGTATCACTCAAAGTATCTCTATTTTGTTTAAAATGGATATAATTTTAAGTGAAAACAACAACTGACGTGCGGAAATCCAAACAAAAACATTCGGATTCTATTGATACTTTAGTAGAATGATACATGGGTCATTTGTGACATGTTAGAGTCAACCTAGCATCAATCTAAGGCACGGTGTGATCGGTATCACTTAAAGTGTATTTTTTTAAAAAATTGACATAATTTTAAGGGAAGACAACAACTGACATACGGAAATCCAACCAAACGCATTCGGGTTGTTTTGATACTTTAGAAGAATGACCCATGGGTCATTGTTTACATTTAATATTTAACCCACTGGAAACCACCCCACCCCCTGGACACCCCCTGGACAGCCCCCACCACCCTCGACAACCCCCACCCCCTGGACACCCACCAACCCACTGGATGGTACCCCCACCCCTCCTAGACACCACCCCACCACCTAGACACCCCCAAAACCTGGACACCCCCACCCCAATGGACAGCCACCCCCACCCCCTGGACACAACCCCATCCCCTTGGACAACACCACCAACCCCCTTGACACCACCTACCCCCTTGGACAACCCCACCAACCCCCTAGACCGCCCCCACCCCCCTGGACACCCCCACCCCCTAGAAAGCCTCCCCAACCCCCTGGACACCACCCCACCCCCCTAGACACCCCCATGGACAGCCCCCCACCACCCTGGACAACCCCCACCCCCTGGACGCCCCCACCCCCTAGACACCCCTACCCCTCCTAGACATCACCCCACCACCTGGACACCCCCACCCCCATGGATAGCCACCCCCACCCCCTGGACACCACCCCACCGCCTAGACACCCCCACCCCTCGAGACACCCCCACTCCCTGGAAAGCCCCCCCCCCCCCCAACCCATTGGAAACCCCCACCCGTGGACACCCCCATGGAAAACCCCCCCTGGATAGCCCCCCTAGACACCCCCACCCCTTGGACACCCACCAATCCCCTGGACAGCACCCCCACCCCTCTTGGACACCACCCCACCACCTGGACACCCCCACCCCTAGACACCCCACCCCCTTGGAAAACCACCCCAACCCTTGAACACCACACCAAGCCCCTTGGATAGCCCCACCAACCCCCTGTACCACCCCCACCCCCCTAGACACCACCCCACCCCTCTACACCCCCACCCCCTGGAAAGCCCCCCCCCCCCAACACCCTGGACACCCCCACCTCCTGGAGACCCCCATGGACAACCCCCCCCCCCCCCCCCACCCTGAACAACCCCCACCCCCTAGACACCCCACCACCCCCTTGACAGCCCCCCACCCCTAGATGCCCCCACCCCTCCTCAACACCACCCCACCACTTGGGCCCCCCATCCCCTGGACAACCCCACCCCCATGGACAACCCCCAACACCCCTTGGACACCACCCCACCCCCCTTAGATATCCCGCAACCTCCTGGACCGCCCCCACCCCCTTGACACCCCTATCCCCCCGGACACCCCCATCCCCCCGGACACCCCCACCCCCCTGGACACCTCCTACCCCTCTTGGACAGCGACCCCAAACCCCTGAATAGCCCCCAACCCCTTGAATTATGAATTGAATTATTTATGTATTTAATTAACTTATGAATTATGTGTTAATGGTGTATGGGTATACTTGCTGTAATTACCTTATGAATTATGTGTTAATTTTTTATGGGTATACTTGTTGATATGCTAATTTTTTTGCAGGTCTTGTTTTGGTGTGCTGCCGTAGAATTTTATGTTACAACAGGCTGGGTATTTATCAACACTAAAAAGGAACTGATAAAGAATCCATTTATCAGTTCTTTTTTAGCACTGATAAAGGTAGCCTTGATCATCACCTTTTTAGTGCTGATAAAGGATCCCTTTATCAGTGCTCTTTTAGCACAGATAAACGATACCTTTATCAGTGCTTTTTTAGCACTGAAAAAGGGACCCCCTTTATCAGCACTGAGCTTTACAGTGCCTTTTTAGCACTGTCAAAGCCCGTTTTGAGCGCTGATAAAGCCCATTTTTGTAGAAGTGAGGAGACACCTATTTCCCATTGTGGATCAGGATACACCTATTTCCCATTTTGGATCTAGAAAAACCTTTTCTCCATTTTGGATCAATCCCATCGACTTAATTCCCATCATTATCACATGAGATATAAATCATTACCCAATGCATTAGAGGGAGATATATCTCTTACCTAACATATAATTAAATATTACATATGTGTGACACAAGATCATAAACATTCATCATATCATAACCCATGAAATGAAATGAGTATCATAAACATATCATCATATCATAACCTGTGGAAAATAGATAGGTTTCATAATCATTTCATCAAATCATAACCCATGAAAATAAATGGGTTTCATAATAATATAACGCATTAAAGAGAATCGGGTTAAATGAACATATAACATGTGAAAGAGAAAAGTTTTTCATATAAATCATGTCATCTAAACATAAACCATTCAGAGAAAGAATATGAATGGTACCCATGGATCATATCCCTATTTAGGCATGAGTAACACCAATAGATGTCATCATAGATGTAAAATAATTTTGAAACATCTATTAAAAACATTTTTTGATAAAATTAGATTTTATTTAAAAAGTACTTTGAATAACCTTTTCTTTGAAAATAACCTTTTAAAAACATATAAAGGAAGATTTGAAAATAATTTAAACCAATTCATGAACATAAAACACTTTTGAAAAACATTTTCTTTGAAAATAACTTTGAAAAATATAAAATAATCATTGAAATAATTTAAATCCTTTTTGATTGAAAATAACCTTTTGAAAACTTATAAAGAAATACTGAAAAGATTTTGAAAAGATTTTATTTGAAAATATTTTTGAAAACTTATAAAGGAAGACTGAAAATATTTTAAAAACCTTTTAAAAACATAAACACATTTAAAAACTTTTTCCTTGAAAATTATATTAAAATATTATTTAAAAAAATTTGAAAACATTTTTTGGAGACATTTTTTTTGAATAAAATAGAATTCCAACCAAAGAGATAAATAAATTCATATTTTCTTGAAAATATTCTCTTAATTATCATAAGTACCAAAGAGTATAAAATTGTACCATGGATTTAAGATATCATGAATAACCATAGGATAAGAAAATTCATGATAATTTTTTAGAGATGGATAATAAGATTCCATTAATATAATCATAATCATAAATAATCCTGATAAACAATGAGATTATAGAAATAAACTCTTACCACCTTAAAAACATTGAATCATAATACCCATAAAATAATAAAATTATATGAAGCTTAAAATAAAATTAAATAATTTAGATTCATGAAATAAAATGTTATATGAAATTATATACAACTCGTAAAAGAATATAGGTGCACAAAAAAACATCTATCTCAAAGAAGGAAAATCGAGACAAAATTACCTTACCGATTTGGTAACTTTTGAATAATAAAACACTACGAAATAGAAATAATAAAATGGACATGTAAATAACCATAAATTCAAGTATAATAATAAAATAATACATTCATGGGTTGTATATACACCACACAGAAGAAACAATGGGTGAATAAGGCATAAGTCTCACGGAAATAAATGCGAGAAAAGAAATCACTTTAGTACTTGAGTAACTTTTGAATAATGAGATTCATGAAAGAATAATATAAATTGAAACTTTAAATATCATTAAATATATTAAATTAATTATATAACAAGTAATGGGTAATTATGTACACCACACAATAATAATAAGTGGTGAATATATCATATATCTCACATAAATAAAATTAAGAAGAGGAAACTCTTACCTTAAGTCTCAACTTTCCTCATACACATTCAAACCCCCTGTATAATAAAAATAATTTTATTATACATCTACCAAAAAACCATATTATTATATATAATACCATATATAATTTTATTATGACTTTATATTACATGTTTATTAATAAATACATGTTAAAGTTACATTTCAGGCAATAACCCCTTTATTTTTTGCATGTGTTTTGATTTGTTATATTTTTGGTCCTCTTTATTATATCATGATTTAATTACCTCAAGAATGATAAAAATTATATAAATTTAATATATATTCAGTATATATTTATTTATAATTATCTATAAATGATATTAATATGAAATGGAATACACCATTCAGGGAGAAGGTAGGTTGTACGTATGCATGAACGTTGTTTCCATTTTCTTATCGTATTGAAAGAAAGAATGTAAATGTAATATATATATATATATATATTATAATTTTTGAATAATTATTATTTCATATATATTATATTAATTTACTAAATCCATCCATAATACATTCCATGTAATGTGTGAACGAATCACATCACTTTAAGGAGGCGTTAGTCCACACGTCAACAAACAAAGTTACCATATTCCCAAAAAATTGAAATCACGAATGTATGTGTTATATAAGAATTAAATACTAATAAATAAATCATAAATATAATATATATCATATAAAAATAGTAATTCCATCATTATTCCCAACCTTGAGATGTGTTAATGGAATAACGAAAGACATCAGTTCACGAGGCGATAGTCTATCATACATGAAAACGATGATTACATATACCATTTGATGGAAGTGTGTATAGGTTTAGATATAAAACTTAACATAAAACAATATTATTATATTTAGGATACTGATTTTATTATATAATAATGTAATAAGAATATTTTAAGGGGTGGAGAAAGAAATAAAACAAAAGTTCTTATTGAAGAATGTTACCTCTTCTTTGGGTAATTCCTTTTTGTTTGCACCAAAAGACTAACTTGGTTTGTTTTATTCCAAAATTGAGGATTATAGGACGATATGAGGGAATGTGAGAGATTATTTATTCAGGGTTATTATGATCAAAAGGTTTTTATAGGTGTTAAGAAGTGAGGGGGGAGAGTGCCCTTTTATAGTGGAGGAGGGGTGATGTTCTTGTAAATATAAAAAGGTAAACACTATTGAGAGCTCTCCCATAAATAATTTTACTCAAATAATGGTCCATTTTTTATAAAAGGGAGTATCTGGTCGAAATATTTCCACCCAATGTATTTAGTACATGTTTTAAGGTTATTTTCACCTTTACGTTAATGTTTAACCACTAAGTAAACTCGTTTTACCTTAATCACTGTAATTATTTTTAATTATTTTCACTAATATTTTTGGTAAAAAACTCAGTTTGAATTAATATAAATTATAAATTATTATTTTTCCAAATTATAAAAATATAATTAGGATAAATTAATTTAAAATTAATCCTACAGACGGGATGTTATAACGACTTTTTAAAGTGAAAATGTTCAAAGTTTTAAATTTTTTTATATCAAATTTCTATGTGAAATTAATTACAATGAACAAAAATTTATTTATATATGTATAATATATCTAAATATACTTTAAAACCGATTTAAAATATAATTTAACTATATTAATAAATTAGATAAAAATTCATTTTTCTATTAAAATTCAGTGTTTTCACTATTCATCAAAAATGAAACTTCTTATAAAAATACCAAAAAAATAATTCAAAGTAAATATTGCTATTAAAATTTAGAAAATGAAATTTTTTTTTTCAAATAAATATTATAAAGTTTAAAAAAATAGTTTTAAATGAAGTCTTTCAATAAAAGGTGGTAAAATTTTCATTTAGAATAATACCACTTTTTATGCCTAAAATTGAATTTATTCTTAGTTTATGACTATAAAACTTATTGTATGAATGTTAAAACATTTGGTTTAATTTATAATATATAAATTTCATCAATATGTCTAAATAATAGTGATTAAATTAATTTTTAAGCTAAAAAACCTTTGTTATCATAAAAGTAGTTTTTTTCATAAAAACACTTCCTTTATATTCAATTGGTTTTTATTTTCATTTATATTTAATTGATAACCAAATAATTCATTTTATAAACATGTGTAAACCATAGTTTCATAATTTAGTTAATCTTATTCCTATCTACCATTCTAATGGCTTACTGATAACTATACCGATATTTTAATAATATTAATAGTATATTATAGTTCGATGAAACATGGTCTTGTGTGTAGTGAAAGCTATCAAACAAACTCAACATTGAGTATGACACATTATAAACATAGTTTTTCATGTAAAGAAAGCTAAGATCATTATTACGTGTGATGTAATATAATATTGGTGTTGTGTGCAATGAACGCTTAACTTGGTGTTACGTTTAATGAATTCTTAACTCGGTGTAGTTTGTAATATAGGACATCAAAGAATTATAATTTATTTGAAAAAAATTAAATCATAAAAACTTAGGGTGTTACATTATTCCCCCATTAAAAATGAATTTATAACTCTAAATTCATCTGGTTCATCAAATTTTTAATACTTGAAGGTTACTTTCAAAGTAACCCACATAACACAAATGAGTACTATAACTTCATTTAGAAAGAGAAAATTGTAAACATAAAATTTACCCAAATAAACTCATAACTATGTTTCTACATATGATAACATAGGTGTAAAGTGAAAACATGGACATTGTAGAGAAATATAAGTATCATGTTCTGTTGTAGATTGATAGGGGACATGGTCATGAGGAATTTAATGATCATAAATCCATAAAACAAAGCTGCTTGAAAAAGGTCATTGATATCATAAAAAAATGATGATAATGAGACAACATTTTATTTAAAGTGCCTTTTCCAAAATTTTAATAATTTAAACGAGGATGTATAATTATATGATTTAATTCCATTTTATATGAACTATATCACCCTATGGCTGTGTCTTGACCAATTTATACTTCATCTCCTACTCCAGAAATGATGGTGATTTTTTATGCCTGAAGTACTAAAGAATCATATGATCTATAATTAGAATGATAAGTAATTCCATCTTTCTTGAGTTATCATCACAAAAAAATTCTTATCACAGGTTATCCAATATGCATAAATCCTCATATAGAGAGATAATACTTTAATCTCTGAACCCTCATCCGAAATTTAACCTAAATCATTCCATAAATGGTAAACCTTGAAACTATTTTGAAAGATAAAAATATAAAACTTTAGAAAAAAAGGGAACTAAAATTTTCAAATCCATATTAACATTTATACCCCATATATCATAAAGTATCTCTTGTTTGTCACATACCAAACATGTGAATACATTCATCATGCACTCTATTGAAACATGGTAATAACTTGAATTTCCATAAATCCTTATAGAAAACATGCATGATTACTCATTCCAAAGATTATTGGATATATTCCTTAAATCCAAAAAACTTGAAAACTTCATCAATGATATCATAAACAACTTTTTAAACAAATCCTTTATCAGTTATGAGGTTATAAATACAGTCCATTTTACTCTATCCATATCATCTTCTATTTATCCATACTCAATATCATTTTCTCATCCTCAAGAACTTGTTAAGGGTTACCTTACCTTAATGAAACCATTCCATTAAATCAATTTTCTTGGTCATCTGTGTCATTTGACATATTCTTGAAAATACTTAAAGAAAACCTCTACTAACAATCCTTATATATTTTATGAATAATATAATTAATCCTTAAATTCAAATACATTAATACTTGGATCATTCCACCACTTTATTAAGACATTAACATAGCTTAATTATCTAATTACTTAATATTACTTTCCCAAAAATATGAAATAAAAATCATGTCTAATTAATTTAATCATGCTTCTAAAAAATATTTTTAGAAATAAACATACCTTTCATATGTCACTCATGGTATCTTTATCATTAGTAGCATAACCATTACTCTTAAAACCATCCATAATACCCTCATGATATTTCCCCTAAGACATTGATTTTCATAATTCCCATACTTTACACATTTAAATCATTATACATTCAATGATACCTTAGGGAGTACATTATTCACATCCATTGAATTAACTGAAATTTTTATTTTCCACTTGTAGTTACTTTCTTTGTGTCCTTTTATTCAAAAAATCTTTTTATTCCCCTAAGAAATCCAATTGTAGTATCAAGACAATGATGCAATTTCTTAGAAACCACTATATCAATCCTTCACCAAAATTCTAGGAAATTTTCTTAATCTTTTACTCATCCTTAGACTTGTCCTTAGAGAAAACCTTATTAATATCTATAGAAATATTTATAGGTATCTCACTAATGTTTTTCCATCATAGTTTCAAAAGGTTGAATAAAAATTTCCTTTGATACCAATTATATTGACCTAAGGCTTAACATACATGGATATTACATATTTTAGATGAATATTAATTTCATTATACAATCATGAGCCTAAGGACCATACTAGAATAGTGCCTTTGGAAACATAGAACACATTCTTCTAATATGGAGAAATATCTTCAATGTATCCAGTAAATATCATCCCCTTTAGAACTCCTGCATAAATAATTTATTTATAACTTAGGGAAAGGAAACATAAGAAATGGCGATATCAGAAAATTAGTAAGGGTATAGGATCTAGTGTTTTCTAAAGCCAATATCATATCTTCATTGAACCCTTAAATTTTCTCTTGGTTCACCCCAAGACCTTCTTCCCCACGAAGTCATGTGTTTTTTTGTGGCCTTCAGATTCAGTTTCCCTTAGAGTCTCATGTTTCTTGTGTGACCCTCTATTTTGGCCCAAGGAGGAGTTGTTGATCAACTGTTGTTCCAAGTATGGATTTCATTAATCTATCTTAATTTCGTATCATGCGGGGTGGGTATCTAAATGTTTCCTTATGAAGATGTAAGAATCCTAAATTAACATAGATAATTGAATCTTTTAAATATCAATATAAAGTGACTGAGGAAAAGTGATGCATGATTTTTTTTTATTGATATTATGATTTTTATTAGCTATATGCCTTATGAAAATCATGGTCATTGGGGGTCTCTATTTGTGCACCTATATGGATTGTGGATTACTATTTTAAACTTGAAAATTTGACTAATCACATATACCCAATTAAATAAATGGATGACCCAAGATTAAAATTGTTCGGTGATCATCCCGAAATATTAAAAGTGGAATTAAAGAATGAGTGATGATAAACATGAATACACTATAAGTGTTTGGTGTGGATGTCTGTTGTGTGTGGTTCTGTTCTTCCTTGTGTCTTGTACTAATAATGTGGTGTTGTGTTTGGGGGCATGGTTGTCTGTATTAGGTGGTACAGGTGGTGTAATGGAATTTCAGGTTGAGAGATTGGTTGATTGTGGAATGGATGAACTTTCTATGCAGTGGGACTACATATTGGATATTTTAATGTTGTTAGGGCATGGTATGTTTATAAAACAGGGCTTCCAATTGTTTTGTTTTTGGGGATATGGATTTTTATGACTATGGTGAGTGTGTGTGGATATGTAGTGGGGCTTCCGAGCATGGTTGTGATGAGGTGTGTTGTGGGGTTTGTCTATAAGTTAAGGGTTTTATTGTTGATAGAAAGGATAGGTCGGAATGAGTTTGAAGAATAATAATGGTATTGGTTGTCTTGGGTGCTATGTGGGGAGGAACTGTGAAGGGGTGTTTTCTCATAGTTTTCTTCCTCAGTTTGTCTTGGTTGTAACGCTAGTCATTTTCTGTGGTTGTTAGTTTCCCATGTAGGGATAAAATAACTGGTAAATTCTTAATAACATCAAAAATTATTGGGTGTTAAGTGGATTTATTTTATCGAATTCATAAGTGATCTTCGTTCATTCTGATATGTTAATTTAGAAGTAGCAGCAAAGTTGGTAGTGTTATAGGGTGATTGTTTTCTTAGAAAACCCATAGGTTTGGCTGAGTGATTGGTACCTGTCTGTGTGTGTGTGCGTCATTAGTTCTTTTTTATTTCTATATACACCCCACCTATGTTGAGCACTACATGCAAACACTCCCATTGTTATGGGGGAGGGTGTCTTTCCCAAGAATCTTGGTGGGATAATGGATGGTTGGCCACCCACACTTCCTTTCTCCCTCTTCCAAGCAGTGATAGCCCAAGATTCTTCATGTAGGTTGTGGTTTGTGAGGCCCATGTGTGTGTGGGTGAGTTTTACTTCCCAGGTGTCTTCGGGATGAGGTGTGTTGTACTTCCCAGGTGACTTTGAGATGAGATGTGTTGTGGTTCCCATGTGTCTTCAGGATGTGTTGTGGTTTGTTTCCTAGGTGTCTACAGGCAGGATGAGATGTGGTTGTGAGGCCTAGGTATCTGCAGGAGGGATGTGGGTTGGTATGTTCATAAGAGGTGGGAGCCCCGAGAAATTTTTCATTAGGGTGTGAGAGAAGCTAATTAGTGGGAAAGTGGTGTGGGGTACCCTATCATCGATGTGCTTACTACCTTAATTAATTTTACTTGCGTTATTTAATGAGTGTGCCTTAGTGAGGTTGGGGTGGATAGTATAACTTTTTAGGTACTTTTGATTTTCTGTTGTTTTTCTCATAGGGGCATTAGTATGCTTCCCCCACTTTTGAAAAAGAGACTTTGTCTTTTCTTTCTGAGTATACTTGTATTCTTACCCTACATATATAAAACTATTATTAGGTTACTAGGGATATTACATGGACCATTATGGACTGTACTATCTCGAGTGTTGGGGAGAGTTTTTATGTAACTTCTTAGCTTTTATTTTGGTATTTTACTTTGGAGACTCTTTATTTTGTATCAGTTACATTTTGAAACATGAATATGGGATGGATTTTGGATTTATTATATATATATATTTGTGTGTGTCTTGGAGTTGTTTTTTGGTTGATAGATCTTATCTCCTAATCTTGGTTATTATAAAAAGGGTAATACCTCCCATTATTGTGAGATTTATATACCCTTTGGTGTTATTCACCACCCCAGCGCCTACTAGAGGAAGGACTCGGGGGGTCATTATCTCTTTTTCTTCTTTTCCAGCTCAAGAGGGTTATCTTTAGAGGGAGGGGGTCATGAAAGAATGGTATCAGAGCTGATGGTTGAGATATAGAAGGGAGTTTAGAGTTAGGAATATTGAGGATTTCATGGGTTGGTATGGAAACAATGTTAGGTGATCTTGGTGTGTGACATAGGCCGAGGAAGACCAGTTAGGACATGGGATTTTAGGGGGGCCCATGATATAATGTAAGGAATATGATCATGTCGAACAACCAAGTGAGGCTACAACATTTCTAGGGTAAAGAACCTAGGAAAGGTACATGCATTATAATGACTTGTGTTCTTGTTTTTCTTTTTAATTTTTTGTATTTTATAATAAATCATTAGTTAAAATAATTTCTAAATAAAATTTAATACTAATCAGTCTTAGGAGTTCCTTGTTTACTCTTTTAGATATGTCACTCGGTCATCATTCATGTGCAGTGCAGGACGTGGAGGCCCAGAAGGCTAACCTGGTTGACTGGTAGAGGGTCGGTCCTATGGAGAAATATGATCAGTGGTAGAAGACACTTTGTTCCTTCTAGTGGAAGACTCTATGGAAGTACTAAGGAAACATTTCAAATATAGATATGGAGAGTTTACTTGAGGAGTTTGTGATCGCCTTTATCTTGATTCAGTCTTCGATGGAGTACTAGGTTCCTCTAGTAGTAATCCAAATGTGGGGAGTTGCATGTTAGTGGTGGATGCTTTGCCTAGGGGAGAGGAAGGAGACTGATGTTCTATGGGTCGATTGAGAGATGGAGTTATGGGAAGAATTCCTTTCTTCGACCATGAAGGATGAAAAGTGGTAGGAGTTACTATTCCTACGGCAGGGGAGTATGTTAGTACAAGAGTTGGGGATCATGTTAAATGATCTTCTTTACTTTGATCTAGATCTCTTTCCATATGAGGAGTCTCTGCCAAGATGCTTAGAGGATGCACTCCATCCTTCTCTCAAGTATGAAGTTACTCCCTTCACCTTAACAACATGCATAGAGGTATAGAAGAATGATGAGGTAGTTGAGAGGATTAAATCATCAAGAGTTCTACCATAAGAGGGGAACCAAAATATTTCTTGGAAGGGAAAGGCTACCAATTTCATGTCTCAGGCACCATGGCCTTTGAGGTTTCGATCATCATGGATTCGACCACAGTAGTTTTTGTTTCGACCTTCTAGTCCTCGTGCTAATCCTGAGGGTATGGGTCCAGTGTGTTTTATTTGTGGAGTTCATGGGAAGCTTTAGAGTTAGTTCCCAATTACCATCTGAGCTTGTCATAGTGGAGGTGGGAAGGTTCAATGCCTTCTTCAGTAGAAGTTTCCAGCCAGGATTTTTCAGTAGCAGTGAAAGCAGGCTCCTGCTCTACTGAGGGGAGACGGAGTAGGTAGAGGCCGAACGAAGGGAATTTCTAAAGGACCATGAACCAAGTGTTGTTGAGGATGTAATATCTCATATTTTTCAATGTATCATTTTTAAATATTATATGGAATTATTTCAAGACCAGACCTTTCGATGGCGTGCAATTCCGAGGCCCGAAGTGCCCGGAATAAATGTTTGAAATAAATTAAACTTTAAACAGAAAGCATGATCAGTTTTCCTGAAAAAGTGTAATAACTTTTAAATGAGTGCTTGGATCAAAAATATGAGGAAACCATTTCATTTAGAGTAGTGAATTTTCCTTAGGCAAGGCCTAACATCGATCGGTGCAGGTCGGCTGTAAAAGTTAGTTTTTGGACCTTTAAAGGAAATAAAATAAATTGGAAATTAATTTATTTAAAATGTTTTCTTTTTTCACAGTGACCTAATTACTCCCCTTTAAATATATGCTTATAAAAATTTCATAGGGTTAGCCGCATAACCCTGAGAATTTATAATTTTCCGTTGGATCTTTCCAGGAGAAACCGTTGGCGGACGATGACGACACGATCGATCGATGCATCCCAGATTCGACGAACCTCACCAATGAACGTGACATAACGATCCTTCTTCAACCAAATTGAGGTAGGGGTTTTTATTTCAATTCTTCTTTTCCTCATTCTTAAATTAAACTATGAACACGAATCAACCCACAAACAGGGTGACCCGTGGATTGTGCGTTCTTGTGGGAGGGTGCCAATTTCCTTTTCTTTTGGTGTTTTTTATTTGGGAATTGATTTTATGATGATCTTTGGTTTGTGATTTTGATTCACCAATTAAAAATATTAACGTTAGTGGATCGATGTCGTCACGAACGACGGCAGAGGTGCGTTCCTCCTTTGTTTATTGATTTTCTTCCCCCTTTTCAATGCCATGTTCTTTGTGTTCTTCATGGGGTTATAAACAACAGATCATTTAACATCCGTTACATAATGTAACGATCCCAAAACGGAGGTCCAACATCGTGATGACCCATCAGAGGTGTGACAACGATGGTGGAAGACGAATCAGAACGGTTCAGGATTTCTCATTTTTTGTCATTCTTCATGCGAGAGAATCAAAATGTGTTTTCATGGATGATCAGAGGCCCGACACCTATGGAATTGGCTTCGTGATGTCGGTGAAACCTAAAACTTTTAGTTTCATGGAGATCGGATAGCCAGATCGAAGATCAGAGCATCACAGGAGGCACACCAATGAAGAACAGTGATTCTAGAAATTCCTAAAGAACATGGCATGTATCTTGAAGAATAAGCCATGTGGGACAGGCTCAGTGGTGAATAGGGTTCCGCGATGAACGAAGAGATGACATGGTGTGTTCTCCTAAGAACATGGCGTGTGAGTCCTTACGCGGTACTCGCCCTGTATCTCGGACAATACACGAATATGGGGTGGAGTACACGGTCGTGTACTCTACCACACAGCCAGACCAAGCTGGATTCATGGGTTACCACATGTACCAGTTACACGTTTTGTAACACACGGGTTGAAGTCATGTATGGGCACATGGCTAGCATACATGGAGTCCTCCCAGGATAGATTAACGTTGTGTGTCACTCTCTTACATGTCGTGTATACCTTCTTCTACACGATAAGCCTTGCAACACAATTCGTTGTACACGGATAGTACCCAGGGATAGAGGACACGGTGTGTGACCCTTCTACACACTGTGTACTTTTTAGTACATGGATTGATCCTCTTGTCCACCATTCCTTGGAAAAGTTTTGTTTGGGTTAGTTCCCCTTTTTCTCATTCCCCTAAAGCTCAAGTATTGTTTCCATCCATAGGAGTATGATCCCTTCAGCAGGAATTTCTGAGATAGAGTCAGGTATCCCTCTAAGAGGCCCAAAGAAAGATCCTATATACATTCTTGACCCTAGGTAGAGTCAGGTATCGACATTACTACTCCAACAGGATGTCGATCCTCTATGAAGTAGGTGAATATGGATGAGTCGCGGTATTCTCCAAGGCCCTGGAAGTGATCCTCATATGTGTATCATGATATTTCCCACTTAGGAGTGTGTTCTCCTAGAATGAGTGTATGTATCCCTTAGGAATTTTCCTGAAAAACAATACTTCTCGGACAAATGGAATTAGAGCTATCAGAATCGTGGAGTGCATTCTCCGAGATGAGTGCTTCGAGGAACATTAGAACTGAATCCCTAGCGTGGGTATGTGGTTGTGTGACTTGTCTCTAGAATACGGGTCTAGGTTTTGAGTATATCTAGATTTTGTTACTCTTTCTATATGTTCAGTCGACATATATTGTGTAGAGATGATTGTGCCTTTACTTCATGTATTGCTTTGTGGTTTTTGGGGTCCTCTATGGAGTATTGTTATACTCACCCCGACACAGGCTTTTCCTGCACGTGTCGTGTCTTGGGAATATGAGTTGCCTTTTGACGGAGTCCAGGGCAGACCAGGACCAGACTGACCTTTCTGAGTTCCGTACTGGCCGTGGGGCTCCTATGGCTATGATCAGAATTCCCAGTACCTCTTTGTGTTTATATGTTGGACTTTTTATTTTTCAGACTCTTATTTTTGGTGCGATTGTATACTGGCCCAGTTTAGTTTCCATACTTTACTTTTGTTGTACTCTGCTGGTTGGGTTTAGTTGTATGGATGCATTTTGTTCCTTAGTGGTTTTTACATTTCAATATTTTTGGGCTTGGAGATGTGTGTGTGTGTGTGTAGGTACTTAGGAAATGCTCTCATGTTAGTGATATTCCTACTCGGTTCTAGTCCCCAGCCTTTGGCCTATTGGTGGTGGGATTGGGGAGTCGTAGCACGGGCCCCACAAGGTCGTGTCATGATAAAGGCGTTGGCTGATAGCAGAGGGTAAGAGGATTTGGGTGTGGTTATTTTCATGCCATAGAGGTAGCAGTTCCAGCAAGGTTAGAGATAATTCAAGGTATGATTAGTTTGTTCAGTACTCTTCCTTGTACTTTGTTTGATTTCGGAGTTTTTCACTCCTTCATTACACCCTCTGTAGACCATTTTTGGGACTATAAATAGAGATACTTTCTATGCCCCTGGTGTTGAGTACACCAGATGGAGGCCAGACTAGCTGGTTTTATGTTTTCTGGGGATGTAGACCGATGTTGGGGCCACATCAGTCCAGTGGGGATCTCGTCTTCCTATATATTCATCCATACGATGTCATCATTAGCATCAATTGGTTGTTTTCCACGCATTATGTCATCAAATTCTTCCAGAGGAGAGTCATGTTTTCAGACATGGATGGAAAATATGTGGATTTTTTTGGTGAGTGGAGTTGTCAGGTGGGCAGTCGGTGTGTCGAGCCTCCTATTTCCTTATTGGCCGAGATGTTAGTGGAATCAGTGGAGGGTCCCAGTGTTTTTAGGTAGTTCTTGGATGTTTTCCCTGATGATTTTGTGACTCTACCCCCTCAAAAATATGTTGAGTTCGAGATAGACTTATATCCAGGTGCTCATCCGATTTCGATGGCTTCTTATCGGATGGAACCTTTTTATTTGCGGGATCTGCATATTTAGATTGAAAATTTGATGAATAAGGGATTTATCTGGATCAGTTTATCACCATGATGTGCTCTAGTCTTGTTCCAAAATAAAGAATATGGTGGTCTAAGGTTGTGCATAGACTATTGGAGGTTTAATCATGTTATGGTCAAGAACCCTTACCCACTTCTGAGGATAAATGATCTTCTCGACCAGATGAGGGGAGAAATTTGGTTCTCTAAGATTGATCTGTGGTCTGGATATCACCGGTTGAGATTGAAGGAGGGTTACATCTTAAAGGCTGCTTTTAGATGCAAGTATGGGCACTTCGAGTTCATGATCATGCCATTCAGTGTTACGAACACACTAGCTGTGTTCATGGGGCTCATGAAATTTTTCTTCCATGATTTCCTGCATCTTTTTTTTCATCATGTTCATCAATGGCATGCCGATCTACCCGAAGTCATAGGAGGACCATAATGAGCATCTCAAAACTATCTTGTAGGTTCTACAATGCCACCAACTCTTTGGGAAGTTTTTCTAGTGTAAGTTTTGTACATTATTGGTGCACATAATTGGACTTATGGTGTCTTATAAGGGGACATCAGGGGGCCCATCGAAGGTCAAGGTAGTTATTTATTGGGTAGCACCCAATAATGTGGTGAAAGTTCACAGATTTCTTGGTCTTGAGGGCTATTACTAGATATTTATACCTGGTTTCTCTTGATTTGTAGCTCCATTTATGGCTTTAAATAGGAAATACTTGGCCTTTGTATGGAGTGAGCATTGTTAGGTAGAATTTATCTATCTGAAGTGGAAGTTTCTCAGTTCTTCAGTGCTCTGGTTACCAAAGGAAGGGGTGATGTTTGAGGTATTATGTGATGGTTCACATATAGTATTGGGAAGTGTGTTAATGCAGCAATGGGGAGTGATCTCTTATGGGTCTAGGAAGTTATTTCCCCATGAACGTAACTATTCCAACCACGATTTGGATCTAGCAGCAGTCGTGTTCGCACTTAAGTTGTGCCGGAATTACCACATTGGGGAGCATTTTGTGGTCTTCATGGATCACAATATCTTACGGCATATCTTCTCCCAATGATATTTAAACTTGTGATATCGTAAGTGGATGGAGTTTCAGTAGGAATACGACTTAGAGATCTATTATACCTCAGGTAAGGGGAATATTTTGGCTGATTCTTTGAACAAGAAGTCATAGAGAGAGGTAGTTTGAGAATCTACAGACGCTTGGAAAGTGATGGAGGAGTTGGGTGCTTTGCACTGAGATGTGGGAATGGATGATTATAGAGTTTTTCTATTTCATAAGGTAGTGTAGTCATATCTGATGTAGAAGGTTTAGGAGTATCAGTGGGGAAACTCAGAGATATAGGTTATGTGTGATCTCATTTACCATGATGATGCTCTGAAGGGGTGGTTAGAGGATGTTTAGAATCATATGTTGTTCTATGATAAGTTGTTTGTACCAGTGGAAATGCATGAGGGGGTTCTCAGTGAGTTTCATATAGAACACTTGGAGGTATAACTAGGAGTTTCGAAGATGTACCATGGTTTAAGGGGGTAGTTTTGGTGGCCCAGGATAAAGTGGGTAGTGGAGGAGTTTGTGGAAAGGTGTCAAGTGTGCCAGCAGGTGAAGGATAAAGAGCATGTTCCTAGTGGTCTTTTGTATCCCTTACATGTCCCCGAGTGTAAGTGGGATGACATATCAATGGAGTTTTTCACAATTCTGCCTAGTGCTCAGGGAGCCTGTGACGCTATCATGGTAGTAATGGATTGGCTGACAAAATCAGGTCACTTCTTAGAAATTAAGGAGTTGGGCGCAGTGGATTCCTTGGAAAAAAGTTTGTGGATGAGTTAGTACATATTCATGGGGTTCTGAGGTCCATTATCTCAGATCGGGATGTGCGGTTTAACTCATGAGTCTGTAGAGGGATACATCATGCTTTTGGCACTTAGTTACACCCCAGCACTACTTTTCACCATTAGACCTATGGGAAGACAGAGTGGATCATCTAGAAATTAGAGGATATGTTGCGGGCATGTGTTCTGAACTTTATAGGATCATGGGTATGACACTTTCCCTTGTCTGAGTTTTCTTATAATAATAAATATCACTCCACCATTGTCATGTACCCGTTTCAAGCCTTATACGAAAGACTATGCAATTCACCATTGTGCTAGACAGAGGATGGGGAAACAACTGTTCTTGGGTCAGATGTGGTTCAAATCATGACGGAGAAATTCCAGCTTTTGCATGATAGAATTAAGGAAGCTCAAGACTAGAATAATTCATATGTCAATCATAGTATGAGTCCCCTGGAGTTCAAGGTTGGAGACCATGTGTTCTTGAAGGTCTCCCCTTGGCATGGGAAGTGTAGGTTTGGTAGAGAAAGAAAAATTTATCTAAGTTTCATCGAATCCTTCAAGGTGTTAAGGTGAGTTGTTGAGGTGTTATAGTAGTTGGCATTTCCACCAATGATGGGGAGGATCCATGATGTCTTCCATGTATCCCATCTTCTCCGGTATCTACAGGATGACTCCCACGTCATTAACTGGGAATATTTGGATATTGAAGATGACACAACATTCATGGAGCGGCCAGTGTAGATCTCGAATCATTAGTATAAGGTGTTGTACGAACAGATCATTCCCTTGGTTAATGTGTTTTGGAGTCGTGGTGGCCTAGAGGAGAGTACATGGGAGTGAGAGGTACAGATATGTGCCCATTACCCAGGGTTGTTTTGATTTTTACTTGTGTTCTTTTTTTATGATGTAATTATCAAACCTTGTTTATAAGATGATTTATTTCCTTGTTTTAAAATTTGTGATAAATTCCTGATCGTGGGTATGGGGGAACTGATTCTTAATCAAGACACATTAATTGAGATGAGAATAAACTTGTGTGAGAGAGTCAGTGCCTCCAGAGCAGATAATATCTTGGTATGGAGGGAGGAATTCCTTAATTCATGTGTTTGAAAAGTTTGTGTTTGTGTAGGGTATCCTGTGGTTGTTTGGGTAATCAATTTCAAAGGAGGTGTTCTTGGATTTCAAGGTTTCACTTAACCTTTGGGACCAACAGGGTGGTTTTTCCTTGATAGATATCTCACAAGGTGGTTGTTCAAACCCCTCTTTCTTCTAGGTTTGGTTTTGAATTCTTGAGGGTGAGAATCATTTGACATGTATATGATGTAATTTCTTGGACCTCTCTGGTCTATTAATTTTTCAAATTATAGTGTTTGGGGTGTTCTGGGAGGCAACGGTATCTCATTTCAAGAATTTCCAAAAAATCCAGTTTTTCCATCGGTGGGTCGCATCGATGACTTGGTGTCAGTGGGTCACGTCGGTGACATAGCGTCAATAGGTTGGGAAATGGTAGATCGGGAATCAGTAGATCCATCATTATTAGGTCGGGAGTTGGTAGGTCGAGCATCGGTAGGTTGTGTGTCAATGACTTGCTTTTGGTGGGTTTCATCGGTGACTCACTATCAGTAGGTGGCATCAGGGAGTTGTTGTTGGTAGGTCATGTCGATGAGTCACTATTGTTGAGTAGCATCAGTGAGTTGTGTTGGTGGATCACATCGGTGACTCCCATTGGTGACTCAATCATAGTTGACTTGCATCAGTGACTCGCACCAATGACTTGTGTTAGTGACTCGGTCATCAGTGACTCGCATCGGTGACTCATCCATCAGTGAATCAATTTTATTTTTTCCAGTTTCACCTCTATTACATTTTATTTGATGTAAAATTAGTTACCTATCATATTTAAGTGGTTTTAAATCCATTTTTAAGTCTATGAATCATGTCATACATTCCTAAGGTTCAGGGGGATTTTAAATAGTCAAACCACATAATCATGATCATGATACATTTTTAATTGATTTTGAAACCATTATCCCATTGATATTGGATCTTGCCTATTCTAAAGATTATATCATCTCTTACTTGAAAACTTTCATTTTATCTTGGTGTTCCATAATCCTTTCTTCCTCGTGGATTTGTGTTTTATGTTGTGGCCTTCAGATTTAGTTTTCCTTTGAGTCTTCTACTACTTGTGTGACCCTCTGATTTGGCGCAAGGAGGAGTTGTTGATCAACTATTGTTCCAAGTAGGGATTTACTTCATCTCTCTTTACTCTGTATCATGTGGGTGGGTATACAAGTGTTTCCTTGTGAAGATATAAGAATGCATAGTTAACAAATATAATTGAATATGTTAAATATCAATATATAAGGGATATGGAAAAGTGATGCATGCTTATATTTTATTATTATTGATATTATGATTTGTATTTGTTGTATGCCTTCTGAAAATCATGGTCGTTGGTGGTCTCTATTTGTGCACATGTATGGCTTGTGGATTACTACTGTAATCTTGGAAATTTGACTAATCACGTATACCTAGTTAAATAAATGGATTCCCCAGAATCGAACTTGTTCTATGATCACCCTATAATAATAAAAGTGGAATTAAAGAACAAGTGATACTAAACCTGAATACGCTTTGAGTGTTTGGTACAGTTGTGTGCTATGTGTGATTCTATTCATCCTTGTGTCTTGTACTGATCATGTGGTGTTGGGACTGGGGGTGTGGTTGTGTGTATGGGGGGTACGGGTGGTGAAATGGAATCTCAGATTGAGATATTGGTTGATTGTGGAATGGATGAACTTGTTATTCTATGGGACTGCATCTGGGTTGTGTTATGGTTGTTAGGGTGTGGTATGTTTATGCAGCGAGGTTGTTGATGGTTGTGTTTGGGGGGAGATGTATTTTTATGGATGTGGTGACTGTGGTGTGGATATGTAGTGGGGATACTGAGCATGGTTGTGATGAGGTGTTTTTTGGGGTTTAGATATAAGTTGGGGGGTTTTCTTGTTGAGAGAAGGGATAGGGCCACATGAATTTGAAGAATGATAATGGCAGCGGTTGGCTTGGGTTCTAAGTGAGGAGGAAATCTAAAGTGGTGTTTTTTCATTGTTTTCTTCCTCTATTTATCTTGGTTGCGAGGCTGGTCATGTGTAGTGGTTGTTAGTTTCACGGGTAAGGATGTAATAACTGGTAAATGATTAATAAAGTCAAAATGATTGGCTATTTAGTGGATTTATTTTATAAAATTCAAAAGTGACCTTCTTTTGTTCTGATACATGAATTTAGAAGTAGCATAAAAGTTGGTAGAATCATAGGGTGATTGTTTTCTTAGAAAATCCCTAGGTTGGGCTGAGTGTTTGGTACCTATATATATCTATATTTCTTTGTTATTTTTATACTCACCCCATTGTTGTTGAGAACTACATGTCAAACACCGCCATTGTTATGGGGGAGGGTGTCTTTCCCAAACATCCTAGTGGAAGGATGGATGGATAGACATATAATCTTCCATGTTCCCTCTTCTAGGCGATGATATTATAAGATTCTGCAGGTAGGTTTTGTTTTGTGAGTCACATACGTGTGCTGGTGATTTGTACTTCCTAGGTGTCTTTGGGATAAGGTGTGTTGTACTTCCCAGTTGTCTTCGGGATGAGATGTGTTGTGGTTTCTAGGTGTCTTTGGGATGTGGTGTGGTTTGGGGCTCAGGTGTCTATAGGTGGGATGTGGGTTGGTATGTTCAGAAGAGGTGGGAGTTCCATGACATTTTCTGTTCGGGTGTGAGACTGGCTAATTAGTGGGAAACTGGTGTCGGGTACCATATCATTGATGTTACTACTAACATAATTTACTTGAATTGAGTTTTTTTGTGAGTGTAACTTGGTGAGGATGGGGTGGATAGTATACCTGGTTATGTGATTTTGAGTTTCTGTTTTTTTTCTCATCGGGGTATTAGTATGTTTCCCCCACTTTTGCACAAGAGACTTTGGATTTACCAACTGAGTATACTTATATGCTCACCCTACGTATATAAAAATATTTTCAGTTTTCTAGGGATATTATGTGGACCGTGATATACTTTACTATCTCGGGTGTTGGGGAGAACTGTTGTGTCACTGCTGAGCTTTTATTTTTTTATTTTTCTTTGGAGAGTCTTTCTTTTGTATCAGTTTCATTGTGAAACATGCATGTGGGATGGATTTTGTCTTTCATATATATATATATGTGTGTGTGTGTGTATTGGATTTTTTTTGTGGTTGATACATCTTATATCCTGATCTTGATTACCATAAAAACTGTAATGCCTCCCATTTTTGTTATATTTATATACCCTTGGTGTTGTTCACCACCCTAGGGCCTACTAGAGGCGGGACTCAGGGGTCATTATCTCTCTTCCTTCATTGTTATCTCAGGAGGGGTATCATTGGAGGGAGGGGGTCATGATAGAATGGTATCAGAGCTAATGGTCAAGAGATAGAATGGAGTTTCGAGTTAGTCATAATGAAGATTGCATTGGTTGGTAGGGAAATAGTGTTAGGTGATCTTGGTGTGTGATATAGGCTAGGGAATAAAAGCTAGGACGTGGGATTTTAGGGGGGCCCTATGATTCAATACAAGGACTTTGATCTTACCAAAGGACCAAGTGAGGCTACACCATTTGAATGGTAGAGACCTTAAGAAAGTTACATGCATCATAATGACTTTTGTTCTTGTTTGTCTTGGGAATATTGAGAATTTAAAATAAATTGTGGGTTAAAATGATTTCTAAATAAAATTCTATACTACTCCGGCTTAGGAGTTCTCTGTTTACTCTTTCATCTAAGGAACACGGTCATCATACACATTCAGTGAAGGCAGTGGAGTCCTAGCAAGCTGACCCAGTTGATTGGCGGATGGTCAATCCTCTGGAGAAATATGATCAGTGGAATAAGACACTTCGTGCTTTCAAGTGGCAGACTCTGGGAAAGTAAAAAAGGTAGAATTTTAGATACAGAGATGAATATTTGGATTGAAGATCTGGTGATCACCTTTATCTTAATCTAGGCTCCGATAGAGTACTGGGTTCCTCTGGCAGTAAGCCAGATATGGGGAGCTATGTGTTAGTGATGTATGCTCTACCTAGGTAAGAGGAAGGAGACCAATGTTCTTTGGTTCGATTTTGAGATAGATATCCGAGCAGAATTCTTTTCTGAGAACATAAAGGCCAAAATAGGAAGGAATTACTCTACCTTTTCTAGGGGAGTATGTTGGTACAAGTGTTGGGGATGAAGTTCAAGGATCTCCTTCACTTTTCTCTGAATGTCTTTCCCGAGGAGGAGTTTTTGGTGAGATTCTTAGAGGAGGCACTCCTTCCTTCTCTCCAATATGCGGTTACTCCCTTCATCTTACCAATATGCTTAGAGTTATAGAAGAAGGCCGAGGTATTTGAGAGGATTCACTCATGATGAGGTCTACTATGATAGGGGATCTAGTAGGGTTATTCGGAGAGCAAGGCTACCCGTAGCATGTCTCAGGCACCATCACCTTTGAGGTTTTGACCATCAGGGAGTCGACCTCAGCATTTTCCATTTTGGTCTTCTGGTCTTCGTGCATATCCTACAGGCTTAGGGCTGATGTGTTTTATCTATGGAGTTTCTAGGAACCTTTAGAGTTAGTTCCTGATGACCATCTGAGCACATTATGGTGAAGGTAGGAAGGTTTAGCACCCACCTCAGTAGCAGTTGTTGTCCATGTCATTTCAGCAGTTGGGATAGTAGGATCCTCCTCCATTGAGGTGAGATGGAGTAGGTGGAGTCTAACCTTAGATAATTCCTCAGGGGCCTTAACCTGAGCATATTTGGGGATGTGGTCGATATCATAGTGGAAGAGAATCTGGTCATGGTAAGTTGTACATCATAGAGGTAGCAGTTTCAACAGGGACGAAGATCATTCGAGGTACGATCAGTTTGTTATGTACTCTTGATTTTGATTTTTTTATTTAGAAGATTCTCAATCCTTAGTTTCATCTACTTTATCCCATTTTTTGGGACTATACAAAGAGATACTTTCCATTCCCTTGGTGTTGAGTACATCATTCAGAGTTCAGACCATCTTTTTTGATTTTTTATAGGGATGTAGACTGATGTTGGGGCCGCATCAGTCCATTGGGGATCTCTTCTTTCTACAGATGCAGCCATAAAATTTCATCCTTGGCATAAAATGGTTGTTTTTTGTGCATGATTTCATAAAATTATTCTAGATGAGAGATATGTTTTTATACATGGATGTCCAGGGTGTGGATTTCATTGGCAAGCGAAGTTGTCAAGTGGGTAGCCAACATGTGGAGCCTCTTCTTTACTTGTTCGCTGACCTGTCAGTGGAATCAGTGGATATTGAGATGGTGGAGGTTCCCAACATTTTAGGGAGTATTGGATGTTTTCACCAAGTATTTTTTGACTCTACCCTCTCGTCATGATGTTGAGTTCGTGATAGACTTACATCCTGATGCTCATCCAATTTTGATGGATCCTTATCGGATTCTACCTTCTGAGTTGTGGGAACTGCAGATTCATATTGACGACTTAATGAAGAAGGGATTTATCTATCCTAGTGTCTTTTCATGGGGTGCTCTAGTCTTGTTCACAAAGAAAGAATATGGTGGTCTTAGTATGTTCATAGACTAATGGAGGTTGAATCAGGTTACAGTCAATAACTTTTACCCCCTTTCGAGGATAGATGATCTTTTAGATCAGCTGAGGGGAGAAATTTGGTTCTATAAGATAGATTTTTGGTCTATATATCACCAACTTAGAGTGAAGGAGGGTGAAATCCTGAAGACTTCTTTCAGATGCAGTTATGGGCACTTCGAGTTCATGGTCATGCAATTCGGTGTTACTAACGCATCATCCGTGTTCATGGGGATCATGAACTCTATCTTCCGTGAGTTCCTAGAACATTCCATCATCGTGTTCATAGATGACATCCTAATATACTTGAAGTTAGAGTTGGGTCATATTGAGCATCTCAGAAATATCTTATAGGTTCTTTGAAACCACCATCTCTATGGGAATTTGTCGAATTGTAAGTTTTGGACATTAGAGGTTCACTTCTTTGGACATGTATTGTCTCAATAGGGGATATCATTTGACCTATCAATGGTCGAGGAAGTTGTTTCATGGGTAGCACCCAAGAATGAGGTTTAAGTTCACAACTTTATTGGTCTGGTGGGATATTACTAGATATTTGTACCGGATTTCTCTCGAGTTGTAGCTCCATTGACGGAATTGACCAGGAAAGACCAGGCCTTTGTCTGGAGTGATCAGTGTCATGAAGCATTCATCTATCTGAAGGTAAAGTTGGTCAATTCTCTAGTGCTCTGGTTACCAGATGAAGGGGTGATGTTCAAGGTATTATGTTATGCTTCCCATATGGGATTTGGATGCATGCTGGTGAAGCAATGGAAAGTGATCTCTTATGGGTCTAGGTAGTTACATCCCCATGAACGTAACTATGCCACCCATGATCTAGAGATAACAGCAATCATGTTTGTGATGAAGTTGTGGAGACATTACCTTATTGGGGATCATTTTTTGCTCTTCATGGATCAAAAGAGATTGCGGTATATCATCTCCCAGTGAGATCTGAACTTGCGAAAGTGGAGGTGGATGGGGTTTATCTAGGAATATGACTTTAATATATCTTTCACCTTAGGTAGGGGGAACATCATGGATGATTCTTTAAGTAATAATTCACAGAGAGAGGTATTTCATGAATCTAAAGATGCTTGGAATGTGATGGAGGAGTTGGTTTCCTTGCACTTAGATGTGGGAATAGATGGTTCCAGAGGTTATCTATTTTAGATGGAAGTCCATTCATCTCTCATGCAGAAAGTGGAGGAGTCTTAGTGGTGAGACTCAGATATAGAGGTTATTTGTGGTTGTGTTGATGAGGATTCTACTCTGGATGGGTGGTCGGAGGATGGTTAGAATCAGATGTTATTCTGTGGGAAGCTGTTTTCCCAGTGGAAATGTGTGAGGGAGTTCTCGATGATTTTCAAATCTCACCCTTGGGGGTACACCCTAGGAGTTTCTAAGATGTTCCATGGATTAAGGGAGCCGTTTTGGTGGCCTTAGATGAAGTAGGAAGTAGAGTTTGTGGCATGAATCTTAGTGTGCCAAAATGTGAAGGTTGAGCACCATGTTACCTGTGGTTTGTTTCATCCCTTAGATTTCCCTGAGTGGAAGTGGGATGACATCTCAATGGATTTATCTATAGGTTTACCCATAGCTCAGGGAGGCTGTGATGATATCTATGTAGTAGTGGATCAGCTGATGAAATTGGCACACTTTTTAGCAATTAAAGAGTCGAGTGTAGTGAATGACTTATCAAAAAGGTATGTGGATGAGGTAGTGTGGCTGCATGGGGTTTTGATGTCCATAATCTCTAATTGGGATTCATGGTTTACCTCACAAGTCTGGAGAGGGTTATAGCATGCTTTGGCCACTTAGTTATGCCTTAGCACTACTTTTCACCATAAAACCCATGGGCAGAAAGAGCAGACCATTCAAACACTAGATTATATGTTGTGGGAGTGTGTTTTAAACTTTGGAGGATCGTGGGTATGACACTTTCCCTTGGTTTAGTTTTCTTAAAATAATATATATCACTCCACCATTTTAATGGAATCAATTGAATCATTTTATGGAAGACCATGTCGTTCACCTTTGTGCTGGATAGAGGTTAGGGAAATAGCTTTTCTTGGGCCAGATGTGGTGCAATAAATGACAGAGAAATTTCAGCTTTTGAATGAGAGGATGAAGGAATATTAGGAATGACATAAGTCATATTCCAATTGTAGGAGGAGGCCCTTATAGTTTGAGGTTTGGGACCACATTTTCTTAAAGGTATCCCCTCGGTGTGGGAAACAGAGGTTTGGAAGAGGAAGCAAGCTTTCTCTAAGGTTAATCAGACCCTTCGAGGTGTTGGGGCAAGTTGGGGAGGTAGAATACTAGTTGGAATTGACACCATAGATGGAGAGGATCCATGAAATCTTCCACATCTCCCAGCTTTGATGGGAAATACACGATGATTACCATGTCATTGATTGGGGAGAGTTGGATATAGGGGAAGACGCAACATGTGTGGAGCATCCAGTGGAGATCTAGGATCATTAGGAGAAGATAATTTATGGATGGACCATTCCCTTGGTTCATGTGTTGTGAAGGTATGGTGGCTAGGAGGAGAGTACTTGGGAGTGAGTGGCACATATGTGTGCCCAGTACCTGGATCTATTTTGAGTTTTACTAGTGTTCTTTGTTTATGATGTAATGCTCGAACCTTGTTTATAAGATGAGTTATTTCCTTGTTCTAAAATGTGTGATAAATTCCTGACCATGAAGAGAGGAGGACCTGATTCCTAATCAAGACGCATTAATTGAGATGTGATTAAACCCGTGTGGGCGATTCAGTGCTACCTAGAGTGGATAGTATCTTGATATGGAGGAAGTAATTACCTAATTCATGTGTCTCAATTTTTGGGGCTTGTGTGGGGTATCTTGTGGTTATTTGGGTTAGCAATGTCAGAGTATTTTTTCTTTGATGTCTAGGTTTCACTCCACCTTTGGGACTAACATGGTGGTTTTTCCTTGAGAGGAATCTCACGGGGTAGTTCTTTGGACCCCTCTTTATTCTAGGTTTGGTTTTGAATTCTTAAGGGTGATAATGGTTTGAGAGGTATCTGATGTAATGGTTCGGACCTCTATGGTCCATTACTTTTTCAAATTTCAGTGTTTGGGGTGTTCTGGGAGGCAAAGGTAGATGATTTCAAGAGTTTTCCAAAATTAAAGTTTTTTAATCAGTGGGTCACATTGGTGGCTCAACGTCGATGGTCGCATTGGTGACTCAGCATCGGTGGGTCACATTGGTGAACAACATCAGTAGGTTGGGCATCTATAGGTTGGGCATCGGTAGGTCGGCCATCGGTAGGTCAATCATCGGTAGTTAGGGTGTCGGTGACTCGATGTCGATGGGCCGCATCAGTGACTCGTTATCGGTAGGTGGCATCGGTGAGTCGTTATCGGTAGGTCATGTCAATGAGTCTATATTGGTGAGTGGATTCGGTGAGTCTTGTTGGTGTCTCATGTTGGTCCCTCAGCCATCATTGACTCACATCGGTGACTCAGTCATTGATGATTCATTTCCAAAAAAATCAATTTTTCTAGTTTCGCCCCTCTTACATTTTATTTGATGTGAAATGAGTTACCTATCATATTTAAGAAGTTTTAAATATGTTTCAAAGGATATGAATCATATCTTAAATTCCTAAGGTTTAGGGGGATTTGAAAATGTCAAACTATGTAATCTTGATCATGATCTGACTTTTAATGGATTTTGAAACCATTCTCCCATTGATATAAGATCTATCCTTTTCTAAAGATGAGATCCTCTATTCCTTGAACCCTTCAATTTTATCGTGGTGTTCCTCGAGCACTTATTCCTTGTGGATTCATGTTTTTTGTTTTAGCCTTTGGATTCAGTTTCCCTTGGAGTCTCATGCTACTTGCGCGGCCCTCTATTTTGGCACAATGAGGAGTTGTTAATCGGCTGTTGTTCCACTAGGGATTCCCTTCGTCTCTCTTAACTATGTATTATGCAGGGTGGGTATAAGAATGTTTCCTTGTGAATATGTAAGAATCCCAAATTAATAAAGATAATTGAATCTATTAAATATCAGTGTACAGGGGCTGGGAAAAATTTATGTATGCTTTTGTTTTATTATTATTGATATTATGATTTTTATTAGATGTATGCCTTCTGAAAATCAGTGTTATTGGTGGTCACTATTTGCACACTTGTATGGCTTGTGGATTACTCCTTTAAACTTAGAAATCTAACTAATCATGTATACCCAGTTAAATAAATGGATTCCCTGGGATTGAACATGTTCTCTGATCACCCCTGAATAATAAAATTGGAATTAAAGAATGAGTGATTCTAAACCTGAATACATTTTGATTGTTTGGTGTGGTTGTGCGTTGTGTGTGGTTCTATTCGGACTTGTGTCTTGGGATGATCATGTGGTGTTTTGGCTGGGGGTGTGGCTATGTTTATGAGGTGGTATGGGTGGTGTAATAGTATCTCAAGTTGAGAGATTGGTTGATTGTGGAATGGATCAACTTGTTATGTAGTGGTATTGTATCTGGGCTATGTTATGGTTGTTGGGGCATGGTATGTATATGTAGTTAGGCTACCTATGGTTGTGTTTGGGGGGAGATGGATGTTTATGGATGTGGTGAGTGTGGTGTGGATATGTAGTGGGTCTATCGAGCTTGGTTTTGAGGAGGTGTGTTGTGGGTTTTAGCTATAAGTTGGGGGTTTTCTTGTTAAGAGAATGAAAAGGGTACCTTGACTTTGGAAAATTATAATGGTAGTGGTTGGATTGGGTGCTAAGTGGGGAGGAAGCGTGAAGGGGTGTTTTCTCATAGTTTTCTTCATCTTTTTGGCTTGGTTGTGAGGTTGGTCGTGTGCTATGGTTGTTATTTTCCTGGGTAGGTATGGAATAACTGGTAAATGATTAATAACAGCAAAATGATTGGGTGTTGAGAAGATTTCTTTCATCGAATTTAGAGTTGACCGTTGTTCGTTCTGATACGTTCATTTAGAATTAGCAGCAAATCTTGAAGTATCAAAAGGTGATTTTTTTCTTGGAAAACCCATAGGTTTAGATGAGTGTTTGGTACCTATATATATTTAGTTTCTTGTGATTTATATATGCACCCCACCCATGTTGGGAACTATGTGCCTAAAATCCCCATTTTTACGGGGGAGGGTGTCTTTCCCAAACTTTCTAATGAGAGGATGGATGGATGGCCACCCACTCTTCCCTGACCCTTCTTCTAGGTAGTGATATCCCAAGATTCTTGAGGAAGGTTGTGGTTCGTGATGCCTAGGTTTGTGTGGTTGAGTTGTACTTCCCATGTGTCTTTGGGGTGATGTGTGTTGTACTTCCCATGTATCTTTGGGATGAGATGCGTTGTGATTCCAAGGTGTCTCCAAGATGTGGTGTGGTGTGTGGCCCAAGTGTTTATGGGTGGATGATATGTTCTTGTGAGGCCTAGGTGTCTATAGGTGGGATGTGGGTTGGTATGTTTGAATGAGGTGGGAGCACCGGGATGTTTTCTATTAGGGTGTGAGAGTGGCTAATCAGTGGGAAAGTGGTGTAGGGTACCCAATCATCGATGTGCTTACTACATTAGTTTACTTGAATTTTTTAATTTGGTGAGCATGACTTGGTGAGGTTGGGGTGGATAGTATACCATGTCAATTTCTTTTGAGTTTATACTATTTTTCTCATAGGGGAATTAGTATGATTCCCCCACTTGTGCACGAGAGACTTTGGCTTTTCCTACTGAGTATACTTGTATGATCACCCTATATATATAAAAAAATTTAGGTTTTGAAGGATATTACATAGACCATGATAGACTATTCTAGCTCGGGTGTTGGGGATAGTTGTTGTATCATTCATTATATTTTATTTTGGTATTTTACTTTGGTGACCCTTTCTTTTGTATCAGTTACATTTTGAAACATGCATGTGGGAAGGATTTTGGATTTCTTCTATATATATGTCTTGGAGTTGTTTTGTGGTTGATAAATCTTATCTCCCAATCTTGGTAATGATAAAAAGTGTAATTCCTCCCATTTTTGTGATAATTATATACCCTTGGTGCTAGTCACCACCCCAGGGACCTACTGGAGGTGGGACTCAGGGGTCATTATCTCTCTTCCTTCATTGCCTTCTCAAGAGTGTAATCTTTGGAGGGAGGGGTCATGATAGCTTAGACACTACGTAGTGAACATATTATCATGGAGAGGAGATGTGAAAAATATTTCCCAAACTTTTTCTTGGACCAGTGGGTCCAGCGAGCATATCTTGGCTTTCACTAGGGTTATAAACCCTATGAGATTTATGCCTTTTATTTTTACACCCTATTTTTTTGCCTAAACTCCTGGAGTGAGGATTTTAGCAGGCAAATACTTTACTTTTTATCAGGTATCCCTTTATGGGTTTTCGGCCTAACTATTTTTCTATCTCTTTTGTTAGTAGTTTAAGGTCTTTGTATTTGGACCACTATGGGCTAGAGTTTAAGGTCATATAGCTTTGACCAAAGCACAGATAGTTTAGGGTCATTACTTGCATGGACCTGACATGGAGGATGTGGAAAAAAGATTAATTATGATAACCGTGGTTTAGAGTGCCCCCAACATCTTCTCAAGAATGGAAGGTAAATTATGTAAATCATGGATCATGTTTCTCAGGTCATGAGTTCTGACATGGGACAATCATACATGTAGAATTTCAGAAACACTAGGTTTTTTAGTGATTTTCTGACAATGTTAGGGATCATGAGAATTGGAATGTCCTTTTTCAGAGTGACACATTTGGTTGATGGTCAAAGGTGTATATATAGGATCCATGGGATGCATTCATAGTTAACCAAAGGGTCATTGAATGTGGGAATACTTTCAAAGGGCCATGGAAGTTTGATGATGGCATGAGAAAATCAATACACGAAGTGTGATATGCGGATTTTAGGTTATCTTAAAATATGGTGGAAGTACCCCATACTTTGGTTGACCAAGGTAAGTCTTTCGGTCCTTTGATGAGGAGTGAAAAATAGGAGATGGTCTGCACAATTCATTTTCATGTAGTGGGTACATGTTTGAATCTGTGCAGTTTGATGTCATGAGGTGAGTACATCATGTTGTGCAGTTTAAATTCATGTAGCAAGGACATACTACCATCCAATTTAACATCACGTGGAAAGGACATGCATCCATTCAATTTAATATCATGCAGTAAGGATGTGCTTTTGTGTAGTTTAACTTTATGTTTTAAAGATATAGGAACTAACACAAAAGGTGTTAATGTTTTGGCTGGTCCCAAATAATGGAACTTGGGTGTCACTACGTATCCCATGAAAGTGATAATCAGGCTATACTTAGTTTTGGGTGGTCATATAGTTTAATTTATTATGGTGAGGATAATGCTGTATAGTTTAATGTTGCATTGCAGGGACATATGCAGATAGTTTAGGTTCATGTGGATTAGACCATAGGGTGGAGTTCCTAACATGAGGGTTCAAGGCATGGTTCCATGAAGAAATCTTTTGTGAATGAAGAATAAATAAGTCTCAACCACACCACACACCTTTTCAAGAAGACTCAAGCCAAAGGGACAAAAAGGGTTATGGTTGTGGTTGGGCCTGAAGATGAAATTTCTAGGTGTTTCTACATCTCTCATTAAGTTGAGAATCAAGCCACACATAGTTCTGGAAAAGGAAAAACTTTAGGTAGGTCTAACCCATATGTAGAGGTGGTAATTATCTCTATTGACAGTTGCAGCTAGGCCTAGGATTGAGGATCTGCGCATCACTATGTATCCTGTATGGGTAGGAATCAAGCTACACGTCATTCTCAAAGTTCCATAAAGTTTAACTTCATGCGTTGAGGATGAAGGTGGATCGATGTGAATTGGTGGGAACATCATCATTGGTCCCAAGGGTAGAATCATGGATTTCACTACATATATCATGGGGATGAGACTCAAACCACACATAGTTATTGGTGGACCGTGCAATTTAATGTCGTGTGGCATAGACATCAACCATGTAGTTTAACATCATGCGGTGAGGACTTATGTAATACCTTTTATGGTCTTGCACTCAATACTGTAATGGATCCTTTGTGTACATCTAAGCCTTTATTTTGTGGGTAAGTCCCTACTGTAATTCCTAAGCTCATGTGAGCTATGCTCGGTGTGAGAAACAAGGAGAGGCAATGGTTCTCCTATAGCGCAGAGGAAAAATAGGGGTATAACACTATAATTTTTTATGATTCAGTGTCTTGACCAATATATAGGATCAAGGCGTCCCTACATATCTCATTGAGAATGAGAATCAAGTTGTACTTAGTTCTAGAGAAACTGTTCAGTTTAAAGTCATGAGGTAAGGAAATTGATTACCCCAAATGAAGGGGAAGGGGAGTTTTGGAATCATGCGGTTTTATGTCATGTGGTAAGGACATTGCCCATGAAGTTTAATGTCTTACAGTAATGAAGAACTCTATACAATTTAATATCTTGTGATCTGGATGAAATGTTTCAAGTATTTTAGCATCATGCGGTGAGGACGAATGATATGGATTACTCTGATGTGGATTCTTGTTTTCTTAACAACTTATGAAAAGTATTTCCTGACAAATATTACATTGGTGAGAGGTGTGACATGATCCCCATCCATGGTGGCCAGAAAATATGATCTATTATGATAGACCTTATGTATGATGTAAGGAAATTTCCACTTGGGCTCCAATTTCAGGGGCTTCTTTCCGAGTATCATCAGGGTTCTGATAGAAAACACTAGTTCTCCCATAAGGAATGAGTGGAGGAAAACCTTTTTTATTAAAAAACATTGCAATATGTTTCTGGTGGACTTCGAGGTTGTTCAGTGTACACAACCTCTTCTCAGCTGGTCATTCTAACTCATCCAGTTGTTTCTGTGATTTTTCATCATCTAAGAGTTGTCCACAAATGGATATTCGAAGTGAGGGTAGCTAGACCTCTATGGGAAACACTAACTCGGTCTCGTACACCGGTGAGTATGGCATTGCTTGTGTATCAGTACACGTGGTAGTTCAATAGGCCCACAAATCATTGAGGAGTTTATCTGCCCATGTCTTATTATCCTTGTTCATCATCTTCTGGAGTATGATCGATAAGGTATTATTGAAGGCATCTATCTATCCATTTATCACTATATGATAGCGGGAAGAGTGATTGGAGTCGATGTTGTACTCCTGGTAAAGCATCTTCAACTTCGTGGAATAGAAGTTGGTGTCGTTGTATGTTAATATTATGCGAGGGAATATGAACCTGGAGATAATATCAGACATCATGAAGTTAATGATATTATTCATCCTGAATTCGTTGAGGGTATCACCTCAGCCCATTTGGAAAAGAAGTCGGTGGAAATAAGGATGCACTTGAACTACTTATCAGTGGTTAGGGATATGGCCCCACAACATCCATCTTCCAAATGGAAAGTGGCCATGAATATTTAGCGGTATACATTAATTATGGAGATTGATGCATGATTTTTTCATGGATCTGTAATAAATGAAAATTCTTAGTGAATTCCACACAATATTATATCATGGTTTTCCAGTAATATCCCAACCTCTTGATTTTGTGGGAGATCCTATTTCCAGATTGATGGGTGTTGCAAGAGCCTAAATGGACTTCTTCCAGGTCGGTAATAACTTATCCTTCTTCTCTGAACCTGAGGATAATTCCATCAAATTCTTTATTATAGGGTACTTTTTTCTCATTTGGGTCGTCCTGCAGAGTGAAGTTCACTACTTGGTGTCGAATCTGTTCCCTTCCAGCAAGATCTGTTGGGAGAGTCCTGCCTTAAAAATAGCTGATTATGGACTCCATCCATCCAAGGGTGGTCATTGGTTCATCATGCTCTGGGGAGGTTCTTACCTAGTTTACCTCTTTCATATCGAATATAAAGATTGATGACACCATTCTTTGATGTGTAATAAGGAAAGGTGGATTCCTGTTAATCAGGTTCGGCTAAGACAGAGGTTGTATTGGCCAGCATGTCAGCACGAGCATTTTGTTATTGGGGGACATAATGCAATGTGGTGTCAAAGGGGAATTCTTTCATTAGTCCCCTAACATAGCCAGTGATGGGGGGGGTCAATACCTCTTTTTTATGGAATATTCTCCATTGACTTACTTTATCACTATCTCTAAATCCCCTTTGATGTTCAGGTAGGCTATGTGAAACTATAGGGATAGTTCCAATATATCTATGAGGGATTGGTATTCTACCTCATTATTTGTGCAACCTTCAGACATTGATAAAGAGTAAGGAAAAACTGTTCTATATGGGGAGACAAATACAATCCCTAGACCAAACTGGTTGAGTTTTATGTTCTCTATTTTGGTACTAATAGGATTCTAGAAGGAACCCTCAAAGAACATCTTCCATGTCCATTGAGTTTCATAGGAATAAAAAAACTCTTCATTGGAGATCTTAGTGCATTCTGGTGTATTTTCCAGGGCAGTGTGTGCTGTGAGGAAATCATCCAGGGCTTTCCCTTTCACTGATTTTTCCAACAAAAACCAAATGTCATATTTCTAAAGAATGAATGCCCATTGATCCAAGCACCCAGTCAACATGGGGCAGACAAGGATGTACTTGAGCTGATCAATATGAGATATTAGGTGGAACTCATGGTGCTGAAAGTAGTGCCTCAACTTTTCCATGACGATGTTGAGTGTGAGTTGTTTCTTCTCAACATCTTAGTAGCGAGTCTTAGTACTTAGCATTGTCTGGATGATGTAGTAAAGACTATTATCACTTCCAGTATCATTTTTTTGGTAAATAAGGGAACCCAATGAGCATTCCATGGTGGCCACATATAAGATGAGTGGCTTCCCTTCCACCAGGGGAATCCGAACTGGTGGGTGTATTAGGTACTTCTTGAGACTCTCGAATTATTTCTAAGATTCATCATCCCATTGGTAGAAAAGTGTCTTCTCAATTATCCCAGTGAAGGGTAGATCCTGGCCGGCCAGTTCGGCTATGAATCCCTGAATATAGGTGAGGTTCTTTTAGAGTCCCCTTAGTTCTTTCAGGTTCCTAGGGGGTGACATTTCCATAATATCACTAGTCTTCTATGGGTCAACCACAATTTTGTGGCGGTGTACCACAAATCCAAAGAACTTGTCTGATGTTACCCCAAAGTCACATTTCAAGGGATTCATCTTTAGACTATGTTTTTGCAACTTGTCGATGATTTCTCAGATATCCATGAAGTGATGACATCACTGTCAGGATTTAACGACTAGTATTTCGACATAACAATTGACTATCCTTCTCAATAATAGATTAAAGATGTGATACATGGAACATTGATATGTAGCACCCTCATTATTTAATCCATAGGGAATGACCTGATGGTAGAAGATCCCTTGGTAGTGGATTATTCATCCTCAGGGGCCGTCTTGATTTGATTGTACCTTGAGTACATGTCCATGAAATAAAGTTCTTATAAGCCATTAGTTTCATCGATCAAGAGTTCTATGATCGATAATGGGAAATCGTCCTTTGGTAAATGCCAATTAAGGTATCTGAAGTCAATATAGACCATAATCTTCATGTTCTTCTTCTTGAAGGGGGAGATGTTGGAAATACACATTAGGTATTGCACTTATCAGAAAAAGTTGTCTTTGATCAACTTGTAGAATTATAACTCTACATTGGTGGAATGAAAGGGGTGAATCCTACTAGCTGATTTCTTGAATCCCTGATGCTCATCGGGTAGTTTGAGATGATGCATAGCCACATCTAGATTTGGTCCAAGAATTTATGTGTAATTCTATAAAAAATATATTGAAACTTCTTTAGAAATGAAATGTACATATCTTTCTCTTTGAGAGTCATGGTGGAACTAATCAAGGTAGGTTGTGGGTCTTCTTTTATCCCCAGATTTATCCACCTAAGCTCATATATTGTAGTGGAGATTGCTTCCTCGAATGCAGGAGGGGCCTTTATGAGATCTTCCTCATCTATTTTTGAGTATATGGAGACGTATTCAGGTGAAGATGGAAGTCTAGGGGACTCTATATTAGTATCAGGGTGAGGGAGGCCATTACAAGATATATCACCATCCACTTCTATCTAGGTTATTTTAAAGAGATGATGGAGATGATTGTCTCTAAGTAGGGATAGTTTTGTACCTCTAGGGTCAGATATGTTACCCCTTCCATGTTTATGGGGATCACATAATCATAATTGAGCATTCTTTAGGGACTGATAGGGGCGGTTCCTAATCCATTAGGAGATTAAACCTATATTTCATCATCTAACACCAGTTTCTTTCCTCACTTCTTATATAAATATACTTAGACATATATTTCTATGCAATCCTCAAAGGGGGAGTTGTCACAGTGTAGTATGATGACCTTTCAATTGATGGGGTACTTCATAAATTGATGGTATTTTGATGGTACTACAAGGAGGCTATGGATCTAGGGCCTTCAAAGTCGAATGTTATATGTGGTATCCTGCTAGATAACCATGAACTTGGAATTAGATGTGAACTTCCCAAATTGGGTTTTGAGTTTGATATTTTCTAGGGGTCTCTTCTCAAACTTTTCATATCTCTGGATGGTTAGCTTTTTAGGGGATAAATACCCTTCTACATACCCTAGTCATCGGAGGGTCTAGATTGGGAAAAGATTCATCCCTGATCCTTTATCAATCAACACCCTTTGGATATTGAAATTATTGAGTCTGTCCAATATATATAAGGGTATGATGTTCCCATGGATGACCTCATATTGATCTAGATCAGTGAATGATATGGAAACATGGAATCCTAAGGACATAGTCTCCACTCAATATACCTCTTCAACATTGATTTCTATCTCAAATTCTTGTGGGCTCTAGAGGGATTCGATGAGTGTCTCCTTGAGTTAGTTTGAAAGACATAGGGAATCCAATATCGAGAGCTTGGTCAGGATAATGAATAGATGTTTCAGAACATTATAATTTTTCACTAGAGGTTGTAACTTCCTGATATGGAGTTTCTCTTGGGAATGTGGTTTAGGAGTTAGAGCATCCGCGATCGATAGACTCGATGCTTGTGCTGAGGTTGATGGAATATCTGATGCCAGTGGTACAAGTTTCACAGACCTTCCATGTTGCTTGGTTGATTAGATTGGACCCCCTCTAGGAAGTCATGCAATATAATCAGATTCATGAGACTACTGGAAGGCTCTGAGGAACCTCCTCACCTCCTTTGAGCCTGCTGGAGTGTCTTCCCTCAAGTCTTGGCTGCATATATGTCCTCCATGGGGACATGACCATAATATTGAGTCTGACCACATCCACACTACCCCCTATATCCTTGAATCCTACACATGTGTTCTCCTATTCCTCAGTTATATGTGGTAAAACCATATTTTGGGGCATACTCATCATTAGATAAGGGGTATGTCAAGTGTATTGTGTTGATATAAAAAAAATGAGTTCCTCATTTGAAGAAGATTGTGTTTGGTGGGGTAGTTACCATATTGTCGATGTCATAGGGAATGAATCAGTTAGGGTTAACTCCTACTTTGGAGGATAATATGACTCTTTCACTTCTATTTCATTCCACCACTAGTGTTCATGTCAACCTCTGGGAGGAACATATTCAGCCTCTTTCTTAGGTGGTGGATTTTCTACTGGATTGCGCAACTATGCTCTTAGAGTGGTGTGGGATCGATTACTATATTCTGAACCATTGAGTTGTTGAATTTTCATAGAAGTCTAGTCGGGACCTCCTTCCAATCATGTTCATATTTTGGTTGGATCATGGTTATGTAAGCCGCTTAATATGGGGAATTATCCAGCACCACTTTTCCAGAATCAATCATGCCTTGAAGGACATCTTTGAAGATGAAAAAATTCTAGATATTATGACCCAGAATAATATGGAAAGGGTATCAATTAGGTCAGTCGATGAGGTTGAACTCATTGGGATTCCTAGGTTTTAGAAGAATGAGAAGGTTATTGTCCATGGATGCCATGAAATAATCAGGGACCTGTTCATTCCATAATAAGTACACCTTATTCATCCATTCTTCAAATCCTGAATGACCTTGATTTATCTGTCCTTCTATTTGAGGGAGATTTTGTGGTTTTCACCACGCAATATGAGGTGTTGGGTGGTTTTGGGCCGACTTGAGAATCTAGATAGGTGTTGCTATAGGATTGAGAGTGATATTTGTAGCTTCCATTCTAGTTGGCCTTTTCCCCTATGTCGCGGGCATGAGTCGAGCTTTGGATCAGGTTCGCTAAATAGACTCTTCAAGGAATTATACTATTTTATAAAATTTTCCGAATCCACCCAAGTATTTCATTGGAATCAAGGGTGTATGAAACTCATCCTTAATATTTTATGCATAGATTTTTAGTAGCTTCTCTTGTGAGACAGGGGTGTTGAGTGAGGTCAAACCATTCCACCTTACTATGAAATTAGACACCCTCTCATTTTTGCGTTGTTTTATGTTTTTCATGTCGATGATCATTGTCATCCTCAGTATAGAGCTGAATTGGTAAAGGAAATGATGATGGAGGTCTTATTATCCTAACACAGATCCTGCTATCAGACTTCTTACCAAACAAAGGTTTTCTCTATTAGAGTTTGTAAAAAACACCTTAGCTTGGTTGCCTCCTGTTGATCTCAAGGTCCCATCATCAGCCCACATCAGTACACAAATTGTGTGAGATTTTCTCGAGGTCTCTCTCACCATCAAAGGTGAAGAAGGTAGGATTTCCAATTTTGGGTGAAGGTGGGATATCATAATCCCATTCGATATATGGATTCATTTCAGGCTTCGCAGGTGCACACAACCCTTCCAGGGATTCTATTAGAGTAGTCAGGGACTCGATTAAGTTAAGGAGATCTAGAGGCTCTATTACCTAGAACATATATCGCCCATGGGGAGCCAGTAGTGGTTGATGAGGTGGCCTATTTTTTATCTCCTTCTAATTTTTAACTCTTTCAAGGACTGAACGGTTATCCTGGTCGGGAAGATGTTTTTGACACAATAGAGGGAATTCATGATCATTTTTTACTTCCTCATGTATGTGGGCTGGTGTCCTAGACCCAGATCCAATTTTTTATTCAGAATATACCCTTCATGATGGATTAGTTGTAGGAGGGATAACAATTGTCTTTGTATAGAGACGATACCCCTCAGGGATATTTCCCCTGAGTAACTCCTAATTAAGTTTCCGAAGAGCATGTATTTCACACTCATTTTGTGATAATCAGTCCTCTAGTGAAGGAACCTCGCTCCTCCTAGGAGGTGATCGAGATGTGGTTGTACCCTTCCCCTTGGCAGTATTTTGTCACGGAGGTGGAAACTTGATATTCGGAATTTCAATGTTTTGGTTTTGTCTCTAGTTCCTGGTGTGGGTAGCCTCATTCGGTGCATTCAAGTCTCCCTCTTAAAAAGCTATTTTTTTCATGTCATGGCCTTCTATATTTTCATCATGATCATTATATTCCATGTAGATAGTGACAACATTCATAGAGGCATATCAGGCAATGGTGGTCATGCCATTAATTTCAACACAACATGATAATTTTGAACAACATCCATCAGAGTCATTATTCAAACCCTTGGACTTATTGTTCTAGTTTATCCTGTGACCCTGGTGGGGCTTATCCATCCTTACTACACGTTCCTCCCACTTTTTTCTATGAACAATGATCCTATGGGAGTTCTCGGTCTAGTTTGCCGAACGAGCCCCTACCACTATAGGTGTGTCTCGTGGTAGGTAGGGTTCCAACCATTGATTCATTTCTCCTAATTTAGAGAAGACTGATTCCCTCTATGGAGGTAAGGATGATGAAAATTCCCCCAACCCTATGTGGTGGGGGTCATTCAGGGCTGCAGTTGGCACTGATTAGTCCAATTTTTGAGGATTCAATGGCTCCAGTCGAGGATTTGACGACTCCCATGATAGACATGATTATATAAATTCCCCCAGTCCAGCAGGGTGGGGTTGTTCTAGGATCACCGATGATGTTATAGGGTCCTCTCAGGGATGATGAACTTGGGGATATTGATTGAGATATAAATTCCCCCAGCCTAGCGGGTTGGGATTCTCTTACAACTACTGCATATGTGTCCGAAATTCTCTCAGAAATTGATGATCCTAGAGGTGGAGGTGGTAGTAGATATTCCCCTATCTCGATGGGTTGGTTCTACTCCTAGATGGATGATACCATAGATGAAATATTGTCCCACTTGATGTGGTTCAATTTTACTCTTGTAGGAGCTTGGTGCGATGGCGACCCGTGATGAGAATCATTTCTCATGGGAAGTTGTCTGAGTGATCGTAAGTTCGATCTCTATGTTTGAAATGTCTTCTTATTATTTTGAGGGGCCTAGTTTGAAGTCATTTTGTTTATCCTTTCTCTCTATCCATAATTTCTGATCATTTTTGGAGTAGAGGAATTATGTGGTAGTGCCCAACTAGATCGAGCATTTCTTGATCCCTTGATCTCACCAAAGGATATAACATTGTTGGATTCTATATCTAAATTGATTTTCTTAAATGGAGTGGCAAAGTGTAATGCTCTATACTGTCCCCATCCTCAAATATGGATGCATGGTGTGGCTTAGAAGATCATATGTCAAAGAGTTGTGATGCAATGGAATCAAGTGTGTTGTATATTTTCACTATGATTTTATGGTTTTGGATATTGGACTATCGAGATAGAAACCATTTCTAGCTAACAACATAGTATATTCATCGTCTGGAGGTGATACTCATATCCTAGATATGGGAGATGCTGAGCCTTCAGTCTCTGATGAGTGGGTCAATTATTCTGGTGTAGATAAGGCATGTATTCATTCTTTAGCTCTTATGGGATCTTATAGTCAGTTGTGGAGAGGGTCTAGAACATGATGGGTAGGTTGTTTTCGGCTAACTCTATCTCTATGTCCTTTTAGGCCTCCTCTATATCAGACTTACAATCCTCCATCCAATCAAACCATAGAGGATGGCTCTGATGGTCTCCTTCTAGTAGGAATGAGGTGATGCTGGAAGTTGATGAGGAACCATATACAATTGACCCTAAGGATTCGAGAACCTTTCTGTATGAAGGTGTCATATTTTGGAACACCTCTTCATACGGAGGTATTTGGGAAAGGGGAGGACTTCCTTGTCCATGGGAGATATCACTATGGGGAGGATGACCATAGTGGATTTTAGGAGTAGAGTCCATGCAATCCATCTCCACACTAACATGTGGAGGACTATCATGTTAATGAACTCCTTCAACTTATGCTTTGATGTAAGAGATGACGAACCCTTGTGGTGTTGATAATGTGTCTTGAACAACCTCAAGGACATGGAAATTTAGAAGATTAGGGATATGTTCCATGTTCTACATTGTTGTTGGAATATACTGTCATGGCTATTGGAGTTGTGCAGGGGTATGCGCCTACTATATAATGATTTTAATAACTTATATATAACCATATAACATGGTAGGGATACAAGCCTACTGCTGAGAAACTTCCAGAATATGCCGATGATTTTTCTCATTATTGATAGGAATGTGAGCATGTCCTGAGGCGTGTTCCACTCTCACTTGTTGAGCCTCAGTTAGGACATGATTATGAGCTCGATCCTGAAACTTTGGTATATGTCTCTAGTCTTTCTTGGGAGGAATATGAGCATGCCCCAAGCTGTGTTCTTCTCTCACATATTTGGATCTATTTGGATTAAGAATATGAACCTGGTTTGAATATGGATTCCACACCAAAATATGCCGAAAGACCTCCAAAATGGGATAAGGAATACGAAACTTCCCCTGTATTGCCTTGGAATGATACTGGCATAGTCATTCTTCGGCAAAACTACGAATATGTGCCTAACTTCGATGATCTATCCGAATATGCTATATGGATCCATTTACATGAATATGAGCCGTCCTAAGGCTTGTGATATTCCCACATGGTTAGCCTTGGCTAGAACAGGGATATATTTATAATCATGGGACTTTAGAATATGTTTTCGGACTTCTTCGATAGTCATGTCCCCTTATCCAAAGGTGTTTGCCTCTCTCACCTAGTTTACCCTGATTGGAACAGTGATATGATCCTGATCTGATGCCTCTCCCTTCATCGTAATATGGTGATAATCCTCTCGGGCGAGATAAAGAGTGTGTGATTTCACTTATATAGCCACTTATTCATGATGATTAGATTGTTTTGCTACCCTGGCTGTAGGGATAGAAGTATGCACATGTCCCTTCATCTACCACAGTGACAAAATATACCAACAAAGTTATTCAGTTGTTGCTAAAATGTATTGGAATTTTAGAAGAAATTTTTGTGCAGGGATATGAGTACACACATTTTATGTCTCTGTGATGAATTGGAATATGTCTTCTATTGAAGTGGGGGATATGTGCCCACTTCTACCCTCCTTGTTCCATTGGGGTATTCTGATGGAATTCGTATACAGGGGTAGGAATATGAGCCCCCCCATTATTATTGTGAGAATATGCCCGCATACTTGTTCAAATCAAGCAGGGATATGAGCCTCTTGGTTGGTTCCTACCTGAGTGTATAAGTAGTCATTGTGGGTAGGAGAAGGGATATTCACACTCTCTTAGATATCTGACACCTTTCTCCTCTGATGGGTTTTCCTTATAGCTCGTGCATGGGAATCAGAGGATGTTGTGTATTAGATGGTATCCTCATCATGCAACTGAGGGGTACTGGTGGAATGGTGTCAACAACAGAGGTTAATAGGGGCCCTCCTGGGTGGCTATTAAACATGAAGGGAGTCGTATCTAGATTCCTAGTCCACCTTACTCATATACAGAAGGTGGCAGTTATCTTTCAATTGGGATAAGCTCTCGAACTGTTGGTTGTGGCGATGAGAGCCACATGTTTAGCAGCAGCCTTCCCATGGAAATGTTGTCTCTCCGACTTTCACATCTTGAGGACTTAATGAGAAGACTCCATGGTAGGGATAGTACCATATCAGTGGTACTCCTGGACCATCGTATTCTCTACATGTCGTTGAAGTTGTTGTACAAGTTAGATTGTTTTACGATCTGTGGAAGTTGCAATTGTGGTAATGTTGGATAATGATGTCATCACCTCAAGTCAGGATGCTAAAGCTGTATCTACAATTATATAGACAATAAATAACAACATTATCGATTAGTTCAGTATAATAGGAATAATATACTCAAACAGATATGCAAGGTTAACTCTTTTTTTCTTTTATTCCTGATTCGGCCATTCCACTCATTTGGACTTATCAAAAAGATGATAGACTTATGAGAACTCTAGTTACAAAGGATCATTTGAAATATTATACTGGTCTTATTTCTTTTTTTGTATAGGGGTTTTAAAACAAAGTGTCCTAATGAAATATAACCCAATCATTTTTTCATTGGAGAGATTCATGTCGGGTTCACCATTTTTATTTCATCTAGTTTTTTAGATGTGGAATGTGGAATGGGATTTCCCTTGATGGTTTTATTGAGGGTTATTTTGTGTCCTCTCTACATCACATAAATTAGGCCCACTATTTGTTTCACTTTTCCTAGAAAATTCCAATGGTTCCCTTATCCATAGCTGGGTACGAACTTGATTTCCAATGGCCGGGGATTATCTAGGTTTTTAGGACTATAGAATCTTGGGGACTCGCATTGGTTGAGAGGATTGGATGTCAAGCTCATCGAACCCTTTTGGTGATAATTATGGGCTAATCCAAGACTCAATTATAGATTTATGATATATTTATGAATCTCTTCCTATTCCTGATATGGGACCGATTACCCAAGAAAATGGTTTATCAGTTAATTCTCTTTTCAAATGAAGAAGGGGGTCTAATCAAGGTATCCATCAGTATGTATCTGTGGTTTTTCATCCATTTCCCTAATGAAGAATAGCTTCTTTATGTGTTGTAACCATATAACCAAGTGCTTCAGAATGTGATGCCATATGAGGAGGTGGTTGATATTCTGAGGAGGGGATTGAGCCATTATGAGGCCTCCTACATATCCTAAATGTTGCAAGAATCAAAAACCACATATTTCATTGAGGTTCTTGGGACTTACCCCAAATTATATACCCTTATATGAGGGGTATTCATTCAAGATTCCTAAGGAGATGTTCATTCATACCTCTCTAAGCCCACGTGAGCTATGCTTGGTCTGAGAAATAAGGAGGATAGATGATCATCCTCACAATGTGTATGTATGGTACATACTTACTAAGATGGTACTGGGGTGTTTGGTATAAAGATAAGGCCCTGGGAGGGTACATTATGTATCCTTAATATGACAGGAATCAGAGCCATCATCATTTGGTTGATGTATGGGACTTAAATATTGAGTCTTCCCTATACCATGGACATTTATGATGCCTAATGAGGTGTTCGTTGCATCCCCCTAAGAACACATGAGCTATGCTCGGTGTGAGAAACAAGGGGGATCAGATGATTGGCCTCACGATATATGGATATGGGACTTGTTTATTGGGATAGTCCCTGAGGATGTTTGGCATGGAGCTCGGGCCTTGGGAAGGTGTCCTACGTATCCTGGTTATGGCGGGGATCGGAGTCCTTCGTAGTTTATATAATGTCAGGGCTTATACACTGAGGCTACCCTATGCCATTGTAGGGGTTTATAGGTTATATGATATGACCATTAAAACTCTCTAATCCCATATGATCCATGATCATTTTCAACAAACAAGGGATAGAAAGTAATCAATGTCGTTGCTTTAGACAAGAGACTCATATGCTCATCCCTCCATGGACGATCGATATAGTGCTTGGACCTCAGAGGTAGGTGGCCTATATATCCTAAATATGGCAGGAATTAGAGTCGTTGTAGTTATCTTTATGTCAGGTCTTACACACTAAGGTTTCCCTATTGATCGGGGCTCACACTCCGATGAAAGATAACATTGTCAAATCCTCAGATGCCCGGAGAGCCATCACATAACCTGTATTGACACAAATATAAAGTTTCATGAGAGCCATTATTCCAAAGTCCAGGGGGTGTTGAATATCTTGGAAGACACCTCTAGGATTCATCGCAAGACCTGGCTGACATGTTTGGAGGGCATCGTGAGTCTTAGCTGACTTGCCTGGAGGGTGTCACAAGAGCTTGGTTATCATGTCCAGATGATTTAATGAGACTCAAATGACATGATTTAATTTCGTTATGTGAGTCATGTGATGTGTCCAAGTGACATCGAAAGTCTTGGGTGGTGGACCCAAAGGGTTCGCAAGATTGAAGTGGCACCCGTGGGGGCACTGTATTATGTTCCCTGACATGTATGGAGGACTTCACATGTCCCATATGACATGTTAAAGGGGTGTCATGAAATCTGGGTGACGTGTATTGGTGTTGTATCATGTCTTGAGATGACACTCGTGAATTTCATGAGGGGCATCAAGAATGTATTTCTCTTAGGCCTTTTTCCTTTGATCTTCATTCTAACCATTATATTTAAATTTCCTTGGTTTCATTAAGTGTTAATTTTTCTTGAGTCTCGCATGATCTAGTAGAATTACAGAACAATCTTCACATAGCCTACCAAAGATCCTTCACATGATCTATGAATAATCAGGCGAAGTGATTTATGCCTAGTGCATGACTACTCTGGTTGTCTTTCGATGTATTACCTAATGGAAAGATTTATGGTCGTGTGATATACTACTCTGACAAGTCCATAAGAGTTGAGAGTCAAATTCTCTAGAGACTGTACATACAGAGTGCATTGTAGTAGTCAATAATCCTGCTTTCTTTGTGTTGGGGTAGGAAATTTATAGGCCTCACTGCACCGAGTACTCATCGGTTTGTGCAGCATATCTAGCACAATTCTAAGATGGAGCCAACGAAGGGCATCTCCCACATGCAGTTTTTTGAGTCTCTATCATGGAATTCTTTGGGAACATCACCTGATTTTCAACGATAACGAGTCTCTTTATTTATCAGATTATTTCTGATTATTGTAAACCTTCTTGATTATGCGGACATCTCGAAAAACTTTCATGTTGTCAGGTTGACTAGTCCAAGGGAATTTACAGGATATAAGTGCTTGTGAGAGGACACTCGCAAGACCTTAGAAGACATGTCCTGGGGTCTCACAGGATAGCATTATGGGTGCAGTTGGCACGTCCCATGCCTTTTAGTGATCGCAAGTACCTCTCGCCACCTCCCTTTTGATCAAATTTGTTTGATGTAATAAGGATAGAAGTCATGAGAGATTTCATGTGTATTGTTGAGGGTATTTATTCTATTATTTTATATGCGTTGTGTGACCAATATGGGTCGTATGGGGGTGCGCAATCATTCCATGTCCTAAGGATGAGGATGAAAAGCCAAAGGGATTCCATGAGATGAGGAAGGCATTTCACTGAGGGATTGTGGTGTCTTTTGGGTCATCAAGGGCACTTTGCATGTCATTCAGTGACTCTGGACCCCTCTCACGTCCTCCCTATTTTTATCATTTGTTTTATTTTACAAAGGTCTGGGATCATGCGAGTTGGAACGAGTAGTATCTATGATTTTTACTCTATTTTTGGATGATGTATCTCTTGACCAATGTGGGTCATATAGAGAGTGTGAAATAATTCAATGAAAATGTCTATCTTCCTGTCCTTAAAGTGCCATAGAGTTGTCTGGACACTCCTGAGGACTTCCATGTAGCAAGGATGGAAAGATAGATGGATTTTCTGAGGTTTCTTTGTGTCTTGTTGATCACTCGGGGTGCACGTTGCATGTTCTTCAGTGACCGCGAACCCCTATCACCACCTCCCCTTTATCTCACTCATTTTGTGTGGTGAAGTATAAGAGGTCATGTGAGATTTCTTAGATATCACCAAGGGATTTTATTCTTCCTAATGATGATTTAGTAGATGAGATTCATGACCATTGGTGGTATTTTCCATTGAGTGTCACCCTACTTTATTTTCGAAGGATTCTTGGTGGTTTGTTAAGAACGTTCCAATGAAAAACCATGTGGCCTAAGGGCGCTCATTCGATTGTCTGGGGGGCCTTCGCAAGGGAAAGCAGGTTTGTTGAAGGGGGCTCTCCAAGACTAACCATGAGTTATGTATCATGCATGGAGCCTTCACATTACATTGAAATGGTCACATGATTGTGAGTCTCTTAGAGGATTCATGAGTCTTAAAACATCCTCTTATTCTTTACTTTCATATGGAAAATAATGCCAATATTTAGGTATTTCTCCCTTTGTGATTTTTTCGATGCTTATTTGGCATGCATAAATAGTTAGCCCAAAAGTTCCAATAAGAGTGAACTAGGAAACAAACAATTCATAGCATTGAAACTAATACACAAGATTATATTCATAATGAAATATTTATTAGGGAGTAGTGTTGTAAGGTTCCATCCTTAAACATTACATATTCTAGTGTTTTTGAACTAGGATTAACATTTGAGGATCATATCAGTTTAGATTTTTATAGAATTAGGGAAAACTCTTACAAATTAAACCCATACATTACAAATGGACACTTATACTCAGTATCCATTTTTTCACCTAACAATGGACTTTAAAATAAAACAATGTTTTATCTTTATGAAAAATCTTCACATTTATCCACTTGATCTCATACTTATGTATATTCCCCCCTTAAATCCTATGAAAAACATTTTCAAACTTGGGTTGAGCACAAAATTCTCAGTAAGTAACATAAGATAGTAAATTGTTAGTCCAATGAAAACATGAAAACCTATTAAAAACATTCTTAAAAAACTCATGACCAAGCATAGAAAATTCACATAGGTGCCTTGGGAAATAATTACAAAATCACCCTTACATTCATCCTTTAAAATTAAATAACCTTATTGTCGACTTCCATCTCTAGAATACTCAATGAATTATAGAGTTATAATGGGGCTTACCCTTTGTGTAAGATTTATTGAGATCACCCATTTATCATGATATATAATGGGGATCAATCCTTTATATAAGCTATATCGGGCTCACCCATAAGATATAATGGGGTCAACCCTTCATATAAGCTATATAAGGCTCACCCATAAGCTATAATAGAGATCAACCATTCGTATAAGCTATATTGGGCTCACCAATGAGTTATAATGGGGTTCATCCCTTCATATGTAATTTTCAAGGACTAATTCATGAATAAATCCCTTGAAAACTCTTTTCAACCCATGTGTCAAAAAATTTTAGATATAAAATACCCTTTTCATGTAAAAATCACTCTTAAAATATAAAAACCATGTACATAATAAACAAAGAAGTTTTTTCAAAAAGAATTATGAAAACTTATAAAGGAAACATTAAGGAATTAAAGTGTCATGAAATATTGAAATTTAGTTCATGTCATATATGTTAAAAACCATTCCTTTAGGATCTTGTAAAAATAGTTGATAGAGTAACCTTAAAAGACATTTTTATAAGAAATTACTTTACATAATACCTTAAAAAGAAACATTTTTATAAAATTTGAGAGAAATTAGAAGATTCCCATTTTAAAACATTCATATACATAAGAACACATTCATAAAAATATTATTAAAGACATGGACATTAAAGATAAATGTTTATAAAATAAATCATTAAAACATTTAAAATAAGGTTTATTTAGTTAAAAAGTCCTTTACCCTGAGTCTGACTCATTACGTACAATCTTTATCTTCTTTAATAATAAACATGGATTAATTATTCACTTTCTTTATAAAAATTAAATGTTTATTATTACTTTTATAACACTTATTACCATGCTATAACAATTAGTTAATTATTTATGTTCATGTCATATGTATCGATGATTTTCGGTACTTTAGTCTAAAATGAATTTGGTATGATTTCAATAGTCAAAATGTTCATAATTCCATCATCTCCAGAAATATTTTCATAAAAGAATAATCAATTTTATAAATTTATTATACTTTTAACTACATCTATTAAATGTGGATATGAAAAATTAACTACGTTACAATCATAGAGATGGTAAGTCATATGTACACATGAGTAACATTTTCATTTTTCAATGACCATTATAGAAACAAGGTAAGTATAGAATAATCATTATGTCATTAATATCATATTATTAATTTAATATATACTTATATATATCATTCAATCATAATATAACACATGGAAAAGAAATAAGTTTCATAAATTTCATTCCAGCATAAACATAAACCATTTTTAGAAAGAATAAGAATGATAGCATTGAATCATATCCCCAGTAAAACATAAGTAACATAAAATAATGTTATCAGAGATGGAAAATAATTTTGAAAAATATTTTTAAAACATTTCTTAAGGGGGATAAGTTTTCCTCTGAAGAAATGATTTTTAAATCATAAAACATGTATCAAGCCATTTTTTTGAAAATAACCTTGAAAAATTATAAATGAATCTTTTAAACCATTTTTAAAAATCATTGAAATCCATTTTCTTGAAAATTATTAAGAGATAATTTAAAATATTTATAAAACATTTTTAGAAAACATTGTTCTGAAGGAACATAGATTTATGACCAAAGAGAGAATAACATTACATGAAGAATACAATATCATGAAAAGAAGTATATTCATGATACAACATGTCAAAGGGTGGAATATAAACCTCGTAAAAGAATATAGGTGCATTACATAACATGTGTCTCAAAGAATGAAAATTGAAACAAAATCACCTTACCGATTTGGTAACTTCTGAATCATAAACCCCATGCCAGAAAGATCATAAAATGGATATGTAAATTCCCATAAATTTAAGTAAAAGGATCATATATCACATTAATGGGTAGTATATATACCAAAAAAATGAGTGGTTAATATCGAACAAGTCTCGCAGAAATAGAATTGAGACTAGAAATCCCTTTTATAACCCCATATTAAAAATATTTCTCTTGTTAAAAATGAAAGTATTACAAAATTGAATTTCCCTTGAATATAATATTATAAAGGTTATATTCTCATCCAAAAGAAAATAAATGGTATCCTAACTGGTCCATTAATGTTATGGATAAGAAATGCTCATCCAATAAAATTATGATAAGTGTTAGAGAAATTTTATAATATTTATAATATTATATTTACCCTTAATTACCCGATTTACCATTAACCGTGGTCATAAAAAAATTATTAAAGTTACTATTCATATTGTCCAAAAATAAAAGGGACATATTTATTAAATTTAGAAATTCTAATTCAAAATATGGAATCAATTTTATAAAATTAAAAAAACATAATTTTCTAATATGAATTATAAATTAATCTCCTTGATAGAACAAGAAAACAAGGTTTTAAAGTAAAAAAGTTTCAAATATTGAAAGGTTTTTATAACCAAATTCAACGTGAAATTAATTCCAATGACCTTAGTTGGATTAATTGATAAAATATTTATCTAATTGCACTTTATTAAAATTGAAAATTATAATTTAACACTATAAATAAATTTGATGAAAAAGTTGTTTGTAATTAAAAAGAAATATTTCTTCATTAATTATCAAAACATAAAACTTATGAGAAAAATAAAAAAACTCAACCAATGTAAATTTTGATATTATGATTTCAAAGAATAATTTTATTTTGTAACATATAATTTATAAAAAGTTTTAAAACGAGATTTAAAAAAAGTGCGCCATCAAAAGGCGGAAAAACTTCTATTTTTGATAAATACTTATTTTGTAAATAAATTAGATTCGCTCTTATATCATGTCTCTAAAACATATAAGATGAATAGAAAAAATTATGGGATGGTGCTCGGGACGGCTTGCGGCGACTCGCGGCGACGGCGATGGCGATCTGCTGCTTGGGAACCCTAAATGACGATCGACGATGACTTCCCTCCCCTTCCTGGAGGAGGAAGGGGGGTGGATGATCGGCCACAGCACCCAATACCGCGGAAACCCTTTGTACCCTTCTCAAACCCTAGCTACCTCCCTGATTTCCTGAAGATTTCTCTTGGCCCGAAGGTTCCTGACCTGCATCAGGGAGAGCCGCAATTACCGATTTCATTGTCGGAATTTCATGAAGCTTCAAGTCACCTGGACCTCACACTGGTGGCTCGGTTCAATCAGCGAAGGCCCTCTGTTGACGATTTTGATCGTTTCATTTTTGGTAAGTGGGATTTGCAGGACAGGGCTATTGTTGGTCTTCTCGATAATCGTCATCTCATGATTCGGTTCTCCTCGGAAGTTGATCTGATCCGAGCATGGTCCAGCGCCCCGCGTAGGTGCAACGGCTGTCGATTCTTCCTTCTTCGCTGGTCATTCGAGTTATGCATGAATCGTGATCCATCGACTGTTGCGACTTGGGTTAGTCTCCCTCAGCTTCCACTTCCCTTCCAAAATCCTGCGATTTTGTGCATGATTGGTAATATGGTAGGAAGATACTTATGTTCCGATGTTCGGACGTCCACTATCAGTCATCCTGTCAATCCACGCATATGCGTGGAGGTTGATGTTGCAAGGCCACCAGTTAACTGGATATGGCTTGCGGTAGGGGAAGAATTTAGATGGAGACAGTCTGTGGTATTCGAGTCTTGGGTTGAATACTGCAATTCTTGCTGCCATTTGGGGCATGCGTCCTTGCGGTGTCATGGTGAGGCTATAATTCGAGGAAGTGTCAAGTCGAGGGAAAGAGTTGGAAAGTCTCAAGGGCCGAGGTTGCTTCCTGCTGAGGGTGTGCCTTCTGGAGCTGCTGGTGGTATGGAGGGCCGGAATGCTGTGCCTTTGAAGAAGGCAGAGGCATCTGCAAATCCTGCTGTGTCTGCTGTTTTCAGAAGGATGCGCCAAGATCTGATGTTGGACAAGGTGGCTTTGTCAGTTAATGCAGGGAACTCTGTTAATAGGGAGAAATTGGTTTGCTCAGCGACTGAAGATGCAGTCCTGCAGGACTTGCAGTGTGATCTGGGTGCAATGGTATCTGATGGGATGAATGTGAACTTGTGCAAGGGAGCTGGTAAGGTGGATGGAAGTGGGTCGGATGCTGCTGTCCGTCGGAGTGGTTCCTTGGGGGTGTTAGATGATGCGAATGGGGAGCAAGGGATAGCTATGAAGGATGGGGGTGTGAACATCACAAATGGTGCTGGTGGCTGTCTCCAATACATGGTGCAACAGAATTCGGAGGACGGCTGTCCGGTGGTTGAAAGGCAGATTGGGCCTTCGATGCAGAAGGGTGGCAGTGAAGCTGAAGACCTGCAACAGGGGGCTTTGATCTGTTATGAGCCGGCGGAACAGCCGAGGTGTCTCGCTCAGAAGGGTTGTGGCGAAGAGGACCTTTTTCAGAATGTGGTCATCAATGGGAAGTGGGGGGATTGTTGTGAGAGTGAAGAGGAGCATGGTGGCATGATCAAGCCCTCTTTCAGTGAGGTGGTTCAAGGTAGGAGGATGAAGATAAGGGAGCCTCAGGAGGCTGTGACCGCTCCTCCGCGTCGCAAGCCAAGAAAGGATTACTCATACCTGCCAAAGCCGGTGAACACTAGGTCTTCCGGTGGCAATACTGAGCTTTTAGACTTGGAACGGATGAATCTGCGGAGGAAATACGCTAAGATCCTGAAGCATCATGACAGCTCTGAATGGGAGACGGCGACTGTGGATGAAGTTGGATATCAGGGGTGTGAGGATGGGGATGTTTTTGATGTCATGTAATATTCTCTTTTTCTGTGATGATTGCTACTGTCTTTTTCTTTTATTCTAATAAACGGTCAAGGGATTATCCCTTGGCTGAACCTACCCTGGGTAATAGAAAAAATTATATTGGGTTTATTATATATATTTCATTAATAGAATCAAACAAGAGTGATTTTATTATTTTATAAGCACACTTGTTCAAATTTAAATAGTTTTTTAGAAAATGATTTTCTTTTTATATTAAAAGGGTTTTACATTGATTTATAATTAATTGGTAAAAAATTATACATACATGTGTAAAATATATTTTAAAATTTTAGTTAATCATGTCCATACCCGCTATTCAAACACTTAGGTTATAATGGTAATATTTAAATAATAATATTTAGTTGTTCATTTAAGATCGATGTGGTGTGTTATGTATGCCTTCAGACATAGTGTTTGTTTTAAAAAAAATAGGATGTCAAACTCTCCCCCCCGGAAATTATGTTCACAGAATTTTTGAATTCAGGCTTAGTAACTAAGTTTTGACTTTTCAAAATACCTTTATTAGAATCCCAAATTGGAAAAAAGATTAATAAAATATCTACTTTAAAAGAAATTAAGGGAAGAATGAAGGTCACATGTGATAAAACAAACTAGGTTTTCATGTAGGAAAACAAGGAAATAAAAGATAAAGATAACTCTAAAAGACTAATAGAGAGTAATAGAGAACATGATCATGGGAATTTTAGCGATCACAAAACAATAAATATGTGATGGGTCAAAAGACCATCGATAAAAATAAATTGATAATTTTTTTGTTTGTAGAACCATTTCATAGAGTTTGGGAATTATTTTACTACCTAGATTAAGAACATAAGGAAACATACTTACTTGAAAAGTATAGTTTCATCCTTTAATCATTTTCTACCACAAACTCATCATTTTCTATGAATGATGAGTATTCAAGATGAATTTTTCACACCTGAAGCACTAGAATCAACTTCTAGAGAATCAAATAATCCAAAAAAAAATATTAACTGTCTATTTATCCTATATTTTGACATTAACTAAAACCAAAATGGTTAGTACAAGATAAAATAATTCCCATAAAAGAATAAACCTTATATGAATAAAAACTTCTTCAATCTCCAAAATTCAATAGTAATGCCCAAAGATCAACATAAACCTTTCAACAAATAAATGTCCTTAAAATTATTCAAAATAATCCAAACTAATATTGAAACACAAAATTCAGAAAAATTTGATATCATAGTCTTTCAAGATAAGTTTTAACATTTATCTCCAAATAACATCAATCACTCTTCATATCATATACCAAAAATGTAATTTCCTAAATCACATAATATCTATTATTTGCTAATTATTTATAGAATGAATATAAAATAATATTTTCTTCTAGAAGATAATTAGACCTTTATTTCTCTAATAAAGTCTCACAATATTCTCTTTACCTTAATCATATAAAGTTTCCAAAATAATGAACATCTTCCAAAATAACATTAATCACTTAATCAGTAAATCATTTTCCCAATCCCAAGGTTACATATTCGAAAAAATATATATTTTAAAAATTAACTAATTATTATTCCATAAACTCATTTAACAAAAAAGAAAAATTTATACTTACCCGAGACTTCATGTAGGCTAGTGGTAGGTGATGCACCCTTATCACCCTTCTGTTGTGGTTTTAATTGTCACGACCTTTTCAGACGCGACGTGTTGTCACCCATTCTATAGACTACCCTTTTTATTATAAAATTCTGGAAAGGTGAGAAACATCCTGAAAATAAGCTTAGTATGTTTTAACCTCAAATATTTTCCCACACCTTTCAATTTGTATCCCAAAAGGTAATAACCCATAATTACTTCAAAAATGAATGTCTTTAAAAAAACTGGTATTCACCTTAAAATTTCATAACATAAAGCTTCAAATCGGGTTTCTAAGAAATTTAAATTAAGATCAACTTGATAATTAAAAACCCATGATGATAACTATAACTCATAAGAAAACAGCCTAATCTCTAATGTTGTCTAAACTATGCTATGATACCAACTATAAGTACTTAGCTTTAAAAATTACATATTATAGTGTTTTTGAACTAGGATTCTCATTTGAGGATCTTTTTAGTTTATAGTTTTATATAATTTTGAAAAAATCTTAAAAATTAAACCCATACATTATAATTGGAAACTTATACTCAATATCCATTTTTTCCACCAAAAAAGTCCTTTAAAATAAAACAATGATTTCTCTTTATGAAAAATATTCACAATTATCCCCTTAATCTCATCCTTGTTTCTACTCCCCCTTAAATACTTTTAAAAACATTTTCAAACTTGGGATGAGAAAAAAATATCAATAAGGAACATAAGAAAGTATGTCGTTAGTCCAATGAAAACATAAAGAAACATTAAAAAAAATTCTTAAAAAACTAATTAGAAATAATAGAATATCGTGTAGGTTCCTTGGGACATAATTACCATATCACCCTTATATTTACCCTTACAAATGGAATAACCTTGTGATCAACTTCCATCTCCATAATACCCAATGCATTGGAGAGATATAATGGGGCTCACACTTCGTATAAGCTATATCAGGCTCAACCATTTCTTATGAGCCATAATGGAGATAAAAACTTTATATAAGCTATATCGGGATCACCTGTGAGCTATAATGGGGTTCAACCCTTATTATGAGCTATATTGGACTCACCCGTGAGATATAATGGGACTCAAACATGCTATATCGGGCTCACTTGTGAGCTATAATGGGCATAAACCCTTCATAGATAATTTCCAATTACTAATTCATGAATAAAACCCTTGAAAATTCTTTTAAAACAATGTGTGAAACACTTTCAGATATCAAAATAAGCTTTTCATTTAAAAATCAATTTTAAAATATAAAAACAACGCACATAATAATGAAAACACTATATTTGGAAATAAATACAAAAACTTATAAAGGAAACATTAAATAATTATAGCATCATGAAAGTCATAAATTTCATTCATTCCATATCTTTTAAAAAATTACTTTTGGATTTTTTAAAAATATTTGAAAGATTTACCTTAAAAGTTATTTTTAAAAGAAAATACTTTACTTAAAACCTTAAAAAGATTCATTTTTTATAACAGTTCAAATAAATTAGAAAATTAATATTTTAACACATTCATTTTCATGTGAAAACATTCATAAAAATAATTTTAACACATGGAAAATTAAATACAAACATTTAGAAAATAAATCTTTTAAACATTTATAATAAGGTTTATTTAGATAAAAAGTTCCTCACCCTAAGTCTGACTTGTCACGTACAATATTTATATTCATGAATAACAAACTTAGATTAATTATTTACTTTATTTAAAACATTTTAATTTTTATTATTCTATTTATATCACCTATTACAAGTTTATAAACATTACTTAATTATTTAAGTTCACGTTCGACATTTTGACGATATTCAGTACTTGAGTCCAAAATAAATTTGGTATGATGTCAATAGTAAAAGTGTTAAAAATTCCATCATCTCTAAAATAATATCAATGACACAATAATAAATTTTATAAATCAAATATACTTTTAAATCTATCCATTAAATATGTATATGAAAAATGAACTACATTACAATCATGGAGACAGTAAGTCATATGTACGCATGAGTAACATTTTCATTTTTTATTGATCATTATAGAAAGAAGGTAAATATTATTTTATATTTCCAAAATGAACATAATATCATTAATATAATATTAATAATATTTATAAACATATATATACCATTCAATGATAACATAACACATGGAAAATAAATGAGTTTCATAAATATCATTCCATCATAAACATAAACTATTCTTATAAAGAATAAGAATAATAGAATTTAATCATATTCCAATTAAAACATAAGTAATATCAAATAATGTTATCTTACATGGAAAATAAATTTTAAATATTTTTTTAAAACATTTCTTGAGTAAAATATCTTTTCCTCTTCGAAAAATGATATTTAAATCATAAAACTTTTATCAAAACTTTTTTCTAAAATAACATTAAACCCTTATAAATGAAGATTTTAAATCATTTTTAAACATATTTAAAATCCATTTTCTTAACAATTTTTAAAATATCATTTAAAATACTTTTAGAAATTTTTTATAAAACATTGTTTTGAAGGAACATATATTTCCAAAAGAAGAGTGAATAACGATACATAATATCATAAAAAGAAATGGATTCATAATAAAACATGTTAAATAATTGTATATAAACCTCTTAAAAGAATATAGGTTCATAAAAAAATATTTGTCTCAAAGAAAAGAAATTTAGACAAAATTACCTCACTGATTTTGTAATGTTTGAACTATAAACCCCATGCAGGAGAGGTTATCAAATGGATATGTAAATACCCATAAATTTAAGGATAAGGATCATAGATCACATTAATGGTTAGTATATAAACCAAAAAAAATAAATTTTTGGTGACTATATCATAAGTCTCACAGGAATAAAAGTGAGACTATAAATTCCTTAAATAACCCCATATCAAAAATATTTCTCAGGTTAAAAACAAAAGTATTACAAAATTAGCTTTCCTTTGAATATAATATTATACAGTTTATATTCTCGTCAAAAGCCCATAAATGGTCTCATAAACAACCCTTTAATGGTTATGGGTAAACAATACTCATCCAAAAAAATTATGACATGTGTTAGGGTAATTTTCTAATAGTTATAATATTATTTTTACCCTTAATTACTCAATTTACCTTAAATTGTGGTAAAAAATTACTAAAGTTACTATTCATATTGTCCAAAAATAAAAGGGACCTATTTACTAAATTTGGACCCTATAATTACAAATATAGAATCCATTTTTAATTATTAAAAAGACAGAATTTTCTAAAATTAATTAAAAATTAATCTCTTTGATGGAACGACAAAATAGATTTTTAAAGTAAAAAAACATTCAAAAGATTGAAATATTTTTACATCCAAATTCAATGTGAAATTAATTCCAGTTAAATTAATAGGATTAACTTATATAATATTTATCTAATTTTATTTTAATGCCATTCAAAAATATAATTTAACAATATAAATAAATGTAATGTAAAAGTTGTTTTTAATTAAAATTCAAAAAAAAATTAGTAATCATCAAAACATGAAAATAATCAAAAAAATACCAAAAAAGTCAACTAAAGTAAATTTTGATATTCTAAATTCAAAGAAGTTTATTTTTTCAATATAATATATAAAAGTTTCCAAAACTATATTTAAAACAAGAGTGTCATCAAAAAGTGACAAAATTACCTTTTCTGAAAAATAATTATTTTATTAATATAATTGGATTTATTCTAATATCATATATAGAAAAAAAATATTAGATGGATTTCAAACATTAGATTGAATATATATATATATATATATATATCAATAATATAATCCAATAGAGTTATTTTATTATTTTATAAGCACACTTGATCACATTTTTATAGTTTTTCAAAAAATTATTTCCTTTTTATTTTAAAAGGGTTTTACATTGATTATTAATTATTTGGTAAAAAATTATATATATATTTATAAACCATATTTTCATAATTCAGTTAATCATGTTAATACCTTCTATTCTAATGGTTATTCAAATAATAATGTTTAGTTGTTCGTTTAGGCTCGATGTGTCATATCATGTATGATTTCGAATGCAGTATTTATCTTCAAAAAAATCAGGATTTTATAAGTGTTGTCCCTATGGGATGTTTGGTTACACTCAGAAATTTTTTCCTAACTTTTATCTCCCTTTAAAATATGAGGAAAGATCCCATTTTGTAGATTACAATGCTCAGAATCTGGGTGCCCAGAATCCATTCTCAAATCAGTATAATTCAGAATACAAAAAGCATCCCCAACATGTCTTAGAAAGAAAAAGGTTTAATCAAACAATCCAATACTAAAAATTACCAAGCTCAACCCAGTACTAACTTTTCAAATCAATATGGGGATGAGTCTTTAAATTCTCAAGGGTATGTTTGGGTAATACTATCATTGGATTTAGGTGAAATTGGTACTCTGAACAAGGATACATATTCCATAACTCATAGTCTAGAAATTCAAATTGGCCAAATGGGTAGAGATATAGGAGGTAGAGATAAAGGGAAACTGCCCAACATAACTGAATCAAACCCAAGATAAAATTTTATTGAAGTATAAACTAGGACTTTTAATAAAATTCATGAAAATTTTAGGGAAAAATCTTGGTAATAAGAAATTTATTTCATTGATGAAACCTGAACAAAAAATATGTAAAATTTAAAATCTTTAAATTTGGACCGACCTAAGGAATTTGGGAAAAGGATAACCATTCACATGAGATAACCACTGAGAAAAGTAAAATGAATTTGGATTTTATCCCAGAGGTAAATAAGATGTTTGGTTTTGAGGATAAGGTGAATAACCAACCTATTATGATGAATTATCCCCCAACTATCTATTTTCCCCAAAGAATGAGAAAAGCAAAATGAACCCGATGACATCAAGTTTCTTCAAATGTTTAGGATATTAAATTTTAACATTCCCTTTGTGGATTATTTGAAAAAAAATCCCTTCATAATTGAAATTCCTAATGAGATTCATAGATAATAAGATGGATTAGGGTGAGAGATCAACTATAAATTTGAATGAGTAGTGTGATGCGATAATCCAAAAGAACATCCTCCGAAAATCAAAAGACCATAACAGGATTTTTGTATCTTGTAAAATCAGTCGAATTGAGGATATTTTGTTCTTGTGAGATTTAGGATATAGTATCAACTTTATTCCCTACTCCCTATTCAAAAGGTTGTTTTTTAGGGAGCTGATTACAACATCATTGTCACTGCAGGTAGCTGAAAGGACACTTGACTACCCTTATGGGAGGGTAGATGACCTATTAGTTGATGTAGGGAAACTATCTTTTCCCAATAAATTATTTATTCTACACATGGAGTGTAATAAAATGATTCCACTAATTTTATGTATTCTATTAATATCCACTTATAAAATTTTCATTGACGTCTCAAAGGCTAATCCTACCCTCCAAGCTTCTGAGGACCAAGAGGAATTTCATGTTTATAATGAGTATCTACTTGAGGTGAGATTTTAGTTGATTTATGTTGCAAATGAGGTGTTTGTAGCTAAGGTTAGAAAGTAAAATCACCATCCATTTTATGTTTTATCACTAAGACTATCAGTGAACATTTTGATTAAATTTATTTGAATTTAAGTCTACAAAATAGCTAGAAAGGATAGGGAGAATTGAGAACCAAATTAAGAGGATAATTGTTAAGGACCATGAATTAGTCCTTCCTAAACCATTTTTTCTTACAAAAAGTTTTTATCAAACTACTTAAAGTATTCAACCCTCACATGTTCCCAACCCTAAAGTTTTTTCCTGTTCTATAAAACCTAAGGGATGTAACTCTGGTCAGGGTGTTTCTTTTGTTATGAGTAAAATTTTTGGAGATGAGGATAAGTGTGGATTTGGTTCTGTTCATCTTGAAGTTGATGGTGTGTTTTTCTGGATCTGGTAAAAGTGGTCTAGAATAGTTTCTAGGAATTTTTCCAAAAATGGATAGTAGGAATGCACTTGCTTCTTTGAACATCTTGAATGATGGAATTTTTTTTCCATGAATTTGAGATATTCTTAAAAGAAAATGATTATTAAACCACTACCTCACCTAAGGAAGTTACCTCTAAAATTTATCTTATTATTGATAATGGTCCACCTAGAGAAACTTCTAATTCAATTTTATGAACTTTAGATACTTTAAGTGTGGGTGGAAATATGAGGGTTCCCTTTCAGAGTGAAGTTGGATATCTTGGATATCATGCTGATATTTTTTATGATTTACCTAATTCATTGCGTAATATTCTATATTTTGATGTCATTGATGGATTCAGGCTTAGTCATCAGGTTCTAGAATTTTTTACAAGACTTCATCAAGCTACTAAGTTACATGAGGTTTTGAGTGAACTTTCAAAAATTTCAAAAGTAAATGCCCAAGCCCCAATTTCTGATGAATCTTACCCACTGAATGACGAAAGCTAAAATCATTAGGGGATTGACTCTGGCTAGGGACTATAAAACTAGTTCTACATGGGAGGCTACACATGATTTTTCTTATTTTTATATTTATATTTCTATTTGAATATATACCCCTTTCTTATTTATCTGTCTCCCTAAATCTATAACCCAATATTTTTGTAGTTTTTGTTGGATGATTTCTCTTGTTTGATGGTTATTTGTTTCATAATGTTGGTGTTCACTAGACATGAGGTGGAAATAGTGTGCTTCATGTGAAGTGCCATTACAAGTGGTCTTATAGCTGATCAAGTGACCATATAAATAGAGTGTGGTTTGTTGTGATATTTTATTACCAGCGACAGATTCTGTTTGAACATCAATTCCCAAAGTAGCTTCAAGTGGATAAAATAGTATAATTCTTCCCTCAAGTCAAACTCTAGTAAAATTCAAATTCTATTTTAAAATATCAAATGTCTTATATTCATCTTTTCAAATTGTAGGAACTTAAAATTCTCAACTAGATGACTATTTTCAATTGTTGTGGGGGAGGTTACACATTTATTGTATAACATTGAAATAGATTCTTTTTATCTTGTAACTATTTTAATAAGTATTAATATTTTTCTAGTGCTTATACTTGTTTCATTTAACTAACTGATTTCAATTTTTTACTGAATTTTTTTCTTCCATGCTGAATTTCTATTCGTTGCTTTATAATTTCATGTTAAATTTTGACGCGACTTTGAAAATAATTCATGAACTCACCTATAGCATGAAAAGTTTTGAAAAATAATTTTATATAATTGACATTCTGATAGTTTTTAATAGATTTACCTCGTGAATAATGTGGTTTTTGTGAGTACTGTGTGGAAAATTGTGTTTTAACTTTATTATCACTCCTCAAAACAGAATCTATTCTTTGAAACATTTCATAATTTTTTAAATCAAATTTGTTAAATTATTTCTCTTACCTTGAGATTCAACAATGGGGACATTTTTGAGTATTATGTTTTGGGGATGTGTCTTAATTAATCTTAACTATCCTTAATTGCAACCCATCAAAACCCTAAAAATTCAAAATTTCTCCCATGAATGCTTCGATTTAGGTTGTTTTTGAAAAGAATAAAAAATATCAAAACTAAAAAAACAATAACAAACTGATAAAAAAACAAAACCATTGCATCCTTATTAGGTGAAAATTTTATTCTAGATTGAGGGGTTTCAAAGTGTCTTGTGTTTCTATAATTTTAGGTTTTTTAGTGTTTTTTCCCCACTGTTTTTGTAGAAATTCACTTTAGGAACTAGGAAAAGGAGTGTTATGGGAGATATCTTTGTTGAATTTTTATCTTAACTTGAGAAAACTGGAAATTTGAACTTGAACATAGAGGACACTCTATTTTTTTGAACAATCACTTTAGGGTTCTAACTCAAATGATAATCATTTCATCCCATTGAATTCGAAGTAAAATGGTAAAATGGGATTCTATAGTGAGAGATTTATTTCTTTAAATAAATAAAATCCATTTTTCAAATTTAATAAGTTCATTGAACAGTGCTCTATAAAAGAAATAAGTCTAGGAAAAATTAAAATAAAAGGGCCTTTTCAAAAAAAATCTCATGTAGTTGAGGGGAATTTTCAAACCAAAAGAAGAAGGGTAAGATTAACTTATATAATAATCATTTGAGTTGTATCAATGATGTTAAGCTTGGGCCTTTGATTTTTGGAACCTATAATAGATTGAATAATTATGGTGTCTCTTATTAAAATTTGATTTCCATTTTTTAACCTATTTAACTCCTAGAACTGGAACCCATTATGAATTGAAACAGGGAAGTTGGTAATATTCACATAGGTGACATTAATTTACAATATTTAGAAGGATTTTTCATCTCCTTTGTTTTTTTGGAGTGTTCTGGAACTTAAGAAAGTTGTCCTTTTCTTTCTTTTAGGCAATTTTTAAATAAATAAAATATGTTGAATTTCCTGAGAGTGAAATTCATTAAATGTGGGGGTATTTTATGTGGCCTTTATTTTCATGTTTTTCACATCATTTTAATAGTTAAATTGTGTTAGTAACATTGGTTTTGACATTAATTTGGTCAATTATCATTTTTGGGTTAATTTATAATCCGATTAGTAAATTAATGTTTTCATAATAATATTTTCTGTTTTATCATTTAATTTAACATTTTTTTCATTATTTTTATTATTTAATAATGTTTGTTTGATTTTTTGTCTGTTTTTATTTTTATTTTATCAATCGTTTTAATTATTTTATTTATTTCTTTGTTCTGCATTTTTATTTTTTTCACTTTAGTTTTATAATTTAAAATGATTAAACATTTTGATTATTTTATTTAAAAAAATTAATATTTATTAATATTTAATTATAATATTATTCTTTGATAATATTTTTTAATTATATTAATTAATTAATTAATTAATTGATATAATTAGATTGATTTTAATTATTTATAATAATTAATTTTATTAATTTATTTTACATAAAATGATAAAATTGGTTTTTAATTATTTTGGAAATTGTAAGTTATTAATTTATTCTTTTTTTAATTAATAATTCTTTAATTTTTTTATTTATTTTTTTCACAGTGGTGTTACAACCAGAACAAGGCATCTGTCGGTTCACCTAATATCACCAAAGTAGAGGATTTGTCAATTTTATAAAAATAGAGCATTCACTAGTAGATCCATGTGATGTTGTTTGGAAGATCCACCAATATCCTTACTTCCATAGCTAAAACTCCTCCAATATCATTACATCCATCGTTGCAACAATCCACCACCAACACCCCAATCTGACATTGCATCAATCCACCGCCATCCCTTCTGATATTATTGGCCACATAGATCCACCACCAATACCTCCCCACACATCCACTGTCAACAATCAAACGCTGCCTCCATCTTCAACTATTTGATTGCATCTAATGGTCCTCCACCTGACATCTATCAGTTTTCCTCCATGATCCACTATCATCCTCTCGCCACCTCATCTATTTTCACCCAACACCAGTATATCTGGATCTATCAGTGCCTCCCAAACCACCCATGCCAATCTACACCCCAATAAATGAACTCTAAAGCCAAAGCACCCTCTAAACCAGATATACTCAAATCTATCAAAGGAAAGCCAAACTAATCCTCGATCTAAAGAAATCTAACCCACCACACTATTGTGTACCACCACTATGGATGGAGAACACCATTAATGGAGATCCAAATTATTGATCAATCCAAGATCCATTTTTATGTGGAGCTTGAATGGTTGGTCGATTACCCCTTTGTGTCACCACCCCAATCCACATAAGTCGATCCCCATTGTTGAGAAAGATTTCCAACGGGGTATATGGATGCCGAGTCAGAGCCACCCACTAATTTTGTTGATGTTAGAGCCTCATTTTTTTCTTTAAACCACTAAGAATCTCCTAAAGCTAAGCCACTGAAGCCACTACTTCTTGTTAGAGACCTACAAGCCACAAGTTGCTGAAGATGGAAACCACCCTCCCCCCATTGAGCAGAATCTATAACAGCAGAAGAATAAAAAATTGAAAAATAGAAATGAATAAATTATTATTATTATGATATATAATAATATAAATAATAATAAATATAATTAGTATAACAATATTATTAATATATATAATTATAATTATAATTACTATCATGTATATAATATTTAATGAGTATTTATATATATTCACATATTTATACTAATAATGATTATTAATATAAATAAATATTATATATATATATGTGATATTTATTTATATTATTAATACTTTTAATTTTATTTATTTAATGTTTTTTTCTCAGAAACTAATGGAAACATTAAATAGGTGATGCATGGTACTAAACATTGAGTAGTTTTTCATTCCTTTTTAGCGAGATGGGCTATGATTACAAGAGGAGGGGGATGTACAGTGACATATATAACACATGGAAGACTTGGAGTTTTGACCTAGTGGTGATTGTGGTCATGTAGAGGAAATGCATAGAATTTTTCTTTTAATTCTACAATTCATCATTCAATAGGGATAACACAAAAATAGGAGTAGATATCAAGAACCATTGACTCTTATTGAAGTCATTCGACTTCAAGTTAGATCAAGAAGACAGTCATCAAGAGAATATTCTTTATTATTTCTCACTTTCCTCTATTTTATTATCTTGAGATGTTTTAATTGGATTTTTTTCATTCTTAGAATGTGTAGCTAAATTTCATAGGGGAATAAAATTGTTATGTTTTGAAATTCTCAATATGTTCTACTCTTAAATTCTGCAATTGTATCAGTGGATTTTAAACTCAAAGATCTCATTTCTCTACTTAATGAGAGTCATTTTCTTTTCACTATTCTATGGACTGATAGGTGATGATAGTGATCATTTTTTCAATTAATTTAACCAAAGTAATGAAAATTAAAAAATTTAACATTCTCTTATCCATTAAGATCATTTAAATTCATTGGTAACGATTGAATGATCATTTCTAGGGAAAGATAGAAGGGCTATGTTGACTCAGTGAAGTGAGAGGTTAGTGAATCATCACCATATTTCTAAGAAATAATTAAATTGTGGTTAACCAGAGTATGAACAAAAAATATCTTAATCAATTCATTACTGTCTGATCTCCCTAATCTCTACCATTGCATGTCTCTACTCGATGATTTTAATTCTCACAGAACCATTCCATTTCACCCTCATCTTCACCATTTCAATGTTCACATTTAGTTTTTTTGGTTTTTTTAGTTTTTCTTTATTCTACACAATCATTAAGATATCTATGTGTTTCCACCCTTCTTACTATGATACTAGCGTATGTTACAAATGTAAATTTTCATGAGGTTCAATGACATTAATGGTAGTTAGCTATGATTCTTAGTAAGGGTAAAAAAGGTAGATATCAACATAACATGAGCATAATGGTATGAGAACATGATAATAACATTTGAAAACCATACCCTACATATCAAAGATCATAAATTTGAGTCATGGAATAAATATTGGCAGTTAATAAGACCTAATTCATAAATAAATCAAATATCCTGAGCCATGAGAACAAAATATTGGCATAAGACATATATTCTTAGCATACACATAATCATTGAAAATCATTTCATTAGTAGTCAAGAATCATTGAAAATACTATTATCATTGATTGGGATCAATCCCCAAACCATTATAGTAGTCAAAATTCACTCCCAAGGTTGTCATAGTGGATTGAGTTCACTCCTCAAACCATCACAGTACTCATGGTTCACTCCCATGACTATCATGGTGGATGAGATTCACTCCCTAGACCATCATATTAGTCATAGTTCACTCTAATGACTATCAGTGTGGAAAATTTCCCTTATTAAACTAGGTTCACTTCCCATTCTATTCTTGTTTATCTCATGAGATTACAATCATTAACCAATTCATTGGAAGGAGATATAGGTCCCACCCATCCTCAGTTATAATGTAACCATCATTCTTGTTTATAACATAACCACTTTCAAATAATGAAAACCAAATATAAGTATTTTATAATATCATAAAACATTCATCATATCAGAACCCATGAAAAGAAATGGGTTTTATAAACAATTTTACCTATCATAACTCCTGGGAAAGGAAATACATTCATAAAAAAATTTCATCATAAACATAAACCATTCAGTGAAAGAATAATAATGGTATCACTGGATCATATACCCAGTAAAGCATAAGTAACATCAAATTATGTCATCTTAAATGGAAAATTATTTTGAGAATAAAATCAATAGGAATATTTCATGACGAAAATAACATTTCATTGATAATCAAAATTTTAAAATATTGGTGAAATAATTTACTTTTAAAATATCCTTGAAAAATTATAAATTATGATTTAAAACATTGATTGGTCATAATGGATGAAAATTACATTCATTCCATACACAATTAAAATAAAGATTACATTCACATTTTTGGTAAAATACAAATGGGCCTTATTTGAAAAATGACATAAAGATTCCTATTAAACCATTTTTTAAAAAATAAAAAAGGGTAAAATTGACATAAAACAATCATTTGGTACTACTAAAAACTTTTTTTAAATCATTTAAAAAACATTGATATGGAATAAAATGTTTTTTCAACTGAATAAAGAAATAATGTTTGCATTCCTTTAAAAACATTCTATTAGAATCATGAGTATATAAAGAGATGAAAATTAAATTAAGACATGTATTATGAATAAATAACTTAAGGATAATAAAATTAATTAATTTATGGAGAAATATATCATAATATTCCATCATCTAAAGCATAATCCTAAATAATTCTGATAAACAATGATATTGTAACATCAAACCCTTATCACTTTGGTAACTTTTGAATCATAAAACACATGAAATAATAACATTAAATGAAACTAAAAATATCATAAAAATAAATAAATTCATGATATTATAATTCAAATGGGTTTTATATACACCTTATAAAAGAATATGTGTGCACAACATAATGTATTTCCCAAAGAATACAAATTGAGACAAAAAACTCTTACCTAATGTCTCAAATTCTCTCATACACATTCAAAACTCTAGTATAATATATATAGTATCATTATAAATATATTAAAGAACCATAATTATATATATATAATACCATATATGATTTACTTTTGACCTTTTATTACTCATTTATTAACAATTCCTTATTAAAATCATGTTTCGAGTAATAGCTGCTTTGTATTTCATATATGTTTTGGTTTGGTATTTTTAGTTCTATTAATTATATCATGGTACCAAAATATCCAAAATTATAAAAATGATATAAATATCATATATATTCAGTATATATGTATTTATTTTAATCCATAAAATTTAGATATTGAAAATTACTTACACCGTCTATGGAGACGGTAGGCCGTATGTATGCATGAATATTATTTCCATTTTTTTGATGGTTGAAAAAAATTAAGGTAAATAATATATTAACTTAAAAATAATATTTTTCTATGTCATATATATAACATAAATTTATTAAAAATATCCTTATAAACTACCATAAAGATTTTAAGAGATAAAACAAATCGCATCGTTTATCGAGGCGGTAGTTCGTTGTACACACAAGCAACATTATCATATCCCCATGGAATGGTAAGTAAGAAGGTATGTGTGATATAATAATTAAAAAATTATAATTATATTACCATAAACATATATATTAATTTAATCTATTCTTATTACCATCCTAGTAAAATGGTATTGAAAAACACATCACATTGATTCACGAGGCGGTAGTCCGTTGTACAAATGAGCGAAATAATTGCATTCTGATGGGTTGGAAGGTAAGAATTTAGATGTGACAATATAATTATGATAATTATGAAAATTTAATAAATATCATATTTTATAAATCCCCAGCCTTAAAAATTACTTAATCTTGAGTTATTACAAGAATACACATTGGGGATCTTTTCAGGTTTAGAGTTTTAGAGAATTAGATCATAAATCATGCATTGCATTCCACATTTAAACAAGGTGGTAACATAAAAGACAGTATTCATTTTCTCCCATAAAGGAAACATATTTAAAATAAAATATGGATTATTTCTTAAAACTTCCTCAAAATTATCATCACATCATGTACTTTTCCCTTGACCTGTGAAACACATTTCAAAAACATGGGATGAGAAAAAAAAGATCAGTAAGGGATATTAAAATACAGAATGAAAACATTAGTCCATGTATACATAAGAATAAATGAAATCATACTTTACTCATAAAACATAATCACTTTAACATACCTCATGAAACCATAAGATTCATGAATAACTCATAGAAATCATAAGGCATAAAGGTAACTTGTGGCATTCATAACATTCTTAAGTAGGGAGTAATCCTCATGGTTAGGTTTGGAATACCCATCATAGTATATTCCCTAAATATATTTGGAGAAACATTAGAGTTTAACCCCTTCACATTACCCAATGCATTGGAGAGCTATATCAGGCTCACCCGCCTTTAGTTTATCACGGAACCACCTGTCTTCAAAAACAATGCACAAGAACCATAACATAATTGTATCGCATAAAACATGCATAAAGGAAACATAACATTTCCACATTCCAATCAAAAGATATAAAAAACACATTGATATAATCAAAAAATTATCAAAACCATTTTCAATACCAAAATAAAATAAAATTAAAACATGGTATTTATTTTTCATTAAAAAAAGTTGTGGCTTGTAGAGGAAGCTGAAACTCAAATAATGGTCACGGCGGCGGAGAAGTCGTTGTCACCGCAAACGTAAGAAAAAAACATTCGCTTTTTTTGTTTAGTAAAACTCTTCGTATAAAAATATTCCTTTTGAATAAAAGTAAAAGTCAAAGGGGTTTATACACTGTATAAAAGAAAGTTGTGTATAAAACAAAATATGCCTCAATGAAAGAAGATTGAGACGAAGTCCCTTACCTCATGTCCGACTTGACTCGATCATTCTTTAATCTCAGGAATAATAAACTAGAGTTAATTTATACTTGATTAAGAACCTTTTTCAAGTTCATTATTCCTTTTATATCACTTATTACCATGTTATGAACATTATGTAATTATTTAAGTTAATAATGGTTGTTTTGTCGATCATTGGTACTTCAGTTAAAAATAAACTTCTTATAATTACAAGTTGTTCATGTGGTAAAATATCCATTATATACAGAATTATATTCATGATTTAGATATCATATATATCATATATATCCATTATATATATGAATTTATAATATTACATAACATTTAGAGGTAAGAAATGAAATGCACTGTTCATGGAGACGGTAAGTCGTACGTACGCATGAACGCTACTTTCATTTCTATTTCATATTTAATGGAATAAAATAATAATTATATAAAGGAATATTATAATTCCAGTATGATATCATATATAATATCATTAACGCCATCCTTTATACGTCCCACATATGGCATTAACGATTCAAATCACTTTGAGGGGGCGGTAGTCCGCACTTCCTAAAATGAAGATATCGCGTTTACCCATAATGGAAACCATAAAGTTATGTCATAAATGAAAAATAAATAAGCTTAATAAAAACATAAATATAATATATATAATATATAAATATAGTTACATATTAATTTCCACCATGAAAGGTGTTAAAATAAGATTGAACAATCATCGTTTCGTGAGGCAGAAATTCACCATCCACAGAAATAGTATGTTCTTTAACCATTAGACGGAGGTGTGTGTAAGTTTAGCTCTAATAATTATCATAACAACATCCTAGTATATTGAAGACACTATTTTTTTACAAAATAAAGGAATAAAAAGAGTTTAGGGGGTTGGAGAAGCAAAATAAAACAAAAGGACATAAGAGAAGACATTACCTTTATATCGGGTAACTCTCCTTGGTCTGAACCAAAAGGGTTTCTTGAAGAGCTTTATGCCTAAGGTAAGGCTTCTAGGATGAATAGATTGATCTTTGGATATTATTTGAGTAGAGGTTGGACGATTCAAAGGGATTGAAAAGTGTGGGTAAGGGGGTAGAGGTGGGGGGCCTTTTATAAGAGGGAGGAGGGGCACTCTTGGAATGTCATGAAATGTTACATTATTATGAAATTATTTTCAGATTTTAAAGGTCCCAAAATGATATATTTTTAGTATAAGGGGATAAGGTTTCTAAATCCACCCATCCAATAGGTTTTAGACAAGTTTAAGTCTTATATTTTACCTTATCTTTTCATTTTATTTAAATCGTTTATTAATGAGGTAAACACTGCATCATCATGGTGTCATAAATAAATTTATTTATTTAATGTCTAAAATTTATAAAAAAAATACCATTATGTAGGAAATATTTTTATCTTTACAATTACTATTTATAGTCTAATATATCATTTATTTAAACAATATTAAAATTGTTTTACTTAGGTGATACATACTTTGGTTATATTTCTCTTTCTTTAAAAATAATATGATAAAAGGTCATTATCACACTAAAGTGATTCCATGGGGTCCCAAAGTTGGAAAAAGGAATTCCATGGTCGGAAATGACTCAAAAAATATCATTAAGACACATTTTGGTGTCATTTTATATTATTATGATATTATTTTATTACCCTTAACTACCCGATTACTACTTAATCGCGATAATTAAAGATAATTGTCGTCGTTACTATTCATAATGTCCAAAAACAAAAGAGTCTTAATTAAATAATTTAGAACTTATGATTACAAATATGGACTCCATTTTACCAAATTCCAAACACAAAAATTTCAGTAATTAAATTAAAAATAATTCACGTCGTCAAAACAAATAGCGTGTTTTTAAGAAACAATATCTATCAGACGATTGACAATTGTTTATGTCCAATTTAAAAGTGAAATTAATTACAATGACCACCATTGGATTAAATGGTAAAATATATTATAATTAAAATTTAAAAAAAAATAAAAAGATAATCTAACCATATAATTAAATTAGATGAAAAGGCATTTTTGAAGTAAAATGCATTATTTTTCACTATTCATTAAAAAATGAACATTGTCAGAAAAAGACCAAAAATTTATCCAAAATAAATTTCAATGTCCCAATTCTAAATAATAAGTTTATTTTGACAAATAGATCTTATAAAATTGTAAAAAGTTATATTTAAATATGGTTTTCCATCAAAATGCGGTAAAATAATCTTTTAAAAATATTAGAGTTTTCTATGACTAAGATTGGATTTATTCTCATTTTAAGCCTCTAAAACACTATCTAATTCATAAATAGACATAGATATGAAAATACATAATTCTTTACTTACTTGGGATGTTACATCCTTCCCCCTTTATAAATTTGTGTCCCCACAATTTATTTACTTATCGAATAAGTGGGGGTATTTATCCCTCATTGCATTTTCAGATTTTCATGTTGCCTCTTCAATCATGTGGTTTTTACGAAAAACCTTTACTTGATGAATCAAATTATTTTGCAACACTTGCTCCCTGTGGTCAAGAATCTGGACTGGTTGTTCCTCATAAGATAGATTCTCTTCCAGCTGAACTACCTCTGGACTCAAAACATGAGATGGGTTTGGCATGTACTTCCTTAACATTGAAACATGAAAAACATTATGTACATGAGATAAAATCATAGGTAAATCCACTCGATATGCAACTGATCCAACTCTCTCTAGAATTTCATAGGTTCCAATGAAACTTGTACTCAGCTTTCCTTTCTTAGCAAATCGCATCACACTTTTCCATGGTGAAACTTTGAAAAGACATGATCACCTACCTCAAAAGAGAGATCCTTCCTCATGTTGTCCGCATAACTTTTCTGCCTACTCTGAGCTGTTCTCATGTGTTTCTATATCAACTAAACTTTTTCTTCCAACTCTTATACCAATTATGGTCTCATCAACTTTCTTTCACCTACTTTATCCCAAAAATCTAGAGTTCGACACCGGTTCCCATATAATGCCTCAAATGGTGCCATCTGTAAACTGGAATGAAAACTATTATTATAAGAAAACTCAACCAAAGAAAGATGTTGGTCCCAACTTTCCTGATAATCCATAGAACAAGCATGTATCATATCATCCAAAGTCTGAATTATTTGTTCCAACTGCCCATCTGATTGAGGATGAAAATATGTACTAAAATTTAATTCAGTACCCAGAGACTTCTAAAGTCCTTTCCAAAAGTTAGAAGTAAACCTGGGATCACGATCAGATACAATGGAGAGGGGAAATCCATGTAACCTGACTATATCTTTAAGATACAAATGAGAAAGTTGATCTAGGGAAAAAATATCTCGTATAGCAAGGAAATGAGCAGATTTAGTCAAGCGATCAACAATAACCCAGATTGCATTATTACCTCAAGGTGTCTTCGGCAATCCCACAAAGAATTCCATGGATATATTATCCCATTTCCACTTTGGCACTAGTAAAGGCTAAATCATCCCTTTCAGTAACTACTACTCTGCTTTAACCTGTTGAAAAGTCAAACACTTCACAGTAAAATCAGCAGTATCTCTTTTCATTCCGTCCCACCAGTAATTCTCCCAAAGATCTCTATACATCTTAGTACTGCTAGGATGAACTGAAAACGGAGAACTATGAGCTTCACATAACAACTCTCTCTTCAACTGTGAATCACAAGGCACGCACAATCTCTTCCCAAATCTCAAAACACAATCATTATCAATGTTGAATTCAGGAAACTTATCCTTCTGAACCAGCTCTACCTTTTTTTGCAACTCACTGTCTTGCTTCTGTGCTTTCTTAATTCTGTATGATAGAGATGATTTCACTAATACCTGAAACAAAATAGAAGAACATCCTGCGCCATCAACTTCTATGCCAAAGTTTATCAAATCCTTAACCAAAGGATCACGTTCCAAATATAACATGGTTAATGTGGCATTACTTTTTCGACTCAAAGCATCAGCCACTATATTTGATTTTCCCGGATGGTAATGAATTATACAATCATAATCCTTGATTAATTCTATCCATCTCCTCTGTCTCATGTTAAATTCTTTCTGAGTGAATATATACTTTAAACTTTTGTGATCGGTATATATTTCAGACTTTAATCCATACAAATGATGCCTTTAAATTTTTAAAGCAAAAACAACAACAGCTAATTCCAAATTATGTGTAGGGTAATTTACCTCATTAGTTTTCAAATGACGTGAAGAATAAGAAATTACCTGATCATTCTGCATTAGGAAACAACCAAGTCCTTTTAATGAAGCATCACTGTAGAGAAAAAACTCACCATTCTTGTAAGGTAGTGCCAAAACTGGAGCATTCACCAATCTTCTTTTCAATTCATGAAAACAATCATCACATTATTTTGTCCAGATAAACTTAACACCCTTCCGAGTTAGCTTAGTAAATGGGCTGGACAACCGTGAAATTTTTTTATCAAACCTTCGGTAATAGCCTTCCAAACCAAGAAAACTATGAATCTAGATTACATTTGTGGGTCTTGTCCATTCTTCAACAACTTTTGTTTTTGCAGGATCAACAGTTATTACATCTTTGGAAACAATGTGACCAAGGAATGAAATTTGTTACAACCAAAATTCACACTTGCTGAATTTCCCATACAATTTATTTTCTTTTAAGGTTTGAAAAATAACCCTTAAATAACTTTCATGCTCCGATTTACTTTTAGAAAACACCAAAATATTATCAATGAAAACAACCACAGAGTTATCCAATAACTCATGGAAAATTATATTCATAAGGTCCATGAATACAGCAGGTACATTGGTTAACCCAAAAGGCATTACTACAAATTCATAATGGACATATCTTGTACGAAACGCGGTCTTCGGAATATCTACTTCCTTTACCTTCAACTAATGGACCCCCGATCTCAGGTCAATCTTTGAAAAATATGGAGCTCCCTGGAGCTGATTAAACAAATAATCGATATGAGGCAAAGGATATTTGTTCTTAACAGTGATGTTATTCATGGCTCTATAATCAATGCAAAGTCTCATTGAACCATCTTTCTGTTTAACAAATAAGACAGGAGCACCCCATGGTGATATGCTGGGTCTAATGAAACCTTTCTCTAATAAATCTTTCAATTGCTCCTTCAACTCTAAAATTTCAATTTGAGCCATTCGATAAGGGGGTTTTGAAATTGGCTTAGCATCAAGAACTAAGTTTACAGTAAATTCAACTTCCCGATCTAGTATTATTCTAGGCAACTCATCAGGAAAAACATCAGGATACTCATTTACCACTGGAACATCATTAATCTGAACGGTTCTATTGTTTTCAACAATATGTTCAAGGTAACATTCATTTCCATATTTTACAAGTTTCTCAGCCTCTTGACATGTTATCAACAGTAAGGTTTTATTCTTGTACACAAACTGAAAGTCTTTCTGAAAAGAAACCTCATTAGCTCTGTAGTCAATCTTATCATGATAAAAAGAAATCCAATCCATGCCCAAAATAACATAAAACTCTACTAGAGGCAAAAGAATAAGGTTTGCAGGTATATTCTTTCTACACACAAGGACAAGAAGGTTCTTATTATTTCTTTTTTGTCTCAACATTTCCTCTGGGTGTTTTTACCATAAGTTTTGGATTCATATCTTGAGATGGAATTCCTAATTTACTAGAAAACTTCTCAAAAATGAATGAATGTGAAGACCCTGAATCAAACAGGACATTGGCATAATCTGAACAAACAAACAGTGTACCTGATACTACTTTATTCGATGACCCAACATCTGCTGAAGTAGTTTCAAAGTATTTCACCACCCCTTTTTGCTTTTAGTCTGGATTCTTTTCCTCAGTTGAGTTCTTATTTAGACACTCATTTGCATAATGTCTCATTTCGTTACACATAAAACATCTTACCACTGGCTTTTCATTACCTTCTTGATCATTTTCCTTACAGTTACGAGCAATATGACTTGAATTACCACACCAGAAGCACTTTCCATACTTGGATAAACATTATCCAGGATACATTTTTACACACTTCTCACAGGATGGATATTTGGTTTTCTTACCTCCAGGCTTCTTTGATGAATTATTTACCTTTGCATGCCAATTGGACCTCTTATTATGTTGTTTGGCAAAGAACACCTTATCATCGGCAAACTTCATTTCCACCTTCTCCACACATCGAACAAGTTTTTCATAACTTTTGAACTCACGAGAAGCTAAAGTCCTTCGATACTTTGGATTTAACCTTGAGTAAAAATGGTTGATTTTACTATCAAGATCTCGTATGAAATTTGGAGCATACCTTGCCAGTCGAGTGAAATTTTCTTCATAAGCAGCCACTAAGTCATCCTCGTGCCTCAATTCTAGGAATTTTATTTCCATCCTAAGAAAAACGACTTAGGAAAATATTTCTCAAGAAACATACCTTTGAATTCATCCCAGTCGAGATCATCAATCTCATCAGCATCCCTGATATTTTTAACCATTGACCATCACTGATCTACTTCACCTCCAAACATTAAATAGCAAGACTAACCTTTTGATTGTATGAACACCCCATGACATCGAAAATCTTCTCCAGTGCTTTAATCCACCATTTAGATAGCACAGGGTTAGATGATCCTCTGAATGATGGGGGATGTTTCCTCATGAAATGTTTCACCACTGACATGTTCCTCTGCAGTTGATCTGCCTGATCTCGTGCATGGAAACCACCACCATTTATTTCTTGATTCAACTGTGCCATTACTACAACAAAATATTCAGTTCCAATTCTGACCATCTCAGGATGCTGATTTGGAAGGTAATTTCCTTCTGTATGTATTCCTAGCACTGCTTCCCTATTTCTTCTACGGAAAACCATTCTGAACAAAAATGTCTTAGATAAAGAAACATGGCAATCTTCAAATTCTATATCATTTCAATTTTACCATAATGTAAAAAATATATATTTTTTGATAATTATTTAATAGAATTCTAACTCCTAAATTTATCTAAACCAACCTCTAATACCAATTATAAGGCCCCAGCCTTAAACATTACTTAATATTGAGTTATTACAAGAATACACATTGAGGATATTTTCAAGTTTAGAGTTTTAGATAATTAGATCATAAATTATCCATTGCATTCCACATTTAAACAAGGCGGTTACATAAAAGACAGTATTCATTTTCTCCCATCAAGGAAACATATTTAAAATAAAACATGGATTATTTCTTTACACTTCCTCGACACTATCATCACATCATATACTTTTCCCTTGACCTGTGAAAAACATTTCAAAAACTTTGGATGAGTATAAAAAGCTCAGTAAGGGATATAAAAATACGGAATGAATACATTATTCCATCTATACATAAGAATCAATGAAATCATACTTTACTCATAAAACATAAGCACTTTAACATACCTCATGAAATCATAATATTCATGAATAACTCATATAAATCATAATACATAAAGGTAACTTGTGGCATTCATAACATTCTTACATGGGGAGTAACCCTCATGGTTACGTTTGGAATACTCATCACAGTATATTCCCAAAATCTCTTCGTAAAAACCTTAGCATTTAACCCCTTCGTGTTACCCAATGCATTAGAAAGTTATATCAGGCTCACCCACCCTTATTTTATCAAGGAACCACCTACTTTCATAAACAATTCCCAGGAACCATAATATAATCGTATCACATAAAACATGCATAAAGGAAACATAACATTTCCACATTTCAATAACAAGATATCAAAAACACATTGATATAATCAAAACATTATCAAAACCATTTTTAATACCAAAATAAAAGAAAATTAAAACATGGTATTTATTTTTCATTAAAAAAAGTTATGGCTTGTAGAGGAAGCCGAAACTCAAATAATGGTCACGGCAGCGGAGAAGTCATTGTCGCCGCATACATAAGACAAAAACATTACCTTTTGTCATTTAGTAAAACTCTTTGTATAAAAAGATTATTTTTGAATAAAAGTAAAATTCAAAGGGGTTTATACACCGTATAAAATAAAGTTGTGTATAAAACAAAATATTCCTTAATGAAAGGAGATTGAGATGAAGTCCCTTACCTCGTGTCCGACTTGACTCGATCGTTCTTTAATCTCCTGAATAATAAAAAAGAGTTAATTTATACTTTCTTAAGAACCTTTTTCATGTTCATTATTCCTTTTATATCACGTATTACCATTTTATGAACATTATTTAATTATTTAAGTTAATAACTGTCATTTTGTCGATTATTGGTACTTGAGTCAAAAATAAACTTCTTATAATTACAAGTTGTTCATGTGGTTGTATGACCCCATTCGCCATTTATTTTACATTATTTCACTCTTTTAATAAATAGTCAGGAGCTTTGCTTCTGACTATACCTCTTTAAAAAAATTCATTTATAATATTAATTAATATTTAGAGGTAAGAAATGAAATGCACCGTTCATGGAGACGGTAAGCCGTACGTACACATGAACGCTACTTTCATTTCTATTTTGTATTTAATGGAATGAAATCATAATGATATAAAGGTATATTATAATTCCAGTATAATATCATATATAATATCATTAACTCTATCCTTTATATGTCCCACATATGTCATTAACGATTCAAATCACTTTGAGGGGGCGGTAGTCCGCACTTCCTAAAATGAAGATATCGCATTTACCAATAATAGAAACCATAAAGGTATGCCATAAATGAAAAATACAGAAGCTTAAGGAAAACATAAACATAATATATATCATATATATATATATAGTGACATCTTAATGGCCACCATGAAAGGTGTTAAAAGAACATTGAACAATCATCGTTTCGTGAGGCGGAAATTGGCCATCCACAGAAACAATATATTCTTTAACCATTAGACGGAGGTGTGTATAAGTGTAGCTCGAATCTTTCTCATAAAAACATACTAGTATATTGAAGATACTGTTTTTGTAACAAAATAAAGTAATAAAAAGAGTTTAGGGGGTTTGAGAAGAAAAATAAAACAAAAGGACATAAGAGAAGACATTACCTTTAAATCGGGTAACTCCCCTTGGTTTGAATCAAAAAGGTTTCTTGAAGAGCTTTCTGCCTAAGGTAAGGCTTCTAGGATGAAGAGAGGTATCTTAGGAGATTATTTGAGTAGATTTTGGATGATCTAAAGGGCTTGATATGTGTGGGTAAGGGGGTAGAGGTGGGGGCTTTTATAAGAGGGAGGAGGGGCACTCTTGGAATGTCATGAAATGTTACTTTATTATGAAATGCTTTTCGGATTTTAAAGGTCCCACAATGATATATTTCTTGGATAAGGTGATAATGATTATAATTCCACCCATAAAATAGTTTTTAGAATAGTTTAAGTCTTAGAGTTTACCTTATCTTTTCATTTTATTTAAATCGTTCATTAATGAGGTAATCACTGCATCATCATGGTGTCATAAATAAATTTATTTATTTAATGTCTAAAAATTATAAAAAAAATACCATGATGTAGGAAATCTTTTTATCTTTCCAATTACTATTTATATTCTAATATATAACTTATTCAAACAAAATTAATATTGTTTTACTTAGGTGATACATACTTTGGATATATTTCTCTTTCTTTAAAAATAATATGATAAAAGGTCACAATCACACTAAAGTGATTCCATGGGGTCCCAAAGTTGGAAAAAGGCAGCCCATGGTCGTAAATGACTCAAAAAATATCATTAAGACACATGTTGGTGTCATTTTATATTATTATGATATTATTTTATTACCCTTAACTACCCAATTACTACTTAATCACGATAATTAAAGATAATTGTCGTCATTACTATTCATAATGTCCAAAAACAAAAGACTCTTAATTACATAATTTGTACCTTTTGATTCCAAATATGGACTCTATTCTACCAAATTACAAACACAAAAATTTCAGTAATTAAATTAAAAATAATTCTCGTTGTCAAAACAAATAGCGTGTTTTTAAGAAACAATATCTATCAAAAGATTGACAATTGTTTATGTCCAATTTCAATGTGAAATTAATTCCAATGACCACCATTGTATTAAATAGTAAAAATATATTTTAATTAAACTTTAAAACCAATTAAAAAGATAATCTGACCATATAATTAAATTAGATGAAAAAGCTGTTTTGATGTAAAATGCAGTATTTTTCACTATTCATTAAAAAATGAACATTGTCAGAAAAGTACCAAAAATTTATCCAAAATAAATTTCAATGTCCCAATTCTAAAGAATAATTTATTTTGAAAAATATATATTATAAAATTGTCAAAAGTTAGATTTAAAAATGGTTTTCCATCATCAAAATTCGGTAAAACAATCTTTTAAAAATATTAGAGTATTCTATGCTTAAGATTGGATTTATTCTCATTTTAATCCTCTAAAAAACTATGTAATTCATAAATAGACATAGATCTGAAAATTCATAATTCTTTAATTACTTGGTATATTACATATATAAACATTAAATATATCACTTTCTCCATCCATAAGATATGGTGGTGGAAGAAAAATCACATCGGTTCGTGAGGTGGTAGTCCTCCAAACACATGATTGACGGTTTCATTTCTCGTTTAATGGAAGTGAAGATGGATACTGGTTATTCCATTAACATAATAACAACTAAGTATATGGGGGTACTTTTTTTATATTATAATTATTTAATAAAATTTTAAGGATGTGGAAAAAGAAATAAAATAAAAAGGCAGGTTTATAAATTTTACCTTTTCTTCAAAGAGCCTCTTTAGGTTTATACCTAAAGTATTCATAGGAGGGATACTTAATAAAATTAAGGCCTAAATAATTTTTTCAGTCAATTGAGTAATATATTTTTTTATGGATTTTATGAATCAAATGGTTTTGTCAGTGTGAAGAGGATAACATAGGGGTGGCCTTTTATAAGGGGGTGAGAGGACATATTTGGAATTTTTGAAAAGAATAAAGTGTACCCAAGTTTTACTCATTAAAAAATGCATACCAATAATTTATTTTAAATAAATAGATGTTTTAAGGTCCTAATATATAAATAAAATGGGTTTTATCATGTTTATAGGTCATTTTACACCTTGTTTTTTTAGTTTAACACCTTAGTAAACCCATTTTAACCTTAATCACGGTAATTAATTTTTAAAAATTTTACTATTCATTTTGACCAAAAATTAAGTTTAAATTATTATATAGAATTAATTATGAATATTTCAAATATTTAATTCATTTTTTCAAATTCTGATCATAGAAGTGGAAAATTTTTATTTATAATTAAACCGGTAGATGCGATGAAAAAATAGTTTTCCAAAGAGAAAGTTTTCATATGTATAGAAAGTTTTAATATCAAAATTCAATATGAAATTTATTGAAATGACAAAAATTGGATTTATAGATATATAATTGAACTAATTTTACTTTTAAACCCTTATGAAAATAAAATTTAGCTTGTAAATTATTTAAACGAAAAAACAGTTTTTAATAAAATTTAGTATTTTTACTATTTGTCAGAAAATTATTATTTTCATAAAATTTAAAAAAATCACTCAAAGATAATTTTTATATTTATATATCAAAAATTTAGTTTATTTTTTAAAATAAATTTTCTAAAAGTGGATAAATTAGTTTTAATATGACTGTGCAGAGAGCAACGAAATTTGTTTTTAGAAAAATAAATTTTTTAAACATGAAATTGGATATATTCTTCTCTAATGATTAAAAAAAATATTAGATGAATGATAAAACATTTTTTTTAAATATACAATATATAAATTTCATTATAATAATCTATCAATAGTTATTAATTTAATTTATTATGATAAAAATACTTCATGTTCATAAAAAATAGTTTTTCAAAAAATATTTATTACCTTCAATTGAATTATAATTTTAATTATTAATCAACTAAGAAAAAATGAATTTAATTTATTAATTTTTAAACCAAGTAATTTTTATAATTTAGTTATTATTATTCATACTTACCAAATTAATGGCTAGGTTATAAGAGCCAGGTGTAAATAATAATATTAATAGTATATTACAGTTCACTAAAACTCATTGTTGAGTATAGTGAAGGCCATCGAAGAAATTGACTTTATTTGAAAAAAATATATTTCACAAACTCTTAGGATGATATATGTGACATGATCAGAATAATTAAAGAAAATACTTAAAAAATATATAAAATCAAACACAATACACATTTCATCTCGATGAAGGAATATCTCTGAGCATTTCATGATGGTTTCCCCAACTTGTATCTCAAACACCCCAAGGACACAGACACATCACATGGGCCATTTCCAATAACCACCATCTATCCTCATTTCTGAGACCATAATTAATCATATCTGTATTAGATAGTTTCAAAAAAATTATGATCATGAGCATAACCTCATAGGAACTTTTTCCCAATCATTAGGGGTCCCATGCTCACACCTCTATAATGATGAGTAACATACCTTAGGGTGTCACAAGGAATCAATTATCCTCAATCCCTTAGGCTAAAACCCACAATATTACTTAGATATTTATCTCTATTGGTTCAACGTCTTATTACAAGGAGGGGAGGCCCTATAAAATCCTATGTGTCTAGGAATGGTTGATTCTGGGGTGACTCAAGAAAATAAAGGGAATACACTCCCTAGATCCATTGGTCAATTTACAAGGTATAAAATATCACATGTCTCCTCAATCGATCCATCTCTAATGAATCCACCTAGTCCTAGGGTTTTCCTATGCATCAATCAAGGGGATCCAACAGTCTCCCTCAGGATTTCCAACATCCATGCTCAGGGATATACACCCACATAACACCTCATTTCACCATTCAAATATCAATAATCATGGTTATTCATGATAGTCTTCTGGTATTTCCATTTGAATCCCATCACCTGGGAGTTCAAAATGGTATCATTGTATCAAAGGAAACCTTATCATCTCGAGAATTCATGTACGCATGAAATAACTTATCTCTAATCTTGAATCCTGAGTACCGCCTCAAAAAATCCCCTCCTATTTTAATCTCATCTATATATGAAGATGAGTTAGTAATATACCACTAAAAATCTTTGAGCCTGGATCCTTGACATCTCGGGCATTCCTGGGTCTCTACCATATCAACATGTGATTATTAGGAGTCTCGATAAATATTAGTAGTTCTAGGACCAATAGTTGATTCCCAATCATCCTAATAAATCAAATTTCATGATTACATAATAAAATAAAACATATAAAAGAATATAAAAACACGCACACCCATCATATTGTCCATATACCCTCTTGTTTACAAGTTTTATACAGCTTTTAATTGGTGCCTTCTACTATCTCTACACATGGATACATACCAAAGATCATGATCATCTATCAAGGGTAACCCACAAGGGTACCCTATGTCATCACTATAAAGGTGGAATCCTGCATGGGATCCCCAATCACAACTGGTCTCTCAGTCAATATTTAACTCTTGGAGGACATTACATGTGATGGCATCGTTAAAGTCATCTGACAGCATCACATGCCTTTGGGTTACACCACACTAGTGAAAGTATCGAGAGATAGCTCAAGGAAAAACTCTATATTTATAGTCGCTATAGACCCATCATCTCATCTAACCTATCTCAAATCATTCTTAGGTCAATCCACCTATGAATAACACATTTAAAGGGTCCTCACCCAGATGACTAGGGTCATCCATCTCAAATCTAATCACATATCCCTCTTATTGGTGTCCATGTATCATGGTATCTTTCTATTCCATACCTAAACCATTAGTGTTTGAGGTATCCAGACTATGCACAAGGTTCTTTGTGCCCTTTTCCCTTTACTCATTCATCCTAGTAATTTTACATAGGAACAAAAATTTAAATTAAATTAACATTTTATTTGAAGTTTCCAAACTATTTAAATTAAAATATTATATTATATAACCAAGTTAACTCCCTCAGTGGTGTGACTTCACATTACACAAATACTAAAAAATTGAAATAATCTATAAAAAATGTATAAAGGACCACCTTTATCATTCAGATACTTTCTAATTTATTTTAAAGTGCTAGAAGATACTCCTAAGGCATATCCAATCTTGTCTAGTAACATCCATTCTCATCCAAGCCTGTCTCAATGACCATAACTCTAAATTGAATCCAAAACACAATAAATAACTAATTATATAATATATTATTAATTATTTTAATCCAATTCAAACTTTGAATAATTTTAGATAAATTACTAAGCAACCATAAATCATTAGTTCTTAGAGCAATGGGGTTCCAACCACCATGTCACACCCTCGAACCCTAAGAGAGACAAATCCCCAACATGCAACACCTATTAAACCATTAAAAAATTTAATTAAAAATAAATCTGAAGAAAAATTCATGAAATGATGTACCTTCACTATATCATTGTGTGGTGATATGAAGAGATGGAATGGAATGTCCTCTTCCAATGCTACATGAAGGCCCCATTTAAATCAGTATATTCCACCATTATCTGGTGAAATTATAAGTTTTTACCAAAACCAAAACAATGTTGTATTAGTGAGAAGAATAAAGACAATATATGAGAGGAGGTATATGAGTCTGTACCTTTGTTCGATGCCAAAAATGTCCAAGAATGTCGCTCCAAAAAAATTTAAAGAGGGTAGGTAAGGGAGAGTTAGGCCCCCTTCTATGCACACTAATAGGGAGAAAGAAAAAGGAGCTACCCACTTTAAACCCCAAATTTGTGGGAATGTTATTTTCCATTATCATAGGGCCACTAGCTAGCTAGTGGTTGTGGGTTATAGCCACTATGTAGCCCTGCTACCTCGGGATACCCCTAATGGCCCTTCAATTCTCCCCAATGTTAGTTTTTCCTTATTACCAATCCAAAATACATCCTTTTAGGGGTATAAACCTTCACAATTAAATTTTGAAGTGTAGTTAAAAAATTAACCCCTCCACTAATTCAAAAACTAAAATTATACTTTAAATTAAAAACATCCATTCACATGGGGTATTATATTCCCCTTCTAGAACTACATGTTCATTTATTCTAATTCCTACTCGATAATTACAAGATTCTAGATCACTTATATTTGGCCAGATTATATAATCTTTTCATTACCTTATATATTCAATTAAATTATAAATTGATTAACATCATGTTTTTCATGCTAGATTACCCACTTTACACCATCCTAGAAATCTAGGTGAGTTACCCCACTAATTCACATCATGAATCCTTCCCTTGAATTATACCAGGGTTTCACTTTCTATGTCCTATAATTATTTATATCTTTATTTCACTTCACATGGGATACGTAGTTATGCCCAATTATTATATCATGGGTTTATACACAAATGTTTCCCTTAAACTATCCAAACTATTCAATATTTATGACATTATTTCCATTCAAAATGGTTATTAAATCAGTTATAAATAATTTCAAGTCGTTTTTATCATATTCATAGTAAATAAACTTTCCATTGATATTACTCTATGTCACTACTGTATCAATTGCATGAATTTTTTTTATAATAACATGTTTAAAACATGTTTACATTGAATGGTGGAGTTTTGGATTGAATTTATCTACCCTAAACTTCATTATTTATCAATTTTTGACCCACATTTTTTTATAGTGACTTCCCATTATTGAATTTTTTGGGTATTTACTAAAAAGACACCCCTTTTCACTTATAAAATGGAAACTCTCTCCTTACTTACCATCATACTATTACCTCCACATTTCAATCCAAACACTTCCCAAACCTCTTCTATAAACACTTGGACATCTTGAATATGTTTTTTTCTTCTTAAAATACCATCCCTCGGAGTATAAATCCCCTTCACAAAGGAGATAATATAAGAACTGAAGTATAAGTTATTAAGCCTCTATTTATTTATTGTTCCATTAAGTGCTTTTATTCTTCCCAAAATATTATTTCATCATTATAAAATGACAACATCAGTATCATTATTAAACTTTTAGGATATTATAATGGTGTTATAAGAATTGACCACCCTCTCTTCTTCCATTAAGAAAAACAAAAATGTGAATTGTTGGTTGTGCAGACTATCGCCTCCACAAAGTTTTTTGTCTTCCTTTAACACCATACAAGTTTGTTCCTAATAGGGAATTTAATATATAAAAATACGATATTAATAAAATATTTTATATTCTGATACAATAAACCATATTACTTATTCTCTTTTTTCTATAGAAAATGAAATCACCCACCATGCATATGTGTGGACCATCACCTCTATATGATGGTGGATGTTTTTTTTCATTACCTAAATGCTTTACATGGATAGTCATGAGAATTATTTTAAAGGATAAAAATGATTTATATTTTATCATTAAGTTTCTAGTATAAAAAATTGGATAAAATAATAATGATATGATCAACAAGTCATTATCATAAATTGAAATGTTTAAAACAACCGTACTAAGTGGAAAATCATTAATTCAAATTATGTAATATTTTCATATTCATTACTTAATCTTATACCTAATTTATATTTATAACATATCACACTAATAAATAATAAATTATATCATTATTCCTCTGTTGTGATTATATAATAACTAAATCACCTCATAATCATTGATAATGGTGGTATATTCATGTTTGATGTCGTCTTGACCACATAATTGAACAATGCAATTAAATTTTGTCATTAATGATTATAACAACGTGATTAATTTTATAATATGATAAAAATATGTAAATAATTATTTTTTTCCTTAGTTCTATAAATTATTCAATAATATTTAAATCATTAATTAAGAAAACACCCTTAAGAGGTTGGAAATCATCAAAAATGCCAATTTTCATTTCCGTCTTCTTGGATAGAGAATAAAGTACTCATCGAAGGGAATTTAAAAATCATAAATAATTTTAATTAATATATTATATTAAATTTAATGAAATTTTAATGATAAACATTAAAAGAGGAACAAATATTAGAACTGATTGTATGAAATTGCAATAAACAGTCAAAACTATAAACACCCAATGTGGGAAAACAAAAATTAACTAATATACATGTAGATGATGATCATAAATAGAAATTATAAATAGTTATAGGTATGGATATGGTTATAAAATTAGATATTAATATATTTATGTTTTTTATACAAGAAAATAGAGCGAATCAAACTATGTAGGGAAACTATGTAAGAATTTTTTTATCTCAAATTTGAATCCCTTGAGACATGTTTATTCTAATCCTCACATCACATTGTAAATGGTTTCATTAATACCCCATTTTTATTTTGTATCATGATTAATTTATTTTTCATCATATCTGATGTTCTATTTATTGTATTACCTCTCATGAGTATTGATTCAAAAGTTACAAAGTCTATAAGGGGTTCCGTGACTCAAATATTTTTCTTCAATCATATTCACTCAAATTTGACTACAATAATTAAATATTGGTATATTTTAAACTATGAATATGTTATGTTATATATAAAACTTCTTTTATAGGGAAATAGTAATTCATACCGAAGTATTCTTCCTTGATGATTCTATTGTTTCATTAAAATTCATTTTTATTAAGAATAATTCTGAATTATTTTAACAGGTTTTTCTTCAGTTTCCATATTTTTACTTACCACCAATGTTCTCCTTTCTCTAGTGGAAAATCAAATTCTTTTTATCGCCAATGGTCCTTTTAACCCATTTATTAATTTTAAAAAATGGTTTCTCTCTATTTTTAATGATTGGGGGATTCAACCTTGTTATTTAAAATTGGTAAAAAGGATTTTAAATCCTTTCAAAATAAAAATTTTCATTATACACTTCACATTTTCTTATGAAAACCTTTATGTCTTTTTATGGTTCCATTATTAAATGCTATTTTAAAAATTAAATGCATTCAATGTATTTTCACTGATCCTTTTTAAACCTTTATCGCTTTTCAAAGATATTTCATTTTAACGCTTTATAATATAGTTTGCAAAATTTATTCTCCCTACCTTATAAAAAATGTGTTTTTAATGTAATTTACACATATACGTTTATAATAATTCTTAAAATTATTTTGTAAAAAAAAATATTTTCAATTCTATTTTTCCTCAAGTTTTATCTCTCATGAAATGATGTGTTGAGCATCCTATATATTTTATTTTGTTTTGAATCTTTTCGGAAAATGAGATTTTGATATCCTATAATCTTTTATGTTTATGTTATGTTATGTTTTTGGAATGTTTAAGAAACCCCTTCTTTTTCTATGGGCTATTAATGATATTATGATGACTAATTTTAAGTGGAATTTATATGTATGGATGGGGATGGGTGGGATCATATATCTCCATAAATTTATTTGTTAAATCTTATATCATATGTGATAGTAAGGTATGGTAATAATGAGTTTTTTCACACACACCTGGGCATTATGGATGTGCTCACATTTTAGGAATATACATAATGAGTGTGTTTATAAAGGTGTGGTCATAATGGGTTTGTTCATATAGGATTTAATATGATTATGGTTTTTCCACATTCCCATGTTTTGTATAAAATTATGCCAAATTTTTAAGACACATTTCATCTCCATGAAATTCCATGTTTTCATGATTATGCCTTATTTCTGATTTATTCAATAATTTTATTCCATGATCTTATGTTTTATGACTATTGAGATGTGTTTTTATCTAGTTCATATGTTTTATTATTTCTTAACAATATTCTATGATCATATATTTCTCTAACATGTTTTATTATTATCATCTAATGTCTTATGATATTTTATTATGATATTTATGTCTCTCATAGGTAATCATTTGTGCTATGATAAGTTTGTTTCTTACTAAGTGTTTGAGATCAAACCATTTTATACTTCCAATCCCAAAGTTTAAAAGATGATTAAGTCTTGAAATATATATTGAAAATGTTCTAGATGAGAAAAATTACAAAGAAATGCTTGCAAGTGTTACAATATAATATGTTTATGTTTCTAATCTACAAGACACTAAACCTTTCAGTCTTTGGGTTGTACACCTTTTTTTAGATGTATTATTTATATCATGAGATTAATGTATAATTTAAGTAAAGAATATTTTGGGTCACTATAGTTGGTATCAAATCATGGTTTAGTTACTTTTATATAATAGTTTAGTTATTTTGGAGATTATTTTACTTGCTTGTGATATTAGGGTTAGAGAACCATAGATAAAACCCTATAGTTGAGTATATATATAGGATGCCATCTTAAATTATTAGAAAACAATTGAGTGAATGGATTTCCCTATCAATAAATCCCTATGAGATATTATAAGTGGACATAGGCTCTAACATAGTTCTACCTAGGGGTAATAACTGCAAAGAGGGCGTGTTGGGTATTAACATAATTGTCACCTTGTTCACAAAAAAGAGTCCTAACTACACACCTGGTTTGAAAATCCTATGGGATATTCTTTGGTTAATCATATTCTCTTTATGAAAAACTATTATGGATTTATTTCCTACATACATCGAGGTATTAAAACGATAATCATAAGGTAACCAAACACAAAGAAACAAATATAAACATAATATTGATATAGGTTGAACAAAGTGAATAATGATACAATGTGAAAATGTAAAAGTAAAATACATTTTAATATTTAAATTCATTTTATGATTATGAAAATTCCCTCCATGTTGTTAATAGTTTGTCACAGATGTCAACCCCTTTGGTTTTAGTAATGGATGAAACATGAAGGAGTCATGGGTGTGAGGGAAAATGAGAAGATTTCCTCAACCAACAACCCATCGAAATGGAATGTAGAATGAGAAACCTTTTGATTATGAGAAACTAGTTATCATGGTATATGACTAACAATGTAAACATAGTCGAAGTCCCAAACACACCAATAAAGAGAAAGATGGAGTCTCGTGAAAGATCAAATGATGAAGATGATTAATGAATGAATGTTCAATACCCTATAAGTGAAAAATATTAGAAGAAACACCAAGTTAATTACCTCAAGGGGACTAGAAGATTCCTTACATGTATAAAATGGGGTCATCGAGCATTAAACTATTCTAGAAAATGAATAGATCAGTTATCCTAATCGAAGTGGAATGTGTGCATCCAAAGGCACCGCTAATGGTCTGATTCCATAAGTTTGGAAATCATGGACATTAGTCAAGTTAGTGTCAAAAAACCAAGGAGGATAAGAATGATAATCTTGAATAACCACCACAACCAAGTGAACAACATGTAGCGTTTTGAATGACTTATGATGAAGTGAATTGTGATAACTAAATCCTCCAATCTATAATTGAGAAAATGGTATCTGTATTCTATACACTCTATGGTTCCTAGAATGTTTTCTATGTATACCACCATGATGTTTTTTTATTAAATAAAAAAAAGTTATATGATGATTGTATTTTTAAATTTAGGTTTATGAGAATATAAATCATAGTATGGGTTCTTTGGTTGGATTTGAAATTATTGAATAAATATTTCAATATACACTCCATATTTATCGACCAGGGTTAGATTACCCACAATATTGTAAGTGTTGGTGTCCTGAGAACCAACTGTTTTGTACTTTGATTACATGAATGTTCACTTATTATATATTGTTCATTTTTCTGCATGACTATAATATAATAATGTCCTGAAATATTTGTTGCATTAATAAGGTCATGGCAGATCCTCTCTATGATGAGAACCTTGAAATGCTATAACAATATTCTTAAATAATTTTCTGCGGTTGGATGACATACTATGATAGGACACATAGTATACATACTGTCATGTGCGAGTACTCGTAAGAGGACGAGAATCTCTCTAATGGAGTTCACACTTGGTAATCTCCAAGATGGGAGATTATGAGAACGGACCCACCAATAGAAATTTTGCATGTCTTGGTGTTATCAAACATTGTTATCTACAAGCGTGTGTAATGTTCCTTAGACTAAAAGATTATCATTAACTCATGTCATAACTCGCGCACTTAGATTTACTGACGAAAATCGCCAAGCAGACAGTTGGCGGGAAGTAGGGTACGTTGGGTGCGTCACGAGTGACATGTTGTTAATGGATAAGTCAAGGAATGATTTGTCCCTTCCATTTATGGAAGTTGATATCTCGGCCCTTTGATTGAAATAGAACTGTCACATGAAATTCCATGGCCATGGTGTAAATGACGAGTTTATTTCAGGTAGTCAAAGAACGACGGATCAAGCATATAGGTTTATGACACTACCAAGAAACCTGCTTGATGAGATATTGATACAAAGGGATTAAATTACACAGTAAGCATTCGTATGTGGTGATACATCAATGCGGTGTCAGCTTCTTTCTCTTGGGTTCCTTGATCCGTTGATAGACAGTAATCTTGGGCTTTAGGCAAGCCCACCTAATGCCAACGAGAAAGAGGCCTAGAGGGTCACACACTAAGTGTATTCAAGTATCACAGGTAGAATAAAGATTATTCTCGTACGTGGTTTAATAATTATTCAAGGAAGACGAAATTGTTTTAATGTTGGAGGAAGAATAAAATAAAACAAGTACACGCCATGTATCAATGATTACACGCTGTGTAGTTTTATTTTGGAAACAAGTACATGCCATGTATTATTAAATGCACACGCCGTGTAGTTTTTATTTTGTAAAGGAAATGAATAAATGAAAACAAGATATACACGTTGTGCACATTGAATGTACACTTCGTGTAGTTTTCAATGAAAAACAAGTACACGCCATGTATTTATTAATACATGTCGTGTAGTTTTTCCAGTCGGTATTTTGAGGAAATATCATTTTATTAAAAGATATTTATTATAATCAGCGTGAGCTCATGTCAAGGAATTAATTATTCGACATGGGGGTTTTCAATAAGAGTTAATGAAATAAGTGAAATGCGTAACGCGTTTATTTATTATCATAACTCTACAACCTCAAACTCGATTATAAATATCCTCACAACCCCAACACTTTTCCTACACAAGAGAATCGTTGTGCAGAACAACTATAGGGAATTCTTTCAAGGCCAAAAGAACATCTTCCTCCAAGAACGCTCTCAATACTGAGAGAGATCCTCTTCCATCGAATCATGACTATAAGGCCCCAGCCTTAAACCTTACTTAATCTTGAGTTATTACAAGATTACACATTGAGGATCTTTTCATGTTTAGAGTTTTAGAGAATTAGATCATAAAACTTTCATTACATTCCACATTTAAACAAAGTTGTTACATAAAAGATAGTATTCATTTTTCCCATCAACGGAAACATATTTAAAATAAAACATGGATTCTTTCTTGACACTTCCTTTACACTATCATCATATCATGTACCCTTCCCTTGACCTGTGAAAAACATTTCAAAAACTTGGGATGAGCATAAAAAGATCATTAAGGGATATAAAAATATGGAAAGGAAACATGAGTACATGTATACATAAGAATGAAATCATAATTTACCCATAAAACGTAAGAACTTTAACATACCTCATAAAATCATGAATAAATCATAGAAATCATAAGACATATAGGTAACTTGAGGAATTCATAACATTCTTACGTAGGGAGTAACCCTCTTGGTTACGTTTGGAATACCCATCACAGTATATTCCCTAAATCTCTTCAGAGAAACCATAATGTTTAACCACTTTGCGTTACCCAATTCATTGGAGAGCTATATCGGGCTCACCCGCCCTTAGTTTATCATGGAACCACCCGTCTTCAAAATAATGCCCAAGAACCATAACATAATCGTATCACATAAAACATGCATAAAGGAAACATAACATTTCCACTTTTCAATCACAAGATATCAATACAACACATTGATATAAAAACATTATGAAAACCATTTTCAATACCAAAACAAAATAAAATTAAAACATGGTATTTATTTTTCTTTTAAAAAAAGGTATGTCTTGTAGAGGAAGCCGAAACTCAAATAATGGTCACGGCGGCGGAGAAGTCGTTGTCGCCGCATACGTACAACAAAAACATTCCCTTTTGTCATTTAGTAAAACACTTTGTATAAAAAATATTCCTTTCGGATAAGCATAAAAGTCATAGGGGTTTATACACCGTATAAACGAAGGTTGTGTATAAAACAAAATATGCCTCAATGAAAGGATATTGAGACTAAGTCCCATACAAAGACGGTATCCATGGATTAAGGATAAATCAACTACATAATTATGTGTGACAAACTAATACACCAAATATAAGTGGATATTAAGTGTAAAACAATAAAAGGTTATTCACAAATATTCATAGAATGACATATTCAAGGAGTACAAGCTTATCCCAAAGAATCAAAATTGGGTTAAGAAGTTCCCTTGCAAAAATTTGACAGCCTAACGGCGTCACTACAAAATTCAGAAAATGAGTTGATGAGAGATAAAAAGGGTATCTCATCACTTGGGCATAAAATTTAAATCACTAAGGATACAGAAGAACATATCCCAACATAATTTTATGTGAATTAAAAGATATAACAAAAGAAGTCTTTTAAAAAGAGGAGGGTGAAAGGTTCCCTTACCGACTTGGGTAACTTTCGAAACATACACCCCATTGAAGAAGGGTCATACAATGAATATGTAAATACCCATAAATAAAATTATATTAAAAAAAGAGTATAATAATGGGAAGTAAATACACCACTTAAAGGAAATGGTGCCAAATGTAGCATAAATCTCATGGGACTAAAAGTGAGATGAAAAATCCCTTATGAAAACTCGGCAGCCTAACAGCGCCACTTAAAACTTCCAAAAATGGATTGATGAGATCAAATAGGGTCTATAATCATATAAGAATAAAATGTACAGAAATAGGAATATAAAATAACATCCCCCAACATAACAAAGATGAGCTTAAAATAAGTTACATAAAGGTGAGTACTTAAAAATAAAGAGAGAGGTTAGATCTCTTACGAAAATTCGGCAGCCTAACAGCGCAACTCAAAACTTCCAAAATGGATTGATGAGAGAGAATAGGGTCTCTCATAATATGAACATAAAAATTATAGTAAGATTAATATAAAATAACATCCCAATCACAAGAAATATGAGCTTAAAAGGATTGACATAAAAGAGTGTACTTAAAAAGAAAGAGAGGAGTAGGATCCCTTACCTCGGGTCCGACTTGACTCGATCGTTCTTTAACGTCCTGAATAATAAACTTGAGTTAATTTACACTTTATTAAGAACCTTTTTCAAGTTCATTATTCCTTTTATATCACTTATTTCCATGTTATAAACATTATGTAATCATTTAAGTTAATAATGTTTGTTTTGTCGATATTTGGTTCTTAAGTCAAAAGTGGACTTCTTACAATTACATGTTGTTCGTGTGGTCAAAGGTTCATTATATCCAGAATGATATTCATGATTTGGATATCATATATATCATATATATCCAGATTATAAATGTATTTATAATATTACATAATCATTTAGAGGTAAGAAATGAAATGCACCGTTCATGGAGACGGTAAGCCGTACGTACGCATGAACGCTACTTTCATTTCTATGTCATATTAATGGAATTAAAACCAAATGAGAGGTATGTATTTTTTAATTTCATAATTATATTAATCATTTATATTTAACATAAATCATATATAATAACTTTAAATCCATCCTTTATACATCCCACATATGGCATTAACGAATCAAATCACCTTGAGGGGGCGGTAGTCCGCACTTCCTAAAATGAAATTATTGTGTTTACCCACAATGGAAACCATAAAGGTATGCCAAAAAAGAAAAATACAGAAGCATAATTAAAATAGAAACATATTATATATCATATATAAATATAGTAACATCTTAATGACCACCTTTTAAGGTGTTATATGAGTGTTGAACAATCATCGTTTCGTGAGGCAGAAATTCGCAATCCACAGAAATAGTATGTTCTTTAACCATTTGATGTAGGTGTGTGTAAGTGTAGCTCGAATTATTATTATAACAACATCCTAGTATATTAAAGATACTGGAGTTGTTACAAACGAAATGAATAAAAAGATTTTAGGGGATTGGAGAAGCAAAATAAAACAAAAGAACACAAGTGAAGACATTACCTTAAAATTGGGTAACTCTTTTTGATTTAAACTCAAAGGCTTCCTTGAGAAGACTTCTGCCCAAAGTGAGGCTTTTAGGAGTAAGAGAGGGATGTGGAGAGACAAAATGGGCAGATCTTGGCTGAACCAAAGGCTTGAGAGGTGTGGGTAAGGTGATAGTGGTGGGGGCCTTTTATAAGAGGAGAGGAGGGGCACTCTTGAAAAGTAAAGAAATGTTACTTTATTTTAAAATGAGTTTCGGATTTAAAAGGTCCCACATTGATATAATTCGAGGATACGGTGATAAGGGTCCGAAATATACCCATCCAATAGGTTTTTGAAAAGGTTAGGTTTTAGTTTTTACATTATCGTTTCATTTTATATAAATCGTTAAATAATGAGTTAATCGCTATATCATCATGATGTCATAAATAATTTAATTTATTTAATGTCTAAAAATTATAAACAAAATACTATAATTTAGGAAATATTTTTATCTTTCCAATTACTATTTATATTCAAAAATATGACTTTTATAACCCCATTTAAAAATTGATTTAGTAAAACAACTCATGTTTGTGTCATTTTTACTTTTACATTAATAAAAAGATAATAATGTCATTTTCCTTCCAAAGTGGCTCTATGGGGTCCCCAAGTTGACCCATGGATTTTCTTGGTCGTCCATGACACATCCAATAAGGGTGGGACATGTGTCAAGCTCATCTCATATTATTAAAACATTATTTTCACCATAAATTGCACTAATTACCTCTAATCACGATTAAAAACCTAAAAGTTACTATTCACCAAAAATTTATTTTAATTCCATTTAACCACATTTTACTTCTTAATGACAACCATGTACGTTGGATTTTTGAAATTAAAAACACAGAGGTGGTAAAATTTCATTTAAACGGAAAATCAGTTTTTATAAGTACCGCTTAGTGGTTTCACTATTCATCAAAAATTGATGTTCTTCAGAAAAATACCAAAACTTTACCCTAAGCTATATTTGATATTCCAAATTCAAAAATGAATTATATTTTAAAAAATTCAAAACATATAAGTTTCATTAATTAATTTAATAATTAATTCCCACTGTCATAGAAAATAGCGTGTTTTTATGAAACAGTAAGTATCAAAAGATTGACACTAGTTTAAGTCCAATTTCAAAGTGAAATTAATTCCAATGAGCACAATTGGATTAAATGGTAAAAATATAATCTAATTGAACATTAAATCAAATTCAAAATATAATATAATAATATAAATAAATTAGATTAAAAAGTGGTTTTGAATTAAAATACAACATTTTTCACTATTCATTAAAAAATGAACTTTATCGGAAAACTACCAAAAATTTACACAAAGTAAATTTTGATGTCCCGATTCTAAAGATGAATTTTATTTTGTCAAATATAACACATAAAAAATGTTAAAAAGTGGATTTAAAAGAGGTTCTCCATTGAAAGGTGGTTAATCGACCTTTTAAAGAATATTAGATTGTTTATACTTAAAAATTGGATTCATTCGCATTTTTAATCCTCTAACATTTATTGTAAAGAGTAAAAATATTTGAAAAACATATATAATCATTTTTTAGTTAGTTATGTTCATTCCCTCCATTACAATGGCTAGGCGTTAACTAGCATTTAAAATAATATTATTTTATTATTAGAGTGCAATGTAATATTCCTAAGAAACTCGTTGTTGCGTATTGGGTACGCCATCGAGCATAGAGTCCCCTTTAAAGTAATATTAATATTTTATTCACAAATATGGATAAATATAAAAATGTCATATTCTTTATTTACCTGGGGTGTTACATCCTTCCCCCCTTTTGGGAATTGCGTCCTCGCAATTTTAAAATTGGGCTTGGAAACATCCTTGAAAGTCCCACATCAGAACAAGAGTCGGTAAAACAATAACTTTAAAATAAAGAAAGAGAAGTACAGAGGTCACCTGAGTTAACCCATACTAGGATTCCATGTAGGAAAACATGGACATGGAGGAGAAAACATAGGGTCATGTTCTGATGGAGAGTGATAGAAAACATGTTTAGGAGAAAGATAACCACAAGAAAATCACAAACATGTGATGGGTTAAATGGTATTTGATTCCCCAGTAGGAAACGTTAATAGACAACATTTTTGTTTTAAGTTTCTTTTTATTGAGCAATTTATTCATAAGGAAACATAATCACTTATCATGTTGACTTCCAACTTTTATTAGATTTCTTACCCAAACTCATATTTTCTCCAAAAGACAAGTATTCAGGAAGACTTGTTCACATTAGGAGTACTATAATAAACTTCTAAAGAATCACCTAATCCAAAAAAGAGAACTATATACTTCCCATGTCTTTAGACTTTAACCAAAACCAAAACCAAAAAGGTTAGTACACGATCAGATAATCCAGAAAAGGATAACCCTTTATAAAAAGAAAATCTATTCTTAATCTCCAAAATTTGTCCAAACAAACCCAAAGTTCAACGAGGACCATTCGATAAACAATTTTTCCATAACATTCTTCAAATTAAACCACACTAATATTGAAACCCAAATATTTGAAGCATTTATTTACATAGTCTTCCAAGTTAAATAATAAAATTTATCTCCAAACAACATCAGTTTCTCTTAAAGTCTTGTATTGAAGAGTAATTAACCTAATCACATACCCTCCATGATAGGTTAATAAATTTCCATAGATAACCCAAAATCAACTTACTATTAATTCATAAAATCATCTAACTAAAACGAATCAGTCAATCTAACCAGGGACTTCACGTAGTCCAGTGGTAGGCGATAAATACCAGTTGCACTATGGTTGTGGGTTCGATTCCCGCAGCTTTGTCTGATGCGATGGGTTGTCACATAGTCTACGTGTTGTCATTTTTATAAAACTCCAAAAATAACTCTGACATGTTTTAATCTCAATAGTTTCCTTATACCTCTCATTTTCATCCAAATTCGTTACGTTCTCAACATCTTAATTCCTGAAGTCTTATTTCACCACTATAAGATAAAATAAAACGATTCCCAAAATGAATAACAACATACCTTGATCATGGCATCCACTCGGTTTCATCGTCATCTTGTTCATGTAGGTAGACGTCCCATGCATTAAAACAATGATTTAGAGATCCTTAAAAATCATTTTCTTCCCCCATCCAAATACACCTTGTACAACATGGGTCATATGGGTGTTCACAGAAAAACAGTTTTGGAAAATAATCACGTATGACATATAATTCCAAAACATCTGATAAAACATGATTTATATAAAATAGTCGGATAGAATTTGAGATGAAAATTTATATTATTGGTCCTTTTAAAATACCATAAGTATGAGCTGGGATACTATATTTTAAAAGCAAATATAAATAGGTTGCGCAAGGGTCTCCTTCCTTAGCACCATTTTTAAAATCATAATATGCTTCAAATTCATGTGATAAGGTAAAATATTTGAAAATACCTTTATAATATTTACCTTTCTTGAAAATATAATAATATTGTGAAAATAGTATATGTCTAAAAACAACCCATGATCCACGATGATAACGAGGTATAGAGGAGGTGTTTGATATCTCAAACAACTTCTTGCAAGTGAGTTGTATACTAAAATTTTTTTCACAATCATCTGAACATGACTTTGCAATAATTATTGCAAGCACGTCATCAGGAAGAGATAGGAATGTCATTCGAGATCCTTCCCCTTCCATTCGTAACTGACATTAACTGTCCTGAAAAAAAGTTATAAAATAAGGATTTAACTGAAATAATAGATATAGGGACTAACCATGTGTCTAACAAAAACTCCTAATCCCTAAAGTTGTCTAAACCGACCTCTGATACCAACTATAAGGCCCTAGCCTTAATCCTTACTTAATCTTGAGTTATTACAAGATTACACATTGAGGATCTTTTCAGGTTTAGAGTTTTAGAGAATTAGATCATAAAACTTGCATTACATTCCACATTTAAACAAAGTGGTTACATAAAAGATAGTATTCATTTTTCCCATCAACGGAAACATATTTAAAATAAAACATGGATTCTTTCTTGACACTTCCTTGACACTATCATCATATTATGTACCCTTCCCTTGACCTGTGAAAAACATTTCAAATACTTGGGATGAGCATAAAAAGCTCAGTAAGGGATATAAAAATATGGAAAGGAAACATGAGTACATGTATACATAATAATGAAATCATACTTTACCCATAAAACATAAGCACTTTAACATACCTCATAAAATCATGAATAAATCATAGAAATCATAAGACATAAAGGTAACTTGAGGCATTCATGACATTCTTATGTAGGGAGTAACCCTCTTGGTTACGTTTGGAATACCCATCACAGTATATTCCCTAAATCTCTTCGGAGAAACCTTAACTTTTAACCGCTTTGCGTTACCCAATGCATTAGAAATCTATATCAGGATCACCCGCCCTTAGTTTATCACGGAACCACCCGTCTTCATAATAATTCCCAACAACCATAACATAATCGTATCACATAAAACATGCATAAAGGAAACATAACATTTCCACTTTTCAATCACAAGATATCAATACAACACATTGATATAAAAACATTATGAAAACCATTTTCAATACCAAAATAAAAGAAAATTAAAACATGGTATTTATTTTTCTTTTATAAAAAAGATATGTCTTGTAGATGAAGTCGAAACTCAAATAATGGTCACGGCAGTGGAGAAGTCATTATCGCCGCATACGTACGACAAAAACATTCACTTTTGTCATTTAGTAAAACGCTTTGTATAAAAAAGATTCCTTTCGGATAAACGTAAAAGTCAAAGGGGTTTATACACCGTATAAAAGAAGGTTGTGTATAAAACAAAATATTCCTCAATGAAAGGAGATTGAGACGAATTCCCATACAAAGACGGTATCCTTGGATAAAGGATAAATCAATTACATAATTATGTGTGACAAACTAATACACCAAATATAAGTGGATATTAAGTGTAAAACAATCAGAGGTTATTCACACATATTCATAGAACGACATATTCAAAGAGTACAAGCTTATCCCAAAGAATCAAAATTGGGTTAAGAAGTTCCCTTGCAAAAATTTGACAGCCTAACGTCGTCACTACAAAATTCAGAAAATGAGTTGATGAGAGATAAAAAGGGTATCTCATCACTTGTACATAAAATTTAAATCACTAAGGATGTAGAAGAACATATCCCAACATAATGTTATGTGAATTAAAATACATAACAAAAGAAGTCTTTTAAAAAGAGGAGGGTGAAAGGTTCCCTTACCGACTTGGGTAACTTTCGAAACATACACCCCATTGAAGAAGGGTCATACAATGAATATGTAAATACCCATAAATGAAATTATATTAAACAAAGAGTTTAATAATGGGAAGTACATAAACCACTCAAAAGAAATGGTGGCAAATGTAGAATAAATCTCACGGGACTAAAAGTGAGATGAAAAATCCCTTACGAAAACTCGGCATCCTAACAACACCACTTAAAACTTCCAAAAATGGATTGATGAGATCAAATAGGGTCTCTCATCATATTACAATAAAATGTACAGAAAGAGGAATATAAAATAACATCCCCCAACATAACAAAGAGGAGATTAAAAGAAGTGACATAAAAGAGATAACTTAAAAAGAAAGAGAGAGGTTAGATCTCTTACGAAATTTTGTTTTGTCGATATTTGGTTCTTAAGTCGAAAGTGGACTTCTTACAATTACATGTTGTTCGTGTGGTCAAAGGTTCATTATATCCAGAATGATATTCATGATTTGTATATCATATATATCATATATATTCAGAATATACATGTATTTATAATATTACATAATCATTTAGAGGTAAGAAATAAAATGCACCGTTCATGGAGATGGTAAGCCGTACGTACGCATGAACGCTACTTTCATTTCTATGTCATATTAATGGAATTAAAACCAAATGAGAGGTATGTATATTTTAATTCCATAATTATATTCATCATTTATATTTAATATAAATCATATATAATAACTTTAAATCCATCCTTTATACATCCCACATATGGCATTAACGAATCAAATCACTTTGAGGGGGTGGTAGTCCGCACTTCCTAAAATGAAATTATCGTGTTTACCCACAATGGAAACCATAAAGGTATGCCACAAAAGAAAAATACAGAAGATTAAGTAAAACATAAACATATTATATATCATATATAAATATAGTGACATCTTAATGGCCACCTTTTAAGGTGTTATATGAGTGTTGAACAATCATCGTTTCGTGAGGCAGAGATTCGCCATCCACGGAAATAGTATGTTCTTTAACCATTTGATGTAGGTGTGTGTAAGTGTAGCTCGAATTATTCTTATAAAAACCTCCTAGTATATTGGAGATACAGTATTTGTTACAAAAGAAATGAATAAAAAGAGTTTAGGGGGTTGGAGAAGCAAAATAAAACAAAAGAACACAAGTGAAGACATTACCTTAAAATCGGGTAACTGTTTTTGATTTGAGCTCAAAGGCTTCCATGGGAAGACTTCTGCCCAAAGTGAGGCTTCTAGGAGTAATATAGGGATATGGAGAGACAAAATTGGTAGATCTTGGCCGAACCAAAGGCTTGAGAGGTGTGGGTAATGTGATAGTGGTGGGGGCCTTTTATAAGAGGAGAGGAGGGGCACTCTTGGAAAGTAAAGAAATGTTACTTTATTTTAAAATGAGTTTCAGATTTAAAAGGTCCAAAATTGATATAATTTGAGGATAAGGTGATAAGGGACCGAAATATACCCATCCAATAGGTTTTTGACAAGTGTAGGTTTTAGTTTTTACATTATCGTTTCATTTTTTTTAAATCGTTAAATAATGAGGTAATCACTGCATCATCATGATGTCATAAATAATTTAATTTATTTAATGTCTAAAAATTATAAAACAAATACTATAATGTAGGAAATATTTTTATCTTTCCAATGACTATTTATAGTCAAATATCTTACTTTTATAACCCCCACTTAAAAATTGTTTTAGTAAAACAACTCATGTTTGTTTCATTTTTACTTTTACATTAAATAAAAAGATAATAATGTCATTTTCCTTCCAAAGTGGCTCCATGAGGTCCCCAAGTTGACCCATGGATTTTCTTGGTAGTCCATGACACATTCAATAAGGGTAGGACATGTGTCAAGCTCGTATCATATTATTAAAACATTATTTTCACCTTAAATTACACTAATTACCTCTAATCGCGATTAAAAACTTAAAAGTTACTATTCACCAAAAAATTATTTTAATTCCATTGAACCACATTTTACTTCTTAATGACAACCATGTATGTAGGATTTTTTAAATTCAAAACATAGAGGTGGTAAAATTTCATTTAAACGGAAAATCAGTTTTTATAAGTACCACTTAGTGGTTTCACTATTCATCAAAAATTGAAGTTCTTTAGAAAAATACCAAAACTTCACCCTAAGCTATATTTGATATTCCAAATTCAAAAATGAAGTCTATTTTAAAAAATTCAAAACATATAAGTTGTGTTAATTATTTTAATAATTAATTCCCGTTTTCAGAGAAAATAGCGTGTTTTTATGAAACAATAAGCATCAAATGATTGACATTAGTTTAAGTCCGATTTCAAAGTGAAATTAATTCCAATGACCACAATTGGATTAAATGGTAAAAATATATTCTAATTTAACTTTAAAACCAATTCAAAATATAATATAATCATATAAATAAATTAGATTAAAAAGTGGTTTTGAATTAAAATACAACATTTTTTCACTATTCATTAAAAAAATGAACTTTTCGGAAAAATACCAAAAATTTACACAAAGTAAATTTTGATGTCCCGATTCAAAAGAAGAATTTTATTTTTTCATATATAACACATAAAATTGTTAAAAAGTAGATTTAAAAGAGGTTCGTCATCGAAAGGCGGTTAATCGACCTTTTAAAGAATATTAGAATGTTTATACTTAAAAATTGGATTCATTCGCATTTTTAATCCTCTAACATTTATTGTAAAGAGTAAAAATATTTGAAAAACATATATAATCATTTTTTTAGTTAGTTCTATTCATTCTCGCCATTACAATGGCTAGGCGTTAACTACCATTTAAAATAATATTATTTTATTATTAGAGTGCAACGTAAGATTCCAAAGAAACTCGTTGTTGCGTATTGGGTACGCCATCGAGCATAGCGTCCCATTTAAAGTAATATTAATATTTTATTCACAAATATGGATAAATATAAAAATGTCATATTCTTTATTTACCTGGGGTGTTACAAAGACGATCTAAGGAGGACTACGCAAGAAAAGGTTTCTCCACGCTAGCACCCGGAGACTCCTTTGGCGATGTCCCGAGATACGAGGTACACGTGTGGATCACCTCTAGAGGAAGTCTACACTTGGCTTCTAGGACGCAACAAACAATCACATCAGATTTTATCAAGAACATCAAGGAAGAAAGAACACCCAAAAGGTATTTCTTTTCAATTGATTAAATTAATTATAATGAACCTGTAACGATCCTACTTTGTGGTTCCGGGACTTTCCTTTTCTTTGTCTTTTTCTATGATTCGATCCGTGGAGACTGGAGTTTATCATCGTATTGATCCCGGGTTGATCATTGTTAATGACAAAAGTCCAAGTGGGCACATCCACCCACGCGCTTCCGCTGCATCTGGAACCTTCAAATATCCTACCTTTTAAAAATGGATGGGGGTCGAAATAGAAACCAGTAGCCGATGCGGAGAGATCTTAACATCACTGTAATAGCAGATGAAACCAATGAATCAACATCATCATAAATCAATGCACCATGACCACATATAGGCATCGATGATTATAGATAATATGAACAAACCATTCCAATTGTTGATATAGAATTAAATTCCCCTACACCAGCACTGGTACCACATGACATGGTGGTCAGCAAAAGAAAGACGCCATTTAGTGAACTTTGAAATGTGAGTATTTAGAGAATAATATTTGATGTCCAGAGTAAGTGAGCCCATGTAGAGTGTGTGGGAAACTATTTAGGTTTTAGAAGGTCCTATTTGTATATATGAAAATCCACTTGAAGTCGACTTGGTTGTCCGTCTATACACTTCCAACCATTAGTTGAGAGGGTTTTACGGAGCAGGCAGTGCAATGACTGATGCAACAGGAGGGCGAAGAGATGGGTGGTATTCTATTAAAGCTAGAAACATAGGTGATAATTAAAATAGAGATGGTACAAGACAATGCATAGGAGACAAATACTCAAAAAAATGTTCAGGAGGGATTTGGATGTAGATCTCAATGAGACTTATAATGAGGATGAGAATTATTTAGCATCTTCATCATTCGACCTCAACATTCCACCAACACCGCTAGGTTGAGGAACCATGGGGTATGGGAGGTAGTTGTTTCTGGCATAACTATTATAAAAACACGAAATAACATTTCATTCCTTAAACCAATTTATGATGATATGTCATTGTAGGTCTATACCATAAAGTCAAAGAAAAATAGAATAGGTATTAACACTATACCATGAGAGGTATTTTACTCAAATGGTTAGGAATAAACACAATATCAAGATTACGTTTATATAGATGTGATTGATGGCTCATTAGAAAATTAAATCTCAATTTGTCTTATAAATAGCCTTAGCTAACTTAGTTAGTGAGTAATAATTAAAATTGTGAGGACATTATTTGTTTAAGGGGAAGAATGCAACAACCTGATATTTCACTATAAATTATCATTAAATATATATTTTGTTAATAGAATGCATCACATGCAAAACTAAACTAAATAGAAAACCATGATATATTTAGAATATTAGATTTGATCATTAAAACATATATGTTAAATTTTCTAGTATAAATTGAAGTAAACATATCAAAAAATTACTAAAGAAAGTAACAAGAAATGGAATACAAAAGTAAAAGTCTTCCATATGAAGCTAGTTTTTCTAAAATTGGAAGGGGGTTTCTTCGCTAGGGTTTTTCCTTAACCAAGCCCAAGACGAAGTTGAGCAATTACTGTTTGAGTAAAACCGTATATAGGAGAAGAACAAGCTCATGGAGATTGTCACAAGATCTATGCAAGTTGAATCACCACATGAAATTAAAACCATAGTTTATTTGATTCTTAGGTCTTATAAAAAATATAGGTAATATACCAAAAGGAAATTTTCTATAAAAAAATTTTTCACTACATTTAATGTTTTTAATTAAAATAACATTTATAAATTTTTGATGTGAATTTGAGAAAATTAACAGGATTTTTGGATTTATCATGTCCATTTTAGCTTAAGGAGATTTTTTGATATTTCTCTAAAATACTTGATTTTTTATTAAGTAGTGAAAAATACCAATTTTTCTAACACCACCACATTATATGTCTTATATGTTTTTGAAATATTTTTTATATAAACAATATATTTTTATAATGTAAAATAAATAATTTAAAATTACTATTTTCAAATTATAAACCCCATGATTATCATTTTATAAAATCAAGTGATAATTTATGAAAACTGTTTTTCATCTAATTAAATTTACCCGTAGGGAAATTAGGTTTCAAATTTATTTTAATGTCACATAACTCTTCATTAGAAAAATAAAATATTCTAAATATACTTAGAATCAATAGCATTCATAATTTTTTCATATATATAAACTTTATTCTTAAAAATATGTTATTCTTAAAAAAAGGTTTTTGGGCATTACATGTGCTAACAGTAGGATTAATTTCCCTATAAAATGAAAGTTAATTTGATAAAATGATTCATTTATTTGAGATAGTAGATTTCATATTATCTAATATGTCTAATTTCATTTTTGGGTAAAATTGTAAGAAATGGCTTCACCATCAGCACAAAACAACACGCCCTACGCGCGGCCGCATTTTCAAAATGCTCAGGTCGTTGCCGCTCTGGATTCTCCTCTCAGCCGGAGGCTCCTACGCAGGTGGATCTAGCTCATCTCTCATGTCCTCCTCAGTTCAATTCGGGCAGTTTTTCTCCCTTGCATCATCTTTGTGAGTCCCAAATACCTGGTTCAGTTTCACGGACCTAGATTTCTTACAGTGAGGCTCTTCTTCAACATTCTTCGCCCTCCCAAATGTGATTTCCTTAGACCTCTATGAAGATTCTGGTTTCCGCTCCTATTGGGTGTGGTCCGATATTGGAGGTCCCAGCCTCAGACTTTGAAGAAGCTTCGGCCACGCTCAAGCGGACCTTGGTGGCCAGATTTGGCTTTGACAAACCGAAAATCCCTCTTTTCAGGCGATTTTTGGACTCCTGGGGACTGGAAGCTCCGGCGCAGATTTCCTCCCAAAACAGAAAATCTATCTGCATTGTGTTGGCTTCAAGAGAGTATTTTGTTCAGGCGTGGTGCTCTTATCCTAGGTTTTTTGGCCGGTGGCGCTTCATTCTCTCCCAGTGGTCGATGGAGTCACCTTTGGAAAGGAATCCCCTCGCGTGGCGGTTTGGATTAATCTCCCTGGCCACCCTCTCCCCTTTCAAAACTTATCTATTCTTTAGGCCATTGGAGATTCGCTTGGGGTGTTTCTACGGACAGCAGAGCGCGCTCTTCGGCTTGAGGAGGCTGCGGTTTCCCGGATATGCGTGGATATGGACATTTATCATCCTCTCCCTGATAAGATCCAATTGCGTGTAAAAGATGCGATGGATTGGTCCCAAAGTCTCCAGTACCCATCGCACCCCAGGTTTTGTTCATTCGGCCTTCTTCACAGGCACTCATTGCCCGTTTGCAGGCGATCTCGATCTTCTCGGCCAGGTGCTGATAAGCAGGATATACCAGGGTTTGGTGTGGCGGCGTCGTTGGTTCCTGATGTTCCGGGCCAGTATGTCTTAGGGCAGTTGGTATCGGATAGGGATAGTGGCTTGGAGGCTGGTTTTGGTGCTCCTCAACAGGGCAGTTTGGGAACCCCAGATGTATCTCCTTATTGTTTGGCTCTAGTTGCCTCAGGCAGTGGAATCTTCTATGGATGGTGTAAAGACCCGTAAAATTCAAGGCACATTTTTTCTTAATTTTCGTTGGGATTTTACAATAATGCAGTTCCTGACGGCACCTGATTCTGAACCCCGGTGTACCCGAAATCATTTTCCAAAGTTTAGCTCGGGTACGTTCAGTGAACGAACGAGCGAGTTTTCCTAACTTTTGAACCGGTGCTTGGAATCGAATTCTGAGGGCAGCGATGGAATCGCAGCGCCGGTAATTGCTTAAGAACACCTTTTTCGGAGTTGTGTTTGCTCGGATGAGGTTATTAATTAATTGAGTTAATTAAAGAATAAAATAAAATATTGTGCAACGGATTTTATTTTTATTCTAAATAGTGTTAATCTAGGCACAGTGGTTGGAGTGGGACCCACAGGTATCCTAACTCCTAGGTAGGATATTAGTGAGGTGGGGCCCACACGAGCCTCACCCCCTTTATTTCCTTTTTGGGCTGCCTGTTATCGTAATAACGGGAGGAGGTCGGACCGCATGAACACGGCCGACCCTCCTCCCCCTTTGATGATTGTGTTGTTGCGGTTCAAAAGAAGGCGGCGCGGTGCAACGACACCGCGCGGAAACAACACACCCTACGTGCAAAACCATGGGAGGACTCTTTGGGAGGTAAGGATACCATAACTTCATTGAGGATGGTTTTGGAGTCAAATGGATGAGAGGATGACTTGGTATTTATAGGGAAAATGAGGGGACAAGGCATTAATGGCCAAGGGACACCTCATTGGTGGTTTTGGCAAAACCATGGGCTTTCCCATGATATTTGTCCATTGTATTGGCCACTTGGGACACCTCACACAATAATTCATCACCTTTAGTCGACCATACCTTAAAATATCTCATGACATCATCATGACACAATTATGATATCATGTAACATACCGAAACCCTAAAACTGCATTTTTACTATTCACTAAAAATTCATCTTTCTCAGAAAAATCCCAAAAAATTACCATAACATAATATCGATGCTCTGAGTTCAAAAATAAAATCCATTTTATAAAAAAAATCTAAATATTTTTAATTAAATTTTTAAATAAAAAACACTATTCACCCGAAAAAACTAATACTTGATTAATAATTTATAAAACCGTTATTTAACCATTTTATTGAATCACATTACTTAATCAAGGTGTCTAAATTATGTTAAAACTTTCTTTAATTGAGAGTACTAATCCATTTGGTCACATTACTAATCCTAAGGGTAAAATCACTATTCATAATTTACTATTCATCAAAAATTAAGTTGATCGTATTAGAATCCAAATTTCTTACTGAACACTTTTTCAGAAGACCATTTTTTGAAAATCATTACACATCATTAATTATTTAAGGTTTACATAAATATTTTAAAATATCATCTTTTCAAAATTCATCAATAAAATACATCCTAAAGTTATCTGGACATTTAAAGTTTCACAAACATCACTAAAGGAAGAAATCTCAATTTATTCATCCCAAAGGATTACACAAAGAACCTACGGTCTCGTCACATAGCCCCTTATAACACCAGCATATGAACTAAGTGTAAGGTGTGCTATGGTGAGAGAATCTGAGGGAGGCTCCGATAACATTTCCCTAGTAGTAATCTCTACTAACTTGAACTTCACCTGCAGGCGTTTCCGTTCAAACTTGACACGCTGGAGTTTGGCATGGGCTTGGTCCAAAGCGAAGCCCAAAGATGCCACCTCCTTCCCAAGCTCTGATAAGTGGGCTTCATAAGGTTCGAGTCTACTGGATGAAGCCATCGACTCCTCTTTCTGCATTTACCATTAACATCTCTATTAAATCGTTAAGAGTAAGTTAATATACTATTTAAAAAGTTTGGGTCTATACAAGTTTAGTATCCTACGTGGGTCCCAGGATAGATGAATCAGTGGCTTTATCTGATCATATCTATCACCTTACGAATAAGTATACCTGTGTGAGCTGAGTCTTGACTTTCAATCATTATCTTCGATATGATTGACTTGCTTTCCTATGTGGATTGTGTTGTGCTTTTCTGTGTGGATTGGTTTGTACTATCCTGTGTGGACGTGATCGAACTTGGGCTCGGGTGTTGGAGCTGAACTGGAATTGATGACTTAGGTATATGTATGGTCATATACATAAGTAGTGTTGGTTGTTACTTCGTGATTGTATCCTTCTTTTGTGGATTATCCTTTGTGGATTCTGGGAGCCCTTCGGGGGTCTCGGGGTCCCTACTGAGTAGCGTATACTCACCCATGCATGGGCTATGCCCGCACTACGTTGTGTTGGATGAAGATGACGGAAAACAATGATCGCGGTAAAGGCTAGTGGAGCAGTCAGTACCTGGAGCTGGACCACTGGGCGGGACGTACACGGAGCGGACGACTGGACCCGAGGAGCTGAGGTGGCTATCTGTACCCACCCTTCAGGTGGGACTTCTAGTGGATGGCTCGACATTGCTGCTTTACTTTTAGTTGTTGTACTTTATTTCCAGTTGTACTTTACTTTCAGTTTGGGTTTGTATTCTGGCCCATTTAGTTTCCGCACTTACTCTTGTACCCATTTTTTCTTAGTGTTTACTTCTAGTGGTTTAATCTGTGGTGTTTGTTTACTTTATAAAGACAATGCCTTCCCCTTTTTGTCGGATTTAGGCCTTGGTGCTAGTCACCAGCCCTTGGCCTATGGGAGGCGGGCTTGGGGAAGTCACGGCATGGGCCCCGAGAACGGGTCATGAGAAATTGGTATCAGAGGAGTTTGGTTCTACCGAAGAACTCAGGAATCTGATCTTTCTTCTATGTGAAACAATAATGTTAACGGTATTGAGTGTGGTTATCAGTCTAGGGAGTCCAGTGTTGGTGTGGCGGCCGACATATCCGTACACCAGGACCCTGACTTCTAATTTCTGACTCAATGCACGAAAACATTGATTGCATGTGTGTTTCAAAAGTTTTCTTTCTGATTACTTTGTGTCACCTCACTAGGTATACTGTTTGACTGCTGCACACCTGTTTCTTTTCAGTATGGCCCCATGACGGCAGCCAGCTAGGGTTCCGAGAATTGTGCGAGATGACATCCCACTGAGCGATGAGACCTCGGTGCAGGGCCCTTTGATAGCAGAGGCACCGACGGTACCTCTACCTTCCGAGCCACTGATGCTACCAGCCCCAGCCGCTGATAGTGCACGTCGCATTAGTGTGCTGCACGAGTATCAGCATCAGAGACCGCCCCGGTTCCGCGGGGAGATGGACCCTCTGACAGCCGAGAATTGGCTTTAGGTGGTTGTGCATATTTTCAGGTTAGTGGGGACACCATCTGACCTCATGGTGATCCTCACAGCGAGCCTCTGGCACGCGGCAGCAGCCAGATGGTGGAGCTTGATGCTCTAGGTGCACGACAAGGGAACACTCCTCTGGACGGACTTTGAGAGCCTCTTCTGCTCGGAGTTCGTCCCATCCACCCTCCGTGCGGTGCGCATCCAGGAGCTTCTACAGCTGCGGCAGGGAAGCATGATAGTCGCCCAGTACTCGGCGAGATTTACCGACCTCTCGTGCTATTTGACGGACATGGTACGAGACCCATTCTTCCGGGCCCGGTCCTTTGACCAGGGACTGAGGAATGAGATCAGGGCATCGATGATCTCCCTCAGCATTCCGACACAGGCAGGAGTACTGGAGTGATCTCTTCTCATAGGGAGCTTTCTTGCCGAGCCTACGCCAGCAGCAAGACCTCCGCATGGAGGCACGTAACAGAGTCATCTGCAGCTGGCAGTCGACTGATGTCATAGGGGTCCAGGCGGACCAGACCATCAGGCAGACGACCTCAGGACACTGGCTCAGAGGTGCGGGGAACATGGCGCAGAGCCAGCCTTTCGATGAGCAGACAGTGCTACGCATGTGGCGGGCAGGGCCACATGGCTCGTGACTGCCCAAACCGCCATGCAGAGGAGCAACAGATGGTTGAGTGGCCACCGAGGCAGAGGCAGAGGGTCGACCGTGGTGGTCCGCTGAGAGCAGGCGGACGAGGCAGGGGAGCTGGCCGACCAACAGGTGGTGGGAGACGCTTTGAGGCTTTACCACCACCACCACCAGGAGGCCCACCCCGACCACAGGGAGCTGGCGAGCAGAGACAGGCTCAGCTTCAGGCAGCATAGGCCTACGACCACGGCGCGCCAGAGATGATTCGAGGTACTATATGTGTCTACTCCACTCTTGATACAGTTCTTATAGACACAGGATCGAGTCATTCCTTTATTACTGCTGCCCTTATTCGGAGCTCGGAGATTCCGACAGAGCCTTTGGCTCGATCCTTATGGCTAGAGACTCCTATGGGAGCAGACACGACGATTACGTACTAGTGCCGGCAGTGTGAGATTACTCTAGGAGGCAAAAGATTCGGCTAGGATCTTCTCATAGCGGCGTCGAGGCCTTACGATGTCATCTTGGTCATGGATTGGTTATCTATAGTCCATGCTCAGGTCGACTGTATTAGGCGCAAGGTGCGGTGTGTTCGCACCGATGGGAGCAGGTTCACCTTCACCGGCGAGAAGGGAGCCTTTGCAGCACAGGATAGACTCTCGTAGAGGAGAGGATAGCCCATCACTCATCAATTGACTAGCCTCATCCTAGGAGCAGTTGATGTGCAGAGTCCAAGTTTTCCTGTAGTGGTGGATCAGTATGCAGACGTTTTCCCTGACGACGTTCCACGATTACCTCCTCGCAGATAGGTAGACTTTTATATTGACCTATACCCCGGGACTGCTCCGATATCCACTCCAGCATATCGGATTTCTCCCGCTGAGCTTCGAGAGCTACGGGTACAGCTGGAGGACTTGCGGAGCAAGGGATTCATCCGAACCAGTGTTTCACCCTGGGCTTCCCCGATATTGTTCGCCAAGAAGGTGGATGAGAGCTTGCGACTTTGTGTCGACTATCATCTCCTGAACCAGGTAACCATGAGGAACAAGTATCTACTACCGAGGATTGACAACCTCTTCGATCAGATCAAGGGAGCATGGTGGTTCTCAAAGATAGACCTTAGATCAGGCTATCATCAGCTCAGAGTTCGGGACGAGGACATGCAGAAGACAGCCTTCAGATGTCGGTATGGCCACTATAAGTTCTTGGTTATGCCTTTTGGCATAACCAACGCTCCAGCAGTGTTCATGGGTATCATGAATAGTATCTTTCAGCCATACCTTGATCTATTTTTCATGGTCTTCATCAACGAAATTTAGATATACTTGACCACTGAGGAGGAGCATGCCTACCACTTGCGGGTTGTAATAGACACACTCAGAGAGCACCAACTTTATGGCAATCTCTCGAAGTATCAGTTCTGGTTACGTGAGGTCCACTTCTTGGGACACGTCATCTCTGAGGTGGGAGTTGCCATGGATCCAGTGAAGATCTTGGCAGTGCTAGCTTGGAAGCCACCTAGGAGCGTGACGGAGGTGCGGAGTTTCTTGGGGCTAGCTGGGTACTACCGGATATTTGTGCCAAACTTTTCTAGAGTTGCGGCACCACTCTCATCTTTGAAGAAGAAAGGGAAACCCTTCGTGTGGTCAGAAAGATGTCAGCAGAGCTTCCAGGAGCTGAGACAGAGATTGACCAGCACGCCTATCTTGAGGCTACCAGAGGAGGGAGTAGGGTACGTAGTCTACTGCGATGCATCAGGGACCAGACTCGGATGCGTCCTGATGCAAGAGCGGGCAGTGATCGCCTATGGATCACGTCAATTGAGCGAGCATGAGTAGAACTACGCTACCAATGACCTGGAGTTAGCATCAGTGGTCTTCGCTATGAAGATATGGCGACACTATCTGATGGGCGAGAGCTTTACAGTCTACTCTGACCACCAGAGTCTCAGGTACATCTTCTCGCAGAAGGAACTGAATCTGAGACAGCGGCGATGGCTCGAGTTCCTCCTGGCCTATGACTTTTAGATAGTCTATACTCATGGAAAGGGGAACGTAGTAGCCGATGCTCTCAGCAGGAGGACTGGCATTCAGCTACTCGGGGAGGCGACAGAGCAGCTAGCTGCTTTGCAGATATCCTTCATGGATAGAGATGAAGCAGCCTTTCTTCAGTCACTCACAGTCACTCCTCCAGTACTACAGCGGGTCAGAGAGGCACAACATGGGGACACTGACTGTGAGACGCGTCGTGCGAAGATATCCTTAGGAAAGACACCTGATGGATTCTCAGTAGGAGGATAGAACGTCGTCCTTTTCAGATGACATTCCATGGTACCAGTTGCTTTACAGGAGGAGGTGCTGAGAGAGTTTCACACTTCCCCTATAGCGGTACATCCTGGAGTGGCAAAGATGTACCAGGATTTCAGAAGACAACACTGGTGGCCGGGTATGAAGAAGGTTGTGGTAGAGTTCGTTTCTCGATGCCTCACTTGATATCAGGTGAAGGCAGAGCACCAGGTACCAGCAGGCTTGTTATAGCCCTTGGAGGTCCCAGAGTGGAAGTGGGACGGGATATCTATGGATTTCATGACTGTACTTCCACATACTTCCAGAGGCCACGACTCCATTTGGGTGATTATAGACCGACTCACCAAGTCGGCCCACTTCTTACCCATCAGAGAGCAGGGCTCAGTAGAGATCTTGGGACCTCTCTACGTTCAGTAGATTGTACGGCTTCATGGTGTGCCATTATCTATCGTCTCCGATCGAGATGCTCGCTTTACTTCTCGACTCTGGAAGGGGTTTCAGGAGGCATTCGAGACGCAGCTACGTCTGAGCACCGCGTTTCACCCTCAAACGGATGGTCAGACGGAGATGACCATTCAGACTCTCAAGGACATGCTCCGTTCATGTGTCCTCGACTTTGGTCGCAGCTGGGAGGACCACCTACCCTTGGTGGAGTTTGCTTACAACAACAGCTACCACTCCACCATCGGGATGGCACCATACGAGGAATTGTACAGTCGGCCATGCAGATCACCTATGTGCTGGACAGACCCTGGGGAGTCAGCACTTGTTGGACCAGAGATGGTCCAGGCCACGACAGAGAATGTCCAGGTCATCCAGGAGCGGATGAGGACAGCTCAGAGCAGACAGAAGTTTTATGCTGACAGGAGGCAGAGGCCAGTGGAGTTCGAGGATAGCGACCATGTCTTCTTGCGGGTCTCACCTCGATGTGGATTACGAAGATTTGGACGAGGCGACAAGTTGTCTCCGCACTTCATCAGACCATTCCAGGTCCTCAGCAGGATAAGCGAGGTGGCTTATCGCCTGGCTCTACCACCTCAGTTGCACCGGGTGCATGATGTCTTCCACGTATCTCAGTTGAGGAGATACGTGCACGGCCCGACACATATCCTAGACAATAGGGAGCTGGACATTGACGATGGGGTGACTTTTTCGGAGGTCTCGATGGAGATCGAGGATCGACAGGACCGTGTCCTACATGGACGGTTTATACCTCTAGTGCGCATCAGATGGAAGCACGGGAACCTCCAGGAGAGAACTTGGGAGCGGTAGGATCAGATGCATGCATAATACCCACATTTTTTCCCCTAGTTTATGGTGTATCTTTACGGGGACGTAAATCCCTGAGGTGGGAGTAATGTAAAGACCCATAAAATTTAAGGGAAATTTTTTCTTAATTTTATTTGGGATTTTACAAGAACGCAGTTTCTGACGGCACCTGATTCTGGGGCCCGGTGTGTCCGGAATATTTTTACAAAGTTTAGCTCAGGTACGTTCAGTGAACGAACAAGCGGGTTTTCCTAACTTTTGAACCGGTGCATGGAATCGAATTCCGAGGGCACCGATGGAATCACAGCACTGGTAATTTTTTAAGAAAACCTTTTCCGGAGTTGCGTTTTCTCGGGTGAGGTTATTAATTAATAGGGTTAACTAAAGAATAAAATAAAATATTGTGCAACAAATTTTATTTTTATTCTAAGTAGTGTTAATCTAGGCATGGTGGTTGGAGTGGGACCCACTGATATCCTATCTCCTAGGTAGGATATTAGTGAGGTGGGGCCCACATGAGCCACACCCCTTTATTTCCATTTACCTCCCACGTGCATTTAATTTGGTAACTCACCTGCACCCCCTCTTAAATGCCAAGTCAACCCTCGTGTTTATTTGGATTATTAAACGCCTCATTAATTGGTCAACGCTCGATAATTAAATCGTGATCTGTTTTTGAATTTCAAAAAAAATTGGCATGAGAAATAAAATAAGTCAAGGCCTTATTTTATTTGGTTGTTTCGTTGTGCTAGAAGGATTGGAAGAGGAGAGCTCAAGTCTTGGAAACCTCATCTTCCTCCTTGAAGAACGTGAAGAACACACCGTCGCCAACAAAGAACGCCAGCCTCCGACGAGGGACGATGAAGGACGCCGAATCCTCGGATATCGACGACGCGACGCCGTGTACCGCGATGCCAACATTTCTCTTCTCTGAGACGCTGACGACGCTTTTGAAACCTTCTTCCGCGACAATTATTTCCCGCACAAACCTTCGATCGATGATGCCTTGAGGTAGGGTTTTTTGTTTGTTTTTGCCCGTGAATTATTACTTTGACGTTTGTTGACTTCTTTTTGGGCCGCCTGTTATCATAATAATGGGAGGAGGTCGGACCGCACGAACACGGTCGACCCTCCTCCCCCTTTTATGATTATGTTGTTGCGGTTCGAAAGAAGGCGTTGCGGTGCAACGACACTGCGCGGAAACATGGGGAAATATGGCGAAGATGTGCGGAGCCGTCGCGCTGCGCCGTTGAGGCCAAACGAACCCACAGCCAGAGTCGGGCCGCAGCGAAGGGTCACGGTGCCATCGCACCGCGCCAGAGAACCATGAAGACACCGCGGCCGGAGCGGGGCCGTGGTGGAGGGGCTCGGCGCCGTCGCGCCTCGCCAGTTGGACAAGGCCGTGGCTCAAAGCCGCAGCGGTGCAAGGCGGGGCGGCCGAAACCACCGGCCGCCGGCACCTTGGAGGGGCGGGACCCCAGCAGTCCCGCGGCAGCAGAACCGGCCGACCGGCTTCCAAGAAGCCGGGGGTCGTAACCCCCGGCTGGCCGAAGGAGCGGCCCCGACGTGGGGGCTGCAGTTTGTCAATCAGGGGGGCAGCGCGCCCCCCTGTTCCGCTCAGCTCGGCGTGGATGAGCTGGCCACGCGGGCCGTGAGCGTGCTCCAGGCCAGGCCAGGTTGCGCCCACCGGGCTAGGTCGCGCCCTAATGGGCTGTAACCGGAACCGGTTCTGGTCGACCCGGTTCGGGCCGACCCATGGGGGTCTTGGGTCGGGTCGGTCTGGGCCCAAAACCCCCTATTTCCGGAAAGTTCCGTTCAAAAACCCGTATCATGGGTTACAGACCTTCGATTGATGCACCATCAGTTGAGATGAGATCCTTCGATCGAGACGGTCGTTTCGGTATATTAAACTCAAGGTTTAGGAGAACTTTGGGTACACCCGGGTTGGATCGAACACGAAACCAACCGGGCCCTCGGAGTGGAAACACTTATAACTTGAGCTCTGGATGTCCGATTGACGTAATGTCGACTTTGTTGGATTCCTCTTAGTAAGACGGACCTTTTGGATTACTTCACTCAAGGTTTGGACGCAGTTGGAGTGCATTCAGGTTGGTTTTGACTTAAAAACCAACCGGGCCCCTGGAACGAAAAAGCCAATAACTCTCCGGGCGTCCGATTGACGCGCCGTCTGTCACGTTAAGTTCCTCTTGTCAAGATAGGACTTTGAGATACATCAAATCTGGACTACGTGTCATTTGATGTATCAACACCTTGGATCGTGGAGCCGACCCTCCTAAAAACGCACATGCTGTGTGCGGGAACCCTAGACCTGGTTGCGACTGCGACTATGGCGACTGCACTGAAATCCTATGTGGGTTCGACAGCGATGAAGACCGGCCTGAAATCCTATGTGGGTTCGACGATGATGAAGACTACACTGAAATCCTATGTGGGTTCAGTAGAAATGAAGACCGTACTGAAATCCTATGTGGGTTTGACGGTGATGAAGACTGCACTGAAATCTTATGTGGGTTCAGCAGCTTGGCTGGTTTAGTATCCTACGTGGGTCCCAGCATAGATGAATCAGTGGCTTTATGTGATCATCCCTATTACCTTATGAATAAGTATACCTGTGTGAGCAGATTCATGACTTTCAGTCATTATCTTCGATATGATTGACTTGCTTTCCTATGTGGATTGTGTTGTGCTTTCCTATGTGGATTGGGTTGTACTATCCTGGGTGGACGTGATCGAACTTGGGCTCAGGTGTTGGAGCAGAACTGAAATTGATGACTTAGGTATATGTATGGGAATATACCTAAGTGGTGTTGGTTGTTACTTCGTGATTGTATCATTCTTTTTTGGATTATCCTTTGTGGATTCTGGGAGACCTTCGGGGGTCTCGGGGTCCCTACTGAGTAGCGTATACTCACCCCTGCACGGGCTATGCCCGCACTAAGTTGTGTTGGATGCAGACGACGGACAGCGGTGATCGTGGTAGAGGCTAGTGGAGTAGTCGGTACCTAGAGGTGGACCACTGGGCGGGACGTACACGGAGCGGACGACTGGACCCGAGGAGCTGAGGTGGCTATCTGTACCCACCCTTCAGGTGGGACTTCTAGTGGACGGATCGACGTTGCTGCTTTACTTTCAGTTGATGTAATATCTTTCCATTTGTACTTTACATTCAGTTTGAGTTTGTATTATGGCCCATTTACTTTCCGCACTTACTCTTGTACCCAGTTTTTCTTAGTGTTTACTTCTGGTGGCTTACTCTGTGGTGTTTGTTTACTTTATAAAGGCAATGCCTTCCCCTTTTTGTCGGATTTACGCCTTAGTGCTAGTCGCCATCCCCTGGCCTATGGGAGGAGGGCTTGGGGTAGTCACAACACGGGCCCCGAGAACGAGTCGTGAAAGATGGTCCGGATAGGGATCATTCATGTCTTCAGAAACCATTGGATCGAGGAAAGGCCATTTCTTTCAGTCTGGTTCTTCCCAAGATGATTTTTTATCGTGATCCAGGACCCTCAGATTTGGTGATGCTCCCTCTTCCATCGTGTATCAGTGCTCTACCACATGAAGTACAGAGAGAGGTCTCCTCAGCGAGGTCTCCCCAGAAGCAGATGCCCGTGGATTTCCCCCAGCAGAAGGTCACCCAGGTCTCCTCACCTTCTGGCACGCACTTGCAATCCCCTTCCAAGCATGCCTCAGATCACTTTTCTCCCATTCCCTAATCTAGGGTTGCGAGGAGGGTCTCAACCCGAGTTTAGGAGGATTCCCCTTTCAATGAACTGTATCCATTTTCTGACCCCAAGGGAATGCGTATGAGGTCTTAGACAAAACTTTTCTTAGCACGTTCGTCTTCTCAGTATCAAAGTGCCAAGATTCCCAGGGCTAGTACCAAGTGCGATCTATTTCCATGATTTTGGTGCTAATATGGAACAACCGGGTCTGGGTGACTGGTTCAAGACATACTTTATTTCCAACGAGGTCCAATCTTGTAATCTCTCTCTTGTTGTAGTAATGGATCCCAAACACCGCACCTCAAAAATATCAGAGTTCACGCATAGAATAAGGATGTGCAACTACTTGCATGTCAACCACCAAAACCATTACATTTGGAACCCAACATCTCACTGGATCTCATTGGTGCTTCAGACCAATTTATTAACACAAAAATCACTATTGGAGACAATTCCCTCTTCTTCACATTTGTCTATTGGAATTGTGATCCTCACATTAGGGAGTCCTTGTGGAGTGATCTTGAATCCTTCATGTCGGGGGGAGTCTCCATGGTTTGTTGGAGGAGACTTTAATATAGTGGTAGATCAGAAAGAGAAGAAAGGGAGCAACGTTTTTCCTTGGAAGGCTAGTCTCAACTTACTCTCCTTCATGGCTCGATGTAGGCTTCTTTCATAGGATATAATGGCAATTTCTTTTCATGGTGCTACAACCAGAGAGGGGATCTTCAGTCTTGGTTCCACCTTGACCATTGTCTCGCCAACTTCTAGGAAATTTCTAAATTCTCAGATGCTAAGGTAACTCACCTTGTGCAAATTATTTCTAACCATTACCCTCTATTAGTTTCTTTGTCTACCAGGAAATATTGGAGAGATGGCTTCTCCTTCTCTCAGCAGTGAGTATACCAAGATATCATGATGTGGGGACTACATCATGGAATAAACTGACTAAGGGAATTTCATGGATGAGGCTCCATATCAAACTCCTAAACTCAAAGATTACCTTCAATCCTTGATTAAAAACCAACCTTCCAGATCCCAAAATATTGAGGTGACCAATAAGGAAGTTGAGTAGCTGGAGACCAATTTGAAAAGATGCTGGGATGGGAGTGTGTTAGGTCAGCTGTCTAGTAAAAAATACATTTGAATAGACCTTCTTTTAAGACAGAAGTGAGTGGCGCATGAGCAGTCGAGGTTTAGATGTCTTCAAGAGGGTGATAGAAACACGACATTTTTTCATGCTTGTATCAGAGAGAATAGGCTAATCATTAGACCTAATATGAGGATAGATGATGGTACTTATACAAATGATAGAGGTATGGTTGGTCATTCGGAAGAGTCCCATTTTAAATCAATGCTTGCAGGTCTTAATCCACGCATGCAAGGTGGCTACCCGAGGGGCTTTCAGGACCTTCTAGAGTGATTCCCCAAGCGGTATCATCCTTTGATAACATTTTCTTTGAATTCAGTCCTGAAAAAGAGGATATTTATGAGGCGGTAAGAGGTCTCTATCTAGAGAGTGTACTGAGAACAGATGGATTCTCAAGGTCCTTTTATAGGGCCTCGTGGGAGTTGATTAAAATGGATGCGGTGAATGAACTGCACGATTTATTTAGAGGGGGGGTCTTCTCCTTGTGGAATGTGCAACCACACTTGTGTTGATCCCCAAGATCAAGGTTCCCTCGGCTCTCCATCACTATCGCCCGGTAAGCATGTGTAATTTACCATATAAGGTACTTGTAAGAGTGTTAAACAGAATATACTCAACATATCTTCCTTGATGGATATCAGATGAACAACATGTATTTTTTAAGGGGAGGAATATCCAAGCAGCGATATCCCTATCTCAAGAAAGGATTAGTGACATTAAAAAAAAGGTTCTTGGATCAAACATGGATATAAAGTTGGATATGGATAAAACATATGAGGGTGGAGTGGAATTTTATCATCAAGGTGCTGGAAAAAATGGGATTCTCTTCTCAGACCAGTGGCCTCATGTTAAAGTGTTTCAGCTCCCCTTGGATCTTGGTCTCCTTCTTGGGGTAAACTACAATTTCTTAAAAGATATTTTAGGGCTAAGACTAGGCGACACCCTTTCTATTACCATATTCATCATTTCCCAAGACTTCCTTAGTCGACTCATCAATAGGAACATTACTCGGGGGGAAGGAAATGCTTTATCTTTGTAGAAAATGATTGTGTACCATATCTCACCTCATGTTTGTTGATGATACCATTATTTTTTATAATTATATCAAGATATTAGTTTGGGGGATTAATAAAATTCTTGATGACTATTGAAAATGGAGTGGGAAGATTATAAACCGAACCAAAAGTAGCTTCTATATCTCCAACAGATGCTCGAGTAGAAGAATTTCATCACTTATTAATGATCTTGACATGCCGAGGAGAACCTTCCCCATGGATTACTTGGGTGCCTCCATCTTGTCATGTAGGCCCCGTATTCATCACTTTGACAAAATAGTTGATAAGATCACTGGAAGGATTATGAATTGGAAAAATAGATATCTCTCATTTGGTGGAATAATTGCCCTGGTAAGTAGTGTTTTTTTCTCTATTATAGTCCATGCCTTTTTAGCTACCAAAGTACCAAAATCAGTAATCTCCCATATTGACAATCTTCGATGCCTTAATGTGAAAAATATCTTGGATATGATCCACTGAATGCATGCGAAATTGGAATGAGAATTCATTGAAGAACAGACTCAATGGGATAGGTTCATGGGAATGAAATGCATCGGTGACATGTCTATGGAAAAAGGTGGTCCCTATTCTCTATGGACAGTCATTCACCCACATCTCATGAATCTAAATAATCATACCCGATGGATAATGGGATAGAGGGATATTTCGTATTGGCGTCACAATTGGGATGAGTCCAAGCTTGTGATGAAGATATTTCCAGCTGCCTGTGGTAGGTGGCCGGTGCACCAACCCCACCAGCACCATGGCTGCTTCAACATTGGCTGCTGCATATGTTAATTGTGTAAGTTTCCATTGTTGATGGTAGGTGGGGATTGGTGGAGGATTTGTGTCAAACATGGACTCTTCCACCATGGCTATATAAGGAGGCTTTGGGATTCCTCCGTCAAAAATCAGATCAAATCCGAGCCAAGAGAGCTCTTCTAACCAAGAGAGCCTTGAGAGATCCATGTGAGAGAGCTGTGGAGGGGTGTAGAGAGAATTTTTTGTAAGCTTTGTTCATGTTGAAATAAAGCCCACTTTTCTTCCATTTTCTTTCTCTATTATCTCTCAATGTGTTCAGCGAACCACAACAACTTGGGTTCCCCAGCTACCTAGTCCCGAATATTTCATTCAGGGATGTGAGAAAGTACCAAAGCATCATCAATGCGACTTTGATTAAGGAACAATGGGCCCTCATCAAACTCATTGAGATAAATAATGAGTCAGACATGTGTGTTTATATGGAATCATCATCAGTAGGATTATCAGTAAAGGAATTTTGGAGGGCGCCGATGAAATATGATATTGAGGATAGGTGGGACGAGATGTTGTGGTGTAAGGAGACCTCATCAAAGTTCAACTTCCTACTGTGGTGTATTCTGAACTGAGCCCTGCCAACAGATGATAATATCAAATGGTTAGGCATTTAAACAGTTTCTAGGTGCTCGTGTTGTTAGAACCAAATGGAGGAGAGCTCTGATCATTTATTATTTGAAGGGGACTGGGCTCGTACATTATGGAATGAGTTCGTGGAAATCACAGGTTTCTCAGATCAGCATGAATATCGTTCTTCTTTCCTGGACTGATGGTTTCTAAGATAAGGAATTGAGGGTGTGGAGTGTAAATCCAGAGCTCTGGTTCTATTGGCAGATTGCTGAAGCAACTGGGAGGAATGCAATAACACCCGTGTCGATGGAACTTCTTGCACGGGTAAAGCTATTACTACTGGAACCAGAAATTTTCTGGTGGATATGTCTCATATATCATAAGAAGGTGCAAGGGTGAATCTAATTGAAGAAGATTATCTCGGTCTATTATTTTAGGCCTCTCTAATTCTTGGTCCCTTCCTTCTCAGTGTTTCTGTTTTCTTGTTTTTGTTGGACTCATTTTTCTTTGATAATAAAAATATGATGTTAGTAGTAAAAAATGTTAATTTTTAGAATTACTGCTAATTATCACAATAGTGATGAAATAATTATGTTAAAATATCAAGAATTTATATGGAATCAATTAAATATAAACCCTTTAAATAATGAATCTAATATAATGTATAAAAACATAAATAAATATATCAATAATTATTTAAATGGTAATCAATAATAAATAATATTAAGAATCCCCAATGGAAAATGTCAATTTTCAACTAAAACATATTATCTAAACCTAATGTATTTTAAATTCAAAGTTAATTTTATAATATTAAGAAATTTAATTAAATTAAATTGATGATATATTTAGTTCCACACACACAAATTTGGTTTTATGGGTTATTCTATATTTTTAATAAATCATAAAATACTTAGTTAAAAACTCGCTATCAAATTTGATAGTAAAATAATTAAATGTAAAAACATTATGGTAAAAACCCTATAAAAAGTTTAAAACATGTTGTTTTTAATGGAGGTGGCCTACCTTGAATTTATCTCAAATATAATCCTTTATCTATAAATTTTTAAGCCATTTTCCTTGACAATGACATCATATTATTGAACATATTTGGGAATGTTAAAAATGACACTCCCTTCTCACTAATAAAGGGGGAACTCTCTCATCACTTCCCCTCTCACCAATACCCCATAATATTGGGAAAAAAATCTTAACCAAACTATTATCCACTCTTATACATATTTAGGATTCTATGGTCTTCTCAAAATATTTTATTCCCCTTCGCAAAGGATATAATCCAAGAAGTGAGCTATAAGTTCCTAAGCCAATATTTCATGAAGTTATTTTTTTCCTAAAATATCAAATCACCATCTTATAATTATAACATCACTATCATTATTATATTGGTATGTTATTATAATGATTGCACATGACTAATAACTATTCCTTTTTCTATTTATAAAAACAAAAACATGAATTGTGTGTCATGCGAACTACTGCCTCCACATCACAGTGTTTTTTAATTTTCCTTCACAACCCTATAAGGGTGGTCCTAGTTGAGAAACGAATATATATAATTATGATTTTAATGAGATATTTTATATTCTGAAATTATAAACCACATTACTCTTTTCCCCTATTCATTGTAAAATTAATTCGTTAACCATGCATATTTGTGGACTACTGTCTTCATGGGATGATTGATTTCTACTTTTCATTTCATCATAATCTTACATGGATGGAAATGAAAAAGGTTTTAAAATGATAAATATTATTTTTATAATATCTTTATGTTTTTTAATGACAAAATATTGAACATACTAATTATATTATCAACAAACAATTATCGTAAATTCGATCGTCTAGAATAATATTCTAAGGGGAAAATCATTAATTCAAATTATTTAATATTGTTATATACATTACATAATATTATCCTTACTTTATAATTATGATATATCATATTAATAAACACTAAATGATGTAATTTTTTCTACTAGTGTAATTATATTTATACTATATCACGTCATTACTATCGATAAACGTGGTATGTTCATTTTTTGGGTCTGTTTGACCACTTACTTGAATAATGCTATGAAATTATTTCAAAGATGACTATGAAAACTTAATTAGTGTTATAATTTTATATAAATATTTAAATAATGATTTTTTCTTGGTTCTATAAATGGTACTAAAATATTACACTCGTTAATTAAGAAAACACCATTTGTGGGATGTAAATCACCCAAAAAAATACATGTTGTCAACATTATCTTCTAGGATAAAGAATAAAGTACTCATGGAAGGAAATTTAAACTTCATAAATAATTATAATTAACACATTATATTAAATTTAATTAAATAGGAATGATGAAATTTATAAGAATGAATACTCACACCACTCCTATGAAACTGCTACAAATGGTCAAAACTATAAACACCCAATATGGGAAAATAAAAAATAACTAATTAATATTTATGTAGATAATGATTATATATTGAAATTATAAATAGTTTTAGGTATGAATATAGTTTTTAAATTAGTTATTATAATATTTAGGTTTGTTATATTGGAGCATAGAGTGCATTCAACAAAGTAGGGAAACAAGGTAAGAGTTTCTTTTTATCAAATTTGAATCCCTTGAGATATGTTTATATTAAACACCATGTTTACTTTTAAATGGTGTATATAAAAACCAATTTTAATTTTGTACCATTATTATATTATATTTCATTATATTCAACGATCTATTAAATTTTTTACCACTCCTGGGTTTTTTATTCAAAATTTACAAAGTCTGTATGGGGTTTCTGTGGCTCAAATCTTTTCCATGGATTAAATTCACTCTTCTTTGACTATAATCTTTAAATATTGATCAATTATAACATATGATGATGTTATGTTGTATATACAGTTTTTTTGGGTAAATCATGATTCACACCTATTTTATCTTCCATGATGACTGTTGTTTCGTTAAAATTCATTTTTGTTGAGAATAACATCAAATTCTTTTATTAGATTTTTCTTCCATATACATGCTTTTACTTCTCACCAATGTTATCCTTTCCCAAGTGTAAACTAAAATTGTTTTTATCTCCAATCATCATTTTTCTCCCATTTATTCATTTTAAAACAAATGTTTCGCTATATTTTTAATGATGTGGGTTTTCAAAAAGGTTATTGCAAAATGATCAAAAGGTTTTTCCATCCTTTAAAAAAATTATCATTATCTCCACATTTTATTTTGAAAAACATTATGTATTTTTCAAGGTTCCATTATTAATGATTATTTTTCAAAGAAAATGTTTTCATTTTTTTTTCAATTATCCATTATGAAACCATTATTTCATTTTAAGGGTATTTTATTTATAAATTTGTATAATATGGTTTATAAAATGTATTATATTTCTGTTGTAAAAAATTAGTTTTTTAAAGTAATTTTCACTATATCTTTTATAACAATGATTACTTTTTTTGGGAAAAGTTCTGTATTTTTATATATATATATTTCGCCTAAAGTTTATCTCTCATGGAGTGATAATGAATATAAGGACCTAGCCTTAAACATTACATAAATATTGAATTAAATGAATAATTCACATTGAGGATCTTTTTAGGTTTAGAGTTTTAGAGAATTAGGACATAACTATTACATCTCAAAAGATTTAAAAACAGACACTTCAACACAGTTTCCATTTTATTCATAAAATATAAACTCTTGAAAAAATGAGTCATGTCTAGTTCCATGTTTTAGACAACATGAATTTTCCTTGATCCCATCCTTGACCCTATTCATCTTTAAGTCCTGTGAAAACATTTCAAAACTTGGGATGAGCATAAAAGGCTCAGTAAGGGTTATCAAACAAAGAATGAAAACATTTGTTCATAAATACATACAAAACATGAACTCTTTTACTTATCTCATGAAATCATAAGATTTATGAAAGACGCATAGAAATCATAAATCATAAAGGTAAATTGTGGCATCCATATCATAATTACATTGTAGCTATCACAACTACATAGGGAGTTATTTTGGAATACGCATCATAGTATATTCTCTAAATCTCTTAGGATAAACATTCACATTTACCTCCGTCATGTTACCCATTGCATTGGAGAGCTATCTCAGGCTCACCCGCCCTAGGTTTATCATGGAACCACCCGTATACGTAAATAATGCCCAAGAACTATAACATGATCATAACACATAACATAAGCATAAAGGAAAGATAACATTTCCACATTTCAATAACAAAATATCATTTCAAGATATTGAAATAATAAATCCATTCTCAAAATAATTTTCAATACCAAAATACGTAAAAAGAGTATATGGTATTTATTTTTCCTTTTAAAAACATTACATCTTGTTATGGAAGCCAAATATCAAATAATACTTGCGGCGGCAGAAAGGTCATTGTCACCACTTACATAAAAAAACATTTCTTTTTTTCGTTTAGTAAAATTATTTGTATAAAAATATTCCCTTTGAATGAAATGAAAAGTCAAATGGGTTTATACACCGTATAAAATAAAGTCATGTATAAAACTAAATATGCCTCAATGAAAGGAGATTGAGACAAAGTCCCTTACCTCGTGTCCGACTTGACTCGATCGTTCTTTAATCTCTGGAATAAAAAACTAAAGTTAATTTCTACTTTCTTAAAAACATTTTTCATGTTTATTATTCCTTTTATATCACTTATTACCATGTTATAAACATTATGCAATCATTTAAGTTAATAACATCCATTTTTTCGATATTTGGTACTTGAGTCAAAAATGAACACCTTATATTTACACGTTGTCCATGTGTTCAATAGTTTATTATATCCAGAATGAAATTAATCATTTAGATATCATATATATCATATATATCCCGTATATACATGTATTTATAATAGTACATAACATTTAGAGGTAAGAAATGAAATGCACCGTTCATGGAGACGGTAAGTTGTACGTACGAATGAACACTACTTTCATCTCTATTTCTTATTTTAATGGAATTAAAACATAATGATACATAGTTATATTATAATTACAGTATAGTAATATCATATATAATATCATTAACTCCATATTTTATACATCCCACATAAGGCATTAATGAGTCACATCACTTTGAGGGGGCGGTAGTCCGCACTTCTTCAAATGAGATTATAGTATTTACCCACTATGGAAACCATAAAGGTGTGATATAAATGGGAATTACATAAGAATAAGGAAATAATAAACATAATAAATATGATATATAAATACAGTGCCATCATAATGTCCACCATGAGAGGTGGTAATAGGTAATTGAACAATCATCATTTCGTGAGGTGTTAATTTTCCATCCACAGAAACAGTATGTTCTTCACCCATTAGATAGAGGTGTGTGTAAGTTTAGTTAGAATACATATTATAAAAACATCCTAGTATATTGAGGATACTGGTTTTGTTACAACATAAAGGAATAAAAAGAGTTTAGGGGTTGGAGACGTAAAATAATAGAAAACAATTTAAGAGAAACTGTTACCTTTAATTTGGGTAACTCTCTTTGGTTTGAACCAAAGTAATTCTTGAAGTTCCTTATAACTAAGTTAAGGCTTCTAGGAGGAGGATATGGATATAAGGAACTTAATTAGGAAGAGTTTGGACGAGCCAAATGTCTTGAGAGGTGTGGGTAATTGGATAGAAGTGGTCTCATTTTATAAGGGAGACGAGGGGCTCTTTAGGAAAGTGTGAAAACATTATTTTATTATAAAAATATATTCGGTTTCAAAAGGTCCAAAAATCATTTAAGATATAGATAAGATGACTCATGGTCTAAATAAAATAATCCAATCAGAATTGGACATGTTTTGGATAATATTTTAATCATTATAATCTTATTTATTTAAATCATTTATTAATGAGGTAAATACTACATCATTATTGTGACATAGATAATTTAATTTATTCTATGTTTAAAAATTATAAAAAAACTATAATGTAGGAAATATTTTTATCTTTCTAAATAATATTTATAGTTGAAAAATGACTTATATAACACCATATAAAAATTAATTTACTAAAAGACTTTTGTTTATGTCATTTTTGGATTTACTTTAAATTAATTAATTTAAAGTGTCATTATCATTCATAAGTGGATCCATGGGGTCCCAAAATCGACCCAAGGATTCCCAGGGTCGACCATTACTCATAAAATAAGTTTTGGACAAGTTTTAAGGTAATTTTGAATTATTATAATATTCTTTTTACCTTGAATTACCCTATTTATCTTTAACCACGGTAAATAAAAGTCAAAAGTTACTATTCACCAAGAACTATTTTCATCTTATTGAACCAAATTTTACTTAATAATAACAACCATGTTTGTCAAATTTTTGAAATTCAATTCACAGAAGTGGTAAAATTTCATTTAAATGAAAAAGTCAGTTTTTTAACTACTACTAAGTGGTTTCACTATTCATCAAAAATTGAAGTTTTTCAGAAAAATACCAAAAAAATCAGCCCAAGATATATTTGATATTCCGAATTCAAAAATGATGTTTATTTTTCCAAATTCAAAACATAAAAGTGTCATTAATTAATTTTAAAATTAATTCATGTTGTTAAAACAAATAGCGTGTTTTTAAGAAACAATAACTATCAAAAGATTGACACTTGTTTATGTCCAATTTCAAAGTGAAATTAATTCCAATGACCAACATTGGATTAAATGGTAAAAATATATTCTAATTACTCTTTAAAACCAATTAAAAAGATAATATAACCATATAAATAAATCAGATTAAAACATAGTTTTGAATTAAAATACAATATTTTCACTAGAGATGATGGCGGCTGCGGAGAGAGGTCGATGGTGAAGCCCTAGCGGTGATGGTGGTAGCGTCGGCACCTCCCTCCCCGGAGGGGGGAGGGGGAATCACTCATAGTTTTCTCCCCTTCACCATCCCCACTCTCCTCCCTCCTTTCTCGATAATTCCATTGTTCCCTAAGGTCCCTGACCTTCATAAGGGATTTCCACAGCTCGTGCTTTCCACGAAGGAGTTCAACGGCACTTCGGATATCTTCAGGATGATGCTGGTCGCTCACTTTAGGGATCGCCGCCCTTCGGTGAATGCCTTTGACAGATTCGTGTTTGAATCTTGGGGACTTCAAGACCGTGCGGTGGTCGGGTTGCTCGACCGGTGTTAGATAATGGTTCGTTTTTCCTCAGAGAGTGATTTGATTGCTGCTTAGTCCAACACCCCCCGAACCCTCAATGGATGCAGATTTTACCTCCTTCGCTGGTCCTTTGAATCCATCATGAATCGGGACGAATCGATGATGACAGTGTGGGTAAGCTTCCCAAATTTTCTGCTTCCTTTTCAGATTCCGTTAATAATAAGCATGTTAGGGAACATGGTTGGTATATTTCTCTGTTCGGATAGTAGTACTGCTGCTGTTTGTCACCCTATCAACCCTCACGTTTGTGTTGAGGCCGAATTTTCTAAGCCTCCTACAGAGTGGCTTTGGATTTTGGTTGGCGAAGAATTCAGATGGAAACATCAGGTGGTCTTCAAGTCTTGGCCAGCGTATTGCTCGGGTTGTCATCGTCTAGGACATTCGGTCCTGGGATGTCGTCGAGGTCCAAGGGCTCAGTAACTGTTGAATCCCCAACAAGAAGAGTCTCAGGCGCAGTCCATCCCCATTTTGATTTATCAATCAGATAGAGCAAGACTGGACAGGCCTGTAGAGGCGCGCAGGGTTGAACCAGGGGAACGTGATCCAGACAGGGTTCATTTTGGTCCAGGCAAGGATTTGAGGTTGGAACCAGAAGGCAGTCCTCGGGAGGGCCAGCCTTTGCAGTGGACTTATCCGGTGGTTCCAGAAGCAGTGAAGGATGTGGAGGCCAGTACCCCCTTTCCATGGGTTGTGGATGTCCTATCTCAGTTAAGGTAGATCAGTTCCTTGCAGGTGAATAGAGTGGAGGCATTGTAGGGGGAAGGAAAGGATAAAGATCTATCCTTGCATGTGGATGTGGTGGAGCATCCGGTCTCAGATATAATTGTCAATATTGGTGTGGTGAAGGGTGTTAGCGAGGTCCATGGCCCTGGGGATCTTCAAGTTCGGGAATGGGAGGGATCTAACCAGCAGTCTCAATTCATGGGTCATGGATATGAGTAGCCCATAGGCCTGGTTTCGTGTAGTGAGGTCACTGAGGGTGAATTTGGAAAGGAGGCCGAACCATCTTTCAAGTCATTGCAGGGGAAATCCTTTTTTCATGCAGCTACAATCTCTCTCCACGGTCAAGGAAGGCAGGAAGGGGATAGCGTATTAGGTCCTCTTGATCCAAACACGCTCATCTCTAAGTCCTCCTTCCAGATGACTGGGAGCGAGGGAAAGAAGTTGAAGGAATTGGTGGTCAAAGCAGGCAAGTTGTATTCTTTGGGTAGGTCGAGGGCTCTCAAAGAAGGTCCGGGGGTTGAAGTGAAAAACCGATTTGAAGGCCTGGCAACTCAAGAACAATCATAGTCACAAGAGGATGAGGATTCAGGTGATGATCCTTTTAGCCAACTCTCAGTTGACAGCCTGAACCGGTTCCAAGGGAAAGGTCCCCACAGTCCAAGAAGGAAGAAGGGGAAAAAAGGAAAGCATGACTCGGAGAAATGCATAGTGGTTCATGGGAAAAAAACCCAAGGGGTGCAAAGACTACTCTCACTTGCTAAAACCAATGGAAACCAGGTCGGCCAAAAAATATGGAAGCAAGGAAAGCAAAGGCCTTCAAGACGGGGAAAGTGGGGATCTTAGCAGAGAACCAAGAGTAATAGAGGAAGAGGGTGTGGAGTGTCTAAGGCTCATCTGCCACTCTAAGGAAGAGATGCTTGACAAATTCCTTCAGCCAAATGCCTCAAATGAATAGATTTTAAGGATTTATGAAAGACACTTACAGACTGAGTCCACAGAGGAGTAAGAAGTGTGGATAGACGAGCAAGACCAGATCATCGCCCGAGGCTTCTACCAAGGCAGAATCACCTTGGAGGAATTCATCCAGATAATGGACATAATGATTTCTCACCTTGAATAAATTATTAGGGAGGATCTAGACACCCAGGTTAGTACTCCGCACTGGGAATTATATAGAGAATCTGACTCAAATAAACTTAGTCTTGTGTTTAACAATTCTGTGAGCTCTTTCAGTACGTAGTCCTTGTGTGCAAACTTTGGTTTCCCACTTGTCCTTAAAGTGGATTAATAAAAAAATATAGTTGGGTAGTCCAATATTTTCACTATTCATTAAAAAATGTACTTTATCGAAAAAATTCCAATAATTTACACAAAGTAAATTTTGATGTCCCCATTCTAAAGAAGGATTTTATTTGGTTACATAGAATGTATTAAAGTAACCAAAACTAGATTTAAAGAGGGTTCTCCATTAAAAGGTGATAAATCATCCTTTTAATGTAAATTATGCTTAAAATTAGATTCATTCAGATTTTAAGCCTCTAACATTTATTGGATAAATGTAAATACATTTAACAAACATGTATAATCATATTTTAGTTAGTTTTGTTCATTCCCACCAATACAACGTCAAGGAGTTAACTACCATTTAAAATAATAATATTATATTATTAGTGTGCAACAGAAGATTTCAAAGAAACCCGTTGTTGCGTATCGGGTATGCTATCAAACATAGAAACCCTTTTAAAGTAAAATTAATATTTAATTCAGAAATATTAATAAATATGAAATAAGTCTTATTCTTCATTTACTTGGGATGTTACAATGAAACCCATTATTTTTCTAAGGGTTATTTAGGATATGATGATAATTTATTTTAAGTGGAACACATATGTATGGATGAATACCAATGGATTCCAATATCAACCTCAAATGAATTAGTTTAGGCTTATATCTCATAAGATATTCAAGTTTGGATATAATGAGTTTGTTCACACAGGTGTGGACAAGATGAGTTTGTTAACACTTCAGGCATCAACATAATGAGTTTGTTTATATATTCATGGGCATAATGGGTTTTCTCACACATGTTTTCTTATGGTTATGGTTGTGCCATATTCTTATGTTTTGTATCAAGTTATACAAAATTTTCTTGATGTCTTAAATTTCCAAGAAATTCCATGTTTTCAAGATCATGACTTATTCATAATGTATTCCTCACTTGTATTTCATGATCACATATTACATGACTATTGAAATGTTTTTATCCATTTTATATCTTTTATTATTTCTTAATGATATTTTATGATATTAGGTTCCTCTAAAAAATTATGATTATCATCTAAGGCCTTATGGTCTTTTATTATGATATTGCTATCTCTATCATATACCACTTTAGGTTATGATTTGTTGTTTCCTTACTAAGAATTTGATATCACCCATTTCTTATGTTTCCAATCCCAAGGTTTTCAAGATAAAAAAATCACATGATATATCTATAAAAGGTTATGGAGGAGCACAATTATAGAAAAATTGTTATCAATTATTATAAAATAAGTTTTATATGTATATAATCTCGACAACACTAAACATTTCTGTCATTGGGTTGTATGAATCTTTGTGAGATTTATTATTTAAATAATGAGGTTAATGCATTTTTTATGTAAATATTATCTTGGATATCTAAAGAAATAATAAAAACATTACCTTAAATAGTTGAAGGTCCCTCTCCTCTATTACCTAGAGCCTATTCCACTATATAAACCATGCCAAAAACAGATCCATAACCCTGCACTTGAGGTTGATGAATCTCCTAGGACATAGAATTATGTAGAGTTTGAACCTATTTTTGAGGCCCTATGGATGCTCAAGGTCTTGATCATCCAGATCCCAACATTGAAGTCTTTGTAAAAAAGTACTAGAGATAACCCATATTCCCACATCAATTGAAATTATAATGAGAATTGGGAAAAAACATGAGATGCTATCATTTCCATCCGCAATTATAACATTTGATATAACTAAATTCCATCTAGGGGTTGAAGAACCTATGATTTGATCTAGATGTTTTTTCCACACTAGTACATATTCTTTATATTCCTCTTCATATTACTAGAATTGGAACCCATTTATCCACTAGTAAGGCCACACATCAGTCCACTAATGATATGTATAATAAAAAATACATTTTCCTCCTCCAGACCCTTCTCAATAGTAAGGGCCTTCCAAAGAACTTTTGGATATGTCTTCTAGTAGAAGATACTTACCTTAATAATCAGTTATTATTGAAATCCAATATCAATATTTCATTCATTTTATAACTCATTCCCATCTAAAATAGGTGCAAAGCGCAAAAACATTAGAAAATGAGATGAATAAGTAGCCACTGACATCAAATCTTACTAAAGATCAATAAACTCTTGGATGTGATCTAGCTTTAGTATATTAGGGGAAAAAAATACTCAAAGAATAGGTTCTTGAAGGTCACCCATATAGCGACCAGGGATTAACATACATGCATATTGCATATTTTAGATGAATATTCATTATGTTATACAAACACGAGCATGAGGACCATAATATTTTAGTGCCTTTGGAAACATGGAACAAATTCTTCTAATCTAGTGAAATATCTTCAATGTCTCAAGTACAAATATTTCCCTTTATCACTATTACATAAAGACCTTTTCATAACCTGGGTAAATGAAACATAAGAAAGGGTGAGTTCAGATGCTTAGTAAGGGTAAACATAAGAATTATCAATCTATGATCAAATGAAAGAATAATATAATCATAATGGTATGTGATCATGGACATATCATACAAGGTACATATCAAACATGTCATAGATGACAGAAATGAGGAAGTTTCAAAGGATCGTGTAGTCACACTGAGGGGGGGGTGAATTAGGTGTGACTTGTTTTTACAAAATTATTTTCTTTTTTTAAACCCCTTCGAACCACTGTCACTTGTTAAGATGAGTGGATCCTGTATGAAATTAATATTTCATGTGTACTTCTTCAAACTTCATGCCTATATTTATAATGCATGAATTAAATCATGTGCATCAAAACACATTTATAAAATTTATATAGACTAAGAAATTATACAATGCCTTCTTATTTCTACAAGTGTTTTAATAATCACATGTGTATAAACATACACATCCATGCACACATGAACAACATCTTAACTTCTCAAATTTATACACACACAATGATCAATCCATTTCACGCGCGCACACACACACTGTCTTTTTAAATATCCCTTTATGTGTGAAAATGAATGGAAGGTTCTGGTTGTTTGATTCTTTATATATGCACTGTCCACTTAGCATACATGCATTCATGTACACTGCCTACTCAATTGTGCACTTACCATCATGCAGACCTCATGCTTAATATTACTTTGCGTAATATACATAGAGTATCCACTAAAATAAACAAATTATATGCACACATATTACTGTATAATATTCTTCTTGCATGCACAAACCTGAGCGAATATGAACTTGGTGCACGCACGGGTTTCACAATGTAGTGTATGTTTACACTATTCATGCAAACTCAAACTCTTCACGCAACAATGAGCTAAATAGAACTTAATTCTTCATGAATTAGAATAAGTGTGTCTAGCACAGGTTGTCTACATGTGGCCTTCAAGACTTCATCATGAAAATAGAAGGTGCACATATCCCTTCGCGGACAAAAAAATTCACGAAACTCTTTCTCTCTCAAAAACACCTATCAGATGTGAGATAAACAGATACCACAAATGTATTGTCTATACAAGCTGATAAATATGAGAGGAATAAAACTTAAGAGGAAGAAAATTGGCACAAAACACAAATTATTTTTCAAGATTTTTATTTTGTATATTTTTTGGACTACAATTGCCAACAATTTATAGGCATTTACAAAAGAATGAAACAACCAAATTAAATGCACACATTAATGAACTAAAATAGCCACATTAAATGGAAACATTAAAGAAATAAAACCACCACATTAAATGGACATGTGGGGAGAAAAAACGTGGGGGGGGGAACGTGTAATTAATAAACACTGTATGGAAAAAATAAAATGCGTGGAAAATTAATGCTACTTGACGTATGGGTTTTGTTTTCATTTCCAACACTCCCCTTCAAACCAAAACTAGCTTCATCCCGAGAATCATTCTGAGTTTTTTGAATGCATCTGTCGGTAATGCCTTTGTGAAAATATCATCCACCTATTCCATAGTATGAAAATATTCCAATTTTATCATTTTCTATTTCACATGATCCCTGAGAAAATGAAAATGAGTAACAATGTGCTTGCTTCTTCCATGATGCACCAGATTTTTGACAAGTTCAATTGCCAACTTGTTATCCACACATATCACTGTGGATCCATCCTACGGATGTTTCATCCCCTTCAACAGATTTCTCAACCAGATTCCTTCACAAACAATGGATGATGCCTCCACATACTCTGCTTCACATGTGGACAAAGCAACCACACTTTTCTTCCTTGAATTTCATGTGAAAGCAGTCGATCCAAGAACAAAAATACAAACTCAGTGGTGCTTTTTCTTTCATCTTGGTCACCTCCCTAGTCACTGTCTGAGTATCCATGCAGATTTTCTTCTTCATTGTATGGATAAAAAAGACCAAAATCCATCTTTCCTTTAACGTACCTGAGGATACATTTTGCTGCTAGCCAGTGAGACTTTTTCGGAGCATCCATATACCTTCTTAGAATCCCAACACTATAGAGAATACCATTCCTTGTGATTGTGAGATACCCTAGGCTTCCAATTAGTGTCTTTAGTAGAGCCGAGTCAACACATCTTCCTTCTTCAGCTTTTTTCTGTTTTAAGCTCGTTTCCACAGGTGTGTTTACAACATTGCAATTGGCCATCTTGAATTTTTCAAGCAACTCTTTAGCATATGTCTTATGAGAAATATAGATGCCTCCATGTTGTTGCTTTACTTATATGCCCATAAAGAAAGACATGAGACCTCCATCAGTCATCTAGAACTCCTTGAACATGGCCTCCTTGAAATCATCGAACATCTGTCGACTATTACCTGTAAACAGTAAATCATCAACATAAAAGCATGCAATAAGTATATCTCCATGATCATTCTTCTTGATGTAAACTGCATGCTCATATGGACATTGGTCGAAGCCATTTTCTCGAAGATAGCTGTCAATGCATGCATTCCAAGAACGAGGATCCTTCTTCAACCCATAAAGATATTTCTTCATTCGATACAATTTTTCTTACTCCCCTTGCATAACAAAGCCTTCAGGATGGTTAACATAGACCTATTCCTCTATAATTCCATTCAGGAATGCAGACATCATATCCAGTTGGTAGATCATCCAACTGTGATGAACAACAAGGGAGATAATCATCCTCATAGTGTAAAGGTGAGAAAAAGGAGAGAATAATTCTTCATAGTCCACCCCGTACTTCTATTTGTACCCCTTTTCAATGAGCCTTTCCTTGTAGCGATCGATTTCACCATCAACATTTTGCTTGATCTTGTACACCCATTTGACACCAATGGTTTTATGGTTATTAGGAATTGTGGTCATCTCCCATGTGTCATTTTCTATATGGCACAAATTTCTTCTTCCATATCCATTCTCCAAAATTCTTCCCTTACGGCTTCTTGAAACATTATAGGGTCATGATATACATACAAGCAAAAAATATTTACCTCATCGGTTTGTTCATAAATGTTTCTTATGTTTTTCATTTTTATGGGCTCCATGGGTGAGGATGAGCTCACCAAATTTTGACTTGATGGAGTCATTTTAGAAGTGATGGAATGTCCTCCTGGACTCCTGTGTACTAACAATGTGCCAAAGGAAGGTGTTGTTGGTGTTTTCTCCTAATGATCATGCCTTTCATTAGGATCTTCTGTTTCGACAGGAATTTCTTTGTTCGGTTCTTCACCATTCCTTTTCCAGGCTTCTTATTTACTAAAGATCACATCTCTACTCACCGCTAACTTATTGGTTAGTGTATTTTAGAGCTTATAGGATTTAGACTCTTCACTGTAGCCAATGAAGATACACTTTTCACCACGATCATCAAGCTTCCTTCTTCTTGCTTCTGGAACTTGAGCGTAGGAAACACACCCAAAGATTCTTAGGTGCACTACGCTCGGTTTGTAGACACTCCATCCCTCTTGTGGTGTCACGTTTCTAACGCTCTTGGTTGGGCATTGATTGAGCATATAGGAAGTACATGCCATTGCTTCTACCCAGAAGTTCTTTGGCAGACCTTTCTTCTTCATCATGGTCCTTGTCATGTCAAGGATGGTGCGATTCTTCCTTTCTGTAATACCATTCTGCTGTGGTGTGTAGGAAGTAGTATATTTTTTCTTGATGCCTTGTTCCCTACAAAAATCTTGAAATATATTTTATAGAAACCCAGCCTTTTCTTACATTACTATTACATAATTTCAAAGATAAAAAACATAATAGTATGACACATAGAGTATCCAAAGGTTTAGTGTCTTGGGAAAACTAGGACCATACATAACAAATACATCATCAACCATAAACATTTATTTAGTTTCTTCTTCTATAACTTCTAAGTGGGACTTGTCCTCTCCTTAGTACATGTAGCCACCTGAGGATATATATAAAAAGGGGTGATCTAGAAGCCCAGTAAGAGGATAGATAAAAACAATATATCATGGGGTGATCATAATCATAACATAGGCAAAAGATCATGAACATGAGAGGAGCATAAATAAAAGACTTGAAATGTGGCAATGCATAAAAATGAAACATCATGTCTTAGTGGTTAACTACCACACATACTTGTGAACCAAGCTAGAATCTTATTCACACATCATTTCCCATTTACTCATGAGATTCATCACTTTACCCAATGCATTGGAGTGCTATATAATTCTGGGCACACCCGTCACATTTAAACATTCATAATTGCGCTATATAATTCCGGGCGCACCCGTCACATCATAACATTATCATTATCATGCTTTCCACATAGAAAAAATATCAAACATCTATATAAATAACCCATGGACAGGAATGGGTTTCATATCATAATAACACATTCATAAGCTTTGGGTTCCCAAAAGAAAGAGGTAATAACAAACATGTTACAAGAACCATCCACTTTGAGTGAGAAGTAAAATGGGTGTTCTTAAAAGAAGAGTTCTTTTGGAAAACATTTTGTTGGACATAAAAACCAGTGAGAAACATGTATATCACATAAAAGTAAATTCAATGATGAATAAATGATCTTTGAGGAGTAACCATATCAAAAATGGAGTGAAAGAGGTAGAACCCAAAGGATGAAAGTTGGGTTCGAGAATTTCCCCTTACCTTGTACCCAAATGCTTCCTTCTCTTTAATGTCCTATATAATTACATTATATTCATTAATTAGAAATCCAGAACCATTTGTACATTAATAGGGTTCATTCGGGTTTCATTATGTCATATTATGTTTCTTTGGATGACTTATAGAGTTTAAAAACATTGTTCGAGGATGTTCGTTTTTATGGTTTTTCTTGGGTGGTTCACTTGTATTCTTAAATTGATGTTTGGGTAGAACATGAGTAAACATACAGAAATGATATTACATGTTATTAATGATATTACAGGAGTTTTAATGATCTTTTAATTAATTATATTAGATCCATGTGGATGAATCATTAGATAAGAATTAAATGATGATTATTTGGGTTAATTTGAGCGGTTTTTGGATCACAACGAACTTGTTTTAACTTTTCAATTAGTAATATGTTCATAAGTCAGTTACAGAACATTAAATAGGAAATAATACATATATAATATTATGGTTCAACCATAAAAATGGTTTCATGACCAGATCTGAAGGTGGAAATGGAAGAAGAGAGCATGTCGTTTTTGAAGGTGATAAATTTAACACCTCATGAACAACGTTCTCTTTAATAAACTAAAAGGAAGAGGGAAAGGGGGTGGGGTGATATAATATCTCATTATCATCATAAAATTCCATTATATGTATAATTATGGAGTTACAATACAATTTATATGAAGATAGGTGGGGAGAGATCAAGAAATGAACTTGAACTTGAAAGGAAATTAAAGGAGAAGAGGGAGAGAAATTACCTCTTAAATCTTCCTCTTGAGATCCTCCTTAAGGAAGATAGTCTTGGTCTTTTGATGAGACCAGAAGATTTTGGACATGGGGGAGGTGATAGGGAAGGTGTTTGGGCAGAGTTTAGAGAAGGCTTGGAGCTTGAGAGGTGTGAGGAAATGAGGGAGTGAAGGGTGGCTTTTATAGTGGAGGGGAGAGGGGTTTCCTTAATATAAAATTCATTAGTTTATTATTTACCCACAAGACAAGGAATAGTGAGTCTTGAAAGGACAATAATAGTAATTTTATAATGTAATACCGAACCAAGTGAGCTTACATCAGCAGAGCATCATCGATGACTCAATTAATACATTATTTAGCATTTATTGTGAATTATCGGATTCTATTATTCATACATAATTCAAGTATCTCAGAAAAATACGAAAAATTTACCCAAACAATTTTTTGACGTGTAGAATCCAAAAATGAAGTCCATTTTTGAAAAATAATTTTCTAAATATTATTAATTTAATATTTAATTAAAATTATAATTTACTTAAAAAACAGTTTTTAAGATTAAAACTGATTTTATAGTGCTTTCAAAAATTATGTAGGGCCTTATAAAATTATCTAAAAACTATAAGACATTGATTAAATAATTTATGAATACATTTTAGGGAAATATTATTTTAAATTAATTAATTAATTATAATTAATTATTTATGACTTACAAAATACCAAAACGTTTACTAAGGTCAAATTGTCACTTTCTAAGATGTCTAAATTTTATTTTATTATTCATAGGTAATGTTACACTTATGTTGGATGATTTACTATTCATAAGGGTCGTATTACTATTCATAAGGGTATGTTACTATTCATAAGGGTAGGTCACTATTCACCAAAAATTATTTTTGTTTCATTAGACTCCAAAAATCATCTTGAACACAACCGTGAATGTCAGATTTTCAAAATTCCAAACATAGGAGTGACAAACTTATGTTTAAAGGTCACTTATCACTTAGTAGTTCATTATTTTGTGTTTTCATGTTATTTTATGACATAAATATAAGAAGGGAATTTCCATTGAAAAACTTTGGGTCGCTACACATTTGAAGTGTATTCTCCACCTTGGTCAGATCTAAGAACTTTGATTTTATAACCAATTTCAGCTTCAACACGAGATTTGAACATTTTCAAGATCACAAATGCAGAAGATTTTTCTTTGATGCAATACACCTAGGGTTTCCTGCTAAAATCATCAATGAGGGTAATAAAATACATATTACCTCCAAGTGAGGGTGTTTCAAGTGGTCCGTACATATTAGTACGAACCAACTGAAGTGGTTCATTTGCTCTTCTAGACACTCCACTTGAGAAGGAGTTCCTTTGTTGATTGCCGAGCATACACGCCTCACACACATGATTTGGAACTTCAATCTCCAGCAATCCACACACCATTCTTGATGAGGATAAAAGTTTAATCCTGCTAAAATGCAGATGTCCAAAGTGCAGATTCCATCTCCATGAGTCATTCATCATGAGTCCCAATAGACACTCCTCGACCTTTGTGCTGATACACAACAAAAACATGTGATTCTTCGCCATTTGGTCTTGAGAAAAAAGTCTCTTATGAGCATCCCTTATAGAAAAAAAATAATTCTCCATGTTTATAACATACCCTTTCTCAATGATTTGGCTGAGAATAATGATATTGTTTTTCATGTTTGGTACATAATACACATTAGAGATGTAATTTGGATCTCCATTCTTTTGATAGATTTTGATTTTAACTTTTCCAATCACAGATACCTTTGATGAGTCTCCAAATATCACATCACCAAAAAATTCTTCTATAAGTTCCTCAAACAGTTCTTTGTTACCACTCATGTGGTTGCTTGCACCTGTGTCAAGATACCACACATCGGGGCGTTCACATGCCTTTTCTTGTGCGAGGAGGAGTGTTGTACCTTTTTATTCATGATGAGATGTTTCAGCATAGTTGGATCATTCTTCATGATTCACTTTTCTCCAAAAATCAGAGGCATAATGGCCAAATTTCTTACAGTTGTGGCATTGAATGTTCTTTTCATTTCCACGTCCACGCATGAATCGACCTCCATCACTCTCTCTTCCACGAAACCTGGTAGGATTTTGTTGCTTTTTTTGATGGCTTGGATAATAACCACACCCTCTTCCTCTTGAATGATGACCACCTCCTTGTGTCAGACCATTATTTTGTTCTTGTAGAGTCAACTTGGACTCTAAGGCATGCTCTATTGTTGAAACGACATTCCTTTTCATCTGTTGATCATGCACTTTCAACGACCCCATCAATTCTTCAATGGACAGTTTCTCAAAATCTTTTGATTCTTTTATTGCCACAACCACATGCTCAAACTTGGTTGTCAGAGATCAAATTAATTTTTCAATAAATTGAATGTCATCCACTTTTTCATCATTCCTTTTCAAATTGATAACAGTAACAATTAATCTTGAGAAATAATCGGAGATACTCTCACCTTCTTTCATGTGCACCACTTAAAAATCCTCTCTTAATGTTTTAATATGTACCCGCTTCACTCGATAAACACCTTTGAAGATGGTGGAAAGGGTATCCCAAGCTTGATTTCTTGATGTTGATTCAACAATCTTTTTAAACGTTGATTCATCCAACCCTTGATAGAGGAGGAACAATACCTTGTTGTCTTTCTTTATTTGATTTTTGAGGCCCGTGTTTTCCTCATTCGTTATGGCGGCTTCTTCCTCCATAGAGGGTACTATATACCCATCGGTGATGATCTCCCTTAATTCTTGTGACCTGAATAATTCCTTCATTTGGATGCACTATCTTTCATAATTGTCATTAGACAGCTTCAGAACTTGCGGCTGGATTGCGACAATCTTAAAAAAAATTGGAGGATCTTGGTAACCGGATCTGATACCAGTTTGTTGGATATACAAGACGAGAAATATGAGAGGAAGAAAATTGAAGAGGAAGAAAATTGGAACACAACACAAAGGATATTTCAAGCTTTGTATTTCATATATTTTTCATACTACAATTGCCAACAATTTATAGGCATTTACAAAGGACTGAAGCAACCAAATTAAATGCACACATTAATGAAATAAAATAGCCACATTAAACAGCCACATTAAATGGACATGTGGGTAGAAAAATGCGGGGGGGGGATGCGTGTAATTAATACACGTTGTAAGAAAAATATAAAATTCGGGGAAAATAAATGCTGCTTGACGCATGGGTTTTGTTTGCATTTATAACAAAATGAACTTAGACTCACTATTTATAAGCATTGAGCATTACCTCAGAATATTTTGGAATCACCGAGATTCATTTCATCCTCAGCTCATTCGTACTCTTCAACTGTTCCGCGGTTTCAAGAATCACCGTCTCGAATTTTAAATATTTTGAACAATAAAAAACACATGGTTTTTTCATCCTTATATTATGCAAACAAAGTTTCATAAAATATTTCGATCATATTAGGATTCTCAAAATGATGAATCGATGATGAGAGAACACGGATTGAGCTTCGATTGATACTTCCTTGGAGGTTCTATGTACAATATTGGTGAGCGAGACTTCCTGGAGAAGACAATGTACTGCATAGAGATCAGATGACTCCAAATTATGTTCGAGTAGATCACACAGATCAAATCACAGTTAGACGATCGAACAACTAAGATTTTTCATAGAATGGATTCAATGGCCGAGAGTGAATCTGCATTAAAAATTTGGTTCCCACAACAAAACACAGTAACTCTCTATACCCCTTCATATTACAAGCCACAACATCCATGGTTCAATAACTTCTCTTCTCCCTCTCTGGTGCCGCCCCATATCGATTCTCTATGGGTGCGCTTCTGCACCCACCTCCACCACCGTGCTGCCCGGCATGGTGGTTGCTCTATTGCTGCTCTGCTTGACATGGGTTTTCCTATGTAATCTACTTCCACACACCATCTAGCTGGGTTTGAGCTCAGCCACCCACATGGTGGTGTGTGTTTCTCCCTTGGATGGCTGGTAGATGACCCATATTTTTTGTATAATGCTCCTTTAAAAATTATTGAGTCCAAATCCATATAATAGCCAACTCCAAATAAAACACCACAAAATTCAAAAACTCCTAATGAAAAATAACTCATTTTTCATGGAACTTATTTGAATGTGGAAAACATTGTGCATCTATTTGCACAAGTCTTTGGAACAAAAGAACACCTAAACAATCATCTGATTTAAAACCCTTAAACCCATTCAAATTATCTACCAAACACTCATTGGTAAAAAATTCAATTCACTGAACACTTCAATTTACCCCTTTGAATTTTTTTTTCAATACTCAAATGATATCAGTGTGTTTACTTTTCTTTCTCCTCCTTATTGGAAATGAATACAAAGGTAATTTTAGGATTTCAAAACATCAAAATTATTTAAAGAATGAAATCTAATTCAATCAACAACAAAGAGCTTTTAGTTAATCAACTCTAAGTTTACGTAGGCAAGCCCGGTGTAGAAAACAAGAGAGATTACACCTAAGCATCAAAGTTACTCAAATCTTATAAAGTGATACCAATCTAAAACTTTTTTTAACAACTTCATCTCAAGAAATTTTTTGAACAATATTTCTAAGAGATTTCCTGTGCATATCTCAACATATGAATCATAATGTTTATGTGAAAAAACAAATAGTGTTCCCTTTTTAAAAATTTAGATTAAAAGTATGAGAGTGATCATCATTTTTCACAGGATTTTGAAAAACTGATAGCTCCAAATCATCAACACTCTTCCTAAGGGATGCACCGATCTCCTTCAATTCCCTTCATGTTAGTAGAAAAGAATTTAAAATTTTAAATTAGGAGGAACCAGTTTATTCCTTAGAAATAACACTCAGACTGAGAGTTGCCTCTCAACCTTTTTTTCCTTCTTCCTATTAAACTCTGATTTGGAAGAGTTCTCCTTCATCTCTTGGGTTGTGCAATGTTTTATGTCATGCCCAATTTTTCCACACCTTTGACACTTTAATATTTTAAAGTCATTATTTGCAGATGACTCCTCAAAATCATTAAATTATTCATATGTCAGACTTTTCTCTTCTTTTTCTCTAACAATATTCTGATCTTTTTCAAATTGTTTCAGCTTCTCACAAAATTCACTAGTGACTATGGATTTCTTAACTGTCTAACTTTTCTTCTCATATTCATTATAAGGAATTTAACTTGATAAAAAAACTCTATATTTTTCACCTTTGTGACCTTCTTGACTAGATCTTCCAAAGAATACAGTTAAATTCTGCATTGACCGTTTAGATAAAGTCTTGATCACAAACTTCTCTTTATGATAATCTGATCTGATCTGCTCAGAATTTCACCCCTTGAGTCATGCCTCCTCCTTGGTAGTGACATGTTATACCAAAATGAATAAGATTTATGACCAAACACTCCACTACACCAATATTATCCTCTGAACCTTGATCTTCTAGAGTGATAGAAATTTGTCTCTGAAGATTGTAGTTGTTGCATTTTCACAAACTACGGATGTATCTACTTAGGAGGAAATATTCTGGATGAATAAGTACATTCTTAATTTTTGAAAAATGTTTTCTCATTGGTTATTTTGGGATAGTTAGATTCATACCTTCTTTTCATATTTTTATCATTAGAAACACCAAATGTACATTGAGACTCATTTGGTTTAGAATCAGCCTTTTTCTCTGAAACCTTATTCTTAACGGCTTTAGAAGATTCACCCATAATCTCAAAAACTTTGGTAAAGTCTTATTTCATCTTATTCAACTCACTTTCAGCTACAAGATAGATAGATTGCGTCTCAGATATTTCTTCCTCTCTCAACAAGTTTTTCTTCTAGATCATCCACCATCTTTTCAAATTCAGCTAATTTCAAATGGTTTTATTTATTCTCTTCAATAAATGCTAATTATTCCTTGTCAAGATATTCCATTCGAATAGTTTCAACTTTCCTTCTAACTCATCTATCTTCTTATTATTTTATCTTATCTCATTAAGACGAATCTCCTCTTTCTTGACATGTTCTTTATTCTCAAAGGACATCTTGTCAATTATTTCTTCAGTTTTTTTCTTTTTTGAGTTACATATTGTCAACAATAGTAGCTTCTAGATTTTGTTTTAACATCCATCACAAATTAGTTCTTTCATCACCTTCATCACCTTCATCACCTTAAAATGAGTTTCTAGATTTCTTAGATTTATCCATAAAGCACATTTGATTCTTAGAATATCTTCCATCTTCTAACTCACAGCTTGATGATGTAAATTCATCTATTTATCTACTCATTATATTTCTCTTCTTGAAAGTAAACCTCTTCTTATGTTTCACCCACTTTCTTTTATGATACATATTATACTCTTCATTTGATTTAGTATCATCAACCTTCTTATTCTTCTTATACTTTTTCTATTTATGAGATTTCTCATCTTCATCATCAGATTCCGATTCAACCATTTTAATTGGTAAATTTATGGAAAAATGTCCGATTCCATTTCATCTGAAGCACTTGAGTAGTTTCTTGACTTTTCCTTTCCATTTATTATATCCTCAAAGGCCATCTCTTCCCTTTCATTTTTCGTAAATGTTGGTAATTTTCTCATTTCATAAGATATGAGTGTATTATGATGTTCATCCAATGATAGATCTTATATATCTTCCTGTGCTGAAATCGTTGAGTTGAATATATTTAAGAAATTTCTCAGAAGTTTTTTTCACAATAGTAGATTCATCCATCTTTTCTCCAAAACCTCTAATATTTCTGACTATTTCATTTACTCTTGAGAATTAGTCATCAATAAGTTTACTATCATACATTTTTATATCTTCAAACTTGATTCTCCAGATTTTTAACATGAATTTTCTAACTTTAATATTTCCTTAATAACTACTTCTCAGTTTACCCTAGATCTCCTTGATAGTTTAAAGACCCAATTACTTTAGTGTAAATTTTTTTCATAAAAAGCCATCAAGATTTAATTCTGAGCCTTCCCATAAATATCTATATTTATTTTGTTAGTTTGAGTCATAGAAACATATTCATTAATAGAAGGGAAACCCACTGTTGCTACATCTCTCACTTCCAGGCCAAGTGATGAAAGGAAAGGAAGCATCCTATTCCTCGAACTATGACAGTTCATTCCATAAAAAGTAGGAACTCCTCAGCTGCTCACTGAATTCAAATTATCCATTTCTCAAAAAGTATTCTAGATCTACAGAGGGTGCCATTTTCTCTGATACCAATTTAAGTGTCCAAGGATCATGTAGTCACATTGAGAGAGGGAGGGGTGAATCTGGTGTGACTTGTTTTTTAAAACATATTTCCTTTTCTTAAACCCCTTCAAACCTTTTTCACCTGTTAAGATGAGTGGATCTAGCATGCAATTAATATTTCATGTGTACTTATTCAAAATTCATGCATATATTTATAACATTGCACGACCATCTAATTTTATGCATGCATTAAATCATGTGCATCAAAACACCTTTATAAAATGTATATAGGATAAGAAAATATACACTTCCTTCTTGTTCCTTCAAGTGATTTAATAATCACATGTGTATAAACAAACACATGCATGCACACATGCAATTAATCTTCACTTCTCAAATATATGCACACACACTGATCAATCCTTTGCACACACACACACACACTATCTTTTTTAACATCCCTTTACATGTGAAAGTGAATGGAAGCTTATGGATTGTGCCATTCTTTACATATGCACTGTCCACTTAGAATGCACAGAGTCATGTACACTACATGCTCAATTGTGCACTCACCTACATGCAAACCTCATTATTAATATTCCTTCACGCAAGATACCCAGAGTATCCAATAAAACAAAAAAATCGAATGTAAAAAGTTCACTGTATACTATTATTATTGCATGAACGAACCCAATAAAATATGAACCTGGTGCGCGCAAGGTTTTCACAATGTAGTGTATGTTTACACTTTTCATGGAAACTCAAACTCTTTGCACAACAATGAGATACGTGGAACTTCGTTCTTCATGAATTAGAATGAGTGTGTCTAGAACAGGTCGTCTACACATAGCCTTTAAGAATTCATCATGCAAATATAAGCTTCAAAAATCCCTTTGCGAACCAGACATTCATGGAACTCTTTCTCTCTCAAAAACAATCATTGGATGTGAGATAAATTCATACCGTAGATGAACTAGGCATCAGTATTTATGGACATTTGGAATTACCTCAGGATCTTATGGAATCACTGATATTAAATTCATCCTCATCTTATTTGAACTCTACCATTATTCCACGGTTTCAAGAATCACCATCACGAATTTTAAATCTTATGTACAATAACAAAAACATGGTTTTCTCATCCTTATATTATGCAAAAAAATGTGGATAAAATATTTCTGTCATATTTGGATTCTCAGAATGATGAATTGATGCTAGGAGAACATGGATTGAGCTTCGATCGATACTTCCATGGAGGCTTGATGTACAATACTAGTGAGCGAGACTTCCTGGAGAAGAAAACATGCTGCATGGATATCAGACGACTCCAAATTCTGTTTGAGTAGATTGCATAGATCAAATCCCAGCAAGATGATTGGATGGCTATGATATTTCACTGAAAGGATTCAATGGTCGAGATTGAATCTACGTTAAAAATTTGGTCCCCACATCAAAACATAGCAACTCGTTGTGCTCTATTATATTAGAATCAGTGACACCCATGATTCAATCACTTATCTTCTCCCTCTTTGGCATCAACTTGTACTAGTTCTCTACGAGAGCGCTTTTGTGCCCACCTCCACCGCCGTGCCACCCCACATGGTGGTAGAGCCTCCACTGATCTACCTGACATGGGCACGCATATGTAATCTATCACCTCACAACGACTAACTGGGATTGAGATCAGCCACCCACATAGTGGTGTGTGGTGATCCCTTGGTTGGCTGGTAGATGGCCCATATTTTGCGTATAAAGATCCTTTAAAAATTATTGAACCAAAATCCATATAATAAACAACTCAAAATAAAACACCACCAACTTCAAAAACACCTCATAAAAAATAAATCATTTTTCATGGAACTTCTTTGAATGTTGTAAACATTATACATCCATTTTCACAAGTCTTTGGAACAAAATAACACCTCAACAATCGTCTGATTTAAAAAACTTAAACACATTCAAATTATCCACCGAAAACTCATTGACAATAAATTAAATTCACTGAACACTTTTACATGTCATAAAGACAAGCAGTTCAAAAGATGTGAATCATAAAATAATCAATAACATGAAACATGTGAGAGTATCATAAGCATAAGACATAGATTTGTGACATACACATCAACTTATATCATTTTGAATATGTACAAGTAGAAATAAGTTCACTTATTAAGTTATGGACATGAAATAAATCCCTCATATTAACTTATGGACATGAACCCAATTCTACACATAACATTGTCAAAATTTAATCAGGTTCATGCATAAAAACATAATAGTAAAGGTTTACTCCCAATAAAATAAAAATAATAGATCCATACACACCTGTTTCCCATTTTGGATCAGGAACTACTACAAATATGGGCAAGGGAAGTACCACCTTTTATCAGCGCTAAGAAAAAAGCACTGATAAAGGAACCCTTTATGAGCGCTAAAATTTTAGCGCTGATAAAGGAATTATTTATGAGCACTTTTCTAGAACCGATAAAGAGATTATTTATCAACGTTAAAGTTTTAGTTCTTATAAATAGTACACTTTATAAACGCAAAAAAAAAGTGCTGATAAAGAATGCCTTTATCAGTGCTTTTTTAGCGCTGATAAAACCATAGTCCCATATTTTATAAAATCGGGTGCACAATATCCTCTGTTTATTGTGCCCTCAAACCCTCGTGGTGTTTTACCCCTGCGACCACTCCCTTCCCCTCGATCATCTCTTTTCTGGACCTCTGCCACTAGCCTTACTCCTTATCCTCCCCCTCAAACCCCTTCCACGGATCCTACTCCCCAAAAACCCTACTTCTCATCCTCTCCGCTGGACCCTACTCCCCACGAACCCTACTCCTCCATTTCTCAACTCTGGCGGCTCCTCCCGTGCACCTCCCCCTATGGCGGTCGCACCTTCCCCTCTCGATGTAGCGTAGAGGGCTCCCTGACCACAAGGCGCTTCTTCTCTCCCTCCATCATGGATACGATCTACTCTAGGTAAGTCTCCCAATCCTCCTTTTAGGTTTATTTTTGGTGGATAGTTTTTGTGAGAGTAGTTTTCATTAGGATGATGTTTGGATTCTTCCCCATGATCACCACCCTTGGATTAGATTCTAACTGACATAGAGTTCTAACAATCTATGTCACAAAATAACACACGTAATGGATTCTTATACTTGGTTAGCAGATGATTTGAACTAAAGTATGACTTTTTTATGATTCCCCATGGGTCCTTATAATGTTTGGAAATAGAATTTATTTTTCACCAAGTGTCATATGTATGAGGGTTTGATATTCTCGTGCAACCTCAAGCTAGATCTTGTTATACATGAATATTTTATTAATTTTGAGTGTTTTTTCCTCATCCTTCTGGTGGAGTGGGTTTATCTATACTGGGGAAAGTGGTCTTTTTGTAAACCCCTTCATGAAAAAGAAGAGTTTTGATAGTACCCGCCTCATTATTAACTGGTTACACTTTTCAAGTGTCATGATGTGATAGTGATTGTGTTTATGGGGAAGTTTCTATTTATGATAGTGATCAGGACCCCTCAAGTATAGAAAGTGTATCCAACCCTATGGATGTTAAGTTATATTTCCCTTAGTTGGTGATCATGGTTTTATGTGATGTGTGCAAGAAGAATACTTTTCTTCCCAATGAAAGTTGAGGAATTCTGAAATGCTTCATAAGGGAGTCTTATGGTTAACTCTTGGTAAGGATATGGTGTATGAATCAACCCATATACTAGATATGATGAGTGTCTTTGTGAATTTATAGTGTTCTAAATTGAATCTCTCCTTGAGACGGTTCATAGTGGAGACTATAAGCCATTTAGGTTCATTTATTATTAAACCAAGATTCATGGAGTGGCCTCCAGTCTTCAAGCTCTAGGGCCATAGAAGATGAGGAGATCAGAGTAGCGCATCCATGGAAAGGTGAATGGTATTCTTTGGAAAAGGACTTTGGGTTTAGATAGTGGTATGAACATGTGAGAAGTTGTATTTGGGTGGTTAATTCTTTTAAGGATTGTGGTATGTCTCTTGACTTCGATCTATGGTAAATTACACACATCTTTCTTTAATGCCAAGGATAATTTAAGGGTGGTATCAACTTAGTGAACCTCTATGACCAGTTGTTCCTTGGTGCTAGTCTAGAAGGATTTTTCTTGAAAATGGGGAGACACCATGCACTTAATTCGGTAGATAGTGATTCTTCCCTAATACCTATTATGGGTATAAAGATTGTTATTTTGAATGGAGACTGCTCTAGTAAAGAACTACCCTTGGTGTGTCAGGCCAAGTGATTTTGGTTAAGTACACCTACACTATGGAGAACCCGATTACGTGATGGGGGATGAATTTATTCTCTGGAGATTGTAAATGTCTTTCACTTGGTTGGATTGTATTTAAGTTATTTTCATTAAATCCATTAATTTATGTTGATCAATTCATAGACCAACCTCTAGTGTTTTGGGGGAATTCAACATGTAATACTAAGCTTTGGATGACTATATTAGTAATCTATGAGTATTCCTATGGTTTGAGTTGATATCATAATATTTTATGGTTCAGATCTTCTGGGATGTAGGGTTAGCAGCACCCACCCATAGTAGGTGTGTGATGGAAGTCTCATCTCAGGAGGCACTGTCATTCATAGGTACCTCAACGATAGCCCATTACTCCAAGGAATATAATATTATTGTGATGGGTATAGACATATCACATTTCATTTTCTTTAACATTCATGCTACAGTCAGATAGGTAGTCGACGAATAGCCTAGGCAGAGGAAGGAACTTGAAAAAGGTGCTCTGTACAACACTAAAGTGATGGAGGACATCGGGGAGTATCATGAGGTGGATGGAACTTTGGTTTTATTCTACTAATACTACCCCTAAGTAGACCACTCCTATATTGTGAAGTTAGTTGTTAGAATCTCAGATAGTTATAGTCACTAGAGTCTTTTTACCAAGAGGCTCCATG